>JAWHQI010000336.1:1394589-2789179 GCA_033032865.1 Dactylorhiza incarnata
TATCATCTGGATTCATCATTTGTCTTCCAAACACCTGACTTGCACCTCAGGTCTTCACACCACAATTCCTTTCTCTATGTTGTCATGTGGCACCACTTATGTTGCCATCTTTTGCCACAATCCTTCATCGCATAATTAAGCCTTTACATTAAGGCCTTGTACCATATATCAAGGCTATTGCGAGCATGCCATGACCTCTTTCTTTACCAGCATATGCGACACCCTTGTCATATATATTCTCTGCTAAGTCGTGGTCCGGGTCCGTTCCATCTTCATGACTCCCAATGTGCTTGCGATCCATTGTGTCCTTGATGGCATCTCTCTAACTATAAGCACCATGAGTGTTGTACTCGCTTTAAACCCCAAGGTGTACTCCATTGTGTCTTATTACACCAGTGTTGTCCATGTTCAGCACCTAGCTTTCCACTTTGTGTCATCCATGTTGTCCATGCTGCGCCATACGGTTGTTTCCATAAAGCTAAGATCCCACGATGCCCCTGTGGTAATCTTATTGCGCAATGCTTTATTCTCGTCATGCTTTCCCTGTGCATGAATGCCTTGAGTATAGAGCCATACTTGTGCCAAGGGCTCCCACACCCAATCCTTCGGCGCCTTCGAAGCCTTGTCACACCACCATGTGGCTCATCGTGCTGTGTGCATACGTATCGATGGTCATGATTGTACCACATGAACTAGCAATCCGTGACATTGTCCCACACTCATTCTTGTGACGCCCTCATCGCAACCATGTATCAAGTAACAACTTTTTTCGTACCTTTGCCCTTCTCCACTTGTGCATGTTGGGCGGCTCTTCTATAATTTGACATATAAGTTTGTCTTCTTCTTGGTGGTTGACAATATATGTGTCAACCAAGCCTTGCCTCATGTCACCAAGTAGATCTTTCGTTCAAGAATCCCTCATTGCTTGAGCTTCATCTACTTGACGGTCTTCATCTCAATCTAGAAGTGGCACCTCCATAACTAATTTAGCATCGACCAGGGACTCCTCGGTAAATCCTCTTAGTTCTATTTTGATGATTACGACTTCCCCTTGTGTGGACTCCATGTTCTGCTTTGGCTCACCCTTAATCCAATCCTCAATATGAGCTTCAACCTCTTGGCGGTAGACTCTGCGCCCTCTGCTTTCTCCATGTTGATTGCTCTACATGGTGCCTTCGTGTGAGAATTGCCTCCACGGCTCTTGGACCTCACTTCCTCCGATTGCTCACCATTGACCTGATCGAGTGGTTCCTTTATGCCAGCCTCGCCCCCTTGGCGCCTGGACTCCACGTAGCCAACTGGCTGCCTGGATTCCCATGATTTGTTCCTCGTTGTGAGATTCTCCCTCGTGACGCTCAGAGTCTTCATCCACACCTTGCTCGACATTAATTAGCACCAATTCTTCCTCCGCAAAAGTGTTTCCCCCTTGGCAACTTAACTCCATATCTTGCTTATACTCGATGTCGAGTTCTTCTAAAGGAGCCATTACTTGACATCCCAAGTCCTCATCACCATCAACAACATGAGCCTCCTCCTCTTGGCTCACTGACTCCGCATCCTCAATCACTATGTCAACCTCGGTGTCGTAGTCCTTTTCTTTTTCAGCTGCCTGGAATGGGTGTGTTCTTGGACAACTTGATGAATCATGATCTTCATTGCACAAGTAGCACTCTTGCTCCAGAGCTCCCCACCTTGGGCAATTTGCTAGGTCGTGGTTGCCTTTGTATAAGGAACAACAACATTTAATCACCATTGCTCTTTTCCCAGCCTCATACTCTTATCGAATAGATGACAACCTTCTCCGTTCATACTTGTATTCTTCCACTGGTTCCAACATATCTTTTCTCCCTTGGGTCGAATCGCTGTCGGAACTCCATCTTGAATTCATCCCAATCTATATCCCATTTGGGATTAAGACTTCTCCACCAATTGTAAGCATCACGATTGAGGTATTGCAACATTATTCAGGTGCGCAATGTGTCATCTATCTCCTTAGCTTTGAAGTATCACTCCATATCCACAAGAAAATAATCCACTTTCTTGCTCATCCCAAGACCTATGAAGTCCTTTGGCTTGGGAACTTCATATCCACAAGAAAATAATCCACTATCGTAGCATTGTTCAAGTTCATCAAGCTCTTCATTAGTGTTTTCCATCTTGGTTGGGACAACCTCCTTCCGGATCAGTTGATCATTGCTAGCTTTGGCAGTATGATCGTCCAACATCTCCTTGGGAAATCCATCCACCTTGGACTCTTGTTTCATGCATGCGCACACGAGGAACAAATCATGGGAATCCTTGCAACCAAGGCCATGAGGAAGAAAGCGGAGTCATATTTCGCTATTGCTATGGCCGCTGCCACCAAGGTCATGCATGCGGTCACGAAGAAATCTAGAATCGCCAAGAGCGAGTCCCTCCTCATCCAGGAGGAATTCCTAGCGAAGGAGAAGCGGACAGAGGCTCGCAGGGTGAGCGAGGTTGAAAGCAAAGTCAACGTGATCTTGCTCACCCAAGCCCAGAGTAGGCAGAAAACCCTGGCGCATAAGCCCAAGCTTCCGGGCCAAGAGGTGGAGCGTCTTTGTTGAGGAAGGCGAGATCGTGGTTGCGGTGGAATTAAAGCCACGTCACCTCGACAAGGAGACCGCTGAGAATAAAAGACTCAGATCCATTGATCCTGCTCAGCGGAGGTCTACTCTTCCCACGAAGCCGTCAAAGAACTGGGAAGGGTGTCCCCCCCAGAGACCTCTCACAATCCGGTGAGTACCTCTGGTAAGTGTACTTTGTTCCGAATGCTTATAGGTTCTGCGAATACGTCTTTGATTACTCAGTCTGATCTCTTTTTGTATTGCAGCTGTGAGACTTTCCTTGGAGGGCGCTCCTCAAGGTGTCCGCACAGAGGAGTTCCGACGAGTTCTCCTCGATAATGATCAACTGTGGAGGAGGATTCAGATTATGAAGGAGCAGATGCTGCAGGTTAAAGAGATCTCGTGCACATCTAACAAATACAAGTATCTGATGGAGAAGCAATCTCAACCTCCCCCTCCTGCGACTTTAGTGCCTCCCAGCGCGACAATGAGTACTCGGACGAAGGGAGATATTTGAAGAATCCATGCCATGATCGCACAATTCCACCACTACAGAGCTCAACAAGATCTTGTGGTCTCGCGGTTGACTGATGTAGTGGCGAATTTCATCAGGGATCCTTATTAGCTTTGTTCTTTTCTTTCTTCAATGTATGAGCGAGTGCTCTGAGTTCATGTAATAATTCGCTTATGGAATAAAGTTCTAGTATTCACCAATCATGTCTGTATTTTGACTTGTATTTTTTTTCCTTGTGTTTTGAAATGACTTCTGGAGTATTCTCATTGCCTGTCTTTGGATTGTGTTTTTTTCTTTATGTTTTGAAAATGACTTATGGAGTATTTGTCACGACCCGTCTAATAACAAATATCAGAGTGTGCTACGGGCGGGTCGTGATGCCACAGTCATGGGAGAAAGAATCTCCATGTCTGTTAGGCGGAAGCTGAGATACTAATAACTAGTTTTAGAATAATTACTTTAGAGTAAAATAGATTGTTTTTATGCTGAAGCTTTAGAAATATGGCAGTGAGATTATTAGATGCATATGTATTTTTAATAAAACTTATGATACAAGTTCAGATACAGATTTTTACAAATCCAAAGAAATGAGCATACAAATCATGTCAAATTCTTATACATATATTAATTAGCCTAGCGGTTGTCCATGATAACAGAGAAAATGACTGATCATAATTATTACATAAAAGAAATATCTGACAGTTAAATGAAATGAAACATAAACATGGAACCTGTCACGGCAAGAAGATAAACATCCTGAAGCTGGAGCTAGACGCAGATCGGGTTAAGGAAGCAGGCGGCGAAGTCACGGACACTAAGGCAAATTCCAAAACAAGAAGGAAAAAGCCTCAGAACATTGAAATGAACAGGAGCAAAGTAAAATAAAGTACGAGCAGGAGAAACAGAAATATTTGTGTACCAGTTTTCATGAAGCAAAGCTAACAAGACAGACAAGTAAATGAGTCAAGCAGAAACATTTAGAATTATAGACTACTCCGGAGTAAAGCATATATTCGATCACGATAATGACATAAGCTGGAACAAATGAAAGGTGTAGGTGTCTTTAGTTGATGCACATGATGCATGATTCAAAAGGATTCAAATTCAGATTCAAGATTTGTCGGAGATTTAGAGTTGCTGCCCGTGGTCTCTAAGGGGTGGCTCTTGTGAGCCCTCACCCTTGAGCCAGGGAGTTCATGCTCGCTATGACCTGTCCTTTGTTCCTGTTAGGGATTCAAGAGAGAACCCAAGTCAAGGAGTTGCTTCAATTAAATACCACCTTTCATTGTTTGCTTATGTTATTAATGAATTAAATTATTCATAATTTGGTGATTTCTAGCGTATCAAGATATGTTACCAACTACTGATTCAAATATATAAGAGTGGAATTTACAAACATGAAACGGGGGGAAATCAACTCATGGAACAATAATTACATAAGTCTTAGAGCCAGACAGACATAAGAAACAAGATACGATGACACAAAAGAAACTAGATAGAGAGTTTTGAAACTTGCGGGTTCAAATATTCACGAGTGATAAGATTACTCCGCATCATTTTCTATGATACCAAGTATTCATTCAGATTAATCCATTCCAAGACACAGTTATCTTCTAAGTAAATATGTGTATGATTCGAACATTTTACATAAAATGCAATTCATTTATTCGCTAGCAAGAAACCTTAACATTTGTCGTTACACCAATTAATGCTCATGCTGAAAAAGAACTATTAGTCTTCCAATTATCCATCAAATGAGACGAAATTCATCTAAGTAAGAATCCTATTAAAGTCATCATTCACATTCACAGCTCGTGCTATTCCAAACGCGTGAAACCTCAAACTACTATCAAGTCAATTTAGACATTCAAGATCTAAGCTTATATGACGAAACATGTATTCAAAAGTGAAGTCATAAAATCATAAGAATAGACGAAATAATTAAACTCAATGTTTGCAAGAGAGAGAGATCCCTACTTGCCTTAAGGTGCACAACTGAAACTGACGGCGGCGGCGCAAGAAAAAAAATCAGAAACCCTATTTCGAACCTGTTCAAGAACGGCGAAAGCGATATTGAAAAAATTCACTACGCTAACACAGACAATTATTTTACAAAATCTAAAGCACGAGAGAGTTTAAGAATTACCTTCCTCAAATATGAGGGGATAGGAGATTACCATGCAGAAATGGAGACTTGGCGGCGCTTGGCTGGAGAAACCCTAAATCGGAGAGGGTTTTGCGTGATCCCACTAATTGAATCGCGGAGCGGCACCAGAAATCAAGAACAAATCACGGTTAGGCGATTAAAAAGGGCAAGAATCTTGAATCACAAGTTGAACGCAAAATTGGAGGCAAATTTTCCAAGATAAAAAATAGGGAAATCTGAAAAAAGGGGGAAAAGGAGTTTCTTGCCTAAGGAGTCCAATTTCGGACTCAAAAATCTGAGTAAAGGAGATTTCGAGCAAACCATATGAGTCCCTTTCGCAAAACTCGGCCAAAACGGACACAAAGAGAGCTGCCGGAGGAGGAGGTTGCGACTGCCGGCCTTGATGGGAGGGAAAAAGCCGATGCCGGCCTCCAGAAATTGAGAGGAGGTTACCGTCCCCCCTTGGAGAAGAGAGGAACTCGTCGGCTCAAAGAGGAGTCGGCGACGCACAGGGAGGAGAGGCTGGAGGCGGAACCGAAAGCAGGAGGCCTGCAGGAGGTGGTGCCGGCAGGAGGAGCAGGAGGCTGCGGCTTGCGTGCGGGATCGGGAGGCGATGCGTGCGGAAGGCGCAAACAGCGGGAGACGGGAGCGGGAGCTTGCGGGGATCGGGATCCCTGGACCGTGAGAATTTAATCGGGGGGGGGGGGTGGGACTGGGCTGCGGCTAGCAATTAGTATAGACACTCCATTTAAACCCTCACTTTTATTTTGATTAAAAAAAAGCATGGGTTGTTACATTCTCCCTTACTTAGGAAGTTTCGTCCCGAAACTTCTGAGGATTTTCTGGCTGGGGGTAATATGACGAAGATTCAGATGTCATTTATTCCAACAAGGTTTTGCAAATAAAGGCATGAAAACTAACTATGAATAAAAGGAAACCAAACGCGGAGACTTACCAAGATTAAGAGAAAAGTTACGGATACTTGCTACGCATATCAGATTCAAGTTCTCAAGCGTACTCCACCATCTTAGCGGGTTCGGCCGGATACGAAGGATTGACTTCAGGGATCGCAGAGGTTTCTTTAAATAGCTAGAAATTGAGCGGTAGGACTCGAGAATTCGAGAGTGGAAAAAATATTTGCAAGAAAGGAAGATAGAACACCAAAAGGGAAAAAGAAGCTGAATGTCGATTGAGTGACGACAAAAGTGAGTCATACTGGCATGGAAGAGCACAAAACAACACCGAAGTAATTCAGCAGAGCAATTTATAAGAAGACTCTCATTTCTTGCTGACACTTAGGAGCTAACTAGAAGATGATTGAATGAAATTGATAGACAAGCGGAACAGGAAACACTGATTACGAATACCGGGGTCTTGAAACTAGAGATTCTAACACATTCCATACTGTCAGGTACATCGATCATGTAATAATTGCAACATTTTCATTGGACAACTCTAGGTACTGATCATGCAAATGCAACAATGAGATCATATGCGATGTCAAGTAAATAGTAAATTCATGTGTGTACAATCATTATTGTTGTTCTTAGCTTCACACTTATGCAATGATTTATGATATGAATGCAAATGAATGGATACACATGCCATGTTAAGTGCCCATCTCACTTAATTTGTCATGCATATTATGATCTAATGTCATCGCACTTGAAAATATTAAACTGCCCATATCTATTTAATATTCGCAAACGGTGTATATCCTAGTGGAAATTCATATGCACAAAAATGATAAGTTTGCTCATAACCCCTTAACATTCGTGTGCATACTACTCATGCTTATGAGTGCAGTGTGTGCGTGTTTCAGCCGCAAACAACAGATAATGACAAGGTGAGTGAAGGAATGATGCATGCATATATATACTTATAATAAGATTCAAAATATGTGAAAAATCATAAAATACTTTATCTGTAGAATCTAACCTCTCTCTGATACCAACTGTCACGACCCGCCTAATAACAATATCAGAGTGCACTACGAGCGGGTCATGATGTCACAGACATGGGGGAAAGAATCTCCATGTCTGTTAGGCGAAAGCTGAGATACTGATAACTAGTTTTAGAATAATTACTTTAGAGTAAAATAGATTGTTTTTATGCGGAAGCTTTAGAAATATGGCATCGAGATTATTAGATGCACATGTATTTTTAATAAAACTCATGATACAAGTTCAGATACAGATTTTTACAAATCCAGAGAAATGAATATGCAAGTCATGTCAAATTTTTATACATATATTAATTAGCCTAGCAGTTGTCCATGATAACAGAGAAAATGACTGATCGTAATTATTATATAAAATAAATATCTGACAGTTAAATGAAATGAAACATAAACATAGAACCTGTCACGTCAAGAAGATTAACATCCAGAAGCTAGAGCTTGATGCAGATCGGGCTCAGGAAGCAGGCGGCGAAGTCATGGACACTAAGACAACTTCGAAAACAAGAAAGAAAAAGTCTCAGAACATTGAAATGAACAGGAGCAAAGTAAAATAAAGTACGAGCAGGAGAAACAGAAATATTTGTGTACCAGTTTAAATGATGCAAAGCTAACAAGACATGCAAGTAAATGAGTCAAGCAGAAATATCTAGAATTATATACTACTCCGAAGTAAAACATAGATTCGATCACGATAATGGCATAAGTTGGAACAAATGAAAGGTGTATATGTCTTTAGTTGATGCATAAGATTCGTGATTCAGAAGGATTCAAATTCAGATTCAAGACTTGTCGGAGATTCAGAGTTGCTGCCCGTGGTCTCTAAGGGGTGGCTCTTGCGAGCCCTCACCCTTGAGCTAGGGAGTTCATGCTCACTATGACCGGTCCTTTTTTCTGTTAGGGATTCAAAAGGGAACCCAAGTCAAGGAGTTGCATCAATTAAACACCATCTTTCATTATTTGCTTATGTTATTAATGAATTAAATGATTCATAATTTGGTGATTTCTAGCGTATCAAAATATGTTACCGATTACTGATTCAGATATACAAGAGTAGAATTTACCAATATGAAACGGGGGGAAATCAACTCATGGAACAATAATTACACAAGTCTTAGAGCCAGACAGACATAAAAAACAAGATTCGATGACACAGAAGAAATTAGATAGAGTGTTTTGAAACATGCGGGTTCAAGTATTCAGGAGTGATAAGATTACTCTGCATCATTTTCTAGGATACAAAGTATTCATTTAGATTAATCCATTCCAAGACACGGTTATCTTCTAAGTAAACATGTGTATGATTCGAACATTTTACATAAAACGCAATTCATATATTCGCTAGCAAGAAACCTTAGCATTTGTCGTTACACCAATTAATGTTCATGCTCAAAAAGAACTACTTGTCTTCCAATTATTCATCAAATGAGATGCAATTCATCTAAGTAGGAATCCAATTAAAATCATCATTCACATTCACAACTCGTGATATTCCAAACACGTGAAACCTCAAACTACTAACAAGTCAATTTAGGCATTCAAGATCTAAGCTTATATGACGAAACATGTATTCAAAAGTGAAGTCATAAAATCATTAGAACAGACGAAATAATTAAACTCAATGTTTGCAAGAGAGAGAGTTCTCTACTTGCCTTAATGTGCGGCTGAAACTGATGGCGGCGATTAAGCGGCCCAAGCAAAAAAAATCAAAAACCCTATTTCGAACCTGTTCATGAACGACGAAAGCGATATTGAAGAAATTCACTACGCTAACACAGACAATTATTTTACAAAATCTAAAGCACGATAGGGTTTAGTAATTACCTCCCTCAAATGTGAGGGGAGAGAAGATTACCATGCGGAAATGGAGACTTGGTGGCACTTGGCTAGGAGAAACCCTAAATCGGAGAGGATTTTGCGTGATCCCACCAATTGAATCGAGGAGCGGCACTGGAAATCAAGAACAAATCACGGTTAGGCGATTAAAAAATGGCAAGAATCTTGAATCACAAGTTGAACGCAAAATTGGATGCAAAATTTCCAAGATAAAAATAGGGAAATCTGAAAAAAAAGGGAAAATAGGAGTTTCTTTCCCAAGGAGACCAATTTCGGACTCAAAAATCTGAGTAAAGAAGATTTCGAGCAGACCCTAGGAGTCCCTTTCGCAAAACTCGGCCAAAACGGACACAAGGAGGGCTGTCGGAGGAGGAGGTTGCGACTGCCGGCCTTGAGGGGAGGGAAGAAGTCGATGCCGGCTTCCAGAAATGGAGAGGAGGTTACCGGCCCCCCTTGGAGGAGAGAGGAACTCGTCGGCTCAAAGAGGAGCCGGCGGAGCACAGGGAGGAGAGGCTGGAGGCGGAACCGGAAGCAGAAGGAGGGCTGCAGGAGGTGGCGCCGGCAGGAGGAGCAGGAGGCGGCGGCTTGCGTGCGGGATCGGGAGGCGACGTGTGCGGAAGGCGGAGACAGCCGGAGATAGGAGCGGGAGCTTGCGTGGATCGGGAGCCCTGGACTGTGAGAATTTAATCGGGGGGGGGGGGGGGGGGGGGGGGGTGGGCTGCGGCTAGCAATTAGGAAAGACACTCCATTTAAACCCTCACTTTTATTTTGATTAAAAAAAGCATGGGTTGTTACAGTATTCGCTTAACCTGCCTTTGGACTTATGTTTTTTCTTTTTGTTCCGAGATGGCTTCCAGAGTATTTCTGTAACCTCTCTTTTATGTCCGCGTATACGCTTATCGGTCGTTTCGACTTTCAATGAGTCTACCTTATAAATTGGTTCCTTCATAGTTCTCATTTCACGCTTTCTTCAGATCTTGCGAGGAGCTGTTGCTGCGAGTACCTTAAATTGGGTCCTTCGTAGTTCTCATTAGGCACCAGAGGAGAACTCACTAGTTTCTGTAGGACCTAACTTCTTCCAGAAGGAGTCACGACGAGACTGCCTTCTGCTAGCATGCATATCAACAAAACGCCCGAGGGTGAAGTCGCCATACCCTTTGACGACTTCAATTATGGTTTGCTACTTCCATTTTTTAGAAGAATTTGCCGTTGTATTCAACCCTTATGAAGTTGTTCCCGCCTAGATTGTTCTGGTATCCTATCTTATTCTGACCTCTTTCGCCATATACCTTCGCCTGCAGAAGGTATCCTGGAGCATGGGGGTCTTCCAAAACCTCTTTTATGCTAGGTCCCGCGAGGACAGAACCATCTTCTTTGAAGGAACTTGCGTGCGAGTATTGAACTTTCCAAACAAGGTGCATTTCTGGTCACAACACTTCGTGTTGTTCGGAGGGGATCTTAGCCCTAGTCTGTAGGCCGTCGGCGAGAGCGGAGGACTTCGTAGCTGTCGCTTTAAAGGGGGTGGAGATGGAGATCGCAGACTTCATCGCCCACAACCCTCTAGATGTCGAGTACTACATGTCTCGCATCGACGAAGTCATGGACTTCAATCCTTCTGAGGGTAAAACATAACTTCTTCACGTATTCGCAGAACCTCCTTTTTGCGAGTTTTAACAATTCTTTTTTGGTGCAGCCCGGCTCACCCTTCCAAGTGTTCGACCCTACCGGAGAGAAGGGTACTTAGACCCCGAGGATGATCCAGAATATGTTGCCCGGGCAGAATCTCGTTGAGTCAGGAGGAGCAGATATGCCGAAAAGAGGTGGAAGGTGACCCAAGTGGTTGGCAAGGCCTCTAAGACCCAGGAGAGGCTCTCTTTCGCAAAAACCGGGCATCCCTTCCCTGGTGCTGCCGCGACCGTCCTGGACTCAGCCGGCGATCCACTCGTCCTTTGGGATGAAGAGACACAGAGATTCTCTGTGAGCTCGCGACTCCTAAAGGAACTCGCCGAACGTCTTTGACTTTCAACATATGTTGTACACGAAGGAGGAGACATGCAATGTGTTGAAGATAGAGTTGTCAGATCTCCCGAATGCGGTAGCGAGATTGAATATGCAGAGCTTGATCCTCAACCATCACACATTCACACCTCCGCGCAACTCTCCCATATGCTGAACAAACTTTGCATAGTAAAGAGGGAGAGGAAAGCCTTGCGAGAACAGAACATGGTATGAGAGTTTCTATGGTTCACTGGGAGGGAAGATCCCATTCATCACATGCAGGACTTCGATTCTTCAATCTCCCTTCGGAACCTCGACGACATCCGCTGTAAGTTGCTGCCCATGACCCTAGAAGGGAAGGCTAGAGACTGGTTTTACAAGCTCCTGTCTCGGTCCATCAACTCCTTCAAGGATTCCGAAAGGAACTCCTTCTAAGGTTTGCCACTTCCAGGAAACGGAAGAGTGGTCCCCAAGAACTCTTCTAGATTAAGCACGGGATGTTTAAGACCCTCGGACACTACATCGACAGCTTGCATGAGGAGATTCTTGGAATCCACGGTGTTGACCCATTGATGTACCAAGTAACCCTAGTATGCGGGACTTCAAGAGGGGCTCTTCAAATTTGTGGTCAGTCGAAGGCCACCAAGTTGCTACGGGAACTTGATTAACATGACCAATCACTTTGTCGAGGGAGATAATGAACCCTGGTTTCGTCTCTTCCCTCACCTAACTTATCCAGAGGCAACGGCGGGAGAACTCTTCTGTCCAGCCTCCTCTTCCCTCTCAACGCACTTAGAAACACCGCCCTGGGTTCTTTCCACCTTCTCCACAATGTGGAAATACCTTCCATCCTCAAAAAGCACATCCATCTCGCCACATCCAACAGATGAGACCACCACGACCTCGTTCTCCTCCATGGAACAGGCCCGTTCCATCTGAACAAGCCTTACCATGCACATCGTCGTTACCTCATCCGACGAAGGCTTAGGTTCCTCCACGAGTGAGTCAATACACAGGAGGAATATACACATCTCATTCTTCCAATGGAGGAGGTCATCCAGATCCTCCAGAAGCAACCTGGCTTAAAGAGACCTCCCCTTAAGCTGAATATGGGAATAAAAAAAGGGAACTCTACTATGAATTCCACAAAGATGTTGGGAATGACACGGAAAGTTGCAGAGCTCTCTGTGATCTAGTGGAAAAAATGCTGAAAGTGGGAAAGCTTCAAGAATAAGTTGCCCACAAGCCAAACGAGAAGTTTGTCTCTGCCAAGGGGAAATAAGTAGCCGAAGTACACCTCCCTCAACATTGAGAGTGTGCGGAACAAGAGAACATCAACTCCCTTGGGAGCAGTAGTTGCGTCCATGAATGCATGGAGATCGACGACATCGGTCACTTGGGCCAATTCAATTGCATTCATGGTGGAGCTGGTCTAGAGTCCCCAAGAAAAACAAGTCTAAAAAGGGTCTACTTGCGGGAGGTCGCTACTACTTCTCAGGCCTCTCCCATGAGAGGAGAGGTCATCTTGAACGAAGACGATCTCCCAAAGACCGCCAACCCCTTCAATGATGCTATAGTCGTGAAGGCGGTCTTGGACAACTACTCGGTGCCAAGGATCCTAATCGACACCAGTAGTTTTGTGAATGTAATCTTCAAACCTGCGTTTGAGGCGATGAACATGGGGAGGAAGCTTCAAGCCTCCGACGGACCTCTCTATGGGTTCTTTGGGGGAAGGGAAGAGATCAAAGGGAGCGTTACCCTCTCCGTCACCATGTGCGGAGTAACACGTCAAGCAAAGTTCGTTGTGGTCGACGTTCTTAGTAGCTACAACGCCATCTTTGACCGGCTATTACTAAATGAGTATCAAGCCATCATCTCCACATACCATCAAGTGGTCAAATTCAACATGGGAGGAAAGCAATTTAGGGTCCGAAGTGACCCTCGGATGACTCGAGAATGTTACGTAAGCTAGGTCAATGCGATCGAGACCTGTCCTCCTCTTGTAAGGAGCATTGAAAAAAACATTAAGAATGCTGTCAAACCACCGGAAACCCTGAAGAACCCATCAGGGAGGAACTTCGCACGGAGAAGGATGCAAGAGATGGTGCTCATCTGGAGGCCGCTCAAGCTACCCAAAGTATCCCGGTGGAAGGGGGAGACGGAGAAAGAACACTTTCCATCAACGCCGAGTTTAAAGAGGAAGACAAAGCCATGCCGATCACTTGTCTCCTCAACAACTTGGACGTCTTCGCTTGGTCAACAACTGACATGCCCGAGTTAGACCTTGATGTCGCTTTCCACCATCTCAGTATGGATCCAGCCCTCAAACCAATCAAAGAAAAGTAGCGAGCGGTGGAGGTAACCTTTGCAGGACCTATTCAGAAGGTGGTCTCAAAGCTTCTCAAGTCCAACTTCATCAGGGAGATCCAATACCCTGAATGAGTCTCAAATGTTGTAATGGTTAAAAAGACCATTGACAAATGTCATATGTGTAGACTTTACAAAATTAAATAAAACACGTCCTAAAGATTGTTATCTCTTGCCTCAGATAGATTTCCTAGTTGAGTCTGCTTTGGGGTTTCCTTTCATGAGCTTCTTAGATGCTTTCTCGGTGCATCATCAAATTCGAATGCATGCTCCCGATATCCCACATACGTCGTTCGTCACAAACGAAGGATGTTACTGTTATAGTTGTTGAAGCCAGGGACAAACGAAGGATGTTACTGTTATCGTTGTTGAAGCCAGGAAAATCCCGACTCCAAAATTCGGATCAATGCAGCCGGAGGCTACTCGCTCAGCAATGCGACAAGAAGACTTGACTAGCAATGACGAAAGAACTAGAGGGATAACAAACACAACCTCAGGTGCTGCGGCAGGGAGGTCCCACCACGTACCCAGAAGCTCAAAGGAGTCTTCTCCTCCAAAACCACGAATGGCCGAGCTTGGTACTAGGAAGGCACTGGCTAGGGAGGATTCTCGCCTACAAGGGGGGTGAAGCTCTGATTTTTGATAAGTGTCATTCCTGGTACCCCTGGGGACCTATTTATAGACAAATCTTGAGGGAGGGGAGGTAGGCGACCATCCCCGATTCCATTCAAGATGGTTTGAGCAAAGGCTTAAGCGAGCGAGCAGGTGGGGACCTCGGTCTAGGCTGGCGAGTTGGCTGATGTAAGTCGCCCATAGGCGAGTACGTTCAGGCCCAGGACCTTCTCGCTCGGCCGGCTGGCTAACCCCGAACATGCCTTTCTTCTCGATATTGGAGGCGAGCAAGTCCCTACTTGCACTCCCAAGTCATATGATCTCGTTGTGCTGTCCGATATCAGTGTTGACCGTTGACTTTGACTTCTGCCTACGTGGCCTTTAGACGGGCCCACCCTCGGAGAATGAGGGTTGTACAATCGTGTTATGCCCTTTAAGCTTAAGAACGCTGGCGCTATATACCAACACATGATGGACTACGTCGCAAAACCTAGAAGTGTACGTAGATGATCTTCTCATCAAAAGCCCGGAGTTCAGAGAACATGTCCATGACCTCGTGGAAACATTCTCAACCTTGAGGAAATACAAAATGAAGCTCAATCCTGCATAGTGTGTCTTCAGGGCAAGCAAATGAAAGTTCATGGGTCATCTGTTGACCCCCAGAACCTTGAACCTAATCTAGATAAGTTAAGACAATCTTAAACATGTTACCTCCGCGGACTCCGAAGGAAGTTCAACAATTAGCGAGGAGGATCGTCTTATTGAGTCATTTCATCTCTCGATCCAAGGATAAATGTGCACCCTTCTTCAAAACCCTCTGCAGAGCCTCTAGGTTTGAGTGGACCGCAGAATGTAACAAGGCCTTCAAGGAACTCAAGAAACATCTGACCTTCACTCATATTCTGCAAAGTCCTTGGAAGGGAGAATACCTGTTACTATACCTGAGAGTTGGTTCTGAGGCTATCAGTTCTGTACTGGCCTGAGAAGAAGGGAAGAAACATATTCCAATACATTATGCCAGCCGGGTGCTGAAGGACATTGAGACTCTGTCCCTGGAATTTATTATATCAGCATGGAGACTCTGTCCCTATTTTCAAGGTCAATCGGTAAAAGTTGTGACGGATCATCCTCCGAAGAACATCTTGGAGAAACCCGAGCATTCAGGAAGATTGGCCAAATGAGCAATCGAGCTTGGAGAATTTGACATCTCGCTAGGTACTAAGGTGATAGAGAAAGCTGTTTCCCTCTCCAGTGGTAGTTCAGGTAATTTGTCTGGGAACACATATGGATACTCTCACACCACCGCCACATATTTTAACTTCTTCTCCTTAACCTTGTGGAACAAGAACATAAAGGCTCGTGCTCCTTTCATGACAGCCTTAGCATCCTGAACTAAAGAGCTACAAATGCGAGGTATGTCAGTTATACCTTGGAATATGATTGTCGGATGCCCAACCTTAGTGAGGGTGACCTTCGTGGCACAATCAATTCGGGCTTTATGTGTCGTCAACCAGCTCATCCCTAGTATGATGTCAAATTCGGTGATCCTCAATACTGTGGCAGTGACGTAGAACACTGTCTCATCCACGAAGACTTGAAATGTGCAGCGTCTGAAGGATGTCATCACTGAATCGTCTGGCATCACAACCTTCAAGGACACATCAAACCAAGATCTATCAGTGGCCCTCGAGATATGAACTCCTCCGCTATGAAGGAGTGAGATGTTCCTGTGTCGAACAGAGTCTTTGCCGGAAGCTCATTCATGAATAATATTCCTACATTTAGGTATGATATATTTATATGTTCATTCATTTTTTATCGTCTTATTCTTATGAGTTAATAAGCAGAAAATGAAGGTTCTGAAGTTTAAGAGCATTAATAAAAGTGTATCTATCACCACGTCGACCGAGAGGGATTCCGTTCAAGATCTAGGCAAAGGCCCTCTGGTGTGTAGCGGGTGGTGGGGCAGGTGCTCGATGTCCTCATCCACCATGCAATTCTCTTCCTCTACCACGTCCAGGTGCAGGACCCGAGCCTCCTCTCTACGGTGCAACGATATTCTGGTGGCAATTGAATGACTTGTGACCTGGCTGGTGGCAGACTGGCAGGTGTAACGGTTTCCCTCAAAGGGCCTCTTATGTCCATCACTCCAACCCTGATGTTGATCCTGCTGTGGAGGTGGAGCCTGCTGGTGTGGGGGTGCATGTTGTCTCTGGCGTTGGTTAGTCGTATGGCTCATGAATCTGTCTCCCCTGCCTCTCTGGGCTGCACCGGTTCTTGGCCTCAGATCTTCCTCCTAAAGAAATTCCTCTTCTGTACAGCTGTGTGCTCGACCCCCAAAGCCTTGGCCTCCCCGACCAACTGGCTAAATGGTTCATCCCTGATCAGTATGAGCGACTGAAGCAAGGAGTCCCGTAGGCCGCGAAGGAATCTCTTTGCTTTGTCTTGTTCATTCATCGCAAAACATCTCGCATACTTGGCTAGATAGCCAAATTTCCTCTCATATTGGACCACTGTCGGTTCGCCCTGGCGGAAATGTAGGAACCGCTTTTGTAACTCCATGCTAACTACGCTCGAGATAAAGTGGTCCAGGAAGGCATCTGTAAAGTCATCCCATGACACATCATCTGGAAATTGGCCCTCAGTGTATGTTGTAATGCGGAATTCGACCATCTCCTAGCATCACCATCTAGAACGGTGATGACAAGTGTAACGACACGCCTAGATGGGCAATTCATGCCATGAAGTAGCTCCTCTATCTGATCGAGCCAGTCCTCTGTCTCCATAACTGAATCGGTACCATGGTATGCCAGAGGCCGCAGTCCTCCGAAGGTAGATAATAATTGAGTATTTGGGTGTACTGAGCTCTGCGGGGTCTGAGTGGAGCGAATGGTGTCGATGACCTCAAGTATTGTCTGACGAAAATCCATCGTCGTCATGGCTGGGGGTGATGGGGTACTGATGGAGTCGAAGTTTCAGTGGTCGTCTGTTATCTCAAGGTCTCCTTGCTTACATTCTGATGTATTAATGAGCTGAAATCAGTTGCATTTTGACTTTCTTGTTAAATATTCTTATAAGAAAATTGGGTAATTCATTCTGTTCTTAGTTTAATTCAGATCAAATTTTCTTATAAATTTTGTTATCTGAGAAGAATATTGTAGATTTTTCCTTGGTTCATATTAGATTCCTAGAGCGGTTATACTTATTTTTAGTTTGCGCATAGTAATAATTTTAAACTTTTAATGTTTTTGGTGAGATGGTAAAATGATTTCTTAATTATTACAAAAAGGGGACGATGAGAAAAATGCATAAAGAGAAAAATAGGAAAATATAAAACTAATACATGCTAACACCCCCCTCAAGTTGGGCGTGTAATGATCCTTCCAAAAAGCACTTGTACTCAATCCTTTCGTGAGGATGTCTGTCAGTTGTTGTTCAGATGGAACAAACAGAGTATAAACCATTCCTCTCACTATGTTTTCTTTGATAAAGTGTCTGTCAATTTCAATGTGTTTGGTGCAATCGTGTTGAACATGGTTATGAGCAATGCTAATGGCCGCCTTGTTATCACAATATAATTTGAGTGGGCCAGTGTTATCAAAGACCAGATCTCTCATAATAGTTCGAATCCACAATCTTTCACATATTCCATGTGTCATAGCTCTGAATTCAGCTTCAGTACTGGATCTAGCCACCATGTGTTGTTTTTTGGTTCTCCATGTAACCAAATTTCTACCAACAAAAGTGCAATATCCTGAGATAGATTGTCGTGCGAATGACCGCCCGTGCACCTTAAAGCACGCACGGTCGTGCGTGCCCATTGCTGCACGGCTAAAACCTGGATGTTGTTTTGGAGGGTTTTACTTGCGCACGGTCGTGCGTCTTAAAACACGCGGTCGTGCGATCGGGCCTGCGAATTTGTTTTCATCACGAAATCGAGCCATCCGATTGGGTGTTTTGAGATCTGATGGCTGGGATTAATTCCCTCTGCCTTTAGGTCGGGAATGAGGGGTTTATAACCTCATTTCCTTTGTTTATCCCTCTCTCTTAGGTTTGTGAAAGAGAGAAGAAATGAGGAGGAAGAAGGAGGAGATCCCGCTATTGGAGGAGCTCCGAATCTCAAACCTCGAGCCGATTCCAGACAATCTACTCGTGCAAAGACTCAGACATCAATTACTTTCTAAGTTGAACATGTGAAATAAAAGGGGAAGCCAACCATGCATTTTGAATGACAGTCGGGTCCACCCATTGGCTCACCACAACCCCTAGCATAATCTTACACGCTTCTAACACATCATCAAGTATTAACAATAAATTTATGGCATACAAGCTGATGCAGGACGGAAAAACGGAGTGGGAGGGCTGATAGCGGATAGATCCGGGCAATAAGGGTAGATCCGGTGTTGGGGAGCGGATCCGGGTAACGAGCAGGTGTATAGTAGGGAGAATGGTGGATCGGGAAGGGGAAATTTCAGATCTAAGTGGATCTGAAATTTTGGGGAGTTTGGGAAGGTGGATCCACGAAAATAAGGGTAGGGTTGTTGTAGGGGGAGGGAAAAGTGAGAGGAGTTGGTGGTTCGGAGGGAGGGAAGGGGGCAAATGGTCGGCCGGCCACAAGGAGGCCGGCGGGGTGCGGGAATGGAGGGGGCGGCCTGCGGACTGTAGCAGTCGGCGGGTTGGCTGCTGGCCTGCAGCAGTTCGGCGGGCTGGGGAGGGGGTTCCGGCGGGTCTAAGGGGAAGAAAGGGGAAGGGGAATGATGGAAAACGAAGGGGGGAGGGTTAGGGTTACCTTGGGGGGGATTTTCCACCACTAGGAGTCACCACCTAGGGCTCCACGGCGTCGGCACCGCGGCTTGATCGCTGGATTCCGGGAAGAACTTCTCCAAAATCAACAATGACCTCTAAACCAGCCCTCTAAACCTATTTATAAGAGAAAACTAACATTAGGGCATCCTCATCAACGGCTATGATTGGCCGGTGGGTTTAGCCCTTAAATAAATAAATACATGTCCGAAACAAATACATAAATATATGATTTTGACTCGCGGCGACGTGCCGGACGCAACCGCGGAGTCGGATCGGCGATCCGATCAAGTCTTCCGGCTGGAGTAAATGAACGTGGGTCCCGCTCCTTCGTGTGCACGATCCGATGGAAACCCATCAACTCCCCCCGACTGAAAAGCATTCATCTCCGAGGAATGGAGACGATCGTACTGGAGTCGAAGTCCGGGGGCAAGTCGATCAAGCTCTGCCGGCAATATCCAAGCGTCATCAGCGTCGGCGCGGCCCCGCCAATGAACCAAGTAGCGAAGACGCGGCCCGTCCGTGGTGGGAACAATCTGGTGGGATCTGACCTCCGTGATGCTCTCATCTCTCGACTCTCTCATGGTGGTACCCGGTGCGAGCGGTGATGCCGGCTGTGGAACCATATGTGACGAACTCCCAGGTGGAAGGGTATCGACAATGGGTGGGCGGTGGTGGCTATCTGGCGTGGGTGGGGAGGTGGTGAAGGATGGCAAGGGGAGAGAGGGGTCGCTCCCACTGCTCGGGTCTCCATAGTCATGAGGCTCGTAATAAGGTGTTAGATCCTCGACATTGAATACTGGATGAATCCCCATACTCGCCGGGATGTCTAGCCTGTAGGCGTTTGTCCCAACCCGATTAATAACCGAGAAAGGACTCATTCGCCTGGCGCTTAACTTCTTGGCAGGCCCCGAAGGGAGTCTCTCCGGGCGGATTCGTACCATCACCTGTTCGCCAATATCAAAAATACGCTCTCGCCTTCTTTTATCTGCGTGGGTTTTATAACTTTCATTGCTCATATTAATACGTCGGCGGACCGATTCATGTAACTCATGCAGATGCTGTGCAAATGACTCAGCAGACTCACTAGGCCGGGACTCTAACGGACTCGGGATAAGGTCAATGGGTTTCCTGGGGTCGTAACCTGACACTATGTGGAATGGACTCAACCCAGTGGTTCTATGACCGAACTATTATATGCAAACTCTGCGACCGGAAGATCTAAGTCCCAGCTACTCACATGCTCTCCCACCAGACACCTCAACAAGTTTCCTAAACTCCTATTCACTACCTTCGTCTGCCCATCCGTCTGTGGGTGGTAGGCAGTAGAGAATTTAAGGGTGGTGTCGGCCTTGAGCCACAGGGTCTTCCAGAAGTAGCTTATAAATCTCACGTCGCGGTCCGATACGATGGACTTGGGAAGGCCGTGTAATCGGAAGACGTCCCTCATGAAAATGGATGTAACGTGGGTCGCATCCGCCGTCTTGCGGCATGCAATAAAGTGAGCCATCTTCGAAAAGCGATCGACCACCACAAAGATGGAGTCGTGCTTCCGAAGAGTGCGGGGAAGTCCAAGAACGAAATCCATGCTAAGGTCCTCCCAAGGTCGATGTGGGACCGGTAAGGGTGTATATAGGCCTGCGTTCTGCTTCGTGCCCTTGGCCGTCTGGCAGATACGGCAGTGGAGGACGACTCTAGTCACATCCCTCCTAAGCGTGGGCCAGTAGAGACGGTCCTCTACAATGGCTATGGACTTATCGCGCCCGAAATGTCCGGCGGCTCCGCCCGCATGCAACTCCCAAATCAGAAAAGCACGGTACGATGTCCGGGGAATGCATAGGCGGGATCCATGGTACAAGTATCCTTCGAAGATCTGATATCCCTCAACGGGGTCTGGGGGATCTCGGGATAGGGCGGTGTAAATCTCACCAAAATCAGGGCACATCGGATACTCTATGATCAAGTGCTCAAGCCCGTCGACACGTGCGGTCATAGTCTGAAGCAAGGAGACATGACGACTAAGGTCGTCCGCAGGTTTGTTCTCAACACCAGCTCGGTGTTTGAGGACATAGTGGAAGTCCTGCAGATATTCGACCCACTTGGCATGCCGATGCCCCAACTTGCGCTGAGAATCTAAATAGTGTAACGCCTGGTGGTCGGAGTAAAGCACAAACTCTCAAGGGAGGAGGTAGTGCCTCCAGTTGCGTAAGGACTGGACAATCGCATAAAACTCTCGATCGTAGTTCGAGTATTTCTGCTTCGCCTCGTTTAACTTCTCACTAAAGTAGGAAACAGGGTGTCCCTCTTGG
Source organism: Dactylorhiza incarnata (assembly GCA_033032865.1). NCBI lineage: Eukaryota > Viridiplantae > Streptophyta > Magnoliopsida > Asparagales > Orchidaceae > Dactylorhiza > Dactylorhiza incarnata. The sequence continues at coordinate 1,415,717 of JAWHQI010000336.1, forward strand.
CTCAATACGCCACCAATACCAACTCCAGACGCGTCGCAAGCGACCTCAAAAGCACGGCTAAAATCAGGAAGCCTCAGAACTGGGGCCGTCGTCAGCCTCTCCTTAATCTCCTCGAAGGCTCTAGTGGCAGCGGGGGTCCACTGAAACTCTCCCTTCTTGAGGCAGCTCGTGAAGGGGGCCATGATCGTGCTGAACCCCGGGACAAACCTCCTGTAGAAGGTGGCAAGCCCGTGAAAGCTGCGAGCCTCGTGAATAGTCGTAGGCACAGGCCAGTCTCGAATAGATTTGACCTTTTCGGGGTCAACAGATACTCCAGTCGATGATATAATGAATCCAAGGAAGTGGACAGACTCGGAAAGGAATGCGCATTTCTTCAGATTCACATAGAATTTCTCCCGGCGGAGAGTGCCAAAGAGAAGCCTCAAATGATCGAGGTGGGCGGCCTGTGTCTGGCTGTAGATCAGTATGTCATCAAAGTACACAACCAAAAACTTGCCCATGTAGGGCCGCAACACCTGCGTCATAACTCTCATAAATGTACTAGGGGCGTTCGAAAGCCCGAATGGCATGACTAGCCACTCATAGAGACCGTCCTTAGTCTTGAAGGCGGTCTTCCATTCGTCTCCCTCACGCACTCTGATCTGGTGGTACCCACTACGCAGATCGATCTTGGAAAAGATCTGGGCACCGGACATAGTGTCCAATAGATCATCTAATCGAGGAATGGGAAAGCGGTACTTGACCGTGATCTTGTTTATGGCGCGGCTATCGACGCACATACGCCAACTGCCGTCCTTCTTAGGGGTAAGAAGGGCGGGAACAGCACACGGGCTCATACTCTCTCGAATAAATTGCTTCCGAAGAAGCTCATCGACCTGCCGTTTGAGCTCAGCGTGCTCATCCGGGTGCATGCGGTAGTGGGGCAGGTTCGGGAGAGAGGCCCCCGGGATCAGGTCAATGGCGTGCTGAATGTCCCGTGGTGGGGGCAGCTCATCGGGGAGCTCCTCCGGCATCATATCAGCAAACTCCTCTAAAAGGGGACGCACCGCTAGCGGGTGGTCAACCAGAGTGTCCTCAGTGGCCTGAGTGGCAGCGACAACGTAGATGATATCTGACTCAATACTATCATGCAAGAACTCGCTCCGTCTCAGGATGTGTAGCGGTCTCGAGGCGCTCGTGCTCACCGAGGGCTCAATGACACCCTTCGATCTCTCTCGTGGCTGGGTAGGTGTCAGCGTAATCTTCCGGCCCTTATCATAAAAGATGCACGTGTTCGAGTGGCCGAAGCACGTGACGTCGCGATCAAACATCCAGGGGCGGCCTAGAAGAACATGGGCGACATCCATGGGGATAACATCACACCACACCTTGTCCTGGAACGATGCAATAGTAATAGGGACAAGACAACGCTGGGTAACCTGGATGGCCGTCTTATCTACCCAGACGACTCTATAAGGATGGGGGTGGGGCTCGGCCTTCACCTGCATACGGTCAAGCCCCTTCTGCGCTACGATGTTCACACAGCTTCCACTGTCAATAGCTAGCTTGCAGGTTCCGCCTGCGCTAGGGAAGTATGTGTAAAAGATGGTGGTGCGACGCCAGTCTTCGTCCACACGTGAGATATATAGTAGGCGTCTAATCACTCCCACCTCTAACGATCTCTCAGCGTCACTCTCCCAACCATCCTCCACAGTGGCCCTGACGTCTTCAGGGGCATCCTCGTCCTCGTCTAAATCCTGCTCCTCGCCCTCAACTGGCAGGTTCCGCGTGGGGCACCGCGCCGCCACGTGTCCTCTGCCGGAACATCTAAAACACACAATACCGCCAGGCTGCTGGCCATCAGTGGTCACGACCTTGCCCTTCGCATCGGTGGGGGTGCGAGAAGGTGCGGCCGCGGAGGTCTGGGGTGGAGCGGGTTTCCTAAAGGTTGACGAATCAGCTCGTGCGGGGAACTGCTTCGTGCTCGACGATCGGAGGTACTGCTCAAACTCGAGGGCAAGCTGGAAAATCTGATCGACACTCTCAGGATGGTGGGGAATCAGCTCTCTCCGGATATCGGCGCGGAGGCCCGCCCTGAATCGGGATGCTGTGGCAATAGGCTCCTCAGAAATATCGCTCCGAACCATCAGCTCATCGAAGCGGGCCATGTACTCTGCAACAGTAAGCGTCCCCTGTCGTAAATTCTGCAGCTGCTTGAACAGCTGGTCACGGTACGAGGTGGGGAGGTACTTCTCTCTCAGTCTATCCTTCATCTCCTCCCAACTGGAAATAGGATAGTAGCCGTCTCGCTCTAAGGCCCTCTCAACACTGATCCAAAACACCTTTGCTTGCCCGATCAGTTTCATCTTCGCAAAGCGACACAGCGCTCGTCACTCATCTCGTACCACTCGAAGTAGTGCTCCATATCCAAAAGCCAATCGCTGAAGGCTTTCGGATCTAAGCGCCCGTCGAAGGATGGGGCGTCGATGCGGATACGACGAGTGATATCAAACTGGTGGTCGCCTCTCCGTGGATCAGGGTAATCCTTGGGATAGTCATCATAGGCGTCGTATCGAGCAGGCTGAGGACCACGCTCTCTTCGACCCGGGGGATAGTACTCATCGCGGTAACGGTCACGGCGATCATGCGGGGGTGCTCGGTCCCTGGGGTCAAAACGAGGCTGTCGTGGCATACGATACTCATCTCGCTGAAATGGGGGTCGGTCATGAACTGGGGCATGACGACGCTCAGCCGCAAGATCGGGGCATCTCCTCACCGGTGGGGGTGGGACTCGATAAGGGATATCACGACGATAACGGTCTTCCGGTGGTGGATCGTCCCTATCCCTCTGATCTCGATGGGGAGGATTGTCAGGGTCGTCCTCAATCTCCTCGTCACGGGGTGTCGGAATATTCCTAACATTTTCTAACCGATCTAGACGTTGGTTCACTGTGGCGACGTCACGACGCATGTTGGTGAACTGTGCACCCAAGGCATCAAAACGGTCTAACACAAGGCGCTCAAAATCCGTGGTGGCGGCGCTCGAATTCGAACCGTCCGCTCGCTCGTGGGTGACTTGCGGATCTACCATGCTTCTAAATGTCCTACCACTACGGAGCATGCAAGATGGCCCGACCTGGGCTCTGATACCAACTGATGTAGGGTAGGCTATGCGGTGCACCACTTAGACTCTACATGCGACACAACCGTCAATCGTGCCAACAATTAATTGAGCAATGAAAATTTAACACCACAAACAGATAATTGCAATGCGAGAATAATTTAATATTGAGCGATTTTAGTTGGTTTTCCTCCTCTCGGAGGGCCGAAGCAAAACGCGCGGCGAATAGATCCTCCTGCAAGTTAGTACTCGATCGACACAAAACACCACAAGCAAAATCCAAGCATAATACTAGATTATCCAATAACAATATCAAGAAATAATACAACCAAATCACGATGAAATAACTCACAACTAGGGGTTGGTTTGGAGCAATGGAAACAGCGAGCTTGGAGGAGTAGATCCGGGTCCGGGGATGTGGTTGGTGGCTGTCCACGGTGGAAAAACGGAGTGGGAGGGCTGATAGCGGATAGATCCGGGCAATAAGGGTAGATCCGGACGTGGGAGTAGTAGATCCGGTGTTGGGGAGCGGATCCGGGTAACGAGCGGGTGTATAGTAGGGAGAATGGTGGATCGGGAAGGGGAAATTTCAGATCTAAGTGGATCTGAAATTTTGGGGAGTTTGGGAAGGTGGATCCACGAAAATAAGGGTAGGGTTGTTGTAGGTGGAGGGAAAAGTGAGAGGAGTTGGTGGTTCGGAGGGAGGGAAGGGGGCAAATGGTCGGCCGGCCACAAGGAGTCCGGCGGGGTGCGGGAATGGAGGGGGCGGCCTGCGGACTGTAGCAGTCGGCGGGTTGGCTGCTGGCCTGCAGCAGTTCGGCGGGCTGGGGAGGGGGTTCCGGCGGGTCTAAGGGGAAGAAAGGGGAAGGGGAATGATGGAAAACGAAGGGGGGAGGGTTAGGGTTACCTTGGGGGGGATTTTCCACCACTAGGAGTCACCACCTAGGGCTCCACGGCGTCGGCACCGCGGCTTGATCGCTGGATTCCGGGAAGAACTTCTCCAAAATCAACAATGACCTCTAAACCAGCCCTCTAAACCTATTTATAAGAGAAAACTAACATTAGGGCATCCCCATCAACGGCTATGATTGGCCGGTGGGTTTAGCCCTTAAATAAATAAATACATGTCCGAAACAAATACATAAATATATGATTTTGACTCGCGGCGACGTGCCGGACGCAACCGCGGAGTCGGATCGGCGATCCGATCAAGTCTTCCGGCGGGAGTAAATGAACGTGGGTCCCGCTCCTTCGTGTGCACGATCCGATGGAAACCCATCATAAAAGTGCACTTTTATGATGCAGGACGGGCATCACCACCCGCCTGCCACCCTGGATACCTGGCATCCCACCACGGCCCAGGGGTCCCACCGGGAGTTCACCCGATGAGCCTTATCAGGTCCCGCGGACCGTACACCCCAACCCATCCCCGGTCCCACCACAGGGCCGATAGGTTGTTGAGGCCAGGGCTCGATCCCCCGACCTCCTTGATAAAGAGCTCTCAGGCAAGCTCTCATCACCAACTGAGCCGCGGATCAGCTGGTGATGAGAGCTTGCCTGAGAACTCTTTATCAAGGAGGTCGGGGGATCGAGCCCTGGCCTCAACAACCTATCGGCCCTGTGGTGGGACCGGGGATGGGTTGGGGTGTACGGTCCGCGGGACCTGATAAGGCTCATCGGGTGGACTCCCGGTGGGACCCCTGGGCCGTGGTGGGATGCCAGGTATCCAGGGTGGCAGGCGGGTGGTGATGCCCGTCCTGCATCACAAGCCCACACATTCATACGCTTACACTGCACGCAAATATACACACACCAACTATGCAATACGTAAGGTGAGCCCACTCCCGTGGTTCCCTTAACTCATCGTGTAGGGTCATAACGGAAGGAATTCCCGAATGGGTTCTCTTCACGTTGAAACTTCATGACGAAATGATAAGGTCCTCTTCACGTCGTATAATCATACCAGTCGGTCTAACATCATCTTCACACCGTATCTTTATGATGAGAGGTGTAAGGTCATCATCACGTCGAATCTCAAACAACTAATCATGGGACCTCACAACGGAGTGCTAAAGAAATGACCCTCGACCTATGATCCAACATACACTATAACGATTGTTCGGAAAATTCTCTGATACACAAACTAGGCGAAGTCCTAAATGTAATCGTCATTCAAACATCATTGATACGAGCCTATGATCACAAATAGGCTTCACACGTCATGCAAAATCCGGAATTGGTCATCAGATTTCTGCAAATCATGTCGGGGTCGCAATCCTACGCCCCGAGGTTCTAGCGAACCGAAGGTGGTTGTTCCTCCACTAATTAGCGAGAGGGAAAGTCATCAAATGGAAAGAATCGAACAATGAAATATACAAACGACCTTAATACTGGAGGAAAAAGTTGTCACCCTTGAGTCCTTCGCGTCGCCTTGGAAAATGCAATGAAGTTGGTGAAGAAAGAAGCGAGCTTTACTCTCTATGGTCTCTGATCGTCGTTCGGAGCTTTGGATCTTCGACAATGGCTCCTTCCTTTACCCCTAGCCTCCTCCTCTTCCTTCAAGCCCTTGGAGAGAGAAATGGAATGGAAGAATGAGGTTTCTAAGCCTTCTCCCACGACTTAAAGACCCTTAGAACAAATTTGGTACATCCAATAGTTTGATCGAATGTGTTCTGATCGAGATTTAACGGGGTTTAATAAGTTCTCGTCACGCACATGGTCATGCGTCTCGAAGCGCACTGTCGTGCATTAGTTTTGTTATCTTCAGCTCAGAAACCTCATGATCCGATGCATGGTCGTGCGTCAGTTTGTTATCTGCGACTTAGAATTCGCACGATCGAGCGCACAATCATGCATGAAGGCGCACGATCACAAACAAGACTCTAGAATTCTGCCCTTTTAACCTCTACAGTGGCGCACAGTCGTGCGATATACAACACACGATCGTGCGTTAACAGAAATTCACGTTTTCTACCCGTGGTCGACTCGATGAACATTCCACACGTGTGTCATGCATGTACACGTAATTGAAAGGGTTCTAGGGATGAAATCGGGGCGTTACAACTCTCCCCCTCTTAAAAGAATTTCATCCTCGAAATTGATTTAACGTGCAAAAATACCTGGAGTGAAAAGCTTCGGCTACTCCTCCCGCATAGCTTGCTTTCACTCCCATAAACATTCATCGCGACCATAGTTGTTTCAGTGGACCTTCACAATCCTGATCTCCTTGCTCCGCAACTGACGGACTTCCGTGTCCTTAATGCATATAGGTCTGCCTTTACTCGATAGCCCACTGCTACTGCTACACTATCGGGCTCAAAAATGTGCAGGTTTCTGTATAATCTTTCTCAACATTGATATGTGAAACACATCATGCAGTCCGCTGAGTTCATTCGATAGCGCAAGGGGGCAAGCTACATCGCCAATGCGCTCTATTACCTCAAACGACCCCAAGTATCATGAACTTAGCTTCTTCAGTCGCCGAATCCTTGATACTTCTTTGAACGACTTTATCTTTAGATACACCCAGTCACCTACGACGAACTCCACATTTCGGTGGTTGGCATTATATTACTTCGCTTGCCTATCCTGAGCAACCAATATCATTTCTCAGATGATTTGGATTCTTGCGTTGACTTCATCCACATCCTTGCGTTTATTAATTTTGTGTCGCCCGCCTCCACCCAAGTCAAAGGAGTATGACACCTCCTGCCATAAAACGCTTCAAACGGGGTCATCTGAATACTCGCTTGTAACTGTTATTGTAGGCGAATTTAATCGTGAAGAGGTGATCTTCCCACTTATCATCTCGAGAACACACATACACATCATGTCCTCCATTATTCTATTTGTTTCTCCATTTGCCCATTTGTTTGCGGATGAAACACTGTATTGAACTTCAACTTCGTGCTCAACAGGCGATGGACGTGCCTTCAGTTAGTGGAAGTGAAATGCATGTCTCGGTCGCTGACGATGCTATGAGGGACACCATTCAATCAGACGATAATCTTGACATACAAATCGATAAGTCTCTCCATGGAATCATTCTTCCGGTTTGAAATGAAGTGCACTACCTTGGTTAGTCGACGATCACCCAGATGGCGTCGTTGTCTTACTGCGACCTCGACAATCCGTGCACAAAATCCATCAATATGTTGTTAAATTTCCATTCATGGATCGGTAGAGACTTCAAGAATCTATCGGGCCTCTGGCATTCGGCCTTTACTAACGCGTAGGTCTGACATTTCACCACAAACAAGAAAATGTCTTTCTTCATGCCCGACCACCAGAACAACTTCTTCATGCCCTTGCACATCTTGGTGCTCTCCGAATGAATTGAATACTTGGAGAAATGTGTCTCGTACATTAGTTCATCAAAGAGTTTACTAAAAATTAGGATGCACAGACAGTCATTCATTCGTAGTATCCGGCCTCATACAAAAATGTAACGTTGGAATCTTCCGTCGCCTCTTTCACGTATCACTACATGCTCTCGTCAAGCTCCATAGATTTACGGACTCCATCCCAAATATCATATTGGACCTCCGTTGAGTTTAGATATGCAATAACCACATCTCTTGTTCCAACACCACTGATCTCTAAGGCTTCCAACTCACGAGCCAAGAGGTCATTATATGCCATGATCCAATTTTCTTGAGCTGAAGTCCTCTTGCTTAACGCATTGGCGACAACGTTCGCCTTACCTGGAGTAATGGATGTCGAAACTAGTCTCCCAGGAACTCCATCCTTCGACGTTGGTGCTTGTTCAACTCTTTTTACGCCAAGAGGTACTTCAAGCTTTTGTGATCCATATAGATATCAATTTTCACAACATACAAGTAGTGTCGCTACAATTTAAGATCGAATACCACAGCCGCCAACTCCAAATCATGGGCCTGGTAGTTTCTCTCATGCGCCTTCAATTGGCGCGAACCGTAAGTTATTACCTTCCCAAACTGGCATAATACGAAACCACTACTCGATGCATCACTATATATTTGATAACCTTTTGCGGCGCAAGGAGAGCAAAGGATGTGAGTGGATATCAACCAGTTTTTCAGCTTCTCAAAGTCTTGCGCACAATCAGGCGTCCAACAAATTTGTGATCCTTCCTTGTTTGTGTAGTAAGTGAGAGGACCCAGCGCAACCAACTACACCAAAAGCCCGGACTATTGGTGAAGGCGCAACTTGATCTTTATATCAATGGAAGGGCGCTACGGGTCAAGTGAGGAGACGCTGGACCCAACAATCCCCCCCCCCCCCAGCGTCCAGCACGACCCGCAATTCAGAGGTGCTCCACATGGCCCGCAGGCTCAGAGGTGGCTTGACACATGGCTGCGGCCGCCTGGCCCACCGGGACCCACACAGGTAGAGAGAATTTCAGGAATTATCAGCCCCCCCCCCCCCCCCCCCCCCCCCCCCCCCCCCCCCCGGTCTCGAACCCGCAACCTCGCTTTGATACCAATTGAGAGGACCCAGCGCAACCAACTACACCAAAAGCCCGGACTATTGGTGAAGGTGCAACTTGATCTTTATATCAATGGAAGGGCGCTACGGGTCAAGTGAGGAGACGCTGGACCCAACAGTAAGAGAGAGTGCGATCCTCGAAAAGTTTTCTACGAATCACCTGTAATAGCCCACAAGTCCCAAAAAACTCCGGACTTCAGCTACGTTCTTCAACTCAAGTAAATCCCGTATCACCGCAATATTCGACAAATCTACCGCAATACCCTCTCCATTTACAACATGTCCCAGGAATGTTACTGGGGGTAGCCAAAACTCGCACTTGTAAAACTTTGCGTAGAGTTGGTGCCTTCTTAAGATACTCAACACCTTATATAAGTATCTGACATGCTCGTCCTCCGACTGGGAGTACACTAGGATGTCATCGATGAAAACAATAACGAAATGGTCTAAGTACTCCCGGAACGTATGGTTCATCAGATCCATGAATACTAAAGGTGCATCGGTCAAACCAAATGACATCACGGTAAATTCAAAATGTCCATAGCGCGTGCTAAACGCTATTTTCGGAATGTGGCCTTCCCATATTCTTAATTGATAATACCCGAATTTCAATCAAGCTTGAAATACACTGTAGAACCAACCAACTGGTCGAATAGATCATCGATTTGGGAAATCAGATATTTATTCTTCTCAGTTAGCTTATTCAATTATATATAATCTATGCATAGACGCAAGCTGACATCCTTCACGAACAAGACCAGTGCACCCCAAGGTGATGTGCTTGGGCAAATAAAACCTTGCTCTTGCAGTTCTTGCAACTGGACTTTCAACTCCGTCATCTCCTTTGTGTCATCCTATATGGAGAACGTGACACGGGCTTAACACCCAGCACTAATTGGATATAAAAATCTATCTCTCACCGAGGTGGAGCTCTAGGGAGCTCATTGGGAAATACATCTGCATACTCTGCGACTATCGGAAAGTCACTTAACATTGGCTTGCATGTGGACGCTTCCAATTAAGCGAATAATAGCCCACTACCTTTTCGAACGACCTTCACTATCTGAGTGCGGATATCACTATTTTGCTCAAACCTCCCAAGCCTATTAATCTGGTCTCACCCACCGCCCTCTACTCAGAGTGACTTCCTTGAGTTTGCAATCTATACACGCATTCCGCATCAAAAGCCAGTCCATACCGAAAAATACATCAAACTCGGAGAGCGGTAGCAAAGACGCCTTCAAATCGAAGTCTCGATCCCTAATTTAAACTCTTACTCGGCTCTTTCTATCCATGCTCATTGCATGACCATTGGTAGCAACACATCCAGCTTAACACCCGCCAAAACATATGGTACTCTAATTCGCATTATGAATTCCTCCGATAGAAAGGAATGCAAAGTACTTGTATCAAATAAAGCCCTTGCGGGATGATTAATGATCGACAAAAATGCTAATAAAAAAATGTAAAACGTACACATTAATGCGGTAAAAGCCAAACATTTGCATACACCTATCACCACGTCATTCTGGCGAATGGCCTCCTGTTGTCCAAGTGCAAACACTCTTGGTTGGGTCGAGGGATATTGGGAGGCGAACGACCCCACTGTCTTCCCTTTTTCTGCATAACTTGGACCCCCCACTTGAGTAGCATCGATCGTTCGACTGTCAGTCTTCGACGGACCGTTCCTGTACGTACGCGTTTAATGGCCCACCTTCCCGCATGTGAAGCACATAAATGGGGTTTTAGCAGTTGAAGCTCCTGGGACGGTGGAGGGAGCGACCTCTGAAGGGCGAGACTTCTTCTTATGAGCACTCTCAGTCTTTCCTTGTGGGCGGGGCACATTGAATTCAACACTTTTTAAGGAGTAGCCCTACCTACGTTGGACCTTCTCCAGATCCATCTACAACGCTCTAGCCATCTCCACCAATGTTCGGAAAAAGGACTTGGTTCTTACCAACCTCAGTCTCCTTGTCATCAATCAATTGCCCCATGTAGAAGCTCAATCGAGTGAATTCATGTAAGTATTCGTCTACCTTCATGTCCCTCGAAAGTAGACGTAGGAGTTGACCTTGCAATGTCAGATGCGTTGCGACAGAGATATACCTCCTAAGGAAGGAGTTAGAGATGTCCTCCATGGAGATCTAAGTCAAATGATGCCCACCATAACGACGTTCAGCTTCCTCTTCCCACCAGAGTCTCAACCCCCATTTAGTAGGAAGGTGCCTAAGATTACCATCTTCTCCTCCTTTATATCTGTGGCTGTCAGAACCAACTTCACTCTTGCCAACCAGGCCCCAACCTCAGTTGTCGTCTCGATCTCGAAGAATGATGGGGGATTATAACCCAATAAGTATATTAGTTGATGATCGTGGGATCTGGGTTCAACTACTGGAGTTGTGGTAATATGGACCCCATCAGGAGTGGCAGGGGTATCCGTCAGTGCAAGCCTCTCTGAGTCTCTGGTCGTGCATTGATTGCGACAATTACCGCCTTGGCAATTATTCGGCACATCTCGTCGGATGGAGGACTTGCGACAATAGAAGCAAAAGTGTTACTTTCTCCTATCTCGCGTGGGTCGGAAGGACTCGCTCCTCCTTTTGAAGCTTAGAGACTCGAAGCACACAATTATTCAAACAAACGACAAATATAGAACGCTCAGGTTCCCATAAATTCAAACATATTTATCCTTAAGTTGACACTCTTCCTAGATAGTCTTTCGATCTTCCAAGACTTTTGCACTACATGTGCACACCACCCGTTAAAAAGGTTCGTCCACAAACCTAAACACCGCGGGATCTGAATCCTATACTCTGATACTAAATTTTAACGCCCACCTGCAATCAATATATAATATAGGTTCAGCTGGGCCCCCACAACATACAACCCATACATTCAAGATATTATAAAATGGTAAATAAAAACACCATCCAACTATCTCAGAGTTTATGCTAAAGCTTACAGAAGCATAATATACGTAAATTTACCCAAATAGAATGTCTACGACAAGTAAATGTCTAATCAAAGTGCTCAGCCTTATAGTCGTTCCATACAATCATTAAAAGTTCATACAAAATAAAATTACAACAGAATTTTGGGGCACACAAGCCTGACACATAGTACACCCGCCACATAGTACAAAATAAAAGTAAACACTTCATGTGGTAAATTCTTTCGTTTAACTTTTTAGGCGCTAGCGGGTACCTGCACTCGGTCCTTTACCTGTAAATACACATGACAGGTAACGATCTGTAAACAAATACACATGACAGGTAACAAATCTGTAAACAAATACACATGACAGGTAACGAGCAAAAGCTAACCAATTACTGTGTAACAACTCTCTCCCCGGGCTGTCCCAGCGGACTCTGGGGTGATCTATCTCAGCCTTGCAAGTATGCATATCGAGCATGCATACAATATGATAAAAATAGTAGAGTAAATCAATTACTCTACTCATGCAAAGGCTAAGACATCAATCACTTTCTCAGTTGAGCATGTGAAATAAAAGGGGAAGCTTACTTTGTATTTAGAATGATAGGTGGGTTCTCCCGTAGGCTCACCACAACCCTAGCATAATCTCGCATGTTTCAAATATATCATCAAGCATTAACAATAGATTTAGGGCATACAAGCCCGCACATACATACACATACATTGCGCGCAGCATACATACACCAATTATGCAATACGTAAGGCTAGCCCCACTTTCGGGGTTCCCTTAATTCATCGTATAGGGTCATAATAGAAGGATTTCCTCAATGGGTTCCCTTCACGCGAAACTTCATGACAGAGGTATAAGGTCCTCTTTGTGTCGTATTAATATAGCGGAAGGTATATCATCGTCATCACACTATATCCTCATGACGAGAGGTGTAGGGTCATCTCCACGTCGAATCTCAAACAACTAATCATGAGACCTCACAAAGGGGTGCAGAACAAGCCACCCTCGACCTAGATCCCACATACACAATGACGATTATTCGAAAAGTTCTCCGATACTCAAACTAAGTCAAACCCTAAATGCAATCGTCATTCAAACATCACCGATTCGGGCATACGGCCACGAATAGGCTTTCACACATCATGCTTATTCTGGAGTCGGTAATCATATTTCTAATACAAATCTTGTCGGGGTCGCAATCCCACGCCCCGGGGTTCTACGAACCAAAGGTGGTCATTCCTCCACTAATTAATGAGAGGGAAACTCACCAAATGCAAAGAATCAAATAATGTAACATACAAACGGGCCTAAGTCTGGAGGAAAGAGCCGTTACCCTTTAAGTCCTCCGCGATGACTTTGAAAATGCAAAGTTGGTGGAGAGTGATTGGGGAAGCAAGCTTTACTCTTCTACGGACTGTGATCGTCGTTCGGAGCTCCGGATCTACGACAATGGCTCTTTCTTCCTCAAGCCCTAGCCTCCTCCCTCTTCCTTCCGGCCCTTGGAGAGAGAAATGGAATGGAAGAATGAGGCTTCTAAGCCGTCTCCCATGACTTAACCCTTAGAAAAGATCTGGGTCGTCAAATAGTTTGATCGGATGCGTTCCGATCGATATTTAATGGGGTTTACTAGGTCCCATCGTGCACACAGTCTTGCATCTCTAGGCGCAAGGTCGTGCGTCAGTTTTGTTATCTGCAGCTCAGAATACATATGATCTGGCACACGGTCGAGCGCCAATTTTGTTATCCATGGCTCAGAATGCGCATGATCGGGCGTACAGTCTTATGCAACATACACATACTTATGCAAAATAAAATGTTTATACTAATTTGGTAGATTTATAATTTCAATAAATATTCATTTTTTAATATACTAACGTATATAAATTAAAAAAATGATTATATATATAAATTTATGTATTTAAATATTTAAATATTGAAACCCGATATATGAAATATCCCTTAAATATCCCCTCACATATTAAAATCTATATGAAAAAATCAAAACCAACGTGTCCCCGATATCCGACATCTGCAACTTTGATTGTATGCGAACTCAATCACGAGGAGTGATCTTCCCACTTCCCAAATCGAGAACACACATACACAAGATGTCCTCCATTGTTCTATTTGTTCTCTTCATTTTCCCATCAGTTTGCGGATGGAATGTTGGACTGAATTTCAACTTCGTGCCCAATAGGCGATGGACTTGCCTCAGTCATTGGAAGTGAAATGCACATCTCGGTCGCTGACGATTCTACGAGGGACGCCTTGCAATCAAACGATATTCTTGACATACAAATCGGCAAGTCTCTCTACGGAATCATCCTTCCGATTTGAAATGAATTGTGCTACCTTAACCTAGATGACGTCGTTGTCTTGTTGCGACCTCGGTAATCCATGCACAAAATCTATCGATATGTTATTACATTTCCATTCAGGGATTAGTAGAGACTTCAAGAATCCGCCGGGCCTCTGGCATTCAGCCTTTACTAACACGCAGGTCTGACATTTCTCCACAAACAAGGAAATGTCCTTCATGCATGGGCACTAGAACAACTTTTTCATATCCATGTACGTCTTGGTGCTCCCCGGATGAATTGAATACTTGGAGAAGTGCGCCATGTACATTAGTTCATCACAGAGCATCCTAAAATTTGGGATGCATAGACGATCATTGTTCCGTAGTATTCGTCCTCATATGAAAATGTAACATTGGAATCTTCCGTCTCTTCTTTCACGTATCGTTGCATGCTCTCATCCATCTCCAAGGATTTCCGGACTCGATCCCAAATATCATATTGGACCTCCGTCCAATTTAGACATGCAGTAATCGCATCTCCTGTTCCAACATTACTGATCTCTAAGGCTTCCATCTCATAAGCCAGGAGGTCATCATACGACAGGATCCAGCTTCCCTAAGCCGAAGTCCGCATGCTTAATGCGTTGGCGACATCGTTCGCCTTACCTGGGTGTAATGGATGTCGAAATTATATTCTCCCACGAACTTCATCCAACTACGCTGGCGCATGTTCAACTCTTTCTGCGTCATGAGGTACTTCATGCTCTTGTAGTCTATGTAAATATCAATTTTCAATCCATACAAGTAATACCGCCACAATTTAAGAGCGAATATCATACCCATCAACTCCAACTCATGGACCGAGTAGTTTCTCTCATGCACCTTTAATTGGTGTGAACCCTAAGCTATTACCTTCCTAAATTGGCATAGTGCGCAACTCAAACCATTGCACGATGCGTCGCTATATATATAATAACATTCGATGCTGCAAGGAGAGCAAAGGTGGTTAGCAAATATCAAACTATTCTTCAGCTCCTCAAAGGACAGCACACAATCAGGTGTCCAAACAAATTCGTTATCCTTATTAATGTAATAAGAAGAGTGCGAACTTCGGAAAGTTTTCTACGAATCGCCTGTAATAGCAGGCAAGTCCCAAGAAGCTCCGGAAGTTTGCCACCTTCAACTCAGGCCAACCCCGCATCGCCACAATTTTCGGCGGACCCACCGCAATATCCTCCTCCTTCGACTAGGAGTACACTAGGATGTCATCGATGAAGTTGTTAACAGAACAGTCTAAGAACTCCCGTAACGTACGGTTCATTAGATCCTTGAATACCGGAGGTGCATTGGTCAAACCAAACGACATTACGATGAATTCAAAATATCCATAGCACACTAAACACTGTTTTCCGAATCTCACATTCTTGTATTCTCAATTGATAAGACCTGGATTTCAAATCCAATTTGGAATACACTGTAAAAGCAACCAACTAGTCGAATAGATCATCGATTCGGGGAATCCAATATTTGTTCTTCTTAGTTAACTTATTCAATTCCATGTAATCTATCTATAGACACAAACTGCTGTCCTTCTTCACAAACAAGACCAGTGCGCCCTAAAGATGAAGTGCTTGGGCAAATACTTCCTTTCTTTAATAGTTCTTGCAACTGGATTTTTAATTCTGTCATCTCCTTCGGCGTCACCCTATATGGAGAACGTGACATTGGCTTGGTACCAAGAATTAACTCGATACATAAATGTTACCGACATAAGGGCGGAGGACCCACCATGGCAGGTATACACGCGAAGGGGACGCGGCGCGCAGGAGGCGGGCGAGCCGTCCGAGGCGGGAGGAACCGCACCAGCGGTTTAAGTTCGTCACGGTGTCCTGGTATCATGTTTGGTTTTATTTTAATTATGGTTTGTTATTTGGCCCTCACTATATGAGGAGAACTTTTGTATGCTTTTTCTATCTTTGGATCAATCAAGTCTTTTGGGGGTTGCTCCCTCTTTTCTCTCAACCCTAACTCTCTCCTCTCTCCCCCTCCCAACCCTTCCTCCTCTCGTCTCTATCGCCCGCCGACAGCACCGGCGATACCCGCCAGTGTCGCTACCGCCCGCCTTATCGTCCGTCGACATCCGGGAGGGTAACAATCTGGTCCGACCTTGCCGCTCCGCCCTCCCCCGCGCCGCCGGATTTCCGTGATCCTCATCCTCCGCAGCCATGGCACCCAACACCCGCCTCAACTCCCACGACAACGTGGACGACGCGGACGCCACCCGTTCTCGTTTGGATCGCCAGGACGAACGATTGGACGCCCTAGCCGCGGGGCAGGCCCTCATCCTGAGCCGCCTCGACGCTCTCGCCGCGCCGCCACCCCCTAGGTACCGTCCGGATCTGCAACCTCCAACGATACCGCCTCCATCTTGGGGACACCACCGCCGCTCTACGCCGCCACTCCCGCGATTGCCCTACCCCCCGCCGGCCGCCAACAACTCGCATTAGATGTCCCCTCCTTCTCGGGTGTGGATCCGCTTGGATGGATTGCCCGCGCGGAGCAATTTTTTGACCTCAACAACACCCCTCCGGCGGCCAAAGTCGGCACCGCCGTGGTCGGCCTGGACGGCTCCGCTCTTCATTGGGCACGATGGCTCCGCCAAGTTCAGCCGATGATTTCGTGGACCGAGTTCAAGCAAGAGATGATCAGTCGCTACGACTCCCGCTACACCGGCTCCGTCGTTGAACGTCTATGCACAGCCCGCCAAACATCTTCCGTTGACAGCTACATCGATGAGTTCGTTGCCCTCGTCACCCAGGTCCCGGGTCTTCCGCCCGATCACTATTTGGGTTTTTTTCTTCAAGGCCTTCTGCCCAATATTCGGTCCCGAATCCGGACACATCACCCGCGGACGATCTCCGAAGCCTTGGAATTGGCTCGTGCGGTCGAAGCGGACCTGGGCACCCGTCCGTGGCCTGTCGGCGACCATCCTACTCCTCGTCCCGCGGCTCATCGGGAAGTGCACCCTCGGCCGCCGCCGGCGGGCGGCCACCGCCCGCCACGCCCGGACAACCCTCACCGCATCTCCAACAATGATTACAACGACCTCCGTCGAAAAGGCCTATGTTTCCGCTGTCGCCAGCCCTACTCCCCTCGGCACATATGTACCGTCAAGGAATTCCACGCGATTATTGGGGATGGAGAACCCGACAACCCCGAGATGGGGGGGGGACGACGTCGACATCCGGACGGATACTACTCCGGTAGAGGCGGAGGAGGCGCCTCTCAATGTACTGGACCTTCCTTTCTACTCCGTTGGGTGCCTCACCGGTCCCCAAACGATGAAACTCACCGGGGACATTCGGGGCCGCACCGTCATCATCATGATTGATAGTGGAGTAAGTCATAACTTCATTTCGGCAACAGTGGCACGCGACCTCGACCTCCTAATTACTCCCTCGCCCACCTTCTCGGTGTGTTTGGGGATGGCCGCCGCCGGCCAACGCTGGGCCAATGTCCGGACGTCTCTCTTTCTGTGGGTTCGGGTACCTTCACGGCGGATTTTTATATGTTCGAACTTGGCGGCATTGACGCAATCTTGGTTATGACTTCACTATCGAATTCCGCCCCGGCAAGACCAATCGGGCGGCGGACGCCCTATCCCGCCACCCTCAAGCGCCCGAGCTCACGGCCCTTTCACGACCAGTGTGGGACGATGCCGCCACCATTCAGCGGGAATTGGAACAGGACTCGCACCTGGCGGCCATTCGTACGGCCCTCATCGCCAACCCGGCCGCTCATCCACCGTACTCCATTATCGGCGGCCGTCTGTTTCATCGGGGACGCCTGGTGATTTCTGCCACCTCCACCTGCATACCTCGCCTCTTGGACGAGTTCCATTCTACCCCCTCCGGGGGTCATGCGGGTGCTTTTCGTACGTACCGGTGTCTGGCGGCATCTCTCTACTGGCCGCATATGCTACAACAGGTGAAAGCATACGTGGCGTCCTGCTTGCCCTGTCAAAAAGCTAAATACGAGGCCATGTTCCCGAGCGGCCTGCTGCAGCCCCTTCCGATTCCGGAGCAGATCTGGGAGGATATTGTTATGGATTTCATCACTCGGCTACCCCGTTCGAATGGTTTTGACTGCGTCTTGGTGGTCGTGGACCGCCTCACGAAGTACGCACACTTCGTACCTCTCTGACACCCCTATACGGCAGCGACAGTCACCGACAGTTTCATCTCCGACATAGTCCGATTGCATGGTTTTCCACGTTCCATTGTCAGTGACCGCGACCCCCTCTTCCTCAGCAGCTTTTGGACGTCACTATTTCGGTTGCAGGGGACACGCCTCTGTATGAGCACAACTTACCATCCCCAGTCGGACGGCCAATCGGAAGTGCTGAACCGATGCCTCGAGACGTACCTACGTTGTTTCATCGGCGAGCGGTCGGGCACTTGGGCCAAATGGCTCTGTTGGGCGGAATACTCCTACAACACGGCCTATCATCATGCGGCAAACACCTCTCCGTTTGAAACGGTTTACGGCCGACCACCTCCGTCAGTGATCCGACACCTTCCAGGCGAGTGCCCCGTGGCAAGCTTGGCCGACCATCTCCACGACCGGGATATCATCCTCGACAGCTTAAAGCACCATCTCCGCCGTGCACAGGCGAAAATGTTATCATTTGCAAATCGGAAACGCCGGGACCTGTCGTTCCAAGTGGGCGAAAAGGTCTTCCTCAAACTTCACCCCTACCGCCAATTGACCGTCGCACGCAGACCATGTCCGAAGTTGGCACCCCGATTCTATGGACCTTTCGAGATTATCAGCCGCATCGGGCCCGTGGCGTACCGGCTCCGTCTACCTCTCAATAGACGCATTCATTCGGTGTTTCATGTTTCACAGCTCCGGCGAGTCGTTGGCGACCATCCCGTCGTGGATCATATCCCGGCCGACCTCGACTACTCCGGCTCCGAGCCGTTATATCCAGAGGCTATCCTCGGTCGACGGCACCACCGCCCGGGCGACACCACTCAAGAGGAGATTCAGGTAGCGTGGCGCAACCGCCCATCCACCACAACCACGTGGCTCCTGCGGGACGACTTTCGTCGCCAGTTTCCCGACTATTGCCTTGAGGACAAGGCCAATTTTCCAGATGGCGGTATTGTTACCGACATAAGGGCGGAGGACCCACCATGGCAGGTATACACGCGAAGGGGACGCGGCGCGCAGGAGGCGGGCGAGCCGTCCGAGGCGGGAGGAACCGCACCAGCGGTTTAAGTTCGTAACGGTGTCATGTTATCACGTTTGGTTTTATTTTAATTATGGTTTGTTATTTGGCCCTCACTATATGAGGAGAACTTTTGTATGCCTTTTCTATCTTTGGATCAATCAAGTCTTTTGGGGGCTGCTCCCTCTTTTCTCTCAACCCTAACTCTCTCCTCTCTCCCTCTCCCAACCCTTCCTCCTTCTCTCGTCTCTATCGCCCGCCGACAGCACCGGCGATACCCGCCAGTGTCGCTACCGCCTGCCTTATCGTCCGTCGACATCCGGGAGGGTAACAATAAATCTATTTCTCGCTGAGGTGGAGCTCCAGGGAGCTCATCGAGAAATATATCTGCATATTCTGCGACTACCAGAATGTCACTTAGCATTTTCTTGCATGTGGACGCTTCTAATAGAGCGAAGAATAACTCGCCACCTCTTTGAACGGCCTTGACTACTCGGAGTGCAGATTTCACTGCTTTGCTTATACCTCTCAGGCCTGTGAATCAGGTCTCACCCACCATTCCTCTACTCAAAATGACTTCCTTGAGTTTGCAATCTATATACGTATTCTGCATCGAAAGTCAGTACATACCGAAAATTACATCAAACTCGGAGAGCGGTATCAAAGACGCCTTCAAATCGAAGTCTCGATCCCTAATTCAGGCATTTACTCGATTCTTTATATCCTTGTTCATCGCATAACTGTTGGCTAGCAGCACATCCAACTTATCACCCGCCAAAACATACGGTACTCTGATTCACATTATGAATTTCTCCAATAGAAAGGAATGCGAAGTACCGGTATCGAATAAGGCTTTTGTAGGATGATTAAAGATTAACACAAATCCTAATCACAAAACATGCAAAACGTACACTCAAGGTATAAGTAATGAATGCGGTAAAAGCCAAACATTAACATATACTTGTCACTTCGTCATTCTGGCGAATGAGCTCCTGTTGGCCAAGTGAAACACTCTCGGTTGGGTCGGAAGATATTGGAAGGCGGCCGAATCCACTGTCTTCCCTTTTTCTACATAATTTGGAGTTTGGACCCACCACTTGAATAACATCGGCAACTCGACTGTTAGTCTTCGGCGGACCATTCCTGCAGGTACGCGCTAAGTGTCCCGCCTTGCTGCTTGTGAAGCACGTCAAGGGGTTCTAGTAGTTGAAGCTCCTGAGACGGTGGGGGAGCGGTCTCTGACCTGTAACACTTTATTCTGTGTCTCCTACTCTCTGTCTTTCCTTGTGGGTGGGGCGCCTTGAATTCAACACTTTTCGAGGAGTATCCCTTCCTACGTTGGACTTTTTCTACATCCATTCCAACACTCTAACCATCTCCGCCAATGTTCGAAACCCAAGGAACTTGGTTTCTACCAACCTCAGTCTATGGTCATTGCGGAGACCTTTATAGAACCTGTGTACTTTCGTCTCCTCGTCATCAATCAATCTCCCTGCGTAGCGGCTCAATCAAGTGAATTCATGCAAGTATTTGTCTACCTTCATGTCCCTCTAAAGTAGACTTGAAATTGAACTTACAATGCCAGCCGCTTTGCGGCTGGGATATGCCTTCTAAGGAAGGATTCAGAGAGGTCTTCCATGGAGATCCGAGTCAAACAATGGCCACCATAACGACGTTCAGCTTCCTACTCCCACCAAAGCCTCGCCTGCTCATTCAGTAGGAAGGTGGCTAAAGTTACCATCTTCTCCTCATCAGTATCTGTGGCTGTCAGAACCAACTTCACTCTTGTCAACCAGTCCTCAACCTCGGTTACCGTCTCCATCCCGGAGAATGATGAGGGATTAAAACCCAAGAAGTACTTTAGTTGATGATCGCGGGCTTGGGGTTCAACCAGTGAAGCTGCATCAACAGGGACCCCAGCAGGAGTGTCGTGGGTAGTAGTCAGTGCAAGCCTCTCCGCTCGTGCATTGAGTGCGGCAATTATCGCCTCGACAATCATACGACACATCTCCACGGACGGTGGACTCGCGGCGGAGAGAGCAGAAGTGTTATTGTTGCCAGCCTCACGTGTAAGGACCCGCTCCTCTTTACGAAGTCTAGAGAGTCAAAGCACAAAATTATTCACAATGAACAATCGACAAATATGGAACGCGTAGGTTCCCAAACAATCAAACACATTTATCCTTAAGTGGACACTCTTCCTATATAGTTTTTCGAGTGTTCTAAGACTTTCTCCCTACATGTGCACACCACCCGTTAAAAGGGTTCGTCCACAAACCTAAGCACTGTGAGATCGGAATCCTCTAGTTCTGATACCAAATTGTAACACCCCACTTGCCATCATTATATAATATGTGTCCGTCCGGGATCCCACATCATACAACTCATACAATTAAGATATTGTAAAATGGTAAATAGAAACATCATTCAACTATCTCTGAGTTTATAGTAAAGCTTCCAGAAGCATTTTATAGGTAAATCTATCCAAATAGAATGTCCACGAATAGTACATGTCTAATCGAAGTGCTCGGCCTTATGGGTGTTCCATACAATCATTAAAAGATCATTCAAAATAGAATTACAACAGAATTCTGGGGCACACAGGCCCGAGACAGTACAAAATAAAAACAAACACTTTGCGTGGCAATTTCTTTCATTTAAACTTCTAAGCACTAGTGGGTACCTACACTCGGTCCCTGACCTGCAATCAATTACACAGGAGAGGTAACGAAGGTCAGTAAAAGTTGACCAACTACTATGCAACAACTCCTTTCTCCGACTGTGCTAGCGTACTCCTGGGCAAGCTATCTCAGCTCATATTTACATTGCCTAGCTCCACATTTGTTAGGGTTTATCCTCATTTTCTCACATATTTATCTAAGTGCATATAATAACATTTGTGAGCTATTTGAGTGCATATTATGTACTTCATGCATGGGGGAGATTGCCTCTCACCCCTTATCTTGTTTATTTTTGATTGACCTATTATTGTTATCTAAATTTGTGTATGTTGTCTTGCAGTTATTTGGGAGGTTGTGAGCACCCTTGAAACAAGTCGTGAGCACGCACGACCGTGCGTGGGCTTTGCGCAGGATCGTGCGAGTTCACGGCTATATCCCTAAAAATCTTAAGTTTCAAGACTGCTCGTGCATTTTAGACACGCACGGTCGTCGCGCTCTAAACACACAGTTGGTTGCATTTAAGGTTTTCGCACGACCGTGTGCGATTACACGCGCAGGACCGTGTGGGATTACACGCGCACGACCGTGCACGCGCACGACCGCGCGGGATCAATCCTTACGGATTTTACTAGTGTCATTGTTCGCGCACGATCGTGCATGAGTTACTGCGCACGATCGACGTTTCGCACGTCCGTGCCTGTTTCTTCACGCACGACCGTGCGAGTTCTTTGGCCTCATTTTCTAGTTTCTGATTTTGCATGTGCGGCTTCCTTCTCGCCCGGCCGTGCGCCCGACTGTGCGTGACCATTCTAGTTGACAGACTATATATTCTAATTTCAGACAGGATTCACTATCTTTCATTCCTGTTTTGCTTGAGAGGGTTCTCCAATGCCGTTTTTCATCCTAAGGTTTCCTCCACTCATTCCTGGACTTAAAGGAGGAGTTTTTCTTGCCATTGCTTCGGAAATCGCCACCTAAGGAAGGAGAGACCGACGTGGACATTCCGGACCTCAAGAAGACGGAGAATGCTTGCTTAGAGGTGACAACTCTTCCAAGTGCCCGAACGCAACCAAGGATCATCGCAGGGAAAAGCACCGGCTTCGTGAGCTCCGTTGGGGTCCGAGGAAAAGACTCGAGCAATGTTTGTATCGTTTTCTCTACTTCCGCTCCTCTAGACTTCTTGGTAAGGGAATCCCATTTTATGAATGTTTAGACGGTATTTTTATTATCATAAACACGTTTGTAATCATGTTCAGTTGTGGTGAATGTTAGCCGTGATTTTCTCTTGTTCTTGTTGTCTTTGAGCTTTTGTGATTGCATGTTGTTGATGATGCGAAGAGGTGCTTACGACCTCAGTAGGGCAATCGTTACGAGCGAAGAAGTGCTTGCGACCCTTAGTCAAGCAATCGTTTCTTCACTACGAAATGATTCTGGGGTTGTTCTTAATGGCTGACTGGAGGGCGGTTACTAAATGCGTACCCCCCCCCCCCCCCCCCCCCGAGGTGCGACTACCAGGAGGGTAACCGCCCATACTGCTGGATGTCCGAAGCTTGCCCTGGCTCTGACTGCGGTCGCAGAATTTTGGGTTAACACTTCCCATCACGTGTTTTGAATCTCCATAGCCATCAAATGTTGGGCATCACATGGCTTCAGACTTCTATTGCTGGATATACTGTTAGCCTGGTGGTTGAGGCAGCAACCTGATAATGACATCATGGCGAACCTGGAGTACGATGAAAGCGGTGAAGGTTGATGTGCTTATTTCTTGGACCTCAAATTATGTTGATGCTAGGTCGAGAGGACTTGTTGAAGCATCTCCATGAGTTCTCCAAATTGGCCCAAACGAACACGCCCAAGCCTTTTCCTTCTTCCTTTTCGTGCTTCTTATTGTTCTCGGAGAAGGGGCTTTAGTTGCTAAAGAGAGATGGAGAAGATGAGAGGGAGAAAAGAGGGGGGGGGGGGGGGGGGGGGGGAGGGGGAGGACCTTGGGGAAGAGATGGAGTATAGGGAGAGGAGAAAATAACTGAAAACTTGCTTGCTTTACTGTGCGCCTCTTATGGTTTAGTCAGCCAAAACAAGTGCAATAAAGTTCCTTACTATACAAAAAATTGCCAAATAGAAAACTTCACTCCGAAACTATTGAAACCTACAATGTAGGTCTCAACATCAAGACATGAACACTTATTTGCCAATCTGAAGTCCTATTGGGGACCGATCCATCTAACATGATCTCGATAGGGCTTGCCACCTCATACCTACAATGTAGGTCGATGGATCTTCATTATGGTGAAGGTATGCCCGATAAAAGCATTTGTAACTATATTATTTTGCGGTTGTACTCTTATCTAATTATAGTGTAGCCTATAATCTTCATGCAGACACTGACATAGGTGCTCCTCACTGAATTACATAAATTTATAGTTTGTGTTTGCTCTTGTTGTGTGAAACTACTTTTGTCAACATCTTATATGCTCAGATGCTCAGATTTCAGTGAACTTAGTCGTGATAATTGATTTATTTATTTTCTTCTATAATTAATAATTCTTGAATGTAACAAGAATATGTATATTAAAGGCATTATATGAGTTGCAATATCTCTTAAATTGTAAGTCACATCATCTGGTTTGCATTTCACACAGCAGTCCACTGTAGATGAACTTACCATTTCAATTGTGTCCTGCTTATAATGGATTTTCTATTTGTACGATGTAACCAAAAAAAAGTTTGCATCTGTGATAAAATTCGTGTTCTTACACTACTTGACCTTATCTGTTCCTGTTTGTGCACTATTTAATCTGTAAGTGTAATTAAAGCCCTGCAAATAAGAAACATCTCTAGATTACTGTGATCCTTAACCCTAAGTTTGGCGCATTCCTCTATCATTACATTCATCTTTTAAGATTATAGTCTGTGCTATGTAAATGTGTTGATGAAACTGAATGCTTCCGAAGAAATTGTTTTTATTCCTATTGTTAATGCTATGCAACAGGTTGAACTTTTGGCAGAAGATATTCAACCTTTGCTTGCGGAGATCCGTGATAGCGCTGTTCTGAAGGATGTTGAAGTCTTGACCAAAAGTCTAGCAGAAGCAACTGAACAATTAAGGTAGTTTGATGAATGATTCAACTATAATGTGATAAATGGTACTTGATGCTTAAAGTAAGTGTTTATAATAAGGAGATGGCCCATCAATTCCCCTTTACTCGCCCCAAAAACACACTTTGAGGGGCTAAGCTTCATTTTAAAGGCTAGTAGAGTAGCGAATGTCTCTATGAGATCTTTGATATGAGTGGAAAACTCTTTACTCTTGATTAAGAGATCGTCAGCATAGACTTCAACATTTCTGCCTTTTTGTTTTTTGAAAACTAGTTCCATCATACGTTGATAGGTCGGACTGACATTTTTTAGCCACAAAGGCATTACACGATAACAAAAACATCCATCGTTCGTGATAAAAGAGGTGTGAGGAATATCGGGCTCATGCATCCTTATTTGATGATAACCAGATAATGCATCCAAGAAACTCATGCAGGAATACCTTACCCCATAATCAACTAAAGAATCTATCCGAGGTAAGAGGTAAAATCTTTGAGATAAGTTTTATTGAGTTTAGTGAAATCCAGTCACATACACCATTTATTATTGGTCTTTTTGACCATTACAATGCTAGATACCCACTCAGGGTATTGGATTTCTTGGACAAAGTTAGCCTTCGGGAGCTTGGCGACCTCCTCCTGGATGGGTTGAGCAAGTGTCACCGCCACCGCTCGCTTCTTCTGCTTTATCGGCTTGAAGCTTGGATCGATGTTGAGATGGTGACATGCAACATTAGGATCCACTCCTGACATGTCATCCGCTGACCAAGTGAACACATCCAGATTTTAGAGGAGGCAAGTGATCAGCTCCACTTTCTCTTCTTTAGATATTTCTGCATTGATGGAGAGCACATTGTCTCCTCCTTCTGAAACCGGGACACTTTGGACAACCTGGGTAGGCTCCAGGTGAGCACCATCTTTTTCTTCTTTTGGGGTCGGCTCTTCTTCAGCTTCCTTTACCTCTGCAACATCAGAACATTGATCAACAGGAATCAAAGGAAAATCAGAGATACCTTCGGCTTGGGGAGGAGAAGACTCAATGACATTGACTGTCTTGACATAACATTCCTTGCAAGTTTTGGGTCACTCCTGACCCTGAACTGTTTCCCTTCCATGGGGAACTTGATTGTTTGGTGGAAGGTTGAAACAATAGCCTTGTACTCATTGAGTATTGGTATTCCAAAGATTGCGTTGTAGCTGCTTTGAGTATCTACAACCACGAACAAGATCTGCCGGTCACTCCTCCCAATGCTACTGAAAGAGTGACACTTCCTTCGACCTCCTTCATCTCCCCGGAGAAGCCGTAGAGAGGTTCATCATTCGCAAGGAGGGTCTTCCCAGTTTTCAAGCCTTCAAAAGTCGTTTTAAAGAGAAGATTGACAGAACTACCGGTGTCTATCAAGATTCTCGGCACCGTATAGTTTTCCAGGGCTGCTTTGATGACTACATCATCGTTGAAAGGATTGGGGTCGGAGGGAGGTCATTCTGGTTGAAGATAACAGTCCCTCGAAGAGGAGCTGAATAGGAGATTGCTGCAACCTCAGAACGGAAAACCCTTGACATACTAGCTTTTCGGGAGGACTCGAGCCCGGTCCCCTCGTGGATACAGAAAAGATGGTCTAGCAGGTCTTGATCAGAAAAAGAAGGCTCCCCCTCCTCGGTAGAAGGATTGCCATAATCCTCTTGGAAGTTCAGCACCCTGGCTGGACCTCCTTGCGCAGCTGTTCTGAAGAAATCACGGCGGGCAGCTGCGAACTCCGCGGCTTGAGGTCGTAAAGGAGGCGCGGGCAGAGCGTTCGGGTGAGCAAGAGGAACTGGGGCATCCGCTGGAGGAGCTTGCGGACCGATTGGAGGGGTCGCGGTTACGGCGGTCTGAGGAGCTATCCACTGCGTTATCTGAATGAGCGCTTGCATAATCGCCTCTATCTGCTGAGTGGTCTCGCAGCGAGCCTGCTCAAATCTAAGTTCTAGGGCTTCTATGGTGGTCGCATTTCTTAAACTGGTTCTAGGCCCTGCAGGCGAACACTGTTGAATGTCACCGTCAGTCATCTTAACCTATATGTTCGCCGAACAACCAATCTGAAGGTCGCGTGTTCGTTCTGTTGGTGCACAAAATGCACCTCCACAAACTCACGCTGCAACGAGACTAGATTTGGCCGCAACGTCAAATACCATTTGTTGCGGACAATTTTATAAATCACTCTAAAAGTGGTTACAGAGGTCGCAAAAAGGGGAACCGTAGAGGTCGCCGAAAAGAGATGTACTCGAGTCCGCAGTAGTGAAAAAGTGCACCTTTGGATCAAGTCAGCATGCCTTTTTGGGAACTTTGCACCCCTATTATACTACTGGGGGAGAGCTTGCATGTACGGACAAGCTCTTAATTACGAAATTTCCTTGGGTACAGGAGAATTGGGCAATGATGAGAGATTACATGGTGTGCAATTAACACTTAGAGAAAGCTAAAGTTGGCTGCGCGGTCTGGCGGTTAGGGGACGGCAAGCTGTTGTTCTTCTAAAGGCGATAAAGACGACTAACTGATTTTGTCCGCCCAGTCCGTATGAAAAGGGTCGTGTCAGAGACTTGCTGAGATCGCAGGATTCCGGGAAAACGAAGAAGACTTGATGGAGGAGCGCTACCAAATTGCTCGACAAAATTGAATACTATTGAGGGTTACACGGATTATAAAAATATAAAAGGTTTACTAGGATTGTGGTGAGGAAAGAAAACCATATTTTTTTATGATTTATATAATCGGCTTAATGGGGTGTATATAGTAATTAATGCTACATATGAGATATTTAGAAACATTAATCAAGTTGGATTCAATGAAAATGAAGATAATATGATCTTAATTAAAGGTGAAAATATCAAGCAATTGCGAAAATATTATTTTAAGATTGTTAACGGAGAGTTTTATGGAAGACATTTTTTGAAGAAGCATAATGAACAAAATAACGAGGTATGCTATAGATTGATCCAAAAAAAAATATTGAGATTAGTTTTGAAGAAGATGCCTAAAGCTTAGGTCTCATGAGATACATATTGAGATATGAAAAGTTATTGAGGATATTGCAGTGCAGTGGTTGGAGAAGATGCATCTTTGGCGCCAATATTTAAGAATAAGGATGTTTCTTTGTTCAATATTGTGATATTTTACAGAAGAATCAAATTTATGAGCAAGATAATGATGCCATGTGGAAGATTATAGACCATATGTATGGAAAAGCTACATCAATTTTTGAAAATCATTTTGATCTTATGTTCAAAAGATCAATTATGGAAATCTTTTGTGTTTAAACAATTTATGAAACAATACAAAGAGCACGATTTTCATGTTGAGAAAGAAAGGTGTTGGGGATCAGCCGCATATAACAAAGCACGAGCATCAACGGTTCGCTCAGGTCTAATCATGTTGTCACTAGTTATAGGATTGCCATTTAGATGATCAGGACGCATCATCACATTCAGCACGATTTTCGTATTTTTATATATTTATAATTATTTTTAAGTGATAATTTGGTAATTAGGTTAAATACCATGATTGAAAGATCTGAACTGTCAGATGCATTTAACCTAATCACTTATCCCTCTTTTAATTATACTCGTCGATTATTAGGTTTTGGGTATCGAGGATCTGACTTCATTTGTGTTGCTCAGTCGTCTAGTGCACGGGTGTCGAAACCTATCCCTCTCCCCTCCAGACACCACCGTCCCATCCCCTGTCGTCCCTTGTTGATCTTTGTTCCCTTTTCCATCTTATCGAAAAGCCTACCACCGGGCCTTCCTCCCACTGCGCGTTACACTACGGGTGAAACTCGGGTCAATTTGGATTGGTTCAATCCAAAAGCAGGAACCAGAATTGGTTCCAACCAAAACCAAGAACCAGTACATGTATGATCAATTTCATCTTTTCTAAACCGAACCGACTCATTTACCTTGAGGCTAAAACCAAAGTTGAACCAAAAATCTCTGTTCGGTTCTCTATTCCACCAGATGTCCAATTACAAATTGCTCATCATATACTATAGTTTCAGTGATAAGCCAATTACAAAGTCTGATGGGGATCGATGTTGGACTACAGGCCACTATTAGAGAAAGCTAAAGTTGGCCGCGCGGTCTGGCGGTCAGGGGATGGCGAGCTGTTGTTCTTCTAAAGGCGATAAGGACGACTAACTGATTATGCCCGCCCAGTCCGCATGAAAAGGGCCGTGTGAGAGACTTGCTGAGATCGTAGGATTCCGGGCAAAGGAAGAAGACTTGATGGAGGAGCGCTACCAAATTGCTCGACAAAATTGAATACTCTCGAGGGTTACACGGATTATAAAAATATAAAAGTTTTACTAGGATTGTGGTGAGCAAAGAAAACCATTTTTTTTTTATAATTTATATAATCGGCTTAATGGGGTGTATATAGTAATTAATGCTACATATGAGATATTTAAAAACATTAATCAAGTTGGATGCAATGAAAATGAAGATAATATGATCTTAATTAGAGGTGAAAATATCAAGCAAATGCTAAAATATTATTTTAAGATTGTTAACGGAGAGTTTTATGGAAGACATTTTTTGAAGAAGCATAATGAACAAAACAACGAGGTATGCTATAGATTGATCCAAAAAAAAATATTGAGATTAGTATTGAAGAAGATGCCTAATGCTTAGGTCTCAATGAGATACATATTGAGATATGAAAAGTTATTGAGGATATTGCAGTGCAGTGGTTGGAGAAGATGCATCTTTGGCGCCAATATTTAAGAATAAGGATGTTTCTTTGTTCAATATTGTGATATTTTACAGAAGAATCAAATTTATGAGCAAGATAATGATGCCGTGTGGAAGACTATAGATCATATGTATGGAAAAGCTACATCAATTTTTTAAAAGAAATAATTACCCGTACCTCCCCTGTAAGTTAGCATAATTACTGAGAGCACCCCTCTTATTTTCGAAATTACAAAAACCTCCCCTGAACTTTTAATTTCATAACATCATGAACAAAAATTCTGGGTTTTTTTGTAATGAAATTGTATCACGGATGAGGTTTTTTGTAATGAAATTAAAACTTCAAGGGAAGTTTTTGTAATTATGCTAACTTATAGGGGAGTTTTTTGTAATTTCGAAAATAAGAGGGGTGCTCTCAGTAATTTAGCAAAGTTAGAGGGGAGGTCCCGGTAAATGGCCCTTTTTTAAAATCATTTCGATCTTATGCTCAAAAGATCAATTATGGAAATCTTTTTTGTGTTGAAACAATTTATGAAAGAGTACAAAGAGAAAATAAAAGACCTTATAGGTTTTGTTAATTTTGAAAAAAAAATATGATCGAGCACCATTAGAGTTGATTTTATGCTCATTGAGAAAGAAAGGTGTTGGGGATCATCCGCATATAACAAAGCACGAGCATCAACGGTTCGCTCAAGTCTAATCATGTTGTCACTAGTTATAGGATTACCATTTAGATGATCAGGACGCATCATCACATTCAGCACGATTTTCATATTTTTATATATGTATAATTACTTTTAAGTGATAATCTGGTAATTAGGTTAAATACCATGATTGATCTGAACTGTCAGATGCATTTAACCTAATCACTTATCCCTCTTTTAATTATACTCGTCGATTATTAGGTTTTGGGTATCGAGGATCTGACTTCATTTGTGTTGCTCAGTCGTCCAGCGCACGGGTGTCGAAACATATCCCTCTCCACTATTTGGATTGGTTCAATCCAAAAGCAGGAACCAGAATTGGTTCCAACCAAAACCAGGATCCAGTACATGTATGATCAATTTCAACTTTTCTAAACGGATCCGACTCATTTAACCTTAAGGCTAAAACCAAAGTTGAACCGAAAATATCTGTTTGGTTCTCTATTCCACCCGATGTCTATACTATAGTTTGAGTGATATGCCAATTGCAAAGTCTGATGGGGATCGATGTTGGACTACGAGCCACTATTCAACGGGCCCGCAGTGGACAAGCGGATCGACGATCTGAGACCACGGGCGCTTCTAGAGCTCCATTTTACTATTTCTATGTATCTTGTTTTTATTTATTTATTTTGGACTTGAATTTTGTGATTTATGACACCTAGCGTAACGACCAATCATGGACGTTCACATCAGGTGCCCAATCATCCCTCTTGTTATAAATAGGGGCGGAGACTTTCAGTTTCGGGCATTGTTTATTTTGTGAGCGAATCCAAAATCGACAATCAATCGTGGTGCGGCGCCGCGAAACCCCGGGGTGCGACGTCCCAGTTATTTCCAGCATTTTCTTTTCCTTTCCTGTGAAGCCCCTATTTCGTTTTTCATTTTTTCTTCATTTTCTGTCACCCACCACCAAGCCTCTCCACGAACCCCCTTCAATCCCAGCCACGCAATATCCAGTTTCATCGCAACTCCTCCCGAGCCGTTCGATTTCAAAAATGGCCCACTCTCTATTTATCGTCTTCCCCTCTCGCCAGTAATCGCAGCCAAGCCACACGACACCATCACAAAAGAAGTGACTTCTTCATCCAGCTGGTTGCCTGCCTTCTTTTTCCTCCCTGTTTCCATGATCGGCAACACCGCTCCCCTGTCCGTCTCTCCCGTCCTCTACATCCATCCGCAAGCCATCGGTATCGCCGTTTCTCTCGATACTTCTCCCTGCTGATTTCTGCTCGCACGCCTACAGCAAACCGATACCCCTCCCCCAATTTCGAGCACTCCACTTGAAGCAAATTCCTCTCACTGCCTTTTTGAATGACTTTTCTGAAACCGATGCAGTGGTGAGGACACATTTTTGCGAATGACTTTTGTCGAAAATTTTCAAATTACCTGTTAGTTACATCAGACCACCAATAGTATAAAATTATTAAACAAGTTGCATTTACTACATTCACTCTAATTTCTTCAAACCAAATAGAGTCAGTTTAAAAATGCTTAGTGATTATTGACTTCTAATTTTTTAAATGCTCTTCAGACAACCAAATAAGGGATTAGGGAGTAAATAGGCTCTACTTATTGAATTTTTGCGTATCTTCCCTTTAGAGAATTCACATGATAGGTTTGTAAAATTGAATACTTTATTCAATTCATCCATCCAACTTCTAATTATAGTTCCTATCAAATTTTTCCGTAGAAATATTCAAATAAGATCTTCCATTATTTTCAGATCTTACTTTGATGGTAAATTTTATGTTCGGATCCAACTAAAATCTTCTCCTTTTTCTTGGTAATTTAGATTACAATAACAACAAGGACAGGAAAAAACGATTAATTCCAATGTCAAGCAATCTTATGATACAAATGTGCCTATATGAATTTTTTTCACCTCTACTTGTTTGATAGAAGATTGAGCTCCTCAATGCTTTCTCCGGCGAATGTCGATATTTTCCGTCGATCAATCTTCACCCTTGTATACACACTGAAAAATCTTGAGGTAAATTCACTGCTTGTAATGCTTATAGGAATCTAAAAATGGGCGTTGTTACTCAGTTTTGCTTGTATACTTGCAGAGTATTAGCTCAGACATTGCAGTATTCACAAGTGATGAAGCTACAAGACACAACATGAAGATGCTTATTAAGTCGCTAAGCAGGATTCTATGAAAAGAATGTTCTGAATTTGTTCTCATTTAGCAGCAATGAAACAAACTAACATTGGATAGTAAAACAGTGTCGGTTTTGGGTTGAGCTTTTTTTTTTTTTTCCCTTTATGCAAACTCCAGTCAACTAGCTGAAATACCACCGCTCTTCACTCTTGGTCTGAAAAGAAAACTTTTGCTATGTGCCATCCGTGATGGTTTACTTCTTTGTATGTAAGTTAGTGTTTAGTGGCATTCATTTCTTCTCAAAGCTGAGCGCCTTTTCTTTGATGTCACAAGAAATATATATTAGAGAGGCGCTGAAGCTTTCATTCTCATCAAATGAATTGTGAGCTTGAATTGACGAGAAAAATGTGAGCAGAGCAAAGTTTGATTCTCGAGAAGAAAAAAGTTGTGCAAAATAATCATTACCATCAATCGTAATCATAAATGGATATTCACATCCATTTCTTAATAATTTTTTTTTAAAAAACCCAATAAAAGTAATATTTGTACTCAGTTGCCCCCTCTCTTCTCTCACGTATGCCCAACGAAACCCTCCCGTGACCTTGTTTCCGCTCGTAGGCGCCCCGTGCTCCGCCGGCATCGAATCTTGCCGGAGCCAGACCCCCATTTCGGCGTGATCTTCTTCCCTCTACCTTCTTGAACAATCATCGCCCGGAACAATCGCAGCCCTCGCCATTTTCGCTCGCAGGTGTCTGGATCCCTCCCGTAGCCCTCGCCGTTTTCGATCGCAGCCCTCGCCGTTTTTGATCGATCGCAGGCGTCGGGATCATCCCATTTTCTGCACTCCCTTGCGCCGACCCTAGGTAAACTCATCTTCTTCCTCTTAGCATTAGGGCTTTCGATTTTCATTTGAATCTTGCCGAAGCCATTTTCTGAACTCCCGTTTTCTCCACTCCCTTGTTCCAGCCGACCATAGGCATTGTTTAAGATTTCATAGAGAAAAAAACTAATAGTGATGAGCAAATTTAAGATTTCATCCACGAGCCACTTAGCATTAATATGAACTATGAGTAGTGATAATAAACTATTTCTAAATCACTCTATTAAACACATTAAAAATTGTGACTTAACAGAACTAGCATTGTTACCAAGTAGAGCACATGGATATAAGAAATGTAATAGAAAGGGATTTATAAAACAGAACAATGCTAGTTCTGTTAAGTCGCAATCTTTAGCAGTATATCTATTTGGTAGAAGCATCCGGCTTCCAAATATAGCTCAGTTATCAACTTTATATAAGAATGACATTCAAATATACACCTTCAAAGTATATGAATTTCATGAAATGCATCCAACTAAACTTTTTTTATAAATCAGTTGATGTATAAGGGGGGAGAAGAAGACATATATTTCAGATATTTACATAGTTGATTCATTCAGGTTGAAGATAAACTTGCAATTCCTCAAAGTGAGCAAGCATTGCATCAGGGATTGCAATTCCTCAAAGTGAGTTTTGTTCTGTGATTGTAGTTATTCTTAAGATTAACATGTATGAGTACGATTATCAAGTATGTGTACAAATATCCTATTTGGATATAAATAGCCATGAATTACAAATAGTCATTTATGGAATATCAATAACAATTCTCAGTTCAAATCATGGTTCAGAAGCTTTCATTATCTTTCTTAGTTTTATTTATTTATTTATAATGCTTGGTGGTTGCTGCTGTATGTAAAGATAGTTGTTAGATTTTCTTGGATAATAGATAAGGCGATAAATTTTCAATAAAAAAATTATATTACGATTATTATAAAATTACAAGATATCCTTCTAAAATTATATTGAAAAAAGTCTAAATCAAACATGTTTTACTACACGAAATTCCAACTAAAATCAACGAGTCAAACATTTGGCCTAATCTAAATGAAATTGCAAAAAACATCGTC
The DNA here is from genome assembly GCA_033032865.1 of Dactylorhiza incarnata. Lineage (NCBI taxonomy): Eukaryota > Viridiplantae > Streptophyta > Magnoliopsida > Asparagales > Orchidaceae > Dactylorhiza > Dactylorhiza incarnata. Next base: position 1,450,015 of record JAWHQI010000336.1, read on the forward strand.
TCCTGAAATGAACAAAAGGTGATGAGATGATGTTATCAGACCTCTCTGTGTACTCTTAAAGATGCCTAAGATCACTTTATCAAATGACAGTACCAAGATTATTAGTTATATTAGCATTATATGTTGTATAATCTCTTGGTTGATGTGAGGGACCAACTACTATCATGGACCAATCCCATATTGGTCATTCTATTATCCTCCGAACTCCAAAACCAGTTCTTTTTGGGATAAATAACAAGAAAGTGTTTTACATTCATAGAAATTTGTTTAAACAAAAAAACAGAACCCTGTGGAAAGAAAAACGTAAATTCAAGCCAAAATTATAGTACTTTATTTAACCATTTTCTTTCAATGTGTGCTCTGATGTCAGTTGAAACGTAAGCAGAGTGCGCATGCCCCATGTCATGGCCATGCCAAAAAACACAGTCGACTACACCTCCACATAGCTAATCGTGCAGATATTCATGGCTGTGTACACTGCTCCCATGGCCATGGTCATGTACACCCTTGGTGTTTTGGGTAGTAAAGAATCTTTGAAATGGTGGCTTTAGCTTATATATAAAAAACATAAAGATTACATCACAACAGATAGGTCAAGAGAATTCAGTTTAAGTACTTCTTGGGTTTGGGGCATTCCCCATTCCCATGAGAAATTTTCGTGACATCCCATTTTTGCTAGACAAACAGCTACAGAGTTTGCATTTCTCTGGACTAGGGAAAGAACAATCTGCGGGGTGTCCTTTAATAGCTTTGCGATGCTTGTTTCAGTTTCCCCCAGAGTACCGCCCCCAAAGGATTTGGCAAATTTGATTGATGATTTCGGTTGAGCCTCCTTCCAGCACAACACCATTACATTCCTGGAAATAATATTTTGATGTATTAAGTGTTAAGGTATATTTAGCGCTTGTATCGTATATTTAACGGAACCTCGAAGAAGGAGAGGCCGATCGACGATTTCGTTCACTGCAGCTGTTCGATGGCAGTGAAGAAGACCTCTGGGTAGAAGCCTGATCGAGACTTGCAGTTCGCCGCCTTCGCCTCTTTCCTCGCACGGAGAAGTCCGCCGCCGTTCTCTTTTTCCTCTGCCGCCGCACTTCCGTCTACGTGGAGGAGTTGCCGCCGTTGGAGTTTGCCCGCAAGAAGAAGTGAAGCGCCGCCCTTCGCCGTCGCCGAGGAGATTGCGCCCGCAATCCCGCCTCAGGAGGAGACTATCGCGTGGATCGTGCGCGTAACTGCCGCTGCTACTGCCTGCGCTAGCGGTATCGCCGGGCGTTAGCCATCCCTGCTGCTACCGCCAGAGCTACCGCCAGAGATATCGCCAGGCGATAGCCCCTTTTGCTTGTGGAGGTCCGCTCTTCCGTGTTTCTGCCGCCTACTTCCGATGGCCTCTCTTAAGAAGACCAGTTCTCTCTCATCTCCTGTGCCGTTGATAAAGCTGGAGAAGTTCTCCCACTCGGAGTTCAGTGCCTGGAAGCGGAATACGCAGTTTGGTATGAAATTTTTAAATATATTTTATACCCTGCAGACTGATTTCGCAGACTTCCAAGGAGGACCCGATGAAGCACAGTGGATCAGCGACGAAGACTTCTGTCGCGATTATCTTCTTAACTGTCTCTCCAATTCACTGGCCGAGATGTTTGGAAAATTGAAGACAGCAAAGGAGATCTGGAATGCGCTGGAAGATCAGTTTAAAAAGGAGGAGAACATGTCCAAGACGCATCTGGTGGACAAGTTCATGAGATTCACTTTCTCTGAGGACAGGGAAATCCTTCCCCAGATTGCAGACCTGGAAAATTTGGTGGCCAAGCTCAACATTGAAAGTGTCCCTCTGCCAGATGGGTTCGTTGCTGGTGCCATCATCTACAAGCTCCCCTCAGCGTGGTACTCTTTCAAGACGGAGATGTATCGCAAGAAGACTCAGGTCAGTCTGAAAGAACTCAAGCGGTTTATCTGCATTGAGGATGAGAATCGGACAAGGCATGTAAAGGAGGTGGTGAGCAAGCAGCAATCTGCTGCTAATATGATCACACACCCGAAAAGGAAGCCTCGATCTGATCGGACTCGACCTCCCTCCAGTGCACCCGCAGTAGTAGACACCAGCAAGAAGATCAAGAAGTTTAAAAGCAAGTGATACAACTGCAACAAGTGGGGTCACTGCGCTTCTGACTGCAGACAACCCAAGAAGCCCGATGCTAACCCACCAAAGCCTGATAACAGAGCTCATATGCTCAATCAGACTGCGCCCTCCCACTTTGTTGCCAAGGTTGGGAACGTTCAGGCCAGTACTGACTGGTGGTTGGATTCGGGTGCGACCTGCCACGTCTGCAACAACTCCGCTCTGCTGAAGGATGCCACTCCAGCCTCTGAGACAGTTACAGTGGCAAATGGAGCCACTGCTGAGGTACTCAAGACCGGGACCGTGGATCTGCTACTCTCGTCAGGTACGCATTTACTTTTGAAAGATGTTAAATACATTCCTACATTAGCTGCTAATTTAATCTCGATTAGTTTGTTAAGCGATGCGGGTATGTCTTTTAACATTAGTGGTGGTAGGGTGACCTTAATGGTTAACTCACATTATTTTGGTTGCGCATATGTAGTCAACGGAATGTATCGGTTGAGTCTAGCAAACGAAGTAGTCAATCAGGTTAGTTCTACTTTGATAGATCCTAAGACTTTACACGCAAGACTAGGACATGTCAATTATAGAAAACTACTCATGTTAGCTCGAACTCATAACATTCCCTTAGACACTAAAACCAAGTTTGACAAATGTGAGATATGTGCTCAAACTAAGATAACTAGAACATCATTCAGTCAGGTGTCTAGGAGTACACGTTTACTAGAGTTGATATACTCAGACATTTGTGACTATAAGAGTTTTGTCATACGTGGTGGTCGGAAGTACCTGATAACTTTTATCGATGACTTCTCTAGATATACTCACATTTATCAAAAGATGAAGCTTTTGAAAAATTTCAAATTTTCAAAAATAGGGTTGAGAACCAATTGGATTTGAAAATTAAGCGACTTAGGAGTGATCGAGGAGGTGAGTACGTCTCGGGTGAATTTAGGGATTTTCTTGCCAGCAATGACATAATACCTGAAACCACTGCCCCTTATTCGCCCCAGTCAAATGGTATTGCCGAGCGGAAAAATAGAACTTTAACAGAAATGTTGAATTCTATGTTGTTAACTGCTGGTATGCCTGCCGCTTATTGGGGAGAAGCAGCCCTCGCGTCGAATTACATCCTAAATATGGTTCCTCATGCTAAATGGAAGCAAACCCCGTATGAGCTTTGGTTTAAGAGACCGCCCAGATTTGATCACCTCAAAACCTGGGGTTGTATCGCCTATGTTAGGATACCTGACATAAGGAGAGCTAAGTTAGGACCTAAGACGAACACTTGTGTCTACTTAGGATGTGCGGTGGATAGTGCTGCAGACCGATTTCTAGATCTCTCTACCAACACGGTTATTGAGTCTAGAGATGTTGTGTTCTTTGAGGACAAGTTTCTTAGAGATAAGAACCTGACTCTTCCAGGTCTGCCAGACACCAGTTCTGATACCCTCGTTGGGACGGAACTACGACTCCCTGACACTGAGCCGGTTCACACTAGTGCCCTAGAGTCCATTAGGCTATCTAATAGGGAACGTGTCCCTAAAAGCTTCGGTACAGATTTTGTGACTTACCACGTTGAAGCTGATCCATCCACCTATCAGGAAGCGATGTGATCCAGAGATTCCCTGTTATGGAAAGAAGCCATTGATGATGAGATGCACTCTCTCATGGAGAACCAAACTTGGACATTAGTTGACCTCCCCAAAGGAGCTAAAACCATTGGGAGCAAGTGGGTTCTTAAGAAGAAACTGAATCCAGATGGGAGTATAGCTAAGTACAAAGCTCGTATAGTTGCGAAAGGCTTCACTCAAGTGAGTGGAGTTGACTACTTTGATACATACTCACATGTTTGTCACATTGCAACGATCAGGGTTCTTCTCTCTATCGCATCTATTGAACGTTTCGTCGTGCATCAAATGGACGTTAAGACTGCATTTTTAAATGGAGATCTAACTGAAGGGATCTACATGCGTCAACCTGAAGGGTTTGTCGTACAAGGTCTAGAAACCAAGGTCTATAAGTTGATTAAGTCACTCTACGGATTGAAGCAAGCACCAAAGCTATGGCACAAGAAGTTTGACACTTGCGTAAAAGGCCTGAATTTTAAATCCAGCCTTTCAGATAAATGTATGTACATACAGACAAGTCCTCACTCCGTCGCTATAATCTGCTTGTATGTTGATGACATGCTAATTCTGGGTACCGATCAGTCTGAGGTGGAAGACGTTAAGGTTACTTTGAAGTCAAAATTTAGCATGACTGACTTAGGTGTGGTGAAGACCATCCTAGGCATGGAAGTGAACTTTACGGATAAGGGTATCACCCTCAGCCAGAGTCACTACATCAGAACTCTACTAGAGAAGTGGGGTTATGATAGGTGCAGGAACATTGAGACTCCATACGACTATAATAATAGACTGAAACCTCATGACGGTTCACCTATTAGACAGTTGGATTACTCCAAACTCATTGGCAGTCTCATGTATGCTACTACCTGCACTAGACCCGACATAGCCTTTACGGTCGGCATGTTGAGTAGATTCACTAGTAACCCTAGAAAGGACCACTGGGATGCCTTGGAAAGGCTAATGCGATACTTAAAGTATACTGCGCAGTATGCTTTATGTTACAGTGGACACCCTTCTGTGCTTGAAGGGTACTCTGACGCCTCCTGGTGCTCAGACGTTGGTGATAGTAGGTCCACTAGTGGTTATGTCTTTACCCTAGGAGGAGCCGCAGTAGCTTGGAAATCTAAGAGGCAAACGTGTATAGCACTCTCCTCTATGGAATCTGAACTCTATGCTCTTGCTTCAGCTGCCGAAGAAGCAGAGTGGATCAGAGATTTGGTTATGGATATTCCAATGACGAGTCTGAAAATGAACTCTATCTCGATATTTTGTGACAATCAAGACACAAAAACCATTGCAACTAATTCCCTGTTCAATGGTAAGCGAAGGCAACTACAGATGAAACAGGCCTGGTTGACCTATCTCACCAGTCAAGGGATCATTTCCCTCTTGGACGTGAGATCAAAAGATAATGTAGCAGATGTCCTTACCAAGGGCTTATGCAAGGTTCTTACATTTAAAACATCGGGGGATATGGGATTAAAGTCTATTTAGTGGGACTTAATACCTATGTTTGTTTAAGATTTTAGAACCAAGTCTGCCTACATTCACGCATCTAGACTGAGTACACTGAAGTATTCCAGATGTTACTTGATGAAAGCCCGAGATTGTTTAGTTGCTAGTCATTCCAAACTTGATGACTTACACAACTATTTCTTTTCAAAGGCTGAATTGGGTATCATTCCAAAAACGAATACTAAAGTTGCTGATATGCGTCCTGATATTATGATCATTACTTATATCATTCCAAACTTGATGATATATTGGTCACAGCTTGTTGTATCATTCCAAACTTGATGATATAATACAATTGTGAAACGTTTGGTAATAATCTTAATAATCGAAGGAACATAGCTTGGTTCTATGAAACTAAATTTCTAATTTTGTGTAAATTAGATAAGAGATGCGGACCTGTGAGTCTTTCTTCCTAGTTAGAGTATTATGTTCAAAATTGTAAGAACTAATCACTTTACTTTTGATATGCATATGTATGGATTCATTGAGTTTGTTCTCATGACATTCAAATGTGTAAATGCAGATCAATTGGATTCTGGAGGAGAGAAAGTGGATTTCGACATGGATGGAGATGATCTGCTGTTTGAGTAGACCGACCCGTCACTTGTTTGAGTTTTGTTATCAGATTATTGTTCTTGCTTCTGCTTTTGCTTTTGCATGTTTGGAACCTGTTTGAGTTTAGATGTTTGATCTAAAACTCTTGTTATTTTTAATCTGAAACTTATTATGTCGTTATCTAACTTATATGTTTTGTTTACAGTTATGTGATACAATTGCTACAATATAGGAGGAGAATGTTAAGGTATATTTAGCGCTTGTATCGTATATTTAACGGAACCCTAACGGGTCCGTTAACGGGTCGTCGGGGATTTAGGGTTACGCCTATAAATACCCCCGCTGGGGGCAACGGGTAGTTCATTCCAAACTTGATGTTCACTCGGATGCTTCGAGCACTCCTATCATTAAGTCCCAAAAGAGCACTTTTCAGCAGAGCTCTGCCATGTTGATTGATCTGCAAGAGATTTTGACTCCTTGGGCGGCAAGAATATGTCCATGGCAATCACGCACAAGGCAATCAATACCCGCTATGCCATTTTCCCGAATGGCGCCATCAAAATTCACTTTGATCCATCCCGGAGGTCCAGCATGACGGCCGGTTATATTCTGCCCTCCAGGTCCAAGGCGATGTGTCAAACGTGGCGATTGTAACGCCCCTGAATTTTCAGGAATTATTTTAATCCTTCTTTGACGTCATTTTGACGTAGTGGCGTTAAATTAGTGCGGAGTTAGCGGTGCGCCGTCGTTTGCGCATTTCCGCGTTCGTTCGGTCAATTCGACCAAATTTTGGAGTGTGCCGGATTTGGAAAATTTTATGTTAGGAAATTAAATTAATTAATTTTAGAAAGGCTCGTCGAAGTTTCGTTGCGATCCGAGCGTTTTTAGAGCCTCGGTGATTTTCCAAAGATTTATATAATTATCGTTCGCCGTAAACTTCAGAAATTTATATCTTGAGATTTACTAGTCGGATTTTGTTTTCGACTTCTCCGTTGGATTCGTAGCGCCGACGTTTGTCTACGGTGCGATTTTCGTTGGAATCGGCGACCATTGGTCCGGCCATTCTTTTCTATTATTATTATTATTATTATTATTATTATTATTATTATTATTATTATCTTAATGTCATCCATTATCTCTCTCTCTATATATATTACTATATTCTTTTCTTCCCCAAGCCGTCCAGGCATATTTTTCTTTCATTATTTTCGAGGAGAGCTCTTTGGTTCGGGAGGGAGAGTTTAAAAGAGGGTTTTTCATCTTTCCGTTGGCCGTCGAGGGAGCTCGAGAGCTCGGAATCGCCGCCGAAGCGTAGTTTTGGAAAGCTCTCGCCGAGATCTTCGTGCATGCGGCAAGTTTTTCGTGTTTCGTCGAGTTTTGTCGTCGAGCTAAACCCTAATGGTTGGAGTTCTTCTTTTTTCATGTCTAGCTTCTTCCCTTGCCGAGGAGTGCTAATCGGCGAGTCGGCTCGCATGTTCGAAGCAAGTTGCAGTATTTCTTTACGTGTTTCTTTTCCTGTATTGCTAGTAGCTTGGGTTTTTCTATGTTTGTTGTGAGTAAATTTTGGTTAGATGTAAGATGTTTTTTCTTAGTGGGTGGGCTGCAAATAGCAGTTTTTTCCTTCTTTGTTACTTTGAGTGATTTCCTAGTTATGGTGATTTTTCCCTTATCATAATGATCTTTTTGGTTTCTTATTCCCTGCTGTCATCTCCTCTTCTTCTTTCCCTTTTAAAGTTGTTTAAGTACCCCCCCCCCCCCCCCCCCCCCTCCCCTTTTCTGAATCCGGATGGTTAAATTTCAGGCTTAGGCATGCTAGAAGAAATCTGTTGAGAACCCCCTAATTTTGGTATTCCTTTCTTTGGCTATCCTTCCAAAGATCTGTTGCTGGAGTAGTTTTGTTGTCTCCATTTTGTTAAGATTTATAGTTGTTGCTAGGCTTGAATGAGTTCAGATTATCCAGTCAAATTTTACTTAGCCTTTTTCTGGAATTTTCACTGAAGAGGGCCTGTCTCGTCGATTTTTCCTGAAGAGGGTCTGTCCCGTCGATTTTCTCAGAAGAAGGTCTGTCCCGTCGATTTTTTAGTGCAGGAGTCTGTCCCGTCGATTATGAGTTAGTGTCCCTTTTCTTCCATTCTTTTTTTTCTCTAAGGCAAAATCGGCATCCAGTCCCGTCGATCGACATCCAGTCCCGTCGATCGACACCCAGTCCCGTCGATCGAAGGGAGAGAGCAGGGAAAGCGAATTTTCTTGTGATCTCCTAAGTAAGGATCGACGGGACCTCCCGTCGATCGGTCTCCCATCCCGTCGATCGGGCTCCTGTCCCATCGATCGGGCCCTCTTCCAGCCGGCTTTCTTTGAAGACCCTTTCCCGTCGACTTTGTATAAGATTCCCGTCGATTATGATTTAAGCTTCCCGTCGACTTAGTATAAGCTTCCTGTCGACATGGTATAAGCTTCCCATCGACTTTGTATAAGCTTCCCGTCGATTTTGAGTTAAGCTTCCCGTCGATTATGAGTTATAACATTTCCCGTCGGCTTTGATAAAAGTCCTTCTCCTCGACTTCTATAAGAAGTCCTTCCCGTCGACTTCTATAAGAAGTATTTCCCGTCGATATTGAGCTATAAGCTTCCCGTCGATATTGAGGTACAAGCTTCCCGTCGATATTGAGTATAAGCTTCCCATCGATATTGAGTATAAGCTTCCCGTCGATATTGAGTTATAAGCTTCCCGTCGATATTGAGTATAAGCTTCCCGTCGATATTGAGTTATAAGCTTCCCCTCGATATTGAGTTATAAGCTTCATGTTGATTATGAGCTAAGCTTCACGTCGACTTCTATAGGAAGTCCTTCCTGTTGACTTTTCGTAAGTCTTTCCGCGTTGACTTTGTCACGTATTCTGAATTGTTTCATCAATGTTTTTAAGTCCTTTTGTCGTGTGTTCTCGGGTATCTTAAGTTATGATGTCGAGCGTTTTGAGCTCATTTGCTGAGACTTTAGATGAAGTTATGATTTATTCGTCGAGATATCCCGTAATTGTTAAGTGATCATTTATGGTGTTACTTCGTGGCTTTCGTCGTATTGTTACGAGAAGTTCGTTGGGAGTCAAGTTTGGACTCACCGAGTGTTTTCTAATGAACAGTTGAATATTATTCGGGTGTTTGGCCTTCGTGTTAAGCTTATTTTTGTCGTGTTTCGAGATCAAGCCTTGCATGGTGTCGACTTGCTAAAATCTTCAACCTTTTTTGAAAGTTGGATGTTGATCTAATGATTAATTATTGAATCTTGTGCTTACTACTGCTCTCGTCATGATTTGTGGTTAAAACCATATGTAATCCTATTTTTCTGCCTGACACTCTTTTGTTTGGCCTTTTGGATATGAAGAGCGATGTTTGCTCTGTTGGTTATGAGAGCCAGGTATACTCTATTGGAATCTGTTGGTTGTGTGAGCTAAGAGTCACCGCCATAGTGCCTTTGTTGGGCTGTTGGTTTGTGTGGATTGGAGCCACTACCGAAGCACTCCAATTTGTTTGTTGGGTTGTGAGCATTTTGTGGAATGAGCCACCGTCACAGTGTCATTTATTTGTGGATCATACACCTGAGGCTCGTATTGCCCGGCGTTAAATGATGTCTTTTCTCGAGCTGATCAGTCTCAAGTGCTTGTAAGCATATATGCTTATATATATGTGTATTATTATATTATATATGACCATTACTTTTGGTGCAGGCATTTCTTTTACAGAGTGTACTTATTTGAGCTGGCTCGGGTTGTTTCAAGCTAATCTTTGCGTAACTGTTAAAAGCTCTTTTCCTACAAATCTAATATTTTGCTTTGTTGTTAACCCTGGTTTATTAAAAAAACCTTTGTTTTACTCTTGCTGTCACTTGCCCTTCTTGCTGAGACATTCTTTTCTTTTGAATGTCTCAGGCTCAAAGCTGTAGCAGTTTGGGTGGCAGAGTTGGTGTCTTCGGAGCTGCGGTTAGTTGTAGTTGTCCGCTTTCCCCTCACTGTTGTGAGGTAGTTGTTCCTTTGCTTCAATTGTAGCTTTGGTTTTCCAATGTTAGATTACTTGCTAGCTTTTCTGTTGTTACTTTCTGGTTAGTTTACATACTTGCTCTCTGGGAAGTTTTATGTTAGGATGCATGAGTTATTTTATGTATAGCATATGTCATTCTTGCATAGCATAATTTTTAATTAAATATCACCTATTTTGGAGATCGTAGAAAATCCTTTCTTTACTTATACTAAATTTAGAAATGTGCATATCATTGTTGGTCTGTTGATCTTCATGCTCATGTAGGATATTATGTGTAACGGCCAAAACGTTTAAGCAAAATTGAAAGAGACGTAAATGAATAAAATCCCCGATGATGAAAAAGAAAACAAGATTCAGTGCCGATTCGACGTCGCACAAGTTATTTTTGAAATTCGAGATTTTTGATGTTTTGCGGCGTTCGTTTCGTGTTTATTTTATATTCTGACGTTGAAATAAAATTCTTAAATTGATGTAATTTGAGGTGGAATTAGATTTGGTGGGCTAGCTATTGGATTATTTGGGTGGCTGGCTGATTTGGCTAGCTATTTGACCTAGCTGTTTTGGGCTGGCTGAGCCTTGCTGTGCTGCTTCTTATAATTATGATTATTATATATATATATATATATATATATATATTTATCCCTTAGGCGGTGGATCTTCAGCCTTATAATTTATCCTATTGAGGGCTCCCGATATTATTTTTTACTTACCGCCTCCTGGAGCCTTGCTGCCCCTCTCCTTCCTGCACCTTCTAGTGGCTGTTCTAGGAGAAATTATGGTGCCATCGTGTGCTATTATTGTTGTTATTGTTGTTTTCCTACAGCCTTGGTGTTGGTGGTTGGCTGGAAGTGGTTTGGCCGGCTGTTTAGGCTCTTGTTCTTGCTGCTCTCCTCACTGTGAGCTCTTCTTCTACTCCCCCCCCCCCCCCCCCCCCCCCCTCTTCTCCTTCTTAACAAATGGCTGTTTTGCTCTTGCTAGTTGCTGAAATTAGAAAGGAGTAGGGTTTTAATGTTGGGGGATTTGATTACTTTATTTAATGAGTTATGGGGTTTGCTAGGGTTTTGATTTAAAGAGATTTCCTCTCTCTGTATCTGAGCTGATTAATTTCATGTTGTTTACCTTGGATTTGGGTGTGCTGTTTACTTAGCTACCTTGTACAGTTATGGTTGCTGTAGCTGACCTTGTTGATTCAATTAGCTCTGAAGTACTGAACCTTGGTTGTTGTTTATTGGGTGTCAACTTATCACCTAGAGGGGGGGGGGGGGGTGAATAGGGTTTACAAATTATTTTATCCCCTTTAGGTGTTCTTGATTTCTGATTAATTGATCTATAAAATATAAAGCACAACATAGAAAACACGCATGAATTTATAGAGGTTCCTCAAGACAGGGTGTCTTGAGTAGTCCTCTTTCCCTCTGCGCCTACCTAGCAGTGTGCTAGGCTCGGCAAACTCCGCCAAAATTTCAGGCCCTCAAGCCTTACAACACGGACCCGCAAGTCCTACAGCCTAGGCCCGCAAGCCCCTACTGCACCCGAGCCCGCAAGCTCGACACTCAGGCCCTCAAGCCCTACCTAGCTCAGACCCGCAAGTCTAGCCTCTGCCATGGCCCGCAAGCCTCATAGGTATCAAACCCTCAAGCTTGACAATCAGGCCCTCAAGCCCTACATAGCTCAGACCCGCAAGTCTAGCCTCTGCCCTGGCCCGCAAGCCTCACAGGTATCCAGCCCTCAATCTAGACAAATAGGCCCTCAAGCCTTACAACAATAAAGGTTTTACAGTAATAAAAACTTTTTCTTCTGCCTGATGAAGATCGACAACTTAGCCTGATGGAGATCGGCTTCTTGAGGTTGAAGAAGATGCTTCTTGATTTGTCATTTTTAGCACTGGATCTTCTTCAGCCTCCTCTTCTTTTGCCTGATGTTGATCGGCTCCTTATCCGCCAATGGAGATGACTGATTCTTCTGAGAACGCTTGAATCTTGTTCTCTACTTATTCTTCTTCTTCTCCGCAGAATATATTGTTGTATTGAGAAGCAACGACGAGATTCTTTTTCTCGTTTCTCTCTCTCTCTCTCTCTCTCTCTCTCTTCAATCCCCTTTTCTAGGGCATCACTGTTCCCTTTTATAGGACTAATGAGCCGCTTAACGGTCACATATAATGTCATTTACCGTCAGACGCCCATTCCTTAAGAGCACGCGCTGATTGGACAATCAGGCGGTGGCATTAAATGCTGGCAGCGCGTCCGCAACATTTGAATCTGTCTCGACGATATTTCCACTGTTACGATGACACGGATAATATCTCGACGATAGGACTTTGTCGATGCCTTAGACCTTGATGGATCTTCAAGTCTTCTAACTTCTGCCTCTGACGTTGATGTCTCGACGATACGAGATATTCTGGCGTTTATGCATATACGACGATATGTTATCTCTGACTGTGTCGTCGTGATCTTCTTTCTTGCAGACTGTCGTCGTAATCACTTTGATCTTTCGACGACATGTGCGATATCATGTCGACAGACTATGCTTTAGGAACTTCTTGTCTTCAGCTTTCCTTCTTCAGTCTTCTTGACGTCATGCCTTCTTTACGACGATGTCTGTTCTTCTCGACGACAAGGCTACTTTGATGATGTCGACGATACTGCGCATCTTCTCGACGACATTCCTTCTTTTGATATCTTCATGTCTTCTCTGCGTTCGACGATCTTTGTTCTGCATTCGACGAACTGCATTCTGTGTTCGACGAACTTTATTCTGCGTTTGACGAACAACATTCTGCGTTCGACGAACTTCATTCTTCTATCCCGTCTCTGCGTTCGACGAACTTGCCAAGTCTCGGCGTTTGCTTATGTCCTGTCTCTTCGTTCGATGAACTTCATTCTGCGTTCGACGAACTGCTTTCTGCGTTCGATGAACTGCATTCTGCATTCGACGAACTCGCCAAGTCTCAGCGTTTGCTTTGCTCATCATCATGACGACAAGCATACTTTGTCGACGATATCTCCTATTCTTCTCGACGACATTCCTTTAACTTCCTGAGATTATGAGCTAGAGAAGTGATCAAATACAAAGTGAAGTTTTCTTGACTTTGTGACCTCTTCAAATCAGGAATCATGTGGGCAAGATTCCCATCACTGGTTGGCTCAGATTTTTGTGAATTGGGCTGTTGTTTCTCTTGACTGTTGGATGCCTTTGGGTTGTTTTCAGTTGGCTTTTGATTCACTGTTTTGGAGAGGTTTTGGACTGCAGTGGCAACCCTTGGAGCTGTTGTTGGCAGCCCTTGGTATTTCCACATAGCAGCCCTTAGTGCTGGATTTGTTAGCTTGTGTTGGCCGGGTTTTAACTTGCTGTTTAGGCTGCCTTTCTTAGTTGGGCTGTTAATTGCTGTCATTAACTCCTGCTACTACTTGTATTGGCAGACTTTTATTATTGGTTCTTGAGGACTCCTCTTAGCTACCCTCTTCATGCTTATTGTGGGTTGTGTAAGACCCCATTTTTTGTTTTTGCAAAAACCACCGGGTCTTAGGCCCAGAACCGCCGTTTTGCGGTGACACCTTCACTCGGGAAGGTCGCCACCACAAAACGCCGATTCTGCCGGCCAAATCGATCACAAAGAAAAGTTCATAAAAGAGAAGACAAGTCCACAGAATCAACATGAAATATAAATGTCCACAGATAATAACTGAATAAAAGATAACAGGGGTTACAATAATAAAAGGACTCTTGCCCTATACATCATTTCCTCACTACAAGATCACTCGCGGAAGCTAACTCCTAGGTAAAACTAAAGCTAATCGCCACCGACACTGAAACCGGAGTACTCAGACCAGTCTGACCCATCCCTGCAGACTCTGTGCTCCACTGGTGCTGCAACACTGGATGCTTCTTCTCTTTTGGCCTGCGGTCGCTGCCTCGCAATCCACGTCTACGTCTACGCCTTCGGCCTCCTGTTCGCTGTGCTGGAGGGGTTCCACCCATCATGGGGAATCTGACTCGAGTATGTCCCGGCTGGTGACAATGGTAGCATGGCAGTGGGTTCACCATGTTGGATCCTGCTGCACCTGTTTCTCTGATGTTGCTGCGTCTCCTTGAAATCCTAAAATGATATGGTCCACCGACCGTCAGTCAAACATGACTCAGCCAATTCCCCACCCCTCCCACAATGGCTCCTAGGCACCGTGTGGGGAGGAGGAAGCGGAGGACATTCAAGGGGTAAAAACAAAGGCAGGTGGCGGCGGATCTACAGCTACACATGTGTGTATATATATGAAGCAGTAAGTAAGCATAGTAAAGTGCATGTAAAGAATAGTAGAGCATTAGTTATATTGACAAGTAAAGTAATATAAAAGTAACCATTGATTTATAGGAGTGCCCATACAAACCTATAGACTAAGGGGTCGTTTAGCAGGGCCTATCGTATAAAAAGTCCCATACCAATTTATACGATAGGGGTAGGGGTTGAATGCAATGTTTATGCTATATCATGCAAAGTATGTTGTTATGCTATGCTCATACAAGTGCAACTCACTCACCACGACTCTATGCGCATAGACATTTAGTTCCCCCTTTTTGGAGCTAGCTAGACTCCCAGGATACTCCCGTAGTGGCAAACGGAAGCGGTGGGTTGGGCCTCGCCCACCTCTAGGTTGGTATTCACACTACCTAACCTAGACCTATCGTACGCCTCCACAAAACCCGCAGAGCGTCTGCGTACTCTTGCTGACTGGACCGCCAGACTTTCAAGGCTAAGTGTAAAACCACACTTGCCGAGTCAACGTATTGACGTCGGTGTGAACGATCGTCCATTACCAAAGACCCACCACCTTCAATGCACATGCAACATGTTCTACGTCCTATCACCGAGCCATAAGCTCCCCGGGCTAACCTGCCCGCCATCAAACACCACTGAGTCACAAGCTCACCGGTCTTAGCAATCTGCTCTTACAACCACCGAGCCTACTGCTCGTAGCACCAAACCGACTAAACTCCCAAAACCACGGGGTATAGGTGAGAGTGTTATTAGTTAATCTTGTACAACGTCCTACTCCCACAATTTAGGGTTAGTCTTGGACTTCCCGAGGGTTACCCTGTGAGGGGCTCGCTACGGTACTAGGAACTACAATGGGGTGACACCCCAAATCTCCCATTCCCAAGACACTTAATATTATTGGTATCTACCCATAAGAAAACCCCTTTAATACTTTTACCTGAATTACACCTAAGGGCTTTAAGACACTAGAGGGAAAAGACGATCTTTCGTCAATCCCAAGATGACCTACCCCAAGGGTGGCACCCACCACCCTAGGACTCATCAAACCCTAATTATCTCTAGGGGTCCTCACATAGCCATAAGATCACCATTAAACTCTCACATCTCCAATCAATGTACCCCAATTTGGCCTATAACTCCAAAACTGCCAATTTGCTAAACGCAGACCATCCTTAATGTTTTGATGCTCATGAAGGGAGGTACATTAACTAATCAACTACATGACCCAATATTTTTACTGGGGGTTCATGTCACTTATTTAAGATCAATTCTAGGGTTTCATAATTTTCCTAATATTATTAATATTTAAAACCATTTTTCCAAATACGACTTCCTAAGGTTTGAACTACAAGTGCATTTTTCTGACTTTCGCTGGCTACCCAACTTTTTACATAAATCAAGGGTACCTAATAATCTAAATATATGAATTTGTAGGAAATTCCAGCAAGTTTTACTATATTTAAAAATTCCAAAACACATTTATATCCAATAAACTCCAAAGGAGGTACCCTCATATGAACTCCAAACCTTATGAAAATTTATACAGAGGTGATTCATACTAAAATATTCAGCCCTACCAAATTTGACCATAGTCCATAGAGGTTACATTTGTAATTTCTACAAAGGATATATTTGCAATTAATTCCAAATTGAGCTAGAGGTACCAAAAATATCAATCCATAAATTATAAGAAAAATACTGAGGGTACATATTGGTATGAAATGACATCCAGCAAAGTTTCAGGCAATTACAGAAAACTAACACACTAAAATTGTTCATTCCAAAAATTGCCCATAATATGAATAATTACAATTTGGACCTCCAAAGGTTTTCCAATGGTTCTAATAAAATCTCCAGGGGTTTATAACATCAAAGATAAGTTGGTGACAGAAGATGGTTAATCATTAAGTATTATTTCTTCCTAAATCCCCAAAACCTAAATATTTACAAATCTACCCAAGGGTTTATTACCTAAGGTTGGCAACTCCAAACCTCTTCTATTTTACAGGGGAGGCTCCTTTGGTCACTAATACCTATCCTACAAAACTTTAGGTCAAACCATTAAGGTTTGACCCCACTTCCTTCATTGACCTCTAATTGCACCCCTTTAGGGTTTAACCTAGGGTTAGGGTCAAAACTTCTCCAAATCCACCCAAACTTCTTGTGAGGGTGTCACAACACTTATAGAACTCAGGGGAGTCCAATACACACCTCTCCAAGGACAAACTCTCCTATGTCCTTCACAACCCCAGATTCCACTCCATAGGGATCAACCCTATGGACTTGAGCAAATCAACTCCAATGCTCACCAATCTTCCTCATGGGGTCTCAAATTGATCCCACTGACCTTCCCAAGAAGACTCAAGTCTCTATGGACCCATTTGGCCAATGTATCTCTACCTGGCTAAATGCACCCCAAGGTGCTCCAACTCCATGACCTAGGGCAATCCAACTCCCCATGACCCCAAAACTCACCTAGAGGTGATTTGGGTGGTGTTAGGGTAGTGGCCAAAGATCCACTCCATTTGGAGGTGGTTGATCAGGGAAAACCCCAAATGTCTCCTAAACACAATTTTCCCCTTAATGAACAAATTTTTGGCCTAAAGATTACCTAATCAAAAGAACTCCAAATGAGTTGAGATTTTAACCAGGGGTTTATCATGACCCTAATAACACCCCACCAAAATTTGGTGGAGATTGGAGGTCATTTGACCCTCCAAATAATTTATGCAAGGATTATTAAATGTTTACAAAAACTTTAGGAAAAAGTTCTCCAAAAATTCTCATTTTTGGATATGCCATAGCCCTAGGCATGACTCACTCCTAGTCCAAATTTCAAGTCATTTGGACTAGTGGATTGGTGTGGGCACCCATTCAAAGTTCAGTCAAACTTTGCACTAGAATGGGTGCTGAGGTCAAACCAGGGCTCCAAATGGTGTGAACTCAATTTTGTATGGTTCTAGGGGTCAAGGCCTACAACTTTCATGTTGGGCACTTTTCCTGTAAGGCCCTCTAAGTATTTTCTCTATTTAAAACTAGATTCAGCCTATAAAACTCTATTAATAAGAATACTAATATTATTTAATATATTAAATAACTCGAAAAAGCGCTGATCCGACGGCTCAGGGATCGTCTTCTTCCCTGAGCCGACGGTCAGCGACAGCCCACGCTGGGCATCTTTACGGGCCTATTTCCGGCCACCGGAAGTCATCTCCGGCCAAACCCCCAAGCCACCACCATCGTGGGGGTCGGGGCTGTCGATTGTCGGTGACAGGGCGGCCGGAGTTGGCCCCCCCGCATCTTTCGATTTTCGGCTAAACCGTGGAACAAAAATTTGGGAAAAACCTCCTATGCTTGCGTTTTGAAATCGGGAGAGAGAGGTATCTAATCCACTGAGGTAGGGGAAGAGAATCGGACCTTGCTTGGAGCTTGATGCCTTGCCGATTGGAGGATTGCCATGGCCGACCTCCATCCTTTCCGAGTTCTGCAACCACCACACCAAACTGCCTGATTCCTTTGTCTAACCAGGGGAAACTGATGCTCTAGATCTAGGGGAGCTTTTAAAGGCTCCAATTGAGGGAGGGGAAGGGCCATGGCTTCAATGCCATTTAAGGCCATGAATGGAGAATTTCGGCCATGGTGGAATCCCATGGGATTAAGCCTTAGGAGGCCGGGAAATGGCTAGAAACTCCTCCTCTCCCCTAGAGGAGATGAATCCAACCATTAATGGGGGAGATTGAAGGTTTCTTCTTCCTCCCCATTAATTCCTCCTCTTTCTCTCTCCCCCTAAATGGGTTTTTTTCTCTCTCCTACTCATCATGGCCGATTTCACACTCTCACCTGGGTTAATTATCAGTCAAGCGTGCTGGTCAAGTGATCAATTTGGGCTTAGCCCAAAGGGATTGGGTTAGATCCAAGAGATTTGACCTAATTTGGGCAATTTTGACTTTTGGTCAAATTGACCAACTGGGTGACCCTAAGATGGGGCTTTTGGGTCTCTTGGGTTCCAAATTAGGTTTAGAAACTACTGGTGGGGTCAATTTGGTCATATGAGCTTTAGTTGACCCAATTTAAGCTGATTTGACCAAAACAGGCTAAATTGACTTTGGTCAAATTGAGCCCTATGGTTGACCCAGTCATGGGGCTTTTTGGTCCACTGGGTCCCCTATGATATGATAACACTATGGGTAGGGTCAATTTACTATTGTAATGATCAATTAGGGCACTTAGTGAAGAATTGCCATTTTGACCTAAAAGGGCATTTTGGTCAATTTGCACCCCTGGGGGTCCCATGATGGGGCTTTTAGGTCTACTAGGTCTCTTATGGTATTCTATACCTAGATGTGTGGTCAATTTGGCATGGTGAAGGTTAATTGGCTCTAAGTAGGTTACTTTGACCAATTTGGGGTTTAGGTTGACTTTGGTCAAATTGGCCTCTTAGGTTGACCCCAATGGGCCCTTGGTGCCCTAAGGGGGCCCCTAAAGGGTTAGGGATACTATGGTGGGGTCAATTGATCAAATTTAGGTCCTAAAGTCCAACCCTAAGCTTGGTAATTGGAAATTGCTATTTGCAGACCAATGTGGTTTTCTCCTTTCCTAAGCTCTCAAGGTCTTGGGCTCTTCCTATGGTTTTGTCATGACCTAGTCATGACAAAATTAACTTAGGGGTCTAGCTGTCTGGGGGATGTTACAGGTTGTTAGTAGTAATGTTTTTGTGAGTTGTCAAGGGCTGAAATCTGATCTTTGTACGAGTTAAAAATCTGATTTTCGCATCTCTTTCGAGTCACCCAAGTTTGTCTTTCCCTAGGCAACTCCCATCGAGTCATGGTTGTAATCGTAGTAGGAAGTAAATAATAACTAATTCGCGACGCAACCCTAAAGTAAATGATTTCACTGATACTGCAGAGGATGGCGTCCGGAGGTAGACCCGATGAAAATGCTGGTATGATTAAAGGCAAAGGACACGTGGTGAGTACTTATTTCTTTAATTATGCATAACTTTGAATTGTGTTTACTATACATATGATAGATTTTTATACAGAAAGTATTTTAGTGACTGTGAATTGACATGAAATTGAAATTGTTCGAATTTTGAATCACTGATAAATCCAAGAATCGCTGGAAAATGTTGAATTGGCAAGAAAGAAGCGATGAAATAAATTCTGAGGGGAATATTTTAACTAAAACTACTATATGATTGAATAAGAATATTGCATCGATGCATAAGAATATTTAAAATGATAAGGGTTAACCCAGTAGCCGTAGTGGGGGTGTGAATACGCTACGGCGGAATATGTTTTTGAGATTTATTTGAGGTCGTTGATGGCCAGAGGCCGTTGAAGGCCAAGAGGTCGTTGAAGACCAAGAAGGGATGAATCTACAATAACCCTTATGATTTCCTAATTAAATTAAACTAAAGATAAACGAGAAATCTGATTCAGAAAGTGAAACAAATTGCATGAACTATGATGCGAAAGAATATGAAATCTGGTTCCAAAAGTGAAACAGAATTGATGGAATGTTCAACAAGAATGAACGAAAATTACTATTAATAAAAGTGATCGAATACCAGAATTTGAAACAGAAACCATTATAGTATGAACATTGTAGTTCATGTTATTGATTGATTATACATTGAATAGTTTATTTTTCTTGATTATACACTTGAATATTTATGCATATTGCTACTAACGTTTGTTGTGTGCATGTACAACAGTTAAAGAGGTATGCAACTAGCTTAGTCATATTCTTTATGACTAAACCCGTCGTGGTTTATCTTTTTAGGTAACGGATGCGACTCTGAGTGCTCCGAGGAAAGCTAGACTGACTAGAACTGAAGAACGAGCAAAGGTATGAGTTTTGTTTATGTATTTTCATTGTACTCATGTTATTACTATGCTGCGATAAATGCTTACAAAAAGACTCAGATACAGATTTTCTATGAGGTCTGGCTCGGGACCTCACATTATGAACCAATTTTTCCGCTTCGTATGTATAGTTTTCTACTCGTGGTCTAGTTGATCCACTGGACCGAGGGACACGGTCTTGAGCTAAAAATTTAAATCCTCTATTTAACTCAAACAAATTTAAGTCTTTTATAAATTTTCGTGAGTAGTGACTGCCTGAGCGTCTTTAGTGGTCCCATGCATGACGTGGCATCATAGTGCGTATTTTCCCCTTGCTCTGATAATATTTATTAAATTTGTGGGAAAATGCGAGTTGTGATAGTTGGTATCAGAGGGAGGTTGGCCGGGTTACTGGGATAGTCTGGTTGGCCCGGTTAAATGCCTGGTGAGTGTTCGATCGGTAGGAGCCCTTAGAGGGGGGTGAATAAGAGTTTTCAAAAAACTTATATTATATTTTGAAATATTTGCTTATGATAAGATATCAAAATAGTGATTTTGAATAAAGATCTAAATTGTTTTATAATGAAGGAGATGTTAGTAAACAATTTAGAGAAATGAAGATCAAATCAATTTTATTACACAAAGAGAGACATGATTATTATTAATAAAATTGATTACAAAATTTGATTTCAATGACGCTAGAAATCAAAGCGAAGTATGAAAGACTCTTTTTGTTTTCTATACCGACTCGTATCCCCACGAACCGGTTGGCTTTAGCCGATCCATCCCCGGATACGGCCTCAAGCCGCTCTAGCCAACCCTTCCCCGGATATGGCCTCGAGCACCCCCTAGACCTACACCCAAGACCTAGTCGCCAACACGAGGCGAATTTCAGCCATAAGTCCTACCCAGACCTCGTCGCCAACACGAGGCGAGTTTACTACACGATTACAAGAAAAGATGTGAAATAAAAAGACAATAATATAAAAACTCCCTCTATGTGGATCTCTTGGAGAAGTAGACGAAGACTCGTAGAGTATGATCGTAGTCGATGCGGTCTTTCGTCATGATGATGACGCGTGTTGAAATCTTCTCCACGGATCTCCTTAAGCCTTCATGGATTTGTGAGAGTATCTCTCTGAACCTTCCTCTCTATGCTGTGGCACGAAGCTCTGGAATTCTGGATCTCAAGAGGATGAGGAAGATGGAGCCAAGGGGTCCTTTTTATAGTCTCAGCGCTAGCGCCTGCGCTAGTGCTACCGCCGACGCTATCCCATATTAGGACATATTATGCGCGGCAGAATCTTCAGAGGAAACTTTTCTCTCTTGCCTACTGTGCTCCTCGCTATCGCCTGCGCTACTGGATACCGCCTGGCGCTATCTCCTTCTATAAGTACTCCCGGCATTTGCGCTTAAGCAAAAATTTCGTCGATCGGAATTTCGTCGAACGCAGCTAAGAGTTCGTCAAACAAATTTTCGTCGAACGCAGTTATGAGCATTTCGTCGAGCGCCGCTTACAGTTCGTCGAGCGACAGCTAGCGCCTGCGCTAGTACTACCGCCAGCACTAGTGGGAGTTTTGGATTTGATGGCTCAACTTTGGGGGAAACCTTCTTATGCAATCCTTGAGTCATGTGGACTTTGTTATCCTGCACACTTAAACACACAAGATCAAATACATATAGGTTTTGTTATTCTCAAACCTAGGAGATGCGGAAGACCATGTTCCAACAAACTCTCCCTTTTGATAATAACAAAACCATTAATGATAAATCAGAGCATTAATATATATAAGCATGATGAACTACTTGTGTGTGTGTGTGAGTGATGACTTAGGATAATTATTGATTTTAGCATTTAGAATTGCTCCCCCTAAATGCATGCTCCCCCGAAGTGAATGCTCTGCTAATATGTAAGCTATCATCTTAATTAAGCATGTTAGTTTTATATTTTGATAGCAAATTATATTTATCATGATATATAGTTCTCCCTCTTTTTTTATTAGCGAAAGTGGGTAAGGAGACACCACTTAAAAGTTGACAATAAGATAAAGGCTTGATCGAGCTTTTAGAGAGAATGAAATGATAAGAAGTTTTAGAATACTTTTTATAAAAATAGATCAGAGTTTTTAGCTTCATAATATTTCCATAAATCAGAGTTTGTAGCATAAGCAAATGTAATGATTACCAAGTAACTAAACTATCCAGACAATATGTCTACACCCTAGCCCCGTACTAAGTGACGGATGGGCATGAGGAGCTGCAAACATGTCGTTGGTTGGGGTGTTAGTCTCATATGCAAACACTAGACAAAACTCAACCTAGCACTCTTTCCCCCCAGTGCTTCGCAAGTCCCCACTAGAACCCTCCCCGGTTAAGGACAAGACATGACTAGAGATAAAGGTTATCTAATGTCTACAACCCTACGCCCCCGCTATGGTGAGATATGAAGTCATGGATAATAATTATTGGAAGCGTTTAAGCATTCTAAATCAAATTATAATTTCATAGCCAATAGGTTTTCATATTTGAATTTTTTTAAAGAAAAGTTCACATAGCTAATCCATTAATAAATCAGAGTTTTAGTATTACAATATTTTCATAGAAATAAATCAGAGTTTTTAGCAAAAAAAAATTATTCATGTTTAGAGTAACCAATATAAAGTTTACCATGCAAGTCTACCACTTGTTGAAAGAAATGAATTTTAAGATTCAAGTGATGATGCACACAAAATAAAAGACTTTAAGTAAGCATAAAAGCGCAAGGTAAAACAATTATATGGTTATGATGCGAAGACTTATAGAAATACAAGAAACATCTTATTGTAATCAATGATGATCCATAAGAAGATATATGAGTTAAATTTCAAAAAGAATATGTATTTGTAAATCATTTTTCAATTAAAATCTTTAAGTTTGACAATAAAGTAACCAAGCATGAAATAATGTTATCAAAAAGAGATTACTACAATGTTACTTTAATTCATAATTTCAAAACATACTAGACATTGTAGAAAGCATGCTAGGTTATCTAGTGCATTTCATAAATAAAGAGTAGTATAGAATTTGCATTAAGATCCAATACTCATGAGAAGAAGTATTATGGAAGATAATGATGTGCACATAAGTGTATTTTTGAGTAGAGTAAACAAATGTTTTAATCAAAAATACAAGAAATATGTAAAGTAAGAGCACAATAAAACACAAATAATTTCACTTCCACACACTTTAATGCACAAACAAAAATGTACAACTACCAAGGTGCTTTGCACACATAATGCTCATTAAGACTTATCAGGGTGCAAAGTAGTGCTTGGGGGATCACATATTTTATTTTTAATGTTGAGACTCGTGATCCGGTGTACTTAAGAGTAAGTGGTTTTTATTTTGAAAGAAAGATTTGATTTGCACAAGATACTTTACTATTCTTTCCAAGGTGCTCAACCTCACAACGCTTATTAAGACTTATCAGGAGGTTCAAGTAGTGCTTGGTGGAGTTTTCTTTGTCACTTTATTTTATGATTTTTGTTTTGTACAAATTTCTCCGAATACACTTGTTTTGCAAACCAATATAATTTATGAAAAACATAACCACTTTTCTTAACTTTTAAAAGTGCAAATAAAGGAGTGTAGGTAAGATACTTGTGCAATTTTAATTCATTGTACTAATACAAAACATACACAAGCATTCTTAGATTAAACACATATGTAGACAATGCCAAAATAAGTGAGTGAATAAAGATCATTATCAAACATAAAACATTTACTCATACTTAGAGGCATGCTAAGCTTAGTTCTACACAACTTTTAAAAGATACTTGATGCACATATTAATAGATATATCAAAGCATGATGAAAACAATGTTCAAAGAGTTTGAAAAGATAAATTGCAACATCATAGAAGTTCTAAATAATAGATTAAATCATGCTTGATTTTCAATGAAGTCCATACAGTATTTTTGATATTTTTGCGAAATAATTTTAATTTAAAGTTTGAACTCTTATAATTTGATCTTGGACTTCCCGAGGTCTACCCTGTGAGAGGTTCGCCCGGTACTAGGTGATATGATGGGATGATAGCCCAAATCACCCTTTCGCAAGATACATGTAAATAGAAAAGTTAAGTCCAAAATAATAATTTTTGATACTTGTTTTTTTTTTTTATATTTTTGTAATTAATTTTTGCTTTTAGAAATAGAATTTAAGCAAATGACAAAAAACCAAAAAAAAGGCAAAACATATTTTTTGTAATTTGGCTTTTGTATTTTTGTATTTGATTTTTTCAAAAATGTAATAAAAGCAAAAGTGCAGAAATGAATAGTACACATAGATTAATATATTTTTAGGGATTTTTCAAAATTTTAAAAATACAGAAAAACACATAAGTGCACTAGCGCCGGCGTTAGCGCTAGCGCGGGAAACAGTACACGATTTTTGATGATTTTGAAATTTTTAATTGTTGATCTTGATTAAGTGTCCTAATAGTAGTTTCATGCTGAAATTTCAGATTTTTAGGAGATGTCTAGATAGTGCAAATTTCATGAAATATTAGCGATTTTGTATATGACTTTACCAAATAAACTTTGCAAGTGATATATTTTATTATATCTCCATTTTAATATTTTTAAGGCTTATATTTACCAAACTAATGTAGTTTGGAAATGATAGGAAATGTAAGCACGAGAAGACATGAATGAACAAATCTAATATGCATGATTTTAGTGATTAAAAATAATGTTCATGCATGAGAATATCATAGAGAAGCCCTAAATGAGAATACCCAGCCTGTATATCTTGGTAAACATATAAAGGCTAACGTAGACACAAATATTCTTTAGGCGACAATGTTAGTATGATAAGTTTGAGATTAACGTTATACCAAGGTTTGATAGTGTTTCAACTTATAGACCTAGAATGGAGTGACGATTCTATTTGATTTGATATCAGGATGATTCAAAGGTCTAAACTAGAAATAATTCACAATATACACCAACCATTATAATATCAATTGTCATCAGTTAATATATCAATTATCATTCACATAAATGTGATAGAAATAATTATTTTTAGAAGACTTTTTATATGACTTATGATGTTAGAGAATTTTAGCAAAGGACATCAATAGATCATAGTGGTGCTTGTGAATTCAATATTCATTATGAGGGTAAATTCTTTCAATACATTTCAGTGATTTTCTTTTTAACTAATTAAGAATTTTGAATATATATGTGATTTTTGATAGGTGAACAATAGTGATAGTTTAGATCATGTTTGACATTAAGGAGTGAACACAATATAATTTTTTGTTGCGAACAAAGATAACCATATTGAAAGTTGAGCTTTCATTTAGATCTTGAACTTTCTTGTAGATTATGTTATTTCTCTAAACCACTTGTTGGTGAAGGCTAAGAAGCTTAATAACATGATAACTTGATTTAATTTTTTAAAATATCTTATAGCAAATTTAGAATTTGATTTATATGAATAATAAAAGATATTTAAAGATAATGAATATGAGAGAGATAGATAGGTCATCAAAATTAGATATGACTTTTGAATTTGATCAATTTGATTTTATAAACTTATTAAGCTTTTAAGAGATAGGATCATATTTTCAATACTATATAGGATGACCATGACATGATAGTTCAAAAAGAAAACAACAAGAAAAATAAAAAAGACCATTAAAGCACATCATGAAGTAGAAATTTGTATATCTTATTTTGAAAAATTTCTACTTCATGCATTTGATGATACCTAATGAATAAAAGTTTTAGGTATCCAAAGGGGACCATGTGGGATGGTTCCTTTGGGTACCCAAATATAGCGAGATGGCTTTTGGGGAGACAAGGATGGATGGACCCTTTCTTTTGACATTAGTGTGTCATTCTTAAGTATGGGTCTCCATTCATACCTTGGACAAATACTATTTTTATTTTTCAAATTTCCATAGTCATTTTCTTGTATGTTTGGATAAAAATGACTTTTCAATTTATTATTTAAAGGAAATTTGTTTGCGTTTAATTTTAAGTTGGGAGAAGATTGATATTGTAAATGATGATGATGATAGTGTTTTGGAATTTCATTTACAATCTTTTGATGTTTTTTATTTCCATAGTTTAGCTTATTCACGTTTTGAGAAATCATATTCAACTTGCTTTTGAATTTTGCATTATATTGAGAATGTATGTTTTGAGAATTTTTCTTTATGATTTCCTTAAGCAAGTTGATTTTAGTTTTTAATTCATTATGTTTAATCTTTAAATTATGTCTAGCTTTATTATAAGCGATTGTGCTATTTTTAAGAGTAGAGACAGTTGAATCAATATGATCTTGATAGTTGTTTCTATCAAATGTTTCATCTATCTCTTTAATTTCAATTTTATATTCTTTACACTTAGCACAATCATTTTCCAAAGCTGAATTTTCTAAACATAATTTTTTATTTTGTTCTTTAATAAAAAGAAGTTCCTTTTCAAGTTCCTTGCATTTTTCTTTCAAATCATTAAATTTTATGCAAGGTGTAATGTTTTCAACTAAGGAGCCTTGGGTAGAATTAGATAAATTAGAATTTGATTCTTCATTAATTTTTGCCTTTAAATTTTTATTTTCTAGGTGCAAATGTTTATTAACACTCTTTAATTTCTTAATTTTACGCTTTGTAGTTTGAAGTAATTGTAATGTAGAAATAGAAGTACAAAAGATGGGATTTGATTTCCTTACATTGCTTTCGGGAGAGGCATGATTTGAACATATAGTTTCTTTTACATCTTTTTGGCACTCCTCTTCTAAAGACAGTACTTCTTCTTCTTTTCCATTTAATGTGTGCTCCCTTGATCCGTCATGAGAGGAGCATTCTTGAAGACTTGTGCAAGCTTGCATATTCTTCGGCTCTTGTGATTGTTCCATACCTGTAGAAGGAGAATCATACATTTCTTCAAGAAATGTCTGTTGGATCGGTAGGCGCCCTTAGAGGGGGGTGAATAAGGGTTTTTTAAAAACTTGAGTTATATTTTGAAAAGCTTTGTAATAATGCAAGATTAAGACAATAAAAAGTCAAGTAAAACAATTGAAATAAAGTAGAGACATGCTTTATTAATATCAAATAAGGTTTTACAAAAGTTGACTTCTATAATGCTAGAAATCGGTGGTGATGAATAGTAGACTCTTTTTGTTTTCTATCCCGACTCGCATCCCCACGAACCGGTGGCCCTAGCATATCCTCCCCGGATTCGGCCTCAAGCCGCTCTAGCCAACCCTTCCCCGGATATGGCCTCGAGCACCCCCTAGATCTAGCCTAGATCTATTCGCCAACACAAGGCGAGTTTCCGCCCTAAGTCCTACCCAGACCTAGTCGCCAACACGAGGCGATTTCACTAACCGTTTACAAGCAATAAGAAATGAAAATAATTAAAACTCCCTCTTGATGAACTTCTGAAGTTGGAGACGAAGATCCGTTGTAGAATAAGCGTTGTAGAAGCGGACTTCGTTTGGATCCGACGTGATGAGATTCTCCTTCAGAAGTTTGCAGAACTTTGGTAGGACATCAACTTTCGGCCAAGGTAGCCTCTGGAATTCTAGCACTCTATCTCTCTCTCTCTGATATCTGTAATGTCTGTCTGAAACGAGAGAAGAGGGGTCCTTTTTATAGCCTCAGTGCTAGCGCCTGCGCTAGTGGTACCGTCGGCGCTATCCCATATTAGGACACATTCTGCGCGGCAGAATCTTCAATCCGAGGAAACAATTCTCTCTTGCCTACTGTGCTCCTCGCTATCGCCTGCGCTATCGAATATCGCCTGACGTTGTCTCCTTCTATAAGTTCTCCCGGCAATTGCGCTTAATCCAATATTTCGTCGAACGAGATTTCGTCGAACGCAGCTATGAGTAATTTGTCGAGCGACGCTAACAGTTCGTCGAACGACAGCTAACGCCTACGCTAGTACTACCGCCAGCGCTAGTAGGTGTTTTGGATTTGATGGCTCAACTTTGGGGGCAACCTTCTTATGTAATCCTTGAGTCATGTGGACTTTATTATCCTGCACACTTAAACACACAAGATCAAATACACATAGGATTTGTTATTCTCAAACCTAGGAGATGCGGAAGACCATGTTCCAACAAACTCCCCCTTTTGATAATAACAAATCCATTAATGATAAATCAGAGCATTAATATATAAGCATGAAGAAACATACTTGTGTGTGTGAGAGTGATGACTTAGGATAATTATCGATTTTAGCATATATAATTGCTCCCCTTAAATACATGCTCCCCCTAAGTGAATGCTCTCCTAATATGTAAGCTATCATCTTAATTAAGCATTATATTTTGATAGCAGATTTTATTTATCATGTTAGTTCTCCCCCTTTTGTTATTAGCAAAAGCGGGTAAGGAGACACCACTTAAAAGTTGATAATAAGATAAATGCATGATCGAGCTTGTAGAGAAGGAAATGATAATGAGTTTTAGAATACTTTTTATTGAAATAAATCAGAGTTTGAGTATTATAATATTTTCATAAATCAGAGTTTGTAGCATAAACAAATACAGGGTAAATGTAAAGTTTGCGAAAGACTTAGAAAAATACAAGCAATCATCTTTTGTAAGTCATGATGATTCAAAAAGGATATATGAGTTAAATTTCATAAAGAATATGTTTTTGTAAATCATTGTTTAAATAAAATCTTTAAATCCAATAATAAAGTAACCAAGCATGAAATAATGTTACCAAAAAGATAGTACTACAATGTTATGTTAATTCACAATTTCAAAACATACTAAACATTGTAGAAAGCATGCTAGGTTATCCAGTGCATTTCATAAATAAAGAGTAGTATAGAATTAGCATTAGGATCCAATGCTCATGAGAAGAAGTGTTATGGAAGATAATGATGTGCACATAAGTGTATTTTTGAGTAGAGTAAACAAATGTTTTAATCAAAAATACAAGTAATATGTAAAGTAAGGGCACAATAAAACACAAATAATTTTACTTCCACACACTTTAATGCACAAACAAAAATGTACAACTACCAAGGTGTTTTGCACACACAATGCTCATTAAGACTTATCAGGGTGCAAAGTAGTGCATGGGGGATCACATATTTTATTTTTAATGTTGAGACTAGTGATCCAGTGTACTTAAGAGTAAGTGGTTTTTATTTTGAAAGAAAGATTTGATTTGCACAAGATACTTTACTATTCTTTCCAAGGTGCTCAACCTCACAACGCTTATTAAGACTTATCAGGAGGTTCAAGTAGTGCATGGTGGAGTTTTCTTTGTCACTTTATTTTATGATGTTTGTTTTGTACAAAGTTCTCCGAATACACTTGTTTTGCAAACCAATATAATTTATGAAAAACATAACCACTTTTCTTAACTTTTAAAAGTGCAAATAAAGGAGTGTAGGTAAGATACTTGTGCAATTTTAATTCATTGTACTAATATAAAACATACACAAGCATTCTTAGATTAAATACATGTAGACAATGCCAAAATAAGTGAGTGAATAAAGATCATTATCAAACATAAAACATTTACTCATACTTAGAGGCATGCTAAGCTTAGTTCTACACAACTTTTAAAAGATACTTGATGCACATATTAATAGATATATCAAAGCATGATGAAAACAATGTTAAAGTAGTTTGAAAAGATAGATTGCAACATTATAGAAGTTCTAAAAAATAGATTAAATCATTCTTGATTTTCATAGGAAAAACCATACAGTTTTTTTTGATAGTTTTAATGTTTTATATTTTTGTATTTGATTTTTGCAAAAAGACATAAACTTTAAACAAATGGCAAAAACAAAAAGGCAAAACATATTTTTTTTTTGTAATTTGGCTTTTGTATTTTTGTATTTGATTTTTGCATAAAAGATAGACTTTAAACAAAACATATTTTTTTGTAATTTAGCTTTTGTATTTTTGTATTTGATTTTTCAAAAATAAAATATAATCATAAGTGCAAAAATAAATAGTACATATAGATTAATATATTTTTAAGAATTTTTCAAAATTTTAAAAATACAGAAAAATGAATAAGTCTGCTAGCGCCGGCGTTAGCGCTAGCGCGGGAAACAGTACACGATTTTTTTGGATTTTGAAATTTTTAATTGTTGATCTTGATTAAGTGTCCCGATAGTAGTTTCATGCTGAAATTTTAGAATTTTAGGAGATGTTTTCGATGGTTAAAAATTACAAAATTGCGTGTGTGAATGTGTTTTAACTCGAAAGATCTAGGACACCTAACTCAAGACGTAATAAACAAAATCTTGCATCACTAAGTAGTACATACAGTGGAGAATAAATTTAGGAATCTTATAGAATTTTGCTTTCTTAAAAAGTCAGAAAGGTGCGATATCGCCTGCGCTAGCGATAGCGCTGGCGCTATCGAGCCTTTATTTAGATCCCCTTTACTCTTTCATTTCAGCCATTTCCATTGACTCTCTACCAAAAAACACTAGAAGACGACCCAGCCCACGCGTAGATCTGAGGTAAACCTTCATCTTTTCTTGTGATTTTTGTCTTAAAACTTGATTTTGAAGTTAGAGATGAAGATATTTGAGGTTTTTAGGAGGTTTTAGAAGCTAGATCTACAATGGTTGATTCTTTTCTTCAAGAGTTTTGTTTTACATTTTTATGAGGATTTTGGTTTTGATTTTGGTTTGGATTATGTGGGTTTCTTGGATCTAGCAAGTTAGTATTTGAAAATATTTTATTTTAGGGAAATTTTTATCATTTTAGAGCAGAGGACTAGTGTCGGCGCTACAGTAGGCGTTATTGATAACGCTGGGCGCTATTGATAGCGCTGGCGCTATTGAGTGTTGCTTAGTTTTAATTTTTCTTGTAATGTGGCAGATGGCACCTGGATCTAAAGGGAAGAAGAGTGCAGATTTGGCTGTGGAAGCAGTAGTGGTGGGTGTTCCTTATATAGTGGAGTTTGACATACCACGTCACCACCATATTATGCAGTTATTTGTTGCTTCCGAGGTGATGAATTTATTTTCTCCTGATGGGTTTTGTTCAGAATTAGTTCGAGATTTTTATACGCACTTAGAGAACCCATCGCAGACAGATCTGGATGGAGGAGTGCGGTCTTTGGTGTAGGGTCACGTGGTGACAATTACTCATGACCATCTGAGGAACGTGTTTGGCTTGACACAGCATCCAAATCGTTTGGAAATTGTTGAAAAGTTTAGAGTAGATAGAGACTAGACTCAAGTGAATATGGTGCTGCACAATAGGGAATGCAGGAGTCTGATCTCCACAGTGCCGTCACTCACAGTAGACGCCTTGGTCGTTCAAGATGTACTACGACACAATCTTGTTGAAGTTGGGTGATACAGCAAAAGTCACCGCACAAATAAGTTATGTCACCTACTTCATTCTAGAGGAGGAAAATTTTGATGTGGTAGATTTGTTACTTTCCTTGATTCGTTATTCATACAAGTTGCGGCATCCATCCCGTCAGAGATATAACAACTTGCCCCTGGGTTGCATCATTCAACGGGTCATTCAGGTGATGTATCCTTCTATAGAAATGGGTTTTTACTTGATGGATTGCTTTCCTCCAATTTATAGTACTTCACACTTGCGAGCTACATCCCACCCAGATGAGCCATCATCGTCTGCTCGACCACCACTCCGACGAGGAGCATCATCTCGAGGGGCTCGAGATGATTCATTTGAGTCTTTTCGAGAAGAGATGGGAGAGCGGATGACAAGAGTAGAGAAGGATGTTTCTGGTATAAAGAAGATGGTGAAGTTCATGATCAAGGCATTAAAGCTAAAACCATCTACACCGGAGCGGAGGGAGTGGGACAGCCCAGAACAGGATCCATCCCATCATTCGGTTCGGAGGACTCGCAGAAGACAATCCGCAAGTCCAAGTGTGGAGGATATAGACGAGGAGGAGTAGTGGAGTAGGACGGTCCGAGGGGAACATGTTTTTTTTTTGTTTTGTAATAATACAGGTATTTTAACACATGTTATTGGATGCTTGAATGTTTTTATCTGATTTCTCTTGGTAGTTTTTAAGGTTTTGTTATACATATTATTTATGAATTTTGAAGTCATGAAATGGAGATTTTTAGGCAGTTTTAATATCATATGTAGTATATTTTAAAAACTTATGGTTAGAGGTTTTAATACCACATAGTAGTTTTGAATTCAATTATTGATAAATGATGTATATATATGTAATAAATTTAAGAATAATAGATAGTTCACCAAACAAAATAAAATATGATTTTGAGTTTTGATTAATTTGATTTATAAACTCATTAAGTTAAAGCATATCATGAAGTAGAATAATTGATACTTTATTTTTGTTGATTTCTACTTCATGCATTTTGTGATATCTAATGAGTAAGAGATTTAGGGATCCAAAGGGGACCAAGAGTGGTGGTTCCTTTGGGTACCCAAATATATCGTGTAGGTTTGTGGGTAGATATTGATGAATGGGTCCTTTCATGTGATGTTGAGGTTTCAGCTTTAGTTTTGGGCATCCATTCAAACTTTGGTTTAGTGTTATTCTTATATGTGAAATTTCCATTGTGATAATCTTTATATTGATGATTATTGAAAGTATTTTTCATAGGAAAGTTGTGAGCATTTAATTTTATGTTGGGAGAAGATTGATGTTGTAAGTGATAATGATGATAGTATTTTGGAATTTCATTTTCAATCTTTTGAAGTTTTCTATTTCCATTGTTTGGTTTATTCATATTTTGAGATATCATATTTGACTTGCTTTTGGAGTTTGCTTGATATTGAGAATTTTTCTTAAAGATTTCCTTAAGCAAGATAATTTTAGTTTCTAATTCACTGTTCTTAAGTTTCAAATTATGTCTAGCTTTATTATACACAATTGTGCTATTTTTAAGAGTAGAAACAATTGAATCAATATGGTTTTGATATTCATTTCTGCATTCCTCAAATGTTTCATCCATCTCTTCAATTTCAATTTTATAACTTTTGCATGTAGCACAATCTCCTATTAAAGATGAATTTTCTAAAGATAATTTTTCATTATGTTCTTTTATACAAATAATTTCTTTTTCAAGTTCCTTAAGTTTTTCCTTAATATTATTACAATCAAAACAATGTTTTGTGTTTTCAAGTAAAGGACAAGATGGTGAAACCACATCACATTTTGATTCTAAATTAGCTTTTAATCTCTTATTTTCTAAACGTAAATTTTTATTAGTAATTTTCAATTTCTTGATCTTACGTTTAGCCGTTTTTAGTATATAGAAACTAGAGATGGAAGTTATCACACAAGAGGAAGATTTTGACTTTCTTTCAGCGCTTTTGGCAGAGGCAAAATGTGAGAATGAAGTTCCTTCGTTATCTCTTGGGCCTTCCTCCATCATATATGAATTTTCATCTTCTTTTTCTCTTGATGTATTGCTCTCTTTTTCCAAGTTAGTTTCCATGATTTCCATGGCTTTGCTACGAGAGAGATCTTCTTGAATAGTAGTGGATGCTTGTATGTTCTCCTCCTGTGTTTGTTCTATACCTGCGAGAGGAAAATCATACATTTCTTCAAGAAATTGCCAAACTTTGTATGCACTAGAAAAACAATATATTAATTTGAAAATTTCATTTGATGGAGCACAAAATAAATAATGTTTGGCTTTTGCATTTAGTTGACATTCCTTTTTATTTGATTCATTTGCAGGTCTTACAATGGCTAAATTCCATACTTCGACATCTAAAGTCTTAATAAATTTTTCAATTAAAATTTTCCATCCTTTATAATTTGTTCCTTCAAATAAAGGTGGTTTAAGAGATATTTCTTCTTCACAGAAATTTGCCCCACTAGTAGAAGCGAGATCACGAGACGCCATTATTCCCGGTTGTTAAGACGATTGGAATAAAACCGCTCTGATACCACTTGTTGGATCGGTAGGCGCCCTTAGAGGGGGTGAATAAGGGTTTTTTAAAAACTTGAGTTATATTTTGAAAAGCTTTGTAATAATGCAAGATTAAGACAATAAAAAGTCAAGTAAAATAATTGAAATAAAGTAGAGACTTGCTTTATTAATATCAAATAAGGTTTTATAAAAGTTGACTTCTATAACGCTAGACATCGGTGGCGATGAATAGTAGACTCTTTTTGTTTTCTATCCCGACTCGCATCCCCACGAACCGGTGGCCCTAGCCTATCCTCCCCGGATTCGGTCTCAAGCCACTCTAGCCAACCCTCCCCCGGATATGGCCTCGAGCACCCCCTAGACCTAGCCTAGATCTAGTCGCCAACACGAGGCGAGTTTCCGCCCTAAGTCCTACCCAGACCTAGTCGCCAACACGAGGCGATTTCACTAACCGTTTACAAGCAATAAGAAATTAAAATAATTAAAACTCCCTCTTGATGAACTTCTGAAGTTGGAGACGAAGATCCACTGTAGAATAAGCGTTGTAGAAGCGGACTTCGTTTGGATCAGGCGTGATGAGTTTCTCCTTTAGAAGTTTGCAGAACTTTGGTAGGACATCAAGTTTCGGCCAAGGTAGCCTCTGGAATTCTAGCACTCTATCTCTCTCTCTGGAATCCTAGCACTCTATCTGAAATGAGAGAAGAGGGGTCCTTTTTATAGCCTCAGCGCTAGCGCCTGCGCTAGTGGTAGCGCCGACGCTATCCCATATTAGGACACATTCTGCGCGGCAGAATCTTCAATCCGAGGAAACAATTCTCTCTTGCCTACTGTGCTCCTCGCTATCGCCTGCGCTATCGGATATCGCCTGGCGCTATCTCCTTCTATAAGTTCTCCCGGCAATTGCGCTTAATCCAATATTTCGTCGAACGAGATTTCGTCGAACGCAGCTAAGAGTTTGTCGAATGAAATTTCGTCGAACGCAGCAATGAGCAATTTGTCGAGCGCCGCTAACAGTTCGTCGAACGACAGCTAGCGCCTGCGCTAGTACTACCGCCAGCGCTAGTAGGTGTTTTGGATTTGATGGCTCAACTTTGGGGGCAACCTTCTTATGTAATCCTTGAGTCATGTGGACTTTGTTATCCTGCACACTTAAACACACAAGATCAAATACACATAAGATTTGTTATTCTCAAACCTAGGAGATGCGAAAGACCATGTTCCAATAATTTCCATACTTTGTATGCACTAGAAAAATAGTATATTAATTTTGAAATGTCGTGAGATAAAGCACAGAAAATACTATTTAAAGCTTTTGCATTTAGGTGACGTTCCTTTTTATTTGTTTCATCCGCTAGTCTTACTATTGCTATATTCCATGCTTCGATGTCTAAATTTTTAATAAACTTTTCCATTAAAAATTTCCACCCTTTATATTTTTTTTCTTCAAATAAAGGTGGTTTAAGATATTTTTCTTCTTCATAAAAATGTACACAACTAATAGAAGTGAGATCATGAGACGCCATTATTCCCGGTTGTTAAGCCGATTGGAATAAAACCCCTTTGATACCACTTGTTGGATCGGTAGGTGCCCTTAAAGGGGGGTGAATAAGGGTTTTCAAAAAACTTATATTATATTTTGAAATATTTGCTTATGATAAGAGATCAAAATAGTAATTTTGAATAAAGATTTAAATTGTTTTATAATGAAGGAGTGGTTAGTAAATAATTTAGAGAAATGAAGATCAAATCAATTTTATTACACAAAGAGAGACATGATTATTATTAATAAAATTGATTACAAAATTTGATTTCAATGACGCTAGATATCAAAGCGAAGTATGAAAGACTCTTTTTGTTTTCTATACCGACTCGTATCCCCACGAACCGGTTGGCTTTAGCCGATCCTTCCCCGGATACGGCCTCAAGCCGCTCTAGCCAACCTTTCCCCAGATATGGCCTCGAGCACCCCCTAGACCTACACCCAAGACCTAGTCGCCAACACGAGGCGAATTTCAGCCCTAAGTCCTACCCAAACCTAGTCGCCAACACGAGGCGAGTTTACTACACGATTACAAGAAAAGATGTGAAATAAAAAGACAATAATATAAAAACTCCCTCTATGTGGATCTCTTGGAGAAGTAGACAAAGACTCGTAGAGTATGATCGTAGTCGATGCGGTCTTTCGTCATGATGATGACGCGTGTTGAAATCTTCTCCACGGATCTCCTTAAGCCTTCATGGATTTGTGGGAGTATCTCTCTGAACCTTCCTCTCTATTCTGTGGCACGAAGCTCTGGAATTCTGGATCTCAAGAGGATGAGGAAGACGGAGCCAAGGGGTCCTTTTTATAGTCTCAGCGCTAGCGCCTGCGCTAGTGCTACCGCCGACGCTATCCCATATTAGGACTTATTATGCGCGGCAGAATCTTCGGAGGAAACTTTTCTCTCTTGCCTACTGTGCTCCTCGCTATCGCCCGCGCTATCGCCCGCGCTATCGGATACCGCCTGGCGCTATCTCCTTCTATAAGTACTCTCGGCATTTGCGCTTAAGCAAACATTTCGTCGATCGGAATTTCGTCAAACACAGCTAAGAGTTCGTCGAACGAATTTTCATCGAACGCAGTTATGAGCATTTCGTCGAGCGCCGCTTATAGTTCGTCGAACGACAGCTAGCGCATGCGCTAGTGTTACCGCCAACGCTAGTGGGAGTTTTGGATTTGATGGCTCAACTTTGGGGAAAACCTTCTTATGTAATCCTTGAGTCATATGGACTTTGTTATCCTGCACACTTAAACACACAAGATCAAATACACATAGGTTTTGTTATTCTCAAACCTAGAAGATGTGGAAGACCATGTTCCAACAATGAGAATCATTATTCATTGCATACACCCACCGATGGGTCATCGGTAGATCTTGGCTGAAGCATGGAAGCAACACTCATAAGCATGAACGAAGTATACGGGGCATATTATGTAGTATGGGATGCATAATATGTGTCTGTATATGAATCATCATAGGTGACAATATACGATTGTTGTGTAGTATGGGATGCATAATGTAGGTCACATGCGTGTTCATTAGATTTTCTTTTTCGTTACATGCGGTAATATGTAGTTTGGGAAGCATAAGATCGCATGTGTACGCCACTCATAGCATGCATTAAGGCCTTTCTTAGACTGTATAGCACTGCATGCATTGCATAAGCACACGTGCCAAGCTAGAGATCTACATGATGACACACGTACACTCATGGTTTTAAAAAGAAAGATGTTAAGCATTCATGCATTCATGTTTTATGCACAAGGGTCAATAGGATGATGATTTATCATCCTAAGTCGAAAGCATATCATCATTTCATGAATTCCCAGAGCAAGGTAATAGCAAGCGCAAGTATCTACACTTTTCTAATCTGTATCGAGTTTGGAAATTCTAGTTTGCTAGCTGTTGTGTCTTAAGCTGGGTGTAGTGATGTGTTAGTTCATAATTGCTGTCGATGACTCCAGAGCGTAGTGCGTCGGAGTTGGCTCTCCGGTTAGAGGATGAATCCTCGGGGGTGAGCCGTGAGGCGGTGATTGAGGAGTTGCGCCGGAGTAACGAGACGTTGTCGAGGAAAATGGTCGTGATGCGGGCGCAAATTAAGATGTTAATGGCGGCTACTTTTGGGCGGCAGCCTAGGGTGCAGAACCCTGTTGTGGGTCAGGATGCGGTGTCGGGGAAGGGAAAGAGGAAGGATGATGATAGTGGCAGCCCTGCTCCAAGTAAGAAGGGCTAGCAGGAGATGACTCTTCAAGGTGCTTCGAAGAATATCAGTTATTGCATTTTTTGCAGAAAGATGGGGCACGATCTTACCCAGTGTTGGAAGAAGGATAAGACATGTGAGTATTGTGGGCAAAGATGGCATAATGCGACTCGATGCCGGTTGAAGTATAGGACGTACTATCAGTGCGGGCAGAAAGGACATGTGAAATCCCGGTGTTCACAGTTCTGGTCGGCCGGCCAGCAACTTGCTCTTACAGCTCTGGCACCGCCACCGCCTCACTTGCGGCAGTTGGATCGAGGAGAGGCCAAGTTAATATAGTAACGAAGGAGGAAGCGCAGTTTGCCTCCCAGGCATTTTCAGGTTAGGTTTTGACCTAGTTTATTTGTTGGCTTGTGGTTGTGGATTTAGATTTCCATTATATCGATTATATGCGAGTTAAGGTAGAGGATGATGAGCGTACGTTCTTTTTTATTCGAGATTTACTCGATCTTTTGGCTAGAGAGTTTCGCAGTCGGTCATCGTTAGGTTGCTGATCATTTAGCAGATCCCCTTAGTGTTAAGTTCCCCTCTGGTGACTCCGTGGTGTCAAATCAGGGTATCCAGAGTTGTCCTATCCTCTTAAGTGTTTTTCTTAGTTTTTGCTGATCTAAGGTGCTAGACCTGGAAGTTTTCGATGTGATTTTGGGCATGGACTGGTTGTCCAGATATGATGTTATTATCCAATGCAAGGTAAAGCGTTTGGACTT
Source organism: Dactylorhiza incarnata (assembly GCA_033032865.1). NCBI lineage: Eukaryota > Viridiplantae > Streptophyta > Magnoliopsida > Asparagales > Orchidaceae > Dactylorhiza > Dactylorhiza incarnata. The sequence goes on from JAWHQI010000336.1 coordinate 1,488,377, forward strand.
CAAGCTGGACATCAGTCATCCCTTGAGTGTGTTTGGCTTTTCGCGCTAGGTTTTCTCCGATTATTTCCGTGGTGTGTGCTCAGAACCTTTTTGATTACCGGTTGTTTTGCTTACCTTATTTCTATGTTAGAAGTTATATGTAGTTTGTCGTGTATCGAGGATTTTCCTTTGACGCGAGAGCTCCCCGATGTTTTCCTAGTTAATCTCCCTGGTTTTCTGCCGGTGAGAGTACTAGAGTTTGCTTTTGAACTTGAGCTGGGTATTCGCCCTTTTCCTTTTTGGTGATTCCTTCGCTTGGGATAATTGGGAGGTGTTGGATTTAGGAGACCTTATCGTGAACCTTGATCCGGGATCAGGTGATTTATTTCTTCTAGCCCTCTTCGGTTAGCTTTTCTATCCGCGAGTGTGAGCTTATCTCCCCCTTTGCCCTTGTTGATTCGTTCACGTTCTAAGTTTCGGTTCTAAGTTTTGGACGAAACTTTCTTTTTGGAGGGGTGACTGTAACTCCCCTAAATTTTCAAGAATTATTTTAATCATTCTTTGACGTCATTTTTGACGTGAGGGTGTTATGTTAGTGCGGTGTTAGCGGTGCGCCGTCGTTTGCACGTTTCCGCGTTCGTTCGGTCAATTCGACCAAATTTTGGAGTGTGCCGGATTTGGAAAATTTTACGTTAGGAAATTAAATTAATTAATTTTAGAAAGGCTCGTCGAAGTTTCGTTGCGATCCGAGTATTTTTAGAGCCCCGGTGATTTTCCAAAGATTTATATAATTATCGTTCGCCGTAAACTTCAGAAATTTATATCTTGAGATTTGCTCGTCGAATTTTGTTTTCGACTTCTCCATTGGATTCGTAGCGCCGACGTTTGTCTTTAGTGCGATTTTCGTTGGAATCGGCGACCGTTGGTTCGGCCATTCTTTTCTCATTATTATTATTATTATTATTATTATTATTATTATTATTATTATTATTATTATTATTATTATTATGTATCTTAGTGTCATCCATTCTCTCTCTCTCTCTCTCTCTATATATATATATATATATATATATATATATATACGAGCATCTTCGCACGGGCTACGCCCGTGCTCGATGCTCTCGGGCGGCCTTCGGCCGCATCAATGCGGGCTTCGCCCGCATAAAATTCGTGTCACGAATGTCTCACCGCTCGGGAGCATTGATGCGCCCGTGCGAAGATGCTCGTATATAACTATCAAATTCTTTTGATAGTTATCCCGACTTTCGGTTTTCTGAATCGTTGGCATTCATCATTAGATTTAGTTGAATGGTTCTTTTTATGATTGTCATTCTTTAGCTTGATAGTCATATTACCATAGCTATGCAATTTCATTATAGTAATTTCTGTGTAATCTGAACAAAGAAATAAAAATCAATATCTATATAGTTGTTGTAAGTTTAAAATGAAATATGTCATGACCATGATGATAGGTGAATAATCAATACGATGAAGCAAACATTTTGCGATTGATGCCAACAATAGCATGAATATATTAAATAATAACAAATATATATCAAACAACATAATCACAGGAGCAGATAAACAAAAAAGAAAACATTCGTAGTAGGTTCTCCTGTACAAATGCGTATGAAAAAAAGAGATAATTTAAGAGTAATATCAATATGATTCCCTTTGAAAAATAAACAGAAGTTGAAGTTTAAGAGACACATAAAAGAGTAACTCTACCTTTGTTTCCTGAAGACGTGCATAAGGGGCATTTCAAAGCTCTAGGCCTAGAAACAATGTAGTGGATAGATTGCAGAAGCCGCCGGAGTATTTTTCCCAAAAATATACCCAATTTTGTCATGTATTCCATCTGCGCAATAGGGCGCAATGGCGAGAAAGGATCCATATAGCCGAACCCACTATAGTGGGATAAAGGCTTGAGTGTAGAGAGAGAGAGTGTTGTATTCCATCTGCGCAATCTGATCATCATAAAGTTCAGCTTGGAAACAATTGAAATTTCAAATCACAGATAAGAACAATTTAACCAACCAAAGTTCAAGCATATAAAATTATCAATCCTAGCTATCTCCCCTTTCTTCTCCTTGTTGTGCCCGTTTCCTCTTCATAATCTGCATCCCCTCTATGAGCTAGTACTGATTATAAAAATACTACAAATGAAAGTTTATCCAAATTTTTATAGTACAAATGATAAGATGGCAAAATTAGAGATTATGAAGAGGCAACTTTCCGTAGGGATGTTACATTAATATATAAAATGTGTAACTGAACAAACAAAAATATTCAAGTGCATGAGGTTACAAAATAGGTAAAAATGAAGTAAGAATGAAAATATTATAAATTGAAGTTTATCTTACTTTTTATAATACAAATGATAAGATGACAAAATTGAAGATACTGAAGAGGCATGTGTAACTGAAGACACTAAAATATTCAACTGCATGCTGTTACAGAATATGTATCGACTTTAGAACAAATAAGTCATAAGTGGAGGAGCACAGTATCAAAATTAAGCACAGGACACGCAAGTTTATTGAACTTAAATAATTACCAGGAAACACTTGACTGAGTGGAGCTGAGAGAGATGTCGTTGTGGATTCCTTCTACAATGGCAGAGTATAGAAATTAGACAAATAGAAGCGTATTGGAATGAAGTAAAAGAGCAAGTGTAATATATAGGAATGTGAAATTCAGCAATATGCAGGAAACTGAACCATCTTTGTGCAATTACTATGGATAATATGAGAAATTTAATGAACACAGTGACGCAGAAAATGCAAGAAGAGTGGAAGCAAATATTTTAGCGAAGAAGTAGAAGCCAAGGTGGATGAGATCATGAGGAGAAGATGGCATGCACTGTACAAAATGAAAACCCAAGAAAAAGTAGTTCTGGATTGATTCTACAATGGCAGAGTATAGAAATTAAAGTAACCAAAGCATGGTGGAATGAAATAAAATAGCAAGTGTAATGCGTGGGAACGTAAAATTCAGCAAGTTGCAGGAGACTGAACTTTTTTTGTGCAATTAGTATGGATAGTATCACAAATTTAATGAACAACATCACCCAACAAATGAAAGGAGAGTGGAAGGCAAAATTTGTTCAAAGAAAAAGCAGGCAAGTTGGGTAAAATCATGAGGAGAAAATGTCATGCACAATACAGAAATCAAAACCCAAGAAGTACTTTTGGAAGAAGTCAAAAATGAAAAGCCCCATTAGGGCTTTAGGAAGAAGTCAGAAATATTCCAAAAATGATTTTAGAAATAGCTGCCATCAAAAATATATCTCTTAATGGACATCAAATACTTGACATCACGATGAAATAGGAAGAAATAAGAAGTTAAGACATTGAGTGTAAGAGCCGTCGGAACCAAAAACGAATTTAGAAGTACCGAAACTGCATTCAAGAAAGAGGAGAGGTGAGTACATTGTTTTACCTTTATGGCTTGACTGATGCTCCCAGCAGCAAGGAGAATGAGGAATCAGAGTAGGGGAAAATGGAATAAAATACCAAAGTGAATCGACAGGAAGAGGAACGGCGGCGTAGAAGAGGAGCTTGCGAACTTACCAGAGTGGATCGGCAGGAATAAAAAATAGGAAATAAAAAAAGAGAACAAATCGAGAACTGAGAAACTTACTAGAGTGGGGAGGAAGAACGGCGAGAAGGGATGGCGACGTAGAAGATGGATCGGCGAGCTTGCAGCGGGAGATCGGGCGACCTACAAATCGAAGGTAAAAGACAAAAATGAAATGAAAAAAGACAGCTAACGATCGAAAATGGAGAGGAAATCGAACCCCAAAGGAAAAAAATGCGCTTACCAGCGGAGCGGCTGCGATGGACACTGAGAAGAAGCACGGAGGTGGAGAGAAATGCGAGGTGGCCCCGACGGAGTAATCGCGAGTGAAGTCGGCGCGAAGAAGAGCGGCGAGAAGCGTGTTGTCGCACTGTGGCAGAGCGCGGCGAAGATGAATCGGCACTCTCGCTGCCAGCGCGCGAATCCGTGACGGAGGGGATAGCTGGCGATGCAGAGGCGGAAGGGCGAAATCGGAAGAACGAAATGTGCTCGTCGATGAGTTTTGTCCGTATCCTAACTCGAAAGAACCTTATAGTATATAGATATATATATATATATGACGGCATCTACCCACTAGCAGAGATTTGCATCCACACACCCTGGGCACACAGGTGTGTGAGCCTTAAAAAGTTGTGCCTTTTCATCAAAAAAAACTACCTCCACGTGTTGGGTCACTAATAGATGACTTCTCATGTCGTTTGGATGTATTTAGGTTCATTGTAACCCCAAAAGTATACTGATTCACACAAATTTTAATATACCTGCTCTTGTATACTTAAATAAACATTAGACACATAAATATCACATAAAACAATAATTTTAATCAATTTACAACAAATAAACATTGATGAAGTAGATAATAAAAATGTATAAGTTAAGCTTTATCAAATTTTGTGACATCAGGTGTGCACCGACGTTTGATAGGTCTGAGTTTGTTAGGTGGTTGCATTTTTTTTATGTTGAGAAACATTTTCCTCTCTACAACATGCATACACATCGCCAATGCATATATGCTGTGGGAGTAATTACCACTTTAGTGAGGAATTTTTAAATGGGGACTCCAATACTCTAGGCCGATCACATCAATGGAATATGGGGAGCAACCGCTTTAGCACACCTTTTTGCTCATTTCCTACACCATCTACTACGGAGCCTGTGGCGTGTGCTAGGTATGTTGATTACTCTCCTAATTCTTATTTTGAGAATTATAATTATTACTTACCTGCTACAATACAACCCATGATTCATTCAAAACAAGTATCGGAGCCCCCAACTGTGAAGACAATTTTCTTTAGGTGATTTATGAGACGGCACACTTTTGAAGATGGTCTGTGAAATAACCCTCCTCCCCCAAATGAAATTGTGGGTGTAGAATTTCCCACTTTCTATAAGCCCTCTCTTATCACTGTGACTCGTGTCTTTTAGGAGTTGAAAGAGGTGAAGTCTCCAACCATTTCTTCTTGAAAGTTGGATGCATTCATACCGTTGTGTTTCTCATTGCCCCCTTGTGGTGCCCTCCGTGACTTCCACTCCTACAACTTGTGATGGCATCCCATCTACTTTAACTTCTGCTACCACTTGCATCCACATGATTTCTGAGACATCATCACTTGAAGTCACTCCATTTCAGGATAGCCCGCAAGTTCCTGATTTGGTACAACTGGAGGAGCTCGCCTGTGTTGGGGATTTCCCCCCACACATGAGGAACCCTCTTCTTGCACCCCATTTATTTTGGCAATTCCTACAATGGAGGAATTAACTGTTGGAGTCTATATTCCGCATCTCTTGGATTGAGAATAACAAATACCGTGTTGTATTTGATCTAGTATTTTGTGTGTTTATAGTGTGCATGTTGTACAGGAACTATAGCTACACATTCCTTGAATAGTATACTGAATGGAGATGACTCTCTGGAAAGAGAGCTAACGTCCCGCGTTAGCTAATTAACGCTCAGCGTTAACCTCCATTGAGAAGGAATCCATCGAGAAGAAATGTCGTTGAGAAGGCGGAGACAACGCCAGGCGTTAGTACTTAACGCTGGCGCTAGTCGTTCGACGAACTTTGCTCTTCGTTCGACGAAATTCCGCCTGAAGAAACTGTGTTCGACGAACAGGACCTGCGTTCGACGAACTGGACATGCATTCGACGAACTAGACCTGCGTTCGACGAACTGGACCTGCGTTCGACGAACTGGACCTGCGTTTGACAAACTGGACCTGCGTTCGACGAACTGGACCTGCGTTCGACGAACTGGACCTGCGTTTGACAAACTGGACCTGCGTTCGACGAACTGGACCTGCGTTCGACGAACTGGACCTGCGTTTGACAAACTGGACCTGCGTTCGACGAACTGGACCTGCGTTCGATGAACTGGACCCGCGTTCGACGAACTGGACCCGCGTTCGACGAACTGGACCTGCGTTCGATGAACTGGACCCGCGTTCGACGAACTGGACCCGCGTTCGGCGAACTGGACCTTCCTTCGACGAAATGAGAAGGCCGATCGACGAAGGAGAACGACTCAACGCCAGCGTTGACTTTTAACGCCCGCGTTGAATCGACAAACTGCCACGATCTTGACAGTTGCGCGATTTCAGCCATGACCTTGCACGTTCGCTAACGCTGGCGTTATCCCTTAACGTCGAGCGTTAGCTTCTGAGGCTATTTAAAGTACAGCTCCTCTCATTCCTGATGAGATGATTCCATAATTCTGATAGTTTGGAGAGAGGTTCGTGTACAGCAATTAAGAGATCAACCTTGGGCTAACATGAAGATCTAAAGAAGATTTTGAAGGAGAAGGTCTGCAACGCATATTCCATACGAAGGACGATCGTTTCAAGAACGCCAACATCTACATCGACTTCGTCTTCACCTTCAGAATTTCTTGGGGAGTTTTCTCTTTACTTATCTTGTAATCTTTTATTTTTCATTTTGTAATTTGTGTGGAGAAATCGTTCGGTGAGAACGTCGGATTCCGGGAAGGATTCTGTGGGTAAATTTGCCTTGTGTTGGCGACTAGGTCCTTGTGAGGCTTAGGGGATAATTTGCCGCCTTGTGTGTGGAGACTAGGTCGAGGGTAGATCTAGGGGGTGGCTAGAGGCCTTATCTGGGGATAGATAGGCTATAGCCAACCGGTACTTAGGAGATGGACCGGTGAAACAACAAAAAGTGTTTTTACATATTTTCGCCTTGATTTCTAGCGTTATAGAAATTAAACATTTGTGTATTCAATTTATTATGAAATAAAATCATGTCTTTTAATGTTCTATTCAATTGAATTCATTTCCTCTTCAAGAATGTTTTAATTTCTATTTTCATCAAAGTATTAAAATTAACATTTGTATAATTATCTTTGAAATACAATAATTATTTCCATTATCTCTGATTTTCTGGAATTGTATTTCATTTAAGATTTCATAAATAAAATCACTGTGGCAATCTTTTTGTTCTGAGGAATATTCTCTGGAGAGCTAACGCCCAGCGTTAAGACTTAACGACAGGCGTTAGCAACAGTCAACAAAAAGTTTTGTTTTAATTATTTAAAAAGGAATCTTCATTACAATCCTATCTGGAATATTAAAATATATTTTTCTATAAAATATTCTGAAACTTCAGTCTCAAACTCCGATAAATTTAATTAAGATCTAAATTCCATAAAACCCTTATTCACCCCCCCTCTAAGGGTGCTGTAAGATCCAACACGTGGTATCAGAGCGTAGGTTATTCCAATACGGCTTCACAACCGGGAATAATGACGCTTCATGATCTCGCATCTTCTAGAGGGGATATTTTTTATGAAAATAAAAAATCATTATGTCCACCATTATTTATGGGTGAAAATTATAATGGGGGGAGAATACTTATGGAAAATTTTTTTAAATCCTCGGATATTGAAGTTTGGAATATTACAATTAAAATGCCCCCAAATATTTTAAATAAAAATGAAATGTTTTTAAATGCCAAATCAATGAATAGTCTATATTGTGCATTAGATCAAAATATTTTCAAATTTATTTATACACTTCCTAATGCTTATGAAGTTTGGAAATTTCTTGAGAATTCTTATAGTCTTCCTTCCGCAGATGATGAATATGAGCAATTCCTTATGGATCCAAGAGAAGAAGACAACGTCACAATATTGGACTCAATTGATGACAACACTTCAAGCAAAAGAGAAGATGGAAATTCAACTATGGAAGATGAATGTGAAGAAAATGTCAAAGGAACCCTTGGTTCAAATCTTTTCTCATCCCATAGCAATGTAAGAAATTCTAATTCCTCTCTCTTTGTAAGAAATTCTATTTCTACACTACATATGCTTAATATTGCTAAACGTAGAATTAAAATTTTGAAAAATGCTAATTTCAAACTACGTTTAGAAAATAAAACTTTAAAAGCAAATGTTAAAGTAGAATCAAGTATTGATGTGTTAAATTCTCATTCATGCTATTTAATTAAAAATGTTAAACCTTGTTTTGATTATAATACTTTTAAAGAAGAACTTAAGGTTTTAGAAAAAAAGACTTTTAATTTTAAAAGAGCATAATGAAAAATTGATAAAAGAAAATGATAATTTAAAGGATAAACTAGAATCATTAAAATTGTTTATTGAAAATTTTTCTAGTAATAAAAATTCTCTTAACTCTAGTTTATTAAGAAATCTAAATTTAAAGAGCTTAACTTCATATTATAAGAGTATGTCTATAAGAAAGAGTGGAAATGAAAATCATCAAAATAAGAACCAATCATTTAAAACATATTGTAACTCACTCTTTCAACATTCAATTCTTAAGAAAGACCATCACTCTTATAAACTCTCAAAAAATCAATATAATAAAATTCATTATGATTATCAACATCAATGTATTTTGAAAAATAATTTGAATAAACATAAATCCCAAATGAATTATTTTTCAAACAACTATCATTCCAAAAAAATGTCAAATAATCATAATATGAATTTAAAAGAAAAACAACCAAAGTATGAATGGAGGCCCAAAATTAAAAACGAAACACTAGCTCCATTTGTAAAGGCCCATTCATCACTATCTCTCCAAAAGCCAACACAATGTATTTGGGTACCCAAAGGAACCATCACACTTGGTCCCCTTTGGATACCTAAATCTCTCTTTCACTAGGAATCATCGTATTGCATGAAGTAGAAATAAATTAAAAATGAAATATCATTACTCTACTTCATGATATGCTTAATTGCTTTTTTCTTTTGTTTATTTTTTATTTTTGAGCCAACTTGTTTATGATCATTTTATGTATCTTGAGAAATGACTTTCATTTTAAGCCTAATGTTCAACAAATCAAATTGAATTAAATTAAATATAAAGTCATAAATTTTTCAAGTGATCTATTTTCTTTATATGTTTTATCCTTTTTAAATCCATTGCTTATAAATGTTTTATATTATCATTATAAATTGAATTTTAAATTTGCTAAATGATATTATCAAGACTAATGAAATTACTTTCAAAATTGGATTTAAATGGATTTTTAAGGGTCTTAGGCTAAAATATTAAATGCGCAACTAATTGCATATTTGTCTATTTTCTTTGTTGCATATGATAGCCCCTATAATGAAAAATCATAATTGAAAATTTACAAAAATGATGAATATGATTTCACACACTTCATCTTGATCTATTAATATCCTATGCTAAAATTCACTATAATCATATATCATAATTCATGATCCATCAAGACCTATCTTAAATCAACTAATTCTATCAACCTTAAGAATTATGAAATATATAATTGTTATTGATATTATAGTTGCATATCTTGTTTTGTGTGTGTGAAATACATCTTTATTATTTGCATGAATCTCATTATCTTTAGACCTAAAAATTAACTTGATATAAACAAGATGAAATCAAATAGAATTGTCACTTCATTCTAGGTCTATAAATTTTTCAAAACTCTAAAATTGATTACATGCAAACCAATTATATATATATTTAGCATATTTTGCATAACGTCCAAATTCATTATCCTAGCCGCACCTCTTGGTATATGCTCAATTTAGTATTTATGCTAGGATTATCAATATAGTGACATGCTAAAGGTAGAGAAATTTGAACTTTAAAATTCATGAGTACATTGTGGTTTCAAAATCTACAAACTCTTGTTTTATGAATCAATCCTTAGACTAAAACGCTTAGTATATCCATAATCATTAACCTATGATATGTGTCTCACAATAGCGAGGGCGTAGGATTGTGTGCATTAGAGACCTAACCTCTAAGTCATGTCTTGTCCTTAACCGAGGAGGGTTCCAGTAGGGCCTTGCGAGGCACTGGGGGGAAAGAGTGCTAGGTTGAGCGTTATCTTTTGTATATATATGGGATTAACACCCCAACCTACGACATGTATGCAGCTCCTCATGCCCATCTGTCATTTAGTACGGGGCTAGAGTGTAGACATGTTGTTGAGGTATCTTGATCTTAGATATACTTATATTATATTCATTGTATGAACATTATCTCACTCTTTATATGTAAATCATGCATATTTGTTTTTGTTCTAACATTGCATCTTGTGTTTGCATATTTTATTATTTTGAGCTCTAATGATTTTACAAAACACAAGTATTTGAAAAATCACCAAAAACATGCTAAAAGAGCCTTCAAATCTAATCAATATACTCTGAAATTTCAACTGAAGGAAGGTCTCTTTATAATACAAATGAATTTTGAAAAAAAAAATTCAAAAAATCAAGAAATGCAGTTCTGTTTTGGCGTTAAGAAGTTAACGCCTGGCGTTAGCTCCTTTGCTCCAAAATATATTTTTTTGTTTTGAATTATTTCTGGTATTATTTTAATATTTTGTGTGCGTTTTATTTCTCTGTTTGTAAAAAGTTTTCTATCTTTTTATTTCCTTTAAAACAAAATTTTATTTCTTTTTTTAAAAAATTATTATATGTATTTTCTCATGCATTATTTCTCTGGCATAGAATATCATTTACTGAATGGGCTATTAAATACTTCTATGTTTTCCAGCGAATATATATATAAAAAACAAATACAAAATTACAAAACAATTTCAAAGAACAAAAATATGTTTTTCTTTATGTGTGTTTATTGTTTTGTGCATAAAAAAATTCAATTTTTTTTAAATAACTGATTGTTATTCATTGCCATTGTCAAGGATGATTAATTATATCAATTAAAGATTAAATACAATGTTTAATTTAACTTTCAAGTTTCTTAAAAGACATTGTTTTGTATTTATCATTCCTTGAATATTATCTTGTTATGTGCAATGAAATTGATTGTAGATAAACATGTGTAGAAACGCTTAGCATATCTCTAAGTATGAGTAATGTATTATGTTTGATAATGATTCATTCACTCACTTATTTTTGATAATCTATGTGTTTACAATCTTATTCTTACATGATTGTGTAGTGTAATTACATAAATAATTAAAATGCTTAAATAGATTACCTACACACCATTGAATTGGTTATTACAATTCTTTGTCTTTCATGCACTTATTCATTAGAGAAATGTGGTTTAAAATGTTATGTTTGCAAAACAAGTGAATTCGGAGTCCTTAGTCACTAAACTAAAAAACAAATAATAAATGACAATGAAAACTCCACCAAGCACTACTCACCCTCCTGATAAGTCTTAATGAGCATTGTGAGGTTGAGCACCTTGGCTAAGAATTGTAAAGTGTCTTGTAGCAAACAATTTATACACCACTTCTCTTAGTACACCGGATCATAAAAAAAAATTAAAAATAAAGCTAAAAAGTATAAAAGTGATACTCAAGCACTACTTTGCACCCCGATAAGTCTAAATAAGCATTGTGTGTGCAGAGCACCTTGGTAGTTGTACTATTTATTCATGTGCATTGAAATATTGTGGAAGTAATAGTATTTGTGTATTTTAAATGTTGTGTTATTTCATTATATATGTTATGTGTTTTTGATTGATTCACTTGTATACTTTATGAAAACACTATTTTGTACACATCATTATCTTTCATAAAATTTCTACTCATGAGAATTGGATCCTAATGCTCATCTACTCAAATCTCTACAAACTTAAGTAAATGCACCAGATAACAAAGCATGATCGCTACAATGTTTATGTTTACTTGAAATGCAAATTTTATTACATTATAGTTTTTGTATCTTTTCTTGATATTATGAAATCATGCTTGCAATATTATCTTAATGGAATAGCATCTCTTCAATCTTTAACTCAAACAACAACTTTTCAAATTTAAAACTCATTATGCTTTGTATGATTTTATCTTCTAAAAATAATGTTTATGTTTAAGAGTGCTTATTCTTCTGCTAAGTTTACCACTTATGCTCATTCATGTCTATTATTTTTAACGTCATGGTTTCAACAAGTGGTATCTTAAAATAAGAATGCTTACTTTATCATTTCTGTTATGTTGCTTACTACTTTATGTTACATCATGCTTATATTTTTTTCTCAACAAGTAGTATTTAACTACTTATTGCATCTTATTTTTCTTCTTGACATAAAATATATTACTCCTTATTATACATACTCACTCCTAAAACCCTCTTTTGATACTACCAAAAAAGGGAGATTATATTGCATAAATCTAATTTTTAGGGGGAGTGCTTTATAATAATTTTAAACCAAAAAGGGGTATATTTGTAAGGGGAGTAATCATATAGGAGGTGCATACACTATCATATGCTCGATCATGACAATCCTTCAATAAGTGGTATCTTATCTATCTTAGAAGATATACACTCATCCCTACCCATTTTTGCTAATAACAAAGGGGGATAATAAATTGAGAAATCTAGTAAAATAGATATTTAGGGGGAGTAAATTATAAGAAAACACTTATATAGGGGGAGGACTTCATATAGAAAAAGTATGCATTATCACTATCAATTCTATCACGCTCTTAACCTGTTATTCATGCATATATTATTACCTCACTTATCTATAAACACAAATGGTTTTAAGTTCACTAATTTCTCATACAGGTATTTGTTATTATCAAAAGGGGGAGATTGTTGGAGCCTATGTTCCGCATCTCTTGGTTTGAGAATAACAAATACCGTGTTGTATTTGATCTAGTATTTTGTGTGTTTATAGTGTGCAGGCTGTACAGGAACTATAGCTACACATTCCTTGAATTGTATACTGAATGGAGATGACTCTCTGGAAAGAGAGCTAACGCCTCGCGTTAGCTGATTAACGGCCAGCGTTAACCTCCGTTGAGAAGGAATCCGTCGAGAAGAAATGCCGTTGCGAATACATCCGTTGAGAAGGCAGAGACAACGCCAGTCGTTAGTACTTAACGCTGGCGCTAGCCGTTCGACGAACTTTGCTCTCCGTTCGACGAAATTCCGCCTAAAGAAACGGCGTTCGACGAGCAGGACCTGCGTTCGACGAACTGGACCTGGACCTGCGTTCGACGAACTGGACCCGCGTTCGACGAACTGGACCCGCGTTCGACGAACTGGACCCGCGTTCGACGAACTGGACCCGCATTCGACGAACTGGACCCGCGTTCGACGAACTGGACCCGCGTTCGACGAACTGGACCCGCGTTCGACGAACTGGACCCGCGTTCGACGAACTGGACCCGCGTTCGACGAACTGGACCCGCATTCGACGAACTGGACCCGCGTTCGACGAACTGGACCTGCATTCGACGAAATGAGAAGGCCGATCGACGAATTTGAAGGAGAACGACTCAACGCCAGCGTTGACTCTTAACGCCCGCGTTGAATCGACAAATTGCCACGATCTTGACGTTTGCGCGATTTCCGCCACGACATTGCACGTTCACTAATGCTGGCGTTATCCCATAACGCCACGCGTTAACTTCCGAGGCTATTTAAAGTACAACTCCTCTCATTCCTGATGAGATGATTCCAGAATTCTAATACTTTGGAGAGAGGTTCGTGTACAACAATTAAGAGATCTCCCTTGGGCTAACATGAAGATCTAAAGAAGATTTTGAAGGAGAAGATTTACAACGCATATTCCATACGAAGGACGATCGTTTCAAGAACACCAACATCTACATCGACTTCGTCTTCACCTTCAGAATTTCTTGGGGAGTTTTCTCTTTACTTATCTTGTAATCTTTTATTTTTCCTTTTGTAATTTGTGTGGAGAAATCGTTCCGTGAGAACGTCAGATTCCGGGAAGGATTTCGTGGGTAAATTCACCTTGTGTTGGCGACTAGGTCCTTGTGAGGCTTAGGGGGTAATTCGCCGTCTTGTGTGTGGCGACTAGGTCGAGGGTAGATCTAGGGGGTGGCTAGAGGCCTTATCTGGGGATAGATAGGCTATAACCAACTGGTCCTTGGGAGAAGGACCGGTGAAACAACAAAAAATGTTTTTACATATTTTCGCCTTGATTTCTAGCATTATAAAAATTAAACATTTGTGTATTCATTTTTTTATGAAATAAAATCATGTCTTTTAATGTTCTATTCAATTGATTTCATTTCCTCTTCATAAATGTTTTAATTTTTATTTTCATCAAAGTATTAAAATTAACATTTGTATAATTATCTTTGAAATACAATAATTATTTTCATTATCTCTGATTTTCTGTAATTGTATTTCATTTAAGATTTCATAAGTAAAATCACTGTGGAAATCTTTTTGTCTGAGGAATATTCTCTTGAGAGCTAACGCCCAGCGTTAAGACTTAACGTCAGGCGTTAGCAACAGTCAACAAAAAGTTTTGTTTTAATTATTTAAAAAGGAAACTTCATTACAATCATATCTGGAATATTAAAATATATTTTTCTATAGAATATTCTAAAACTTCAGTCTCAAATCTTGATAAATTTAATTAAGATCGAAATTCCATAAAACCCTTATTCACCCCCCCTCTAAGGGCGCCGTTCCATCCCATGATGTTATCAACGAGGATCCAAGCACCGGGAAGGATCATGTTGTTGATAACATCGTCACCCATAATGTGGAGAGCGATAAGGCGGAACCACTTTCTCCCACCACTACTCCTCATTCTTCTCCTAATTTCTTATCATCTGATGATTTTCTCGACCGCTGTAGGATGAGGAGAAGGAATGCAATATTTCATTAGTTTCTAATCCTTAACCCTTGCAGGAGGAAGATATTGTTCTGGCAGGCCAAGATGTCAGCTTTAATGTGCATGATGAGGTGAATTCCTTTTCCCCCTCCATATATATTTTGTTCCTTCCTGAAAGGAGCAAACATTATTATTCGGGCGGAGGGATGACTACTCTATCCCTGTACCGGTACCTGCTACCGATACACATACTTAGAGAGTTACATGTGCACTTTTGCTGTGCAACACTCATCGAATAGAATTTTAATTAAGCATGAACAAGTTAGGCTTGATAATAAACTCAGTAGTTATCTTACTTTTCTGCATTATGATTTTCTTTCAATTTTAAAACTACTAATACGGGAATTTGGTCCAGCTCAAGAAGTGTGAGAACACTCGAGAGAGAGGGGGAGTGTGAGAACACACAAGAGAGAGAGAGAGGAGTGTGAGATCACACACACGAGAGAGAGAGAGAGAGAGAGAGAGAGGATGGGGGAGTGTGAGAACACGTGAGATAGAGAGAGGGGGAGTGTGAGAACACACGAGAGAGAGAGAGAGAGAGAGAGAGAGAGAGAGAGAGAGAGAGAGAGAGAGAGAGAGAGAGAGAGAGAGAGAGAGAGAGAGAGAGAGAGAGAGAGAGAGAGTGAGAACACATGAGAGGGGGGGGGGGGTGAGAACGCACGAGAGAGAGAGAGAGAGAGAGAGAGAGAGAGAGAGAGAGAGAGAGAGAGAGAGAGAGAGAGAGAGAGAGAGAGAGAGAGAGAGAGAGAGAATTTTTATAGTATTGAACTTTTCTACTAAAATGGAAGGCTTGACTCTATGGATTTGAGAAGATATTTATTGTAAAAACTATTTCATATTCACGTTACAACTTAAAGCCATTAAGGCTAGCTTTCAAGTTGAAAAGATTTGTTAATCTCTAATTTGAAATTTTATATGCTAATGCTTTATTTTATTCATTGAAAATGATAAAATTATCGATTGAAAATATGGAAGTATAAAAAAATGATTGCGCTTCGACATCAGTTGCACATGGGTGGGACTAGTGCGCTCTAATAATAACCAAGCACAAGTAAAACCCATTTTGTCGCACACGGGACAACCCATGCTCCTGGAGAGTAGTTGAGTACTGGTGAAGCCCATGTGCTCTCAAGGAGCTC
The DNA here is from genome assembly GCA_033032865.1 of Dactylorhiza incarnata. Classification (NCBI taxonomy): domain Eukaryota; kingdom Viridiplantae; phylum Streptophyta; class Magnoliopsida; order Asparagales; family Orchidaceae; genus Dactylorhiza; species Dactylorhiza incarnata. Next base: position 1,504,161 of record JAWHQI010000336.1, read on the forward strand.
CCCCATGAAGGGTGGAGCCTATATGGACACAAATAAGCCACAGATAGGTGGAGCTTTTTCACAATCAACATCAATTGAGTATAGATGTAGCCCTGTGCCTGACTATATATATGGAACATGCATAATGAATGATGCTCTAACGAAGATCAAGAATTCTGCAAAGATCGGGCGAAGATCAAAATTAGAAAGGATGCCTTGTCAAGATCAGAACAATAAAGGAGGCACTGACGGAGATCAGAATAAAAAAGGAGGAGATGAAAACGTGCATACATAAATAAAACGGGAGGGCGGGGAGGGCGGGGGGGGGGGGGGGGGGGGGGGGGAGGGGATTGCAAGATCGAAGAAGAATGTCATATTAGAGAAGGTCAACAGAACCTGGTTGGAAGACGAAGGAGGAACATGTTGATACGTCGATGCCTTATGATTTCATTGATGCCCTAAGATCTCTCTGAATGATCTGGTTGGAGTCCCCCATAAAACCTTGATTTTAAGCCTAAGTTGGTCAGCCTGGAGCCGGACGATGAGAATCGAAAGGAATGAAAGATATCGGTTGGTCCGATGCGCTTTATTGGAGATGCCTTAGGATGTTTTTGTGGAGTTGACGAAGAACAGTGGCTTCACTGAAACCTCATTTCAAGTCGGAGTAGGATGGTCTAGAGCGATGATCAACAAGACTGCTTCAGAGATTTGGAGAAATCATGCAAGAATTTGCTATGGATAAGTCATTGAGAGGAATACCTAATGAAGGCGAGAGATTCGAGTGATGGTTTGTGCTATTTAATGAAGGGTTATGATTGCGTTGATGGTCCTATTTGAGCCCTAAAATATTTTCCTTTTAATAGTATGTATATACGAGCAGCTCCGCACGGGCTTCGCCCGTGATCACTGACTCTTAGTGGACTGCGCCCACATTCGAGCGGGTTGTGCCTGCATACGACAGTACCCAACTGGAGACGGCGGGTCCCCCGCAACTTATACATATGAGTACTCAAAATGATCGTAAAAAAATATACTTCAATATTTTATAATTATTTTTTTCAAAAAATTTATATTTTAACAAAATATCATTTTAAAGTAAGCATTATATTTCGAAATTAGTTTTTGAGGCATAATGATTACCTACCATAGTCCATAGTAGGTGTAGGAGGTCTACTAAAAAGTTTTTGAATTTTATGAATTTTCATCATTATTTTTATTATAGGGATATTGTGTAATTACCCAAATAGCCATTATATTTTATGAATTTCCATTATTTTCATAATATATGTTAAGTCATTGGAGTAAAAGAACGATGCTATATTTGACACTTTTAAATGTTGCACCAAAAACAACTTCTTGTATATAGTAGTTAAAGATATATCTTATATATATAGATAGATAGAAATATCATTCGAGCCATCTAATAAGCTTTATTTTTTAATTAATTATTTTAATGAAAATTGTAATCAGATAGAATAAAAGTAAATAAATAAAAATAAAAATAAAATAAACGATGATTAAAAGTACTGTTACTACAGAGATCACGCGTAGAAAATACCCAATATGATTGATATTTGGCCAAATATTGTACACTTGGGGATCCCGTACTATTAAACTATGGGCAATGATATTCATACCCCACTTATGACTATTTGTACCCATTTCTTTTCAAATAAGAGGTATTATTAAAGCATCAAAAAAACCCTAAATGTACCCACCCCTCACTTACGGTATTTTTTTTTACACCAGCCCGATCCTCGCCTCCCTCCTGTTCTCGTGCATCCGCCCCTTCCACCGCTCGCCTGCCCCCCTTCCGCCGCTCGCCTGCCCCCCTTCCGCCGCCCGCTTAGGTGATTTCCGGCCCTAAATTGTGTGGATTTCCTCTCTTTTCCACCATTAGGACTACCTCCTTCCTCTCCGGTGAGTTTTTTTATTTTTTCTCAAATTTTTTCTACCCTTAAACCCTAGAATGCTAAAAGCTTCATGAAAATTATTTTGTAGGTTTTGAAATCGTCTTCTCAACTCTCTCATAGCCCCAGTGTGAGTATTTCTTTATCGTTCCTCTCAACTCTCTCATAATATTTGGTTTCCTAAATGTAAAAAATTTATTTGTTAGGTTTTCATCTCTCCGAATCACATATTTGTGCTTGCTATTTTAGTTGGTGTTAATTTTTTAAAGGTATTTTTCTGAAATCTTCATGAACATTGAAATTTTTAATTTGTTCTTAGCAAAATTGTTAGATTTTGATTTGTTCAAAAATAAATAATTAAATCGTAAGGTACGCACCGGATAATATAAATAATTACGATTATTATTGAGTTGATGTTTGCTAATTGTTGTTTTCTTATTATTTAGGTTTTTTGGGAGACGACTGCAACAAACGACGACTATTTGATGTTTTGCGTACTTTTTGTGTACTTTAAGAGATGCAAAAAAACATTTATCATGTATCAGACATTTAACTTCCGTTTGGTTTGGAATGAAATATGAATTTTGCGTATTGCAATAGAATGAAATCATGTATCGGACATTTAACAAATAAACTTTTAACTATTTGTTCATTTTTTTTAAAAAAATTGGTTGGGTACAAATATCTACTATGGGTACTAATATCCACTATGGGTACAAATATAAGTGGGCTACAAATAGCCATTTAAGGGGTACTAATATCAATGCCCTTAAACTAGTATATGTAAGAAATTTAAGTTAGACGGGAAAATAAAAATAAAACTTGTATTATATTCGTAATAAGAATTGCTTATGCTGGGAAGATGGACGCCTAGCATTAAGGCTCTGTTTGGCGCGGCGTTTTGGTAGTGGGGTGCCGCAGTTTTTGAAAACCCCGCGCCAAACTTGTTTTTTGCGAAGGCGATTGGAATCGCTGCCGCGCCGAAATCGCCCCAAATCGCGGTATTATTGCGATTTTGTAGTCGTGAATTTTTTTCACGACTTCGAATCGCAGAGAGCGCGATTCACATTCTCGCCTAGAAATGTCGTTCGTGAGAGGAGCATAGCCGTTAATCGTTCTCGCCCTAGGATCTCCTCCGTTCCAGTTTCGCCGGAGCAGCCATCGACCTACCTTCTCCGTCGTTCTAGCTTTGCCGGAGGTGCCCTCGACCATCAGATCTCCGTCGTTCCAGTTCCGCTGGAGTAGCCCTCAACCGCCCTTCGCCTATCATTCTCCGTTGTTCTAGCTTTGTCGGAGTAGCCCTCAGCCATCGATCTCCGTTCCAGATCTCCCGCTCTACATCATGCCGATAATTTCCTGTGTCGACTGCAGGCTGCAGCTATACCGATTATCTGACTTCATTTCTGGATGAGGAAATGTATATTTTTTATATCAGTTATTTTTTCAGTTTTTTATTTTAGTTTCCACCAAAAATGCTAGCAGTTTTTTCCCCAAAATGCTAGTAGTTTTTTCCCCAAAATGCTAGCAGCTTTTTTCCACCAAAAATGCTAGCAGTTTGACTTGGATGTGTATAAAATTCAAGTGTTTTGATCTCAATTTTTCCCAAAAATGGATGTTTTAGTTAATTTGTTTGCTTTAAGTTTTTGTTTTTTATCTATAATTAAAAAAAATAGAATTCACACTGTACGACTGTTTTGTCAAACAGTTTAAAGAGCTTCTTCATTCAAAACAGCAGGGCAAACGCTGTTCTTCCAAACAGTTTTACAGATTCTGCCACCACTCGCAAAACAGCTGATTATTTCACCACTGCTTCTCACCACTGCTTCTCTAGTCGCTACAGCTGAGACCAAACAGAGCCTAAGCGGGTAATGTTGTTTGTACCTGCTGCTTGCCTGTGATTTTTTACCATCTCGCCTCCGACGCGTGGCGGCGTTCGCCATCTCCCGACTGGTGATCGCTCGCCAGTCTCCATTACCATATCTCACGAAGATGGGATTGCTCCACCTCCACGGTTAGGTTTAGGGCTCGTACTTGTTATTTAGATGTTAAGATTTCGTGCTCCGATGTTCTGCAATGGGACACTCGGGTTCTGTCTACCAACCCGGGCTTTTTTCCGTGCGAGATCGTTGGTTTCCACCTTACAGGAGAAAAGGTTGGTAGAATTTCTCTACCCTCGAAGTGAAAGCTCTAGAGGTATTTGTTCCCCATTTCGTTACTTTTCTTCGGCCGAATCTGTTAAGTACTTTGTTTTGGAGCTTCTATTTTTTCTCACCTGGGCAGCTTCTGCTGGGAGAGTCTTTTAATCCTTCTTTTCGGATTTTAATTGTTTGTAATCTTAATACTGGGTTTTCGTCCCATGTTTTATCTAAAATTGCAAATTTTTGGCTAACATGTGGTGTTAGTTATGTTTGACTAAGTAATGCAAAAGCAGTGGATCCTTAATGTTATATACATTTAATCTAAATTTGAATCTAAGCGGCAACAGCCATTATATTAACTGTTATTTCCATTGCAGTTGTTGTAATTGCCATTTCCCTATTAGTGCATACTTGTATTTCAGTTTCTGTGATGGGCAACTGACATCTGTGTGTAGAGACGGTTGCTATAACCAACATCAATCATGTGAGAGCTACAAAAGGCTCTAGCGTGACCTGTATGAACTCACTCCTTCTCCATTCTTTTCGTCTGGAATCTCTCCAGAGGGGAGACTTCCTGCTCTAAAGCTTCTTGTTCAACTTCGTCTATGGGAAGACCTAGCAATTCACAAGGAGAAATAATTAGATCAGTGGTATCGGAGCGATGTTTCCGGTGCTCTGCCTGCCATTGGTGAACACAATACTCGCAATCCAGATCTGTGCTAGGAAGTTGAAAGCATCACATATGCATTACATGACATCAATCATCAACAATCCGTGATGTTGGAGGAGTTGCGTAGCATGATCACTGGCTTGACACTGGATCGAGACAACAACCATACCTCACATTGTCCTCAAATAGAACAAAGAGAACACATACAAATGAATCAATCTCTGCCTACTCATTGTGGTAGATTGGAGTTCCCTCGATTTCTAGGCAATGCAATTAAGGAGTGGCTGTTTATGAGTGAGCAATGCTTTAAAGTCGATGATACTCTTGAGGAACTCAAAGTGAAGTTCACATTTGTGAGTTTGAGAGGGATGACATTAGTTGGTATCAGAGCTTTTTGAAATCATGACAGGTCAGAGCCGATTTATCATGGGAGGAGGTCTCTGTTACCATTTATGAAAGGTTTGGTGTCACTGTTTGATGATCCCATGAGTCTGTTGAAACAATTGTGCCAGTTATCCACTGTCCAAAGTTTCTTGGATGAATCGAAAGCTTGAAAACCAAGATGTTAATCTCAAAGGAGTATGCTGCTAGCCTCGTCTTAACCGGCTTTAGAAAGAACATTGAACTACCCATGAGGATGTTCACACCTACCTCCCTTTAGAAGGCATGCGATTTAGCCAGGGTTCAAGAACAAACAATTCTCTTTGCGTTAGAAAGGCACTGCATCAACATGGAGGAAGGGGAGATGTTAATAAGAAACCAATGTGACGCAAAGCCAGAGTAACGACTTCCGATCTCCCTTCCGCAAGAAGCCTGTGAAGGGGGCCATGATGATGTTAAAGCCCCAGACAAACCTCCGATAGAAGATGGCTAGTCCATAAAAGCTACGGGTCTCAGTGATGGTGGAAGGAACATACCACTTACGAATGTAACGAACATTGTCCGGGTCAACAAACACGCCAAACACTGATATGATAAACCCGAGAAAGTGCACATAATCAGTAAGGAAGGAACACTTCTTCAGGTTCACAAACAACTTCTCCTTACAAAGAATCACGAACAGGAGCCTCAGATGGCTTAAGTGGTCGACGAGAGATTGACTGTAAATCAAAATTTCATCAAAATAGATAACCTGGATTTGCCCATGTCGGGCGGCAGGATCTGCGTCATGCCCTGCATGAAAGTGCTCGGGGCGTTGGACAACCCAAAAGGTATGACCAACCACTCGTAGAGATCGTTATTTGGTCTTAAAATCCATTTTCCATTCATCTCCCTTGTGAAACCTTATTTGGTGGTACACGCTGCGAAGATCGATTTTCGAGAATACTTGGGCACCAGCCATCTTGTCAAGCAAGTTGTCCAAATGGGGGATGGGGAAACTACAGTCAATAGTAGTTTTTTTGATAAGTCCACTATCGATACACATGCGCCAACTCCCGTCCTTCGGGGTGAGAATACTTGCTGAAGGGTAAATAATTGATCGAACAAGCAGTTCTGATACGATACTGGAAAATACCTCTAACACAACCTCCGTCTCATTTCTACCCAACTAGTGATGTGGTGTCTAGTCCTAATTCGAACGCGAGTCTAGAGTCTATTATTGGCGACATAATGGTTGTCTCACATGTTCCTAGGGACACTATTTTCCTAAAAGAGGATGGATTATGGGAAACTGTTATCGACGACACTCAGCAGGATTGTCATTCTGCTATTGATGGGTTCCTCGAGGAGCCTCCCGTTGAGCCCCCAGGTGAGCCACCTGATGTATCCTCTTTAGTTAGCATTTTCCCTAGTGTGGATCTCTTATATATATTCGTTTGAGCCACCATCGCATTTACGAAGAGCATTCTTATACACCTCCTAGAGAGTCACCTGACGAGTTTTACCCTTTGAGAGATATGTGACTCATCTTTGAGTTCCTCGACATCCCTTCTAGTGATAACACGTCTACGACAAATTTTTCTATTGGCCACCCGTTGAGCCTCCCGATGATTTATGTCCCTCATGATACATTTGATACACCATGATATTACAGCTCAGTGCCAATGTTCTAAGTAGTCATTTGCGTGTTCACACACTCGACAAATGTTTCTACACCCCAATTGAAGAACCTCCAGATAAACTACTAATCCTTAGGAACCTTCGTCACTACATGGAATCTGCATCTTGTTAGTGCGCCAGGTTGATCATTTTTTCTATCATTGTTCATTTGCATATGTTGCATGTTTTTGAGATACTTCGACGCAAAATTATGTTAAATAATGAGAACTGTAAAACTTGCACGGTTAGTCACATGAGAGAACAAATATATAAAGAAGGTGATTGGATGATGATTTACATATTATTTGAGAAGTTCCCATTGTGGACAACTTTGAATCTTTGTGCTAGGAGAATAGGTCCATACACTCTCATGAAAGAATCTGAGTCAATTTTCTTTGAGCTTGATATTCCTAGGAATATGTGTAGTCATCCTGTATTCAATGTGGGAATTTGATTCTAAATGTGAAGCCACCTAGTTGTAGACCTTCAGTCTTCCCTTTTAGCTTCATTCTCCACCATCACTACAACTTCTCCTGTACCTCCATCCTCCACTACAGCCTTACTCGTCACCATTGTATACCTACCCTTTACTCCTACGATGGTTTGCTTGGTACATCGGACCCTCGGGGACTTCAGCGACACAATGACCTTTTACCGAGAATCTTCCTGCTTGGAGCGACAAAGAGCCTTGCCTACTTTGCTTCGTGAGCATGTAGTTTCCATTCATCAGAGATGAATGCTTCTGAGTCAGGGAGACTGATGGAGATCGATCGCGCCACGTTTGAGAGATTTATGAGATCGATGAATTTTGGACCATCAGATGGACAATTGGAGACCGTCATTGCTTTCGTCGTGATTTTTCATATTCGCATGTATTTATTTTTTATTTTTTGACTTGTAATTTGAGATTTACGTTAGGTTATCTGATCGTGTGTTTTGGGCCGTCGGATAACGTAACCTAAATCCTCCCTTTATATCCCAGCCGGTTAGGGCATTTGGAGGTATCGAGAAATTTGGCTTCGAATAAACAGTCTCCGCTCGGTCGCTGCTTCTCAGTGTGAAGCCAAAGACCCCCCCATCTGGTGCTAACGCCGACGGTCACGCCTCCCTCCGGTGGTGCCGATTCCACTGGACACTCCATTTCGAGCCATCACCCCCATCACTAGCTTCCAGCATCCCCGCTGCTGCCTTCCATTGCTTCCAGTGCCTCCATAGTCGTCGACTCCACATTTCCACACGTTCCTTCATTGTCATCCCTCTCCTCTATTTGAGGATCTCGAGTTTGTCTATACCTAATCCCGTAGAGTCCCTTTAGAGAGATCTTCATATTATTATGATGATTATTCTCGACCGCAGTACACCACTTCCAGAGATTGTGTCAACCCTTCGAAACGATTCCCTTATGCTAGAGACGATCACTACGATGATTATCGTGATTCCCATCCCCATGCATGAGTGGACCGTGTTGAAGCTTCAACACGACTTAATTATCTTAGGGATGATTATCACAAGGATCATCATTTGGAGAGAGATCTCGAGCGAAGGTTTCGTGATGTTCCCCATCATTTGACGGTTCATCGAGTCCAGAGTCTTTTAGTTATTGACTCGTGGATATGAAATATATTCTCGATTATTTTAAATTATTTGGTGAGCGTCACATCAAATTTGCGAACTTAGACTTCTAGATCAGATGATAGCATATTGGTCTAACATTGAGAGGACTTGCGAGTAAGATCGTCTTCCCCGCACCACTTGCATAGGGTCGCATTAGTGTTAGTACACTTCCACAACCTACCATGCGTCACAATGTGTTAGCGACGCCCACCGTGGGGAGGAACCGGAATGGCACGTGTACTCGAGGAGGACACGAGACGACGCGGGAACAAAGGGCGGAACGAGCCGCACCGGCCCAAGCACCGAACCGGGCGGTTCGGCGGAGGCACTCTAGGAACCGATCCGGTCTTTTACTTGATGTCTTATTTTATTTTATAAGGTGTTGTAATGTTTATGTTGTCACTTTGGATTTGAGGTGGGTTCCCCCTATATAAGGGATCACCTTAGGTTGGGCATGTATCTTTGGATCACTTATGCTATTGGGGCTGCTCCCCTTGTCTTCTCCTCTATTCCTCTCTCTCTCTCTAACCTAATCTCTCTCTATTCCCCGACCCCCTTCTCTCTCGTTCTCGCCCTCTCGATACCGCCCGCCTAACGCCAGCCGACAGCCGCCTCCGCTAGCCTCCCTCCCTCTAGCGCCCTCCGGTATCCTAGCGGTACCATTTGGTCCGACCTGCCCGTCCGCCCGCTTAGGTCAAGCCGCCGGAATCCGCAATGGCACCTGGAACCCGCCTGCATCCGCACGACCCCTCTGACGACGCAGTCCCCGTCGCTGACACCATCGCGCAGCACAACAGCCAGCTCGCCCTCCAGGCCGGTCAAATCGCGACCCTGCAGTCGTCCTTTGACGCGCTCCTCACTCGCCTCGACAAGCTGCTTCCCTCGCCGAGCTCGCCGGCGCCGCCACTCACGACCCCGTCTCCGCCGGACACCACGTCGGTGCTCGGGACGCCGCCCCCACCGCTGGCGCCTCTCTTCCACGCGCCAGCCCCGTACCAGCCCGCCCCCGCGCTGTCACCGCCCATCGCAGTCCGACCACTTCTCGCGCAAGACGTGCCCGCCTTCTCCGGGACGGACCCGATGGGGTGGATTGCCCGAGCGGAGCAATATTTCGACCTCAACAGTACTCCCTTGGCGGATCGCGTCGGCACCGCCATGGTCGGCTTGGACGGCTCCGCCCTTCATTGGGCTCGGTGGCTCCGTCAGATCCAACCTCTAATTCCGTGGCCCGAGTTTAAGCAGGAAATGATTAGTCGCTACGACTCCCGCTACATCGGCTCCGCCATCGAACGACTCTGCTCAGCCCGCCAATCGACGACCGTGGACGCATACATCGACGACTTCGTCGCACTCGTCACGCAAGTGCCGGGCCTTCCGCCCGACCATTATTTGGGCTTCTTTCTCCAAGGTCTCCGCCCGAACATCCGTTCTCGCCTCCGCACGCACCATCCTCACACGGTCTCCGAAGCTCTCGAACTTGCGCGGGCCGTTGAGGCGGATTTGGGCCGGGGGCCGACCCCCGCTTCCACCTATCGGCCATTCCCGCCGCCGGCCACAGGCCCTCGGGTGGCTCCTACGGGACACGGCCGGCCACCCCGCACGGATGCGCCGCCACGCGTCGACTACAACGAACTCCGCCGCCGCGGCTTATGCTTCCGTTGCCGCCAACCGTACTCGCCACAACACGTATGCGCGGTGAAGGAATTCCATGCCATTTTTGTGGATAGCGACGACGACGACGCTACCGAGGATCCATCTCTGCTGGAAGTTCCACCCGATTCTCCGCTAGGGGACGCGGAGCCGGCACCACTCAATGTCTTGGAGTTACCTTTTTATTCGGCGGGCGGCCTTACGGGCCCACGTACAATGAAGTTGGCCGGCACACTCCACGACCGGTTCGCAGTGGTGATGATTGACAGTGGCGCGAGCCACAACTTCATGTCGGCCCATTTGGCGCGGGACCTTGTCTTGCCGTGCGATCCTTCCCCCGACTTCTCCGTCTACCTTGGGGATGGTCGACGCCGGCCCACATTGGGACAGTGTGTGGGGATCACTCTCTCCCTGGGCCCGTGCACGGTCACGACCGACTTCTACTTATTCGAGCTGGGCGGTCTCGATGCTATTTTGGGTGTGGCCTGGTTGCAGACATTAGGCGACGTTCGCGTCAACTGGGCCTCCATGACCATGTCGTTCCTACACAAGGGACAACCTTGCCGATTGGTGGGGGATTCGGCTCTCCTTCGCTCGCCGGTCTCCTTTTGGGCCATGGCACGTGTCTCCGACATCGATTTCTCCGCCTAGTTATGGACTGTACAGGCGGCCTCCCCGCTGGACGACCAGCTCCCCGCAGACATGAACGACGTTCTCGCAGACTTTTCCGACATTTTTACTACCTCGCCCGGCCTACCACCTCCGCGGCCGACCGACCACGCCATTGTCCTCCAGCCGGGAGCAGCGGCTGCGTCCGTCCGGCCCTACCGCTACGGGCATGCGCAGAAGGACGAGATTGAGCGACTCGTGCGAGAGATGCTGTTAGGAGGCCTGATCCGGCCCAGTGCTAGCCCCTTCTCTAGCCCGGTGTTTCTGGTCTGCAAAAAGGACGCTAGTTGGCGGTTTTGTGTGGACTACCGGGAGCTTAACAAAGCTACGATACCGGACAAATACCCCATTCCCGTCATTCAGGAGTTGTTGGACGAGCTTCATGGCGCCGCCTTCTTCACCAAACTTGACCTCCGCGCCGGCTATCACCAAATCCGGGTCCGACCGGACGACGTACCGAAGACGGCCTTCAGGACACACAATGGCCACTTTGAGTTCCTCGTGATGCCGTTTGGGCTCACAAACGCCCCGACCACCTTCCAAGTCACCATGAACGACATCTTCTGGCCGGTCCTTCGTAAGCACGTGCTCGTTTTCTTTGATGATATTCTTGTGTTTAGTACTACTTGGCAGGACCACCTTCGCCATGTGCGGGAGACACTTACCACTCTTCGCCGCCACCACCTTACCGTCAACCGGAAGAAGTGTACTTTCGGCGCCACGACGGTCAGCTATTTGGGGCATACCATCTCCGCTCTTGGCGTGGCCATGGACGCGGACAAGATCGACGCAGTGACTCGGTGGCCGACCCCGACTTCCATTCGTGACGTCCGAGCTTTCCTGGGACTGACCGGGTATTACCGCCGCTTCATTCAGGATTACGGTGGGTTGGACCGCCCTCTCACCCAGCTGCTTAAATCCCCCGACGATGGGCCGTTCTCGTGGCCTCCGTCCGCCATGGCGGCTTTCGCCGCGTTGCAGTCAGCCCTGATCCAAGGACCGGTCTTAGCCATGCCGGACTTCCGACAACAGTTCATAGTGGAATGCGACGCCTCCGGCTCTGGCGTCGGCGCCGTCGTGATGCAGGCCGGTCGGCCGGTGGCTTACTTTAGCCGCGCCTTTTCGGCGGTGGTGCGCAGCAAATCAGCTTATGAGAATGAGCTTATGGCCTTGGTTTTGGCGGTACAACATTGGCGGCCGTATTTGCTCGGCCGGCCCTTCATCGTTCGCACCGATCATCACAGTCTCCGCTACTTGCTTCAGTAGAAAATTGCTACGCCGACGCAGCAGCTTTGGGTAGCCAAACTTCTCGGTTATGACTTCGTTATTGAGTTCCAGTCGGGCAAGACCAATAGAGCGGCCGATGCGCTCTCCCGCCACCCTCACGCTCCGGAATTAGCCGCCATATCGCGGCCTGTTTGGGAGGACGCAGCCATTCTTCAGCAGGAGGCGGATACTGACCCCCACTTGATAGCGATCTGTTCGGCCCTACTCGCTGACCCGGCGGCCCGGCCGCCCTATACTCTCCTCGTGGGCCGACTGTTTCATCGGGGCCGCCTGGTACTATCCGCCTCATCTTCCCGCATTCCGCTCCTTCTCGCCGAGTTCCATTCTACCCCCTCGGGGGGCCATGCTGGGGCCTTTCGGACGTACCGGCGGATAGCAGCTTCCTTATACTGGCCCCACATGCTCCGACAAGTGAAGGCCTACGTGGCGGCCTGTTTGCCTTGTCAGAAGGCGAAGTACGAGACGTTGTTCCCAAGCGGCCTCCTGCAACCCCTACCGATCCCCGAGCGTGTCTGGGAAGACATAGCGATGGATTTCATCACCCGTCTGCCGCGTTCAAAGGGGTTCGATTGCATATTGGTGGTGGTCGACCGCCTGACGAAGTACGCCCACTTCGTCCCACTCCGGCATCCTTATACAACAGCGACCGTGACCGACTGTTTCATTTCCGAGATAGTACGCCTTCATGGGTTTCCTCGTTCCATAGTGAGTGATAGAGATCCTCTCTTCCTCAGCAGCTTTTGGACCTCGCTGTTTCGTCTTCAAGGCACACGACTCCGGATGAGTACCGCATATCACCCCCAGTCGGGTGGGCAGTCCGAAGTGCTGAACCGTTGTTTGGAGACATACTTACGGTGCTTCATCGGTGAGCGACCCGGGTCGTGGGCAAAGTGGCTATGTTGGGCGGAGTACTCGTACAACACCGCCTACCATCACTCCGCCAACACCTCGCCATTCGAGACGGTCTATGGCCGCCCCCCTCCATCGATTCTCCAACACCTTCCGGGCGAATGCCCCGTGGCCAGCTTGGCCGATCATCTGTATGACCGGGACGTGATTCTGGATAGCTTGAAACACCATCTGCGCCGCGCACAGGCGAAAATGCTCTCATTCGCTAACCGGAAACGACGCGACCTCTCCTTTCAGGTGGGCGAGCATGTTTTCATTAAACTTCACCCATACCGCCAGCTGACAGTGGCTCGCCGCACCTGCCCTAAGTTGGCCCCCCGCTTCTACGGGCCCTTCGAGATCCTCAACCGCATTGGAGCCGTCGCGTACCGTCTGCGCCTACCAGACCATAGCCGCATCCACCCGGTGTTCCATGTTTCCCAGCTTCGCCGTGTTATCGGCAATCATCCGGTCACCGATCACATTCCGGCCGATATTGAGCACTCCGACTCTCCACCTTTGTACCCGGCTTCCATCGTGGATCGGCGCCACCATAACCCGGGAGATGCTCTGCCGGAAGAGATACGCGTCGCATGGCGTGACCGTCCGATCACCACCGCAACATGGCTACTGCGGGACGACTTCCGTCGTCAGTTTCCAGACTATTGCCTTGAGGACAAGGCTAATTTTCCAGACGGGGGTATTGTTACCGACGCCCACCGTGGGGAGGAACCGGAATGACACGTGTACTCGAGGAGGACACGAGACGACGCGGGAACAAAGGGCGGAACGAGCCGCACCGGCCCAAGCACCGAACCGGGCGGTTCGGCGGAGGCACTCTAGGAACCGATCCGGTCTTTTACTTGATGTCTTATTTTATTTTATAAGGTGTTGTAATGTTTATGTTGTCACTTTGGATTTGAGGTGGGTTCCCCCTATATAAGGGATCACCTTAGGTTGGGCATGTATCTTTGGATCACTTATGCTATTGGGGCTGCTCCCCTTGTCTTCTCCTCTATTCCTCTCTCTCTCTCTCTAACCTAATCTCTCTCTATTCCCCGACCCCCTTCTCTCTCGTTCTCGCCCTCTCGATACCGCACGCCTAACGCCAGCCGACAGCCGCCCTCCCTCTAGCGCCCTCCGGTATCCTAGCGGTACCACAATGGCTTCAAACAGCCTCTTCCACACTTGTTAACCATCAGCAGGTGAACAAAACCACAAAGAGACCATCCCTCAAAGAAGTAGAAGAAAGAACAACTAAGGGACAATGATGGCAAGTACACCGAAGGCCATAAATGTAACAATCAAACACAATTATATGTACTGAAAGGGGCATTGAAGAAGGGGACAGTAAGATAGAAGGTCCATTTGAGTATGCCTCACCAGAAGACACCTCTCAGGGTCAGGAGCCTTCAATCGCACCACAAGTGTCCATGCATGCCATCCTCTTCGTAGATGCAGAAACAAAAATGTTAAACTGTGTTTTATCATTTATTCTTGCCTTCATAGTTACTGTGGCTGATGGTAACAGGCTTTCCGATAGGAATATGTGTGAGAAATTCAAATGGGCTATGCAAGGAGTGCAATTTGAAGCCGACATGTTGGTGTTGTCGTTAGGGGGCTGTGCTATGGTGCTTAATATCCGATTGCTGACTAATCTTGGTTCCATTCAATGGTATTTCAGAAATTTGAAAATGGAATTTGTCCCACACCAGGAAGATATCATTGAGAGCAATTAGAGGATTGGGGAATGGGATCATCAGAAAGAGGAAAATGGCAAGCTGATCCAGAAGACACCTCAACTCTCTTTTATCTGTATGCTGCTACAGCCTGGGGTAACTAACTCAAATTTTGATATCAATGTTTTGCCATGTCTTAACATTCTGCCACATTCAAATTTATTTGAATATGCACAAAGTCTGGAATTACTAGAGCTCATGAATGAATATAAATATGTTTTGAAATTTGTTATGGCTTAACCCCACCCACCAATGATCATCACACCCAATTGATAGACCCCGACCAATTTGTGAACACCAAACCCTATAGATACCCAACTCTACAAAAATTTGAAATTAAAAAACTCATTAATGAGATGTTAGAGGCAGAGGGATCACTAAGCACAGTAAAGTTTCTTTTCATCCCCAATTTTGTTAGCCACGTAAAAGGATGGCTCTGGGAGGATGTGCATGTATTATAGACATTTAAATAAGAACACCTTTAAAGACAATTTTCCTATTCCAATTATTGAAGCGTTACCGGATGAGTTTTCCCGGGCTAGTCATTCACCATGTTAGTGACATCCCAAAAATTTGTCGGAATTTTTATAAAATTTATTTGCCCAATTTCAGGACCAGATCAAAACCCGAGTGATGAAATTTTGTTTGATCGAGGTCATTCTTACATTCATCTCAGTTTGTCGACCTTAAGAATCTAAGTTTAATTTTATTTTCGGACCAAATTTTGAAATGTAAATCCTCAACTTCAGGCTTAATTATAACTTTTTTATGCAATGGCATTTTCATAAATACTAAATAGTAGCCTTTAGTTATAATGTGAATTTATGCATACTGGTCTCACAGGCAGTATTATGCGGTCTTGAAAACATCTTTAACCGATCAACTTTCTATTCATTCATTGCCCTAATTTTTGGTTGTTCGCATATGAAAGGTTTTTGATCTAGCTGAGCGACTTCCTTTCTTCCACGATCACTCGTAAGGAGGACTGTCGTTCTCTCCCTAGTCGAGCGATTGTCCTATCTTCGTGAGCAGGATGTCTTGTTGATCCATTCCCCGTCGAACATCAGTGTTCTGCCATGAACAGAGAACCGATCCGTTCCGTTCCCAGTTGAACATCGCTGTTTTTGCTGTGAGCTGAGGGTCGTCCCATTCCTAGTCGGAAGTTGGTGTTATTGCTGTGAGTAGAGGATCAATTAATTTGATCCTAAGACCGAAGCTTATCCCTTGACCTGTAAGTTACAAATTTTGCTTATCTTGATGATTCTTTGGTGCTTTCATTCGTATTTTGAAAGGATATCATTTTATTCTGAGATTGTGATAGAAGGTATTGCTGAAGCCTTCTTCTCCATCAGTTACCTTCCTTCTCTCATAGCTAGGGTAAGCAATTTTTTTTTGATATGTTTGAAAGAGAAATATATCGCTGAAATTTCTAGTTAAAAAGTCCTATCGAGAATTTTGTTTTCAGGTTTCAGGAAAAGGGGAAAATTGTTCCAGAGAGAGATTTATACCAAAAAAGTTGTCAGTTTAATTTCAGAAGATCCTCATGCTTCCATATGGTGTTTATTCGAGGAGAGACATCAATGTAATGTTTATTCTAATGGTAGAAATTAATTTTCTTTTAGTAAAAATACATACGATCTTTTTTTAAAAGCCGAGTATTAGTACAAGTAAAAAGACAATTGTAAGTTGTTTGTATCCTCAGTGTATAAGGTACATATATTTTCTTTGTCATATTGACCTGTCAGATTATAAATGGGTAGGGAAAGATATACTTGAGGGTATATTGATCGACCATATAAACGAAATGAAACATTAAAATGGTCACACGTCAGTTACACCCGTTTTGATGGAAGCACACCATCGTACCCACATAGAATAGAAAACCAAGTGGGGTCCCAAATGGGAATTTAAATAAAATTTTAAACATGGCCAGAAAAAGTTCAGATGCAACTCACATTTCACATGCTCAGAAATCAAAAGAAAAATAGATTAAAAGATGTATAATAAGTTGAATATTCCTTTATTTTATATTCGTGTATATGTGTATCCACGTGATATGTCACGTGTTATTAGTCTCTATATATATGTATGTCTAGCCCGGATTAGGGCAACTAAGCAAAGAAGGGTTTTATTCCAGTTGGTATCCGAGCACAGCGTCTCCTGATCCCGCTTGCGACGCTTGATTGCCTCGTTCGCCCGTCTCGCGCACCTCTTCCACTCGCTCGTACGTCTTACGCTCCTCGTCCGCCTCGCCCGTCTTGCCCGCCTTGCTCGCTCGCCGGCCCGCCTCGTCCGCTCGCTAGCCGCCGAGCGCCGGGCGCCTCTTCTCTCTTCAGCGCCGAGCGACTCTCTCTTCAGCGCCAGGCGCCTCTTCTCCCTTCAGCGCCGGGCGTCTCTTCGGCGCCCTTCTCCGCCCGGCCATCCGGGAGGCCCCCCGTGTCTCCGGTTGTTTTGTCCTCCATGAGGACTGCCGAAGACCTCGAACTCACATCCTCCGGTGTCTTCTCCGGCGGCATGATCTAAGTGACACCCGTAGGATGTGGTTTCGTCTGATTTGAGAGATCGTTGTCTCTCCAATGGGGGATCCATCCAACACCTCCGTTAGTTCCCCAGCCGGGGTTCTTTTCGGTATCTCCGCCGATCCTCCTCAGAGTCATGGCCAGTCTAGCTCCGGTGTTCTCTCCGGTACCTCTGCCGATACTCTTCGGCGTCATGGTCAGTCTGGCTCGTTGAAGATTACTACTGTTGCCTTGGATGGCACGAATTATCTAGAATGGTCCAGGGCAACCCAACATGCTATTCACAGTAACCAGTTATACGGACATATTGATGGTACCACTATTGAGTCACCACGTACCGATCCCTCATGGAGAAAATGGGATGTGGACAATTCCTTGGTTGTCTCGTGGTTACTTCACTCGATGTCCCCTCAGGTGTATCGCAGTTATATGTTGTTGGACTCCGCATATGATATTTGAACCCGGGCTCGTGATACCTACTCTCAGGTCGACAATTCGATGCAAGTGTATGAGCTCACTCGCCGTGTTCTGGAGCTGAAGCAGGGTACTATGACTGTTTCTGCCTACTATTCTGAGTTCGAGCGTCTTTCTCAGGAGCTGTATTTCTTCAACGCCTTTACTGCTGCTTGTACTGCTGATGCACATGCCCTTCAGAAAGAGAAAGATCGATTCCGGGTTCACGTCTTCCTTATGGGCCTCAACATGGAGTTTGACGCTGTTCGCTTGCATGTCCTTCATCGTGAGCCTCTTCCCTCTCTTAGGGAGGCCTTCCGCATGCTTCTCAGTGTTGAGAATCGTCGTCGCACTCTTGGCTCCGCGACTGATTACTCTGCGCTTGCTGGGATTTCTCGCGGTTCCCCCTCTGTTTGCAACCATTGTGGGAAGAAAGGTCATACCAAAGACTCTTGCTTTCGTCTCCACCCGCACCTTGCCCCTGCTGGTCGGGGTTCTAGTGCTCGTGGTCGAGGTGGGTACCGTGGTGGTGGCCGTCTTTCTAGTGATCGCACTCAGTATTCTGCGCACTCTACTGAGGTTGTGGAGAACATCTCCGGCGGCCTGTCTACTGTCGAGTTAGAGGCTTTCCGCCGTATGTTGTGCTCCCAGACCGACTCTACTATTGCTGGCTCTCACGCTGCTGTTGCTACTTCAGGTCTGTCCAATGCTCATGCTGTGTCTTCATCACCTTCCGACTGGATTATCGACTCGGCTGCGACATACCACATGACTGGTTCTGCCTCAGGTTTTACCTCCTATACTCTTCTTTCTGGTCGTGGTAAGGTTATTGCTGCTAATGACTCTCTCTGCCATTGCTGGTAAAGGGTCTGTTGCTTGTTCTTCTGATCTATCACTGTCCTCGGTTTTGCATGTCCCGTCATTTCCTCGCAATTTGCTTTCCATTAGTCACTTGACTACCTCGTTAAACTGCTCTGTAACTTTTTTTCCGGATGCTTGTGTGTTTCAGGATCTGGGTACGAGGCGGACGCTTGACAGTGGTAGGAATGTTGACGGGCTGTACTTGCTGGACCAGACCTCTCCCAGTGCTCTTTCATCCACCAGATCTCCGACTTTCCATGACATCCGACGCTAGCATCAGCCCCTTGGCCATCCGTCTGCTTTATTTCTTACTAAGTTGTTTCCTGTTTTTCGTCATTTAATTCAGTCGTTCTCTTGTGACGCATGTGAACAATCTAAACATGTTCGTCAGAGTATTAGCCATCCGTCTGTTCCTAGTTTATTTTCATTTGATGTTATTCATTCTGATGTATGTGGTCCTTCCCAGATGTTATCTTTATCTGGTTATAAACGGTTTGTTACGTTTATCGATTGTCGCTCTCGCACTACGTGGCTTTATCTACTAAAAAAGTGACGTGTTTTCTTCTTTTCAGTCCTTTCATAAAATGGTAGCCCAACAGTTTGGCGGTACAATTTGTGTGCTTCGTAGTGATAATGGTGGGGAATATGATGGCCGGGGCGCGTTTGGCGCCTATCTTGCCAATCATGGCATTATACATTAAACTACATGTGTCCACACTTCCACTCAAAATGGGGTCGCCGAACTGAAAAACAGGCACTTGCTGGAGGTGGCTCGGTGTTTACTCCTTGCTATGCATCTTCCCAAATCCTACTGGGGTGATGCCGTTCTCACGACTGCTCATCTCATCAACCGTCTTCCGTCTCGCACCCTCTCCTATGATACGCCTCTCTCCCGTCTTGCCAAGAACCACATCGTCCACACCTCTCATCTTTCCCCTCGTATCTTTGGCTCTGTCTGTTTTGTCCACGTTCATACCCCGCATCGGGATAAATTGGATGCGCATTCCCTCCGATGTGTGTTCATTGGGTATTCTCCTACTACCAAAGGGTATCGGTGTTATCACCCTCCGACTCGTCGCTACTATTGCACTGTTGATGTTACATTTCGTGAGGGGGAGTCGTACTTTGGTCCTCGTCAGGGGGAGACGAGTAGTGACGAGACCATCGCCTCTCCTCTTCCGATTGTTGCCACTCCTCATATTTCTCCTTACCACAGTCCGTCTGTTGCTCCTGTTCCTTCCATCTCCGCTCCTCCTACATTATACACATACTCCCATGTCCCAGGACTGTTGAGCAAGTGCAGGCTGTGGATGTTTCGCCTGTGCCGGTGACTATTTCCGCTCTAGATTCAGATGATAACCTCTATGTTCCTCTTGCTCGTCTTATTGGTAAAAGGGGTGGCACCAAACACCCCATTGCCAACTACATCTGTTATACTCAGCTCTCTCAGACCCATAAAGCCTTTATCTCATCTATTTCATCTATTATGATTCCTAAGACATGACATGAGGCTGTTTAGATACCTGAGTGGAAACAAGCAATGGAGGAGGAACTGTGTGCCTTGGAAAAAAATGAAACATGGCGTCTGACTAGCCTTTCTCCTGGAAAACGAACGGTTGGGTCCCGATGGATCTTCACGGTTAAACAGAATCAAGATGGGCGGTGGAGCGGTAAAAAGCTTGCTTGGTGGCCCAAGGGTATACTCAGGCTCAAGACATTGACTACCAAGAGACCTTTGCTCCTGTTGCTAAGATGAACTCAATTTGTGTGCTTCTCTCTTGTGCTGCTAGTCGTGGATGAGAGCTACAACAACTCGATGTCAAGAATGCGTTCTTACATGGTGATCTGGAAGAAGAGGTCTACACGAATGTTCCCCCGGGCTTCGTTACCGAAGGATTCAATGGGAAGGTCTGTCGTCTGCAGAAATCCTTGTATGGCCTGAAACAGTCTCCGAGAGCGTGGTTTGGACGTTTTAATAAGATCATGCTTCTACTTGGCTAGACTCAAGGACAAGCTGATCATACTCTCTTTATCAAGAGAAGAGGAGTGCAGGTTTATATTCTCATTGTATATGTGGATGACATCATCATTATTGGTGATGACCTGGAGGAGATTATTCATTTGAAGAAACAACTGGGCAAGGAATTTGAAGTCCTGGATCTGGGGAGGCTGAAATACTTCTTGAGAATTGAAGTAGTGATGTCTCAACGAGGGATCTTCATCTCTCAGAGGAAGTATACCCTTGACTTTCTGGATGAGACTGGGATGCTAGGGTGTGCTTTCGTGGATACTTCAATTGAAGCTAATCACAAGATTGATGCGAATATGAGTGGGGAGAAAGTTGATGCTTCAAAATACCAACGTTTGGTTGTCAGACTCATATATTTATTTCATACTCGCCCTGATATTACATACGCTGTAGGGGTCCTAAGCAGATTTATGCACTCTCCCTCAGTTCGCCATCAGCAGGCTGCAGTCAGAGTATTGCGATACCTCAAGAATACACCAGGATGAGGAATTCTGTTCAAAGCTAACCTAGCATTGGAGATTGAGGTGTTTACCGATGCTGATTGGGCCGGTAGTCAAGATGATAGAAAGTCTACTACTGAATATTGCTCGTTTGTGGGAGGGAACCTGGTTTCATGGAAGAGCAAGAAGCAGAATGTTGTTGCTCGCTCAAGTGCTGAAGCAGAATATAAGGCTATGGCACAAGGAGTGTGTGAGGGATTGTGGCTGAAGACTATTCTTCAAGATATGGGCCTCCAGGTGAACAAACCGGTTACTGTCTACTGCGACAACAAGGCAGCCATCAGTATCGCGCACAATCCTGTACAGCATGACCGAATAAAACATGTTGAAGTTGACAGACATTTCATTAAAGATCATCTTGACAAGGGGAACATCTGCACTCCTTTTGTGAGCTCATATGATCATCTAGCCGATGTTTTCACCAAGGGGTTAAGTAGTGACAACTTCTAGACCAATACTGACAAGTTGGGAATGATCAATATATATTCCCAGTTTGATGGGGGAGAGTTGAATATTCCTTTATTTTATATTCGCGCATATGTGTATCCACGTGATATGTCACGTGTTATTAGTCTCTATATATGTATGTCTAGCCCGGATTAGGGCAACTAAGCAAAGAAGGGTTTTATTCCACTTAATATTATCAGTAACGGCATGATTACATAAAATAGATACACTGGTCGTGTAGATTATATGCATAAAATATAGTTCAAAATCCTTTTTTATTATGCATAATGTGATAGTTTATGTTTATAATATTCAACTTTGATTCATAAATAAAATAATAATATTGCAGCCTAATTTATGCATATTCAATTTTATTTTCAGTTCAGTACAACATTCTTATTTTTTTAAATAAGAATTCTTAAGAGAATAAATTTTCTTAGTCCTCGGTGGACTGACCCATTTTTGGGAACTTTCTTTCCGGAGATACAGAGTAGAAACTAAAGCTTGGGTTGCTGGCATGAGGAGGCACGACTAAAGAGAAGCTGACGTTAGGCTCAAGAAGCGTAGGGCTCAGCCATGGAAATGACGGTTCGGTTAGAGATGGAGCGTTCGAAAAAACACGTACGCGAGGGATTAGGGAATGAAGATCTCGTCGAGGCTGTCGAAGCAAGGTGGAGAGGACGTCGAAGCTTCGAACCAGAGAAACAAGCGGGCTTGCGCGTGCGGTTGGTTGCGGGGATGTCGTCGGCTATTGGAGATGGGACTCAGTGGATTTATCGTCGTGGAGATCCCGTCGAGGGGCGCCACGAGCTCTGGAAGAGATGAGCATGCGAGGTAGTAGCGTGGAGTTGCTGCCTTTCACAACAAGGGAAAGCTGAAGCCAGAAGGCCTTTCACGACAAGGCCTTTCACCCTGCCAGAGGAAAACGGCGTTACCGTTGATCCAGAGAAAGGAGACAGATCGAGTCAATTGGAGACCGTGGGGTTCGACCCGTGAAAACCTGAGGAAAAAGGGCAGGTCCCTAGACCGCAGTGGACGAATCCGAGTGGCTCTGATACTAAGTTTGTTATGAGCCTAGCCCGTAACGTCGTCGGTGGTGGCGGTGGAGATACAAGGGGAGACAAACTTAACCCGCGGAAAATGTGAGGGGAGAGGAAGGCGGAGAGACGTGCTCAACCCTAACTCTAGGAATAGGGAAGAAGAGAGAATTAGAGAGAGAGAGAGAGAAGAACTTAGAGAGATAAAGAGAAAGTTGGATTACTTCATTTCATGTCATTCTCATGACCCAAGGCGGTCTATATATAATATTACAAATGACTCGACAAGACTCGACTCATAATGACTCATGATGACTCGACTTGATAACAATGACTTGATTCGATAACTCGACTTGAAGCTAATCACAAGATTGATGCGAATATGAGTGGGGAGAAAGTTGATGCTTCAAAATACCAACGTTTGGTTGATGCGAATATGAGTGGGGAAATTATGGTTTATTTTGCTTTTTGAGAAGAATGTGTCAAATACAACATAATTTAGTTAACTTGAATGTGCCTAAATGTTCTTTACCCCAATTGTCGAACTTGCATTTAATCTGTGTAAATTATTTCTTATGTTAATGAACTAGCATTATGGAATTCTTTTGTAAGTGTATATCCAAAATCATATGTTGGGTTGTTTTTTCTTTTTCAAGTTCTTCCAGGTTTCATGAGAAGAATCACGAGTCAATTGAATGAAAAGTTTGTGTCTGTCTCAGCAAACACACCATCCACTAAGTCAGCATTGCTGTCTGATGCTGAGATTCTGTCCGGAAACTGTGATGATCATGGAGGAGTAATTGTCGAAATTAATGGTGACCCACTGAGTTATGATACTTTTCTTTCTTCGTTAAGAGCTTCAATATCACAATGGAGGCAACAAGTGAGTGATTCAATGGTCATTTGTTAGTGAATTAATTTCTCATTGTTCTTTCAAGTACCATTATGGAGAAATTGATCAAAATAGTCTTCAAGCTATTGAGGGTGTATTTTTTCTTAGCTCCAGTTGTTATTTCTCACCAATTTGGTCATTGAACTTATCGAAGGGTAATTATGAGAAATAAGAATTTGTTGCCAGAAAGAATACACCCTTAATAAAAAGAGTAATGCTATAAGCAGTTCGAATTTGGCTATTCACCCCCCCAAAAAATGCCTAAACTCTCTCATTTTCCCTTTATTCAGATAAGTTTAGTACTAAATGGTGAAAAGTCTTCTGCAAAAAATAAATAAATAAAAATAATATAACAACCCAATAGCTTGGGATTATTTCAATCTGTAGAAGAGAGCAAAAAAAAACTCGAGTGTATTTATCTTATTACTAAATACAAAGAGGATTACATATATATAGGAGAGAGGAGGAGAAAAATATTCCTATACAAGGTGTGGGACTAAAGAGAAGAATACATGGGCCCAAATATGGGCCCTCTATATGGGCTATTCCAACACTCCCCGCAAGCTGGAGCGTATAAATCATAGGATCCAAGCTTGGACAGACATTGATAGAAGAGAGTACTGGATAGGGCCTTTGTGAGGACATCCGCTACTTGTTCAGTACCCGGAACATGCTTTAACTCTAGCTTCTTCATTTGAACTTTCTCCCGGATGAAATGGCAATCAACTTCAATGTGCTTTGTTCTTTCGTGGAAGACTGGATTCTTGGCAATGTGTATAGCAGCTTGACTATCACACAAGAGGAGAGCTGGTGACGGATGTTTTACACCAAGGTCAGTCAGGAGGCTCTCGAGCCATGTGAGTTCAGAGACCACAGATGCCATTGCCCGGTATTCTGCTTCAGCTGAGGATCTCGCAACCACAGCTTGCTTCTTACTTCGCCAGGTAATCAGGTGTCCTCTTAAGTACGTGCAGAAGCCACTTGTTGACCGTCGATCGTCCAGGGACCCAGCATAGTCAGCATCAGAGTATGCCACCAATCTTGGAGTTGACGATGATGTTTTATAAACCAGTCCCTGACCAGGAGCTGTTTTGAGATACCTAAGAATCCTTTCGACGGCCTGAAGATGTGATTTTCGAGGAGAGTGCATGTATCTGCTGACCATACCCACGACAAAGGATATATCAGGTCTTGTTACCGTTAGGTAAATTAATTTTCCAACAAGACAACGATAGTATTCTGGGTTTTGTAGTTGCAGGTCTGAGTCGGAAGCTTGAGCACATAGTTTGTGATTGACATCCATTGGAGTGTTCGTTGGTTTGCAGCCTGAGTATCCTGCATCATGAAGGAGATCGAGACAGTACTTTCGCTGAGAGAGGACAAGACCATCTGGTCTTCTGGCGACCTCCAGACCCAGGAAGTAGTGAAGGTGACCCAGATCCTTTGTCTGAAATACAGAGCTAAGATGTTGTTTGACCATCTGTATTCCTTTGACATCATCTCCAGTAATTATGATGTCATCCACATAAACTAGAAGAATCACTGTTCCCGTCGCCTGTTTACGAGTGAACAAGGAGAAGTCTGCCGAGCTCCGAGTAAAGCCAATCTCCCGAAGAGCCTTGCTGAACTTGTCGAACCAGTTGCGAGGTGATTGTTTGAGGCCATAAAGAGACTGTAATAGACGGCAGACCAGAGGAGACTCCCCCGTGGTCTCAAACCCGGGAGGTTGCTCCATGAAAACAGTTTCATGGAGATCGCCGTTAAGAAATGCATTCTTAACATCCAGCTGAAATAATGGCCACTGACGATGCACGGCTACGGAGATGAGAACACGAACAGTGTTGAGTTTAGCCACCGGAGAGAATGTCTCGTCATAGTCGATTCCATGTTGTTGAGTGTAGCCACGAGCAACCAAGCGAGCTTTCAGCCGGTCAATGGTTCCATCAGGAGCATGTTTGATAACAAAAACCCATTTACACCCAACATGTTTCTGTCCTGGAGGTCGGGGTACCAGAGTCCAAGTCTTGTTGGCCCAAAGAGCAGTCATTTTTTCCTCCATGGCAGCGCGCCACCCAGGATGTTGTAGAGCCTCCTGCACAGAGTTAGGAATAGCAATTGTGGACAAGGAGGTAGCCAGTGTCTGGAGTTGGGGAGAGAGACGATGGAGGGACACAGTTCGCCATCGGATGAGCGGTTGAGTCTGTTACCTGATCAGCCAGACGCTGAGTACCTGAGGCCGAGGCCGACTGCGTAGGGGCAACGGGAGTGGGAGGGCGGCGAGAGTAGACATGGATGAGAGGCGGCTTGGAGGGGGCAGGAGCAGAACTCGGTGAAGGAAGAGCCGATGTGTGTACGGGAATGATAGGTCGGATGAGAGGCAGTGGGGTAGGTATTGGTGTTGGTGTGGATACTGGAGCAGAGAAGAAGGGTTGATCCTCCCGGAAGGTAACATCCGGCGACACAGAGACTTTGCGAGTAGTAGGAGAATAACAAACGTAGCCCTTCTGGGTACGGGAGTAGCCAACAAAAAATTGCTTGGCTGCCCGGGGGTCCAGCTTGTCCGTAGACGGTCCCAGGATATGAACGTAGCACGTACATCCGAAGATTCGAGGTGTGAGGGAAAAGGCCGGAGTAGAAGGAAAGAGAAGGCTGAAAGGCGTGGCATTGTTGAGGACAGAGGATGGAAGACGGTTAATAAGAAAGCAGGCCGTGGAGACCGCAAAGTTCCAATAGGTTTTGGGGACGTTCATGTGCAACATGAGAGAACGGGCAACATTAAGCAAGTGTCGGTTCTTCCGTTCAGCCACACCATTTTGCTGTGGGGTGTAGGGACATGAAGTCTGGTGGATAATGCCAAATTCTGAGCATAACTTGGCAAACTCGTTGCCTGTGTATTCACGAGCATTGTCGGTTCGTAGAGTTTTGAGGGTGGTGGAGAATTGTGTGCGAGTTTCAAGGATAAACGCCCGAAAGATACGAGGGAGCTCCGAGCGATCGCGAAGTAAGTATAACCAAGTAACCCGTGAGTAGTCATCAATAAACGTAAGAAAGTATCGAAACCCAGAAATACTCGTAATTTTATAAGGTCCCCATATATCAGAATGTACGAGATCAAAAGGAGCAGAGCTCCGAGTACAATGTGGAGGAAAAGAAGAACGGGGCTGTTTGCCCAAAATACACGAATCACATTTAAAAGCAGGAAAAGATACATCAGGAAGTGCCTTCTGGAGGACTGGAAGGGGAGCATGTCCAAGACGCTGATGCCACTCAGCAGAGGAGACCGAGGAGAGGATATTTGGAGAGTCATCGAGAAGGTAGAGCCCGTTACGCAGTCGCCCCTTACCAATGGTAGTCCGCGTCCGCCGATCCTGTATCAAAAAAGAAGAGGATGTAAAAGTTAGGGAGCAATCCAAGTCCGAAGTAAGACGGCTAACAGAAAGTAAATTGAACGGGGATCCCGGAACATGAAGAGCCGAACGGAGAGAGATGGAGGGGCTAAGAGATAGGTCCGCCGAGCCGGAGACCGGAACCGTCTCCCCATTGGCAACAGTGATACACTTCGGATGAGGAGCATTCAAATACTCTGGTGGTTGTCGCGAGGTGATATGATGAGTAGCACCAGAGTCCACTATCCAGCGTGGACTTGTTGAGAGACAGGTTATACCTGGATTGGAGACGGAGGCAACGGAGGCAGGTGGAGACATCATCCCTTGAAGCTGTTGGAACTGTAGGCGGAGAGCGTCAAGATCGGCGCGGGAGACCGAGGAGCTGTCATCAGCAACGGCGACAGTCGGACGAGGAGGATTCCCAGGCTTCCGATAGCAGGTCGTCTCGAAGTGGCCATCTCGCCCACAGAATGAACATTTTGGTCGAGACCGACCGCCACGTCCCCTTCCCCGAGAGGCAAACCGTCCACCACGAGCTGAAGGAGGCACAGAGAGTAAGGGAGCAGGAGTGTGCTGGAGAAGGGCCGGTGATGGAAGAGGAGGAGCCGTCATAGGTGCTGAGGTTTTGAGGAGCATGGAGCACACATCGGAGAGGGAAGGAGTGATGGCTGAGGCCAGAACCTGATTACGGATGCTTTGTAGGTGTGGCGGAACACGAGCCATGATCATAGCAATGATGACAGCTTCCTTCTGAGCTCGTTGAACTGCGTGATCATTGGTGGACGGTTGATGCTGGATCCATGCCTCGACAAGAGTCTTGGTGCGAGCAATGAAGGAGATCATGTCAGTAGCCCCACCCGTATCTAAAGCCTGGAGATCTGTGATGATGTCGTATAGATGTTGAAGGCTATCCTTGCCCGAGTATAGAGAGTGGAGCTCATCCCACATCGCTTTAGCAGTCTCGTGATACATCACCATCTGGTATGACTCTCCATCCATCGAGTTGAGGAGCCAAGTCTGAACTCGGCCGTCATTACGGAGCCAGGTGTCCGTAGCAGGGACTGGAGGCCCTTGAGTGAGATGACCCAGAAGTCCCTTTGACTGAAGGACGCGCCGCACCGAGTGAACCCATTGGATGAAGTTCCCTTTCCCGGAGAGGGAGATGGTGGTGATTCGCAGCTCATCACGAAGTTCGGGGGGCTGACCCAGGTTGGCAGGCTGAGTTGGAGCATGCACCGTGGTGGAGTCAACGGAGGATCCCATTAAACGAAAGAAATGGGGCGAGCGGGCTGCTGGAAGTAGTCCGGGTGAGCTTCGGACTGGGGAAGGTCGGGCGAGCTGCTGACGAGACCTCTTGGGCGACCTGACAGTGAAGAGGGAAGTCGGCCGAGAAGCAGGTCGCTGGAGGAGACCGCTGGAGACGGGCTGACGAGCTGGGAGTATGAGATCGCTGCGAGTAGAAGATCGCAGGAGACGGGATGGCGAGCTTGGATCGGTAGCTCTGATACCATGTAGAAGAGAGCAAAAAAAACTCGAGTGTATTTATCTTATTACTAAATACAAAGAGGATTACATATATATAGGAGAGAGGAGGAGAAAAATATTCCTATACAAGGTGTGGGACTAAAGAGAAGAATACATGGGCCCAAATATGGGCCCTCTATATGGGCTATTCCAACACAATCATTTTTTAAATTATTACATATGCATTACTGACTATTTTTTTTTAGAATCAACACTCCCAACTATAGCTAAATTCTGTAGTGCATGCTGATTTATAGAAAACAATTGAAAGCTAATCTCTGCTGAATTACCTGTACACACACTGTTTACTGGAATGCCCAGAGCGTATTATCAGATAGAGAAGCTTAAAGCAAGTTAGTCATTTTTATTAAAAGATTAACAGTTTAGTAGTAATTACCTCCATCTTGTGCTTTGTCCTAACAATTATTGTTGATTCCATGATCCCCGTAGTTCGTTCACTTAGTAATTATTTATGGGTTAAAATCAAGTTGATTTACATCATTTTGTACTATATCTGATACGAAGACGGCCGCCACATGACCCCTTAATAGTCTATGTTGCCCTAGGGCCATTATCATATTTTATGTATACCCACTCCCGCCCATATAAGGGAGTGGGGAAGAGTCATTTAGCTATCTTTGGAGATGTTGTTTAGTTTTAGGATCTCACAGGTAAGAGAGAGTCTTTAAGGGAACCAACCTTCAAGAGTTCGGGTCGAGTTTTTCCCGACATTTTGAATCCTTATTTTTTGTTCAAGCATAAAATTTCTGTTCGTGATAACGTGCATCTATCAATTGGTCCGACATGCCGCTCATTTTGGGTTTTTTGTCGAAACTCTAATTGGATCTACCTCCCTTTTCAGCCAACACCTCCGACTCCCTCTTCTTCCACTGTTCGTCCACACCGCTTCATCCTCGCGCGACCAGCCCGCACGTCCCTGCAAACGAGGCACTGTTGATCGACACCTCAAAGGATTTCGGCCGATTCTATCGTCTCCCGTTTCTGTTTGACCTCCAGCCTCCCCCGACCACACACGCCTCCATTGATTGCATCCATGCTTCTGCCGCTCGTCAGCTGCTGACCTCCACACTGCTGTTCGACAACCAACCGAATTTCCCATGTCGATCGGTGCAAACAGTGCCGCTCCAGCCGCTTCTCTCCCGGAATGACAACCAAGACATCCGGTTTCGCCTCTTGTGCGGCTCCTAACACTCCCTTCCACCCTCTGCTCATGTACGACACCCTTATCTCCTTCAGACTGCGCTTCCTCTCTAGCAATTCCACAGTCTTTACCCCTCTCCCTTCGTTCCCGGGCCTCAGCGACTTTCGGCCTCCCCTAGTACTCTTCCTCTGCGGCCACCCACCGGCACACACAAACCACAACAACCTCAACACCTCTCGCTGCTACGCTCAACCATCGTTCCACCCCGTTCAGCTCCGTATCCCACGGTCTCCCTTCGGTCCCTTTGTTCCATGCCCAAACACGTTTAATGGCCCTCCCAGTCGACGAGGATGCCTTCGCCTCTGCCGAATCCCATCGCTTCGATCAACTCGAAGCTTGACTTGAAGATCTCACTCTCCTCGTTCGAGAGCTCGCGTCCACGGAGGTAAACCGCCCACCGGATCCTCCTCCACTACCGCCACAATCCCCTCGGCCCGTACGACCGTACCCGACTACATGAGGTTTCTCCACCCCGCTCGAACATCCACCCAACCCATCTATGGCTAATCGAGATTCCTGTATTCGACGACACCGATCCTCTTAATTGGATCGCCCGTGCCAAATAGTTTTTCGACCTTCAGTCCACCCTTGCCAACCAGAAGGTTCCCCTGACCACTATCTATTGGAGGGCTAGACGCTCCATTAAGTGCCTTGGACGCGCCAACATGTCCCTGACCTTTTCTGGTCCACATTGAAGGAGGAACTCCTTCGCCACTATGACACTCACCAGACAGGTAATGCCTACGAGTACCTTTGCTCTGTGCGCCAGTCCAACTCTATGTCGACCTACATCGACGAGTTCATCGAGGTAGCCACACATGTACCCTGTCTATTCCTCAACCATTACCCGAGGTACTTTCTTGGAGGTCTGCAACCCCACCTTCGGGCGCACCTTCGGGTCCACAATCCGACTACTCTTTCTTGCCCCAAGGAGCAAGATCGTTGCCTCGACGAGGAACTCTACACAACTCAACCGTCCTCCTTGTCCCGACCACCCCACCAGCCCTGCCACTGCCTTCGCCGACATTTTCGCCTCCTCTTCCCCACTTGGATCAGCTGCCCCCACCTGGGCACCCCGTCGACTCCAACGCTTATCTCACCAGGAACGCCTCGAGCTTCGCTGCAAGGGCCTCTATTTTCACTGCCAACAACTGTACTCGCCCACCCACATCGGTCCTCTCAAAGTCCTGTGCGTGCTATTCATATCTGAAGACGACGGTCCTGACATCGTTGACTTGGATTCTTTGACGCTCGCTGACGACCCCTATGGACCTCGACCTTAAGGACAAAGTCGATTTTTCGGGAGGGGAGTGTTGATACGAAGACGGCCGCCACGTGACCCCTTAATAATCTATGTTGCCCTAGGGGCATTTTCATATTTTTTATACCACCCCCGCCTATATAAGGGAGTAGGAAGAGTCATTTAGCTATTTTTGGAGATCTTGTTTAGCTTTAGGCTCTCAGAGGTGAGAGAGATTCTTAAAGGGAACCAACCATCAAGAGTTCGGGTCGAACTTGTCTTGACATTTTGTATCCTTATTTTCTGTTCAAGCATATAATTTCGGTTCGTGATAGCATGCATCTATCAATATCTTGACCGGTTAGATTTGGTCACTCTTTTCATTCGTAGTTCTTGTTCTTTCTCTCCACCTTTACATACCGGTGATGTTTTGGTGTCAATTATCATTTGTTAAGTAGCAATATTTAGCCTCCTCCCATTCTATTGGTTCAGCATTTTGTCTTCATCCCAGTTGAAAGGTGTACTTATTTGGCGACTTTGAAACATATGTATTCTCCTTTTCCAGGGAAAGAAGGGTGTTTGGTTGAAACTGCCCATAAAACATGCAAATCTTGTTCAACCTGCTATTGAGGTAAATGATCTTCAATGATTTTGTTCTTTGTAGTAACTGTAGTATCTACCTTTTGAATTTATATTGTTTCTTTTGTGTGAATACTAGCAATGTTCAAAATTTCATGGAAAAGTTTTAACCATGTTCTGTGGAGATTCAAACTGTACCATTAGGGGCTACACATTAGGCTATTCACTACAAACATCTTGGGAGGTGGTACTCATAGTGCAAGCTACACTGGAGAGCAAGAAGAATCATCTTTAAGAAAGTCAAAATACTATGCAATGATGCGTGATGTTTCGACTACTTTTCCTTAGGAGTCCCTATTCAATGTACTATTAGATGTGCTAAATCTCTTATCAATAGTACTTGCTAAGATTGCATATGCTATCATGCACTTAATAATAGTATTTACTCTGATTGCATATGCTATCATGCAATCCTACTCTTTATGCAAGTGTTTATTCGTTCCTATCTTCTCATCAAAATGTTCCTGTGATAACTTTTACTTGGAAATGTCTTTTATGAGATTTTTTTTGAACAACATAAACCAACTTAATGGTCATTACTAAACTTTGATGTCTTAATTCTCTTCCATGATTGCTTCCTAATCTAAATATTTCACATCTGGGATAGACTAATCTTGGAACTAATGTGGTAAATTCACAGGGCGGTGACAAGAGCAAAAATAATTTTTGTGATTAGAGTTCTTCTCAGGGTCAAAATATAAGCATCAATATCTGTTTACAACTGAAAGATGAAATAGAGCACAATACATCACTACTCCTAATATTTCTTCATTTTGCTTGAATATGGTATCATAGCAATGATCTATGTTCCGTGTTGTTTGTTTGACGTTACTCCAATTTGTCTGTAGGATGATTTGGCCGAAACTATACTTAGGGGTCTGTAATTAGAGTGATCAGATGTCCCACCCTTGACCCAAGAACTTTGATGTTCCCCTTCGCTCTGACCTCCACTCTGCATCTTTTTCCCCTTTAAAAGAGCTTACCCTCTCACTTGTTGAAAGCTTATATTGGTTGTCAAAATGAGAAAGGCAGCTCCCTGTGTGTCTGTTATGCATGGTTTATTCAAGACACATGGTGAAGAATTTCGAAGTCTAATCATTTTAGTTCGTCTTGTCTTGGATTTGATCTGCAACACTCCTACCTAGTTCAGTAATAAACGCAGCCGACTGTTGAAACCGTCAACCAGTCTCTTGAGTTCGGACCCACAGGGGGTGTAGCCCGTGCTTACTTCTCCCTCACTAAACTCTCTTGACTGTGGATGGAAAATTTGGAACAGACCCAAGGCTGTAGCGAGGAGGTCCCTCCACACACCCGGAAGATCTTAGAGAGCTTCCCCTCCCAAACCAATGCTCAGCCGGGCACCTTGGAAGGCACTAGCAGCCAACTCCGAAACTATCCTGGAGGAGAGAGCTCAAAAGGATCTGATTTCCTCCAAGGTGCCCTTAAGGGTCTATTTATAGATTCTCCAGGCTGGTCTGCAAATAACATGAATCTGTCTTCTGGTTTTACTAATCGCACCCCAAATTGGTCTGCTAACAGCCTAACTCCGCTGTTCTGGAGGGCTATTGGCAGTCCACAAAGGGTATCCGGGTAATTTTATCTCTAGATTCTACTGGGCGAGTGGTCCGTGAGGGCACCACTCGCCAGGCCTGGGCGAGTGGTCCGGGGAGGTACCACTCGCCACTTCCGGATCCCCTGCGCGAATGGGGTTCCGACTTTCCTCCGCCTGTCTGCTCTCGCATCATGTCTTCCTCGTGGGCGAATACTACCTTGACTTTCCGGGCGAGTGCTCCTCTGGGCATATGCGAATGCTTGTTTGCCTTACCCGCCTCTCCTTCTGGCCAGGGGCGGATCCAGGAACTTCGACTAGGGGGGGGGGCCCAATCAAAAGGTGAAGCAAATTTTTTTTTAATATTATGTATTAAATATAAAATCCAATCTGGTTGGTTGAAGTGGAGAGGCGCGTCAGGGATCTTATGTGATCGTAAAGTACCATTAAAAATTAAAGGCAAGTTTTACCGTACTGCAATTAGACCAGCGATGCTCAGTGGTTCTCAGTGTTCAACAGTGAATTGTGTACATGAGCAAAAAATGGGAGTTGCGGAGATAAGAATGCTTAGGTGGATGTGTGGACACACGAGACTGGATAAAATTAGGAAATGAATGTATCAGGGATAAGACAGGAGTAACACCAATTGCAGAGAAGATGCGAGAAGCTCGACTAAGATGGTTTGGACACGTACAAAGGAGACCATTAGAGGCACTTGTTAGGCGTTGTGAGAGTCTAGTCACTATGCATGTTAAACGAGGGAGGGGTATACCAATAAAGACTTGGAATGAAACTATTAGCAAAGACATGATGTACTTAGGCATCAGTGGGATTATGACTAAAGATAGGGCACAATGACGTCAAATGATCCATATAGCCGACCATTCTATAGTGGGATAAAGGCTTGAGTGTTGTTGTTGTTTGTAATGTATTAAATATAAAAATACATTTTTGATAAAAAAACCCTCTATTTTTAATAAACAAAAATGAGACAAACAATCATATAGATGTTATTTCAATACACAAATTACAATTACAATGAAAAAAAGCGAGCAAACAACAATGAATTTGTTACAATAAAAAAACTGAGCATAGAGAAATCAACAAAAAAATCAATATAAGTGAGTTTTACCTGAGGTGAAGTAGTAAAGGAGCCAGATTTCTGCAGATCCTACAAGGCTGCAACAGAGTTCATGAAGAAACATCCGCTCTTCCCCGTGTGGTCAGCAAGAACGGCACACGCGAGTGATTGAGCAGATTCGATCAGCAAAGATCTCGTGAGTAGCGAGCAGGAGTCGCTGGGCGCCGAAGGGGAGATTGATGGAGGCTTCAGCTGTGGCTGAGGACGACAGGACTACGACATGTTGAAAACAGAATGACGTGCGTTGTTGCTTTCCCTTGACAAGTGCGTCATTTACCAAATGGATGTCTTCGTCGACGACGATAAGGATCGTGGAGGCGCAGGAGATGGCAGATGTAGTGAACGGGCACGTCGGTCATGCTGGGAGGTGTCAACGTTCTTGCTGTTGACGACGCAAATGTTTTTGTGCTCGTTTACTAGCGTAAAGGCCGCTGCACGATCAAAATGGCAGCGACTTCGTAGAAGGGGGGGGGGCAAGCATAGTTTTCCTCTCGTAAAAAAAATGAAAATCTCCATCTTCTCGGAGACATTTCTCCCTCATCCGGACACCGTTTTTGATGTGTAAGTAGTCAAAATTCATTGGCTCGACGAGAGGAATCCAAATCTACTAATATTTTTGCAAAATTCTTGGGGGGCCCGGCCCCCCGCCGGCCCCCCCTAGATCCGCCCCTGCTTCTGGCCTCCTTAAGTCTGGGGGACCCACTCGGCGAATACGGGGTTGTACACTGACACCTGTGATATGCAACAAACTAAATAGCAATATAAAAATTGGTGCAATAATAGAAACACAATAGGTGTAGCTAAAGTACATAGCGAAAATAAAAGACTGGAGCTAGGTTCAAGGGAATACTTCAATCTTTGAATCACAAAGGCAACTAAATGAAAATGAAATCAAAACAGAGTTATGAACTTAAAATAAAATTTGATACAACTGAGTCATCAAGTCCACTAAACTAAATTCAAAGGACATCAAAATGCGCTAAGCCAAGTGATGAAAAACTACTAAGACTACGTTAGACTCTCGACAAATTAACTTAAGAGAATCTCCCGATTTGTGTTTCCTGAAAAGAAAAGTTCGAAAATGAGGTCAGCCCACTGAGAATAAGGATGACTCTTTCTCTCAATGATAGTAAAACTATATAAGAACATATACGAAAATCTATATGCAACAACGAAAATTAAGGATCATGATTCTAAACATGATAACTATGCATGCTTTAACATGAAATAAAACGTAATAACATAATATTTTATGTATTTGATTATGTCTTCGAGTTCTAGACTTAATTTTAAGTCATGAATGTGTCAAGATCTATTGGTTTTGAGTTTTTATTTAAAACTGAGATTATTCAAGTTCATATTCTTCTTAGCTTTAGGTTTCATAGCGTACTACGCACATCCTGGGATTTGAGTCCCTATTGTCCACTAAGGTGCTCTGATGCGCCCCCAACACGGGAGACAAACTCACATCTAACTCTTTCCGTACTGGAAGAATGAATCGTCGACCCCCATTTGAGGCTCTTATGATCTATTGTGCCCTATGAGTATGATAATGTATGTCCATCAATCATAAGAGAAATCACCTCTCATGCCCCTAAACGATCTATACATCTAGTAAATGACATGTTCAACTAAAAGGGACACCCGCATAAGCCCATTACTCTATGAAAGAATCATTTAATTCATGTTTACATTCTGGGTCTATATCGTGGTTGCCTCTGTTAATACATAACAATGCAGATAATGATTTTTCATATTTTCTAATATACTAATGTAATAGAGTTTCCTACATAAACATTCACTTAATAATTTCACGAGGTTCATTATTGCATATAAATATTTTACTTATAATTGAAATGCAACATTTGGTACGAACTGAACATGAATACCATATCTACGTGTGGTCTCATGCATCGAAATTTAATACTATTTATTTGTGATATGTCTTTCCAGAAGAAAGGAGATTTTTTACATCAATGCACCGCCTTTCATAAACTCGATGCAACGACATGGTTATCTAGGTTACTATGAGATTTACACAACGACCCTTCTCTGACCTACTCCACACAAGCCTTCTTCCTCTCTCCTAGATTTAACTGAAATATCCCAAAAAATTCTAATGAATAAGGATGAAAGGAAGAGGGGGAAATTAGGACAAGAGGTAAAGGTCTCACCTTGCCCTTAAGTGTTAAATATGGTAGAAAGGAAGTCGATTGTTGCACTACCTCTGTGATCGACTAACTCAGAACTTGAGAGGGTTGCCTGGATGTTACTGGGATCGAAGAGACATAACTGCCAATGGCTACTGGAATCAACCAGTGGAATTGACCAGCGGACTACATGATCACGGAGGAGTCATCAAAATTCCGTACCCTCAGTGAGTGGTCGTGACTACCCGACAGATGACATTGATTCATTGGTTTCAAGAAAATAGCAGTAAACTGCGACGAGAGGAATGAAATCGACGGGGCAAGAAGGTCGATGACCTGTTGGGGTCAACAATCAAGGATATGGAAGGCTTCATTGATTTGCTAGGAAAGGAGAAGAGATGTCATCGAGGGACAGGGAGTCTTCTACGAGAGAACTGAAGCCATTTATACACTAGCGTGGTGCTTGACAAGTCGAGAGTAATATGAGATCGGTTAGGCTGAGAGATAGGAACTTCACATATATAAGAGAGGACCATAGATGTCCATTAATTATAGAAATGTATCACACACTAGAATCATATTACCTCAAAGTGAAAAACTTCTCGCGAGCTTTTAAGCCCGCTTTAATTCAAATTAGAAAATTTCCCACTAAATGAAATATTTTATCTATTACCTAGCACATAAAATTAGAAGTAACAAGCATAATTACCTCCATCGACTGCAGCGACAGCGACAATAACATTGAGTTGACCTTGAAATAAAAATTATACAACAATTCAAATTTCAGATGTTACTTGATCTGATGGCATAATTAATTCGGATAACTGGCCATTCTCCCGTTGGGCCCCTTTGAGGGGAATGGATTTCATGGGTTCTTTTGGGATTGTGGGGTCTACTTAAATGTATGGCCTACATGTGGCACGATGTTTGGATGACTCACCTATAGGAGTACATTATATCAAACAGTTACCTTACTTTTTCGAGATTCAATAAGATTGAATTTCAAAAAATCTGAGGTGGTGAATTAGTCGAGGTGTTGAGCGGGGCGGGCATTTAAATCTCTTTCTACTAGCTCAATGGTTTGCATTCTGTGAGTTTTCCGTCTATCCTTATTTCCTGTTACGAGTATTCTCCAACCTCCGCTCCAAATCTTTGTAACCTTTGGACTTTGGGTTATAAGTCATCGAAAAAGTATAAGGTCGTTGCCGTCATCCTCTGACACATCTGATGATAACTATAAGGTCAGCCCGGTGCACAAAGCATCCCTGCGCAGCGAGGGTCCGATGAAGGGTCCCACCACAATGGTGAAATGTAGACAAACCTTACCCTACATTTTTGCAAGAGTCTGCTTCCTATCCTCCATCTGATAGGATAACTATAAGAGGTCAAAAAATCGTTGTTCCAAATCTCCGATGGCAGGTCTGTTGCTCCCTGTCAAACTTCACGATCGTATATTATTGACTGAATAATAAGAGACTCTCCACATATAGTAGATATCATTACAAGCAAATAAAAATAAAACATTAAGTAAGTGAATAGCTAATTATTTCTAACACTCCTCCTCAGTTAGGCATGTAATGTTTTTCATACCCAACTTGCTAATAATAGTCACAAATATTTTTTGCAGATTGTCCCTCTGAGTGTATGAAATGGGTACATGCAAACAATCCCTTTCATAATATTTTTTTTAATGAAGTGTCGGTCAACTTCAACATGTTTAGTGCGGTCAAGCTGGACAGGGTTATGAGCACTGTTGCTTGCAACCACTTATTTCTGTCTATTCTAATAAATCAAGGACATACTTTCACTGTAAAATATGAATCCCATATTTTGATCTTGCTATCTCAATCCCTAAAAAATATCTCAACATGCCCAAATCTTGCACTTCAAATTCAACAACAAGTTTTAGTTTCAGAGCACAAATCTATCCATGTCATCACCTGTAATAACTATCTCATCAATATATTCAACCAGGAGAGTCACCTTCATCTCTTTTAGTCTGATAAATAGAGTGATCGACTTTGGGTATAGCCTAACGAGGTCATGACTTTGTGAAGTCTCCAAAACCAAGCTCTCCGAGATTGTTTTAATCCATAAAGAGTTTTCTTCAATTTACAACCTACCCTTCTGAGCCGATAGGGACAAGACCAGGAGACATTGACATATAGGCTTCCTTATCCAACTCACCATGAAGGAAAACATTCTTTACATCTAACTGTTGAGGATCCCACCCTTTACAGACGAAACAGGATAACAAGACCCAGAATAAATTCATTTTTGCCACCGGAGGAAATGTCTCTTGGTAGTCAATACCATGCGTTTGGGTGTAGCCTCTTGCCACCAATCGTGCCTTGAACCTTTCCACAATATTCAGAGTTCTGCTTTACTGTAAAAAGTCATTGCCAACTAACTATCTTATTTCCAGGAGGGAGATTGACCAGGTCCCATGTATGGTTCTTTTCTAAAGCCTGCATTTCCTCCATCATTGCCTTTGTCCATTTTGGGTGGCCAAGTGCCTCCTGCCATGTACCGGGAAGAGACACGAAGGATAGAGAAGCGACAAAGGCTTTATGGGAAGAGGTTAAAGAGGCATATGAAACATTGCTGGATAAAGGATGTTGAGTGGATGAGCAAATTCTTTTTCGGAGAGCAATAGGTAACTCAAGGGGTGCTAAAGACGAATCCGATAGTGGCTCTGGTATTATCGAATGAGATTGAGTGTTTGATCATTTGCTTCTCCGAGTGTACACTTGCAACTCTTTTGCTTTGAGAATATATTTGGAAATATCCACACTCTCCCCCTGAGTGGTGCTGTATAGAGGACAAACAAGTAAATAAAGAGTCAGAGTACTCACTTCCAAGTGTGAAGACTTGCCCCGAAGTGCGGACTCATAATAAGAGGTAGTTTCATGAAAAGTGACATCCATAAAGACATATTTTCCTGCTAGGAGGATGATAACATTTGTACCTTTTCTGTATTGGAGAGTAACCAATGAACACACATCGAAGGGCACAAGGATCAAGTTTTGTTCGAGTAATTTTATGAATTTGAACAAAACATAAACATCTAAATACATGAGGTAAAAGAGTAGTAGGAGGGATACCTTAGGTATGTAGAGGAGTGCGATTGCCCAGATGATGGGAAGACATACGATTGATGAGGTAAGCAACAGTAAGAAGGGCATCATCCCAATAGTATTTCGGAAGAGACATGGTAAATAATAAGCATCTTGTCATTTCAAGAAGACGATTTTTACGCTCGGTAAAACCATTTTGTACAAGAGAATGAACACAATTGGTTTGATGAATGATACCAAGACCAAGATCACTCAAATAACTTTCAAATTTGGAATCCATATATTCACGACCATTATCATTGCGAAATTTTTTAGTGATTGCACCAAATTGAGTATAAATCATTTTATGAATTTTTTTAAAAAGTGGGAACACATCACTTTTACTACGCATCAAATACACCCAAGTGGTGCCAGAAAATCAATCAATGAATGTAATAAACCAATTATAACCGGTGATGGAAGTAACCGGGCAAGGGCCCCATACATCATTATGAATAGTATGAAAAGGTACAGTACAAGGATTAGACATATGATTAAAAGAGATACGCTTATTTTTAACGAGTTCACTAACATCACACATAAAAGTTTGAAACACAGAAGATGAAAAACTAGGAAATAAAGACTGCATAGTAGTAGAAGAGGGATGAACAAAACGGCGATGCTAGGTAGCCAACAGAGGAAGGTGGCGAGCATGAAGAGCCTGAGGAACAACATTATTAAACACGTACAGTCCATCTCGCATCTTACCAGATCGAATCACCTTTTTCGTCTGCAAGTCTTGAAAGACACAGTAAGAAGGAAAGAAAGTGATAGAGCAGTTCATAGAGTTTGTAATATGGCTAACGTCGGACGCCTTTAAGTGTCGACTCTTCGCCGTCACCCTAAAGGAGAAGGCCCAGGAGTGGTTCACCAACTCCCTGTCGGGTCAATCTACGCGTTTGAGGACTTGCGTAGAAGCTTCTTGTTGCGGTTTTCAACTTCGAAGAAGAGGAAGAAGGACGCCGAGTCCCTCTTCAAGGTGAAGCAGGAGCCCAAGGAGTCGTTGCCTCATTATGCGGATCGGTTTCAGGAAGAAGTATTGCTGACATAGGAGATGCCCCGGTTTTCCCTCCAGCTCGCCTTCACGTTGGGGCTGAGGGAGAGTTTCTTCAAGATGGGACTGAAGAGAAAGGCCCCCGTCTCCTACGAGGAGTTGATGGAGTGGGTGGTGGAAGAAGTCGAGAGTGAGGAGGCCAATCCAGAGCTCACCAAGAGGCTAGCAAAGCTCAGTGAGCCGGAGGTCAAGCAGCAGGAGGTGCGGAGAAGGGAGGATCCCCGGGCCCCGGAGGGGGGATGGAGGCAGCAGGGCGGGGGAATGCAAGGTCAAGGAATAGGGTACGCCCGGGAGGGGGTAACTTCTATGGGGGTCAGGGGAGACCCCACAAGTTGGGGTGGAGGCAGGGTCCGAGGCAGATGCCTCCCCCGCCTCAGCAGGCCATGACGATCAGGCGAGGAGGAGGAAGGGAAGGAGAGAAGGAGCAGAAGCAGGAGCAGGAAGGAGAAGGGGAAATAGGGCGGCAGAGGTCGAGAGGGGAGAGGCGGCATTGCCATACTGTGACTTCCATGATGAGGAAGGTCACGCGACGGCCACTTGGCCGGAGTTCCTGGAGACAAATAGGGTTAGAATGCCGGCGCCGCGGCAGCAGCAGCAGGTGAGGATCGAGGAGGTCCTGCCTCGGGAGAACGAGGAGGAGAGGTGTGAGGACAGGGTCGATTTGGGGACCCGAGGGGGATCAGAGTGATCCACGGGGGAGTAGGGGTGGAGGCAACCTGCAAGGCGAGTTTCCATACCATCTACCGCCGGAGCGTGGCTTCGACATACACGGCCCCACCCCCAGCAGAAAAAATTACTTTCTCCCAAAGGGACATGCCGGGTCATGAGGACCCTTTCTGCGATGCGTTGGTCATCCAGACCGCCATCGAGAACTTCACGGTGTCCCGGATTCTCGTAGACAACAGAAGCTCCGTCAACGTCATCTTCAAGAAGGCGTTCGATGAGATGAAGGTGGAAGCCAAGAGGGTGTTGGCCTCGGATGGCCCGTTGTTCGGGTTCTCCGGAGAGAGGAAGGAGGTTGAGGGGGCAGTGGGGCTCCATGTGGTCCTGGGCGGGCAATCTCGAAATTGCCGCTTCGTCATAGTGGATGCCCCAGCAGCTATAGTGCCATCTTCGGACGACCGCTAATCAGTGCTTTCCGCTGCGTCCCCTCCACCTTCCACCAATGCCTCAAATTTAACTCGAGAGGAGTCCAGATTCGGGTAAGAGGGGACCCGAAGGTAGCAAGACAGTGCTACGTGACGACAGTCAACACCATCTCCTGGATAGCCGAAGCAGAGAAATGGGATCAGGAGATGGGAGAGCCGACGGGTCTCGGAGAGGCAGAGGAGCAGATGGGAGAAGGAGAGGAGGAAAAGGAAGAGGTAGAAGGTCGGGCCCAGGAGCGAGGGGCGGAAGAGGTGATGAAGGTTCAGGGGGGAGAAGGAGGAGAGAAGATCGAAGTGCCAACTTGCGACGAGGAGAAGGAAGAAGGTTGGGGAGAGCAGCCCCGGCTGGAAGCCGTGGAGGAGATCGTGGAGCTCGAGGTCACCACCCGGGCTGGGGTGGTGGAGAAGGTCCGCATCAGCGGAGAGCTCGTCCTGGAGGAGCAGAAGCAGATCCTGGCTTACGTCCAGAAAAACGTGGATGTCTTCGCCTGGAGTGCCGCGGAGATGCCCGAGATCGTTACGGATGTGGCTTGCCATCGCCTCAATCTCGACCCGGGCACCCGCCCCATCCGTCAAAAGAAGAGGGCCACAACAGACAAGCTGGAGGGGCCCATCCGAGAGGAGGTCGGTAAGCTCCTACAGGCGGGTTTTGTATCGGAGATCCAGTATCCAGGCTGGGTCTCCAACGTGGTGATGGTAAAAAAGGGAGGATGTAAGTGGAGGATGTGTATCGATTTTTCCTTAATAAATCATGCCCCAAAGATTGGTACCCCTTGCCTAGAATCGACGCGCTGGTTCATTCAGCCGTCGGTTTCCCTGTAATGTCTTTTTTAGACGCTTTTTCAGGTTATCATCAGATCCGAATGCCCCCCCCCCCCCGACATCAAAGATGTCTCCTTCATCGCCGGGGATGGGTGCTATTGCTATAAGATGACGCCCTTTGGGCTCAAGAATGCAGGGGCCACCTACCAACGAATGATGGACAGGGTCTTCCGAGAGCAGAAGGGAAGAAACCTGGAGGTCTATGTTGATGACCTCATGATAAAGAGCCGGGACCTCAAGTCTCACCTCCAAGACCTTGAAGAGACCTTTGGGACCTTGCGGAAGTACAAGATGAAACTCAACCCCCTGAAATGTGTCTTCGGGGCTAGCAGGGGAAAGTTCTTGGGTCACTTGCTCACCTCTGCAGGGAGCCTAACCCAGACAAGGTTAAAGCCATCTTAGAGTTGGGGTCGCCAAGAAACGCGAAGGAGGTTCAGCGCCTCACGGGAAAATTGGCCGGACTCAGCAGGTTCCTCTCCAAGGCGGGTGAGAAGTGTGCACCTTTCTTCAAGGTGTTACGGGGAAACAAGAAGTTTGAATGGACTTCGGAATGTGTGGAAGCTTTTCAAGCTTTGAAAGGGCAGCTCACCCAGACTCTCCTACTCCAGGGACCAAGGCAAGGGGAGGATCTATCCCTATACTTGGGGGTAGGATCTGAAGCAGTAAGTTCGGTGTTGGTCCGGGAAGAAGGGAGGAGGCAGTTCCCCATCTACTACGTTAGCCGGGTGCTGAGGAAGGCGGAGCTCCGATACCCAATTTTGGAGAAGTTGGCTTTCGCTTTGGTGGTATCGGCTCGAAAGCTCAGGCCATACTTCCAAGCACACTCAATCAAAGTGGTGACCGAC
Source organism: Dactylorhiza incarnata (assembly GCA_033032865.1). Classification (NCBI taxonomy): domain Eukaryota; kingdom Viridiplantae; phylum Streptophyta; class Magnoliopsida; order Asparagales; family Orchidaceae; genus Dactylorhiza; species Dactylorhiza incarnata. Next base: position 1,547,319 of record JAWHQI010000336.1, read on the forward strand.
CACCCGCTTCGCAAAGTCATGGAAGGGGTGGAGCATTCGGGGAGGCTAGCCAAATGGTCTGTGGAGCTAAGTGAGTTCGACATCACGTTTGTGCCTAGGATGTCAATCAAGGCACAAGCGGTGGCGGACTTCATGGCGGACTACGCAACTGAAGTGGAGGAGCATGAGTCACCTCCCCCGGTGGCATGGAAGATGCTGGTGGTTGGTGCGTCAGGGAAGCACTCCTATGGAGGGGGAATCATCCTAATAAGCCCCCAAGGGACAAAGATCGAGCAAGCATTGAACATCCATTTCCCGATTACCAACAACCAGGCCGAGTACGAGGCAGTGATAGCGGGCCTGCGGCTGGCCAGGGAGCTGGGAGTGTAGGACGTGGAGGTCTCAACGGACTCCATGGTGGTGGCATGCCAAATCAGGAGAGAATTTGAAGCAAGGGAGCCGACCCTCCAACGTTACCTGGAGAAGGTTAAGGGGGTCAGTGACCAATTTCGCACTTTCTCCATCACACATGTGTCGAGGGAGGAGAGCACCCCGGCAGACCTCCTAGCCAAGTTCGGTCCTCGGGCTGGAGGGACAGTATCAGAACTCTTCCTACCTTCCATCGAAGAAGGGGAGCTGATGGAGGTGGATCAGCGAGCATCGTGGATGGATCCCTTCGTCACCTTCCTGACATCGGGAAAGTTCCCTGAAGGGGACGTGGATAAGCGGCGCTTCAGGTACAAGTCAGCCTATTATTCCTTACATGCAGGAGGACTATATAGGAAAACACTCTTGGGGCTCCTCCCGTTGTTTATCGGAGGAGGAGGTCCCTAGAGTCCTCGAAGAGATCCACTCGGGGGAGTGTGGCAGTAACTCAGGGAGCCGGACCCTAGAGGGAAGAGTGTTGAGGCAAGGCTATTTTTGGCCTACCCTCAGCAAGGATGCAGCAGAATTCGCAAGGAAGTGTTCAAAATGTCAGCTCTTTGCTCCACTCCAACTTCTCCCAGCTCAAAGGCTCCAGACTATCACAGCTCCGTGGCCCTTCGCCATATGGGGTTTGGACCTTGTAGGTCCCTTCCCGCAAGCTAGTGGCCAAAGGAGGGTTCCTATTGGTAATGATTGATTATTTCTCCAAGTGGGTAGAGGTGAAAGCGCTGGCCAAGGTAACGTCCCAAGTGGTAAGGAATTTTGTATGGGGTGAGATAATTTGCAGGCACGGGTTGCCGTTGGCCATAGAGACGGACAACGGACCACAATTTGCGAGCGAAGAGTTCGTTAACTTCTGCACCCAACTCGGCATAGACCTCAGGTTCGCATCGGTCCACCACCCGAGGAGTAATGGTCAGGTGGAGGCAGCGAACAAAATAATTTTCAACCTGCTGAAGAAGAAAGTAGAGAATCTCAGGGGCAACTGGGTAGAGCAGCTGCCCTCGGTCCTGTGGGCCTTGAGGACCACTCCAAACACGGCCATATGGGAGACCCCCTTCAAACTGTCTCACGGGTCCGAGTCCGTCCTCCCGATAGAATTCGAAGTCAAAACCCCCAGAGTGATCACCGCGGGCGAAGGAGATGAAGAATGACTAATAGAAAATGATGCAGAGCAAAGGTTGTCCCTAGACCTGGTAGAAGAGCTCCGGGACCTCGCTACTGTCCGACAGGAGGAAGTCAAGAGGCGGATGACCCGATACTTTGATCAACATATCAGAATAAAGCAATTCGAGAAAGGAGACTTGGACCTGAAGAAGGTAGATGCGGAAGGGAGAGGAGCCGCTGTAGGTAAGTTAGAGCCCAATTGGGAAGGCCTTACATTGTAAGCGAAGTGCTCAAGTCTAGGGGTACCGCCTCCAGGATGTGAAAGGAGTATCTCTTGGCCGAGCCAGGAGTGGGGATGATTTGAAGAGATTTTATCCTCAACAATTTTTTGTAACTGACTTTTGTATGTTTCCTCCTCAATACAGATATTTTGAAGTAGTTCTTGGGCAAGTAACAAGTCCTTTGGTGCTGGAATGCCCCAGATCGATTCCGCTGCCGGGCTCTCATAGACGGTGGGTCAGGTTGATCTCTGGAGAGGCTGACAAGTAACAAGTCCTTTGGTGCTGGAATGCCCCAGATCGATTCCGCTGCCGGGCTCTCATAGACGGTGGGTCAGGTTGATCTCTAGAGAGGCTGGCAAGTAACAAGTCCTTTGTTGCTGGAATGCCCCAGATCGATTCCGCTGTCGGGCTCTCATAAACGGTGGGTCAGGTTGATCTCTGGAGAGGCTGGCAAGTAACAAGTCCTTTGGTGTTAGAATGTCCAGATCGATTCCGCTGCCGAGCTCTCATAGACGGTGGGTCAGGTTGATCTCTGGAGAGGCTGACAAGTAACAAGTCCTTTGGTGCTGGAATGCCCCAGATCGATTCCGCTGTCGGGCTCTCATAGACGGTGGGTCAGGTTGATCTCTGGAGAGGCTGACAAGTAACAAGTCCTTTGGTGCTGGAATGCTCCGGATCGATTCCGCTGCCGGGCTCTCATAGACGGTGGGTCAGGTTGATCTCTGGAGAGGCTGACAAATAACAAGTCCTTTGGTGCTGGAATGCCCCGGATCGATTCCGCTGCCGGGCTCTTATAGACGGTGGGTCAGGTTGATCTCTGGAGAGGCTGGCAAGTAACAAGTCCTTTGGTGCTGGAATGCCCCGGATTGATTCCGCTGCCGGGCTCTCATAGACGGTGGGTCAGGTTGATCTCTGGAGAGGCTGGCAAGTGGCAAGTCCTTTGGTGCTGGAATGCCCCAGATCGATTCCGCTGTCGGGCTCTCATAGACGGTGGGTCAGGTTGATCTCTGGAGAGGCTGACAAGTGGCAAGTTCTTTGGTGCTGAAGTGTCCCCGATCAATTCAGCTGCCGGGCCCTCAAGGACGGTAGGGCAGTTTAATCTCGGGAGAAGCCAGCAAAGGGAGAAGTTTTCGATTGCCAAAAGGGCCTCAAATCGCCGAGGACTGGAGGTCTCGCAAGGCGAGACAACGGGGGCCCCCGATAAAATAGGGTCCTCGCGGACAGTCTAAGGGGAAAGTCGACAAGTGGGTAGCCCAGATGGGCGAGCCGGCCGAAAAAGATTACTCTCGCCGGGATCAGGAGGGAGAGAAGGATCATTCAGGTCTTTGGGTAAGGCACGAGAAATAACGCAGGGACCTCACTCGCCGAAGTCTAAAGGGGAACGTTCGCCCCCCCCCCCCCCCCCCCCCCCCCCAGATTCGGAGGGGTGGATCTTGAAATCCATCGCTCTAAGGCCTGCCGAAAAGGTGAGAACTATCGAGGCGAAAGCACATCCTAAGTCGAGGCTAGGCGGTCACGTGATAGGCGGACGCGAGCATGACAAATGCGATGACAAAAAAGAAGAAACAAGTGATAGACATAAGAAAAAGCAGCACGCATAACTAGCGAGAATACAATAAACAAGGGTAAAATCCCCATTTCCATTTCACAAAAAATCATATACAGAGGTTGCGGCGATCTCGCCAGCCAAAAATATATAAAATGAAAGTACACGTCTTGTCTAAGGTCCGCCGACAGATCAATCGTCCTCGCTGTCCACAGGTGGCGGGGCTGGTATAAACAGCTCCGGGACCACGTCATCGATCGTCAGGTCGGCCGCCTCGGCAGATAGCAGGCCGGCTCCCTGCATGGCCCGGAAGATGTATTGCGCCGAGGTCATGGAGGCCTCGCGACATTCTTCTTCCCGGGCTCGCTGATCATTCCTCAGGCGTCGAGGAGACGGGGGGACGACGACATGGATCAGCTCGCGGTTGTGAGCTTTCAACCCGGCGACCTCGTTCTCCAGACCGGAGATGCGAGAGCGAAGCTCCTGGACGGTCTCGGTATCCTGTAGGGGAAATAGATAAGCCATGGGAACAATTAGGAAAAGAGGGAGGCGAGAACTCAAATGCTTACCACATCCTGGTGGCCGAGGGAGAGTGCCTCGGAGGCGAGCAGCTTCTCCTTCAAGCTCGTGACCTCGGCGACGGATTCTTTGTAGGCGCGGGCGAGCTCCTCATTATGACGCTCCAGCTGGAGACATCGCCGACCCGTCATATGAGCGAGCTCCATAGAGCAGAGCTCGGCTCGCGCACTCTCATACGCCAAGGTCCTCGCGGTCTCGGCCTTGAAGACCTAGGCGTCCTCGCGGCCGTACAATCCGAAGTAGAGCGAGAACGCCTGCCCATTGACCGTTGGCTGCTCCACCCAAGGAGGGAGGAGGGTGGAGATGGTGGCTTTATTGACTTCTGGATTCCAGTACAACAGGTACTCGCCGGCCTCGTCCGTGTGCCTTTGGCTGAGACCGAAGTTCCAGTGATTTATCGGCATTGGCAAGGAGGGGATCCGGGCGGCCTTCTCGACCGGCTCGCTGGACACCCTTTCCTCAGGGAAATCAGCCGGTAGGATCTCGCCCGGGGAAGCCTCGGCGTGCCCCTTTCCCTTCTCGGAAGAGGGGGGATGTTTTTTGCTCTTCTTCTGTGAGGGTTGCGAGGAGGAGTCTTTCCGACCGGAAGACTCGCCCCTTTTCTTAGTGGGAGGGGCGGCAGGACGGGAGGTCTCGCGGAAGGCGTCCGCTCCCATTTTCGCCAAGGCGAGGTCGGCAGAGAAATACCGGCTGCTCGCATAGAGAGGATGGACGGGGAGATCTCGCTCACCTGCAATAGTTCGGCAATTAGAAACGTTGGGCGAGAACTTTGAGAAGAAAAGGGGGAGCAAGCGCGATACATACCCTCCCCGGGGAGCACTGGTGGTAGCGAGTCGAGGTTTCGGCGGAGATGCGCCACCTTGAAGTTCTTCTTGTTGAAGAACTTGAACAAGGCGGCATCGTGACCGCCGAGAGCCGGGGGGGGGGGGGGGGGGTAGGTGCTCTCGTCGTGTTGGATTGGCGAGAAGGGAACGTTGCCGAAGTTCCCCTGGACGAACAGGAACTTCTGAGCCCAGTAATGGCTCTTGTTGACGGTCTCGCCGACCTTGGGCCCCGAGCCCACGAAGTAGGCAGTGCCATCCTTGTAGGCCCTGAAGGAGAACAGTTTCCGGAAGACCGGTAAACTGAACTCGATGCGTTCCTCTCGCATATAGCAGGCGAACGCGACAATGACCGCCACGGCGTTGGGGGTCAGCTGGCCCAGTATCACACCGTAATGTTTCAATACCCGGCGAAGAAACATCGCGAGGTCTCTAAGAAGCGTGCGAGAGCTTCAAAATACGAAAAGGTAAAATTACGCGAGATCAAGGAGTACCTGGCGGACCTCTGGCCACAGAGGCAAGCGCATGCCGACCCCGAAGTGCGCTATCGGGATGGCGAGCTCGTCCGGCAGAGGTACGTTGATCACGTTCTCCTCGCTAGGGCAGCGGGAGGAGAACCCCGGCGGGATAAAATCGGCGACCGCGGCGAGATATTCCTCTTCGGTCAAGTTGCTGTGGAAGAATGTGTGATCGGAGAAGGCCAGGGCGCACTTCAACCGACCTTCGGCCTCGCCTGCGTCACCCACCATCGCTGAGACCTGCGAAGAAGAAGAGGAAAGTGCGAAGGAGAGAGCGCGAGATCTCGCAAGCGGATGGAAGAGAAGAGCTAGAGTTAAATGCGGTAGGTGGGATCAACGCTGGAACCTATTTATAAAAAATAAAAAGCGCGGGAAAGAAGTTGAAGCGACGGGGGTGCGGTTAGGCAAAACCCCGTATGGCGCGAGAGCTCGATAAAACATCAGGTATGTTAGCGAGCGAGACCAGTGTACATGATTAAAATAAGCGAAATTTCCATGCGGAAACAACTGAAATAACTAAAATAACTGAAATAAGAAAGAGCGAGCATCACAAGCAAATATATTACAACGACCAGTAAGTTCGCAAGAGCCCCAGGAGCGGGCGAGAAACGATTAATAATGAAAAGAGATATGTCCGCGAGATAGTCTGGCGAAATTAAGCAAATATTCAAATATTACGGAGGGGTTTGCCGAGCTAAGAAAGAGTGCGGGCGAAATTAGTAGCGTAGCCATTTCCACCAGCCACGACCTCGCACTCCAGACCTCGGTGGGATCCTAGGGTAATGATACGCATTGAGCGAGCGAGCCTCGCGTTGGATCAGGCGGGCGTAATCGTTCACCCGCGCGACATGTGTCCAGGGGGAGGTGGCCGTCTCGCCAATGTCTTCCGGCAGCTCGGCGCGGAGACGCGCGCACTCGTCCTGCAAGGCGGCATGCCGCTCCTCGGCAACTTCCCGGTCCCTCCTCGCTTGGAGGTGAAGATCTCGCAGCATCCGCCCTTGCTTCTGAAACAATTCCGAGGTCCGCTTCTTCATGACCTCGGGATCCCGCGGGTCGCCCAAGAAGTCATCCATCTGCTCCGGCAGGGGGAGAGGCGACATCTCTTCCTCCCCAAAGTCAGAGTCGGAGGGGAGAGTCTCAGAATCACCTGCGAGCAAATCCAAACATTGTTAGCCGTTAGCGAGACTAACATGGATAGTAACGACTCAACAAATGCGGCAGAAACAATTACCTGTAAGCGGGCGAGAAGTTGTAGGCCGGCCCTGGAAGAGAGTCGCGATGGGGAGCGAGGCAGACTTCCCATTACCACCGTGCCGCGTCGTGTCGCCGGCGCGAGCCGTCGAGACAGGTCGCGAGCCACCAGAACCCTCCCCCCTCAAGAGATTGAATCCATGGGTGTTAATGGTTGTTACGGGGGGGGGGGGGGGGGGGGGACCGGCGTTTGGGGTCGCGAGCTTGGGCAATCCTGAGTCGCGCGAGGAGAGGCTATAAGAAGGAAAAATGAGAGCCATCTGATAGAAAGTTAATCCAGTTTTGCGGGAGCGAGACGCTTACCAGCAGTTTCTCCGTCGACAAGATCAGTCCTCGCCGGAGGATTGGGACGGGTCTCGGTTAAGCCTCCGCCCGCGTCCTGATCGGCAGGGGGCGGATCCTGCGGTCAGGCGTGGGTTAGAAAAATCGAAGGAATAGATAAGCGAGAATGTTACCTTTTCAGCGGGCCGATCGTCAGGAGAAGAGTCCAGCAGTACGGTCTTGTCCCCCCCTTGGGGTAAGCGGATCGGCTTCGCCTTTTTCATCACAGGCGCAGGGGGAGGGGTCTGGCGAGTCATCCAGGAGGCAGCGTTGGCCATGGTGGATAACTCGCCCTCCTTGGACGCCCTCAGGCGGGCCTGGAGTTCTTCGGAAAGAGGCATTCTCGGGCAGGTACAGTAACTGGCAGAATAAGGGAGATTAATGACGCGCGCCACCCCGGTTCGGGTAATATTTATAGCTATGAGGTGGGACCCACGGAAAAGATTCCTGACAGATCAGCAGTCACCGATGAACATCTGGGGTTGGATGATTCTTTGCGAGCTTTGAATAATCTCGCAAAGAGCGGGGATTGTGTACAACCCCGATATTCGCCAGGAGATGGACATAGACGAAATTCGTTCTGCGTTCGACGAACGCCAAGTTTCAGTTGAGATCGACGAACTCAGCTTAGCGTTCGACGAAATTCGTTCTGTGTTCGACGAACGCCAAGTTTCAGTTGAGATCGACGAACTCAGCTCAGCGTTCGACGAAATTCGTTCTGCGTTCGACGAACGTCACGTTCTGCGTTCGACGAACGGCACCCTTGAATCTGTCTCAGCGGTTGGGCTGAGAGGGTCAGCCGTTTCAGCGGTTACTTCTGTCCCGTCTCGGCGGATCCGCTGGGACAGAGTTGTCTCAGCGGTTTTCCTCCATCTGCAGCTGGTGGAGGAGCCTTCGCAGGGCGCTCGCCTAAGAGGCGTTTCAAATCCAACAGGTGGAAGAGGTATCAAGGAAGGCGAGCCAATCTCAAAGGTCGCGCGCGGGAAGGAGGGCGAGCCGGACACTCCCCGACCGCTCGCAAGGAAGGCGGTCGAGCCAGATCCTCGCGGCCCTCTTGCGGTGGTCTTCTGGGCAAGCCGGATTCTTTCTAAGTTTCCGTGCTCGACGAACTTCAATCGGCGTTCGACGAAATCCGTTCTGCGTTCGACGAAATCGCGTCACGTTTCAGATCGACGAACTTGCTTCTCAGCTCGACGAACTCAATCTTCCAGCAAGTTCAGCAGACTTACGCAAGGCCGAGGGGAGCTCGCAGGAAGGCATGCGAGACCTGGCCTCGGTGGATGTCGCTAGAAGAGACACGAGCGGAGTCTTCGCAGAGCGCTCGCCTAAGAGGGGTTTCGCGAGCCATACTCGCGAGGCGACTCGCGGGAGCCCTCGCGAGTAGCCTTCTCGCAGATCATTTGCCCATAGGATAAGGAGGCAAAATTACCCCTCTACCCCTGGTGGTCTGCCGTTAGCCTTTCCAAACAGCGGAGTTTGGCTGTTAGCAGGCCAAATTGGGGTACGTTTAGTAAAACCAAAAGGCGGAATTCCGCTATTGACAGACCACGAGCAAAAAACTATAAATAGACCTTAAAGGGCACCTTGGGAGAGGATTCCAATCTCAGTTCTCTGAGCTTCTTCTTCCCTTGGTTACTTTGGTTTAGCTCTCTAGCTCTCCAAGGTGCCCAAGTCTCAGGTTTGGCTTGGGAGGGGAAGCGCTCAACGATCTTCCGGGTTTGCGGTGGGACCTCCTCGCTGTGACTAAGGTCTTAATCTGTTTCCGAGTCCCCAGTCTGCTCCTTCCGAGGGACTAATAAGGGCTAACTGCCCCTCAACTTGTTGAGGGCCCGAGCTTCACAAGAGACCGAGAAATCGGTTTCAACACTCGGGGGAGAGTGGTGGGAAATGGCAAAGAAAAGAGACATGGAGAGTTGGATCAGGGGAGGGCAAAATAATGCGTTGGAACATCTTATCCAGCACGAAGAAGGTAAAAAAACAACATATCCATATCTATCAATCTTTTTCGCACTTTGGTCGCAGTTTTTGGCTCATTTATCTTCCAATCTGTTATGGGCCTAGTCGGAGGAAGTGCCAGAGACAAAGATGATGGTGGCGGAGCCACTACAGAGCCATGACTGCCTATGTGGGGCGTGCTCAAGAGAGAGTGCTTCCAAGATCTCTTTTAGGGTTTGGGAAAATAGACTTTTTTCATTGATACCAATGCATGACCCAATGAGTCATTTAAATAGACTTACAACCGACTCTAATGGAAATACAAACGACGGACTTGGAATGTAAAAAATAGGAAATGACAGTCAGACCTATGATGCGACTAAAAAGGACACCAGATAAAGACAGACATAAATAACGACATCATATAAGGACGCGACTTTTAAGACAGAATAAATGCATATTAAGAAATCAATAATGCCAGACTCCCGACCTTCAAATCGAGCTTGTCCTTAAGCTCGAACTTTGCGTGGATGGCCGAGTCTTCTGACATTTTGATCTCCCGCTAGAACAATGTCCGATAGTGCGTAACAGTGGCGGGGATGTCAGCGAGTAGAGACAACGTCGTCCGAAAAATGGGCAGCGAAAGGAATGTCTTTAACGAGTCTGGTGGAGTGGTGTTCAGTAACAACAGCAAGACGGCTGAAGGAGTGATGATCGGCAGAAGGAACGGATCTGGCGGCGAGGTGGCCGAAGGTACCAGCGGAGCAGGGGCCGACATAGGAAGCTGTCGGACGGCGGCCGCAGTGTCTGATGATGGCGGCCCAAGGTGGGGCGGCACCACCACAGAAGGTGATGACGGAGGGGAAATCCTCGTGGAGAGCGGTGGTACGTCGTCGGCTGGCAAAGAAGGCGAATGCACAAGGAGAGGCAGTGGCGGTGATGGAGGAAACTTTGGCGGGAAGGCGACTATCAAATCATCAAGCTTGTGGAGGAGTGTGGACATGTCGTCCCAACGACGAGCGTCGGTGTCCTGACAACGTGCGTCGAAGTCCGAAGGCGGGCGTCCAAGAGGCCATCATTTCTTCTATCGAACGAAGGACGGTTATCTCTGTTGTACTTAGCTTCACGTACATTAAATAAGTTATTGGATTAAAACAACTAATCAATTAATTAATTGATGAAGCAATTAAATCAACGAATTAATTGTTTCGTCAATTAAATCAACGAATTAATTGTTAAGCCATTAATCAATTAAATAGAAGGACTCGAGAAAGGAAATCAGAAGGCGTGTCCTACTCTCCAAACAAGACAATTTCGGGATGAAAGGAAAGGAATTAATTAATTCCTAATGCAACTTGCGGGTGGGGCTCTAGGAGAAGCGTGTGCTGCTCAATGGGGAGAACCCGTTGACGGCGTGCAGGGACAGAAGGGGCACACACTACTCGACGAGGCCTGAGGGCAGGCGCGGCTCGAGAAAAATCGCCTCAATTGGCCTGGTGAAACGATTCCGTTGTGGGGCTCAAGCACTTGCAGAAGGCGGCGCAGAAGCAGGAGGGCACATGGTTCGACGTAGCAGAAGGGCGCATGGTTCGACTGCCGGGCTCGACAAAGCTGTGGAAGTTTGTCGACTGAATGGAGGCAATGATCATGCAGGGGGATCGATCGGGGACGATGATTCCGTCGTCGATTTGAGCAGAGGAAATCGCGTCACGTCGAGTTCTCCTGGCGATTCCATCGTCGATTTGCAGACCTGTTCTCCTTGCGGGACGAAGAAGAAGCATATGGAGCGTTGCAACCTTCGTTGTTGATGACGCCAAGTAGATCTGGAAAAACGCAGCCGAGGTTGCTGTGGGAAGGCTGACGAGGCAGGGTGAGCGAGCGGAAAAAATGACCCGAGGAGTGATTGGCAAGTTGGAGGAGACTTCGACCGAGGGGGGAAAGACGTCGACGGAAGAGGACCGAGACCTCTGATACCAAGTTGTTATGGGCTTGGTCGGAGGAAGTATCGGAGACGAAGATGACGGTGGCTGAGATATTACAGAGCCATGACTGCGGCTGCTTAATCAGGGCGTGCTCAAGAGAGAGAGCTTCCAAGATCTCTTTTATGGTTTGATATAATAGACTTTGTTCATTGATACCAATACAAGACCCAATGAGTTCTTTAAATAGATTTACAATCGACTCTAATGGAAATACAAACGACGGACTTGGAATGTAAATAAATTGGAAATCAAGGACAGACTTGGAATGTGACTAAAAAGGACACCAGATAAAGACACGACATAAATAAGGACTTCATATAAGGACGCGAATTTTAAGATAGAATAAATGCATATTAAGAAATAAATAATGCCATATTAAGACCCATAACAGAATCCAGTGTATGCTCCTATTGATTCCATTCTATTAGGGTTTGTTCGGCGTGCAGGAATTGACTTTGGTCAAAAAACCAATATTTGCAGGAATTGACTTTATGCAAAAAACCAATTATGCTGTTCGGCTGGATGATGTAATTCAGTGAACATAATTGGAACTGATACATAAAAGTTTTTTGACTGCACGATGAAATTTATTCACAGGAATTGGGCAGCCCGGTGATAAAGGTATCCCCGCGCAACGAGGGTCCGGGGAAGGGTCCCACCGGTGAAATGTAGGCAAACCTTAGCATGCATTTTTGCAAGAGGCTGCTTCCAGGACTCGAACCCGTGACCTCAAGGTCACACGACAACACCTCAACCGGTGCGCCAAGGCTCCCTTTCCAATTCATTCACAGGAATTGAAATTTTAAAAATTCGCAGTTCTTAAAATTGAACCGTTTGAACAAAATACTAGTAATAAATAATGGTCATTAAACATAAATATGTTATAATCCATAAATGTTGGCCATAAATAAAAACAAACAAATAAAAAACCATCTTAAGCAAACTGCATTGTGCATAAATAAAAATACAAAACTAGCGATCAAACTGCATTCACAGCCATGTGCCCTTCAAGTTATCAGGTAGCATCATGAATATGTCATGCTTGATACTATCATGACACAGTATATCCATGGCCCTGAGTAAATCACGCTCGTCCAAATCATTCATCTGAGTAAGTGCGGCATAGATGCCATCAACATCGCTCGATGAACGTAAGGGCGAGCTAGCAGGCTTGGTGCTCACCGAACCTTGCACAAATTCAACCAATTTTTCTATGGCCACCTGTCACGACCCGTCTCGACAAGGGTCAGAGCGCACTTCGGGAGGGCCGTGATGCCACAAGCATGAGCGAGCAGGAAACCATGCCTGCTAAGGCGAAAACAGAAATACTACAATATATATGAATTTATTACTTTGAAAAAAATTTAGTGTAGTTTATAAATATGCGGAAGCCGAAATGAAAGGTTAATGCTCATGCATTTATAATAAAAATCTAATGTTGCACACAATGCTGAAACGGTGATCATGCTATAAGCCACAATAGTAAAATGACATAAACAAAATGATCTGATATATCAAAACACCCTAGGAGTTGTCCACAATACAAGAGAAAATGGCTGACAATAACTAATACATGAAAGTAAATCCAACAGTAATAGAAACAAAATACATAAAACCTGCTGACACAGTAATCAAAATAAAACCTCCAAGCAAAACTGCAGCTGAACGAAGAAAACTCAGGGAGCAGACGGCGCGGTCACGAACCCTAAGACAAATCCAAACAGACGGAAAATGTCTCAGAACAAGAAAAATAACAGAAAGCAGGCTATAAATTTAAGTACGTGCAGAAATAATTCTAAAGTACCAGTTAACTCTTGAAACAGGCTAGTGAAACAGACAGGTAACTAAATCAAGCAGAAACTATCTAGAAATATTAGCTTACTCCGGAGTATAGCCTAAACATGTATTTTGCAACGACATAAGCTGTAATCTATGAAATGCGTAGGACGTAGGTGTTTATTGTGGGCGCACATGGTTCACACTCAAGTCCAAGTGTAAGGCTTTCTAGAATATGAGTATTTCCCGCTTACCGTGACCATGCAATCAAGACGTTGCACCACTTAAACCCTAGTTTCCAAGATTTTCTTATGACACTCAAGACATAAGTGATTCATGTTTTTCCGAGGGGATTTCTATCACAACGCGACATACTCACGAGCGTTAATTCTTATGTTATCAGATACTGTTAATAATTTAGATATATGTAAGAAGAACTTAAATTCTTGTTTACAAGCGAGAGGGAATTTCTCCACTTGCCTTAAGGTGAAACCGCAACTACCAGCAACAGTTATGCGGCGCAAGCAAAGACAAGACTCTATTGAACCTGTTCAGGGATAATCGTAGACGATATTTGATATTTGACAAGCAGCAAACCACAAGCTAACACAGGCAGTTTAATTCGCGAAAACATAATCAGAAGCGGATTAGCAATTTACCTCCCTCAAGGTGAGGGGAGAAGAAGTTACCACAAGGATCGGGGGCTTGGCGGCGCTTGGGTGACGAAAACCCTAAATCGGAGAGGGTTCGGAGCGATTCCACCACTAGATCTGATGTGCGGCACCGAAAACGCAAACAAAATTGGGATTAGGCGGATTTACGACAAACATAAGAGGGACCGATGAAGTTACGTCGATCGAATAGCGAAAATCACCACAAGCATTTAGGGCAAATCTGAAAACAGAACTTTTGGCGGAGTTCCTTACCGAAGGAGACCAAATTTGTGCTCAGGAATCCATGAGGAGGGGTTTCGAGCGAAACCCTAGGAGTCCCCTTGAAATCCGCCGGCCGAAACGGAGAGGAAGAGGGGTTGTCGACCTCTTTGGAGGAGGAGCCACTGCCGGCCCTCAAGAAGGAGGAGGCACAGCTGGCCGGAGGAAACGAGGAGGCCTTGCTGCTACCGTCGACCTGGAGAGGGGAAGAAGGAGACAGCCTTGCTGCTGCCGGCGTCTAGAGAGGGGGAGAAGGGGCCCTTGCTGCTGCCGGCGTCCAGAAGAGGGGAAGAAGGGGGCGGCGCCGACGAGGACGGGAGCAGGAGGCGCAGGCGGCGTCGCCGAGTCGAGCGGGAGACGGAAACAGTGCGAGAGCGGGATCGGGTAAAAACCTAGCCGCACGCGGTTAGAAATGATCGGGAATGGGGGGGGGGGGGGGGGTCGGCTGGGGCTTTTAATAAAGGGTGATTTTTTTTTAATAATAATATTATTATTATTATTAAGTCCAAATTTAAGGGTTGTTACATTCTCCCCTACTTAGAAAGTTTCGTCCCGAAACTTCTGATGATTTCCTAGCTGGGGTTAATATGACGAAGATTCAGATGCCCTTTGTACCGACAAGGTTTGCAAATTAAGGCATGTAAACTAACTATGAAAATAGTAAAAAGAGAAGAGAACATGAGCGAAGACATACCAGGATTAAGAGAAAATGTGCGGATACTTGCTACGCATGTCAGCTTCGAGCTCCCAAGTGAACTCCTCAGACTTGCCATGCATCCAAAGTACCTTCACCATAGGAATAGTTCTCTTTCGAAGCTTGCGCTCTTGATATTCTACTATCTTGGCGGGTTCAATCGGATAAGACAAGTTAGCTTCACGAACCACCGAGATTTCCTCAAGAACACGATTAGGATCATGGATGTATTTCCGGAGCTGACTGACATGGAAAACATCATGAACACCGGACAACGAATCTGGCAACTCTAAACGATAAGCAGATCCTCCAACACGCTCTGAGATGGTGTACGGTCCCACAAATCTCGGGCTGAGCTTATGATGGCGACCAAACCGTTTCACCCCAGGAGTAGGAGAAACCTTCAACTACACCTGATCACCTACTGCAAACTCTAACGGACGGCGGCGCCGATTAGCATACTTCCTCTGTCTTTCAATGGCACGACTGAGCTGAAGACGAGTTTTCTTGGTGGCTTCTTCCATTTCCTGAAGTAACTCAGGGCCCAACACCACCTTCTCACCAACTTCTGACCAATAGAGAGGAGTTCTACAACGACGCCCATACAATGCTTCGAAGGGGGCCATCTTGAGGCTCTCCTGATAGCTATTGTTGTAGGCGAACTCAACCAACGGTAGGTGCTCATCCCAAGCTCCCTTGTAGTCCAGAATATAGCACCGAAGCATGTCTTCAAGAATCTGATTAACCCTTTCGGTCTGTCCATCGGTAGTTGGATGATAAGCGGTGCTCAGGTTGAGCTCGGTACCCAAAGCTTGCTGAAAACCCTTCCAAAAGTGCAAAACGAACCTCGAGTCACGATCAGAAACAATCCGCAGAGGAATCCCATGAAGTCTAACTATCTCAGAGACATAGATCCGGGCCATCTTCTCGGTGGAGTGACCTTCCTTGTACGGGATGAAGTGAGCCACTTTCGTCATGCGATCCACTATGACCCAAATCGCATCATGCCCTCTCGGAGTACGGGGCAAACCCGTGATGAAGTCCATAAAGACATCTTCCCACTTCCATTCGGGGATAGGCAAAGGCCGCAAAAGACCACCAGGACGCTGACGCTGAGCTTTCACCTTCTGGCACGTTAGACATCGAGAGATGAAGCGAGCTATATAATTCTTCATACCAGGCCACCAAACGATTTGCTTCAAGTCATGATACATCTTATTATTGCCTGGATGACCAGATGTGCGAGACTCGTGAGCTTCTCGGCAAATACTATCGAGCAATTTGGGAACATCAGGAATTCAGAGGCGGCCTCGGAAACGCAGAACATCGTCAGAGATAGAGAAATCCGGAAGAGTCCCAAGTTCGACCTGTCGGCGGATGCGCTGGAGTGCGGGATCAGATGCCTGCAAATCCTTCACCTGCTCTACCCACAACGGAACAGAAACCTCTTCATGACCCTCGGGTGCGATGGATATATCCATCCGATCGAGGTCATCAATCAAGGCTGCTAGAATAGCTGACATGGGTGCACAGGCGGCTACGGAGGCATGCCGGCTCAACGCATCTGCCACTGAATTGGCTTTACCAGGAACATACGTGAGCTGCAAGTCGTAATCTGCCACGAACTCGAGCCAACGCCTCTGACGAAGATTGAGGTCCTTCTGAACAAAGATGTACTTTAAACTCTGGTGGTCGGTGAAAAAGTGACACTTCACGCCATAGAGATAATGACGCCAAAGCTTCAAAGCAAACACCACCGCAGCGAACTCCAGATCATGAGTGGGGTAGTTGCGTTCGTGAACCTTCAACTGCCTCGACCCATAAGCAATAACACGATCATCCTGCATCAGGACACAACCCAAACCAACTCCGAAAGCATCAGTGTAAACTGAAAAGTCCAACCCTTCTGACGGAAGAGCTAAAACAGGCGCTGAACACAAACGTTGCTTCAACTCAGAAAAGAACTGCTCGCACTGATCTGACCACTCGAATCTAGCATGCTTTTGAGTTAGTCGAGTCAGGGGGGCAGCAAGAGAGGAAAAACCCTTGACGAAGCGTCAGTAATAGCTAGCCAAACCAAGGAAACTGCGGATCTCGGTAGGGGTAGTAGGTCGCTTCCAGTCCATAACTGCGGAAATCTTGGCAGGATCAACAGAAAGTCCATCCCCTGAAATGACGTGGCCTAAGAAGGCAACACGATCCAGCCAGAACTCACATTTTGCCAACTTTGCATAAAGCTGATGCTGACGAAGGGTAGAGAGAGTGAGTCTAAGGTGGGCTGCATGCTCCTCACGGGTCTTGGAGTAGACCAAGATATCATCAATGAAGACGATGATTAACTTGTCCAGGTACTCACGAAAGACATGGTTCATCATGTCCATGAATGCAGAAGGGGCGTTAGTCAACCCGAAAGACATCACCACAAATTCGAAATGACCATACCGAGTCGGGAAGGCCGTCCTGAGGACGTCGGAGTCCCTGATCTTCAGTTGATGGTAACCCGATCTGAGATCTATCTTGAAAAAGACTGTACTGCCCTTAAGCTGATCGAATAAATCATCCACACGCGGAAGGGGGTACTTATTCTTGATTGTCACCTTATTAAGATCTCGATAGTCGATGCACAATCTCATGGATCCATCCTTCTTTTTCACGAAGAGTACAGGGGCTCCCCAAGGTGACAAGCTAGGGCGAATGTACCCACGCTCAAGCAATTCGTCCAACTGCGATCTGAGTTCTTCTAGCTCACGAGGTGCCATACGGTAAGGAGCTTTAGATATGGGGCGCGTCCCAGGCTCTACATCAATACAGAACTCTACATCTCGATCAGGAAGCATCCCAGGAAATTCGGCGGGGAACACGTCAGGAAACTCCGAAGCAACAGGAATAGACTCGAGTTGAGGAGAGATAGTATCCGAGTGCGAAGCATAAACGAAGCAAACAGAACATCCTTGGCTAAGAAGGCGAGTGGCGCGCACAGCAGAGATTACCTTCAGGTGGCTGCGGGTCTGAACATGAACTCTGTAGTCCTTGCCATCAATGTCGAGATTGACCCTCTTTGCCACACAGTCCAGCTTTGCTCGATACGCGACCAACCAATTCATGCCCAGGATTACGTCGAACTCTGTCATATTCAGAACTATGAGGTCAGCGACGACTTGCAATTCTCCAAGCAGGATCGGGCAATTGAGAACGCCTCTGGTTGAGAGATGCAGATGACCGGGTACAGAAATCTCAAAAGGAACCTCAAGTGGCGAAGTATGCCAACTATAAAGGTCCACGATGCGGCGAGCAATAAAAGAGTGTGATGCACCGGAATCGAACAAGATTTGCATCCACTTATTCTTGATCCTAAAACTTCCTAAAAAGGAAAACATAACGCATAACAAGTTTGTTCGACTAAGGTAAGTCAGATTTAAGAATGCAGAAAAATTTAAAATTCTACACGAAACGTACCAGAGATGACGTCGGTAGATGCGAGCGCCTCGCCCTGAGTGAAGACGTTCAGCACAGCCCTGCCCTGAGCTCCGGGGATAACTTGCAGAGGCGGAGCGGGGATCGGGCTCTCCTTTATGGGACAGTCGAGCATGAGATGCCCAACCTGCCCACATTTGAAATAGGCCTTCTGCTTGCGGCGGCAGTCCTTTGCCAAGTGGCCCGGCCTCTTGCAGAAAGTACAGACGGAGGCAGCAGAGGCAAGCGTCATCTGAGGTTGCTGCGCAGGAGTAACCATCTTCTGTTTCTTCAGGAGGGAGCGGCAGACTTGGGCGACATGGCCCACCTTGTGGCAGAAGGCACACACCTCTTTGGACCTGGGGCTTTGCTGCTGAGATGGAGCATCCTTGCGCTTGAGGTCGGAAGCGGCGACATTGCTTGTTCCATGCTGGGCTTTCTTGGCAGAACGATCCAGCTCAATAGCTTCCACCCGCAAGGCGGCTCCCACGGTCTCCGCGTAGGTGGTGGCGCCATGAGCTACCACAAGCTGGCGGAAGTCATGACGGAGCCCCTTCACGAAACGACTGATCTTTTTGTCTTCATCCGGCACGAACTCCGCAGCAAGGAGGGAAAGGCGGGAGAACTCTCTCGCGTACTCGGTCACTGTCCTACCAGGCTGCTGAAGGGACAGGAACTTCTCAGCTAACTTGTCCCGCTCCACGGAAGAGAGGAAGTTCTCCATAAGAGCATTCTTGAACTGACCCCAAGATAAGGTGGTAGAATCGGGGAGGCTGCGGCGCTGGAGCCACCAAGTATAAGCATCCTCAGACAATTGATAGGCCGCAAGGAGGACCTTCTGGGTCTCGGGAACTCCAGCATACTCAAAATGCTTCTCCATCTGGGAGATCCATTCAGTGATCACGAAGTAGTCTCGATTGCCATCGAAAGACGGCGGATTCAGCCTCTTGAATGCAAGAGTATCTGCCATTGCCACGGGCGGGGCAGCCAGGTTTGACACGAGCGGGGGCACCAAGGTGACGGCAGGCGAGCCGGTCCCAGAATCAGTTGCAGGAGGGGTGGCTCCAGGAAGGGCAGTAGTGTTGGTAACTCCAGCTATCCCTGCACTGCCGGAACCAAGGGCCGGGTCAGGAGTTTGGCGATCCTCTTCCAGTCGGGTGAGACGTTCCAGAATCTGCCTCAGCAGCTGGGCAGTGGCATCTCCAGATGTTCCTTCCGCTGAAGAGGTAGTCTTCTTGCGCTGCGATCGCTTAGAAGCCATCTAGAAAGAAACACAAAATAACCAAGTAAGAGAAACAGTCAGGCTAAGCTTAGAGTGTTGAGACTACAGGTTCTAGCATTCTAATACTGTTGAATACGTAAATCATGTAATAGTTACATCATTTTCAGTGGACAACTCTAGGTGGTAGCCATGTAAGTGCAAAAGCGACGAAATGATCGCGTGCGTTAGAACAATGATTTGAAAAAATCCATGTGTGTACAATCGTTATCTGTTGCTCTCAGCTTAACACTCGTGCAATGAGTTATGTCATGCATGCAATGTATTTATGTCTACAATGCATCCTTAAGAATGTTCATGAGTGGATACACATGTCATGTTAAGCGCCCATATCACTTAACATGTCACGCGCATGATGATTCTAATGCCAGCGCACTTAAAAATATTAAACCGCCCATACAATTTAATATTCGCAAACGGTGTATATCCTAGTGGAAATTCATATGCATATAAATGTTAAGTTTGCCCATACTCCCTTAACATTTGTACGCATACTACTCATGCTTATGAGTAAGTGTGTGCGTGTTTCAGCCTCGAACAACAGATAACGACAAAGTGAGTGAGGAAATGATTGCATGCACGTATATTTACATAATAGATTTCAAAATATATGAAAATTTTAAAATACTTTATCTTTAGATGCTAAACCTCCCTCTGATACCAACTGTCACGACCCATCTAGACAAGGGTCAGAGCGCACTTCGGGCGGGTCGTGATGCCACAGACATGAGTGAGCAGGAAACCATGTCTGCTAAGGCGAAAACAGAAATACTACAATATATATGAATTTATTACTTTGAAAAGAATTTAATGTAGTTTATAAATATGCAGAAGCCGAAATGAAAGGTTAATGCTCAAGAATTTATAATAAAAATTTAATGTTGCACACAATGCTGAAACGGTGATCATGCTATAAGCCACAATAGTAAAATGACATAAACAAAATGATATGATATATCAAAACACCCTAGGAGTTGTCCACAATACAAGAGAAAATGGCTGACAATAACTAATACATGAAAGTAAATCCAACATTAATAGAAACAAAATACATAGAACCTGCTGACACAGTAATCAAAATAAAACCTCCAAGCAAAAATGCAGCTGAACGAAGAAAACTCAGGGAGCAGACGGCGCGGTCACGAACCCTAAGGCAAATCCAAACAGAAGGAAAATGCCTCAAAACAAGAAAAATAACAGAAAGCAGGCTATAAATTTAAGTACGTGCATAAATAATTCTAAAGTACCAGTTAACTCTTGAAACAGGCTAGTGAAACAGACAGGTAACTGAATCAAGCAGAAACTATGTAGAAATATTAGCTTACTCCGGAGTATAGCCTAAACATGTATTTTGCAACGACATACGCTGTAATCTATGAAATGCGTAGGTGTTTATAGTGGGCGCACATGGTTCACACTCAAGTCCAAGTGTAAGACTTACTAGAATAAGAGTATTTCCCGCTTACCGTGTCCATGCAATCAAGACGTTGCACCACTTAAACCCTAGTTTCCAAGATTTGCTTATGACACTCAAGACATAAGTGATTCATGTTTTTCCGAGGGGATTTCTATCACAACGCGACATACTCACGAGCGATAATTCTTATGTTATCAGATATTGTTAATAATTTAGATACATGTAAGAAGAACTTAAATTCTTGTTTGCAAGCGAGAGGGAATTTCTCCACTTGCCTTAAGGTGAAGCCGCAACTACCAGCAACAGTATGCGACGCAAGCAAAGACAAGGCTCTATTGAACCTGTTCAGGGATAATCGCAGACGATATTTGATATTTGACAAGCAGCAAACCACAAGCTAACACAGACAGTTTAATTCGCGAAAACATAATCAGAAGCGGATTAGCAATTTACCTCCCTCAAGGTGAGGGGAGAAGAAGTTACCACAAGGATCGGGGGCTTGGCGGCGCTTGGGTGACGAAAACCCTAAATCGGAGAGGGTTCGGAGCGATTCCACCTCTAGATCTGATGTGCGGCACCGGAAACGCAAACAAAATTGGGATTAGGCGGATTTACGACAAACATAAGAGGGACCGATGAAGTTACGTCGATCGAATAGCGAAAATCACCACAAGCATTTAGGGCAAATCTGAAAAAACAGAACTTTTGGCGGAGATCCTTATCGATGGAGACCAGATTTGGGCTCAGGAATCCACGAGGAGGGGTTTCGAGCGAAACCCTAGGAGTCTCCTTTAAATCCGCCGGCCGAAACGGAGAGGAAGAGGGGGTTGTCGACCTCTTTGGAGGAGGAGGAGCCACTGCCGGCCCTCAAGAAGGAGGAGGCACAGCTGGCCGGAGGAAACGAGGAGGCCTTGCTGCTGCCGTCGACCTGGAGAGGGGAAGAAGGAGACGGCCTTGCTGCTGCCGGCGTCCAGAAGAGGGGGAGAAGGAGCCCTTGCTGCTGCCGGCATCCAGAAGAGGGGAAGAAGGGGGCGGCGCCGACGAGGAGGGGAGCAGGAGGTGCAGGCGGCGTCGCCGAGTCAAGCGGGAGACGGAAACAGTGCGAGAGCGGGATCGGGGAAAAACCTAGCCGCACACGGTTAGAAATGATCGGGAATGGGGGGGGTTGGCTGGGGCTTTTAATAAAGGGGAAATTTTTTTTTTAATATTATTATTATTATTATTATTATTATTATTATTATTATTAAGTCCAAATTTAAGGGTTGTTACACCACCGCCACTGCGTCAACTCCCACCAGCTCGCTTCCTCCTCTTTCTACTGCTTCCTTTTCCTTCCACTCTAGTCCGTTCTTGTGTATTAGTAGTTTTTTCTGCTATAGTCTTCACGGCTATCTCATGTATCGTCTCTGTTGTGATCGCTGCATGACTATCAGTTGCTTTATCAGTCCCACATAACACAACCAAATCAGACCAGTTGACAATAACTTTATCTTTATAAAGCTTCACAAAAAGATGAGCCTGCAATATTACAAATAATTTATTATTTTAATTTTAATGCTCAAATACAGCGAGTAAGTATATAATTAAAATTCTACCTTGACATAGTTTGCCCACACTTCTTCACTGTCCACCTTCACCATGTTTCTTTGCAATCCCATCCAAATCCGCTCAGTCCTGCCGCCAATTTTTGTTGAGCTCTTATCTATGATATATGAACTAAGAACTGAATGAAATTTTAACATAAAAAATAAGTGAAATATTAACATGCAAAACAAGTGATTGAAATATTAACATGAAAAACTAATAACTGGTTGAAGTAGACATTGAGGCAACAAAAGTTCGATGGAATACATATAAGAATTTCATGTCGCTCCAATGCATCTCGTAACACTCTTGAATCATATGTTGAACCTTCCCTTCCAGGCAATTCCTATAGGAATTTCATGTCACTGTCACATACACCGAGTACATATGATGTGATAGCCTATTTACGATTACGATATCTACCTTGATCTTCAATATGAATAGTCAGTTCAACATGTGTTCCATCTAATGAACCAACACAACCTGCAAACCATCTAGATCTTAATAAAGTATTACGTAGAACGTCATTGTCTACAATATCTGTAGGCTGTCTAGGAATGTAATTCATAACTACTATAGCTGCACCAAAAGTCACTGCATGTGCTAATTTTGTAATGATATCCCTCTTTGTTTACCCAGAAGACCTCCTCCGAGTGGCCTTTCTCGCAGACCGGGCGGTCTGAGAATGCAAGTCGCCCGGTTCAGACTCAACAAGGTCTATCAACACCAGCCAGCACAAACCGAGCGGTCTGATAGTATTCAGATCGCCTCCAAGGATTGAAGATTTCCAAGGCTCATGTCCAGATGGCAAGCCGCGGTCTCAAGTCGGAGACCGCACGGGGTGCGCCATGAAGACTTCCAAAGCTCATGTCCAGAAGGCGAGCCGCGGTCTCAAGTCGGAGACCGCACGGGTTGCATCATCGCCTTGATCACAACATCTTCAGTCTCCGGCCAGGACAATCCGGGAGCGCAAGTCGCCAAGCCGTGCGGCTTCTTTCTTTTCTCCTCTCTGTATCCCGTCACCGCCTGCCCGATTCTCCTGTACCCGGGCAGGCGGTTATTTTATCCCTACCCGTTCGGGAAGCCCCCGAGCCTATAAATAGGGGGTGGCGACGTTCCCAAGGCACGCACACTCAAATCCAGAGCTCGCTTGTTTGAGCTGCGGTCTCGAGTTTCCCGTCTTGCGACCTGTCTGACCGGCCGGCTTCTGCTTTCCTGCATCTGCAGCCCGCTGTAATCTCTTTATTTCAATCAAAGGAAAGCCCGTCACATGAGTGACATTCGCCGTGACGGGCGAAGTCTGGCCTTGACCGCTGCTAGTGGTCTCGATTTCTCTAACTAAAAAGTAACCGACAGCCCGCAACCTCCGATTTCCTTCGGAGGTGCAATTTCGGATTCAACAGAAACACGCGACCTTCAGATCGCGGATTGTCGGTGAAATCCTTGCCGCAATGTCAGACCGCCAGTTCCCTCTTGGAGACCGCTCCGACCACAGTGAAGACTCCTTGTGGGAGGCTTTGGAGCAATCAAGAAGAGAAGCCGAGCGGGCTCAGAAAGCGACTGATCAGCGTTTGGACGCAATCAGTCAGACTTTAGCACTATTAACCGAGCGGTTAGTTCCACAACAAACCGCGGTTAACCAGGCGGTGACTCCGGTCCCTCCTCCACCTCCTCCTTACCCGCTACCACAAGTCGCCAACATCCAGCCACTGCAAGAAGGTTTTGCGGCCAGGCAAAACTTCTACCAAGAGGCCGCACACAGCATGCCGGCCCGAGTTCTTGATTTCCAGGGGGCGGCTTCTCATGCAGCCCGCCTGTCCTATCCGCCAGAGGGAGCAGCTCGCCTTTCCTACCCGCCTGAGGTCGCTGCTCATCATTCCTACCCGCCAGAAGCCGCTGTCCGCTCCTCCTACCAGGCGGCTTGTCCGCGAGTAGCCGCAGCTCAGGCAGCTTACCATTCTGCTCCTCTATACGAAGATATTGAAGAAACTTCTCCCTTCATGGACGAAGTCCGAGGGGAGCCAGCCCCGAATAATTTCAGAGAGCCTCGTCTGCCAGCTTTCAATGGAGAAACTGATCCCACTGTTCATCTACAAGCCTTCGAGTCGGCCATTGCTCTGAGGACCCTCTCGGATGCAACCAAATGTAAACTCCTTGTGACATCCTTCGATAGACAAGCAAGAGAGTGGTTCTATGGGCTGCATCCTAGGTCGATTAGTTGCTTTGCTGAGCTGCGCAGGGAATTCTTGCTCAGGTTTTCTACTTCGAGAAAGAGGAAAAGTGGCCCGGCGGCCCTTTTTGATATAAGGCAGCGAGAAGATGAAACGTGGGCCCGTTTCGTGGACCGTTTCCAGAAGGAAATTATGGAAGTTCAGAATGTGGATCCGGAACTATACAGGGTGACCCTTATTTATGGCTTGAGGGAAGGCCCCCTGAAATTCGAGGCAAACATAAGGGAGCCAAAGACTTATCAAGAGATGATAAGTTTGGCTAACATGTTCATCAGAGGAGAAAAGAGTAACCCTGGCTACGTCGCGAAATTGGTGAGCGACAAGGAGCAGTCTAATCCATCCTTCCATCATCCACCATCAAACCAACCCCACTTTGAGCCCCGTTCCCAGAGGGGAAGAAATTACAAAAACAAGCAACCCTTCATCGGCCATCAACGGTTTCAGGATCAGAAACCGCCATTGGCCATCACATCCGCTCCATCCGTTCCTCTTCCACAAATAATGCCGGCATACCTACCACAATATACCGCGCAGCCACCTCCAGTCATTCCATCCACCCAGTATGATGACTCGCAAAAGTCATTTACTCCTCTGAATGTTACTATGGACGAAGTCGTCCAAATCCTCCAGAAAAGGCCGGACTTTAAAAGGCCTGCTCCTCTGAAATCGGATGTTCGTAATCGAAATTCAAATCTATACTGTGAATATCACAAGGAGGGAGGGCATCTGACCGAAGATTGTCGGTCCCTCCGCTTGTTGATAGAAAGGCTCTTGGGAGTGGGAAAACTCCGAGGTCTAATCCCGAAGGAAGTAACTGCTGATCCAGCCACTGAGAAGAAGAAGGAAACAGTGGAGGTAACTTGGGAATGCGCCGACGTTGAAGACGCCGGCTGCTATGGAGATATTCACCCTTCGACTGAATGCATTGAGGTCAATGATGTGGGCCCCTTGGGGGACATTTATTGCATTCATGGAGGGGCTGGAGCTGAATCGTCTCGTAAATCCAGCATTGCAAGAGTTCTGAAACAAGAAGTGGCAGCAACCACAACTTCTCCCCCTGAAAGAACCATCGTCACTTTTGGTCAAGATGATCTTCCTCCAAATGCCAATCCCTTTGACGATGCCGTGGTCATCAAAGCCGTCATTGAGAATTATACTGTTCACAAGATCCTGATTGACACGGGAAGTTCCGTTAACCTCCTCTTCCGTCCAACCTTTGAAGCCCTGAAGACTGGAAAACCTCTGCTTTCCACCGATGGGCCCCTCTATGGCTTTTCTGGGGAGAAGAAAGAAGTGGAAGGTTCTATAAAGCTCCTAGTTTCTCTGGGGGAGTGATAAAGCTGATCAACTTTGTGGTGGTGGATGCCCCAAGCAACTACTGCGCCATCTTCGGAAGCCCATTCTTAATGCCTACAGGGCAGCAGTGTCCACTTTCCACCTTGTTCTTAAGTTGCTGCCGAGGGAAGGCAGTATCGGATCAGAAGCAATCCAAAGGTGGCTCGGGAGTGCTATGTGCGAACCGTCAACATGATCACCGACATTCCACTTCCCGAGGCCACGACAGAAGTGCTGGAAGTTGCTGAATCTTCAAAGGCTGCTGAGGAGAGGAAAGATTGAGAAGGGGCTCACCTGGAACTTGCCCAGGTGACCCAAGAAGTCCCCATTTCTGAGGGGGAAGGCAAGAAGCTGATCATCAATGCGGAGCTGCTGGAAGAGGAGAAAGTGGAGCTGATCTCCTGTCTTCTGGAGAATCTGGATATCTTCGCCTGGTCAGCGGAGGATATGCCGGGAGTCGATCCGAACGTGGCTTGCCATCATCTGAACATATCTCCTGAGTTCAAGCCAGTCCAGCAAAAGAAGAGAAAAGTGGCAACCAAGCTGGCAGTGCCCATCAGAGAGGAGGTTGCCAAACTCCTGAAAGCAGGCTTTATTTCTGAAATTCAATATCCCACGTGGATGTCGAATGTTGTAATGGTTAAAAAATCTGGTGGGAAATGACGCATGTGTTTGGATTTTACTAAACTCAATAAAGTGTGCCCCAAAGATTGCTACCCTTTGCCTCAGATAGATGTTTTAGTAGATTCCGCGGTTGGGTATAATTTTATGAGCTTTCTTGACGCATTTTACCACCAAATCAAAATGCACAAACCTGATATCCCGCACACTTCTTTCATCACAAACGATGGGTGTTATTGTTATCTCGTAATGCCCTTCAGACTCAAAAATGCGGGTGCAACATACCAGAGAATGATGGATACAGTTTTTAAACATCAAAAAAGCAGGAATCTTGAAGTTTATGTTGACGATCTCCTCTTGAAAAGTAAAACATTCTCAATAC
Organism: Dactylorhiza incarnata; assembly: GCA_033032865.1. Taxonomy (NCBI): domain Eukaryota; kingdom Viridiplantae; phylum Streptophyta; class Magnoliopsida; order Asparagales; family Orchidaceae; genus Dactylorhiza; species Dactylorhiza incarnata. The sequence continues at coordinate 1,573,769 of JAWHQI010000336.1, forward strand.
ATTTGAAAGACCACGTAGAAACGTTCGCTATTCTACGGAGGTTCAAATTAAAATTAAACCCATTAAAATGTGTGTTCGGAGCAAACATGGGGAAGTTTCTCGGGCATCTCCTCACTCACGATGGCCTTGCAACGAACCCAGATAAGGTGAAGGCCATCCTCGATATGATTCCTCCTCGTAATACCAAGGAGGTCCAGCAACATGGATGAAGGTTGGCGGGACTGAGCAGGTTTATCTCCAAATCAGGAGATAAGAGTGCTCCATTCTGTAAAATACTCCGGGGAGGATCAAAATTTGAATGGAACGAAGAATGCAGCATGGCTTTTGAGCAGTTAAAAGTACAGTTGACTTCGACCCCTCTACTTCAAAGTCCTCGTGAGGGGGAGATATTATTCTTATACTTGGGGGTCGGCCCAGATGCGGTAAGTTCTGTCCTCGTCCGGGAGGAAAGGAAGAAGCAGTTCCCAATATATTATGTCAGTCATATCCTCAAGGATGCAGAAACGAGATATTTAATCCTGGAAAAGCTAGCTTTGGCTTTGGTCATGTCATCGCGAAGACTTCGCCCTTATTTTCAAGCTCATCCAATCCAAGTAATTACAGATCATCCTTTGAGAAGCATTCTTGAAAAGCCAGATCATTCAGGGAGGCTGGCCAAATGGGCTATCGAATTAAGCGAGTTTGAAATATCCTATATCCCGAGGACAGCAATCAAAGCACAGGTCTTGGCAGATTTCTTGGTTGATACAACAGAATCCAGTCCCGAGGAAGTGGAGAAATCACCTTTGGCCTGGGTTGTTTACGTAGATGAGGCTTCTGGCAAAAACTCCGTGGGAGCCAGAGTAGTTTTAATTAGCCCGAATGACATTAAACTTGAGCAGGCTATCAAGTTCTTCTTTCCAGTCACAAATAACCAGGCAGAATAAGAGGCACTTCTGGCTGGTCTGAGGCTTGCAAAAGAGTTGGGCATTGAACATGTGCATGTTAAAACCGATTCATTGGTAATGGCTTCTCAAGTTTTGGGGAATTACGAAACAAGAGAGCCAATGCTGAGGAAGTATCTACTGCTAGCAAAGGAGGAGATTGGGAGATTCAAATCATTTATCATCAAGCATATTCCCAGGACGCAGAACGAGGAAGCAGATGAGTTGTCAAAGTTCGGTCTTCCGTCAGGGGGAGTGATCTTTGAACTTTTTCATCCGGCAACAGAGGAGGGTGAACTCATGCAAATCGATCAGCATCCTTCTTGGAAGGATCCTTATGAACTATATTTATCAAAAGGAGAGTTTCATCAATGTATTAAAGACAAAAGAAAATTCAAAAGAAAGGCGGCATATTACTACCTGATAGCGGGAATCTTATACAGGAAAACGTTGATTTCTCCCTCGGCACGGTGTGTTTCCGAAGAGGAAGTTCCGACCATACTTCAGGAAGTTCATTCCGGGGAATGTGGCAGCCATTCAGGGGCGAAGAATTTAGAGAAAAGAATCTTGAGGCAGGGGTATTTCTGGCCAACCATGAGGAAAGATGCCGAAGCATTTGCCAAGCGATGTGTTCAGTGTCAAAAGTTTGTTCCTCTTCAACATCTGCCTTCTCAGTCGCTTAGATCAATAACCGCACCGTGGCCCTTCGCAGTTTGGGGGATGGATCTTATCGGACCCTTCCCAATGGCTAGTGGCCAGCGTCGTTTTATCATTGTGATGATTGACTATTCCAGCAAGTGGATTGAAGCGAAGGCATTGGCAAAAACTACAACCCAAGTCATCAGAAACTTCATCTGGGGAGAGATAGTTTGTCGACTCGGAATCCCGCTGGCGATTGTCACTGACAATGACCTGCAATTCAACAATTCAGAAATGATAAACTTCTGTGACCAAATTGGAATTGATCTTCGGTTCTCCTCAGTGCATCATCCCAGAAGCAATGGTCAAGTGGAAGCAGCTAACAAGCAAATCCAATATCTTTTGATGAAAAGGGTGCTAAATCAAAAGGGAAATTGGGCAGAACAACTTCCTTCTATCCTTTGGACTCTTCGCACTACTCCATCCTCAGCTACAGGAGAAACACCTTTCAAGTTGACTCATGGTTCAGAGGCGGTTATTCCAATAGAGTTTGAAGTGGTTACTCCCAGAGTTGTGTATGCAAAGGAGGGAGAAGAAGCGTGGATAGAGCATAATGACGAAGCCATCAAATACAGTCTGGATTTGATCGAAGAGCTTCAGGATGAGGCAACAATCAGACAGGATGAAGTGAAAAGGAGAATGACCAAGTACTTTGACAGGAATGTCAGGGTAAAACATTTTGCAGTTGGAGACATTGTGCTAAAGAAAGTTGATGCAGCGGCCAGAACAGGCAACGTCGGAAAGCTAAATCCCAATTGGGCAGGACCTTTCATCATCAAAGAGGTACTGAAGAGCGGGGCTTATCGCCTCCAGACAAGTGAAGGGGAGTACATCTCACGCACCTGGAGCGGTGACGACCTTAAACGGTTCTATCCTTAAAATGTCTTCTTCGTTTCTTACATTTTTTGGATATTCAATAAGAAGCCCCATACTGACACATCTCCATGTCTGATGATTCTTTTTGCACTTTTTTATATATATATCCTCCTCACTGAACCACGGAGACATCGCCAAGTTCTGCTCGAACCCCCTCGGATTGTAGTCATTAGCGTAAAACCACGAAGATCATGTGTAGCGAGGAGTTTTCTCACACGTGTAGTGGTAGCTTGCCAATTCCCGTGCGGTGGTCTTCGGAACTTTGGATCCCGGCTGATATCTGACACACCCCTACATCAAGGGAGGTCTAGGTGAATGTTGGCTCTATCATGCCCCGAGAGGGATATAATTACAACTTTGATGATCTTTCTGAGGAAAGCAATGACGGTATAGCCCCCGCGGCATAACCACACCTGCCCAACTGATCATCTTGGTCTGTGACCATCAAATACTCCTAGGTGCTCTCAAGCAATGCCTAAGCGGGACCCATAACTGAGTTGATCTCTCTGAGGAAAGCAATGTTCGCCGCCTAGGCCCACCTGCCCAATTGATCAACTCGGCTTGTAACCCTAGGCAAAAGAGCAGTTGAGTCGCTTACAGCCCTTATGACCACTTGAGGAAAGCAATGTTCGCCGCCTAGGCCACCTGCACACTTGGTCATCTGGGTCTGTATTTTTCTTTTTTCTAGAGCTCTTATGACCACTTGAGGAAAGCAATGTTCGCCGCCTAGGTCCACCTGCCCACTTGGTCATCTGAGTCTGTAGCTATTTCTTATTACATTGCAAGAAATTATCTCATCTTATATGGTCACTCTAGACCATTTGGGAGAAAACATGATTTTTATAGGTACATCGCAGAGCGATCGGTTTGATGCGTAAACCGGGCGGTTTGAAATAAGCAGGTACCAAAGTTATCGGGCGGTCTGGTTATTAAACCTGGCGGTTTGAAATAAGCAGGTACTAAAGTTATCGGGCGGTCTGGTTATTAAACCAGACGGTTTGAAATAAGCAGGCAATATAATTACCAGACAGTTTGATTATTAAACCAATCGGGTCAAAAATAAGCAGGATATCACAAAATGCCATGAGGCCTATCAGGGTATTGAGCATAACCGTGACCGGCCGGTCTTATCATCCGATTTATAATCTATCATCCTTATGGGATATAGTTACAGCTTTGATGATCTTTCTGAGGAAAGCAATGACAGTATAGCCCCCGCGACATAACCACACCTGCCCAACTGATCATCTTGGTCTGTGACCATCGAATACTCCTAGGTACTCTCAAGCGATGCCTAAGAGGGACCCACAACTGAGTTGATCTCTCTGAGGAAAGCAATGTTCGCCGCCTAGGCCCACCTGCCCACTTGGTCATCTGGGTCTGTACTTATGTTTTTTCTACAACTCTTATGACCACTTGAGGAAAGCAATGTTCGCCGCCTAGGCCCACCTGCCCACTTGGTCATCTGGGTCTGTACTTATTCTTTTTTCTACAGCTCTTATGACCACTTGAGGAAAGCAATGTTCGCCGCCTAGGCCCACCTACCCACTTGGTCATCTGAGTCTGTAGCTATTTCTTGTTATATTGCAGGAAATTATCTCATCTTATATGGTCACTCTAGACCATTTGGGAGAAAACATGATTTTTATAGGTATATCGCAGACCGGTCGGTTTGATGCTTAAACCGGGCGGTTTGAAATAAGCAGGTACCAAAGTTATCGGGCGGTCTGGTTATTAAACCGGGCGGTTTGAAATAAGCAGGTACTAAAGTTATCGGGCGGTCTGGTTATTAAACCGGACGGTTTGAAATAAGCAGGCAATATAATTACCAGACAGTTCGATTATTAAACCAATCGGGTCAAAAATAAGCAGGATATTACAAAATGCCATGAGGCCTATCAGGGTATTGAGCATAACCGTGACCGGCCGGTCTTATCATCCGATTTATAATCTATCATCCTTATGGGTATTAGTTCTATCCGTTTGGGTAGAAATATGCTTTTCACAGGAAAGTAATTATGATTCTTGCGAGATGGAGATCATTACAAGTATCAAGCCATTAACCGCCCGAGTTATATACAGATCGCACGGGCTTATCAGTTAAAGATTATACTCAAGGATGGGACCTACAGAAATCTGAATTATAAGTCGTTCGAATTAAATACTAATCGCACGACCTGTTGATTGTTTTCTTTTGACTTGGTATTCTCTATTTTGCGAAGTAATCATGTAAGGCCGGGAAGTAATCGCGCGGCTTGAATTCACATATACGGAGACATCTAATCACATGAGATGCATTCAAGTCGCACAATTTGCGATCAGGATATAATCATTGCAGCGGCTTAAAGTTGCATTCGGTTGACTCAGGATATTCATATTAAGAACCTACAGAGTTCAAATTTCTATCCGCCCGACTATATATTATAACCGCATCAAATTATTTATCAAGGTATGAATGGTTGATATTCTTCCGGGTTATATGGCATTTGCTGAGTCGAGATCAAAGAAACAGGCCGCCCGAACAGGATTTACAACGTTCGAATGGCTATCTAATTGGAATTTTGAAGGTTCAGTACCCGAACCGACTGGGTTATTATTAAGTCGCATGACCTGATTAGAAGAAAGTTAATTATCCAAAACAGAAAGAGATCGCAAACAATCAGAAGTAAGTCACGGAAAGAGAACAACTAGACAGGTAAAAACTTTCCATTTCATTATCAAAATATCTTTACATTGTTTTATAACCGACCGGTTAACAAAACCAAGCCGTCGACTATTCAAAATAAAAACAAAATACATTTATTGCCCGTCCGGCTTGAGCCTTTTCGATGCAGGAGTGCTCGAGTTTTCGCTGCCGCCAATCGAAACGTTGGGAGAATAGCCCTCGCTGCCCGACGAAGACGAGCTGCTCAGTTCACCCGACTTAATCGGCTTCTTCTCCAGAATCACTGGACTCAGAGTCCGAGCCGCTCTCTCCCTCCTTAGCCGCAGCGGGCTCTTCAGCTTCACCGTCCTCATCGTCACTCTCCTCCGAACTGGTCTCGTCGACCTTATTCTTCCCTTTTGCTTTCCGCCTGAGCTTGTCCAGCTTCTTTTGTAAGGAGGGATAGGCGTTCGAGAAGGTGAAGTTCTCGAAGCCAGGCGCCAACCCGCCAAGCTCCCTCAGGCGGTCAAAAGCTCCATCAATCCCCTCGGCTACGTGGGGGAAGAGCTCTTCCTGGTAGACCAGGTCGGTCTCATAATACTTTTTCTGCAAAAAGAAATAGAGGTAAGACCACACGGTCTGGTAAATAAGAAAGTCGGTTAACAAGGTGATAACTTACCAACTCTGCCTCCTTTAGTCGTTCGACTTCTTTTTCCAATTCAGCGACCTTCTTTTCTAAATGATCATTTGCTTTGATCAACCTTTTGATGGTCATGCCCTTGAAGTGATTGGTAATAAAACTTTCAGCACCAACCCGCGCGGCTTGCCGGGCGAGCTTTTCTTCAGGAATCCTCCTTAACCGCCTGAAGTTACGCCGGCCATACATGGCGATGCCGGCGGCTTCTGCGTGTCGGCCGGATTTTTCATTTATCCAGTGGGGGAGTGCAGTGGAGACCTGGACACCATTGCCGTCCGGGTGCCAGGACAAGACTATGCGGCCTTTCAAATCCTTCACTTTGCTGAAGGATTGAAGAGAAGAGAAGTCGCCAGAGGAGGCCGAATCCTCGTCGTCAGACATCGGCGGCTTGTCTCTCCTCTGCCTTTTTTCCCTCTGAGTCAGAACCAAGCCGGCCGGACTGACCGACTTGTTCCTGGGAACGATAGCCTCGGCTGGAAAAGGGAAGTGGAAGTATCAGAACAGGAGGCCGCGCGATCAATATCAAAACAGGAAGCGGGTTGAAGAAAACTTACTGTCCTCAAGCCGGACATTCTCCAGCTCAACAAGCAGCGGAATGTAGTGGCTTACATTAAGCCGCTCATTCTCAAGAAGTTTGCAGGTCTTCATCTCAATCTCGTTGACGGCGATTTGTTGAAAGGCCTCCTCTGGCCGAACCTGCGGGTTAGGGTTTAACAGGCCAAGGAGGCCTTCAAATATCAGATATCTTTCTGACCAGGCCGTAACCTTGTTCGCAAGGTTAACCACTTTCAATCCCCTGCAACCGAAATACAAGTGGCCTTTAAATACATCCGACTCAGAGTCCGGGATAGCCCGCACCGAGAAGATTTTTCTAAAGAGGTCCATCGAGAAGCGGACTCTCTCAGACCGCAGATTAGAAATGAAGCTGCATATGCCGGCCATCGAATTGTGGGAAATTTGACCGGGAACAACCCCGTAATGGTCAAAGACCATGGCGAGTTCGAGGGATATTGGAATTTTGAAGCCGCAATCGAAGTGATCGATTGGGATAGCAATCTAATTTGATGCGGAGGAATTTTTATTCGCTCGTCGCGGAATGGAAGCCGCGCGAGTAGCGGACTCCCTACCATGTGCTTCTCCACGAATTCGTCCAACTCTGCTTTGGTCAGTCGGCATTCCTCGTGGTCTGCTGAATGGAATGCTAAAGCGGCTTCAAATCGGGTAGCAGACACCTTCGCAGGTCGCTTCGGCTGACGGTTCACTCCCATCTTGAGATTCTGCTGAAAGGGTCTTCGGAAAGGCGCTACTTATAAGAATAAGTGATCTGCATTTAGCAAAGGTCAAATCGCGGCTAGCCTAATCAACCCGCGCGGGCAAATTTTCGTACAGAAAGCTAGTTCATTAGCAGCAAACCACAAGAAGTAAAATCCAAGCAAGCGGTTTAAAGAACAGCAGAAACAAGCCGCTCGGCTTGCAAAGCAATTCGTAGGCATCAATCAATATACAAAGGAAGAAAATAAACGCATTCAAATAAACAGACCGCACGGTCTGCAAGACAAACCGAATATCATAAAATTAAGCTCAAGCAGTCAAGTTTGTCCGAAGGACCGAATAAAACATTACAAATGATTGTCTTAAAACCGCTCATCACTAGCGGGCATCACTCGGCGCATCCTCTCTATGAAGTCGCGCGACATGGTCGCCGATTTGAAGAACAGTTCCTTGCATCTGATTAATACTATGATTAAGGTGGTTGATAATGCTATGAAGCCGCGCGACATCCCGCTCTACCTGCGCTGCCGAAATCACGCGAGTAGGTAAGGCCGCCGCGGCCTCATTTACATTAGCAGCAGGGTGGATCACCCCAACCGCTGGAAGAGTTGAGCTCGTCCCAACAGCCGGGCGGTGTGATCCACGCCGACCTTCATCAGCCGTATTAAAAGGACGCCGGCTTCCGCCGACCTCCCTTGTCAGATGGAGATACTTTTCTCTATAGTAAGCGCAGTCGTCCTCGAGCTTGCGGATTTCCTTCTTTCCCCTATCAAGTCGGGCGGTCAGCGCAGCAATCTGGTCCTGTTGCATCTTCTCTTTCTCCTGTCTTTCTTTCCTCTCAGTCTCCAACGCAACCCGCATGGCAGTTTTTTCATCCTCAGCGACCTTCTTATGCTCCTCAAGGGTCTTCAACTGTTGCTTGAGGATTTCAAAATTGCTTTGAAGATCGGCCATCTCCTTTTCCATCTGGGTGTCCGCGTTCGGTAAGGAGCTTGGAAGGGATGAAATCAGCGGAGGAAGGCTAGCCACTAAGTCGCCCGACTTCGGAATAGAATCATGATCGTCTGCAACAAAAAAGACAGTCAGAATGGTCGGGCGAATGTAATTTTATATAACAGGGGCATTGTCAAAAGAAGACCGCTCTTTCCAAACTCTCCTTGCTTACAAGCCGCAGCAGTTCGGGTAAAGTTTGGGTGGATAGACCGCCTCGCTTGCTCGGAATCGATCTTTCGACGCTGCTCTCTCCACGACCTCTCGTTCTGCCTCCGCTTGGCAGCAGAAAATTGAGCAGCGGAGGGAAAGAAACTTGGTGACGGGTTCAGTAACAAGTCGTGCGGCTTGTTTCGAGACCGCGTTTTGAAAAAACGAACAGGGCGGTAACCCGCAACCCCTTTACCTGGTGCAAGAAGATTGAGTGGCGGCGGCGGCGGCGGCTTATCCAGAAGCTCTCTCATCTTCTCCTCCTTCATTCTCATAATCTGCATCCCAGCCATCACAGAGTCCCTAGGAGCTGGTGCTGCCTTCTCAGTCCGGGTCGCATCCTCGCCAGGGGGGGTCAACCTCGTTCAAATCAGCGGAATCACCAAGCAGTTCATCCTGTTTCTTAAGGGTATCAAAGTCTTTGATAATATCGCTCAAAGTCATGCTATGAGCAGGGGCAGGGACCTGGTCGCCCGGCTTGGGGGAGGGAGTTGTTAGGCCCTCAGAAACTTCCCTTTCGCGTGCCTTGCCTTGAAGACTACCCGCTCCCGGCTTTCTTGAGGCCGCTCTATTCCTCGCCTTTAAAATCTTGGCTTTCCTCAAAAGCCTCTCTGTGGTTGTCTCTGCTCTCTTCCTCTTCTTCACCGACTCTTGCTCGGCTTGCTGCGAGCGGACAGGACTATCCTCGATATTCACTATTGGGTTCTGCTGCCCGGTCGGTTTGGGGGAGTCAACCGCTTCTCCTCCATCGCTTATCTTCAAATGGTATACCCCAGAAGGAGTAATCTCCATATTGAAGGAATCAGCCCCCTCGGCTTTCGGGACAACGATCTCAGGGTTCGACTTATCTTGAGGAGGGGGCGGATCGGTCGCCTTATTGGAAGGGGTAGACAAGTCAGTTGGGGGCGGGTTGGAGCTACCCGCTCCATCTTTGGCCAGCAAGACGTCTGATAACGCAGGGGGAAGGTCGGTCAGCTCGCCCTTGGAAGCGATGGTAACAGTCCGATCAACCTTTTCAGGTCGATGGGTCTTCTTCTTTTTATTCTTCTTCTCTTTCTCGCGGTCTCCACGGTCTTTAGTCGACCTCTGGCGGCTTTCGAACTCGGCCATAACGTTCACCATCTTGATCGGGCTGGTTAGCCGGAGGGTTCTGACCGCAAGAGGCGAGTAGCGATCCGTGATAGCGCTCCAATTATGCGGAAACAAAAGCTTCCAGAGCATTTATAACCCACGAGGAAAAACAGGCGCGGCCTCCGGCTAGAACTAATATTTTCGAAATCATTTCGGGATTTGAAAATATGTGGCGATTATGTTTACCCAGAAGACCGCCTTCGAGTGACCTTTCTCGCAGACCGGGCGGTCTGAGAATGCAAGTCGCCCGGTTCAGACTCAACAGGGTCTATCAACACCAGCCAGCACAAACCGAGCGGTCTGATAGTATTCAGATCGCCTCCAAGGATTGAAGATTTCCAAGGCTCATGTCCAGAAGGCAAGCCGCGGTCTCAAGACGGAGACCGCACGGGGTGCGCCATGAAGACTTCCAAGGCTCATGTCCAGAAGGCGAGCCGCGGTCTCAAGTCGGAGACCGCACGGGTTGCATCATCGCCTTGATCGCAGCATCTTCAGTCTCTGGCCAGGACAGACCGGGAGCGCAAGTCGCCAAGCCGCGCGACTTCTTTCTTTTCTCCTCTCTGTATCCCGTCACCGCCTGCCCGATTCTCCTGTACCCGGGCAGGCGGTTATTTTATCCCTGCCCGTTCGGGCAGGCTCCCAAGCCTATAAATAGGGGGCGGCGACGTTCCCATGGCACACACACTCGAATCCAGGAGCTCGCTTGTTTGAGCTGCGGTCTCGAGTTTCCCGTCTTGCGACCTGTCTGACCGGCCGGCTTCTGCTTTCCTGCATCTGCATCCCGCTGTAATCTCTTTATTTCAATCAAAGGAAAGCCCGTCACAGGAGTGACATTCGCCGTGACGGGCGAAGTCTGGCCTTGACCGCTGCTAGCGGTCTCGATTTCTCTAACTAAAAAGTAACCGACAGCCTGCAGCCTCCGATTTCCTTCGGAGGTGCAATTTCGGATTCAACACTCTTACCTTTGTTTTGCAGCTCGATAATATCCATTTCCGCAAAACTAAGAATAAAATGATTAACTATGGTTTCAAAATTTATATTGATACAATATAACGAATAGAAATGAATTCTAGTAGCTGCAGCACAACTAGAAATGAAAATGTTCAATATTTTTAAAAGCCAAATATGCTAGAAATGAAAATGTAACGGACCGTGAGTTGACAAAACTAGGAGTTTCCCAACATGAGACTGTAACCACAATACAATTTTTTCAACACTTCCCCTCTGTGCAGTGTTTTTGACTTCTAACATGTGAAATTCATTTTAGTTAGGTAACATGGAGTGGATTGTCATGTCTACGCAACTTTGATATCATGTTAACCACAATACATGAGTTTTCCCACGAGGAACTATATTCTCAGCAAAATTTCAAGATTCAAGCAAACAGATCCACAAAAGTCTGAACTAAGACTGATACGGTATTATGTAAGAACCTATTCATGCATACAACCTAAAACTAACTCACTTTAGGTAGAGATGCCATATGCGGATCTGAGGAAGATTCCATATGCGGATCTGAGGAAGATGCCATAGGCTGAACTAAGACTGATACTCTCTGTTTCCCTATGAGGAACAGAGAAACCATATTCTCATTAAACTGAGGAAGAAGAAAACAAGTCAGAAAACTAAATATAGCCAGAAATCTGCCTGAGGAAGAAAAATGTTACCTGTGGAAGAAGAAATCAAGTCTTCAAATCATCTAGATTGGCCCTTTCGGAAGACAGATCTGAAAGAATAATAAGAAGGGGAGGGAGAGGAAGTGGAAGAAGAGGAAGACGGAGAGGAAGAAGAAGAGGAGGAAGAGGAATCCGAAGCACAACCTTGAGATGGAGCGGTCGGGAGCGACAGTCGCGGGGGTGGGCGTCGCGGTATGAGTCGGTGCAAGGTCGTCTGGAGCAATATCAGGCAAAATCGGCATCAAGAGGTAAGTTTTTGGGAATTTATATTTTAGGTTAACGCCAATACCTATGGGTTTTGGTTTCTTCAAAGCCAATACCCGCAGAAATATAGCACGCCGAACAGGAGAATTGACTTTCTAGAACCCAAAACCAATTCTAGAAAGCAAATTCCTGCGCGCCGAACGGACCATTACTGTTTTCAAATCATCTATTCAGATCATATCTATGAATTCGACCTAAATCCCGACTCATAACGCTCCATTTTCTCATAGAAATATTTGTTAGGACTATAATTTCAGAATGAAAAGAAAAAAAGTAGTTGATCTGTAGATTGGTTTTTCTGCACCAGCCACCAGCACAGTCTGGGATCATGAATGATATGGGTCGATTCGTTCTTTCTCAACGCCGACAGTAGAGTTTCTTCCACATGGCCGACCCATTCTTTCTTCCCCAACGCTGTCCGTGTAGGTTCTTCAACAATTTCTTATATTTTCCTTTATTGAATAATTGTATAGATGGATTACAGCTGTCCAGATTTAATCCTTTTAAAGTGAATCCACAATGGAGTGCCAGCGGCCACACAAGATGGGTAGTTTTTGAATGTAGAAGGATTGGAGTGGTTTCAAGGATACCTTAGCTTATGCTTGTCCAGATATGCATAGATGGGCTGCAAGGGATGGTGATTATGAGTCCTATGGTAAATTTGGGTGTGCATATTATATTTGGGTAGCAAATAAATTTTTATGGTGTGCATAAAACCATTTTAGATGTGCACGTAACATTACTCGGAAATAACTGGGAGATCATGGTAAGATTACAGTTCCTCTAGGATTTCCAGGTATCTACCACATAAAGCGATATCCAGAAGCACCCCTCATCCCCATATCATTATTTGAGAATTTCATGTCTTTATTTTGATCTTGGATCGATTGTGGATCGCGTGGCGGCCCCTACAGGTTCAAGTGTTGTCTCCCACCATGTAGCTAAGGATCCCATTGTCATGGGCAACGAAGTACTGCATCCATTGTTGCAAACTACATAAAGTAATTGCTAGGTGATGGAGATAACAAGCTAATAACCTATTTGTATTGCATGCCAGATGGCAGAGCAGCAGAATGCCTCATATTCAATCCTCTGTTGCAGAGTTGTAGGGTTGTATTTCTCATTTTAGGATTACTGTCACATATTTCCAGGAACTGCTTACATGTGGTAATTGCTGGTTAACTCAGTAATTACAAATGGATTTCAATTGTGTTTAAATGTTTTGATCCCAATACACACAATTGTATATCAGAGTTATCTGATCAGGCCTTTCTTATTAATCAGCATGCATAATTCTATTTATTCATCCTTTAATCATATCATAAACTTGATTACTGCTAAATATTTTTTTTACTGATAATTTTTAGTTTATCTTTCTATGTTTGCTCATGCCCATGAATCATATTGTGTTAGTTTATTTGGATTACTGTAGAATTTCATCTTGATATAGGAGGGATTTTGGTACCACCATGCAGAACCGAGTTATTTGATGCTTGTGTACTGGATCCCTGCTAGCAAACATACATTGCCTGTGAATGCTACACACAGAGTGGGCATTGGCGCATTTGTGCTAAATTCGAAAAGAGAGGTATGATCAAGTGCTTTATATTATTTAAAATAGTTTTGTAGATTATGTTTAACACCTTAGGTAGTGCTCTTAGGAAAATAAATGATGATTTATAAAACCGTTCTAAATAATTGTGATGAAGTTAGTGACTACGATGATTTAAGTGCTTTTTGTTCCATTAATTTAGTTTTTTTCCATTAGCTTATTACATGAAAGATAAATCTAAAGGTCATGTTGAGTCTTATTAAAGCAAGTCGGCCTCAACTTACAAAAAAAAACCTTTGAGTTGGCTCAAGTGAAGTACCAGTCAAGTCAAAAATATAAAGTTTTGAGGTAATTCGAGCCTAATTTACATTTATTTTGTAATTCTTAAGTGAGCTTGTTATACATAAATAATGTAACACACACACACACAACCTTTCAATTCAATCCAGGCCTACATCCCCTCTATATATGGAGGCGGATAATACAATAAGAGAAAGGAAAAATAACACACGTAACACTACATATTGTAACACTCCCCCTCAAGTTGGACGTGAGATGTTAATGATGCAACCTGCGACGCATCATGACCCTATTTCTTTATTCGCACATGTATCGCGTATTTTTATTTTGGCGCATGTTTATTTAGCACATGTTATAATACGAACTAGAAAGAGATCGCTTGGATTAATGGAACAACGGATACAATCCGGAGCAAGCTCTGACCAACTCTCGGAGGCTGGTTCTTCCAAAGAGCTTCTCTCTAATGAGAGCCCAAAAGACAATAGATCTCAAGATACCCTAACTGCCAAAACCACCTCCTTATATAGGGAGGGGTGACTCACATCAAACCTAATACATTTAAAAGAAAAACAATAATAATATAATCAGAGGGCGCGTGCGCGTAACATGTTACTTTATATTCTTCATGTACTTGTCTATTTTATCGCGCGCATTGCCCTCGCTCGTTGTTTCGACTTATTGGAGTGATCGTCCAGTAAATTCCTGAATAAACAGATCCATCAAATTAGTTATAATGTTAGTTAAGACAAACACTCAAAATTGATCTATTAAAAGTAAGCATATTTTAAATAATTGAAATTAAAATTAAGATAAGTTTTGGGAATTAATCTACGATGGAAAGAGAATAAATCTTTGGGAATTTCATGCTTCAAAAACATTATTTCCTTTTATCTAAATTACCTAAAATTATTCCACTTTACCTTTTATCAAAATTACCTAAAACCTATTCCTCTATTAAAAGACCTGCCTCCCCCCCCCCAATGATAGTTGGGACAAAATTGGAAAATATAGTTTCTTCTCTCTGTTTCGCGGAAGTCCCGCACGTGTCCTCTCCTTCACGCGTGATTCTTCTTTCTGCTCCCAATCACCTTCGTTTCTCCTCCCTTCTGCGACTGGTCCATCGGATCCCGTCGGAATCAGCTACAGGGAGTCGACGAGCCCTTTCTTCTTCCTCCCCTCCCCTTCGTGCAACCACCAACCAGGTCTTGAGTTTCCTGTGACACCATTTGGGAGTTCCTGAAAAGGATCGACTGAACCATCTTTGTCGGCTCTATCCTCTCCAACCAGCTCCGATTCCATTCTGTTTTCCCGACGCCCAGTTGCTGTCAGTCCCTCTTCCCTCCCTGTTGTCGTGCCTTGCAGCCACAGAGGATTGGATTCAAGTTGAGCTTAGAGCCTATGGTAACCTCTTCCTCTTTCTTGCTCCTTTTTGTTAGATATAATTAAATGCTTATAATTTAATGGTCATTTAATTACGAGCTTGCTTGCCCTAATTCGCATTTTTACCTCTTTGTCTTCAATTTGAAAACCATATGAATCATCTTTTACTTAAGTGCTTGTGGATGAGTTATTTCACATTGTTAATTTTGTAAAATTGGTAGGTCATTACATGTGTTTTACGAACACTATGTTGATTATCACCCTTTTTATTATTCTGTGAATCTAATCTACGCCACTCAACTTAAAATCGATCGCAAAAATTATCTTATTTTCAAAACCATAGCTTTGGTTTAGATCAGTTTGGTATTACAAGGAGGTTTAATTTACTGATGTGAATTAGTCGATCCGTTCTTAATTAAAAAAAGTAGAATTATTTCAAATCATTTTAAATTAAATATTTTATCTCTCATTTTAAAAATATATATTTGCTCTTGAGTTAAAAAAACAATTAAAATCTTTTTTTAAACAATTTCTTTTATTATCATGCTCTTTTGTGTTTCAAAATAAAAATCTTTTACCTCTCATTAAAATATTCAATAGTTTTAAAATTTTAAGCATTTAAATAAGTTAATATGAATAAAAAAAATCTAGGTATTTTAAAAATAAATAGACTCTCTTTAAGAAAAAAATAATTAATGATATTTTAAAGTATTTATGTATTTTTCTAAATTTTTGTTAAAGGGAAATTATGTGGATTTAAAGAGTAATATGGGAGATCTAAATGCTCAAATAAAAAAATTATCTGAAATGGTAGCGTCTCTCACCAATATAAAACGCTTATGGCAAGGAGAGAATACTAATCCCAAGCGTTTTGAGCACATACACCCGAACGATTTTTATGGAAGTCTAGAACCTGATGAATGTTTAGATTGCTGCTATATTATGGAGTCTTTTTTGATTGAGAGTCAAATACCTTCGAGTAGGTAAGTCGAGTATGTGACCCGTAGACTTAAGGGAGCCGCACTAGATTGGTGGAAACAACTTGAACGCATGAGAGATAAGCTATGATTTTCTTCCTTCACTACCTGGGTTGAGTTTAAAATTGAGTTGCGCTAACACTACGTCCCGCCCGGATACCTACAAACTATGTATCATAGGTTCCATAATCTACAACAAAGGGGTTTATCAATGGATGAGTACACACAAATTTCTAGTCCTTCATTCTAGGTTAGATATTTAAGAGGGTGATATGATGACTGTATCCCGTTACTTGCACGAGTTACACTATTACATTAGGGACCAACTAGAGTTGCACAATTATCGCAATTTAGAAGAAGTTTCTAGTATGCCTCGTAGGGTGGAGTCTGAGTTTAGGTCTACTGATAGACCTCTTTCTTGTCTCATCGTTGCCCCCACTTTTATGGTTAGAGATCCCCCTAGTGTTACCACCCCCATTACCACCTTGACCTCACCTATCTCCACCATATCACTCCCTTCAGTCCTGGAGATTCCTGAGCCCCAGCTTCAGGAAAAGAGCTCTTTCATCCTCAGCCTATCATCTCAACTGAAATTGCGTCTCTACTTGCTCCCACTATATTACAACCTTTAGTCACTGAGTTTCTTTCTGTGCTCCTGCTCCAGGAAGAAGTACTTGCTAGCAATGCGTCGCTCATCTTTGATGATACCATTTCGATCACCGCATTTCCTAACTCTCCTAGTCCACTACAGTTGCCTATCCCTGAGCCCGCAGGCATTTTGTTTGATGATCACTTGTCACTCACACTAGAGTCAGCACCTTGTATTGAATTTGCATTTGGTGATCACATTCTTAGTCAACTTCACTATCCTCTGAGTCTAGACTTGCACACTGAAATTTATTGTCACATTATTTATCTGTTTTGGAAGATTCATGTTAGAGAGTTACTAAAGATTCCTAAAATTTTCACTCCCCGTAGAGACACGCGCTTTATGGGTTTTTTATGGAAAACCTTAAAGGATAAATTTGAGATTGAAATTGAATTTGCGGCCCTCACCAAACTCGATCAAATGATAAAATTGAGGTATTTAACATATGTCTAGTAATCACATGTTGATGTCTAACAAAAGACCGTATGATGAAACATGATTTAATAATTCACAAGTCGAACCTCATCGCCTCGCGTCTTGCTTATTTGCTACCATGTCTGTCTCACTTTGTGATGTCTTTCCCTTTGAGCCTGCTTACTTTACATTTGACCCATACTCTCTTCCACTTGGTAACACTCTTTTCTTTGATGCTCTGAATTTTCTTGATCAATTAAATAATGTGCATGCGATTATGCCTAACACTTTACGAGAACTTTTGGTAATTGATAACTCCATGATGGATTTTATCCTTAGGGGTAATCATTTTTTGATGAAGATTGGTTTCCTGCATCTTTCAGGAAAAAGAAGTTGCTTATAGGTCAGAGATGCAACTAAGGATCCGTCCTCTGTCTCACTACCTACCACAACTTAAAGTTCCTCACACACTACTTCATTCTCAGATTTTACTTGAAAGAGTTTGCTCGGGTTGTAGTTATCCAACAACATGACAGTTGCGGAGCATTGATCGGATCGACGGTTCGACTTCCTTGTCGTAGGCTACATTACACTCTCGACGGGGTTGAGGGCCTTCAACCCCGGGAGAATTGATGCAACCTGCGATGCATCATGACCATATTTATTTATTCACACATGTATCTCCTATTTTTATTTTGTCGCATGTTTATTTAGCGCATGTTACTTTATATTCCTCATGTACTTGTCTATTTTATCGCGCACATTGCCCGCCCTCGTTGTTTCGGTTTATTGGAGTGATCATTCAGTAAGTCCCTGAATAAACAAATACGTCAAATTATGTATAATGTTAGTTAAGGCAATCACTCAAAGTTGATCTTTTAAAAGTAAGCATATTTTAAATAATTGAAATTAAAATTAAGATAAATTTTGGGAATTAATCCATGACGGAAAGAAAATAAAGCTTTGGGAGTCATATATTTGATATTTAAATTTCATGCTTCAAAAACATAATTTCCTTTTATCCAAATTACCTAAAATTATTCCCCTCCTTTTTATCAAAATTTCCTAAAACCTATTCCTCTATTAAAAGACTTGCCTCCCTCCTCCCAATGATAGCTGGGACAAAATCGGGAAATAAAGATTCTTCTCTCTGTTTCCCGAAAGTCCCGCCCGTGCCCTCTCCTTCACGCGCGATTGTTCTTTCTGCTCCCAGACAGTCGTCGACCTCCACTGCCTCCTTCGACACACTAAGACGTCGACGACTACCTCTGCGAGACCCTCTATCACCTTCACTTCTCCTCCCTTTTGCGACTGGTCCATCGGATCTCATCGGAATCGGCTACAGTGAGTCGACGAGCCCTTTCTTCTTCCTCCCCTCCCTTTCGTGCAACCACCAACCAGATCGTGAGTTTCCTGTGACCCCATCTGGGAGTTCCTGACAAGGATCAACTGAACCATCTTTGTCGGCTCTGTCCTCTCCAACCAGCTCCGATTCAATTATGTTCTTATGACGCCCAACTGCTTTCAGTCCTTCTTCCTTGTTTCCGTGCCTTGTAGCCACAGAGGATTGGATTCAATTTGAATT
The DNA here is from genome assembly GCA_033032865.1 of Dactylorhiza incarnata. NCBI lineage: Eukaryota > Viridiplantae > Streptophyta > Magnoliopsida > Asparagales > Orchidaceae > Dactylorhiza > Dactylorhiza incarnata. Next base: position 1,592,008 of record JAWHQI010000336.1, read on the forward strand.
TAGAGCATATGGTAACTTCTTCCTATTTCTTGCTCCTTTTTGTTAGATCTAATCAAATGCTTATAATTTAATGGTCATTTAATTAAGAGCTTGCTTGCCCTAATTCGAATTTTTACCTCTTTGTTGTCAATTTGAAACCCTATGAATCATCTTTTATTTAAGTGCTTGTGGATGAGTTATTTCACGTTGTTAATTGCGTACAATTGGTAGATCATTACACGAGTCTTACCAACCATATGTTGATTATCACCCTTTTTATTATTCAGTGACTCTAATGTACGCCGCTCAACTTAAAATCGACCGCAAAAATTATCTTATTTTCAAAACCCTAGCTTTGGTTTACATCAGTTAATCATGTACAACTTCCACTCAATCCTTCCAAAGATACTTCCACTCAATCCTTCCAATGATACTTCCACTCAATCCTTTCGTGAGTATGTCAGCAAGTTGTCTGTCAGTGAGGACGAAGGGTGTATACACAATTTCTTTTTCAATGTTCTCTTTGATGAAATATCGATCTACTTGAATATGTTTGGTGAGATCATGCTGAACATGGTTGTGAGCGACGTTGATAGCAGTCTTGTTGTCGCAATACAGTCGGATGGGTTTGACTTTGGTAAAGCCTAGGCCACTCATCAAGGAACGCAACTATAGACCTTCATAGAACCGATGAGCTGTGGCCCGAAACTCGGCATCTGCGCTTGATCTTGCCACTACTTGTTTTTTTTACTCCTCCAAGTAACAAGGTTTCCGCCTATTAGAGAACAATATCCCGAAGTAGATCGTCGATCTTCAATTGACCTGACCTAATCAACATCAATGTATAATTTAATTTTCAGGCATGAATTGGAGCAAACAAGATCCCATTCCCCGGTGAGGATCTGAGGTACCTAAGAATTTTGTGGGCAGCATCCACATGGCGTGTCTACGGTGAATGCATGAACTGGCTGATAACACTCACTGCATAAGAGATATCCAGCCGTGCATGAGATAAGCTAGATCAGCCTCCTTACCAGTCTCTGTAACTCAGAGATGTCTTCAATTGCATCTCCGTCATCTCTCCCCAATCCGTGGTTTGCTCAATTAGGATGTCAGTTGGTCTACATCCACTCATCCATTTCTTCTCAAGAAGGTCCATTGTATACTTCCTTCCTCTGGGAAATGAATATTCCACGCTTGGACCTTGCAACTTCTATACCTAGGAAATATCCGAGTTTTCCTAGATCCTTGACCTCAAACTCCCTAGCCAATTTTTGTTTAAGAATCTTGATTTCTTCCACATCATCACCTGTTATAACAATGTCATCAAAATAGACAATGAGGAAAGTAAGTTTACCTGTCTTATGTTTGATGAACAATATATGATTAACATTGCTCCGATGATATCCAAATGATACCATAACTTTGTCAAATCTCCCAAATCAAGCTCTAAGAGACTGTTTCAACCCATATATAACTTCCTTTAACTTGTAAACTTGTCCCTCAGAACCTTTAGGAGTAAGGCCCGGTGGAATAGCCATATAAAACTCCTCATCCAGGTTCCCATGCAGAAATGCATTCTTCACGTCAAGTTGACAAAGATCCCACCCCTTGCAGGCAACATAAGATAATAAAACTCTAATAGTGTTCATCTTTGCCACTGACGCAAATGTTTCCTGATAGTCGATTCCAAGGGTTAGTGTATAACCTCTTTCCACTAGCCCCGCTTTACAACTTTCAACAACTCCTTGAGAGTTTTGTTTGACGAAGAGCACCCATTTGCACCCAACAATTTTCTTCCTATGGGGAAGGTGCACCAAATCACTTGTGTAATGCTTCTCATGAGCAGTCATTTCCTCGAGCATCGCCTCTCGCCACATAGGGATCTCAAGAACATCCTGCCAAGATAAGGGTATGAAAATGTAAGCAAGAGAAGACACAATGGTCTTATGGGAAGTAGAAAAAGAGTCGTAAGATACATAATGCGATAGGGAATGTTGGGTACAAGATCAGATTGTAAAACTCCGCCTCCCGGTAATTGGGCACGACCGAGGGGAGTTTTATGCCTAGGACAGCCGCCTTGCAGTAGAGTCAGCACACGGGCTAGCATCCACTACAAGACGCCTATCCTGCCGGCAAAATCAAACAACACAGTGACAACTATGGACTAATAACAATGAATGAAACCATGAAGTCCACTGATTCGCAAATAGTATAAATATGTAAACAATAAACTTAATAATGAGTACAAAGGTAAGAATGATAAGGGCTTATGCCAAGTTCATCAAAATCTCTCCAAAATCATCTCGTGGAAACAAACTAAACTCTCACTCTCACATCCGTCCGAGGGAGTGTCGTGGTAGTAGTGCGCTGCATCGGATCCTCAAGCTCTATCTCCCTGGGCTGCTACTGCTGCTCTGGCTCCACGCGCTCATGGTTGTTACGATCACATCCGACCGTTAGTCAAAAGACAAAGTCGTTTTGTCCTCGCCCCCCCTCCCCCCCTCCCCCCCCGCGCGACTCCTAGGTACTGAGCGGGAGGATGGAAAAGGATGACAACAAAATCAGTATGTACAAGTAGGTGACATGACTCTAACTAGCAAGTATATATGAAGAACTACAACAATGTATAAAGGCTATACCAACAATTCCATATAAGTTAGAGCAGTAGTAAAGAACAAAAGGAGGTAAAGTGCGGCGCAGTAAAGTAAGGTAAAGTAAAGTACGAACTAAGCTACCATCATAAAAGCATACCTTAACTTATATGAATGCTCATACAAATTTATAAGTTAAGATTTCCGGTTATAAAGTAACTCAACATATAAAAGAACTCATACTAATTTATATGATAAGGATCTGCAATGCATGTATGATATGCTATGCAATGCAATGTACTATGCCATGCTTCACCCAAGTGCAACTCACCACACGACATTGTGCGCATAAACCATTAGCTCCTGCTATTCAGAGATAGCTAGCCTCTCAGGTACCATCGTCGTGGCTACAGAGGCAGTGGAGCAGGCTTCTCCACTCCTAGGCGGGTAGACATACTACCAGGCCTATACCTTACGTATGCTTCTTATACACACCTTAGATTCTTGCGTACTCTTGGTGGAAAACCACCAGTCTTTTATGGTCGAGTGTAGGTTATTAGCGATTGTCCTTCCAGATCGCAGTAAAAACAACCAACTGGTCCTCTAAACCACTACACCGCACCAGAGTCAACGTACTTCCGTCGGTGTGCCGACAGGTCCAGTACCAAAAACCTGCCACATCATATGCACATGCAATGTATCATTTCAACCATCCGAGCCTCCAGCTCGCAGGACTAACCAGTCCTCCATATCACAACCACACCGAGCCTCCAGCTCGCAGGACTAACCAGTCCTCCATATCACAACCACACCGAGCATCCAACTCGCAGGACCGACCAGTCCTCCACAACCAATTCCATCCCTTAATACGTGATGAGGTTTACCAGTACCATTATTCACCTACTTAATCTAATCTTGCTTAGTGTTTAGTTATACTTAGAGATTTGAGGTGAATCATGGACTTCCCAAGATCTACCCGGTAAAGGGTTCACAACGGTACTAAGAGATATGATGCGCTGACATCCTAAACCTCCCTTTCTCAAGATATTTAATCTTATTGATGACTACCCTTCCTTGGAACCAGCTCTCTCTGGCTACTATAGTATTCCTAAGATATATTTATAACTCTTGTAGGGGAGAGTTGATCTATCACTTGAACCCCAATTATTAACTACTCCCCACAACATCCTTGTGCCCTACCACACATTAACACCTATTTGACCTAGGTCTCCAATCAGAAGTTTAACTTATTTCAAATGTGTCATTAATTCACCCGTGTTCAAGTCTTAAGTTCATCTCCAGGGTTTTCTCATTTGCGAGCGTTTTGTTAACCGCATCCCACTTTCTAACTCTATAACATGACACATTGTGAGAACACCACCAAAGCTAATCTATATGATCCAAAATTTAATCCAGAGGTGCAATATGATCAAAATGAGAGTGTCCCAGAAAAATTGTAATTTTCCAAAATGTTCAACTCCTTAAATTCCATTAATACATGAATGCAACATAAATCGTATTTTATTTCAAACTATAGGACATTTGTGCTCCAAAAATTCTATTAATTTTTGGTGCTGATATAAATGTAGTCCTACTGTCACTTGTCAATTTTCATCTATATCCAAGGTGATAATAGTGGTCAAATCACTAGAACATATTTTTACTATATGCAGAGCACATGCACTAATATTACTAATCATGTCATTTATGAAGAGACCATCATAATTCCAAGACTAGTGCATCTAATATTAATTCTAGAGGTTTAACATGATATAAAATGTGGTCTACCAGAATTTCAAGGATTTTCAATTAAATTTGGGCGTAATAATTAATTTCATTAATTATGAGACACTATCCAATATTGAACGTGAAGTTTGTAAAATTGATGCCCAAATATTCCAAGTAAGCTTCCAGAGGTTTGCCATTATTCAAAATAGTGTTTAACAGAGATTTGCAATTTTCCAACAATGTTATAATCATAATTCTTCATAAATGCCTAAGTGTGATAATTCCACCTTTACACGTGAACTATATAAAATTCTCTTCCAAAAATTCCATGTAAATTTCCAGAGGTAAATATTACTCTATAAAATGTCTAGCCAGAAGATTGAAATTTTCCAGATTAATCTAACCATGATTATTTCATATATTCACATGGGAGGTAAATCCAAATAAATACAATATTCAGAGAAAATGATGCTCAAAATTTCTCAATAAATTCTCAGAGGTAAATATTACTCTATAAGGTGTCTAGCCAGAAGATTGGAATTTTCCAGATTAATCTAACCATGATTATTTTGTATATTCACATGTGAGGTAATTCCAAATAAATACAGTATTCAAAGAAAATGATGCTAAAATAATTCTTAATAATTTCCCAGAGGTGTGTTATGACATAATCACACATATGACAGAGATTTGGATTTTTACTAATATATTTGTTCACAATTATTTCATTAATTTAAATGTGTGACATATGTGATATTTAATTAAACTATAGGAAAATTTACTCCAAAAATTCTCATTCTCACAGAGGTGATACATATTATCATAGTACAGGCATGACCAGAGTTTCATTGGCATGCAATAAGTATCTAGGGAAAAATACACAAAATATCATTTGTGTCACAAAATAACTATTTTCCCATACTACACATTATTTGCAAGTGGAGTATAACCACATGCACTAAGCCAAATGTTCCCAATTTTTAACCAGGGACATTTGATAACCTAATAGACCATCTACTATAGATCTAGGTCATTTTGAAGTTATTTGACCATATATATTTCACATACATAATAAATCAAATGTTTACCAAAACTATAGAAAAATCTTACCCCAAAATTATGATTTTTGGGCAGGGTGTGTGTCTATGGTATATACATGCAAGACCAAAATTTCATTGACACGCAGTATGTAATTTGGGAAAGATAAACAAAATTGCATTTTGTGCTATATGCACATCATTTCCCAATGTATACAATTCTTGCAAATGGAATACATCCACATGCAGAACGCCAAATGGTCCCAAATTTTTACCAGGGGCATTTGATGACCTAAATAACAACCTACCGAAGTTTTTGGGTCATTTTGAAGTCATTTAACCATGTATTTTACCTACACATGCAAAATTAAATATTTACAGAAACTATAAAAAAATATTCTCCAAAAATTCTGATTTTTGGGTGGAAGGTCCATCTAGGCACCACTCATTTTGGCCTCATGATCTGGCGAGTGGTTCCTTCACGGACCACTCGCCCAGTAGGATCTAGAGAACCAGGTGTGTGAGAAGTTAGGCGAGTGGTGCCCTCACGGACCACTCGCCCAGTGGGATCTGGAGGTGAATTTACCTGGATACCCTTGGGAGACTGCCAATAGCCCTTCAGAACAACGGAGTTTGGCTGTTGGCAGACCATTTTGGGGTGCGCTTACAAAACCGAAAGACGGATTTACGTTATTGGCATACCCAGTTGAGAAAACTATAATAGACCCTGAAGAGCACCTTTGGAGGGCATCCGATTCTTGGGCTTCTTCCTCCTCTGGACCACTCTGAGTAGTGTCCTAGGTTCTCCAAGGTGCCCAGCTTCAGCTTTGGCTTGGGAGGGAAGCGCTCTTAGATCTTCCGGGTGTGTGGTGGGACCTCCGCGCTGCAGCCAAAGGTCAATGCTTAGTTCTGAATTTTTGGTCAAGTTCTTCTTTGGGCCAAGTAAGTATTAACTGCCCCCTCTTTGGGGTCCGAGCTCCTCGTTGAGCCGATTCTCGGTTCCAACACCGCGCGTTATCGATAACGCCAACGTTAGCTCCTCAAGTCTATAAAAAAGCAACCTTGGCTTTGTCTAATGGGGATCCCGAACCCTAACTTTATTGTTTCGTGCTACCTCAAGAGGGATTCATATCTGACGTCCAAGCATCTCCCACAAAAACTACAAAGAGGATTTTTGAAGGCAAATTCACCCCGACTATTCAACATGAAGGCCGCACGCGTCGACTCCGACGATCTCCTTGACGTGCCTTCGACCTCATCCTCGAGTTCTACTATTAAGGGAGTTTTTATTTTCAGATTGTATTCTTGTTTCTCTTATTCTTTGTTGGTAGTGAATTTGCATCAGGAGTTGGCGACTAAGTCTTGGGAGACTTAGGAGGAATTCGCCGTGGGTTGTGGCTACTAGGTCTAGGGTTAGATATAGGGGGAGGCTCGAGGCCTTATCTGGGGAGAGACAGGCTAGAGCCAACCGGTCCTTGGGCGAATGGGCGGCATAAAAAACCAAAAAGGGTTTTATGTCCGCCTCGATTCCGAGCGTCATTTGGATCAAGTTTTGTAATCTTTTTACTGATATAAAAATATTTCAATCTCTGTTCTTACTCTACGTATTTCTGTTCTACATTATTTCAAGCAAGTGGGGATCTCCGTCACTAACGGCGATCAGTAACTTCTACCGCTGGCGGTAGCAACCGAGACTCAACTTCTCCGTAAGAACATCTCTTTAAAAGATATTTTCTCAAAAGGATAAAAGCCAAGTTTTAATATAAATATCTCGTAGAATAATTTCAACCTATAACTATATTTATATTTAGATTTAAAATTAGCTAAAACCCTTATTCACCCCCTCTAAGAGCGCCTACAGATCCAACAATTGGTATCAGAGCTAGGTTATTTTAAAACGGTCTAACAACCGGGAATGTTGACATGAATTGGAGCAAACAAGATCCCACTCCCCGGTGAGGATCTGAGGTATTCAGATGTGCAGACGACCAGGCGAGTGAGGGGCGAAACCCCACTCGTCCAGAGGACCAAGGATCTGGCGAGTGGTGCCTTCACAGACCACTCGCCCAGTAGGATCTAGAGAATCGGGTGTGCGGGAAGTTAGGCGAGTGGTGCCCTCACGGACCACTCGCCCAGTGGGATTTGGAGGTGAATTTACCTGGATACCTTTGGGAGACTGCCAATAGCCCTTCAGAACAGCTGAGTTTGGCTGTTGACAGACCATTTTGGGGTGTTTTTAACAAAACCGAAATGCGGTTATACGTTACTGGCAGACCCATTTGAGAAAACTATATATAGACCCTGAAGGGCACCTTTGGAGGGCATCCGATTCTGGGGCTTCTTCCTCCTCTGGACCACTCTGAATAGTGTCCTAAATTCTCCAAGGTGCCCAGCTTCAGCTTTGGCTTGGGAGGGAAAGCGCTCTTAGATCTTCCGGGTGTGTGGTGAGACCTCCGCGCTACAGCCTAGGGTCAGTGCTTAGTTCTCAATTTTTGGCTAAGTTCTTCCTCGGGCCAAGTAAGTATTAGCTGCCCCCTCTTTGGGGTCCGAGCTCCTCGTTGGGCCGATTCTCGGTTCCAACATTGGGCGTTATCGAAAACGCCAACGTTAGCTCCTCAAGTCTATAAAAAGGCAACCTTGGCTTTGTCTAATTGGGATCCCGAACCCTAACTTTATTGTTTCGTGTACCTCAAGAGGGATTCAAATCAGACGTCCAAACATTTCCTACAAAAACTACAAAGAGGATTTTTGATGGCAAATTCACCCCGACTATTCAACATGAAGGCTGCACACATCGACTCCGACGATCTCCTTGGCGTGCCTTCGACCTCATCCTCGAGTTCTACTATTAAGTGAGTTTTTATTTTCAGATTGTATTCTTGTTTCTCTTATTCTTTGTTGGTAGTGAATTCGCCTCAGGAGTTGGCGACTAAGTCTTGCGAGACTTAGGAGGAATTCACTGCGGGTTGTGGCGACTAGGTCTAGGGTTAGATATAAGGGGCGGCTCGATGCCTTATATGGGTTGATATAAGCTAGAACAATGAAGTTTGTTTGTTGACAGGCCATTTTGAGGTGCGTTTAACAAAACCGAAAGGTGGATTTACGTTATTGGTAGACCCAGTTGAGAAAACTATATATAGACCCTGAAGGGCACCTTTGGAGGGCATCCGATTCTTGGGCTTCTTCCTCCTCTGGACCACTCTGAATAGTGTCCTAGGTTCTCCAAGGTGCCCAGCTTTAGCTTTGGCTTGGGAGGGGAAGCGCTCTTAGATCTTCCGGGTGTGTGGTGGGACCTCCGCGCTGCAGCCAAGGGTCAGTGCTTAGTTCTGAATTTTTGGCCAAGTTCTTCCTCGGGCCAAGTAAGTATTAGCTGCCCCCTCTTTGGGGTCCGAGCTCCTCGTTGGGCCAATTCTCGGTTCCAATATTTTTGGTGTGGTGAGCATGGAGCGCGACATGTACAAGAAAATCCCAGGGAAGTAACATGGTTGGAGAGGATGAGCGAGGTGCCGGCTAAAGCGACTTGCCACCACCCGAATTGCCGGCCACGGTTGGGATGCTGGCAGACTTCATGAGGGAAGTGATAGAGACAATCAACCTCTCCTTCGCCGCAGCGCGAGGCGAATTCTCGACCCCTGCGGCCCAGGTCATCCCGCCGCTGGGGGTAGGCGAGAATTCCCCGGGACCGAGGCCCGACAAGGAGAAGGCGGGCGAGGCGCCGGGGCGAGACCTCGCCGGGCGAGAGCTTTTCACCAGCCCGACGAGTGCGGGCCCGGTCAGCCAAAATTAGCCCGACGGTTTCGCGCGAGATTGATGCTGCGACGCGATGACATATGCGTGAGCTCGAGAGCACGCAGCTGGGCTCGCGCGGCCTCGTGCGCAAGCGCCCGAGTGGACTCGGCGTCGAAAATTGTAGCGTCCTCTCAGCTGTAGAGCGCGAATGAAAGGGCGTAGGCCTCGCCGTTGATGGTGTCCTTCTCCACCTAGGATGGGAGGAGTGTAGAGATCGAGGCCTGGTTGGCCTTTCGGTCCCACTGAAGTATGAGCTCACCAACTTCGTCGGTGTACTTCTCACCCATGCCATAATTCTGGTGCCCTCTCGGCACCGGTCTCGCGGAGGCTTCCGCCGGCGCGTTTGAGGTCCCGACAGCCCCATCCTCTACGGTACCCGCCGACCTCGTCACGGTTGGGTCACTCGCCCGGGGGATCTCAGCGATGACCGCCTTACCTTTGCCGAGTGCCGAGGACTTTGACCGCTTGGAGGGAGACAAAACGGGAGCTGTTTCGGGCTTCCGCTTCTGGCCGTTGGGCTTGGAGGAGCTTGGATCCTTTCGGCAGGCTTCGGTGGCAGCTCGTGCGAGAGCTAGGTAGGTGCCGGAAGCTTCCTCATTCGCATACGGCGGGTGTAGGGGAAGATCCCGCGCTCCTGCATCAAGTTTGTGAATAAGTAAGAAAGGTAGGCAGAAAGACAAGCGAGGCTTAGCGCGCTGAAGCAGTTCGCCTTACCATCTCCCAGGAGAACTGGAGGGAGCGAGTCGACGTTCTTCCGCAGGTGGACAACGTGCATGCCGCACTCCATGATGTACTGGTGGAGCTTGGCCTCATGACCTCCCAGCGACGAAGGCTTATAGGTCGATTCATCCTCCTGCACAGGCGCGAGAGGAGTATTGCCGAAATTGTCGGTGACAAAGACAAAGCGTCGAACCCAGTCGTGGTTCTTGTTGGCGAGACCGGCAACCTTGAGCGGGTGCTGACCAGAGAAAAAGGCGACCCCGCTTTTCGCCCGGAAGTTGAATAATTTGCGAAAGATGGGGAGGCTGAACTCAATCCTCTCCTCGCACAGGTAGCAGGAGAATGCTACCAACATAGCTACGGAGTTGGGGTTGAGCTGCGCGGGAACAACTCCGATGTAACGGAAGGTCAGGCGCAGCTCCGTACAGAGAGGGAGGCGAAATCCCACTTCAAAATGCTCCAGGGGAATAACTAGTGTGTCGGGAGAGAACTGGTTGATGCGGTCACGATTTCCGGGGCTGCGCGAGACGAACCCAGGTAGGACGTAATCCGCGACGACCATCGTGAACTCATCTTCGGTTAAATCGGAAGAAGCGAAATCGTGAGTAGCGAATGCTTGGGCATACCTAGCCCTGCCATCGGCCTTGGCCACCATTGCGTAAGGGTAGGGGTGGAAGTTGAGTCACGCGAAAAACCTAGAGTGAGGCGTGAGTGCGAGCGTGGGAAGGAGAGAAAGAAAGAAGGAATGAAACCGTAATAAATGCGGTGGGCCTGACTATTTATAGAAAAATGAGGGAATCGAGAAGTTTCCTAGGCGTGGGAGTGCGGGTAGCAACCACGCTGCCCCGACGCCTCGGAACTCGAACCGGCACCACCTTTGCCTCACTCGCCTGCAGGTGGCGAGTGCCTCGCGCAAAGTCCTCCGCAGGAGGGCGGGAGGAGCAGGATAATGCACAAAGCGAAACCCAAACGTTATGCGAGACATCAACCTTCGGCAAAAACATAAAAGAAATCATGCGGAACAGAAATATGGTTATAACATCTAAGATAAAGGGATCGTTCACAAAACAAGGCCCAACTCGGCATTCATTACAGACAATAAAATTAAGGGTGGCAAGGTAGGTGAAGCAGTAAGGAGGGTACGGGGGGCAAGTGCCGGGGGGCTCAATTCTGGATCCATTGCCATCAACCCCGACCTCGCCTCCCCGTCCTCTGCGGCACTCGCGGGTAGTAGTACGCGCTTACGACGGTAAGTTCTTGATTGACCAAGCGCATTTGGTCCCTTGCCCGCACAATATGCCTCCCGGGGGAAGTCTCCTCGCACCCGGCTCCCTGTCGCTCCATCTCCCCGATGAGGTGCGCGTATTCCCTCTCGAGAATGCCCAGCCTGCGCTCAATGGCTGCCCGGTGTCCGCCCGACTGACCGGAGATGTCTCGCTGCATCCAGATGAGTTTCCTGAGAACTTCCGTCACACGTTCCTTCATCGTCACAATGTCTCCATATCGCCAAGGATGTCCGAAAGATCGTTGGGACAGGGAGGCGTCGAGATGACCTCCTCCCCCTCCTCAGATTGAGGTTCCATCGGCGAAGCCTCTATGTAGCCTGCGGGAGCGGAAGTTGGCTATCCTCATTTAGTAGCTCAAACGATAGGGTTGAAGCGAATATAGCGACTAACCTGGTACAGGCTCTTTGCTTTTGCGCTGGCGAGATGGGACGAGTTGCCGTTCGAACGACCTGTCGAGGGGATGGAGCAATTTCCCCCTTCCAGGGCGAGAGGGTACTCGGTTGGCAGCTGAAACGACGTCTAGATCGGCGGCGGGAGAAGTGTGGCCGAGGTCCCTTCCGGCAGAGTGCTCCGACTTTGACGCGAGGAGAGTCGTGGTCCCGCGAGCTGGAGAGTTTCTTGGGATAGAGGATAGTGCCGTAGTCCGAAGGTGGGGGCTGCAGGAGGCAGGGTTAGAAGGAGACGACGAAAGATAAAGTGGTATGCGAGAAGACAATAAACAACTTACCAGGCTCAAGCAAGGTTCCGCCAGGAGTAGCCTGAAGGCCGGACTCCTGAGCCAGCGGGACATCCTTAACGGCAGGCGGGAGCGCGTCAATATCCGTCGGGTTGGTCTCGAGGCCATCTCCCGTCTCCTGCGAGTGGTCAGAATCTTCAGGGTATCATGTCACCAGAATTAGTAACAAGATAAGAAAGATCAGATTACCTTGGTCAGGTCGTCGGGAAGATTGCGAGAAGGGGCGGGGTCTTCGACGCAGACTCAGTCGCCGTTAGGTCCCGCCGAACCGCCTTGGCTTTCTTCGGCCGATAAGGCGAGCTTGGATCCCTCTTCGACGTGAGCCAGGGAGCATATCTGGTGGACTTAGAGGTGTTCTTTTCTTGCGCCGCAGCGAGACGGTCCAACAGCCCTTGCGAGAGCTGTCTCAGGTACGGCCTCATGAACGCCATTATGGTAGCGAGAGCTCAGAAGGAAAAAGAGGGAAACACAGTAAGGGGAAAATGAGGTACTCCCGACGCTGTGGTCTGATATATATATATATATATATATATATATAACACAGTGGAGGGGCCCGCCAAAAGATTCCCTCCAGGTTAGCAAGCACTCACTGAATACTAGGGGTTGGACTTTTCTTTCCGAGCGTGGAACTAGCTCGCAAAGAGCGGGGATTGTGTAGAACCCCGTATTCGTTGACTGGGCCCCCAGGCCCGAGACAGTCAAAGGGAGGAACAAAGCGGACAAGTCCGCATTCTCCCAGAGCGTCAGAGAGGCATTCACCCAGGTCAGGATAGGCAAGCGAGTTTCGGGGCGAGTGTAATCCTTATTCATTAAGCACTCGCCCACTTATGTATTCAGATGTGCAGACGGCCAGGCGAGTGAGGGGCGGAACCCCACTCGCCCAGAGGACCTAGGATCTCGCGAGTGGTGCCTTCACAGATCACCCGCCCAGTAGGATTTAGAGAACCAGGTGTGCGGGAAGTTAGGCGGGTGGTGCCCTCACGGACCACTTGCCCGCTTAGGTATTCAGATGTGCAGACGGCCAGGAGAGTGAGGGGCGGAACCCCACTCGCCCAGAGAACCAAGGATCTGGCGAGTGGTGCCTTCACGGACCACTCGCCCAGTAGGATCTAGAGAACCAGGTGTGCGGGAAGTTAGGCGAGTGGTTCCCTCACGGACCACTCGCCCAGTGGGATCTGAAGGTGAATTTACTTAGATACCTTTGAGAGACTTCCAATAGCCCTTCAGAACAACAGAGTTTGGCTGTTGGCAGACCATTTTGGGGTGCGTTTAACAAAACCGAAAGACGGATTTACGTTATTGGCAGACCCAGTTGAGAAAACTATATATAGACCCTGAAGGGCACCTTTGGAGAGCATCTGATTCTGGGGCTTCCTCCTCCTATGGACCACTCTGAATAATGTCCTAGGTTCCCCAAGGTGCCCAGTTTCAGCTTTGGCTTGGGAGGGGAAGTACTCTTAGATCTTCCGGGTGTGTGGTGGGACCTCCGCACTGCAGCCAAGGGTCAGTGCTTAGTTCTGAATTTTTGGCCAAGTTCTTCCTCGGGCCAAGTAAGTATTAGTTGCCCACTCTTTGGAGTCCGAGCTGCTCGTTGGGCCGATTCTCAGTTCTTACACTGCGCGTTATCGATAATGCCAACGTTAGCTCCTCAAGTCTATAAAAAGGCAACCTTGGCTTTGTCTAATTGGGATCCCGAACCCTAACTCTATTGTTTCGTGTTTACCTCAAGAGGGATTCATATCAGACGTCCAAGCATCTCCCACAAAAACTACAAAGGGGATTTTTGAAGGCAAATTCACCTCGACTATTCTACATGAAGGCTGCACGCATCGTCTCCGACGAACTCCTTGGCGTGCCTTCGACCTCATCCTCGAGTTCTATTATTAAGGGAGTTTTTATTTTCAGATTATATTCTTGTTTCTCTTACTCTTTGTTGGTAGTGAATTCGCCTCTGGAGTTGGCGACTAAGTCTTGGGAGACTTAGGAGGAATTCGCCGCGGGTTGTGGCGACTAGATCTAGGATTAGATATAGGGGGCGGCTCGAGCCCTTATCTGGGGAGAGATAGGCTAGAGCCAACCGGTCCTTAGGAGAATGGTCGGTATAAAAAACCAAAAAGGGCTTTACGTCCGCCTCGATTCCGAGCATCATTTGGATCAAGTTTTGTAATCTGTTTAGTGTTTACTGATATAAAAATATTTCAATCTCTGTTCTTACTCTACGTATTTCTGTTTTACGTTATTTTAAGCAAGTGGGGATCTCTGTCACTAACGACGATCAGTAACTTCTACCGCTGGCGGTAGCAACCGAGACTCAACTTCTCCGTAAGAACATCTCTTTAAAAGATATTTTCTCAAAAGGATAAAAGCCAAGTTTTAATATAAATATCTCGTAGAATAATTTCAACTTATAACTATATTTATTTTTAGATTTAAAATTAGCTAAAACCCTTATTCACCCCCCCTCTAAGAGCGCCTACAGATCCAACAAGTGGTATCAGAGCTAGGTTATTTCAAAACGGTCTAACAACCAGGAATAATGACGCTCCATGATCTCGCTTTTCATGAGGTACAAGGGATTTGTAAACCTCCATTATTTACTGGAACAGATTATAACTACTGGAGAACTAAAATGCGATATTTTCTTATGGCTTTAGATATAAAAGTTTGGGCTTGGGTAGAACAACGATTTAGTCCTCCTACATATGTAGTTGGAGAAATAACCATGGAAAAATCCAAAGATAGATGGGATGAGGGAGATAAAACTAGGTGTAAAAATAACGCTAAAACAATGAATGCTTTATTTTGTGTTTTAGATAGAACTGAATTCAATCGAGTTTGTGCTTGCGAAACTGCTTATGATATCCGGAATTGATTGGAAATATCTAATGAAGGTACTTCGCAGGTTAAAGACTAAAAGATATTCCAACTGAAGTCGGAGTATGAAAAATTCAGAATGGATGCAGATGAGGACGTAGACTCGATGTACACTCGGTTCACCAAGATCGTCAACACCTCAAAAGTACTCCGAAGAACTTTCTCCAATGGCGACTTGGTGAGGAAAATCCTTCGATCTCTCACTCCGAAGTTCAAAATTCTCCAATGGCCACCATCTCTGAGTCGCACGATCTGAGACAACTCCAAATCGAGAGCCTTATTGGGAATCTCAAAACCCATGAGGTGGAACTCAAAATTCAGCACGAAGAATACAACAAGGAGCCCAAGAAGAAGGCCTTCGCGCTGAAGTCGAAAAGAGAAGACGACGATGATGATGAGGAGGACGAAGAAAGCCTCTTCGTGAAGAATTTCAAAAAATTCATGAAGAACCCGGAAAAGAGGAACACCTTCCGGAAATACCTCCAAAAGGACTCAAGGAGGAAAGACTTGTCATCTAAGAAGGAAAAAGGAAGCGATGACGATGACGAGCGGCTTCCACCGAAGTGCTTCCATTGCAGTCAGTGCCCAAAATATCTGAAAGAGGAAAAGGAAAAACGACACAAAGGAAAAGAAAAGAAGAAGGTACTAAAGGAGACAACATGGGATGACTCTTCATCTGAAGAGTCAAACGGCTCCACCTCAAGCGACGATGAAGAGACAAACATGTGCCTCATGGGAAAAAGTCATGGATCATCAGACGACGAATGCAGTGTCCAAAGCGACACTGAGGTACTTCCTTCTTCCTATGAAGATTTATATGATGTGTATTTGAAAACTTGCAAATAATTTAATAAAAGTTTAAAAAATCTTGATCTTCTAAAAACTGAAAAAAAATCTTATTAAAACAAAATCAAAAGTTAAATAAAGAGGTAATGTCTTTGGGAAAAGAGAAGGTGACTTGCCAAGAGTGCGATCACTCCTTGACAAGAGTAAAAGAACTAGAATGTGCTATTTCTAAGGCCCACTCCAATTTCAAACTCTTACAAATCAAAAGGGGGACTTAGAAAATGACTTAAAAACCTTTCTTTCTCAAATAGAAAATGGAAAGAAATTTTTTGCTAATCGGCGTGGAATGCTAGTAAATGAAAGCACCTCTTTAAAAGCCCGGATCCATGACTTGAACATGACTGTAGAAAAATTCAGAGTTGGTCAAAAAACACTTGACATGATTTTGACAAACCAACAACATGGAATTGCCAAATATGGGCTAGGCTATGTGTCTGGAAGTAATCGCCCGACGGTAACTCATATGGCCGGCGGTAGCAACAAAAACCATAACTCGTATTATAAAGAATCTACATCTTATTCTGCTACTTCCCAACCCTCCAGCAAGAGTCCAAAGAAAACTCTGAAAAAGGTCTCAACACCTTTTATGTCTTGTGCCAAGTGCTTTCACTTTGGACACACCATAGACTCTTGTAGGATGAAGGGACGATGCGCTATTAAGCAAATCTGGGTGCCTAAGGTTTCCACCTCTTCTATGGGAGAAACCTCTTGGGTATTTAGATCTTTACTCTCATCTTCTTTCTAGGTGTGTTGACAGGCTAAGGACAAGAAAAACATGTGGTATTTGGACTCGGGATGCTCCAAACACATGCCGGGCAACAGAGCAAAGTTCCTTAGCCTCACAAAGAAGAAAGGAGGGATGACGACATTTGACGATAATGGAAAAGGAAGGATCATGGGCATCGACATAGTCTTGCATGAATGTGTAGTGTAATGACATAACAAAGTTGAAATGTGTGATTAGAATACCTACACAACTTAGATTATTTCATATTACTCATGCACTAATAAGAAAATAGTGGTTTAAAAGTGAAAACTATATGTTTGCAAAACAAGTGAATTTGGAACCTTTTGTCACTAAAATAAACTCTAATAATAAATGACAAGGAACCCCACCAATCACTACTCGAACCTCTTTAGAAGTCTTAATGAGCATTGTGAGGTTGAACACCTTGGAAAGAATTGTAAAATGCCTTGTGCAAACAAATCCTAAACCACTTATTTACCGCACACCGGATCACAAACTAAAAACAATAACAATGTCAAGTGATCCCCCAAACACTACTTCGCTCCCTGATAAGTCTTAATGAACATTGTGTGTGCGAAGCACCTTGGTAGTTGTACGCATTCTCATGTGCATTGAAACTAATAGTGTAGTGGAAGTAACTCTAAGAATGCAAAATTTGATAATGTTGTGTTTATTTTATTACATATTTCATGTGCTTTGATTAATACATTTGTATACTTTTACCAAAACACTTACACATCATTATCATATATAAAACTTCTACTCATGAGAATTGGATCCTAATGCACATCTACACTATTCTTTGCACACATTAGTAACTGTACTAGATTGCAAAGCATGATCTCTACAATATTTTTCCTTATTCGAAATGCGAATTTATTACATTGTAATTGCTATCTCTTTTTTATATGTCCACATCATGCTTGCAAATTGTGAATGAAATAACATCTCTTGAAATCCAATTGAAAACATTTTCTTATTAAAAAATCTACCACTCATTGTCCTTTTATGATATTATTTTCTAAAAGATGTTTATTTTCAAAAGAGTGCTTATTGAATTTTATGATATGTTTATCACTTAAAATTTGATCATGATATTTATTGTCTAACAAGTGATAATACTCTCTTTACAAAATGATAATTTTTTCTTTAATAAGTGGTAGCCCTAGCTTTTATCTTAAACAAATGGTTATATTCTAAACACTTATTTTTCTTCCGCTCTAGCTAACACTTGCTCGATTATGCCCTCTCTTTATTTGTGGTCTCCAATAAGTGTTCCATTGCATCATTTCCAAACTTTTTCACGTTTACATTCACCCCCATCCACTTTTGCTAATAACAAATGAGGGAGAATAAATGAGAAATCTAATGATTAATCAATTCTGAAATCTAAAGATAAAGGGGAAGAATAAATCTAAGGCCCAAATGGGGAGAACAAATTTAGAAATCTAGGGGGAGCAAATATATTGGAGAAGTCTTTTACTTTCAAAAACAAAACTCTAGAAAGCAAACTATGTCATCAATTTTCTCTATAAACACAAACTTATTTATATTGATTTCTCATGAGTGAATTTGTTATTATCAAAAGGGCGAGATTGTTGGAACATGATTTTCTGAATCTCGTTGGTTTGAGAATAACAAATCTCATGTTATATTTGATCACGCTTGGTTTTGTGTTTATAACATGCAAAAACTCACATGTATGACATCAGGATGCTACAAGATAAAAGGATCATTGTACTAGGTCTAAGATAAAATGCAACCACTAATGCTTGGCGTTACCGTCTCAACGACACAGAGCCTTCACGTCGATATGGATGCTGGTCTCGACGTCATGGAGTCTTCCCGACGACATGCATCTCGACGATAATCCTATACCACTGGGCGATAACTTCTAATGCTCAGCATTAGCCCTGGAGTACTCAAGCGCACCAAAGTAAAATTCAAGCAAAAGCTTCTGCCGGGAAGGAGGTTGCATTTATGGAAGATCACTACCGCTGGGCGGTATTGCTAACGCTGGGTGTTAGCCGTGCTACATCGAGATGATTCCAAAAGAGCAAAATCACCTTCCCTGATTGAAGATTCTGGCGTCAAAATTGTTGTCTTAAATACTACCGTTGCGCGTTATCGATAACGCTAGCGTTAGCTCCTCAAGTCTAGAAAATGGCAATTTTGGCTTTGTCTGATTGGGATCCCGAACCCTAACTCTAATGTTTCGTTCTACCTCAAGAGGGATTCATATCAGACGTCCAAGCATCTCCCACAAAACTATAAAGAGGATTTTTGAAGGCAGATTCACTACGACTATTCAACATGAAGGACGCACGCATCGACTCCGATGATCTCTTTGGCGTGCCTTCGACCTCATCCTCGAGTTCTACTATTAAGGGAATTTTTATTTTCAGATTGTATTCTTGTTTCTTTTATTCTTTGTTAGTAGGGAATTCTCCTTAGGAGTTTGCGACCAAGTCTTGGGAGACTTAAGGGGAATTCACCGCGGGTTGTGGTGACTAGGTTTAGGGTTAGATCTTGGGGGCGACTCGAGGCCTTATCTGGGGAGAGAGATGCTAGAGCCAACCGACCCTTGGGAGAAGGGTCGGTACAGAAAACCAAAAAGGGTTTTATGTTCGCCTCGATTCCGAGCATTATTGGGATCAAATTTTGTAATCTTTTTACTGATATAAAAATATTTCAATCTTTGTTTTTACTCTACATATTTTTGTTCTATGTTATTTCAAGCAAAAAGGGATCTTTGTCACTAACACCGAACGGTAACTTCTACTGCTGGCGGTAGCAACCGAGACTCAACTTCTCCATAAGAACATCTCTTTAAAATATATTTTCTCAAAAGGATAAAGACCATATTTTAATATAAATATCTCGTAGAATAATTTCAACCTATAACTATATTTATATTTAGATTTAAAATTAGCTAAAACCCTTATTCACCCCCATCTAAGAGCGCCTGCAGATCCAATAGTACCCAACCTCCCCTATAACATTATGTATCTTACGAATCTTTTTCTACTTCCCATAAGACCTTTGTGTCTTCTCTTGCTTCCATTTCCATACTCTCATCTTAGCAGGATGCTCTTGAGATCCCTATATGGCGAGAGACAATGCTTGAAAAATGACTGCTCTTGAGAAGAACCACACATGGGATTTGGTGTACCTTCCCCATGGGAAGGAAACTGTTGGGTGCAAATGGGTGTTATTCGTCAAACAGAACTCTCAAGGAGTTGTTGAAAGGTGTAAAGCGAGGCTAGTGGCAAGTGGTAATACACTAACCCTTGGAATGAACTATCAGGAAACATTTTTCCCAGTGGCAAAGATGAACACTATTAGAGTTTTATTATCTTGTGTTGCCTGCAAGGGACGAGATCTTTGTCAACTTGACGTGAAGAATGCATTTCTCCATTAGAACCTAGATGAGCAGGTTTATATGGCTATTGCACCAGGCCTTACTCCTAAAGGTTCCGAGGGACAAGTTTGCAGGTTAAAGAAAGTCCTTTATGGGCTGAAACAGTTTCCTAGAGCTTGGTTTGAGAGATTTCACAAAGCTATGGTGTCATTTGGATATCACCAGAGTAATGTTGATCATACATTGTTCATCAAACATAAGACTGGTAAATTTACTGTCATCATTGTCTATGTTGATGACATTGTTATAGCAGGTGATGGTGTGGAAGAAATCAACAAGTTTATGCATGCACCGAAGAATCGCCATGTGGATGCTGCCCACAAAATTCTTAGGTATCTCAAATCCTCACGGGGAGTGGAATGTTGTTTGCTCCATGTTCATGCCTAAAAATTAAAGTTTACACCGATGCTGATTGGGCCGGGTCAATCCGTCAATTGAAGATCGGTGATCTACTTCGAGATATTGTTCTCTAGTAGACGAAAACCTTATTACTTGGAGGAGTAAAAATAATAGGTAGTGGCAAGATCAAGCGCAGAAGCCAACTTTAGGGCTATGGCTCATGGAGTTTATAAAAGCCTATGGTTACATTCCCCGATGAGTGACCTAGGCCTTACTGAAGCAGAACCCATCCGACTGTATTGCGACAATAAGGCTGCTATCAACATCGCCCACACCTGATGCAGTGGTAGACCTCGAAATGGACACACTAAGTGCAAGCCGAGATGCGAATGATGCAAGACGGTCCGTTCGAAAAATCAGCAACAATAATTAATTATTAAAAAGAAACAAGCAGGAGCATGAATGTTCACAGTTTTAATCTAAGGAAGCTGGCAAGATTCACAAACGAACGAGTTGCAAATAATTTTAAGCACACGCCGAATAAACCCTGCAAGTTATACAAAGAACGGCACTAATAGCAAGACAAGGTTAACATCCACTACAAGCACAAGCGCCAAATGTTCAACAACAAAAGAAATTAACTCCAAACTAGACTTACACGGGTAAGCAGGGGTTGATTGGGTTGGCGGAGGACTCCACGGATGCGGAGGGCTGGAAAGATGGCGACGATGGCGGTTGGCGGGCTGTAGATGTAGAGGGGCAGGGTTTAGTTGCCCAAAGACGTGGGGGAAGTGAAGGTGGCTGGCTGGGGGCTGGGGAGTGGGGCTGCAGGAGGTAGGAGGGCTGGGAAGGGGTGGATGGTTGTTTACTGGACGGGAGAGTGGTCGGGGAAGGTCGGGGGGGGGGGGGGCTGGCTGTGGAGTCACGGAGGGGAAAGGGGCTGCTGGGATTCAGTTAGGGGCAGTCGGGGCTGGAAGAGAGGGGAATAGTGATGGGAGGGGCGTGGGGTGTGGCTGACGGGATGTGGAGGGGGGGGGGGGTAGCTAGGAAGTGAGAGGCAAATATGCGGGGAGGCGGGGGGGGGGGGGGATGGCTGGGGTGCGCTGGCGGGGAGTTGCGGGCGGGATGAGGGGATGGCGGGATCGGCTAGGTTCAGACGGGAAAGGGAGGGGCCAGAGTAGAGAGGCTAGGGGAGGAGGAGAGGAGGGATGCTTACCCCTTGGAGTCGCACCAAAAGGGAGAAGGAAGATGCCGGCGTCGCACTTGCGTGGAGAAGAGACCGATGACTGCTATTTCTGAGCAAACCTACGATGCCCCATCAGCCCCCCAATACACATATATATAGTAAACAAAACTAGGGCGTCCCGAAACGGACGACTCATAATGCCCGGTCTGATCGGGCGCCAAATACAACATAAGAACATAAATAAATATAGTAGTTCGACTCGCAACGACGATCCGGATGCAGCTGTAGGCTCAGATCAATCGTTCGAGTGACGGTTCACCGCCTCCTGCGGGAATAGACGTGTGTGGGTGGTTGCGCGCCGTCAACTCTCCCCGGCTTGAAAGCGCTCATTTCCGGTGAGTGAAGATGATCGTACTCTCGACGAAGCTGCGGGGTGAGTCTCTCGAGCTCTTCCGAAGACATCCAAGTAGCAGGCGGCCGCTCCAACGGACAAGATAGCGGACAGTGGCTCGTCCGTCAACAGTGTAGAAGTCGTGGCTGATGATCTGAACTATGTCGCCGGTAGGAGAGGGTGTCACTGAATATAATGTATCTCCGTCAGACTGCTGGCTCGGCGGGGCTGTCGTGGGCGTCGGATGAACCTCTCGGGGTGACTCAGGTGGGGATGGGGTGTGGGTCGTAGGGGACATCGGTGGAAGAGGCGTAGAGGTGGGTGAAAAGAGAGGGTCCACATACACGCGCTCCTCATAGTAAGGAGTCAAGTCTTCCACGTTGAATACTCGGCTGATACCCATACCATGAGGAATGTCCACCTCGTATGCGTTCGTACCAATCCTCCGCACCACCGTATAGGGGCCCATTCGGCGCGCTTAATGTCACGACCCGTCTCGACAAGAGTCAGAGCGCACTTCGGGCGGGCCGTGATGCCACAGGCATGAGCAAAACAGGAAACCATGCCTGCTAAGGCGGAAACAGAAATACTACAATAGTTTTGAATTTATTACTTTGAAAAGAAATTAGTATATTTTATAAGTGTGCGGAAGCCACAATGAAAGGTTAAAACTATGCATTTTCATTAAAATCAGATGTCATACATTATACTGAAATGATGAACATGCAATGAATCACAATAGTAAAATGCTATAGGTAAAATGATTTGATACAAGCAAGAACACCCTAAGAGTTGTCCACAATACCAGAGAAAATAGCTGACAATAACTAATACAAGAAAAGTAGATCCAACAGTACTGAAACAAAATACATAGAACCTGCTGACACAGTAATCAAAATAAAACCTCCAAGCAAAACTGCAGCTGAACGAAGAAAACTCAGGGAGCAGACGGCACGGCCACGAACCCTAAGGCAAATCCAAACAGAAGGAAAATGCCTCAGAACAAGAAAATAATAGAAAACAAGCTGTAATTTTAAGTACATGCAGAAATAAATCTAAAGTACCAATTAACTCTTGAAACAAGCTAGAGAAACAGGCAGGTAACTGAAACAAGCTGAAACTATATAAAAATATTAGCCTACTTCGGAGTATAACCTAAACAAGTGTTTTGCAACGACATAAGCTGTAATCTATGAAATACGTAGATGTTTATAGTGGGCACACATGGTTCACACTCAAGTCCAAGTGTAAGGCTTACCAGAATAAGGGTATTCCATGCTCACCGTGACCATGCAATCAAGACGTTGCACCACCTAAACCCTAGTTTCCACGATTTGCTTATGACACTCAAGACCTAAGGTTTCATGTTTTTCCGAGGAGATTCCTATCACAACGCGACATGCTCACGAGTGGTAGTTCTTATGCTATCAGATATTGATAATAATTTAGAATACCAGTAAAAAGAATTTAAATTCTTGTTTGCAAGCGAGAGGGAATTTCTCCACTTGCCTTAAGGTGAAGCCGCAACTACCAGCAACAACTATACGGCGCAAGCAAGGACAAGGCTCTATTGAACCTGTTCAGAAAGAATCGCAGTCGATATTTGATACTTGACAAGTAACAAACCATACGCTAACACATACGATCCACTTAACAAGCCTAAACATGAAGGGTTAGCAAATTTACCTCCCTCAAGAGTGAGGGGAGAAGGAAATACTCCGCGGGAACCGGAGATTTGGCGGCGCTTTAGGTTAGGAAAACCCTAAATCGGAAGGGCCCTCGAGAGATCCCGTCAATTGGAGCGATGTACGGCGCCGGGGAGCACAAATACCTAAGGACTTGGCGATTAGGACGCGCACAAAATCTGAAATGCAAAATAGGAGCGCAAAAGTCCCAAAAATCAAGCAGAAATTCTGAAATAAGGGGGAAGAAGAGGAATTTTACCCCAAGGAACTCAGATCCGGGCTCGAAGAGGAGAGGGGAGGAAATCCTAGTTGTTCCTCTCACAAATCCCCGATCCAATCGAGGAGGAAAAGGGGGCTGCCGGTCCCTTGGAGGAGAAGGAGGACTGTTGGAGGGTTGCTGCTTGGGGAGGAGAGTTGCTGTCGCCGAGGAGGAGAGGTTGTCGGTCCCTTGGAGGAGATGGA
The DNA here is from genome assembly GCA_033032865.1 of Dactylorhiza incarnata. Classification (NCBI taxonomy): domain Eukaryota; kingdom Viridiplantae; phylum Streptophyta; class Magnoliopsida; order Asparagales; family Orchidaceae; genus Dactylorhiza; species Dactylorhiza incarnata. The sequence continues at coordinate 1,615,829 of JAWHQI010000336.1, forward strand.
GATGCTGCCGTCGGCCAGGAGAAGGGAAGAAGGAGGCGCAGAAGTCGGCTGGGGGCGGTGGAGTCGTCGACGAGAGGGGGAGCAGGCGGCGGCGGCGTCGCTGTGCGCAGGAGAAGGGAGCGGCACAGGGTCGGAAGCGTCACGGGATCGGCACAGGAGCGGGATTGGAAAAACCTAGCCGAGCGGGTTGCGGGAACAGGGGTTTTAATCGGGTGGGGGGAGGGGTGCGGATAGCCTAATTAAAACCTTTTAATTTAATTTTTATTATTATTTTTTTGTTAGGGTTGTTACAATCTCCCCTACTTAGAAAGTTTCGTCCCGAAACTTCTGAGAATTCTCTTATGGCGAATATTAGGATGACAATCATTCCAGCAAGGTTTGCAATTAAAGTCAAGAGAACTAACTGAAAAGGCACTTAAATAGAGAGAGGAACATGAGCGGAGACATACCGGGATCAAGAGAAAAGATGCGGATACTTGCTACGCATGTCAGCTTCGAGCTCCCAAGTGAACTCCTCAGACTTGCCATGCATCCAAAGTACCTTCACAATAGGAATGGTCATCTTTCGAAGCTTGCGCTCTTGATATTCCACTATCTTGGCGGGCTCAATCGGATAAGAGAAATTAGCTTCAGGAACCACCGGGATTTCCTCAAGAACACGATTAGGATCATGGATGTATTTCCGGAGCTGACTGACATGGAAAACATCATGAACACCGGACAACGAATCTGACAACTCCAAATGATAAGCAGATCCTCCAACACGCTCTGAGATGATGTACGGCCCCACAAATCTTGGGCTGAGCTTATGATGGCGACCAAACCGTTTCACCCCAGGAGTAGGAGAAACCTTCAAGAACACCTGATCACCTACTGCAAACTCCAACGGACGGCGGCGCTGATTAGCATACTTCCTCTGTCTTTCAATGGCACGACTGAGCTGAAGACTAGTCTTCTTGGTGGCTTCTTCCATTTCCTGAAGTAACTCAGGGCCCAAAACCACCTTCTCACCAACTTCTGACCAATAGAGAGGAGTCCTACAACGACGTCCATACAACGCTTCGAAAGGGGCCATCTTGAGGCTCTCCTGATAGCTATTGTTGTAGGCGAACTCAACCAACGGTAGGTGCTCATCCCAAGCTCCCTTGAAGTCCAGAATATAACACCGTCACGACCTTCTGGCGCGATGGATATATCCATCCGATCGAGGTCATCAATCAAGGCTGCTAGAATAGCTGACATGGGTGCACAAGCGGCTACGGAGGCATGCCGGCTCAACGCATCTGCCACTGAATTGGCTTTACCAGGAACATATGTGAGCTGCAAGTCATAATCTGCCACGAACTCGAGCCAACGCCTTTGACGAAGATTGAAGTCCTTCTGAACAAAGATGTACTTTAAACTCTGGTGGTCGGTGAAAAAGTGACACTTCACGCCATAGAGATAATGATGCCAAAGCTTCAGAGCAAACACCACCGCAGCGAACTCCAGATCATGAGTGGGGTAGTTGCGTTCGTGAACCTTCAACTGCCTCGACCCATAAGCAATAACACGATCATCCTGCATCAGGACACAACCCAAACCAACTCCGGAAGCATCAGTGTAAACTGAAAAGTCTAACCCTTCTGCCGGGAGGGCTAAAACAGGCGCTGAACACAGACGTTGCTTCAACTCAGAAAAGGACTGGTCGCACTGATCTGTCCACTCGAATCTAACATGCTTTTGAGTTAGTCGAGTCAGGGGGGCAGCAAGAGAGGAAAAACCCTTGACGAAGCGTCGGTAATAGCCAGCCATACCAAGGAAACTGCGGATCTCGGTAGGGGTAGAAGGTCGCTTCCAGTCCATAACTGCGGAAATCTTGGCAGGATCAACAGAAAGTCCATCCCCTGAAATAACGTGGCCTAAGAAGGCAACACGATCCAGCCAGAACTCACATTTTGCCAACTTTGCATAAAGCTGATGCTGACGAAGGGTGGAGAAAGTGAGTCTAAGATGCGCTGCATGCTCCTCGCGGGTTTTGGAGTAGACCAAGATATCATCAATGAAGACGATGATGAACTTGTCCAGGTACTCACGGAAGACACGGTTCATCATGTCCATGAATACAGAAGGGGCGTTAGTCAACCCAAACGACATCACCAAAAACTCGAAATGCCCGTACCGAGTTCGGAAGGCCGTCCTGGGGATGTCGGAGTCCTTGATCTTCAGCTGATGGTAACCCGACCTGAGATCTATCTTGGAAAAGACTGTACTGCCTTTAAGCTGATCGAATAAATCATCCATACGCGGAAGGGGGTACTTATTCTTGATGGTCACCTTATTAAGATCTCGGTAGTCGATGCACAATCTCATGGATCCATCCTTCTTCTTCACGAAGAGTACAGGGGCTCCCCAAGGTGACGAGCTAGGGCGAATGTTCCCACGCTCAAGCAATTCGTCTAACTGCGATCTGAGTTCTTCTAGCTCACGCGGTGCCATGCGGTAAGGAGCTTTAGATATGGGGCGCGTCCCAGGCTCTACATCAATACAGAACTCCACATCACGATCAGGAGGCATCCCAGGCAATTCGGCGGGGAACGCGTCAGGAAACTCCGAAGCAACAGAAATAGACTCGAGTTGAGGAGAGATAGCATCCGAGTGCGAAGCATAAACGAAGCAGACAGAACATCCTTGGCTAAGAAGTCGAGCGGCGCGTACAACAGAGATTACCTTCAGGTGACTGCGGGTCTGAACATGAACGCTGTAGTCCTTGCCATCGATGCTGAGATTGACCCTCTTCGCCACACAGTCCAGCTTTGCTCGATAAGCGACCAACCAATTCATTCCCAGGATTACGTCGAACTCTGTCATATCCAGAACTATGAGGTCAGCGACGACTTGCAATTCTCCAAGCAGGATCGGGCAATTGAGAACGCCTCTGGTTGAGAGATGCAGATGACCGGGTACAGAAATCTCAAAAGGAACCTCAAGTGGCGAAGTATGCCAACTATAAAGGTCCACGATGCGGCGGGCGATAAAAGAGTGCGATGCATCGGAGTCAAATAAGATTTGCATCTACTTATTCTTGACCCTAAAACTTCCTAAAAAGGAAAACATAAAGCATAACAAGTTTGTTCGACTAAGGCAAGTCAGATTTAAGAATGCAGAAAAATTTAAAATTCTACACAACACGTACCAGAGATGACGTCGGTAGATGCGAGCGCCTCGCCCTGAGTGACGACGTTCAGCACAGCTCTGCCCTGAGCTCCGGGGATAACTTGCAGAGCTTGAGCGGGGACCGGGCTATCCTTTATGGGACAGTCGAGCATGAGGTGCCCAACCTGCCCACATTTGAAACAGGCCTTCTGCTTGGGGCGGCAGTCCTTTGCCAAGTGGCCCGACCTCTTGCAGAAAGCACAGACGGAGGCAGCAGAGGCAAGTGTCTTCTGAGGTTGCTGCGCAGGAGTAACCATCTTCTGCTTCTTCAGGAGGGGGCGGCAGACTTGGGCGGCATGGCCCACCTTGTGGCAGAAGGCACACACCTCTTTGGACCTGGGGCCTTGCTGCTGAGATGGAGCATCCTTGCGCTTGAGGTCGGATGCGGCGGCATTGCTTGTTCCATGCTGGGCTTTCTTGGCAGAACGATCCAACTCAATAGCTTCCACCTGCAAGGTGGCTCCCACGGTCTCCGCGTAGGTGGTGGCGCCATGAGCTACCACAAGCTGGCGGAAGTCATGATGGAGCCCCTTCACGAAATGGCTGATCTTTTTGTCTTCATCCGGCACGAACTCCGGAGCAAGGAGGGAAAGGCGGGAGAACTCTCTTGCGTATTCGGTCACTGTCCTACCAGTCTGCTGAAGGGACAGGAACTTCTCCGCTAACTTGTCCCGTTCCACGGAAGAGAGGAAGTTCTCCGTAAGAGCATCCTTGAACTGTCTCCAAGATAAGGTGGCAGAATCAGGGAGGCTGCGGCGCTGGAGCCACAAAGTATAAGCATCCTCAGACAATTGATAGGCCGCAAGGAGGACCTTCTGGGTCTCGGGAACTCCAGCATACTCAAAATGCTTCTCCATCTGGGAGATCCATTCAGTGATCACGAAGAAGTCTCGATTGCCATCGAAAGACGGCAGATTCAGCCTTTTGAATGCAAGAGTATCTGCCATTGCCACTGGCGGGGCAGGCAGGCTTGACACGAGCGGGGGAACCAAGGTGACGGCAGGCGAGCCGGTCCCAGAATCAGTTGCAGAAGGGGTGGCTCCAGGAAGGGCAGTAGTGTTGGTAACTCCAGCTGTCCCTGCACTGCCGGAACCAAGGGCCGGGTCAGGAGTTTGACGATCCTCTTCCAGACGGGTGAGACGTTCCAGAATCTGCCTCATCAGCTGGGCAGTGGCATCTCCAGATGTTCCTCCCGCTGAAGAGGTAGCCCGGTTGCGTTGCGATCGCTTCGAAGCCATCTAGAAAGAAACACAAAAGAGTCAAGTAAGAGAAACAGTCAGGCTAAGCTTAGAGGATTGAGACTACAGGTTCTAGCATTCTAATACTGTTGAATACGTAAATCATGTAATAGTTACAGCATTTTCAGTGGACAACTTTAGGTGGTAGTCATGCAAGTGCAAATGCGACGATAAGATCGCGTGCGATAGAAGAATGATTTGAAAAAAATCCATGTGTGTACAATCGTCATCTGTTGCTCTCAGCTTAACACTCGTGCAATGAGTTATGTCATGCATGCAATGTATTTATGCCTACGATGCATCCTTAAGAATGTTCATGAATGGATACGCATGCCATGTTAAGCGCCCATATCACTTAACATGTCACGCGCATGATGATTCTAATGTCAGCGCACTTGAAAATATTAAACCGCCCATACAATTTAATATTCGCAAGCGGTGTATATCCTAGTGGAAATTCATATGCATATAAATGTTAAGTTTGCCCATACTCCCTTAACATTTGTACGCATACTACTCATGCTTATGAGTGAGTGTGTGCGTGTTTCAGCTTCGAACAACAGACAACGACAAAGTGAGTGAGGAAATGATGCATGCACGTATATTTACATAATAGATTTTAAAATATATAAATTTTTTAAAATATTTTATCTTTAGATGCGAAAACCTCGCTCTGATACCAACTGTCACGACCAGTCTCGACAAGAGTCAAAGCGCACTTCGGGCGGGCCGTGATGCCACAGGCATGAGCAAAACCGGAAACCATGTCTGCTAAGGCGGAAACAGAAATACTACAATAGTTTTGAATTTATTACTTTGAAAAGAAACTAGTATATTTTATAAGTGTGCGGAAGCCATAATGAAAGGTTAAAACTATGCATTTTCATTAAAATCAGATGTCATACATTATACTGAAATGATGAACATGCAATGAATCACAATAGTAAAATGTTATAGGTAAAATGATTTGATACAAGCAAGAACACCCTAAGAGTTGTCCACAATACCAGAGAAAATGGCTGACAATAACTAATACAAGAAAAGTAGATCCAACAGTACTGAAACAAAATACATAGAACCTGCTGACACAGTATTCAAAATAGAACCTCCAAGCAAAACTGCAGCTGAACGAAGAAAACTCAGGGAGCAGACGGCGCGGTCACGAACCCTAAGACAAATCCAAACAGAAGGAAAATGCCTCAGAACAAGAAAATAATAGAAAACAAACTGTAATTTTAAGTACATGCAGAAATAAATCTAAAGTACCAATTAACTCTTGAAACAGGCTAGAGAAACAGGCAGGTAACTGAAACAAGCTGAAACTATCTAGAAATATTAGCCTACTTCGGAGTATAGCCTAAACAAGTGTTTTGCAACGACATAAGCTGTAATCTATGAAATACGTAGATGTTTATAGTGGGCACACATGGTTCACACTTAAGTCCAAGTGTAAGGCTTACCAGAATAAGAGTATTCCATGCTCACCGTGACATGCAATCAAGATGTTGCACCACCTAAACCTTAGTTTCCACGATTTGCTTATGACACTCAAGACCTAAGGGTTTCATGTTTTTCCGAGGAGATTCCTATCACAACGCGACATGCTCACGAGTGGTAGTTCTTATGCTATCAGATATTGATAATAATTTAGAATACCAGTAAAAAGAATTTAAATTCTTGTTTGCAAGCGAGAGGGAATTTCTCCACTTGCCTTAAGGTGAAGCCGCAACTACCAGCAACAACTATGCGGCGCAAGCAAGGACAAGGCTCTATTGAACCTGTTCAGAAATAATCGCAGTCGATATTTGATACTTGACAAGTAACAAACCATACGCTAACACATACGATCCTCTTAACAAGCCTAAACATGAAGGGTTAGCAAATTTACCTCCCTCAAGAGTGAGGGGAGAAGGAAATACTCCGCGGGAACCGGAGATTTGACGGCGCTTTAGGTTAGGAAAACCCTAAATCGGAAGGGCCCTCGAGAGATCCCGCCAATTGGAGCGACGTACGGCGCCGGGGAGCACAAATACCTAAGGACTTGGCGATTAGGACGCGCACAAAATCTGAAATGCAAAGTAGGAGCGCAAAAGTCCCAAAAATCAAGCAGAAATTCTGAAATAAGGGGGAAGAAGAGGAATTTTACCCCAAGGAACTCAGATCCGGGCTCGAAGAGGAGAGGGGAGGAAATCCTAGTTGTTCCTCTCACAAATCCCCGATCCAATCGAGGAGGAAAAGGGGGCTGCCGGTCCCTTGGAGGAGAAGGAGGACTGTTGGAGGGTTGCTGCTGGGGGAGGAGAGTTGCTGTCGCCGAGGAGGAGAGGTTGTCGGTCCCTTGGAGGAGATGGAGATGCTGCCGTCGGCCAGGAGAAGGGAAGAAGGAGGCGCAAAAGTCGGCTGGGGGCGGTGGAGTCGTCGACGAGAGGGGGAGCAGGCGGCGGCGGCGTCGCTGTGCGCAGGAGACGGGAGCGGCACAGGGTCGGAAGCGTCACGGGATCGGCACAGGAGCGGGATTGGAAAAACCTAGCCGAGCGGGTTGCGGGAACAGGGGTTTTAATCGGGTGGGGGGAGGGGTGCGGATAGCCTAATTAAAACCTTTTAATTTAATTATTATTATTTTTTTTGTTTGGGTTGTTACACTTAATTTCTTTGCAGGCCCTTGCGGGAGCCTCTTTGGTCGAATGCGAATCAACACCTGCTCCCCCGCCTCAAATATTTGTTCCCGCCTGTGCTGATCTGCTCGATCTTTATAATAATCATTACTCGCTGCATTTTTCTTACGAACCGACTCATGAAGTGCATGCACATGCTGAATGAATGACTCGGCTGACTCACTGGGTCGGGATTCTAGTGGGATGTCGATCAGGTCGATAGGCTTCTTAGGTTCATAGCCTAATATGATATGAAGTGGACTCAAGCCAGTGGACCTATTGAGCGAACTATTGTATGCAAACTCAGCTATGGGCAACACAGAATTCCATGTGGATGAGCTATCTCCAACTAAGCACCGCAGAAGGGTCCCTAAACTACGGTTGACAACCTCAGTTTGACCATCCGTTTGTGGGTGATAGGCGGAGGAAAACTTCAAGGTTGTACCTATCTTTTTCCATAACGTCTTCCAAAAATAGCTCATAAATCCGACGTCACGATCGGAGATGATGGAGGTGGGCAGCCCATGGTACTTAAATACCTCCCTAAAGAACAAAACCGCCGCATGAGAGGCGTCAGCAGTCTTCCGACACGGAATGAAATGAGCCATTTTGGAGAAACGGTCCACCACAACAAAAATCGAATCGAGCTTCCTCAACGTGCGAGGGAGCCCGAGGACGAAATCCATGCTAATATCAGTCCAAGGCCGTAAGGGGATGGGTAGTGGAATGTACAATCCGGTGGGTTGGCGGGACCCCTTCGCAGTCTGACAGACTCGACAATGGCGCACAACCCTAGTAACATCCTTCTTTAGGCTAGGCCAGAAGAAGCGATCCTCAACTAATGCTATCGTCTTGTCTTTGACGCGGCGACTCAAAGCGTCAGCCGGTTTGTTCTCAACACCCGCTCAGTGTTTGAGAACATAATGGAACTCCTGCATGCACTCCACCCATTTGGCGTGACGGTGGCCTAATTATTTCTGCGAATCAAGATATCGTAGGGCCTGATGGTCAGAATATTGGATGAACTCCTTGTGGAGGAGGTAGTGGCGCCAATGGCGAAGGGCCTGCACAATGACATAGAACTCCCGATCGTAATTGGAGTACTTTTGTCGAGCGTCATTCAGTTTCTCACTAAAGTAAGCAACTGGGTGACCCTCCTAACTAAGTACTCCTCCAATTCCAACGCCGGATGCGTCACAGGCCACCTCAAAGGGCTTGGAAAATCTCGTAAACGAAGAACATGAGCGGACGACAGTCTCTCCTTGATCTCCTCGAAGGCCCGCTTGGCGGCCTTCGTCCATACAAAATCACCCTTGCGGAGGCAGCTCGTGAACCGGGCCATGATAGAACTAAATCCTCGCACAAATCTCCGATAGAATGTGGCTAGACCGTGAAAATTCCGGGCCTCATGGATATTCGAGGGGACAGGCCAATCACGGATAGACTTGACCTTGTCCGGGTCAACGGAGATACCAGACGCGAAAATGATATAACTTAGGAAGTGGACCGACTCAGAAAGGAAGGCACACTTCTTCAGATTGATATAAAGATGCTCCTTCCGCAGGAGATCAAACACAAGGCGAATGTGATGGATGTGATTGGTGCGGCCTTGGCTGTATATCAATATATCGACAAAGTAGACTACCAGAAATTTGCCCATATAGGGTCGCAAGACATGTGTCATCACTCTCATGAATGTACTGGGCGCGTTCGATAGCCCGAATGGCATAACAAGCCACTCATACAATCCATCCTTCGCTTGAATGCCGTCTTCCACTCATCTCCTTCCCTAACTCTAATCTGGTGGTACCCATTGCGAAGATCGATCTTCGAGAAGATCTGGGCGCCAGCCATCGAATCCAAAAGATCATCTAGGCGAGGAATGGGAAAACGATACTTCACCGTGATTTTATTGATGACACGGCTATCGATACACATGCGCCAGCTTCCGTCCTTCTTCGGGGTCAGAAGGGCCGGCACTGCACAAGGGCTCAAGCTCCCGCGGATGAACTTCTTACGAAGAAGCCCTTCAACTTGCCGCTTTAGCTCGACGTGCTCCGTCGGATTCAAACGATAATGTGGTAGATTGGGCAAAGATGCCCCAGTGATCAGATCAATGGCGTGCTAGATGTCCCTCAAAGGAGGAAGCTCTTCAGGGAGCTCCTCAGGCATAAGATCTCCGTAAGCGTCCAACAGCCGGACAACACCTGGGTCAGTGACCCCAGTCCCGCTAGGGGCCTCAGATGCCATTGTGGCGGCTACAACGAACATAAACCCTGCGTCCAAACTCTCTCTAAGAAAATCGCCCTTCCTCAGAACATGGAGAGATCTCGATGACCCCGCGCTAACAGAAGACTTGACCTTGCCCTTGGGAGGATCCCTGGGTTGCGTCGGGGTAAGGGTGATCTTTCGACCTTTGTCGAAAAATACACACGTGTTGGACCGACCATAACATGTGGCATCGCGGTCGTGTAACCAGGGTCGTCCAAGTAACACGTGGGCGACGTCCATAGGGAGGACGTCACACCAAACTTGGTCCTCGGTAGAGGCTAAAGTAATAGGCACTAGGCACCGCTGTGACATGTGGATGGTGGACTTGTGTAACAACCCCAAAAATTTATGAAATAGATTTTAAAGATGCTATCCGCACCCCAGCCCCCCCTCCTTTGTTAAATCCCGACTAGCCCCCCCTTCCTATTAGTATTATTTGGCTAGCCGCACCCCTCCCCTCGGTTTTAAACCCGCACCCTCAGCTAGGGCTCCCGGTCCAGGGCAATCGCAAGCCGCAAGCGCCCGTCTCCAGCTCCAGCCCCGTCTCCCGTGCGTCGCCCGTCTCCCGTCTTCTGCAGCACAACCGCCTCCTGCGGCGGCTCCTCCTGCCTTGGCCGACGTCGTCTCCTCCTCCTGCTCCTGCCGTCGACGCCCCCTGCGCCTCCTCCTGCCCTAGTCGGCAGCCTCCTGCTCTTCCTCCTCTAAGGGTTTGTCAGCCTCCTTATTTTCCTCAGGACGACAGCAGTGCCTCCTCATGTGGCCGGCTACAGCTTTCCTTCCTCTCTTAGGGCTGGCAGCCCGCTTCCTCGTCGTCTTGGCCGAGAGTTTGTGGGAGGGATGTTTAGGGTTCGCTCGTTTCCCCCCTCTACTCGGATTTAGAGCCTGGATATGATTTCCTTTGGTAAGAGTTCTTCCTCCTCCCCCCCTCTATTCAGCTTTTTCCTGAGTCCCTTGCAATTTTTGTGCCCTAAGTTGCAGATATTTGTGATCCAACATTTTTGCCACCGTTATAACTATCTAATTTCTAGGTTTCCGTGCTCCTCGGTGCCATTCGTCGCCCTAATTGGCGGGATCTCTCTAAAGCCCTCTCCGAATTAGGGTTTGCGCAGCCTAAAGCGCCGCCAAATCTCCGATTTGCTTGTAGTAGCCTCCGTCTCCGCGTGGAAGCTCTTCTCCCCTCACTTTTGAGGGAGGTAAAATCCGCTAAACTCTCGTTGTTTAATTTCCGTGTCGTAGGATGCATTTGTAGCGTAGTGAATTATGCTACATCGCTTTCGTTTTCCCTGAACAGGTTCGAAAATATGATTTCTGACTTTTGCTTGCGCCGCTTCGCCGCCGCCGTCAGCTTCAGCCTCATTTAAGGCAAGTAAAGATCCCTCTCTCTTGCAATCATTGAATTTTTTTAGTCTGTCTGTTCTTATGATTTTGACTTCGCTTTGAATACGTGTTTCATCAAATAAGCTTAGTTCTTGAATGCCTGATTAGACTTGTTAATAAATTGAGGTTTTACGCGTTGGAATAACACGAGCTGTGATTGAGATTGATGGTCACTTGGATATTCACTTAGATAAATTTCTTCTCAGTTGATGAATAAATGGAAGTCTAGTAGTTCGTTTTGATTATGAGCATTAATTATTATAATGATAAATGTTAATATTCTTGCTGGTAACTAGATGAATTATGTTTGATATGAAATATTCGGCTCGAACACATACTTACTTGGAGGATAATCGTTTGTTGGAATGAATCAAACTGAATGAATATTTGGTATCCTAGAAAATGATGTATAATAATCTAATTACTCGTGTATACTCGAATCTGCAAGTTTCAAAACTCTCTTTTGAGTTCTTTGAGTTATCGAATCCTGTTTCTTATACCTGTTTGGTTGAAAGACTTGGATAAAGTTTATTTCTTGAATTGATGTTCTTCTTCAGCATGAGTCTGTTCCAATTAGAATCACCAATCTATGAATCTTGTAATCTCTTTAATAACACAAGTAAACATTGAAAGGTAGGGTTTAACTGACGCATCTCCTTGACTTGGGTTCCCTCTTGAATCCCTAATGGGAACAAAGGACCGGTCATAGCGAGCATAAATTTCTGAATCTCCTGAATCCGTACTCGAATCTGTCTGAATCATGAATCCTGCGCGTCAAACAAAAACACATACACTTTCACTTGTTGCAACTTATGTTATTACATGATCATCTTTGTATGCTTCACTCATGAACCTCTGACAAGTCTTGAATCTGAATTTGAATCCTTTTGAATCATGAACCCTTCAGTTCATTTATGTGATAAGCAATCATTGAAAGGTAGTGTTAAATTGGTGTGACGCCTTGAATCGAGTTTCCGCTTACCTTGTAACGGGAACCAATAATGTTATAGCAAGCCCAATTACTTTGATAAGCCTTGCATTTAGACTCCTGCTAGAATCTCGTGCATCAGATAAAAACACTTGCACCTTTCAATGATTACAACTAATGACATTTCATGACTGAATCTATGTTATGCTTCGGAGTAGTCTAATAATTCTAATTATTTCTACTCTTCTTGCTTACTGTCTGCTTTGCTATTGATAAAACTGGTACTTATACATTGCTGTTTCCCTTGCTAGTTTGTAATTTACCTTGCTAATGTTATCAATGTTCTGAGGCTTTTCCTTCTTGTTTTGGATTCGCCTTAATGTTCGTGCCTGCGCTGCCTGCTCTCTGAGGCCGTTCTACGTCAAGTTTCAGGTTTTGTGTTTTTATTTCATTTCTTTTACTGTCAGATATTTCTTTCATGTAATAATTATAATCAGCCATTTTCTCCTGTTTCACGGACAACTGCTAGGATAAATATTATATGTACTAGAATTTGACATGTTTGCATGTTCATTCATCTGAGATGATTACTGCATAAAAATCTGTTTCAAAACTTGTATCATAAGTTTTTCTGCAAAAATGCATGTGCACCTATTTCAAATTTATCATATTTATAAGCTTCCGCATAAAAACAATCTGTTTTACTCCAAAGTATCTATTTTTAAACTATTATTTTGTATCTCTGCTTGCGCCTTAGCAGGCATGGTTTTCCTTTCGCCCATGCCTGTGGTATCACGGCCCGCCCGAAACTCGCTCTGACTCTTGTCGAGACGGGTCGTGACAGTTGGTATCAAAGCTAGGTTATGCTCTATAGATAAAGTATTTTACAATTATCAAATATTTTGAATCTTATTTTATAAATATTTATACATGCATCATTTCTCCACGCACCTTGTCATTATCTGTTGTTCGCGGCTGAAACACGCACACACTCACTCATAAGCATGAGTAGTATGCACACGAATGTTAAGGGGTTATGGTCAAACTTAACATTTTTGTGCATATGAATTCCACTAGGATATACACCGCTTGCGAATATTAAATGGTTATGGGCAGTTTAATATTTTCAAGTGCGTTGGCATTAGAGTCTTAATATGCATGACATGTTAAGTGATATGGGCGCTTAACATGGCATGTGTATCCATTCATTTGCATTCATATCATAAGCATTGCACAAGTGTCCAGCTAAGAACAACAATAATGATTGTACACGCATGGTTTTACTACTTGCTTGACATGACACATGATTTCAATTTTGCACTTGTATGATCATTACCTAGAGTTGTCCAATGAAATTGCTGTAATTATTACATAATTTATGTACCTGACAGTAGGAATGTGTTAGAATCTCTAGTTTCAAATCTCCGGTATTCGTAATCAGTGCTTCCTGTTCTGCTTGTCTATCGATCTCATCTGATTCTCCAGTATCTCCTTCTAGTTAGCTCTTAAGCGTCAACATCGCAAGTACCCCTTCATGCAAGGATTTTTTGCTCCGGAATTCCTGAGTTTTATCTCTCAATTTTGAGCTATTTGAAGAAGACTCTGTGAACCCTGAAATCAATCCTACGTGTTCCTCCGAACCCGCTAATGTTTGAAGAGTTCCCTCGAGAACTTGAATCTAATATGCGAAGGAATTATCCGCAAGTTTTCCCTTGATCTTGGTAAGTCTCCGCACTTGTTCTTCTTTCTGTTTCAGCATATTCATAGTTAGCTTTCTTGTCTTGATCTGCAAATCTTGTTTGGATTGAATGACATCTGAATCTTCGTCATGAGAGGTCCCCTTTCAGGGAATCCTCAGAAAATTTCGGGACGAAACTTCCTAAGTAGGGGAGAATGTAACAACACCAAAAATTTATGAAATAGATTTTAAAGATGCTATCCGCACCCCAGCCCCCCCTCCTTTGTTAAATCCCGACCAGCCCCCCTTCCTATTAGTATTATTTGGCTAGCCGCACCCCTCCCCTCGGTTTTAAACCCGCACCCTCAGCTAGGGCTCCCGGTCCAGGGCAATCGCAAGCCGCAAGCGCCCGTCTCCCGCTCCTGCCCCGTCTCCCGCGCGTCGCCCGTCTCCCGCTCCAGCCCCGTCTCCCGCGCGTCTCCCGTCTCCCGTCTCCTGCAGCACAACCGCCTCTTGCGGCGGCTCCTCCTGCCTTGGCCGACGTCGTCTCCTCCTCCTGCTCCTGCCGTCGACGCCCCCTGCGCCTCCTCCTGCCCTAGTCGGCAGCCTCCTGCTCTTCCTCCTCTAAGGGTTTGTCAGCCTCCTTCTTTTCCTCAGGACGACAGCAGTGCCTCCTCATGTGGCCGGCTACAACTTTCCTTCCTCTCTTAGGGCTGGCAGCCCGCTTCCTCGTCGTCTTGGCCGAGCGTTTGTGGGAGGGATGCCTAGGGTTCGCTCGTTTCCCCCCTCTACTCGGATTTAGAGCCTGGATATGACTTCCTTTGGTAAGAGTTCTTCCTCCTCCCCCCTCTATTCAGATTTTTCCTGAGTCCTTTGCAATTTTTGTGTCCTAAGTTGCAGATATTTGTGATCCAACATTTTTGCCACCGTTATAACTATCTAATTTCTAGGTTTCCGTGCTCCCCGGTGCCATTCGTCGCCCTAATTGGCGGGATCTCTCTAAAGCCCTCTCCGAATTAGGGTTTCCGTAGCCTAAAGCGCCGCCAAATCTCCGATTTGCTCGTAGTAGCCTCCGTCTCCGCGTGGAAGCTCTTCTCCCCTCACTTTTGAGGGAGGTAAAATCCGCTAAACTCTCGTTGTTTAATTTCCGTGTCCTAGGATGCATTTGTAGCGTAGTGAATTATGCTACATCGCTTTCGTTTTCCCTGAACAAGTTCGAAAATATGATTTCTGACTTTTGCTTGCGCCGCTTCGCCGCCGCCGTCAGCTTCAGCCTCATTTAAGGCAAGTAGAGATCCCTCTCTCTTGCAATCATTGAATTTATTTAGTCTGTCTGTTCTTATGATTTTGACTTCGCTTTGAATACGTGTTTCATCAAATAAGCTCAGTTCTTGAATGCCTGATTAGACTTGTTAATAAATTGAGGTTTTACGCGTTGGAATAACACGAGCTGTGATTGAGATTGGTGGTCACTTGGATATTCACTTAGATAAATTTCTTCTCAGTTGATGAATAAATGGAAGTCTAGTAGTTCGTTTTGATTATGAGCATTAATTATTATAATGATAAATGTTAATATTTTTGCTGGTAACTAGATGAATTATGTTTGATATGAAATATTTGGCTCGAACACATACTTACTTGGAGGATAATCGTTTGTTGGAATGAATCAAACTAAATGAATACTTGGTATCCTAGAAAATGATGTATAATAATCTAATTACTCGTGAATACTCGAATCTGCAAGTTTCAAAACTCTCTTTTGAGTTTTTTGAGTTATCGAATCCTGTTTCTTATACCTGTTTGGTTGAAAGACTTGGATAAAGTTTATTTCTTGAATTGATGTTCTTCTTCAGCGTGATTCTGTTCCAATTAGATTCACCAATCTATGAATCTTGTAATCTCTTTAATAACACAAGAAAACATTGAAAGGTAGGGTTTAACTGACGCATCTCCTTGACTTGGGTTCCCTCTTGAATCCCTAATGGAAACAAAGGACCGGTCATAGCGAGCATAAATTTCTGAATCTCCTGAATCCGTACTTGAGTCTGTCTGAATCATGAATCCTGCGCGTCAAATAAAAACACCTACACTTTCACTTGTTACAACTTATGTTATTACATGATCATCTTTGTATGCTTCACTCCTGAACCTCTGACAAGTCTTGAATCTGAATTTGAATTCTTTTGAATCATGAACCCTTCAGTTCATTTATGTGATAAGCAATCATTGAAAGGTAGTGTTAAATTGGTGTGACGCCTTGAATCGAGTTTCCGCTTACCTTGTAACGGGAACCAATAATGTTATAGCAAGCCCAATTACTTTGATAAGCCTTGCATTTAGACTCCTGCTAGAATCTCGTGCATCAGATAAAAACACTTGCACCTTGAATCGAGTTTCCGCTTACCTTGTAACGGGAACCAATAATGTTATAGCAAGCCCAATTACTTTGATAAGCCTTGCATTTAGACTCCTGCTAGAATCTCGTGCATCAGATAAAAACACTTGCACCTTTCAATGATTACAACTAATGACATTTCATGACTGAATCTATGTTATGCTTCGGAGTAGTCTAATAATTCTAATTATTTCTACTCTTCTTGCTTACTGTCTGCTTTGCTAGCTTTGCTTTTGATAAAACTGGTACTTATACATTGCTGTTTCCCTTGCTAGTTTGTAATTTACCTTGCTAATGTTATCAATGTTCTGAGGCTTTTCCTTCTTGTTTTGGATTCGCCTTAGTGTTCGTGCCTGCGCTGCTTGCTCTCTGAGGCCGTTCTGCGTCAAGTTTCAGGTTTTGTGTTTTTATTTCATTTCTTTTACTGTCAGATATTTCTTTCATGTAATAATTATAATCAGCCATTTTCTCCTGTTTCACGGACAACTGCTAGGATAAATATTATATGTACTAGAATTTGACATGTTTGCATGTTCATTCATCTGAGATGATCACTGCATAAAAATCTGTTTCAAAACTTGTATCATAAGTTTTTCTGCAAAAATGCATGTGCACCTGTTTCAAATTTATCATATTTATAAGTTTCCGCATAAAAACAATCTGTTTTACTCCAAAGTATCTATTTTTAAACTATTATTTTGTATCTCTGCTTGCGCCTTAGAATGCATGGTTTTCCTTCCGCCCATGCCTGTGGCATCACGGCCCGCCCGAAGCGCGCTCTGACTCTTGTCGAGACGGGTCGTGACAACTTGTCCACCCAGAGGACACGATACGGATGCGGGTGTGGCTCGGCAGTGAGCTGCATCCTTTCTACTCGTTTCCTAGCGATAATGTTCACGCAACTACCACTATCAATGACGAGCTTGCAGGGGCCTCCCGCGCTCGGGAAATATGTAGAGAAGATCGTGGTGCGTCGCCAATCCTCCTCAGCTCGTGGTGTGTGTAAGAGGCGGCGGAGGACTCCTAACTCTAGTGCTCTCTCGGCGTCGCTCTCCCATCCATCCTCCACAACAGCTGTAACCTCCTCGACGGGAGCATCCTCAGTCTCCCTGCTGGGCTCACCGGATTCCTCAACAAATAAGTTTCGAGTAGGGCACTTTGCTGCAAAGTGCCCTCTGCCCAAACATCTGTAACATTGGACGCCGCCAGGTTTGGGGCCCCCAGGAATAATAGCTTTCCCTGCCCCATCGGCGCGGGTGCGGGGAGGTACTGAGGTCGTGGCAGGAGCGGGTCTCCTAGCTGTAGAGGCATCTGGTCGTGAAGTGACCTGCCTGGGGCCAGCTGTGCGCAAATATTGCTCATACTCGAGCGCGAGCTGAAAAACCTGATCTACGGTCTCCATCCGGTGGGGAATCAGTTCCCTACGAATGTCAGCCCTAAGCGCGGTTCGAAAACGGGAAGCAGTGGTTATAGGCTCCTCATATATATCGCTGCGGACCACAAGCTCGTCAAAGCGAGACATGTACTCTACAACAGAAAGGGTTCCCTGTCGCAAAGCATTCAACTGATCGATGAGCTGGTCGCGGTATGAGGCAGGTAGGTACTTATCCTTCAGACGATCCTTCATCTCAGTCCATTCGGTGATGGGGTAGCACCCCTCACGCTCTAGGGATCTCTCGACACTAGACCAATAAATCTTCGCCTGCCCAAGTAATTTCATTTTAGCGAAGCGCACACAACGTTCGTCACTCATCTCAAACCAGTCGAAATAGTGATCCATATCCATGAGCCAATCACTAAATGCCTTCGGGTCCAGGTGACCGTCGAAGGTAGGCGCGTCAATACGGATGCGGCGAGTGATGTCATCCTCTTCGGGGGTCACCCCCCCACGTGGCTCACGGTGGTCGTCGTACTGGTCATCATCGTCGTAATCGTATCGTGCGGGAGGGGCTCGACCTCTCCTACACGGTGGGGGTGGTGCTCTGGGGTTCCTTTCGGGTCCCCCACGATACTGGTGACCGCGGTAGAAATTTCCCCTTGCAGGAGGGGGGTCTCTGCGAGGAATGTTTCTGCCACGCCTCTCGTGAGGTGGTGTAGCATCGCGGTGATCCTCGTGTGGCTCGTCATCTGGGGGAGGAGCCGCTCGATCTCTAGGGTTTTCTAACCGATCGACCCGTGTGTTGACTCTAGCTATGTCGGCCCTAAGGGTTTCAAAATGGGCTCCCATTTGGTCGAACCGATCGAGATCCATTTTTTGGAATTCCGTAGATGTCATATCGGATTGGGTACTGGTGGTCCTATCGTCGTGGACTGGACGGTGTGACATGGTTTGACGATACTCTCTACCACTACGTAACATGCAAGGGGCCCTAACCTGCTCGGATACCAATTTGATGCAGTGGTAGACCTCGAAATGGACACACTAAGTGCAAGCCGAGATGTGAATGATGTAAGACGGTCCGTTCGAAAAATAAGCAACAATAATTAATTATTATAAAGAAACAAGCAGGAGCATGAACGTTCACAATTTTAATTTAAGGAAGCTGTCAAGATTCACAAACGAACGAGTTGCAAATAATTTTAAGCACACACCGTATAAACCCTTCAAGTTATACAAAGAACGACACTAATAACAAGACAAGGTTAACATCCACTACAAGCACAAGCGCCAAATGTTCAACAACAAAAGAAATTAACTCCAAACTAGACTTACACGGGTAAGCAGGGGCTGATTGGGCTGGCGGAGGACTCCACGGATGCGGAGGGATGGAAAGATGGCGGCGATGGCGGTTGGCGGGCTGTAGATGTAGAGGGGAAGGGTTTAGTTGCCCAAAGACGTGGGGGAAGTGAAGGTGGCTGGCTGGGGGCTGGGGAGTGGGGCTGCAGGAGGTAGGAGGGCTGGGATGGGGTGGAGGGTTGTTTACTGGACGGGAGAGTGGTCGGGGAAGGTAGGGGGGGCTGGCTGTGGAGTTACAGAGGGGAAAGGGGCTGCTGGGATTCGGTTAGTGGCAGTCGGGGCTGGAAGAGAGGGGAATAGTGATGGGAGGGGCGTGGGGTGTGGCTGACGGGCTGTGGAGGGGGGGGGGGGGGGGGGTAGCTAGGCAGTGGGAGGCAGATATGTGGATGGTTGGGGTGCGCTGGCAGGGAGTTGCGGGCGGGCTGAGGGGCTGGCGGGATCGACTGGGTTCAGACGGGAAAGGGAGGGGCCAGAGTAGAGAGGCTAGGGGAGGAGGAGAGGAGGGAGGCTTACCCTTGGAGTCGCACCAAAAGGGAGAAGGAAGACGCCGGCGTCGCACCTGCGTGGAGGAGACCGATGGCTGCTATTTCTGAGCAAACCTACGATGCCCCATCAGCACCCCAATACACATATATATAGTAAGTAAAACTAGGGCGTCCCGAAACGGACGGCTCATAATGCCCGGTCCGATCGGGCGCCAAATACAACTTAAGAACATAAATAAATATAGTAGTTCGACTCGCAACGACGATCCGGACGCAACTGTAGGCTCGGATCGATCGCCCGAGCGACGGTTCACCGCTTCCTGAGGGAATAGACGTGTGTGGGTTGTCGCGCGCCGTCAACACCCCTGTCCAGCATGACCTCACTAAACACATTGAAGTAGATCGATATTTCATCAAAGAGAACATTGAAAAAGGAATTGTGTGTACACCCTTTGTTCCCTTGGACAGACAACTTGCTGATATACTCACGAACGGATTGAGTAGAAGTATCTTTGGAAGGATTGTTGACAAGTTAAGCATGATTAACATCTCACGTCCAACTTGAGGGGGAGTGTTACAATATGTATTGTTACATTATGTTACAATAGGCTCGTGTTAATTTTCTTTTTAGTATTATATTATCCGCCTCCATATATAAAGGGGATGAATGCTTGAAATTAATTCAACTGTAAATTTTCTCCCATGCAATATAACATACAACCCGAAATAAATGTGCGAAAATCTGATAAGACTCATGGGTGCGCTACACTCGTGCACACTACTGGCAAACGTCCATCGTCGAATTGGGATTTGTGTCCACGTCGCCGTGGTTCCGACATCAACTTATGTGTTGTGTCCTCGTCCTTTGCCCTCTTCCGTCTTTGTAACAATGCCTCTCTCTCGAAAATTCGCCTTGTCCTCAAGGCAGAATCAACTTCCTGGACGCACTGCAGCTGGGATGGCGGAGGGGCGGTCGTGCGGGTCGGCTCATCATCGTGCCACAGGTATGCGGCAAAATCTACTATCACTGACTGATGAGTTGGATGAGGGGCCACCGACAGATGGGAAAGGGACGCCTCCACTATTAAGAGGAAAGGGACTCCCGCTTGAGAAAATCGCATCGTCATTCGGTGATGCGGGTCCAGTTGACATACACATCCCCAATGTACGAAGCCATGTGACGACGAGTATGAAGTCAAAGTCACCGAGCTCAAAAGAGTTGAAATCCGTACGGAGGAGGCAAGGTCCCAAAATCTTGTGCTGGTCAGTAACAGAGGCCCCAAGAGATAGTGCGACGGTCGTTGCCTAAGCAAACAGCAAGAGGAGGCGAAGGAGATTGGCAAATGTCGAGATGTGTCCCCCGGCTCGGGGAGATAAAATTGTGGCTGGATCCACTATCATTCAACACTGTCTGGGGAGTGCCAGCCAGGAACCAGTGAACGTCATATTGAGCGCGCCAGAGGTGTCTCCAACTGCAGAGCATAGAAGTTTGAGACAATGCAGTCGTGCAGGAGGACCCATTAGCAGCAGATGAGTCATCGCCCTCTAGGACTTCGTAATCCCCAAGTGTGATCTCATGGTCTTCCTCACCAATGGTGATGCAGAGCTTCTTCAGAGGACAATCATGAGTCAGGGTCTCAAGAAGTAGGGTTGCTTACAACGAAAACGTAGGCGCATTGTGCAAAGATTGAGGTACATTTGGTTGGTCATCTAGGGACCGTTCGACGACTGGGGCGGTCGGGGAGGTGGCCCGAGACACTAGGGATCCACAGTATGTACCTGGAGTGAAGGGATAAGACATCAACTCAGGTTCTGCATATGCTTTGACATCAACTCGAAGAAAGTATGAGGGTGCGTCGAATTCTATTCGACGCAACCAATATTCTGCATTGAATTATTATCGACGTAACTATGCCAAGCTTGCAGATGTCGGATGTCAGACTCATGTCGGTTTGGGTTTCTTATGTCGGATGTCGGATTGCGGGGGATATATCGGGGACATTTCAAAATGTCGGATTGTAATATTATATGTATATATATATTATATATCATAATATTTTTTTAATTAGATGGTAATTATTTTATTTAATGAAGTATACACTAAAATTCATATTAGAAAATGAAACTACTAACAAGTGTTTAATCAATTTATAATAAATAAAAAATGTTGCATACTTTCAAAATATCGAAGTGTAATTAAAGGAGGGCTGCGAAGAAGGCGAGAGCTGCGAAGAAGACGAGAGCCAGAGGCGGAGATTAGGGCAAGCGAAGAAGACGAGAGCCCAGAGCGTCCTGAGGAGGACGCGATGGAGATGAGGAGTCGTCGTGAAGGGCAAACGTAGTATAACTATATAAGTATATAATAAAAACAGATTTAATTAAAAAATTTAATAAAATAACTTATTAATTTCTAATGGCCACTATAACCCGCCATAACCCGTCATAACCTTCCATAACAGGCCCACATGTCCGGCATGTCGGCCGCAATACTGGAAAATGCCAGTTTCGTGATATGTGGTGGTAACGTGTCGATTCCCCCTCAAAAATGACATGTCGGCCGACATGTCGGACATGTCGGCCGACATCTACAAGCTTTACTATGCAGACACGCCAAATTACACTCGACGCAACTCTAAAAATGCGTCGATTTCTTCTCGACGCATGCTTCCAGCAAGAAATTTTCAAACATCTAGATCTCTCTTTTATTCATATTTACAGCTCTAGATGCTTTTTGTGCTCTAAATTTGGGCACAAGGCCAAACTTTGCTGGTATAATAAACCGACACTTCTTTACCTTAAGGGGTATACTGAAAGTTCAACTTACTCTTTCATAATTCCATATGATAATAGAAGAAAGAGATCCCAGCAAGAGAGGGTCTATATTATTTTTAATATCATGTGCAGAGATGAGACTGTTCTACCACAAACCAGCAGTGGTATCTGGACAGTGGATGCTCCATGCATATGACTGGAGTAAAAGAATTGCTGGAAAACTATAAGGCCAAGGAAGACCCTAAGGTAATTTTTGGGAATTCTCACTCTAGTCAGACTAAAGGATATGGTCTGCTCAGGATTGGGGAAATCTCCTTCTCTAGTTTATGTTGAAGGACTTCAACATAATCTAATTAGTATTAGTCTCTAAGTCCTTATGTCATATAGTTAGTTCTGTAACTAACCAAATTGTATTGACTGAACTTAGAAAGGGTGAGGTCTATGTAATAGATTTTGAGTATGCTAAGTCAGAGGTTTGTTTGTTTTGTTGGAATTATCGAGTCAATGTCGGTCTTGTAGTGTCTTTATGTATTTGAGGTTTAGTCCCACACCGCCTATCGGTGTTTTATGTCATGTTGTAAGTCCTATATAATGCCCCCTTGTGGGATGAATAAATTAAGTCTTTATCTTTTACTTTCAACATGGTATCAGAGCATGGTTAAAAAATTCCTTGCTCCAAAAAACCTAATTTGATTTCCGTTTCTCTCGGGCTGCTGCCGCCTCCCGTTTTTTTGGTTTCGTCGACAGCTCCAGCCGGCGGTTCCATCGTGGCTCTCTGCTCCCGCTCCCGTCGATCGGATCGGCTCCTGGATCCGTAGAAGGGAGCGGTTATTGTCTCCGTTGACGATACTCGATCTCGTGGTTGCTTCCCGCCGCATGCTTGTGACGTTCTCGATCCCGTCGTCTCCTTCCATCAACGGAGCGGATATCTCCTTCAGTGCGGTCTGCGCCATCGTCAACCGGTCTGCTTCTTCCCGTCGTATGCGACGACGATTGTTGCTCTCGCCTCCAACGACTGCGTCCTGCGCCTTTTCTTCCTGTGGCTTCGTGCGGGAGCTCTCTTCTCCCGGCTTCTGTATGGGATCCGGAAACCTATCTTCTGTCAAGAGCTCCAGCCGATCCAGTAGATCCCGCCCTGCCGTCGACTGCTGCTCTCTTTCGATGTCCCTGTCGACGCTCTCTTCCTCGTCGAGCGATCCCAACGCTTGGTGCTTCCTCCGATCCTCCGACAAAGTCTCCTTCAGATGTCGTTCTTGTTTCCAGTCGATGATGAGGTTCCCGTCAACGTTCTCTTTTGTTGATCTCCTCTCAGTCCTGGTTGTTCTTGTTGATTACTGCTTCCAGCTGCTGCCCTTCAGATTCTTCGAGGATTCCAGCCGGTTCCTGTTGCTGCACCACCCCTTCTAGGGTGGTAATCTCTTTTAGATGCTGATGTTTGTGTTGTTTTTACTATTTTTTTGTGATGTATGTTGTTTGTTTTTTGTCTTGTGTTATATGCCTATATGCACGTGTTATCCACGCGAGTGGGAGTGTTTGGGACAAAAGCGACTCGGATGATCTTTTCCGTTTTTTGCCTTCGTTCCACATGGCCTCTAGGCTTATGTCGTGTGTTGTTTGTCTCCCCATTTGTCTTTCGATTGGTCATGTGTCGGGGAGCGATTATGTTGATGTTCTTGTCTCATCGAGTTGTATCGTGTGGGACCGTGTCGTGCGAGACTGTGACGTGTGGGACTGCCCTTCTTGCGGATTATCCCCGACGGATTATCCCCGATCACTCGTTTGATGATTTGCTCTAAATCTTTGGTTCTCTTCGCATGTTTTGTATGTAGGTGATGTTGGTTGACCGGTTTCCAGTGAGTCCGCGTCGTTTGTGGGTCCTGCGTCGTGTGCGGGTCAATATCGTGTGTGGCTATGTTCCGACTTGATTCCCCGGTTTGGAATTTCCCCCGGTGGCTCGTATGATGTTTTGTCCCGCATCATCTACCTCCATTGCCGTTATTTGTGGTGTCCAAGCTGAAGGGTCCCCCTTTCAGCTTGAGGGGGAGTGTTGGAATTATCGAGTCTGTCACGACCCGTCTCGGCAAGAGTCAGAGTGCGCTTCGGGGCGGGCCGTGATGCCACAGGCATGGGCGAACAGAAATTCATGCCTGCTAAGGCGGAGACAGAAATACTACAAATAGTTTTAAAATAGTTACTTTTGATTAAAAACAGTTTGTTTTGATGCGGAAGCTTTAAAATGTGAGTTTGAAACAGGTGCACATGCATTTTTGTAAAATGCTTAAGGTACAAGTTTTGGAACAGAAATTTATGCGGTGATCATCGCAGATGAATGAGCATGCAAAACATGTCAAATTCTAGTATATAAAATATTTCGCCTAGCAGTTGTCCATAAAACAAGAGAAAATGGCTGATCGTAATTACTACATAACATAAATATCTGACAGTAAAAGAAATGAAACATAAATACAAAACCTGAAGCTTGACGCAGATCGGCCTAAGCGAGCAGGCGGCGCATGCGCAAACACTAAGGCAAATCCAAAACAAGAAGGAAAAGCCTCAGAACATTGATAACATAAGCAAGGTAAATTACAAACTAGCAAGGGAAACAGCAATGTATAAGTACCAGTTTTATCAGAAGCAAAGCTAGCAAGACAGACAGTAAACAAGACGAGTAGAAATAATCAGAATTATTAGGCTATTCCGAAGCACAACAAAGATTCAGTCATGTAATGTCATTAGTTGTAATCATTGAAAGGTGCACGTGTTTCTTTCTGATGCACAAGATTCTAACAGGAGTCTAAATGCAAGGCTTATCAAAGTAATTGGGCTTGCTATGACATTATTGGTTCCCGTTACAAGGTAAGCAGGAACTCGCTTCAAGGCGTCACATCAATTTAACACTACCTTTCAATGATTGCTAAGAACATAAATGAACTGAAGGATTCATGATTCAGACAGATTCAGGTTCAGATTCAAGACTTGCCGGAGATTCAGGAATAAGCAGATAAAAGATCATGTAATATCATAAGCTGTAATCAATGAAATGCGTAGGTGTTTATAGTGGGCGCACATGGTTCACACCCATGTCCGGGTGTAAGGCTTACTAGAATAAGAGTATTTCCTGCTTACCGTGACCATGCAATCAAGACGATGCACCACTTAAACCCTAGCTTCCAAGATTTACTTATGACACACAGGACCTTAGTGATTCAGAAATTTAAGCTCGCTACGACCGGTCCTTTGTTCCCATTAGGGATTCAAGAGGGAACCCAAGTCAAGGAGTTGCGTCAGTTAAACCCTACCTTTCAATGTTTAGTTGTGTTATTAATGATTTAGCGCAGGATTTCGTGGATTCTAGCATATCAAGACATGTAACCAAGATACTGATTCAGATATACAAGAGTAGATTTTACAAACGTGAAATGAGAGGAAATCAAGTTATAGAACGTTATTCAACCAAGTCTTGGAACCAGACAGGCATAAGAAACAAGATTCAATGACTCAGAGAACTCGATAGAGAGTTTAGAAACTTGCGAATTCAAGTATTCACGAGTAATAAGATTACTATACAGCATTTTCTAGGATATCCAGTATTCATTTCGTTTGAACCATTTCAACAAACGATTATCCTTCAAGTAAACATGTGTACGAACCGAATATTTTATGTCAAACACAATTCATCTAGTTGCTAGCAGGAATCTTAACATTTGCCAACATACCAATTAATATTCTTGCTTGAAAAGATCTATTAGTCTTACATTTATCCATCCAATGAGACGCAATTCATTTAAATGGAAATCCAATTAAAAACAACTTTCGTTCATTAACTCGTCTTCCAACAAATGAGACACAATTCATCTAAGTGAATATCCAAGTAACCATCATTCTCATTCACAATTCATGTTATTCGGACGCGTGAACCTCAAACTAATAACAAGTCTATTTAGGGATTCGAGGTCTAAATTTATTCGGCAAAACAAGCATTCAAGGGTGAAGTCATATAAATATAAGAACAAACAAGACAATTAAATCCAATGCTTGCAAGAGAGAGGGATCTTTACTTGCCTTAAATGAGGCTGAAACTGACCGGGGCGGTCAAATAGCGCGAGCAAAAATCAGAAATCATATTTCGAACCTGTATAATGTGAAATTTTCCGGACCTTGTGAGAGCAAGCAGGAATAACAACTAGAGTTACAAGCCAAAACAACCAGAAACAATTTGGGGCAAACAATTGATCTTTATTGATTTTCTAACTTCAGTTACAGGGCAAGACATGCTTGACGAGACATGATTTCGTCAGCACAACACTCCAGAACCAATACAGAGAAGAATACTGAAAGACTTCAGACCGCACAACCCGCGCGACCTCTCTTGCGATCTCCTCCTGTTGCTAGACCGCAACACTCTGCCGATCTCAGGCCACCACCAAACCGCTGCACAGACCGCTCCCTTCTTTCGACCTCCTGATCTTCCCAAACTCCAGCAACACAACTCCAAGCCGCAGACCGCCCGAACACTTTCAGAGGAAGAGGTGATCGCTGCTGCCCGCACTATCCGCAGAAGCTGCACAAGAAGAATTCGATCAGAGACCGCCCGGTCAGAAAACACAGACCGCAAGAAGGACACGAACTCAGCTTACACTTGGTGTGTTCTACTTGCTGCAACAGTGGCTCCCTATTTATAGGCGTGAGACCTGATCCAGTCACCACCCTATGAGATAGAGTCACCACCCATCATACCGCGCGACCTTACCGGTCAACCCGCGCGATCACTGCAACCCTCCTGCTTCATTTTGGTGAGCGGCGACTTCACTCCAGACCGCGGGAGATCGCTACTCCCTTGGTCTGAACACGACTCCACACGGAGATCGCCAGACCGCCTAGAAGTCACCCACCACCTGTGTTTGCCTGAGACCGCAAACACAGCCAGCTCGCCCTCCTGGTCTCCTCCTGAGACCGCGAACTGAGACCGCGCGACTACGAATGACTTAGTCCGCGAACTCCTTCAGAACCCTCTGGAAAGCCACCAGACCGGATTCAAGAGCCAACCCGTGCGGTCACGCCAGGCCGACACGTCCTTGAAGAGAACAACTTGTCACGCGGTCAGAGACAGACCGCGCGACCCTGAGGAAGATCACCCGTCATGCGGTCACAGCCAGACCGCACGACCTCCTCCTCCAGCAGCCCTTGGACCAGACCAGCGGTCAACCCCGGAAGCTGCAGCTGACCAATAGAACAGACCGCCATTGTCAGACCGCCAGACCGTGCGGTCACGCCAGACCGCCCGGTCACTTCCCAGACCGCCCAGGTCCAAAAGCCTCCTCCACTTCCACTTCAATAATTTCAACACTCCCCCTTGAAGTGGGAAGTGGAAACTAGCCCAAGTAGTTCCCTTAGCCGTGTGAACGGCCCCTTTGCCAGCGCCTTTGTGAAGATGTCTGCGACATTGTCCGCACTCCGCACATGCTCGACCGAAAGAGATCCCTCCAGCACTTTCTCCCGTATGAAGTGATGCTCGATCTCAATATGCTTGGTCCTCGCGTGACAAACTGGATTGGTTACCAGTTTGAGAGCACTCTCGTTGTCACCGCGTAGCAGAGTCGGCTCCCGAACCTCCTTGTGGATGTCTCCTACCAACCTCCTAAGCCAGATGGCTTCCTGAGCTGCCAAGGCCGAAGCCTTGTATTCCGCTTCCGTGGTAGAGACCGACACGGAATCTTGTTTCTTGCTGCACCATGAAATAGCCGTAGGGCCCGCCATGAAGACGTATCCAGATGTCGACCTCCGATCATCCGAATCTCCCCCGTAATCAGCATCCATGTATCCATGCACCTCGAAGCCCGCATCCCTCCTGTATAGGAGACCCATGTCCGAGGTCGCCTTGACATACTTCAGAATGTTCTTGGCCGCTAGCAGATGAGGTACCCGTGGCTCCGCCATATATCGACTCACTCTGCCAACTGCATATGCAATATCCGGCCTCGTGATCGTCAGATAAATCAAGCTCCCAACTAGAGCTCGGAACACCAACGGATCTTGCATGATCCTCCCCTCATCCTTCCGAAGCTTCATAGCTTTATCCAGAGGTGTGGAAGTGCACTTCCCTTCCTTCATGCCGAACCGCTCCACGATCCGCTCCGCATATCCGGCTTGGGTCACCAGCACTCCACCTTCCTTCCTCTGCACCTCAAGTCCAAGAAAATGGTGAAGCTCACCAAGATCCTTCATCTCGAACCTGATAGACAGCTCGGCCCGAAGCTGCGCTACCTCCTCCTTCGAGTTCCCCGTCACGATCATATCGTCGACGTAGAGCAGCACGATGACTTGAAGCTCCCCGCTCTTCTTGACGAACAAGCTTGAGTCTGAGTCTGAAGCAACAAATCCACAGAATAAGAGATATTCTGCGATCTTCCCATACCACGCCCTCGGCGCTTGCTTCAACCCATACAGGGCCTTCTTCAGCTTGCAGACATGCTCCGGAAAATCTTCAGACACAAAACCTGGTGGCTGGACCATGAAGATGTCCTTGTCAATCTCGCCGTACAAGAAGGCGTTCTTGACGTCGAGCTGCCAAATCTTCCATCCACTGAACGCCGCCAAGGCAATGATGAACCGAACTGAAGTCATTTTTGCCACCGGACTGAATGTCTCATCATAGTCTTCACCGTATTGCTGCGAGAACCCCCGAGCTACAAGACGAGCCTTGTAACGCTCGATACTGCCGTCAGCTTTCTTCTTCAGCTTGTAGACCCACTTGCATGTCACAGGAGCGATGCCCTTGGGCTTGGGCACAAGAGACCAGGTCTCATTCTTCTCAAGAGCTGCCATCTCTTCTTGCATCGCAACATCCCACTTCTTCACACCTTGGGCCTTCTCAAAGCTCGACGGCTCCCTCTCATCTAAGGGACCAGCGAAGAAACATGAGACAAAGCTCACTGTGTTTCCTCCTGTATAGCGATCAGGGGCGATGATCGCTCGTTTCGATCTCCTCAGCTCCTTCCCCTGAACCGCTTCATCTCCAGCTGCTTCTTCCCTAGCTCCTCTTCCAGACGTGCTAGGAGCATTGCTCCCCCTGCTCCCTGAACCAGAAGCTCCCGTCTCAGAACTAGAAGGCGATGGACCACCTGGTGACACAGGTAGCTCTACCTGAAGATTTTCCACAGCTTGCTCCGGCTCCTCCACCCTGCTTTCTGGTAACTCCACTCCAGAGGACCCCCTGTAAGATGTCACCTCATCGAACACGACGTCGCGAGATACAACAAATCTCCGCGTCTCCGGGTCCATGCACTTCCACCCTTTCTTCCTCTCATCGTATCCCACAAAGACTAGCTTCCTAGCCTTCGCTTCTAGCTTTGTCCGAAGAGCATCAGGGATGTGCACGTAACAGGTGGAACCGAACACCCGAAGGTGTGCCACGCTTGGCTTCTCCTTGAATATCATCTCATGCGGGGTCAACATGTTGATGGGGCTCAGAGGCATCCTGTTGATGACGTAAGCAGCACAAGACATTCCCTCCGCCCAGAAGGACTTTGGGATACTCTTGGCATGCAGCCAACACTTGCAGGTCTCCGTCAGATGACGGATCTTCCGCTCTGCAACACCGTTCTGCTGTGGAGTATGTGCACAAGTAAGCTCCCTCCGGATGCCTGCCTTCCTGCAAAAACTGGAGAACTCAGCAGAGGTGAACTCTCCTCCGTTGTCCGTCCTCAGCTTCTTGATCCGCAGATTCAGCCGACCTTCCACGAGCTCCTTGAACTCCACAAACTTGGCAAACGCTTCCGCCTTCTCCTTCAGGAAATAAACCCAGACATATCTGGTGTAATCATCGATCAGCACCAGCATATACCTGCTGCCTCCGAGGCTTGGGGTAGCAGTTGGTCCCATCAAGTCACCATGGATGCACTCCAACGGCTGACAACACCTTGTCTGTGACTTGTCAAACGGTAGTCGATGAGACTTGCCGAACTGACATCCCGCGCAGACGTGACCTTCTCCGTAGGAAGATAGACTTGGCAGGCCCTTGACCAGACCTCTCACCGCCATAGCTTTCAGCTTGTCCATCCCTACATGCCCCAACCTCTCATGCCATATCACGGCACCATCATTCGTCTTCATCTTGTCGACGTAGGAACTTGTCGACAAAACGAACAAGTCCTTTGCCCGTCTCCCAACATGAACGACCTCCGCCTTCACGGCCTCTACATTTCGTAGAAATTTCACTTCTGTTGGGCCGAACAGAACGTGATACCCAGCGTCAACAGCGTTGGTTACTGAGAAGAGGTTTTTCTTCATCCCGGGCACATGATAGACACTCTTCAAGGTAAGTGGCCCTCTATCACTGCCCAAAGAAACAACCCCCACCTTCTCGACTGGATGCACAGTATTATCAGCGGTGATGATAGCATTGTTACCTGTATAAGGTTGTGCTGATGAAAGCTTCGACTCATCTCCGGTAAGGTGATGACCACACCCCGAGTCCACGATCCAGTCCTCTTGATAGTTGATAGTAGCCGAGGCTTCAACCGAAGCCGAGAAGGCTCCTCCCCATCCTCCATCAATGTGCCTGGCCTCCACTTCCACCTTTCCAGCAACATGCCCTGATTGAGTAACAACTGGGCATTCCTTCTTGAAGTGCCCAACCTTCCCGCACTTGAAGCATCTCGGACCTTCCCCCTTCTTCTTCCCGTCAGCCTTGGGAGCATACCCCCTTTCCTGCTGCCCAGAAGTTGAAGGCCCATAGCCTCCCGCGATCTTTTTCTTCTTCTCCCACTTCTTCTTTTTCCCTGAGAAGAGCACCTCGCCGTCTCCCCCAGTCACTGACACTCCCGCCATCTGCCTTGCCAGACTTTCCTGCGACGCTAGCAGATTCTCCAGCTCTAGCAGAGACGGCTGATTTGCCCATCCCTGTACCGACGTCACAAAGGCCACATATTCCTTCCGCAAGCCGCGGATGATGTGCCTCTTCAGCTTCGCCTCAGAAATTGGCTCATCAGGATCCAGTGCTGATATCTCAGCGCAAAGGTTCTTCATCTTCAGAAAGAAGTTTGAGATAGAAAGATCACCCTGAGCCGACCTTGCCAGCTCATTCTCCAAGAACTGCAGCCTCGCCACATTCTTCTTGTTAAACAGCCCATCCAGGGCTCTCCAGATTTCGGCAGCTGATCCACACCCTAAGATGTGATCAAATAGTTCCGGTGAGATGGCACGCTTCAAGGTGAACTCGGCTTTAGCATTGGTCTTTCTCCACGCCCTCACAGCCGGACCATTATCACCTGCTTCCGTTGCCTTCACCTCTTCAGTTGCATCTCCTCCAACAACCTCCCAGAGGTCCTCCCCTAGAAGATAGCTCTGCATACATGACCTCCACTTCTTAAAGTTGGTCGAAGTAAGCATATCAATCCCAAGACCTCTTGCAAATCCGCCTTCCATTGCTCTTCCTCTGGTTCCTTCTTCACAAAGGCGATGGCTACTCTAAGTTATTCACTGCTCTAACCACTCCAACCTCCCTCTGATACCATGTGAAATTTTCCGGACCTTGTGAGAGCAAGCAGGAATAACAACTAGAGTTACAAGCCAAAACAACCAGAAACAATTTGGGGCAAACAATTGATCTTTATTGATTTTCTAACTTCAGTTACAGGGCAAGACATGCTTGACGAGACATGATTTCGTCAGCACAACACTCCAGAACCAATACAGAGAAGAATACTGAAAGACTTCAGACCGCACAACCCGCGCGACCTCTCTTGCGATCTCCTCCTGTTGCTAGACCGCAACACTCTGCCGATCTCAGGCCACCACCAAACCGCTGCACAGACCGCTCCCTTCTTTCGACCTCCTGATCTTCCCAAACTCCAGCAACACAACTCCAAGCCGCAGACCGCCCGAACACTTTCAGAGGAAGAGGTGATCGCTGCTGCCCGCACTATCCGCAGAAGCTGCACAAGAAGAATTCGATCAGAGACCGCCCGGTCAGAAAACACAGACCGCAAGAAGGACACGAACTCAGCTTACACTTGGTGTGTTCTACTTGCTGCAACAGTGGCTCCCTATTTATAGGCGTGAGACCTGATCCAGTCACCACCCTATGAGATAGAGTCACCACCCATCAGACCGCGCGACCTTACCGGTCAACCCGCGCGATCACTGCAACCCTCCTGCTTCATTTTGGTGAGCGGCGACTTCACTCCAGACCGCGGGAGATCGCTACTCCCTTGGTCTGAACACGACTCCACACGGAGATCGCCAGACCGCCTAGAAGTCACCCACCACCTGTGTTTGCCTGAGACCGCAAACACAGCCAGCTCGCCCTCCTGGTCTCCTCCTGAGACCGCGAACTGAGACCGCGCGACTACGAATGACTTAGTCCGCGAACTCCTTCAGAACCCTCTGGAAAGCCACCAGACCGGATTCAAGAGCCAACCCGTGCGGTCACGCCAGGCCGACACGTCCTTGAAGAGAACAACTTGTCACGCGGTCAGAGACAGACCGCGCGACCCTGAGGAAGATCACCCGTCATGCGGTCACAGCCAGACCGCACGACCTCCTCCTCCAGCAGCCCTTGGACCAGACCAGCGGTCAACCCCGGAAGCTGCAGCTGACCAATAGAACAGACCGCCATTGTCAGACCGCCAGACCGTGCGGTCACGCCAGACCGCCCGGTCACTTCCCAGACCGCCCAGGTCCAAAAGCCTCCTCCACTTCCACTTCAATAATTTCAACATATAAGAACGATGAAAGCAACATAGCTTAATTCACTATGCTAACACGAGCAATTTATTCAACACGAACTTTGATCAAGAAGGGCTAGAGAAATACGTCCCTCAAAAGAGAGGGGAGAAGAGATTCCACGTGGAGACGGAGACTTGGCGGCGCTTAGGTTGCGGAAACCTTAAATCGGAGAGGGATTTTGCGAGATCCCGCCAATTGAATCGAGGAGCGGCACCGTTAAAACCACGGCGGGGTTAGACGACTACAAGAGGGCAAAAACCTTGAATCAACAGAAAATCCGCAATTTGGAGTGCACAATTTGCAAAATAATTCGAGAAAATTTGAACAAAGGCGGAAAGGAGGAGTTCCTTACCCGAGGGAAGCAAAATCTGAGCCCAAGGAGGAGAGGGATGAAAACCCTAAAAGTTCCTCTAGCAAGCACCGACCAAATCGACGAAGGAGAAGAGGGGTTATGGCTGCAAAACCCTAGAAGAAGGGAGGGGTGCTGCTGCTGGCCTCTTTGGGGGAGGAAGAGGGCTGTCGGAGGGAGAGGAGGATTGTCGGACCCTGAAAGAAAGGCTGTTGCTGCCGGCCTGGGGAGAAGGGCTGCTGCAGTTGTCGGCCTAGAGGAAGGCTGCCACAGCCGACTAGGGGAGGAGGAGGGGGCTGCCGACATGCTGGAGATCGGCCAGAGGAAGAAGAAAAGAGGCAGACGCCGGCTGGAGGTGGATTCGGGAGCAGGAGGAGGCGCATGAGGCGTCGTCCACGGCAGGAGGAGGCGGCGCCGACGAGCAGGGAGGCGGGGCTGCGGGAGCCCTAGCCGAGCGGGAGACGGGATCGGGGCTGCGGGAGCCCTAGCCGAGCGGGAGCGGGATTTAACGAGGCTGCTGCTCGGGATTTAATCAGGGAGGGGGGTCGGGTTTTAACAGGGGAGGGAATTAACCTTTATTATTAATAATATTATTATTAATTCAAAATTTAGGGTGGTTACATTCTCCCCTACTTAGGAAGTTTCGTCCCGAAACTTTCTGAGGATTCCCTAAATGGGACCTCTTATGGCGAAGATTCAGATGTCATTTATTCCAAACAAGATTTGCAGATCAAGACATGCAAGCTAACTATGAACACGCTGAAACAGAAATGAAAATAAGCGCGGAGACTTACCAAGATCAAGAGAAAGGTTGCGGATACGTGCTTCGCATACCAGATTCTAGTTCTCGAGGGGATTATTCAACTTTTCATGCATTCAAAACACAGTTATCATAAGGATGATTTTTCTTTCGAAGCTTGCGTACTTGATACTTTATGATCTTAGTGGGTATGGCCAGATACGAAGGATTGGATTCAGGGAACACAATAATTGCTTTACATAGCTCGGAACTGAGAGATAAGACTCAAGAATTCGAGAGCGAACAATCTTTGCACGATGGGGGTAACTTACTTGCGATGTTGACGCTTAAGAGCTATCTAGAAGGGGATACTGAAGAATCAGATGAGATCGATAGACAAGCAGAACAGAAAGCATTGATTACGAATACCGGAGATTTGAAACTAGAGATTCTAACACATTTCCTACTGTCAGGTACATAAATTATGTAATAATTACAGCATTTTCATTGGACAACTCTAGGTAATGATCATGCAAGTACAAAATTGAAATCATGTGCGATGTCAAGCAAGTAGAAAAACCATGCGTGTACAATCATTATTGTTGTTCTTGGCTTCACACTTGTGCAATGATTTATGATATGAGTGCAAATGAATGGATACACATGCCATGTTAAACGCCCATATCACTTAACATGTCATGCATATTAAGACTCTAATGTCAACGCACTTGAAGATATTAAACTGCCCATAACCATTTAATATTCGCAAACAGTGTATATCCTAGTGGAATTCATATGCACAAAAATGTTAAGTTTGCCCATACTACCTTAACATTCATGTGCATACTACTCATGCTTATGAGTGAGTGTGTGCGTGTTTCAGCCGCGAACAACAGATAATAACAAGGTGCGTGAAGAAATGATGCATGCATAAATATTTATAAAATAAAATTCAAAATATTTGATAATCGTAAAATACTTTATCTTTAGAAACAAACCTCCCTCTGATACCAACTGTCACGACCCGTCTCGACAAGAGTCAGAGTGCGCTTCGGGGCGGGCCGTGATGCCATAGGCATGGGCGAGCAGAAATTCATGCATGCTAAGACGGAGACAGAAATACTACAAATAGTTTTAAAATAATTACTTTTGATTAAAAACAATTTGTTTTGATGCGGAAGCTTTAAAATGTGAGTTTGAAACAGGTGCACATGCATTTTTGTAAAAAGCTTAAGTTACAAGTTTTGGAACAGAAATTTATGCAGTGATCATCGCAGATGAATGAGCATGCAAAATATGTCAAATTCTAGTACATAAAATATTTAGCCTAGCAGTTGTCCATGAAACAAGAGAAAATGGCTGATCGTAATTACTACATAGCATAAATATCTGACAGTAAAAGAAATGAAACATAAATACAAAACCTGAAGCTTGACGCAGATCGGCCTCAGCGAGCAGGCGGCGCATGCGCAAACACTAAGGCAAATCCAAAACAAGAAGGAAAAGCCTCAGAACATTTATAACATAAGCAAGGTAAATTACAAACTAGCAAGGGAAACAGCAATGTATAAGTACCAGTTTTATCAGAAGCAAAACTAGCAAGGCAGACAGTAAACAAGACGAGTAGAAATAATCAGAATTATTTGGCTATTCCGAAGCACAACAAAGATTCAGTCATGTAATGTCATTAGTTGTAATCATTGAAAGGTGCACGTGTTTCTTTCTGATGCACGAGATTCTAACAGGAGTCTAAATGCAAGACTTATCAAAGTAATTGAGCTTGCTATGACATTATTGGTTCCCGTTACAAGGTAAGCGGGAACTCGCTTCAAGGCGTCACATCAATTTAACACTACCTTTCAATGATTGCTAAGAACATAAATGAACTGAAGGATTCATGATTCAGACAGATTCAGGTTCAGATACAGGTTCAGATTCAAGACTTGCCCGAGATTCAGGAATAAGCAGATAAAAGATCATGTAATATCATAAGCTGTAATCAATGAAATGCGTAAGTGTTTATAGTGGGCGCACATGGTTCACACTCATGTCTGGGTGTAAGGCTTACTAGAATAAGAGTATTTCCTGCTTACCGTGACCATGCAATCAAGACGATGCACCACTTAAACCCTAGCTTCCAAGATTTACTTATGACACACAGGACCTTAGTGATTCAGAAATTTAAGCTCGCTACGACCGGTCCTTTGTTCCCATTAGGGATTCAAGAGGGAACCCAAGTCAAGGAGTTGCGTCAGTTAAACCCTACCTTTCAATGTTTACTTGTGTTATTAATGATTTAGCGCAGGATTTCGTGGATTCTAGCATATCAAGACATGTAACCAAGATACTGATTCAGATATACAAGAGTAGATTTTACAAACGTGAAACGGGAGGAAATCAAGTTATAGAACGTTATTCAACCAAGTCTTGGAACCAGACAGGCATAAGAAACAAGATTCGATGACTCAGAGAACTCGATAGAGAGTTTAGAAACTTGTGGATTCAAGTATTCACGAGTAATAAGATTATTATACAGCATTTTCTAGGATATCCAGTATTCATTTAGTTTGAACCATTCCAACAAATGATTATCCTTCAAGTAAACATGTGTACGAACCGAATATTTTATGTCAAACACAATTCATCTAGTTGCTAGCAGGAATTTTAACATTTGCCAACATACCAATTAATATTCCTGCTCGAAAAGATCTATTAGTCTTACATTTATCCATCCAATGAGACGCAATTCATTTGAATGGAAATTCAATTAAAAACAACTTTCGTTCATTAACTCGTCTTCCAACAAATGAGACACAATTCATCTAAGTGAATATCTAAGTAACCATCATTCTCATTCACAATTAATGTTATTCGGACGCGTGAACCTCAAACTAATAACAAGTCTATTTAGGGATTCGAGGTCTAAATTTATTCGGCAAAACAAGCATTCAAGGGTGAATTCATATAAATATAAGAACAAACAAGACAATTAAATCCAATGCTTGCAAGAGAGAGGGATCTCTACTTGCCTTAAATGAGGTTGAAACTGACGGGGGCGGCCAAATAGCGCGAGCAAAAATCAGAAATCATATTTCGAACCTGTATAAGAACGATGAAAGCAACATAGCTTAATTCACTATGCTAACACGAGCAATTTATTCAACACGAACTTTGATCAAGAAGGGTTAGAGAAATACCTCCCTCAAAAGAGAGGGGAGAAGAGATTCCATGTGGAGACGGAGACTTGGCGGCGCTTAGGTTGCGGAAACCCTAAATCGGAGAGGGATTTTGCGAGATCCCGCCAATTGAATCGAGGAGCGGCACCGTTAAAACCACGGCGGGGTTAGACGACTACAAGAGGGCAAAAACCTTGAATCAACAGAAAATCCGCAATTTGGAGTGCACAATTTGCAAAATAATTCGAGAAAAATTGAACAAAGGCGGAAAGGAGGAGTTCCTTACCCGAGAGAACCAAAATCTGAGCCCAAGGAGGAGAGGGAAGAAAACCCTAAAAGTTCCTCTAGCAAGCACCGACCAAATCGACGAAGGAGAAGAGGGGTTATGGCTGCAAAACCCTAGAAGAAGGGACGGGTGCTGCTGCTAGCCTCTTTGGGGGGAGGAAGAGGGCTGTCGGAGGGAGAGGAGGACTTTCGGCCCCTGATAGAAAGGCTGCTGCTGCCGGCCTGGGGAGAAGGGCTGCTGCAGTTGCCGGCCTAGAGGAAGGCTGCCACAGCCGACTAGGGGAGGAGGAGGGGGCTGCCGACATGCTGGAGATCGGCCAGAGGAAGAAGAAGAGAGGCAGACGCCGGCTGGAGGTGGATCCGGGAGCAGGAGGAGGCGCAGGAGGCGTCGTCCACGGCAGGAGGAGGCGGCGCCGACGACGAGCAGGGAGGCGGGGCTGCGGGAGCCCTAGCTGAGCGAGAGACGGGATCGGGGCTGTGGGAGCCCTAGCCGAGCGGGAGCGGGATTTAACGGGGCTGCTGCTCGGGATTTAATCAGGGAGGGGGGTCGGGTTTTAACAGGGGAGGGAATTAACCTTTATTATTAATAATGTTGAAACCAATAAATTGGTCTCACGAGGAGTTCGGGGCCCTCAGCAAGCTGAGGGGAAACCAACACTTACTCCCCCCAAGGGAGAGCTCTAGGATGAAGGTTGAGAAACTATGAACTGGACCAAGGGCTTAGTGGGGAGGTCCCGCCACATACCCAGAAGTTCCCAAGGAACTTCCCCTCCCAAGTCACTACTAAGCTTGGGCACCACTGGAGGCTCTCCTCACCCCCTAGAGAGAGATTTGGGGAGAGAGAGAGAGAGGGAGAGAGCTGGCCTAGGATAAGCATCCCTCTAAATGATGCCCCCTTGGTCCTATTTATAGGATTTCAAGATCTGGGCTGCAAATAACCAAAAACTGGTCTGCCAGATTACCAAAATACCCTCGAAATGGGCTGCGAACAGCCAAATCCCGCCATTCCGAGATGCTAAGCGCAGACCGCCTACCCGGCTTGGAGCTGGGCGAGCCGGAGGCCTCCCGGCCTCGCCGGCTCGCCCCCACATGGCTCTGGGCGAGCCGGAGGCCTCCCGGCCTCCCCGGCTCGCCCCCACAAGGCTCTGGGCGAGCCGGAGGCCTCCCGGCCTCCCCGGCTCGCCCCCATAAGGCTCTGGGCGAGCCGGAGGCCTCCCGGCCCTCCCGGCTCGCCCCCACAAGGCTCTGGGCGAGCCGGAGGCCTCACGGCCTCCCCGGCTCGCCCCCACAAGGCTCTGGGCGAGCCGGAGGCCTCCCGGCCCTCCCGATTCGCCCCCACAAGGCTCTGGGCGATCCGGAGGCCTCCCGGCCCTCCCGGCTCGCCCCCACAAGGCTCTGGGCGAGCCGGAGGCCTCACGGCCTCCCCGGCTCGCCCCCATAAGGCTCTAGGCGAGCCGGAGGCCTCCCGTCCCTCCTGGCTTGCCCCCACATGGCTCTGGGCGAGCCGGAGGC
The DNA here is from genome assembly GCA_033032865.1 of Dactylorhiza incarnata. NCBI lineage: Eukaryota > Viridiplantae > Streptophyta > Magnoliopsida > Asparagales > Orchidaceae > Dactylorhiza > Dactylorhiza incarnata. The sequence goes on from JAWHQI010000336.1 coordinate 1,654,351, forward strand.
CTCCCGGCCTCCCCGGCACGCCCCCACAAGGCTCTGGGCGAGCCGGAGGCCTCCCGGCCCTCCCGGCTCGCCGCCACAAGGCTCTGGGCGAGCCGGAGGCCTCCCGGCCCTCCCGGCTCGCCCCCACAAGGCTCTGGGCGAGCCGGAGGCCTCCCGGCCTCCCCGGCTCGCCCCCACAAGTCTCTGGGCTAGCCGGAGGCCTCCCGGCCCTCCTGGCTCGCCCCCACAAGGCTCTGGGCGAGCCGGAGGCCTCCCGGCCCTCCAGGCTCGCCCCCACAAGGCTCTGGGCGAGCCGGAGGCCTCCCGGCCCTCCCGGGGTCGCGCCCTTTGGTAATATTGGGCCTAAAAATATCTTGGGCCTCGGGGGCCCACTCGGCGTATACAGGGTTGTACACAATCCCCGCTCTTTTCGAGCGTGGCTCACGCTCGGAAAGAAATGTCCAACCCTGCATATTCGACGAGTGTCGCTGGGAATCCGGTTATTGGTGATATCTTGGAAAAGCCACAGCGCCTCCCCGAGAGGTCCCCCAACCTTGCCGGCTAGCGAGAGCCCGGCTAGCAGAGCCACCTCGGGGGAAAAACACAGCCTCCCCGAGAGGCCTTCCTACCCTGCCGGCTAGTGAGAGCCCGCTAGCGGAGCCACCTCGGGGGAAAAACACTTAGCCTCCCCGAGAGGCCTTCCTACCCTGCCGACTAGTGAGAGCCCGGCTAGCGGAGCCACCTCGGGGGAAAAATACTTAAGAGAATTTTCGGCCACTGAGCGGTTCCTGACCCTGCCAGCTAGGTGGGAGCCTGGTCAGCAGGTCAGCATGGGGACTAAGTACTTGGGACTTTCCTGCCACCGAGCGATCCTCGGACCTGCCAGCTTGATGGGAGCCTGGTCAGCGGGCCAGCGTCGTGGCTAAGTACCTTGAGACTCTCCTGCCTCCGAGCGATCCTCGGACCTGCCGGCTTGATGGGAGCCTGGTCAGCGGGCCAGCATCGGGACAAAGTACTTGGGACTTTCCTGCCACCGAGCGATCCTCGGACCTGCCAGCTTGATGGCAGCCTGGTCAGCGGGCCAGCGTCGGGGCTAAGTACCTTGAGACTCTCCTGCCTCCGAGCGATCCTCGGACCTGCCAGCTTGATGGGAGCCTTTTCAGCGGGCCAGCATCGGGACTAAGTACTTGAGACTTTCCTGCCACCGAGTGATCCTCGGACCTGCCAGCTTGATGGGAGCCTGGTCAGCGGGCCAGCGTCGGGGCTAAGTACCTTGAGACTCTCCTGCCTCCGAGCGATCCTCGGACCTGCCAGCTTGATGGGAGCCTGGTAAGCGGGCCAGCATCGGGACTAAGTACTTGGGACTTTCCTGCCACCGAGCGATTCTCGGACCTGCCAGCTTGATGGGAGCCTGGTCAGCGGGCCAGCGTCGGGGCTAAGTACCCTGAGACTCTCCTTCCCCCGAGCGATCCTCGGACCTGCCAGCTTGATGGGAGCCTGGTCAGCGGGCCAGCATCGGGACTAAGTACTTGGGACTTTCCTGCCACCGAGCGATCCTCGGACCTGCCAGCTTGATGGGAGCCTGGTCAGCGGGCCAGCATCGGGACTAAGTACTTGGGAGTTTCCTGCCACCGAGCGATCCTCGGACCTGCCAGCTTGATGGGAGCCTGGTCAGCGGGCCAGCATCGGGACTAAGTACTTGGGACTTTCCTGCCACCTAGCGATCCTCGGGCCTGCCATCTTGATGGGAGCCTGGTCAGCGGGCTAGCATCGGGACTAAGTACTTGGGACTTTCCTGCCACCGAGCGATCCTCGGACCTGCCAGCTTGATGGGAGCCTGGTCAGCGGGCCAGCGTCGGGGCTAAGTACCCTGAGACTCTCCTGCCCCCGAGCGATCCTCGGACCTGCCAGCTTGATGGGAGCCTGGTCAGCGGGCCAGCGTCGGGGCTAAGTATTTGAAAACTTTCACTACATTAATCATCACATTACATGCAAGAAAAAACTAAGTAAACAACCACGCTACATGAACTTAAGGGTGGAGAGAAGAAACTGAGCACTTAGACAAACTTGGTCTCCTACTGCCGAGGGTGGTCTCCCTCGTTCCCAATTGGTTGTTGTTGCCGCACCAAACCCCTCGCTTCCTTCAATTCCAAGAACTCAGGGCAGTCGATCGTGGCGTGACCTTCCTCATCGTGGAGGTCACAATAAGGTAACTCCACCCTACCCCCTCTTCCTCTTCTTCCTGCTTTTCTGAGTCTCCTCCTTTTTTCCCAGCCAATCGCCATGGCCTGTTGAGGCGGTGGAGGGGATGCCCTCGGCTTCTGCCCCCACCTAGGGGGGTCAACCCCCTCTTCCTGGAAGTTGCCTTCCTCTTGGTCGAACTTTCTCTTGGGAGCCCCTACTCTTCCCCCTGCTGCCTTGCCTCTGGCTCACTCAGCTTAGCCAACCTTCTTGTGAACTCCGGGTTGGCCTCCTCACTCTCAACTTCTTCTTCCACCCTTTCCATCAACTCTTCAAAGGACAAAGGAGCTCTTCTCTTGAGGTCCATCTTGAAGAAACCCTCCCGCAGCCCCAACGTGAAGGCAAGCTTGAGGGTATACCCGGGCACTTCTTGGACGAGGAGAACCTCCTCCCTGAACTGTTCCAGATAGTGAGCCAGCGGCTCCTCTGGCTCTTGCTTGATCTTGAAAAGTGCTTCGGCATCTTTCTTCCTCTTTCTTGACGTCGAGAAGCGTAGCAGAAAAGCTCGGCGCAAGTCTTCGAAGGCGTAGATGGATCCTGCAGGGAGCTAATGGAACCAGTCCCTGACCTTCTCCTTCAGGGTGACGGCAAAGAGCCGACACTTGAAGGCGTCCGACATGGGCATGATGGAGACCATGCCCTCAAACCACTGCAGGTGCAAGACGGGGTCATCCTTGCCGAAGTAGTGAGACATCTCCGCCCCCTTGAACCCCTCCGGAATCGGGGCTGAGAGGATCAGCTCACAAAAAGGACCTCCGTTGCTCGCCCTCCTTGGGGGCAGGGCGAGCTGGGGCGGGGCGAGCTGGGAGGATGCCCCCTCTGGAGCTCGCCCCCCCGGAGCTGGGCGAATGGGGGTATGGGACTTCCCCACTCGCCCCCTTGGGATTGGGGCGGGGCGAGTGGTGGTATGACACCTCCCCACTCCCCCCCCTCACGGGTACTTGCGTCCTGGCCTGCTGGCCAAGAGTTTTCTCACCCACCTGCTGAGGTGAGGCCTCTGGACCATCTCCTCTCACGCCTTCGACTATCGAGGTGATAGCTACCTGCAGGGTCTGCATGACCTCCTGCCTGAGATTCTCAAACATCTCCAACATCACTCCAGCCACCGGAGGTTGCGAGTGACCGGGGTCGGAACTTCCTCCACCTCCGTCCATGGAGCTCAGCTTGAGGCTTTCTTGTATTGGTCACACTCCACGCTCACCGCACCATAATGTTGAAACCAATAAATTGGTCTCATGAGGAGTTCGGGGCCCTCAGCAAGCTGAGGGGCAACCAACACTTACTCCCCCCAAGGGAGAGCTCTAGGATGAAGGTTGAGAAACTATGAACTGGACCAAGGGCTTAGTGGGGAGGTCCCGCCACATACCCAGAAGTTCCCAAGGAACTTCCCCTCCCAAACCACTACTAAGCTTGGGCACCACTGGAGGCTCTCCTCACCCCCTAGAGAGAGATTTGGGGAGAGAGAGAGGGAGAGAGCTAGCCTAGGATAAGCATCCCTCTAAATGATGCCCCCTTGGTCCTATTTATAAGATTTCAAGATCTGGGCTGCAAATAGCCAAAACTAGTCTGCCAGATTACCAAAATACCCTTGAAATGGGCTGCGAACAGCCAAATCCCGCCATTCCGAGACGCTAAGCGCAGACCGCCTACCCGGCTTGGAGCTGGGCGAGCCGGAGGCCTCCCGGCCTCCCCGGCTCGCCCCCACAAGGCTCTGGGCGAGCCGGAGGCCTCCCGGCCTCCCCGGCTCGCCCCCACAAGGCTCTGGGCGAGCCGGAGGCCTCCCGGCCTCCCCGGCTCGCCCCCATAAGGCTCTGGGCGAGCCGGAGGCCTCCCGGCCCTCCCGGCTCGCCCCCACAAGGCTCTGGGCGAGCCGGAGGCCTCACGGCCTCCCCGGCTCGCCCCCATAAGGCTCTGGGCGAGCCGGAGGCCTCCCGGCCCTCCCGGCTCGCCCCCACAAGTCTCTGGGCGAGCCGGAGGCCTCACGGCCTCCCCGGCTCGCCCCCATAAGGCTCTGGGCGAGCTGGAGGCCTCCCGGCCCTCCCGTCTCGCCCCCACAAGGCTCTGGGCGAGCCGGAGGCCTCCCGGCCCTCCCGGCTCGCCCCCACAAGGCTCTGGGCGAGCCGGAGGCCTCACGGCCTCCCCGGCTCGCCCCCACAAGGCTCTGGGCGAGCCGGAGGCCTCACGGCCTCCCCGGCTCGCCCCCACAAGGCTCTGGGCTAGCCGGAGGCCTCCCGGCCCTCCCGGCTCGCCCCCACAAGGCTCTGGGCGAGCCGGAGGCCTCCCCGGCTCGCCCCCACAAGGTTCTGGGCGAGCCGGAGGCCTCCCGGCCCTCCCGGCTCGCCCCCACAAGGCTCTGGGCGAGCCGGAGGCCTCCCGGCTCGCCCCCACAAGGCTCTGGGGGATCCGGAGGCCTCCCGGCCTCCCCGGCTCGCCCCCACAAGGCTCTGGGCGACCCGGAGGCCTCCCGGCTCGCCCCCACAAGGCTCTGGGCGAGCCGGAGGCCTCCCGGCCCTCCAGGCTCGCCCCCACAAGGCTCTGGGCGAGCCGGAGGCCTCTCGGCCCTCCCGGGGTCGCGCCCTTTGGAAATATTGGGCCTAAAAATATCTTGGGCCTCGGGGGCCCACTCGGCGTATACAGGGTTGTACAAATAAGATTATTATTAATTCAAAATTTAGGGTTGTTACAGAGTCAATGTCGGTCTTGTAGTGTCTTTATGTATTTGAGGTTTAGTCCCACACCGCCTATCGGTGTTTTATGTCATGTTGTAAGTCCTATATAATGCCCTCTTGTGGGATGAATAAATTAATGAAGTCTTTCTCTTTTACTTTCAACATGTTTAACACCCACCTAGAAAACAAGGAATTGTGGCATAGGAGACTTGGTCACCTGAATATTAAGATAATAACTAATCTATCTAAGCTTAACCTAGTAAGACGTTTACCAATTGGTAAGTTTAAGAAAGTCCATCCTTGTAGAGCTTGCTAACTAAGAAAGCAAACCAAGTTATTATTCAAACCAATTGGTAAGAATGATTCCACTAGAATCCTATCTCTGTTGCACATGACCTATTTGGTCCTATCTCCACTCAAAGCTTAGCAGACAAGTCCTATACATTAGTTATTGTAGATGATTTTTCTAGATTCAGCTGGGTGTTCTTTCTAAAAGCCAAGTCAGACACCTTCATGATCCTCTCAAGATTCATTAGACAGATTCAATCTGAATTCAATACTCAGGTTGCTATGATCAGGAGTGATAATGGTACTGAGTTTGAAAATCAGTTAATTTGTAGATTCTGTGAGGATAAAGTGATAAGACAGCTTTTCAGCTTCTAGAACCCCCCAACAAATAGGGGTGACTGAAAGGAAAAATAGAACCCTAATTTGCATTCCTAAATGGAACTTTTCAGGAAGAAGTATATGTGGAGCATCCCCCAGGTTTTGTCAAACTATCTTATCACTCTTTTGTTTATAGATTAGATAAAACACTATATGGTTTGAAGCAAGTTCCAAGAGCTTGGTATGAGACCTTATCCACCTTCCTTCTAGAACACTCCTTTGTAAGAGGAAAAGTGGATAAAAACTCTTTACTAGAGCACATAAAAATCAGCTACTTTTAGTTCAGATATATGTAGATGATATCATATTTGGCTCAACAGATCAAAAACTTTGCAAAAGGTTTGCTGACGTAATGCAGTCTAGATTTGAGATGAGTAGCATGAGGGAACTATCCTACTTTCTTGGTCTTCAAGTAAAGCAAACTACATATGACATTTTTATATCCCAATATAAGTATAACAGAGAACTTATCAAGAGGTTTGTGATGAAAAATGCCTCTGTCATGAAAACCCCAATGACTACCAATGCTGTTCTTGATAGAGATGAGAAGGGCAAGTCCTTTGATCAGAAGACTTACAGAGCAGCCATTGACTCACTTCTTTATCTGACAGCTAACATACCAGATATCATGTTTGCTACATGTAAATGTGCTAGATTTCAGTTTGACCCTAAGGAATCCCATATGAGTTATGTGAAAAGAATGCTCAGATATCTAAGGGGTACACCTGAACTTGGCTTATGGTATCCTGCAGAATCTGGATTTGACTTTGTAGGTTATTCAGATGCAGATTATGCTGGATGCAGGCTTGATAGAAAAAGCATCTCAGGAACCTGTCAATTCCTGTGTGCTAGACTGATCTCCTGGTTTAGCAAGAAGCAAACCTCAGTCCCCACTTCTACAGCTGAAGCTGAGTATATAGCTGCAGGATGCTGCTGCTCACAAATATTGTGGATGCAAAATCAGTTGTTAGACTACAACTTTTCTCTTGACAACTCTACAATATTCTCTGACAGCTCTAGTGCTATTTCTATAGCTTCCAATCATGTTCTCCACAACAGAACTAAGCACATAGAGATAATACACCACTTTCTCAGGGACAAGGTAGAGAAGGGTAATATCAATCTTCAATACATTTCCACTGATATTCAAAGGGATGACATCTTCACTAAACCACTTGATGAAAGTAAGCACACATTCTTCATCAATGCACTGAGAATGTTTGATGGAACTCTCTAGGACACCTTTATTATATACTAAAAACATATTTTTTCATAGAAAGGTATTGCTGGGAAAAACAACAAAATTTTTAACAAATCGACGCACCATCGATTTCTATTTGACGTTAGCCTCGAGAGCTGTCTGGGATAGTTCATTCGAATAACACTCGACGTAGCGTCGAATACATATCGACGCTTACGTCGACATCATAGTTGCTGACTGTATTCAGAGCCACGTCGACTTCCACTCGTCGTTACGTCGACTTTGCAAAGCGCGCACAGACTGCTTCTAGAAGCGACTTCGACATGTTTTGGCGCGCTGAATTCACCTCTTTTCGACGCTGCTTCGAATACAACCCTAAGTTGCGACGATTCCTCTACTCAAAGCAACTCAGTCATTAGACTCTATTGTGCTTTCGAATTTTCTCCTTTTCGCTCTCCTCCATTTTCCTCTTTACTTCTCTCTTTCTTTTTCGGTGCAGGTACTCACAAGTATTCAATGGCTTCTCCTCCGAATCAAAGAGACCTTGTTGAAGCAGTTGATCTAGCTTTAGAGACACTGTTGTCTCCGTTCAACTCTCTATATCTTGATTTTTCAAAATATTGCTATCGAAAACTGTGTGCTCAACATAGAAGGTTACAAAACCTCACTGCTCAAATAAAAGCCTTTGATGAAGAAGTGAGGTTGTCAGTACTGCCTGCTGATATCTTTATATCCTTTCTCAACGATATAAAGTTGGGGGAGAAGTGTGCCAGTAGGCCACCTCAAGATTCAGTATATACTACAGCTCTCCCCTTGTCTTTTGTTTCTGAAGGAGAGCCAGCCGTCACCTCCAAGCTTCTTCTACCTGCATCATTCTCTCCTCTAAGAATTCTGCCTTTAACCCAGGGGGAGCCATCAAAACAGGGGGAGAGTGATCTATTCTCAGATGATAATGACTACCTGAAGAGTCTGCAAGAGTACAAAGAATAGACTGAGTCACCTCTCCCTGAGAAACTAGACGTCAGGCCTTATTCTGAAGAATCAATAACAACAGCACCTCCAATCCAGCCTGTTGCTCTTATTCCTGAATCTGCTCCATCTTCTCCTACACCAACCCAGCTCCCTCGTGCTCCTACTCCAGCACCCACTCTAGCAGTCTCAATACCAGTCTCCAGAGGAAGTCCTCCTTTCAGAGGAAGGGGACATCGAAGAAACTACAGAGGAAGGGGAAGAGAGCATAAAAGAAGAGGATATGGAAGAGACATACCAGTTTGGGAAAGGTATACAAAAGAACAAAGAAAACAGTTCAAGAAGGACAAATCATATTACAAAACTTACGAGAAGGTTGAAATCCCTGAAAATAGAATGAAGGTATATACTGACCCAAAGCTTGATAAAGCCTTTGATGAGATCAGAGAAAGGGATCAATATAAGTTTGAAGCATCTCAAAGAGAGCTGGAAGAAAAGAGAAGGTTGTTCATTGAAAGGCTGAAGAAGGGCAAGAATGCTGTAGAAAAAGAACAACTAAAGGAAGTAATTCAAATTCCAAGCACTTTGTTTGATCCTACAAAGTATGTTGCCAGGAATCCTCAAGCAAAACTTATTGAATATAAAGGGCAACTTCACAAAGGAGGTCTTGGATGTGATCAGGATGAAGCAGAACAACCACTTCAAGAGAGAAAGAAGATTGTGTTCAAGTCAACTCCAACTCCTGGAGACATACAGTCTACTTTTATAGTACCTGATCCAGAAGAGCTAGATCTGGAAGAAATCAATTTGATGACTGCTAAAGTCATTGGTCTGGGACTCAAATTCAGTGATGTCTATCCTAAAGCAGAATCTGATCTGGAGAAGTTTTTCAAGGGACATGAAAGAATTCAGAAAAATCCAGAGAAGGCTATCCCAGCAAACCTCAAGTATGTGGAAAGAAAATTCAGAAAGGTCCATGAGGCCTTATCTACTTTTCTCAAAGAGAGAAAGCAGATTACTTCTTGGGTAATTAACTCTTATAAACATCTATTTATATTAATCAGAAGTTTTCACTTTACCATGTCATTTTGTCTATGTCATATTTGTATGTACTTTGTTTTTATTCAACTGCATGTTTGAAATCACTTAAATTATTTGTAAAATTTGTTAAGATAAATAGGAGAAGATTGTTGGGAAAAACACCCTTTGATTTATCTTACAAATTATCTTAAAGTAATTTCATAATCTAGGATGTATTACCCATATTGTATAATGAGGGTAATTTGGTAATTATATGTCCTAGGATATTACACTCACACTAGAGTGTCAAGACCTGTCCAAAACAACCACAAAATTTAGTTGAGTTAAACTCGCGTCGAATAGAAGTCGACGCAACTTCGACTGAAAGTCGAAGCAACATCGAATACAAGTACAAGTAACTCAGACTGAAGTCGAAGTATTAGTGAAGTCGACGCAACGTCGAAATGTTCTCGACGCAGCAGACAGCGCCTGTCAAAGCAATATCAGAAGTCGACGCAACTTCGATTTGGTTTCGACGCAGAAGATGGAGTTCAAAGTCCAAGTCTTCAACTCGACGGATACGTCGATAAGTATTCGACGCAATGTCGATATCTGAGTTCAGTCAGAGCTAAGAAGGATTTCGAAGCTGCTTCTATAAAAACTCATATTTGTGTCGATTAGAAGTAAGATGAATTCGACGCTACATTGAATACAGACAGGAATAGAATGTTTTCTGCTATCTTTTCTGATGCTTTTCCAGAAGGTATCCAAGGCTATAGTTTGATCTCTAACGGTTCGTTTATTGCTAACAATGGAATGGAGTACTCCAGAGAGACAACAAAGACATTCTCATAAGTTATTTAAATTAGATTGACTGGTCGGGAGACAGAAATAAAAAGAAATACTTATTGTCCAATGAATATTCCTTCTAAGGACAGAACAGAAGAGCAAACAAATTCAAATACTATTCGACAAAGAATAAAGATACAGATGAAGAAAGAGAACAATAACATTAAGTTATTCAGTCTTCTGCTTGTTGAAGCTCTCTCTCTCAGAAAGAAAAACAAAGAAGAACATTTCTGTACAGGAATATACAAATTATAGGTGCGCTTTAAAACCGGGCCTGGGGGGCCGGCCCGGGCCCGACCCGACAAAAGCCCGGCTAGGCCCGGCCCAGGAAAAGCCCGGCCCGGGCCAAGGCCGGGCTTGGGGGGCCTTACAAGGCCCCCATATTATCTGGTTGCCCGGCCCGGTGCCCGGGCCGGGCAAAGCCCGGGCGCTGGGCTTAGCCTGGGCCCGACACCCGGGCAGGCAGGAAATCCCGCGAGCTGGGCGGGATTTCCAATAGTTGGAAATCCCGCCTGTTGGCGGGATCATTGAAATACCGCCTCCTGGCGGGATTTCCATGAAAATCCCGCCAGCTGGCGGGATTTCCTGATGGAAATCCCGCCAGCTGGGCGGGATTTCCAATAGTTGGAAATCCCGCCTGTTGGCGGGATTTCCTATTGGATATCCCGCCAGTGGCGGGATTTATTAGGCGGGATTAAATCCCGCCTAATCCTATTAGGCGGGATTAAAATCCCGCCTATTAGGAAGAAAACCGGGCCGGGCTCTAGGCCCGGCCTGGCCCGGCCCGGCCCTGGGGGCCTAGGCAGGCCCCCTTCCATGGGTGAAAGCCCGGGCCGGCCCGGTTGCAACCAAGGCCCGGCCCGGGCCCGACTCCAAAAAGCCCGGGCCTAGTAGGCCCGGTTCAAGCCCGGGCCCGGGGGGCTTTTTGATCAGGACTAATACAAATGCTCTGCTTCTTCTTCTTCAACATCTACAGCAGGAAGCCATAAAGAGTACAGACGGATAATCAGGATCACAATCTTACAACCCTTGTATTCTTTTCTACCTTAAGCAAGAGTTCATTAAAAACAGATCCTGAAGAACATCAACAGAAGAATCTACAATTTTTTCTTCTTTTCCTTTTCTTCCTGTCACTTTCTACAATTTGTATAAAGAGTTTTGAGAATCCTTCTCCAAAGGATTCAATGGTTCAAGATCTCCTTATCAAAAAATCTAGATTGATTTTAAGAGTCTCCTTATCAAAAGACTCAGTAGTTGGTTCTAAGAGTATCCTTAGCAAATGACTCAGTGGTTCTAAGAGTCTGCTTATCAAAAGACTTATGCACTGTTTAGTGTATTCCTATCAAGGTGGTAGAAGAGTGGATGTACCTATTATTTGGGGAACCACTATAGCTTTTGTCTTATGCTATGATTTTCTGTGCTGTCTCCTTTCGTTATTTCTGCACTCTGTGTTTAAATTTATTCTATGCTGGTTTTTCTAATTGCATAGTTGTTATAAGTTTTATTGTGTGTGCATATTTAGGGTAAAATTTTTTAATCTCTATTCACCCCCCTCTAGAGAATACTCAGAGGTTACACTGGGCACTTTCACTTTTCCTCGGAGCGGATCTATCAGACTTATCAATAGAATCTGATGATAACATGGTTCTCTTTGATGATGATACGTATACTCTCACGCCTGAAGGTAGTCTTCTTTGCCAACTAACGCCTTCTGCAAAGATCCACATTTTCCCAGGGAAATGGGATATACCTATTCCAGTGATAACATTCTTCGACACAAGGGGCTGCATCTTCCATCATGAAGCCCAATATTCTGCCAAAGGAGTGTTGGAACTCTTTCTACAAATCATTCCGAGCAGCCAATGGAGACTCCTTCACGATCACTCTAATCAGCAAACCCATCAACATTCAAATCTTTTCAGGATACATTATCAAGTATCGAGTTTATGGATCCGAACTCCCCGAAAAAGATCTACTCATCGGGTTCGACATCTTGCACTTATTGAAGAGAATCTCGTGGAACTAAGAAGGGATAAAGTATAAAAATCATCTGCTGCCATGAAGAAGGACTCTACATCTTTAACCAGTTAAAATCTTATGCCCCGTAAGGGACGCTATTGCCCGCACTTGTTGCGCACAATCACACATTGAATTTCTGCAGAAATGTGCTCATCCTCTCTGGAAGATCCAGAATTCTTCGTCTCCTTGCCTTTAAAAAAGAATGAAGATATCAACCCAACGAAAGCAAACCACAAAGGTATGAACCCATATCATTATGCTCTTGCGATAAAAGAAGTTGATCAGCTACACCAACAAGGGTTAATTGAGCCCACAAAGTCACAATGGGCTTGTAAAGCTCTCTACGTGAACAAAAGGTTCGAGCAAGCTAGTGGAAAGATGAGACTGGTGATAAACTACCATCCTCTCAACTATATTCTTGAAGATGATAAATTTCCTCTACCGAAAACATAATTTCTTTTCTAGAAACTTCCTCAAGCAAAAATATTCTCTTGGTTCGATCGTAAAATAGGTTTTTACCGGCTTGGTATTCATCCTGATGACAGGCAAAAGACTCGATTTTGCATCCCAGAAAGGCAGTACCATTGGACCGTTGTAGCCTTTGGGCTAAAGTCAGCTCCTTCATTATTCCAGAAGGCTATCTCAAGGACCTTTCAACCCATAACGGATAATGCATTGGTCTACATTGATGGTATTTTGCTGTTCTCACCAGACGTTGGCTCTCTCATACGTTGCTCTCAAAGTTCCATGATTTGGTTAAACATTATGATATTATGCTATTTGAAAAAAAATGTTCATTGGCGAAACGCACATTTATTTCTTAGGGATGCATATTTCAAAAGGTCAGTATCAGCTCCAGCCTCACATTGTAACCCAATTTGATTATTTTTCAGATGTAAACTTAACGTTGTAGCAAGTCCAGTAGTTTTTGGAAATTGTTAATTATATGACAGAGTTCATTCATGATTTGACCAAGTACATGACTCCTCTCACTAATCAACTCAAGAAAGATGCACCACCTTGGAATGTTGCGTACACCGATGCAGTCCAAAGATTAAAGGCCCTCACGAAGAATCTGCCACCACTCAAGATGTCATCATCCAGTTAACGAGTCCTTCAGACTGACGCAAGCGATTGTTTTTGGGGAGCAATATTACTGGAAGAAATAAATGGGAAACGACAAATCTGTAGATACAAGAGCGGAGCGTTCAAGAGTGGATAACTCCACTATCACTCTACATACAAAGAAATCCTAGTTGTAAAAAGGGGAATCGAGATGTTCTAGTTTCACCTGGACAACACTTCCTAATAGAAATGAATATGTCAGCATTTCTCAAAATGCTACAATTCAAACTAAATATGCTGCCCCAGGCCCCACTCCTGCGATGGGATAATTTGTTCTCTCAGTGGCAATTTGAAGCCCATCACATTAAAGAAAAACAATTTTTATCCAGAACTCAGAGAACGATAGCTCATGTATTTCCAGTCATCTATTATTTTAAGACAGAAGATCTTTCGGCCCATATTAAAGACAAATTACTTTATTTTGTTCTTCAAAAGAGATCTATGCCCTGTTTACTTGCTTTCCAGAGAATATATATCAGACGACACAGCTTGAATGAGGGACCTCTCGCCAACTTTCCGTTACATCCCGAGTTTCCTTTTCTGACAGTACTTGAATGTAGGGAAGAATTTTACTTTGATTTTCCTAAAGAAGCATACATGGTCCTATGGTACTTTGTAGAAACTTGCCCATTCAGAGTCATCTTTGACAAAGGACGTCTGCTTCATTACATTGCTCTTGTCGACATAAAGCCATGCATGTAGAGACACAAACAACTCCTCAAATGGCTAAACTTATTTGGAGACACCAATTTTTGGCATGAGCATTTACAGCCAGACAGATTTAGTCTAAATGGAATACGTGAACAAAAACATATCATTATCCATTTTGAATGTAAGAAACACCTAAGAATTAAGGAAGATGGTATCATGATCCAGAAAAAATATTCTTGTGCATTCTGGCATAAGCAAATCTACAGTAGCCTAGTTCCGACGATCGAGCACAAATCCCTCCTCTGTACGATTAATGATGTGCCTATCACAGATGTTCCACTTGACTTGCTTACTGACATAAAATCCCACAATCCTTCCACTAAAGTATATTGAAGAGATCCAGCATTGCCACTTCTAATTGCATCTGGAGACTCTAACTACTGATTTGAACGATTGAGATCATCCAGACTACAAGCTGCACAGAAGAGCCCGTCCAAGAATTTCTTCCTCCGGCTGCAGCAACGAATATGACGTGGAGCCATCACCTTTATTCACCAGAGGGAAAGGATGAAAGAATCTGTGTTACTTCTGTCGCAAGAAAAGAATATATGTAATAATTATGTGTGATGTAAAGTATGTGTGAGGACAAAGTGATGCAGGACGCCGGGGCCCCGACCGCACCCCGTGGCATCACACCAGCTAGCGGACCACGGCCAAGCACGCCTGCCAGAAGGACTGCAGTCCAGGCACACCAGCTAGAAGGAATCTTATCCCATAAGATCAGATGTAATAATTGTGGCGTGTTGTAGAAGTCAAGTAAAGAATCTTATCCCTTAAGATAAGATATAAAATATTGTGGCGTGTCGTAGGAGTTATGTGATGAATCTTATCCCTTAAGATAAGATAACTTGTGATGTAAGTTGTCCCCTCCAGGACTACTATAAATAAGGGTCCATTGTAATGGTTTAGGGCATCTAAGCCTTAATCAATATTCTTAAGCAATAAAGTTTTAAGTGTTTTAAAATCTTCTTGTGTTCTTATTCTCTTGTTCTTCCGTTAATCTCGTATCCCTCCTGTATGGTTGTACCTTTCTCCACGAGTTGCAATCTTGGATCATCTGTATTAGTAACTGTAACATCCCAAAATTCTGACCCGACCAATTGAATCACTTAAGGGACTTAGTTGATTCAATCGACCTCTTTTGTTGAGCCTAGTCAGGGTCAGTGAGACTTTGTTGGCCCGTGGCCCGACTACAACTTGGTTCACACTAGAGTTGAATTGCAGTGGCTCAAATATGTTTTTTGATCAAACGAATTCTTGTCAGTGGCGTTGCACTCATAAGATCAATATGAACTCAACGACGTTCGTTTCGCCGCATTCCGATGTGTATTTATGAAGTTGGCCGAAATAGGTCGTTCTGAGATTTGTGACGACCCGAAACGACTTTTTAAGTAAACTGACTCGGAATCGACCTCAGTTAGTTGCATTGAACTTGTATGACCCATAATAACTCAAAGATGTTCGTTTTGTTCCATTCCGAGGAGAATCATAGAAGTTGACCAAAATGGGTCGCGTCGATCTACGCGATGTCTCAAATGACGTTTTGAGTAATTGACCATATAATCGACCCCACTCAGTTTTGTTAGACTCGTAAAGTCAATACGAGTCCAACAAAATCGTCCACGCTCAATCCTGATGAGTAACGGAGAATTGGATGTGTCGACGCGTTTTTTAAGTATTGTAATTATTTGAAAAGATGAAAACGACGGAATTGACCTCAGTTAGTTTTGTTAGACTCGTAACGACCATACGAGTTCAACAGAGTTGTCTGTGTGCGATTCTGACATCGTTTGAGTGGTTTTCGATGTTTAAGTGAAATTGGGCCGCAAATGCTCCGAGAATCGTAAAATGAGCAAACGAACTTAGAATTGACCTCAGATCATTTCGATGCGTGTGTATCGACGAGACGATTATAACTAGCCCGTCCGAGACAATCGAGTCCTCTAGAGCGATCTACGAGAGTTTAAATGAAAAAGTAAGTGGCCTCCCTCTTAATTCTAAACCTAATTCGTTAATATAAATATAACTTATATTATTAGGTTAAGACATCTTCGAGCCACCATCTTCCAATACAGTAGCCCGACGTGCATCTCGTCTAAATCGTGAAGCCTCCTTTCCCATGGCCGACGACAACACCTCCTAGCAACCCTAGCTCCAAACCGACGACAGCAACTCTCCTTATTCCTCTGACGACCTCTTCCTCCTTGCTCCGGTCGGCGACTCCCACAACAAACAGAGCAGCTCCACCTCCTCCAAACCAATTCCGACCATCCAGATTCAACGACCCTCTTCCACGACAGCTGTTCTTCTCTCCCCTTTATCCGGCCGACCACCTACCCGACGGCCTACCTCCAACCGAGCTGCTCCTCTGACGAGATCTCTCCAAATCCGACGCTATCAATCTCCCCTCCATTTTCGGCGAGCAACCCCTCAAACTGCCGCCCCTTCAAGTTTCCGGCGAGCCTCCACTCCAAAACCGACAACCCTTGCTCTCCCTCCATTTTCTTCTGGCGGCAGCACCTCCAAACTGAACTGTTCACTACTCTCCTCTAATCAAGAGGCATTACCTAAGAGCTCTCAATCTCCAAAGGTCAAAAATAGCCCCTTCTCCAAGGACGATCACAACCCTAGCTCCGACGACTTCTCCTCTGGACGGTAGCTCTAACCCGATCAACCTCCTAGGCTCAGCCAACCATTACATTCGGCGACAAATCCGACCCGACGAGATCCGATTGTGAACGGGAGCCACAGAAAAATGTTGCTACCGCCGCGATTGGGTTACATGCTTGGACACCCAGTGAGTTCCTTCGCTCTGCCCTCTGAACCATAGATCGTAGGTTCTTAATTATTAGAGGCTCTCCCGTAAATGCCTCGTTTTATTGGTGACCCACGAACACCTAAGCTTAGTCGTGCTCAGGGTGGTCGTGGATCACATAAGGTGAGTCTTTACGTCTCCTCTTTGCGACTCTCGATGCGCGGCGTATACGTTCGTAAATAATATTGAATCGCGCGTTCGAAATAATGACGATCGCGCGATGGAAAAAATAATATTGAATCGTGCGATCGAAATAACGACGATCATGCGATGGTAAATAATATTGAAGCACGCGATCAAAATATCGATGATCGCACGGTGGTAAATAATATTGAATCATGTGATCGAAGTAACGACAATCGCACGATGGAATATAATATCGTATCACGTGATGGAAAATATAGTCAAATCGTGCGACAAAAATCGATGGTGAAGCTTGTGGTGGAGACTTACGATGAAAGATGAAATCATGTCAGTTGTTTACATAGTTCGGTCTCAGGGTAGAATTGTCGAACCATGCTTCGGAAGCATCACCGATTGTAGTGATGTTTAATCAACGACATGATGTCTTCCAAGGACATTGCCAATTCCGCCAACAATTGGTGCATATAAGGTGAATAGTTCTAAATCCTTTTTTTAGATTGGTGATATTAATCCTTGACGTGTTTAGGCAAGTCTGATGACCAAAACAAATTAAATGAACTTAGGTGTTGGATAATTAGTAGGTTTATGCGATTATGCTGAAATCAATATCGAGGGAGAATGATGATTGCAGTCTCGAGGTTATGAATTTATAAAATTACTTCGACATATTTAGAATTAAGTTCTATTAATGTGATTTTCGATTGAATTTGGATTGAGGAACTTGAGTGGATCTATGATGATTGCAGTCTCGAGGTTATGAATCTATAAGATTACTTCGACCTATTTAGAATTAAGTTAAATTAATGCGATTTCCGATTGAATTTGGATTGAGGAACTGGAGTGGATCTACATTATAAATATATAAATGGTTGCACGTCTAACAGACCGGTCTTTTTCTAAATAACCAAATTAGTTTGCTAGTTTAATTCAATATTTTTATGACATCGAATTTGGATTGAAATAGTATGTGCTCTATCATACTTAGATCTAGATGTACATAAGTAATAAGATCATATGGTTATAGATGGGCAGATATGGGGATGATCTTGTGAGAGGGTGGAGTTGCGGGTTGATCGCCTCCCCTAGTTGGTGAATCATTGTGTGCTCTGCCTGTATGAAATGATAATGCATGTGGCGGGTCGACTGACCCTTGCCGGCGGCACACTCCAAAGGGTTAAAATAGTGACTCACCTGAAGTTCGACATGAGTTATACTTTGGTTCTTTTGGAATCACCACCAGTATGAGCGAAGAATGGGTACGAGCTCGAACAGCTGTACGCAAGGACTAGGGAAGATTGTGCTTAAATACCCTAGAAGTGGTCAGGACGTGTCACTGTCACCGTTTGACCACGACGATGATGTCTGTGAGACTAACTACGCCACAAATAAGTGCTCTCAGTCGTTAGTTTGCACTCGATTACGATCGGGTGTTTGCGTCTTGACACCGTGCACGATTTATCTATGTTGACATAGTGTGTGCGTGTGTTTGTATGTGCATTCTTGGATGTGATGATAATGATATGTATATTTACATAGTCTTATTTTGATGAGTCGTGTTGGTTATGGGTTGTGACACTCGTCTGACGAAGATATGTTTGCTTAACTTGCATTGTTTGTGATAATAGATCATAATTGCATTTATACCTGACAACGTAGTTTAGATTGTGCAAGATTTTAATATAAACTCGTATGACCGTCTTTATATGATTGGTTATTTAAATAGACACTCTTTAATTATATTAGTTGATGTGCATACACGAGTGCATGCGTTGTTTCGCTAGGATAGAAATAATGATGTGTTTACTTTCTGTTGATCATCACCGCACTCTTTTATATTTATTACTGCACTTCTTTAAGTATGCAATTCTTCATATTGTTTCTTATTACTTCATATTGCATATACATATATATAAATATTGCTACCCTTAGTAACATCATTAGTCTTATAGTTAGCTCTGTAGGTCTATAAATGTCACGACCCGTCTCGACAAAAGTCAGAGTGCGCTTCGGGGCGGGCCGTGATGCCACATGCATGGGCGAAAAGAAATCCGTGCCTGCTAAGGAGGAAGCAGAAGTACTACAAATAACTGAAAAAGATATTACTTTTAAGTAAAACAGATTGATTTATTGCGGAAGCTTTAAAATGCGAGTTTGAAACAGGTGCACATGCATTTTGCAGAAGAACTTAAGATACAAGTTTTGGAACAAAAAATTTTATGCAGTGATCATCGCAGATGCACGAGCATGCAAAACATGTCAAATTCTAGTACATATAATATTTAGCCTAACAGTTGTCCATGAAACAAGAGAAAATGACTGATCGTAATTACTATATAACAGAAATATCCGACAGTAAAAGAGATGAAACATAAACACAAAACCTGAAGCTTGACGCGGATCGGCTCAGGAAGCAAGCGGCGCAGGCACGAACTCTAAGGCAAATTCCAAAACAAGAAGGAAATGCCTCAGAACATGAAAATCAGCAGAGCAAAGCAAAATAAAATATGCGCAGGAGAAACAGAATATTTGGGTACCGTTTTTCATGAAGCAGAGCTAACAAGACAGGCAAGCAAGTGAGACAAGCAGAAATATCTAGAATTATTAAACTAGTCTGAAGTAAAGCATGAAAAGATGATTCATGTAACAACATAAGTTGTAACAAGTGAAAGTGTAATTGTTTTTGTTTGACGCGCATGATTCATGATTCAGACAGATTCAAGTACGGATTCAGGAGATTCAGAAATTTAATCTCACTATGACTGGTCCTTTGTTCCTATTAGGGATTCAAGAGGGAACCCAAGTCAAGGAGTAGCGTCAATTACACCCTACCTTTCAATGTTTACTTGTGTTATTAATGAAATAATTCATGATTGAATGATTCTAGAATAACAAGACATGTGACCAAATACTGATTCAGATATACAAAAGCAGATTTTACAAACGTGCACAGAGGTGCATGACATTAGATAATTTAAAGATTCATAGATTTGTGATTCTAATTGAAACAGACTCACGCAGAAGAAAAACATCAGATCAAGAAATAAACGCTGACTTTATCCAAGTCTTTCAACCAAACAGGCATACGGAACAAGATTCGATGACTCAGAGAGCTCGATAGAGAGTTTTGAAACATGCGGGTGCAAGTATTCACGAGTAATAAAGTACTATAGATCAATATCTAGGATACCAAGTATTCATTTAGATTTAAGTCATTCCAAAACACGAAAATCTTCTAAGTAAACATGTGTACGACCCCATCATTTCATATCAAACACAATTTATCTATTTGTTAGCAAGAAATCTTAACCTTTGGTAATATACCAATTAATGTTCATGCTCAAAAGAACTACTAATCCTCCAATTAAAATCATAATTTCACATTTCAAATTCGTGTTATCCCAAACGCGTGAAACCTCAAACTACTATCAAGTCAATTCAAGCGATCAAAAACTAAACTTATTTGATGAAACATGTATTCAAAGCGAAGTCATAAAATCAAAAGAACAGACAGGCTAAATAAATTCAATGCTTGCAAGAGAGAGGGATCTCTACTTGCCTTAAATGAGGCCGAATCTGATGGCGGCGGCTAAGCGACGCAAGTAAAAGCAAAAGCTATATTGAACCTGTTCAAGATCAAAATTTGTAATATTCGACTTAGCGAAGTTCTCTACGCTTGCACAAATATTTGCTAATAGCACAATACAACAAGAGAGGGTTAGCGAATTACCTGTCACGACCCGTCTCATAACAATTATCAGAGTGCGCTACGGGCGGGTCGTGATGCCGCAGACATGGGCAAAGAGAAACCATGTCTGCCAGGCGGGAGCTGTAATTCCAAAATATCTGTAGAAAATAATTAGATTTTGAAACGAAACAATACCAGTTTGATTTATTATGCGGAAGCTTGAATTAAAAGTGATGCTCATGCACTTTGATCAATTCTCATGCTATAAATATGATGTAAAGGTAGATGCTAGTAAACCGCAGAAACAAAATGAACATTTATATAATGCTGAAATACATCTGTACCATCCTAGGAGTTGTCCACGATACAAGGAAAATGCTTGAAAATAACTAGTACAGGAAAGACAAATCCAAAAGTAAAAGAAACAAGATACAAAGGACCTGATGCAGCAACTACAAAAAAAAATTAAACCTCCGACAGACGGGAGCTGGGCGAGGAACAGCTCAGGAAGTAGGCGGCGCAGTCACGAACCCTAAGGCAAATCCAAACAGAAGGAAAAGCCTCAGAACAAGATCAATAACAGAGATTCAAGTTAATAAAATAAACAAGTAAACTGGGAAATAATCATAGCAGTAAAGTATGTCAGAGACTAACTGAGATTCTTTAGTAAATTTTTTAGCCTACTCCGGAGTTTAGCCTAAACACAAATGTATAAGCAGAAATCAATGAAAGGTGTGTGTGTCGTCATTTGATGCACAAGATTCTAGCATGGGAGTAGATGCAAGGCTTAAGTTACCGCTGCTTACAAAATTCCCTTATTGGTTTCTGTTACCATTCAAGCGTGAACTCATTTTTCCGGTGTCACATCAAACGACACATTCCCTTTCATTGTTTGCCTATGACGTCTAATGAGTTTACTTATCTGCAAGTAATAAGTTCAAATGGGGGCTAGTACGGTACCAGTGTGACTTAAATAAAACTTGTTTGCAAGCGAGAGAGTTTTCTCTACTTGCCTTAAGGAGGAGCCGGGCGTGAAGGCGGCGGCTAAGAGGCAAGGTCTAAACTCTAGCGGAACCTGTTCAAGATGCGTTCACATGAAAAGTTTGTTTCAACGCTTATTCCTACGCGCACACATGTGACTATGTTGCGTAATTAATTCAAGGGGCAAGCTAAGAAATATACCTCCCTCGGCAAAGAGGGGAGAAGCGGTTACCACGAGAGATCTGAAGGTTTTGGCGGCGGTTGAATCCGGGAACCCTAATTCGGAGAGGGCCTTGAGCGATTCCACCGCTACAGTCGTTGACGACACCGAAAACCGAATAAAACTTAGGATTAGTCGAGTAAACAACCACCTCAAGAGGGATCGACGAATTTTACGTCGATCGGAAAGCGAACATTACACGAACGCTAGGGCAAAAATTCTAAAATCGCAGGAGAGGAAAAGTTTTTACCCACGGAGGCTAGATCGGGCCTCAAGAAGTCCAAATCGGGCGGATCCGAGCAAACCCTAGACGTTCCTCGCGGAAACCTCCGCTGAAATGCACAACGGGAGAGGGACGGGGCAACCTATACTTGAAAAATGAGAGAGACGGTGGAGGATAGTTTAGAACAATGGTTTCGAAACCGAAAGAAAAAAAAAGGAAATTAGGGTTTCCTTACCCCTACCAGCCGGAGGAGAAGAAGAAGAGGGGGAAGCCTCTCCCGTCACTGTCGTCGGCTAGGGAGGAAGGAGGAGGCGCAGGTGGCGGCGGCGGCAGGGGGGAGAGCAGGCGGCGGCGGCAGGAGGAAGAGATGGAGGCGTCGGCAGCATCGACGAGTCTTGCGGGAGAGATCGGGAGACGGGAGACGACGCCCTAGCTGCGGTTTGCGGGAAGTTTAGACCGGGGGCGGTTTTAATCGGGAGAGAGAGGGGGGGGGGGGGGAAATCTATTACATTATTATTATTATTATTATTATTATTAAGTGAAAAATTAAGGATTGTTACATTCTCCCCTACTTAGAAAGTTTTGTCCCGAAACTTCTGATGATTTTCTAGCTGGGGCTACTATGACGAAGGCTCAGATGCCCTTTGTACCGACAAGATTTGCAAATCAAGACATGGAAACTATCTATGGAGGAATAGCAAAAGAGAAGAGAACAAGAGCGGAGGCATACCAGGATCAGGAGAAAAGATGCGGATACTTGCTACGCATGTCAGCTTCGAGCTCCCAAGTGAACTCCTCAGACTTGCCATGCATCCAAAGTACCTTCACCATAGGAATGGTTCTCTTCCGAAGCTTGCGCTCTTGATACTCCACGATCTTAGCAGGTTCGACTGGATAGGACAGATTAGCTTCAGGAATCACTGGAACTTCCTCAAGAGGGATCGACGAATTTTACGTCGATCGGAAAGCGAACATTACACGAACGCTAGGGCAAAAATTCTAAAATCGCAGGAGAGGAGAAGTTCTTACCCACGGAGGCTAGATCGGGCCTCAAGAAGTCCAAATCGGGCGGATCCGAGCAAACCCTAGACGTTCCTCGCGGAAACCTCCGCTGAAATGCACAACGGGAGAGGGACGGGGCAACCTATACTTGAAAAATGAGAGAGACGGTGGAGGATAGTTTAGAACAATGGTTTCGAAACCGAAAGAAAAAAATAGGAAATTAGGGTTTCCTTACCCCTACCAGCCGGAGGAGAAGAAGAAGAGGGGGAAGCCTCTCCCGTCACTGTCGTCGGCTAGGGAGGAAGGAGGAGGCGCAGGTGGCGGCGGCGGCAGGGGGGAGAGCAGGCGGCGGCGGCAGGAGGAAGAGATGGAGGCGTCGGCAGCGTCGGCAGCGTCGGCAGCGTCGGCGAGTCGTGCGGGAGAGATCGGGAGACGGGAGACGGGAGACGGGAGACGACGCCCTAGCTGCGGTTTGCGGGAAGTTTAGACCGGGGGCGGTTTTAATCGGGAGAGAGAGGGGGGGAAAATCTATTACATTATTATTATTATTATTAAGTGAAAAATTAAGGATTGTTACATTACCTCCCTCAAAAGTGAGGGGAGAATAGATTACCACGCGGAAATCAGAATTTGGCGGCGCTTAAGATTGGAGAAACCCTAAATCGGAGAGGGTTTTGCGTAATCCCACCAATTAAATTGAGAAGCGGCACCGGAAATCGAGAACAAGACACAGTTAGACGATTAAAATAGGGCATAAACCTTGAATCACAATTTACACGCAAATTCGGAGCACAAAAACTCGCAAAAGAATTCAAAAACATCTGAAAAAAGGAGGGAAAGATGAGATCTTTACCTAAGGAAGACAAATTCGAGCCCGAGGAGGAGAAAGAAGGGAACCCTAATCGTCCCCCTTGCAAATCGTCGGCCAAGACGAAGAGGAAGAGTGGGGATTAGGGTTGCCGGTCTCTGAGGAAGTCGGAGGAGAGGGGAGGAAGAAATCTTGCTGCAGCCGGCCCTTTGGAGGAGGTCGGACAGCCTCCTGGAGTTTGCGGCCAGAGCAAGAGGAGGTGGAGGTAGGGCGGCCGTCGGGCATGAGCACAGAGGAAGCATGAGGCGGAGGAGTCCACGATAGGAGCAGGAGGAGGAGGAGTCGTCCAGAATAGGAGGATGCGTCGACGGGCAGGAGTCGTCCAGAATAGGGGGGCGCGCGGGAGACAGGGATGGAGCGGGAGACGGCGCAGACGGAACTGGGAGGGGGATCGGGCTTGCGGCTTGCAGGTAATAGCGAGACGGGAGCGGTTAGGTTTGCGGAAAACCCTAGCCGAAGGAATTTAAGGGGGTTGGGGGCTGCGGTTAGCAAAGCAAAATTAGGAAACCTAATTTTTGCTTTATTATTAAACATGGTTGCGGCTAGACAAAAGCGGAAGGGAAATACAGGTTGTTATAATAAATTTATAGTATTTTGTATACTAGTATTCGGCATGACATGTTTACTAGTGAGCCTCCGAACTTTCTATAGACTGTTGGGCTTGGACTGTGGGGCCATCGTGACGTTATTATGTTGCTTTCTGTATTCTCCTATTACTAGTATGTTTCTATGATCTACTACGTGGTTATTAGTCTTCCACTAGTACATCTTCCACTACCGTTTATAGCTTATCCTGATTGTGGTGTGATGGTTTTCGCTTAGTACCATTGTCGGTTCGTAGCGTTAGGAGAGAACGACGAGAGAGGGTTGGCACGTTCATACCTCTACTCTTTCGTTATTCCATTCTTTACTGCAGATTGGTTGTGGTGTGCGATAGGATTCCCTTGTAGTGTCTAATTTCCAAGTGGTGGTGGTGGGGGGGGGGGGGGGGGGGTCTTACAATAGCGACCAAGGTCGATCTATAGAGGATAGATGGTCGATCGATCGACAACAAGTATTAACAGGTAAAATTAATCAATCGTAGCAGGTAGCGGGTATACTCAATCGATTGTAAGCAGGTCGCGGGTAGAATCAATTGATGACAAAGGGCGGATCTACGACATAGGCAGAGGATTGACTCAATGCAGAGGACTCCGCGTCAGTAGATCAACGACAGTAGGACGATCGACATGATTTATCGATAACAGAAAGAGGTCGATGTTATCGATCAATAGCAGGACATCCATGAGAAGCAGTGAGCGGTTGCAAACAATTTCTCCAATATGAGTCGCTCTGATACCATGTGGAATAATATAGTGGTGAAACAATTAAACTCTTTAGTGGGATTGGAGTTTATGTATATATATAAATTAATAATTACAACAAAATATACATGAGGTGTGATAGACACACGCTATCATCGGACTCACAATTGCATGATGGATTAAAAAATAAGAATACATATATCGAGACAAACTCAATCTTAACTCTTGAGGGCTGGTTCCCTCTATGAGTTTTCTCTCTGAAGAGAGCCCAAGACTAAACACGATCTCAAAGATAAGATATAAAGACTCACGACCACTCCCTTATATAGGGGAGTGGGACTTACAAAATACGGTAGTGCCCTTAGGCTACATAGGTAGAGGAGGACGTGTGTCTAGGAGGTTCTATCCGTATCAACACTCCCCTCACGAAGATCGACCTTGTCCTCAAGGTCGAGGTCAGTAAGGGTCATCCACGAGCGTTAAGTGTCCATGTCATCGAAGTCATGACCGTCATCTTCAGCTTCGAGCAGCACACACATGCTATAAGGGGGCAGATGTGGGTGGGAGATGACCTTTGTTGGCAACAAAAGCAAATAACCTTTTGACGAAGCTCGAGATGCTGCCGGTGAAATAAGCGTTGGGGAGGCCGGGGGTGGTGGTGGAGGCAGAACTGGTAGCGGTTGAGGCGGGTCTAGCAGCAGAGGCCTAGGTAGAGTCAAGTGGTATTAGAGGGGGAGGCGACAAATATTTCAGCACTGGTAACTACTGGTGGGGTTGGATGGACAAGATGACGACCGAGCTGTGCAGAGTTCCTCATCGAGGCAACAAGCTTTTTCTATGACGCTGGAGACTGTAGTTCGGGTGTGGACCCGAATGTACGCCAGGAGGGGCAACAAATATTTTTGCGGTGCATCTGGTGGGGTCGGCAGGACCAGAGAACGACCGGGCAGTGCTGAGTTCCTCATCGAGGCAACAAGCTTGTTCTATGGTGTTGGAAAGAGTAATCGGGGTGTGGACCCGAAGGTATGCCAGGAGGTGAGGTTGCAACCCCCAAGAAAGTACCCAGGTAATGGTCGGGAGATGCACCGGGTATGTGTGTGGCAACCTTGATGACTCGTCCTTGTAGGTGGCCATGGTGTCAGACAGGCGAATCAAGCTGAGGAACACGTAGGCATTACCCGTCTGACGGGTGTCGTAGTGAAAGTCAATTGAATATCAGTTGAAAGTGATTGATATAATCAACCACGTTTTGATACCAATTGAAAGTGAGGTTAGATCTTAGATTTACTCTAGAAGGGGGTGAATAGAGTATTACAAACTTTTCCCTTAATTTTATTGCGGAATTAAAATAGTGATATATATATGTGTATTGAGTGAGTGATAAAACTAAATAAAAAAATCAGCACACAGCACAACAACACAGAAAATCACAAGCACAGAGACACAAAGATTTTTATAGTAGTTCCCCAATAAACCTGGGTACGTCTACTCTTCTACCAAACTTGGTAGGATCCACTAGGTTTTTGATCAGGTGCCCTATCACCAAGGGGTTTTGATCAGGTGTCCACACACCAAGTGAGCTTTTGATCAGGTGCTCTAACCAAACCACAGGTTTTTGATCAGGTGCCCTGCCACCAATGAGTTAACTTTTGAAGAGAGTTATAACCCTGTACAAGATGAGGTAAAGAAGGGTTATGAAGTTCTTCTCTGTTAATATTCTGAGAGAAGACTCTAGTGGATGTTGATGTAGAAAAACTCCCTATGTCTGATATGAAATTGTTTAACAGTAGATGGCTGGAAGCTTTCCTTTGAATGTATAAACAGATCTTCCTGTAGCTGATTAATCTGGAAGAATAAGTTCTTCAGATTGTTTGTTGCTCTTTGAAGATCTGATCTTGCAGTAGAGACTGAGAGATGGTGTTGATGTTGTTCTTAGTGAGATTGAGTAAGTGCTGCTTGAGGAAGAAGAAGAAGATGATCTGTATAAACTTTTGTTCTTTCTTTCTTCATGTACAATTTTCTGTCTGCTGCACTTCTTTTCTTTTTCTTGCTGTACTGTAATAGAACCTGTTCTTCTTTCTTTTTCTTTTTAAATATGTCTCTGATTTGAAATTCGAATCAGCAGAATAAGGAATAAAATATTTTGCATTTAATTTTTCCTTGGAACTTCACCCAAGACTTTAATTCCTTTTCCCTTTTTAATTAATGATATCCTTTTTCGCCAAACGGCTATAATCTCGGGAAGAGAATGGAAAGGAATATAATAAGACAGAAATCTTGTCTTATCTGGAATAATAAATCCGTTGCTGTAGATGATCTGAGTTCAGAGAATGAATAATATAATCTGTCTGAAGTTCTGAACTGAAGTAACGAATTTCGTCGAGCGCAGAGCTGAGTTCGTCGAACTGAAGAATTCGTCGACCGCTGAACTGAGCAAATTCGTCGACCGCTGAGACTGAATAATTTCGTCGACCGCTGAGTCGCTGAGATTGAAGATCGAAGATCGTCGACCGCTGAGAGCAAGCCGTTCGTCGAACGCAGAGAGCAGTTCGTCGAACGCAGTGTGGAGTTCGTCGAACGCAGAATCTGAATCTTTTCTTGAGTTCTATCAGCCTAAAACCTTGACCCATAGACTATACATTGGAGTCAACTTGATCCTAGTCAGCAAATAGTGATCCTAGCCCAAATCAGTAATAGGGTTGTTCCAACAATCTCCACATATTTGGGTTAGGACACTATTTGACAAAAATTGAAACAAACAAAAATAATAACAGAATAACAGAGCATATATATCTGATATATTTTAAACATTTCATCAGATATAAAATTATGATACTCTGAGTTCTGAAACATTTCAATGAAAATAAAACTAATAAAAAAACACACAATCAGAACCTTTGATTTTATTTGAATTCTGCTTTCTGAATTCTGAATTCTGATATTGTCTGAACTGACTTTTCTGAATTCTGATATTTGAGCTGTAGTCAAAAACTGATTATCTGAATCTGCTTTGAATCTGTTGCTTCTTCTATATCAAAAGATGTATCTGAATCTGAATTTGAACATGAAAACTTTATCTGAATTTGCATTAAGCTGGATCAAACATTGCATCTGAAAGTTGCAACATATGTAGCTTCTTCATGCATCATTTCCCTTTTTCATAAAACATGTTAGTCTGAGAGCATCTCCCCCTGAGACTGGAGCTTCTTCAGCTTTCTCCCATTGCCTAGTTCATAGAACATCTCCCCCTGAGCAAAAACTGCATCATATGGAGCTTGTTCATAGAACTGAAAGCATGCTTCTTCATCAGCATTTCCTCTTGAAGTTTGAGCATCTTCAGAAAACAACTCCCCCTGTCAAAAAGGAGTATCTCCCCCTGACAAAAAGGAGCTTCTTCAATACATCTCCCCTCGCCTAGTTTCAGGAAGACTTGGAGCTAGGCCCCTTGAAGAAGGGACATTTGATGGAGGTAGGGAAGGATGCAATCTGATTTCCAGAAATTTGATCTGATAATGTTGTTGCATTCTTTGACTTAAAGATGTGTACCCATTCCTTTATTATTGCTACTGGGAGTTTGATTCTGACACCAATTGAAAGGTAAGCTTTGATTCTGATACCAATAGAAAGTTCAGGTTTTCTGATATTGAACTTGCAATTTCATTTGTATTCTTTGTCTTGAGAGTGTAAACTCATTCTTTTATTTCTGTAACTGATACCGGTTGAATACCAATTGAAAGTGACCTCTGGTATCACTTGAGGTCTCTGATATCAAAAGAAAATGAGTTTGATCCTGGTGGTCAATGACTTCTTAAGTTGTTGTTCTTCAAACAGTTGAATAATATTTTGGAAGAAATGACTGCTTGAGATAGTGACCCTGTACCTGCAAAATGTCTCTGGTAGAGGTGGTGTTCCTCTCCTTATTTGATAGGTTAGTTCCAACAATGCATGAACTCTTTTATTTTAAGAGTAGATTTGTTATAAACCCTATATGCTTTATTAGAAGGAAAAATATATAGAATGAACAGATATATAGAATGAACAGATAGTAAAATTAAGTTGTTCTTTTGAAAGCATTTAATCATAAATTACTAAATTTCTTCTTCTTTTAATTTCTCTTCTTCTTTTAATTTTCCTAGATTTTGTTTCAATAGGATTCTATTAATATGATGAGTTGCTACAGCTTTTAATGTATCATAAGGAATTTTTATAGAGAATTTTTTATTAGCTTTGAATTGCTACAGCTGTTAATGGATTCTAAGGAATTTTTATCTTCTCAAAGATACATTGCCTGATACCTTCCTTCTTACAGAATTCTCTCATCAGAAGAGATTCAAATTCAGTGCCTTGATCACTTCTGATCAATGCAACTAGAGTAGAGTACTCAAATCTTGATGGACCTGAGAAAGTCTGTAAGAACATGAAGTTATCTGACTTTGTTTTTAAGATAAGAAATTTTAAGTGAATCTTATAACTTTTTGTTTGATTGCAATTGGAGTTAATAGATTTATAATAGGTTTAAACATTGCCTTATAGTTATATTTGGCCTTATCTGTTAAGGTATTACCAAATTGAAAGTGAATTGATATTGGCCTTTGTATCTGATAAATGTATTACCAATTGAAATTTTCTTTTACCAATTGAAATCTGATTTCTGATACCAATTGAAATCTTTAAAATCTGATTTCTGATACTAATTGAAAGTTTTCTTTTATGATCATTAAAATATATGTTTGATGCTAATTTAAATTTTTCTTGATAATCATTAAGATATAAGTTTGATAAACTATTCTGATTTTGTCGATCTCGGATTGACAAAATGCAGTGATTTCGTTGATCTCTGATTAAGGAATAGTTATAATTATTCTCTGTGTTCAGAGTTTGTTGAATTCTGATTCGTTGAGCTCTGATTTTAAGAAAAATATGTTTAATTTCTGTGTTCAGCTTTCGTCGATCTACGTTCGACGAAGTCATTTGATTTCGTCGATCTCTGTTCGACGAAAATTGTTGAACACAAAATTTTAACAGTTTTTATTAAGTTTTCTGCTACTTTTTATTTAGTATAGACAAATTTTATAGATGTAGTTGGACTAATTTTCTTTTGAATATGAGATATATTAGATGAATATCCTAAGCTATATTTGCTGCCATTTAATCTGGCATTGTTAGTGCTTGTGATATTCATTAATTTGATATTTCTTTCATTAAGAGTTTGTTCAAACAATTTAGCCTTAATTGAATTATTTTTTAAAGGAATAATTTGATCTTCTGATGTTTTTAAAGTATTTTCAGAAGTTAAGTTGTTTATTTCTGTTAACTTTGTTCTGAAAGATGTGATTTCTTTCTCAGATTCAATTAAATCTAAGCAGAAAATTTTAAAATCATCTTTGAAATCAGTGGAATTAAAATCAAGGTTAGATACTACCTGATCTGCATCATTTTCAGATTTTGATTCTTCAGAATTGTTTGTTGAGGCATTGATAGCCATCATACAGAAGGTTCTTTCATCTGCATTATCTTCATCATCACTGAAGCTGGATGAAGATGCATGATCTGAACCATTGTATGAGTCATATATAGCCATCAAACACTGATCTTTGTCATTTGCATTATTTTCATCTTCAGATGAACTGGATGATGACTTTGACTCTTCTGCAGAACTCTTATTTTCATCAGATTCACATTCTGCATTTGAGTTGTGGTTTGACCCATATGTGGCCATCATGCAGAATGCTATAACTTTTTGTTCTTCTTCTTCTTCTTCTTCTTCTTCACTTTGACTAGATGATGGTTCTGTATCAAAAATACAGAAAGTGGAAGAACGTTCAGCTACCATCCTTGTGAGGGAGTTCCAGATGCCTCTTGCTGAAGTGCAATCAGCAACTCTTTGAAGAATGTCATTTGACATTGATTGAGCTAGTATGTCCATAGCTTTGACATCAGCACTTTTCAACATCTTTTGAGCATCTGTTGATGTTGATGAAGTTGAAGGTCCTGTCAAAATGACATTGAAAATATATTCATCAATAGCATTTATATATAATCTAATCCTTGTTTTCCATTGTGCAAACTTACTTAGATTGCACATAGGAGGTCTTGTGCTAGAATATTCTTTGTTCTGTGCCATGAGTTTTTAACAGAAAAAAAACTTTAAAATAAATTAAGATCTAATTGATCTTTATGATTCAGGTGTTAGCCTGTAAAAATCAACTACCCTCTGATACCAATTGAAAGTCAATTGAATATCAGTTGAAAGTGATTGATATAATCAACCACGCTTTGATACAAATTGAAAGTGAGGTTAGATCTTAAATTTACTCTAGAAGGGGGGGTGAATAGAGTATTAAAAAAATTTCCCTTAATTTTATTGCGGAATTAAAATAGTGATATATATATGTATTGATTGAGTGATAAAACTAAATAAAGAAATCAGCACACAGCACAACAACACAGAAAATCACAAGCACAGAGACACATAGATTTTTATAGTAGTTCCCCAATAAACCTGGGTACGTCTACTCTTCTACCACACTTGGTAGGATCCACTAGGTTTTTGATCAGGTGCCCTATCACCAAGGGCTCTTTGATCAGGTGTCCATACACCAAGTGAGCTTTTGATCAGGTGTCCACACACCAAGTGAGCTTTTGATCAGGTGCTCTAACCAAACCACAGGTTTTTGATCAGGTGCCCTGCCACCAATGGGTTAAATTTTGAAGGGAGTTATAACCCTGTACAAGATGAGGTAAAGAAGGGTTATGAAGTTCTTCTCTGTCAATATTCTGAGAGAAGACTCTAGTGGATGTTGATGTAGAAAAGCTCCCTCTGTCTGATATGAAATTGTTTAACAGTAGATGGCTGGAAGCTTTCTTTTGAATGTATAAACAGATCTTCCTGTAGCTGATTAATCTGGAAGAATAAGTTCTTCAGATTGTTTGTTGCTCTTTAAAGATCTGATCTTGCAGCAGAGACTGAGAGATGGTGTTGATGATGTTCTCAGTGAGATTGAGTGGGTGCTGCTTGAGGAAGAAGAAGAAGATGATCTGTATAAACTTTTGTTCTTTCTTTCTTCCTGTACAATTTTCTGTCTGCTGCACTTCTTTTCTTTTTCTTGCTGTACTGTAATAGAACCTGTTCTTCTTTCTTTTTCTTTTTCAATATGTCTCTGATTTGAAATTCGAATCAGCAGAATAAGGAATAAAATATTATGCATTTAATTTTTCCTTGGAACTTCACGCAAGACTTTAATTCCTTTTCCCTTTTTAATTAATGATATCTTTTCCGCCAAACGGCTATAATCTCGGGAAGAGAATGAAAAGGAATATAATAAGGCAAAAATTTTGTCTTATCTGGAATAATATATCCGTTGCTATAGACGATTTGAGTTCAGAGAATGAATAATATAATCTGTCTGAAGTTCTGAACTGAAGTAACAAATTTCGTCGAGCGCAGAGCTGAGTTCGTCGAACTGAAGAATTCATCGACCGCTGAACTGAGCAAATTCGTCGACCGCTGAGACGGAATAATTTCGTCGACCGCTGAGCCGCTGAGACTGAAGATCGAAGACCGTCGACCGCTGAGAGCAAGCCGTTCGTCGAACGCGGAGAGCAGTTCGTCGAACGCAGTGTGGAGTTCTTCGAACGCAGAATCTGAATCTTTTCTTGAGTTCCATCAGCCTAAAACCTTGACCCATAGACTATACATTGGGGTCAACTTGATCCTAGTCAGCAGATAGTGATCCTAGCCCAAATCAGTAATAGGGTTGTTCCAACACGTAGTATTGGAGTTCCTCCTTTAGTGTGGACCCGGAAAGGTTAGGGGTTTGCTGCCGCATCCATCGCACCCAATGGAGCGTTGAACCCTCCATATATATATTGGTCAGGGGAACCTTCTGGTGAGCGGTGGTGGACTGGAGGTCGAAGAGCTGTTTGGCGTGGGCGATCCAACGTAGGGGGTCAGTGATGTTGAACACATGAATCTCGATCCGATGGAGATGGGCCGGGTGGATGTCCATAGCGGGGTGGAGAAATCCCATGTAGTTAGGGACGGACCGAGGGGTTACGGCGGTGGTGCCGGAGGGGACGTGGGTGGTTCACCGCCATTACCGCGAACTAATGTAGGAGGAGAGTGAGATCGGGGAGCTGATCTTTGAGCCAATCCAAATGAGTGGATTTGTTAGAGGCTGAAACAGAAGGTCCCTGTTGGGGAAATGATTTATCTTAACCCCTAGAAATGAGTAGAATATAAATTCTAAGTATGAAAAATTAGGCTAAGTAAATATGCGTCGAATAGTATTCGACGCAGCGTCGAAATATAGTCGACGTTTCTCTAAGAATGAGTCGAAGTAACTCTAAGAAGATTTCGACGTAATCTTTGTCGACGTACCTCTGACTTCTAGTCGACACATTTAATAAAGTCGACGCACCTTAGTCGACGCACATTCCTTATTCTCCTCTCGACGTTCAGCCAGGATGAAGTCGACGTTCACGTCGAATAGTAATCGACGCACGTCGATATCTATAAGAAATTCAAAAACACGCCAGATCTCTTTCCTTCTTTCTGTAGATCTGATTTTTATGGAATGATATTATTTTTTTTATAGCCGTTCTGAATCAGCCATTTCTTCTATTTGATTCTTGGCTAATTTGATTAAGATTATTATGGATATTATTTGAAATCAGAATGAATTCCTTTCCTTCTACAGAAATATTGATTATGGATACTCTAATCTCTTTCTAATTCTCTGTCTGCTAATTGATTATTCTCTTTTAGCAATATCTTTTAAGCAGAGCTATAAATAAGAAGGAGGTCGACAGAGAATAACAATAAGTGATCCACCATACACATTTGAAAAAGAGGAAGAACTCTCAAGTGAAGAGCGAGAAAACTGAGAAAAGAGATAGTGTGCTGCAGCAAAGAAAAAGCCTTCATTTTCTCCTCCTTCTGAAGCCATTCTGCTGCAAACTCTGAAAGCTCTCACAAAAGAGAGAAAAGCTTACCATCTCCTTCTCACTATAGATGAGAGATCATATTCACTATACTTGTGCTTCTAATCTTCTTGCTAGGAAGAAGATTCTTTCTTACATATATTGTCTTCTGTTCTTCTACTTGTCCTACTTCTTCTTCTCATTCTTATTTCATTTTCAAATTGTGTAAAAGAGTTTTTAGAATCTCTCTTCAAAAAATTCAGTTGTAGTGGTTCTAAGAGTCTCCTTATCAAAAGACTCAGTCTGGTTCTAAGAGTCTCCTTGTCAAAAGACTCAGTGCAAGTTAGTGAATTCCTACCAAAGGGGGTAGAAGAGTGGACTACCCAAAGTTTGGGGAACCACTATATTTCTTTGTGTTGTGCTGTGATTTTCTTCTTGTTATTTTTCTTCTTTACTTGCTTAATTCTTGTTGGTGTGTGGGAAGCTTAAATCTGTGATTATTACACATATAAATATATATAATTGCACAAAGTATTTTTAAATCTCTATCACCCCACCTCTAGAGAATTCTAGTGAGGTTAGCTGTGCACTTTCAATTGGTATCAGAGGGAGGTTGATCTAAAAAGGTTAACTCCTTGATCAAAAAGATCCTACCTCTTATATATATATATATTTATAAAAATTATTTTTTACGTGGCACAAATCAAAAATTATACTTCCAGCAGACCACCAATGTGCAATCTTGAAAAGTTTGCAGTTTGTAAAACAAGAATTAGGATATATATGAATTCTATTAATGAAGAATTATTTAATGTTATCTTGACAGGTCCTCCCAAGCCTTATAGAAGAGACTCAAGTGGTGAAGTGACTCAAACACTTGTCCCAAAGGCTAAGTGGACAGTTGAAGAGAAGAAGGCAGGAACATGTGATGCAAAAGGTGTGAACATTCTTGTCTCAACCCTCTCAGATGAAATCTTTCAAAAGGTTGTTGAATGTGAATCAGCCAAAAAAATCTGGGAGGCTCTTACAAAGATGGTAGAAGGAAGTGCTGATGAAAGGAAAGATAGAAAGACTCTATTGATCTCCCAATATGAGAACTTTCAAAAGAAGCATGAAGAACGCATATCTGAGATGTATGACAGATTCAGTCTGATCATCAATCAATTAAGGAGCCTGGATAGAGGGATCTCTCTCACAGAGATCAATGACAAACTGTTAATGAGTCTCCCAAGTTCATGGGACTCAAGAATATGGGCAATAAGAGATACAAGAGGACAAAAGGAAATCTCAACAGATGCCCTCTTAGGAAAACTCAAATCCTATGAGCAACTGCTGAAAACCAGAGAAGAGAAGGAAAGAAGAGGAATCACTCCAACCTCCTCAAAAGATAGAAACATTGCTTTGAAAGCAACAGAAGAAGAGACCCCTGTCACTGAAGAAGAGTTATTCAGCCTCCTGGCCAGAAGATTCAAGAAATGGGTCAGGACAGATGGGTCTAGAAGGAGAGAATCAAAACCAAGGTATGATAAAACTCCTACTAAAGAAATCATTTGTTACTCCTGCAGGAAAACTGAACACATTGCACCAGAATGTCCAGAAAATACTGAGAAGAAGAAAGATCTGAAAAAGAAAGATCTCAAGAAAAAGGGGAAGAAGAAAGAAAGAGGCTTCATTGCAGAAGCTTGGAGTGAAACAGATTCTGAGGACAACACCTCATCCAAAAGTGACAATGAAGAGTCTAAGCAAGAAGACCTATGCTTAATGACTTTTGAAAGCTCAAAGGAAGAACATGGTGCTAAATCATGGAGTGGGACAGAATCAGAAGAAAGCATCTCTTCTGAAGATGATAAAGAAAGCATCTCTTCTGAGGATAAGGATGAGGTAAGCATCTTTGATGACATAGATTTTCTGTGTGATGATTTCAAAAATGATTTTAAAGGATTATGTTTAGATCAACTAAAGGCTAAACAAGAAATTAAGAATCTAAAAGAACAAATTAATGTCATTAAAAACCAGAGAAATATAGAGGATACTTGTTCTAAAAATCATGAGTTAAGAGTTAACATCAGAGAAAAAGAAATAGAGATGGCTAAAATAGAAAACCAGCTTCTTAAGAATAAAGTATTCCAAGCAAAAGCTTTTGAAAAATCAATAAAAATGAGAAGCCAAACACTTAAAGAAATCACAGAAAAACAAACACGAAGACATAAAATCTTGGGCTAGGAGCTGATCCCTCAGCTAGTCTAATTCCATCCAACAAACCTGCTTGGATGAGCCCTATTAAATTTACTAAACCCATCAAATCAACAAACCAAGAAGAAGACTCACAAAATAAGAGAGAAGACTTCAAGGAAATAAACCAACTTGATTAAACATCATACTATTCAGTTGATGACTCTCAAACTTCTTCTGAGAAGGCAACTAGGCCAAGAGAAACAACTCATAAAGAAATAAAATCAGAAAAAGGGAAAAATAAAATTTGTGAAAACACAATTGCGTCGACTTCATATCGACGCATGAATGATAGTGCGTCGAATTCTACTCGACGCAATCTCTCAGATGCTTCGACCTCAACTCGACGCTTGATTAAAAGTACGTCGACTTCAAATCGACGCAACTTCTTCCATGCATCGATTCCAGATCAACGCAATCTGGAGAAAGCACCGAGTATAAATCGACGCAACTATCAACGTACGTCGAATAGATATCGACGCATACAAACTCAGAGCAACATAAAGACAGAACACTTCCATCCTCCAAAAACCTTCCATCTTAACCCCCATTCAGGACCCATTCATCCTGATCATAATTTCTATCCTAGCCAAAATTTTTATCCTAATCAACACCACTATCCCTCTCTAAACTCAAAATCCCATAATCTAAAGATAGTCAGATGTTATATCTGCAATAAAACTGGCAACATTACCAAACAATGTTGGTACAATCAATCTAATTGATTATAAAAATTAGTCCAAGACTATCTTAGAAAACATTAGGAGCAGGAAGAAATAATCTCTCAAGGGAAAACCCAAAATTTTTCAGGAAAATGAAAGTCACGTCGATTTTATAATCAACGCACCATCGATAACTATCAATAATAACTTAAAACGTCGCATGCGTCGACTCCAAGCGACGTATACGTCGATATAAAACCCTAACATCTTACCTCAGACTGTATCGACGCTTACGTCGAATTCCACTCAACGTAACGTCGACTTCATGAAAAAGAGCGGCAATACTAAAATATTTTCGGTCACATCCACTGTAGTACCGAATATGCCTCGAATTGTGTCTCATCTCGACGTTTCACCTGACTTAAATAGACTCTTCAGTTAGAAATCCTCTCGCACTCTGCATCTTTTATCCCTCTTACCTCTCAGTCCAGCCATTTCTTCCTCTTTCTCACTGACCTACAATGGCTCTCAAGATAAACTCTGGGTTCGACATTGACCTCGAATCCTTCCAAGCCGCCGCAGAAAATTATATGAGCATCATAGCTCTCTTCACTGAAGCTGGTCTGGATAAGCTTATCTCCACAAAATGCAAGCTCCTGGAGACAGAACTCACAGAGCTGATGACTCATGTTCAGATATCTGAACAAGGAAAAATCAGGAACAATCCATGAGACACCTGTCTCAATTTCTGCAGAACACATTAGGACCACCTTTGATCTACCATCAGGTACAGCCAATATTATCTTTGTTCAAATAGGGAAAGCAAATCATTTTCTAAAGAATAACTAAAATAATTACCCTATCAGGTGATGAACCTGTGGAACTTACCCCTGATGAAATAAAGAATCTGTTAATCACCATGAAGTTTTCCAAAGATAGACCAATCCACCTGAAGAAAATAGACTTCTCTGATGAGTATAGACTGTTGGCAGACATAATAGGGAAAATATTACTATGTAAGATCTCTGCCCATGATGCAGTGCCCAAGCAGCAACTGAACATCATGGGGGCCCTTATGCTGAAGAAGAAGGTAGACTGGGCAAGCTGCCTGCTCAAAATGATAGGCTTTAAATATTCTCACAAAGAGAATGTCTACATGAGCCAAGTACTCTTCCACTCCTTCCCTGACCTATGCAGGTCAAAAGGAATTCCCATCCCTCCAGGCAAAAGGATGTCCATTGTTCTCTTCTCAAAATGGACCAGGCAAATTCCCAAGCCTGGTGCCATTCCTGAAAGGACTCCATCTCCTCCTATCTCTCCTGCTCATCCATCTTCACCTCCTCCTCCTCATACAAACATTTCTTCTGTACCACCATTATCCACACCTTCACATATACCAACTCAGTCACCTGCTCAACCCTCCTCTATTCCCCCACCTCCTCCATCAAATACACCTCATCAACATGATACAGTCCCCTCTCCACCTTCATCACATTCACCACCACCATTATCTCCTCCTCCTCCATTGTCTCCTCCTCCTCCAACACAACATGAACCATCTCCACCCACTGAAAACCTCATCACTCAGTGTATCCAATCCACAACCCAAAGATTCCAAGCAATGCTGGATGGGCACTGCTCCAAGATTCATTCCTCCTTCTTGCACATGCAGACCCAAATAGATGGGGTCAGTGCCTCTGTGCAAAGCCTGAAGACCTCTATCTCTTCCTCTAAGGTCACCAGGTCTTTCTTAACCTCCTTGGCTAAGAAGGTCAAGAAGGGGGAGAGGTTAGATGAAGAGCAGCTCTCCAGTCATAAATCCCTCTCTCACAAGTCTCTTCCTACTTCAAAAACTGATAGTCTTGCACTGCTCAAAACCATTGGGAATGAAGTTGTACCTGAGCTACATAGTGAAGAGCACCTAACAGAAGTACTCAATATAGCAAGAGAAGCTACTCAACAAGTGATTCTATTACAAGGGGAGGCATGTAGGGCAGAAAAT
Organism: Dactylorhiza incarnata; assembly: GCA_033032865.1. Lineage (NCBI taxonomy): Eukaryota > Viridiplantae > Streptophyta > Magnoliopsida > Asparagales > Orchidaceae > Dactylorhiza > Dactylorhiza incarnata. The sequence goes on from JAWHQI010000336.1 coordinate 1,692,860, forward strand.
GAAGTTGAAAAGGAAACTGAGGCTGAAGGAGAGAAAGAAAATGAAGCTGATACTGTGATGGCTAAAGTAGGAGCTCAGGAGCCAGATGCAGTTAAAACTGGAGCTGGAGATGAAAGAGAAACTGAAGAAGAAGTAAAAGGCTCAAAGGAAGTTCCATCCCAGGGGGAGCAAACTACTTTGACTCATGGGGAGCAACTTGCTGAGACTCAGGGGGAGCTGAGGGAATCACCTGCTATTGAGAAGGAGCAACCCACAAAAGTATTCACTAGGAAAAGAAAAACTCCTACCCCTGAACAATGATGATATACTATATTTGAACAATTGTCTATGCTTAAATGCTGATTAGTCAACTGAACATGAAATTTGTTTATATAATTTCTTATTCTATCTTCTTCTGATTATTTAACATATTTCTATCCTATATGAATGTCTTGCTGAGTTGATTAAATACTGATATATTTTCTCTCTAAATAGGGTTAAGACAAATAGGGGGAGATTATTGGGGAAATGATTTATCTTAACCCCTAGAAATGAGTAGAATATAAATTCTAAGTATGAAAAATTAGGCTAAGTAAATATGCGTCGAATAGTATTCGACGCAATGTCGAAATATAGTCGACATTTCTCTCAGAATGAGTCGAAGTAACTCTAAGAAGAATTCGACGTAATCTTTGTCGACGTACCTCTGACTTCTAGTCGACGCATTTAATAAAGTCGACGCACCTTAGTCGACGCACCTTCCTTATTCTCCTCTCGACGTTTAGCCAGGATGAAGTCGACGTTCACGTCGAATAGTAATCGACGCACGTCGATATCTATAAGAAATTCAAAAACACGCCAGATCTCTTTCCTTCTTTCTGTAGATCTGATTTTTATGGAATGATATTATTCTTTTATAGCCGTTCTGAATCAGCCTTTCCTTCTATTTGATTCTTGGCTAATTTGATTAAGATTATTATGGATATTATTTGAAATCAGAATGAATTCTTTTGCTTCTACAGAAATATTGATTATGGAAACTCTAAGCTCTTTCTAATTCTCTGTCTGCTAATTGATTATTCTCCTTTAGCAATATCTTTTAAGCAGAGCTATAAATAAGAAGGAGGTCGACAAAGAATAATAATAAGTGATCCACCATATACATTTGAAAAAGAGGAAGAGCTCCCAAGTGAAGAGTGAGAAAGCTGAGAAAAGAGATAGTGTGCTGCAGCAAAGAAAAAACCTTCATTTTCTCCTCCTTCTGAAGTCATTCTGCTGCAAACTCTGAAAGCTCTCACAAAAGAGAGAAAAACTTACAATCTCCTTCTCACTATAGAAGAGAGATCATATTCACTATACTTGTGCTTCTAATCTTCTTGCTAGGAGGAAGATTCTTTCTTACATATATTGTCTTCTGTTCTTCTACTTGTACTACTTTTTCTTCTCATTCTTATTTCATTTTCAAATTGTGTAAAAGAGTTTTTAGAATCTCTCTTCAAAAAATTCAGTTGTAGTGGTTCTAAGAGTCTCCTTATCAAAAGACTCAGTCTGGTTCTAAGAGTCTCCTTATCAAAAGACTCAGTCTGGTTCTAAGAGTCTCCTTATCAAAAGACTAGTGCAAGTTAGTGAATTCCTACCAAAGGGGGTAGAAGAGTGGACTACCCAAAGTTTGGGGAACCACTATATTTCTTTGTGTTGTGCTGTGATTTTCTTCTTGTTATTTTTCTTCTTTACTTGCTTAATTCTTGTTGGTGTGTGGGAAGCTTAAATCTGTGATTATTACACATATATATATATATATATATATATAATTGCACAAAGTATTTTTAAATCTCTATCCCCTCTAGAGAATTCTAGTGAGGTTAACTGTGCACTTTCAGGCCCTCATTGGCGTGGAGACCACAGAGCGCGTTCAAGTCATGTAACGAAGGTGCGGAATGAAGGGAAGGAATGGATGGTGCTGTTGGGCGACGAGGTGCAGGAAAGGCGCTGAGGGATGTTAGAACATCAGTCACGGGGCGGGAGGCTTCTAGGTGCGAGGTGTACACTGCGTAGGCGATGCACCGACTATTGGAAGGAGGCGGGGGTTGGAGTAGGTGTTGGATGCAGGTGGACGCGCAAAAACCGTCGTGTGGTTGGGCGGCAGTGTGCAACGAAGCGGAAAGGACCGACTGAAGGGCTAGATGAATCACTAGATCAAAGAAGACGTGACGAGAAGTCACGACTGGTCGTTGGCGTCGGCGAGAAAGAGCGTCAAACTCGCAGAGCTTGCAGGCGAGAGCAGATGCTCAGGTCGTTGGCGTCGTGCAGGCGGTTAAGGCGAGGCGAGCATGTCCAACCATCTTAGTCGAGCTTCTCACATCTTCTCTGCAGTTGGTGTCACTCCTGTTTTATCCCTGATACATTCATTCTTAATTTTATCCAGTCTCATGTGTCCCCACATCCACCTAAGCATTCTCATCTCCGCAACTCCCATTTTTTGCTTATTTACACAATTCACTGCCCAGCACTCAGAACCATAGAGCTTCAACCAACCTGCTTGGATTCTTTGTATCACATCTTTATCAACACCTCCATCTTTTTGAACAATCGATCGAAGATATTTATAGCACTCACTGCGGGAAATATTTTGATCATCCAACTTAATAACGAAGTCATCCGTCCTTCTTGCACTGCTAAATTTAAGCTTCATATACTCCGTCTTTGCCCTGCGCAACCTGAAACCCTTCTTTTCTAAAATGTCTCGCCAAGATTCAAGTTTCGCGTTTACACCCTTGCGTGTCTCATCAACCAAAATGATATCCACAAACAATAAACACCAAGGTATTGCTTGTTGGATATGTCCGGTGAGCTCATCTAAGATAAGGGCAGTATCCAAGGTGAATAGATAAGGGTTTAAAGCTGAAACTTAATGTAAGCCAACACTCTCTCATTTACATAATAACTATATCAACACTCTCCCTCCCTGTCTCTTCCACTCTGTCATTTACAGTAGACACCATGAAATACAAGAGGGAAAATTAAACCTCTACCTCGCTCCCTCTCTCTGCTGCACTCCCTATCTCCCTCCCCCACTCTCTCTTGAATATGGGCCCCATAGTTTATTTTTATTTTGAGTTTTTGATGGCTCTGATTTATGTGAACGCGTAATGCAATACAAATGGAAATTTACTTTATAAATAGTATATATATGATAAATGTTGATTTATGACATATATTGATGCGATCACCATCATATATAGTATGCTTGTATTTTACAGGTATGTATTTGTATATTTGTGTGAAGATATACTCATACATATAATGCTTATAATTGTATGTAAAGTAAATTTGGAGTTGAATCACTTATTTTTGACAGCCACTCTTGAAATAAAATAAGCCAATTTAAATTTCGAGCTGATTAAAAGTTAAGTGATTATCAGGTAAACTCGAGTTTCAGACATGTCCATTTTAAATAAATCCACCTAGAGTAATACTGTTACTACCGTCTTATAATGTTTTTGTTATCGCATTTTCAATGTGAAAACATTATGGTTTCATTTTTGCAATAGGTACTGGCAGTCCAGGAAAAGAGTGGAAAGCTTTCCGGCTCCGGTTTTTGGAAATTTCCTACAGGAGTTGTTGAGCAGGTCAATATCATAAATGAAGATGTATGGCTTTATCAAATTCACAAAAAATTCTTTACATCTTTCAAGCAAATTCTTCCAGCAGGGTGAAGATATATTTGCAAGTGCTGTAAGGGAAGTCAAGGAGGAGACAGGAGTATGTATCTTTCTTAGGATGTTTATTTTGACGTTTTTATGTTTTTGGAATTACCTAATCTTTATTTTTAACTTTGTATTAGGTTGATGCAGAATTTTTGGAAGTTCTTGCGTTCAGGTGGGCTTTTGTTTCGTATTCATGGATATTTTGAATTGATTTACAAAAAATGGCTCTTCAATGGTGTCTACTGTTGGATTCCCTTTTTTCATTCTTGCCTTGTTGTTTCTTTGAATTACTAGTATTGGATGTGGTCCAAGTGTTGGGTTTCATGAGCATCAAATGCGTAGCGGAAATATACAAAACCCTCACAAGATTCATGTGAAACAAACTAATCAAGATGTCTAAGTTATACCTGCAACGAAATAGTAAAATTCGGTTTCGTTTTGCAAGAATTTGTCGAAGTTCAAATGCAGAAAATTATCTCGTCTTTATCGGTATCTAGACAAATGCCTGGAACTCCGACACAGTCAGTCCAATGGCCTCACGGAAGGAAGAGGACCAATTGTCTCCGTAGAAATACACAAAGATAGGGGAAATAAATATAATTGTATTAATTTCTCCGATTGTTTAGTGCATACATACAAGATTTGTACACTTAAATAGGAAAAGAGGAGGGGAAGAAATCCCAATCTAAGATATGGGCTCAAGATGGGCCTTATATTTGGCCTTTACATAATTCCTTCAACCCTCCGCAAGCTGGAGCATATAAATCGTAAGCACCCAACTTAGACAAGAACTGGTAGAATAACGGGTGTGGTAAGGCCTTGGTGAGAATATCAGCAACTTGCCCAGCAGCAGAAACATGTTTTAATTCCAGCCTCTTCAATTGAACCTTCTCCCGAATGAAATGACAATCAACTTCAATGTGTTTTGTCCGTTCATGGAATACAGAATTCTTGGAAATGTGTATAGCATCTTGACTGCCGCAAAATAGAGTGACAGGTGAGGAAAGTTTGACTACCAAATCACCTAGGAGACTTTCTAGCCAAGTAAGCTCAGACACAACAACTGTCATTGATCGATACTCGACTTCAGCAGATGAGCGAGTAACCACAAACTGCTTCTTGCTGCGCCAGGTAATGAGGTGTCCCCCGAAGTAAGTACATAATCCACTTGTGGAGCGTCGATCATCCAGGAAACCAGCATAGTCAGCATCAGTGTAGGCAATCAGAGATACAGAAAAAGAAGGTTTGTATACAAGCCCTTGTCCAGGAGCAGTCTTCAAATATTTGAGAATGCGTTCGACAGCCTGGAGGTGAGAGATCCGTGGGAAATGCATGAATTGACTGACAACTCCCACAACAAATGAGATATCAGGTCTTGTAACTGTAAGATAAATCACTTTTTCTACAAGACGACGATAATACTCTGGGTATGGAAGAAGAAGATCAGAGTCGGAGTCATGAGCGTAGAGCTTATGGTTGACATCCATAGGAGTTTCAGCATGCTTGCATCCAGAATAGCCAGCATCATGAAGAAGATCAAGACAGTACTTTCGTTGAGATATGATAAGACCATCAGGACGTCTCTCTACCTCAAGGCCAAGAAAGTACCGAAGATTTCCTAGATCTTTAGTTTGAAAAACCGAGTTCAAGTGCTGCTTGATCATTTGTATTTCTTTGGAGTCATCACCTATATTCAAAATATCATCGACATAAACTAAGAGAATTACTGTGCTGTCGGTCGATGACGAGTAAAGAGAGATAAGTTAGCTGAGCTTCGAGTGAATCCAACATCACAGACAACTTTACTGAACTTATCAAACCATGCGCGATGAGACTGTTTGAGACCATAAAGAGATTTCTTGAGGTGACAAACACGAGACTCCCCGTGGTCTCAAACCCGGGAGGTTGGTGCATGTAGACAGGTTCTAGAAGATCACCATTAAGAAAAGCATTCTTGACATCCAATTGATATAAGGTCCACTGTCAATGAACAATGAAGAAGATTAGGACACGAACAGTATTCAACTTGGCGACTGGTGAGAATGTCTCATCATAATTAAGGCTAGGTTGTTGAGTAAACCCCCGAACCATAAGATGGGCCTTTAGATGTTCAACTGTCCCATCTGGGGCATGTTTGATCGCAAAGACCCACTTACATCTCACACAAGTCTGTCCCGGAGGACGAGGGACTAGATCCCTAGTCTGATTAGCCCATTGAGCAACCATTTCCTCATCCATGGCCGCGCGCCACCCCGGATGTTGATGATCCTTCTGCAAAGAGTTAGGTATAGAGATGGAGGATAAAGAAGTTGCGAATTTGAGAAGAGCAGGGGAGAGGCGATGGTAGGAGTCATAATCAGCCAAGGGATGAGCTGTAGAGACTGGTGCCGGATCTTCAGGCCGTGAGGTATCACTAGTAGAGGATGACTGTTATAGGGCATCAGATTGAGGAGGACTGTACACACGAAGAAGAGGTGGTTTGGATGGTCCGGGAATCGGAGTTGGAAGGAGTGGTGGAAGATGAGATGTAACAAGGACAGTAGGACATGGTAAAACTGGAGGTGCAAGATGAGCTGGAGGGAGAGAGTAAAAGGTTGGTCTTTTATGAAAGTCACATCCACAGAAACGACAAACTTGTGATCGTCGGGAGAGTAGCATACATACCCTTTTTGAGTGCAGGAGTAGCCAACGTACATATATTTGATAGCACGGGGAGCAAGCTTGTCAGTGGAAGGACCAAGATAGTGGACATAATAGGTACAACCAAAGACCTGAAGAGTGAGAGAAAAGGGAGGTTTGGAGGGGAAGTGAAGACTAAACGAGGTTGCATAGTTGAGAATGGAGGAGGGCAGACGATTGGTGAGGTAGCATGTTGTAGACACCAGAGAGTGCCAATCAACTGCCAATAAGACTTGCGAACCTGCATTTGAAACATAAGAGAGCGAGCGACATCAGGAAGGCTAACCCTAAATTCTAATGCAATGCTCATAAGCCGCCATGCGAATAATTCCGACATTCAAGTAATTAAACAACAATATTTAACTCATGCATTTAATCGCTATTAACCACATGTTCAACTTAAGCAAGTAAGAGATGATTGCAAATTGATTAAAAGTACTAAAATTACGTGATAATTGAGGAGGGAACGCAGAAGCTGAAACCAAACAATAGAAGCTCATCAATAAATCGACATCTGACGTGAAGGGAAACTGTTGTATGGTGGTTGCTTGAAGTGGATATGGGTCGTATGTGGACTAGTTATAGATAGGGAGGTTGTTTGGTAGCTGTGGGAGGGTTGGCGGAGACCGTGGAGGGTGCATGATGGCTATTGGCGGAGACTGTGGACTTGGCTGTAACTACTCAAATTGCCACTCAAAATTTAAAAGAAATAAATTTTAAATGATTAAACAATATCCCCGAGGACGAGAAGTGAAATCAGTGTCGACATTTATTTTCATCATACTTATTTTTGACGATTATTTTCATCAACAAATTATTTTACTTGCCATTACAATTTTTTTAACGTCGTTAAAGTTTGAGGAGTTTCTAGTTATTTGATGGTTTGGGATGGGAATGGTAATTGAATTTATATGATTATGGCTCCTGAATAAATTAATAACATTTGATATTTGTTAACTTGAATTAATAAAGAAAAATTTATCTGAAGATAAGCTGTCTGGTTGGGTAAGAAAGGGTCTGTTTGGGACAGCTCTGGCGGATTGACAAGTTGCTTATCGAATAGAGATTGTTAAACAGAACTCTTTGAGAAGCTATTTTGAAAAAACTGCAGACTGTTTGGAGAGTCTGTGTATAAGTGATGATAAAGCATAGCTTTTTAATTAAGGGTTGTTTGGTAGAACAACTTTTTTGAGAGCTGTTTTTTCAAAATGTTAATATTGAAATATTACTAAATATTTGAACATAACAGTTAAAAATATTACAAAATATTTAAACATAACCAGAAAAATTTAAATTGTTACCAAACATGAAAAAAAGTAAAAAAAAATTCGGTGCGTTCTTTCCACATTTTTTAATCAATTTTGTTCACCCGCGCGATAACAAAAATTGATATTAATCATACTTTTGAATATGATGATTTCTAAAGTTTGTTAAAAAGATGCCGGGAAATTTTACCTGCAGGCGCTGTACAATTCTTCAGCAATAATATCTCGTACTACAGACATATGATCAGATCCCCAGACATCAAACATATCAGTCTCAATATCATCCTCTATTGTAGGGTCATCATCCTCTGATTGTATGAATGAGTCATTCACATCGCAAATATTAAATTCTTGGTCTCATCAAGACAGATGTCTACGAATGAAGTTATGCAATGTCATGGTCGCTAACACAATTGAACGTTGTTTCTTGAAATTGTACTGAGACATTTTTGAAGAATGTGCCACTTTTTCTTCCAAACACCAAATGTCCGTTCTATCACACTTTGAAGAGATGAATGTGCCTTATTAAAATGCTCATGTCTGTCGTGAACGGGATGACTCCCGCGTGCAAAATCTGCCAAATGATATCTTATTTCTGGATATGTTTTTAAATAGCCCGTCTTTAATGGATATTCAACATCCACTAAATAATATTTACCTGTAATTAGTTGATATGTTAATCATAATAACATGGTAGTGAATGATTATAACATATACAATCATTTATTCAACAATTTATCTTGAGGGGGATGCAGAAAATGTAGTCTATCGTCTGTCAATGCGCGCGTGAAGATATGACTTTCATGAGCGGATCCTTCCCATCCAATGAGTGCAAATGTGAAGCATATATTAAAGTTGCAAACAACCATCACATTTTGTGTTGTTGTACCGTGACGTCCAATATATCAAACTTGATCTTCAACGGGTATCCTCACATCTACATGTGTACCGTCAATTGTGTAAGACCCCCCCCCCCTCCCCGGAACACAAAACACGGCCGAGGGAAGTCTTATGCCCAGGACAGCCGCCTTGCCGTAGCGCCAGCTCACGGGCTAGCCTCCTCCACAAGACGCCTATCCTGCCGGCTAACAAATATCATCAATGCCAACCCATCATATAAAATAAAACAAGAAGCCACCAGATATATATATCCGCATAAGTACAGTCCAAATACACACCAATCGAGTGCATAATATCAGAGTAACAAAAGAAAATGCCTCAAGGGCTACAACAAAACTCGCTCACATCTGTCACTGACGGCTGCGACGGTATCGTGGTGTCCTGCCCTGTCGTCCCGGCCGGACTATCCGTCTCCAGCGCCGTGCGCTGCTGCACCAGGGTGCGCCGCTGCTCCAGGTTGCGCTGCCGCTCCAGGGTGCGCTCCTAAAAAGGGGACGTAGCAACCGTTAGTCATAAAGACTAAGTGGCTTCACATCCGCTCCCCCGGCGACTCCAAGGCACCGGGCGGAAAGGAAGAAAAGGAGCTGCAATATTAGCAATAATAAACAAGCAGGTGACAGGTAATAGTTGTTCATATGTGTTGGTTGTTTAAGTGCCCACGCACTTTCAGTAGCATTATCCAATATGTTCGTAAGCATAAGAGTAGCAGTGGTTATATATGTGCAGGTATAAGTAGCAACAGACATAAGCAAAGTAATAGAGAGAACTGAATTGAACTTAACTTATAAGGTTGCCCATACAAGCTTATAAGTTAAGGGTCTGCGTATAAAGGTAACTCATCATATAAAGGTGCCCATACAAGTTTATATGATGAGGTTCCACTGCGGTGCAATGCAATGTTTTTGATATGAATGCGGTGCAATGATTATGATATGAATGCGGTGCAATGATTATGATATGATGACTGACTCATGCACAATTGCTATGTCGACATAGACATTCAGTTCCCACTTTTCGAGGGTGGCTAACCACTCAGGCGCCCCCCGTCGTGGCCAGACGGTGGCAGTGGCACGGGCTTCGCCACTACTAGGAGGGTATGAACACTACCGGTCCTAGGCCTATGTACGCCTCGACGCTCTTGTTCATAGCGGAGACCCTGCGTACTACCCGCATTCATGCGGGGTCTTCAAGACGCGGAGGGGATCTATTGGGTAGATGGACACCAAGACATTCCAACCCAACCGGTCTGAGTCTAACTGCCGGCTTCTGTCGGTGTCACGACTAGCGAGCCCGTAGACCCGTCACAACCTATCCTCCCACGAGGATCTATACCACCACGCGCAATTATGTTCACCTACGTAGTTTGAACACACCATACGTGCTATCGAGCACCAGGGACTCGCTCCACGAGCCTTACCACCTTCTGCCTCGCGCGGCAACAATCGATGCTAATTAGCATCCAAGGCCCCCAACAACTGGGTCCTTTCCTTTTCACCACCGGCTATAACTGTAACTTGTGACCCGCACTAAGTTAACCGTGCCGCCCGTTCCGAGTTGATTACTCATGTGCAGTGGTGTGCGTATAACATGGACATTATTAAACCAATTCATAGGACTATGGACTACTTGCGCACCTGATGGCATAACATATTATTTAACTATGGAATCTATTCAAGCCAAGCTACTGGACTTCCACCATCGGTCATAATTAATTAACAATACTATAACAGAGGATTATTTACCATCTCCCCCAAATGGAGATTAGATCATTTCACCCCCACCCCCTTTTTTTATTTAAATCCCTAAGTCATAACAGGGAACTAACATGTGTATATATATAATTAAATTCCCATAACAGGGAACTAACATTTCAATCCCATAATCAGCAGCAACAGAACATATATATATATAATGAAATCCCAACTACAGGGAACTACTTCTCAAATCTAAATCAACAGCAACAGATCATATATATATATATGTATATGAAATCCCAATTACAGGGATCTACTTCTCCAATCTAAATCAACAGCAACAGATCATATATATATATATATGTATAATGAAATCCCAATTACAGGGAACTATTCATTTTCATCCTAAATGAAATTTAGGGCAACCACTTTCTCTCCTCCCATGCTCCCTCATGAGGCCACCACATTTCACGGGATCAACATCCTAGCATTCGTATTGAAGCGGGGAGTCGAATGAGGTCATTTTCGCGGCGATCGGCGCCCTACGGCGAAAAACCCTAACGCGGCCTCAACCTACGGAACTTCATTTCGCTCCCAAATCGACTCAATTGAGTTCGATATCTCGCCTAGGGGGTCTAAGATACTAGCACCAAGGGAGAGGGGTTGGAAGTCACCTGAATCCGGGCCGACGATCACGGCGGCATGACGGCGCTTGGACGAACTCAACTCTTTCCAAGCTAGCTCTTCTTCCAACGGACGTACGAGCTTCTCCACGAATTTTCTTGGCCAAAACCCTAAGTGGGGTGGGGGAGAGGTGGAGACAGAGAATGAGAAAGAGAGGGAGGAAGATGGAGTTCTGGGAAGAAGATGATGAAGAAGAAGAAGTGAAAATGAGATGGCTCGGCCCTTTCTTTTTGGTTTGCATTAATAGGCCTTGGGACTCCAAACATAGGTGTCATCTCCTTATTGGACTTTATTCCACTGGCTCCCCAAAGATAAAATAAACAAAGAGCAGCCAGGTTTTTTTTTTCTTTCTCGGGAATGTGTTAAGTCTTCCCGTTCGACGTTCGTCGAACGGGAGCAGCTCCCCGTTCGTCGATCGTTGAACGGGAGCTTTTCTAGCTTAGCGCTCCCCGTTCGACATTCGTCCCTTCGTCGAACGGGAGCAGCTCCCCGTTCGTCGATCGTTGAACGGGAGCTTTTCTAGCTTAGCGCTCCCCGTTCGACATTCGTCGAATGGGAGCAGCTCCCCGTTCGTCGATCGACGAACGGGAGCTTCTCTAGCTGAGCGCTCCCCGTTCGACATTCGTCGAACGGGAGCAGCTCCCCGTTCGACATTCGTCGAACGGGAGCAGCTCCCCGTTCGACATTCGTCGAACGGGAGCAGCTCCCCGTTCGACATTCGTCGAACGGGAGCAGCTCCCCGTTCGACATTCGTCAAACAGGAGCAGCTCCCCGTTCGTCGAACGACGAACGGGATAATTCTCTTAGCGGAGAGCTCCCCGTTCGACATTCGTCGAACGGGAGCAGCTCCCCGTTCGTCGAAAGACGAACGGGATAATTCTCTTAGCGGAGAGCTCCCCGTTCGACATTCGTCGAACGGGAGCAGCTCCCCGTTCGTCGAACGACGAACGGGATAATTCTCTTAGCGGAGCGCTCCCCGTTCGACATTCGTCGAACGGGATCTGCTAACCGAGAATTTTTTCCAAAACTTAATCAGCAACAGCAATATCTGCTCCTCCAGGATTGGGATGTTACAAATTGCACCAACGCAGTCCTTAAAGATTGACATGTAATGGGCGCCATACCTTATTTCCCCAGGTATTTCTCTAAAATGACGATCAATTGGTTTTATAACGTCGACCGATAGTAGCAATAGTGATTTAAGACCTTTCGAAAAATGTCTACTTATAGTTTCAGTCGAGTGTTGAAATCACTTTTTTGTTAATCTCACAGAGCCTCCATGTGCTAAGATATATAATGTAATTCTTAGTACTTCTTGTGAGATTGTGCGTTGCGATCCTTGTAACTCATGTTCATGTTCTAAATTTTGAAGTAAATCAATAAATAAACGCTTTGACATTCGAAATGCGTCATGAATCCTATCTGGGTGTCCTCCTGTTTGAGTAGACGTCATGCTTGGTCTTATCTCGCGTATGTAATTATTTATCTCAGCAATTATTGAAATAATTATATTACAGTACTCAACATATTGCACACGTTCTGGAGAAAGACATGTAGATTCTCCAGAATCTTCACTGGAAGAGTCATGTGCTTCCATTACCTAAGCTGTCAAAGAAGATATCATATATGATGAAAACATTATTTAAAAAACATTAAAAGTGACAGCATTTGAAAAAAAGCCTTGTTACCAAAATAACACAATGCTTCTTTTAAAATTACCAAAACAACAGTTACCAAAATAGCATTAAATGTTTTCAAAACAACATTAAAAGTTTCAATATAGAAATAAGCATGTTTGATCCAACACAGAACATATCATAATATAGAAATAACACAGAATTGCCTAAATAAATGTCACTGCCCCTGTTCTCATAAGTATTTTTGATCCACCAAACTCGTATATCTTCTAGAATGCTCATGAAAATCTCTCTACTGTTTTTATCTCTAATGTAGTTCACAACAAAATAGTACAAGTCGAGGTCACCACGTATCTCTGGAATACTGGAGATCAATTCCACTTACTTTTATTGTGATAATTGATGACAGCTTCACTGCTAGTGCAGATTCGCGCAATTCTCTCATATATGAAATAACCAATCTTTTATTCTTTCCCATCCTTTTTCTTTTGCTCGAAGAGTTGGAGGCCTTGCCAGTGTTAGTTGATCAATTTCCTCTTGTCTCATCAGACCACATCTATGAACATCCAAGTCATCTTCTACATTATTTTCTTCCGCAGCTATGTGTTTCATATCAGGTGGCGCATTACCAATTGATGGTGCCCAAGAATCTTCACGTGTTGCAAGTACTTGACTGAGCATATTATTCAGTTTCTCCTCTAACTCGGGCGCATTACCACCATATCAAAATTTTTTTTGTAGATGGAACAACCAATACACAATAATTTTAACAATATGACAAGAAATTCAAAAAAATTGAACATTGTTTAAAATTATTTATTTTGAGATAACCTTGATTTTTTTCATCCCACCACTCATCAGATGCAGCAATGATTATCTTTTCCTGGTCCCATCCCAAACCCATCTCTCCATGTTTTAATTCTTGCCATAACTTCCAATTTTTCTTGAGGTGATCCCATTTATTCTTCATTTGCATTTGATCGTAGCTTTTTCCAGTGCATTGTTTAAAAACCAAGATCAAGTTTTTCCAACCATCCTTGCTGAAGTGGGTGGTAGGTCGATTACCCAACCCGATTTCCTTGATGCAAAGATCACAAAAGATCAGGGCTTCGTTTGACTCCCAACTCACTGAAATTCCTCCTTCTTTGGTTTACCCATTGTATTATTAACCCAAACATAATAGTTAAATAACTGTTCTATAATAAAAGAAGAAACCATGTAAAACAATACACATACACATATAAACCCAAAATTACGAGTTACAACGCACTCATAAAAAATACACACACACACTCATCCACACATCCATCCGACCATACAACATACACCATACACACTCATCCAACACACATACGCACATACACATACACACACTTATTCAAAAAAACACACACATACTCATCCACACATACATCATACACACTCATCTAAGCACACATACACACATAAACACATTCACATCCAAAACAAACAAACACACTCATCCACACATACACACACACACACACTTATTCCAAACACACACACACAAACACACTCATCCACACATACACCATACACACTAATCCAACACACACATACACACACTTATTCTAAAAAAACACATACACACACTCATCCACACATACACCATACACTCATCCAAAACACACACACACACATCCAACCATACACATACACACTCATAAAAAAACATCCACCACATACACACTCATCCATATACATACAAACACACATCAACACATACACACACTGTAACACCCATAAAGTAACACGCACAACTTAAATTTGATCGCAGGGCCCGTTCTCGATCAAGACTGATCAAGCCTACGTCATCTCGAGGTACGAAATTATGTGGCTAGTGGTGCACCTTGTCTAGTAAATGATTTAAAGTTGACATTATCACTATGACGCAACCGTAATCTTATAATTTTTAGTGCGGTAGTAGTGCGGCGGTGAATGGACATTTAATTAGGAGCTTTCTTTTGTGGCGATAAAATAATTTTCCTAAGTTCCTCCCCCTCCCTTTACGGTTACGTTCGTAACTGGCGCCTCACTTCATGCGTCTCATTATTTCACCGAGGGAAGGGTTCGGCCATTAGTTATCGAGCCGTTTTCCATTTCTCCTTCTTCCTCGAGCGCACGACAGAGCAGCAACCGTCGAGCCCTAAACAACTCGCAGACGCGCCTCTCGCCCTCTGCAGTCGCCGCCTCCCTTTTCCCCATCGACGGTGAAGGCCTTCGCCGGACACGCCTTTCTCGATCGAAGCCCAGGGTGTAGACGACGCCTCCTCCAGAAATCCTCGGCATCGTTTTCGACGCCGTGTAGGCTCGTCGATCTCTTTTTCTCATCAGCAGACGTCGTCAACACCGGTGAGTGCTGTTTTCCGTCCCGATTTTCTCGTTAGGAACTGCCGATTGAAGCCCTCTCTTTTTTTCAGTCACTGTAGTTTCCAAACAGTTGATTTAGGATTTTGTTTCAGCGAAACAAAGCTTAACTGTAGGCATCGTCGTTTAGAAACGATAGTAATCCTTCTATTGGAGAAGTGGTAAGTGCTTTTCCTTCTTGTTAACTCTATGTTCCCCTCATTTCGGAGAGATACATGCATATTTATGAAATTACCTTTTTAGGTGGCTTGAGGAAACCAAATTGATACTCCCGAATATACTTCTTTCAAAAGAACCATGCCGCCTCGTCATGTGTACGAACGCCGCAATGCTACGGTAAGAAATTCTATTCTTTTTGGCTAGATATATCACTTAATAGTATGTACAAGTTATATTAGTGAGAAATGAGAATATACTCGTATGAAAATATGGATTTGCATAGTACACATAACCATTGCACTTCCTTAGACGCGCGATAATATATTTAATTCCAGAAAATGTATGCGGTACAGTTCTTTAGCGAAAAATATGAACCGCGTCTTCCAACTGAATAAATAAGAGAACCAACGATTATTTAAATTAATTAGGAGGCATGATTGAGACACCCTTCATCATGATAGGTAGAGGCGCACTATCTTACTCATGGGGCGTAGAAGACCCTATGAGCCTCAAATGCAGGGAGACGTGTTCTCCATTAGAAATTCAGAAGATGCGAGTCTATGTCCGTGAGACTTTAGAACCTCTGCGTTCGTTAGTTGAGACTCGGATCTGTAGAATGCGCACAAACAGATTCTCAGCATAAGACATTATGAAAAATAATCACTAGATAAACAGAAACTGAGCATGCGACAAAAGTTAGAAATAGTGAGATAGATAACTTTTCCCTGTTAGAACTTGAAAAATTATGCATAAGACTTTGTAAAAACCAGAACAGACATTTATATTAAACATTTTCTTGAGAAGTACGCTTAGTATAGCAGAAAATATTCTTTAGTGTGAAAATAGTATTTTTTTTAAACAAACGCATGCACTCATATTCCTTGCAAATGTTTTTAATGTCACTAAGAAGAATGGTCTTTCTTACTCTTCAGTTGGGCTGACCCATTTTTGGGCTTCTCATTACAGGAGTCACAGGTGGGGTGTTGCGCCTAGGATGAGCTGCTTGCAGTTTGTCCTTCTGTTAGTTCGTTTTCATGTTGTAGTTGTTCTTAGATATGTTCTGTGTTTTGGATTTGTATTGGAATCTCGCTAATGATTCTTGTATCAGACTATGTTTAAGATTTCAGTATTTCAAGAATTTGGACGTTTTTTTTAGTGGCTCTGTGAAATCAACTTTGAGGTACTTTTTAACCCTTAGAATCTTTTACTGTTTCCGCTGTAAGTACTCTTTAGCACTTTAATTTATACCAGCTATGTACCAATGTTTTATTACCGTTTCTTAGTTTGCTTCTTATCACGGGGCCCGGCCGGACTGCTGATTTGTGGTAAAACTAAGGTGGGGTTTTACACACACTCATCCAAACACACACACACACACACTCATCCAAACACACACACCACTCATCCAAACACACACATCCAAAAAAACACTCTCTCACACACACACACACATCCAAAAAACACTCTCACACACATACACATCCAAAAAACACTCTCACACACATACACATCCACACAACAATCACACACAAATCCAACCATACACATTAAAAAAACACTCACACACACACACACACATACACATCCACACAACACACACACACATCCAACCATACACATATACACACTCAATAAAAAAACATCCACCACATACACACTCATCCATACACATACAAACACACATCAACACACAAAAAATACATACATACACAAATAAACAAATCCAAAAAAATACTGGAGATCAATTCAAGTTCAGAAAAAATGTTAAGATTTGAATGCCAAAAACTTATAGTGTTAAGAACAAGCACAGTTGAATGCCAAAAAAAATCGCAAGGAGAATGAGAAATCTGTGCGAAAAAAATACTGGTATATACCTTAAATCAAGGAGATATGAGGATGTGCAAATCTGTGCGAATGTCCGAATCTGGAAGCAAGGAGAATGAGAAATCGCCGGAAGTGCAGATTTGAAATCAAGGAAATAGGGCGAATCTAGAAGCAAATCTGACCGTGGAAGAGGAGAAGTTGTCTCTGAATCGCCAGAGGTGCAGAACTGGCCTCCGAATCGCCGGAGGAAGAGGTGAAAATGGAGAAACCAGGGGGCTCCAAATTTGAACAGAATCGCCGGAGGAAGCAGTGGGCTGCATAGTCGAACAGAATCGCCGGAGGAAGCAAAGGGCTGGCCGTCGGTGAGCTCGAAGAGGGCCACACGGTGGTCAACGAGATCGGTCGAGGAGAAGAAAGCCGTCGAGAAAGCTCGGCAGAGGAGAATATTTGCGGGATCGCCGCACAGTCGTGTGTGTGGGGGGGGGGAGAAGAGAACGAGACGTGCGATTTTCAGGAGTGATTTTGGGAGAGCGGCGCGAACAGGCAGCCGCTCCTTGAACAGACCCTAAAACGGGGTATTTAGAAACGCGATTTTGAAAAAGCTGATCCTTCAAACAGGTAAAAAACACTGGCGGTTGGAATAGAGCTTTTCCATCCGCCAGAGCTGCCCCTAACAGACCCATAGAGTTTGGATTGTTAACACCTGGATTGTTATAAAGCAATGCCGAGGGTTTAATTAGTTTAACCAATTGACCGATGGAATACTATAAACGGAGTTTGTGATGTGCTGGCTAGCTCTAGATTAAGATCAGAGTCGGTCTAAACCGACTACACCGCTCAATATCAGCGATATATATGGGTCTTGACCTCCCCCTCATTCTCTCGCTCGACGACTCCTTTCTCTAATTTTCGCTGATTCCGGCTAGGGCTCGAAGGGAGCTTTTGTAGACCTTGTCGACATAAGCATTCCTCCCTTTCTTTCTCATCATCTTCGACGGGGGAGTGCTCCACAAAGACCAGGCTGGCCTTGTGCTACTCGGCAGAGGCGAATACCCAATTTCTTCTTCTTTCCTTTTCCTCCACTGTAAGTTCTTCTCTTCTCACCCCTTATATTCTCTTTTCTTCTTTTCGTCTCTTATTATGATTTGATGGCTTACTAAAGATTGGTTAAGGATGGGCATTTCTTTCTCTGCATCTCTTCTTCTTCCTCCCTTTCATTTATTTTTCTGAAATTGAATTTTGTAGTTTACTAGTAGCCCGGGCGTCTTCAATTTCTGACATTGGATTGGATTTCTTTGTGTTGACCGATTGCTAGTTGTGGATATTATCATTATCAGTGGTTCTTCTCCAAGTTGTAGGCTGATTAAGTATAAAAACATCGGGTGTTATCTGATGTGATGGTTTCTGGAATTGGTTCAGGTAGTGAAAATGTGGGGAAAATGCTATAGCCGGCTGTTGTAGGTTTAAGTGACGATTTATTAAAACTTAGTTATTCTCTCCAAATTAATTGGTATACATTGGTTGGTTTTGATTTATGATACATATTAAAATCAACTGTAGATATCTCTTTTGATAAAGTCGGTTAGGTTTTACCCTGGAACTTGAAATTAAAATAATTTTAATTAATTATACATCAAGATGCTTTTTACTTAGAATTAGAGTTATAGTTTTCTTAATTTTGGCTGTCATTAAAATATGATATCAGAGATCTTCTAAACTTCCCTTCCCTCTTATGGCTGATTTGGGCTTGCTTTTCTAAATTCTAGAAATTAATATTACCGGTTTAAAATCCATTATGGAGATTTGGGGATTTGGATTCAGTTTTTAACTTTTGCTCAAGCGAAGAAACATCTTTGGCCCTAGACAAAACCTTGATAAAGGTCAAATTGATGTAGGACGATTCTATAGGCGTCGGATGAACAATGCCCTAACCCTACATGCAATGAAATCTGCAAGCACATGATTTTAATAATATCCGACATCGAATTCAAAATCAGATAATAAATAATTTAATGACACACATGATTTTAGCAATAGCAAAATAATTCTTTAGGGCAAAGCAAGCTTAGATTTTCCTCTGCGTGGAGGGCCGATGCAAGAGCGCACGGTTGATAGATCCTACAAATCACAAAATAATCTAGAACCAAAGTACTACGTTGCTATTTATCCAAACGAGTATAAGCTCACAACACAATATTTAAATGATGAAAACAAAAATTCGTACAACAAAAAAAACTCACAAAAGTAAATGAGGGTTGCCGTAGGAGAGTAGATCCGGCAAGGTGCGTCGAGGCGTCGGCTGAAATCTTAAGTTATTTGGATAGATCTAGAAGGGGGAAGGCTGGATCTGACGATGGGAAGCGGGACCGGGTTGAGGGGAGATAGATCTGTCTGTATGGAAGCAGATCCGTGCTGTGGGAAGGGGATGTGTGTCATCGTGTTTTTTCAATGATTATTAGTCCATTCCTGTATAGTTCACATGATGACAGGTACTGTTTTGCAGGCAAAGCCACATGTCATTTTTTGAGAAGTCTGATTTATTCTTTGTGTGCTTGATGAAGCCTCTTACATTTGACATTCAAAAGCAAGAATCAGAAATTGAAGCAGCTGTGGTAACTTGCTTAGCCTCTGCAATCATGCATTTTTGATATATTTACTGTCTGCTAGTGAATGGATAAAAGAGTTTGTTGAAATCGAGCATAGCTGTTTCCCAGCTTCACTCCCTCAAATTTTATCTTCTAAACCCTTCTATTCTGAAATTTATCCAACCCATCACTTGCTCTGAAGCTGCCTTTTCTTCAGTACCATCAGTGGCAGATTGCCCATAAATATTATGATGACCATGAGAAGGTTTTGGCCTTGGCAACTTGCGAATGAAGTTCATCATATTCTTGAACTACCAGAAATCAACTTATAACCATAGTTTTTATTCTGATTAATTGATTGATTAATTCACTTGTCCTTAGATATGGATTTACTGAATTCAAGCCACTTGTTTATTAAACTTTAAGAATCCAGCTAAATTTTCTACATGTATATTTTTGATAGTAATGTAAATAATTATGATTGTAGTCATCTTTTCCCAAGTGTTATGAGTATCGGGAACTTAAATTTCATACAATCTGATTTATATCTTTTATTATTGTTTTAAAAGAGTGGCAAACTTACATGTTGTATGGTGGCAAGTAGTATTTAAATAAAATTTGATTTCGGTATCATTTTCATCATTAGTAACTTTGTACCAACAATTTGGGATCACTTTTATGAATCCTTATTTTCTTTTATTCATTTTGAGTGATGCTGGGGTTATAAACTCAAGCTAACTATTGTGAACAACTTTCATCCATGTTATCTTAGGTCTACCATTATACCTAATCCTTTAGCTCTAATTCTACCTATTCATCTAATTGCTGCATTTACGTTCATTGTGCTTGCCTAAATTTAGGATATTTTTTGTACTATATTATCTTTGATATTTGTCACTTCCACTATACCATTGATATAATCATTACTTAATTAATCATTTTTTGCATTTGCCACGACCATTTTATATTATTTTCATTTTTGTCACTCTCAACTTAGATCGTAATAAATTATTATATTACACAACCTCAGATCCATACAACATCATTAGTCTATTTGTATTTTATAAAATCTATTTTTAAGTCTCCATGATATCCTCTTATCGCATAATACTCCTTAAGAATATTCTCTATTAAAACCACTCAACCATAACTTTAGGAGTAATATCATCAACCGTATCCCCATTCTTTTGAATAAAGACCAAGGTACTTAAGTCTAACATATCTGGGTATCTCATTATTTTCTAAGAAGATGAATTGACAATTATTAATATCAGCTTCACCAAAATTTCATATCATACACCGTAGCGTTGTTGTAGTAATTAAAATTTCTCCCTTTCAAATAATATCTCAATATTCTAAGTTTTCACTATTCGAAGCAGATGCCTTACTGAATAATAACATATCATCTTCAAAAAGCATGCACTAAGATACTTTGGTTTATAATTTTTTAAGCATATCCATAACTAACATAAAAATATTTCGGCTCTATTGATTCTTGATGCAAACGTGCAATAATTAAATTTGTTTACACCACTAGAAATAGCAGTTACTGCTCTATCACAGGATCTAAGAAATTGAACATATCTTTGATGCATATCGTTCATAATGTGTACCAAATTAATTTTTGTAGTAATCGATCATATGCCTTTTCAATATTAAAAAAAATCTTTTAAAACTATTTTGTTGTTGTATATTTTCCCTTAATTGCATAAACACCAAATATCTGCTTAGGTCTTCATTGTATAAAATCAAATTGATTTTCTAAAATTTATGTTTGTTTTTTATACCTATGCTCTATAACTCATTCCCATAACTTCATTATCCGTCTCTTATGTTTGATTCCTCTAATTAACATAACTTGAAACTTTTTGTTGTTTTTAAGTACTTATACTTAAGTGCTTTTTATGTTGTAACTAATACTCTGTCTTCAAAATTTTATTGGCAGGGCTAAACCAAACCATTGTAATATTTTCCATAATTATCCAAATATTAATAAGCATCTCCTATGGACCTAAAACTTTTCATACTCTAAAGCTAATTCTACTTTTTCTTGGATTAATCTATAATGTGCATCATTGGTGCTTCTCTTTTTATTGTCTTTATCTTTAATTAAGTTATTTTCATTTTCACTTCAAATGTATTAAACTAGATTAATGTTTCTGTTTCTCTTGGATCTTGCTTTAGTTGTTCTATGTCTCTTGTTTTCTTCACTCTTACCATGCCTATGAATATTTATCAATAAACGGTGCATTTTTTTATTTTTTTCATTACAATTTAGCTTTCTTAGATAATCAATGTAAATCTCAGTGGTATTCAACTGCTGTAACTTTAATTTCCCATCATATTCTATTCCTCCTCAGTCCACACTATACCCATGTTTTCCTATCAATGAATGATTTATTTTTGCATACTCTTTAAATATAATTTTATAACTGCTACTCACTGTTGAGTAGTCAAACTCTAATGGAATCATATGACAACCATAAGATCTCTTTCTAATTAGTAAAAAGAAATCTATTTGTGATTTGGTGACTCTATTTTCTAACTAAATGTTCACATATTAGAATATATGCTCTTTATAATATCATAGAGTACTATTGATGTAGTGTAGGGTGTGTAGTGGACTCCTAGAATGCACGTTAGTGGTGGGTGAGGGTTGACTCCCGACTTCCTAATGACTCAATGCATGCAATACTTGCAGTCAAGTGCTAACATTTAAAACAAGCAATTAAATAGCATAACTAACGTAGCATCAAGGTTGTAGATGTCGGATGTTAGGGACACGTCGGTTTAGGTTTTTTATGTCGGTTCTAATATGTCGGGGGATATATTTGGGATATTTATATCGGGTTTTAATATTTAATTATTTATATGTGTAATTATATATAAATTTAATCATTTTATAATTTATATATATTAATATATTAATAATTTGATATTTATTGAACTCCTAAATTTATCAAACTAATATAAACATTTAGTGCTACATAAGTAATAACGGTATAATGCGTGAAATAAAGTAAGAGGAAGCATAAAACCAAGAAGTTGTCAATGACAATGGAAGATAAGGAACCTTTAGTCCATAATTCAAAGACCATGCATAATTGAAGTCGATGACGGACTTGAGCAAAGATGAAAGCCAGAGGAAGGAAAAAAAACTAAATGATGAAAAAATTTCATTTTATTGTCTATTAGACCATAGACAATAATTAAAATAAATTGAAAAAATCCAGTCGATAAAATGTCGGGATATATCATCCGATATATCGGTCAATAGAAGATATATCAGAGGATATATTCCAAAAGGATATTGATGCGCGAATCTTAGCATACCGCTATAGGCGGTAGTAAGACTGCAGCACGAAACGGCAGTGTACCGATCGTTCAAGTAATATAAAATGAGAATGAATCCCCAAGTATCGATCTCAAAGGAACACAGTAAGGTGGAGTTTATTATCGAGGAAGGACTTGAGATTGAAGTCCGTTCGAGCGGATGAATGCGGAAATGGGGGATTTGGTTTGTGGAAAATAAAAGAAAACAACTTAAACTACTCCTATGCAATGCCGATATGCAATGCTTCGCTTGGCGGGATGGAGACTAGGCAGGCCTTGAGCGCGCTGCGTCGCAAGGGCGGATGGACGAGTAGGCAAACGGAATCGAACTATGCAGGCCTTGAGCACGCTGCTTCGTTAAGCGGGATGGATTACACGGGCCGCTATGCCACGCTTCGCTAGGCGGATGGAAGAGTAGGCATACGAATGGAATGGAGAGAACGGCGAAATGAGGGTCGCAAGCACCTCGTCGACAAGCACGCCACTAGCAATTGCTAGTGCGGCACACGAACGTGACGGCGGGATGGAGGATGGAATGGGGCGCACCTCAAGCAACTCAAACAGTAAAATATTTCACATAGACATGAAATGTATAAAAATGCAAATAAAGTTAAGTGCTACTTCATCATAATATTAGCTCTAGCTACATATACATCAATAAGAGAAGAACAAGGCAAGAAATCGACCGAATCTGAAGTCTCGTTGTAGATTCACGGTTGGAATCGCCGGGTTGTCAATCCGCATCCAAGCTCGGTCCGCAACTACGTCCGGGGTAGAGAGAGTTGTCACTACTCTCCAATGAGCCCGTCTTCTTCGTGTCACGATCCGGTAGAGGTTGCAAACTTCCTCTTGCTTGATGGCGATGGCGGCTAAACCTTCCTTGAAGCTCTAGGATGAAGGAGGAGGCCGAGAGGAAGCTCCGGCTCAAGAATGGTGTGAAGAACAAGCCCGGAGCACCTCCCGATGGTGGGCGGCGATGGAGGGGCGAAATCGGGCGCTCTGGAGCAGGAAACGGCGGACTGGCGGAAGAAAATGCGGAGGAATTCCAACCTAATTCGCGAGCAGGAATATTTATAGGCGCTGGAATAAACAGTGCGCACGATCATTGGCGCACGACCAGTGGTCGTGCGCGCTGGAATCCTGTGATCGTGCGCCTGCCTGGGCGGAGCCTGCAATATAAGAAATTTATAAAATACCATGTTCGCACGACCAGTGGCGCACGACCGGTGGTCGTGCGCACTATCGTAGGTGGTCGTGCGCACTGGTCGAAACAGAACTCATAAAATTGATGTTAAGTGTGCACGAACAGTGGCGCACGACTGGTGGTCGTGCGCACTATCGTAGGTGGTCGTGCGCACTGTCCGAGACAGAACTCATAAAATTGGTGTTAAGTGCGCACGAACAGCGGCGCACGACCAGTGGTCGTGCGCAATAGAACCAGTGATCGTGCGCAGTGTTCCTGTACAGAATTGTACCGGGAACACCTGCACGACTCCTATTCCAGCACAACCACGAATCCAGCCACTGAAAGTGGCACTTAACAATGCATGAAAACTACTAAAGAAGAAGAACATGAAATAACACCAAAAACGGGCTTAGAGGTGCACTTAGCATGGAGTATCAAATATGAGTGAAAACATGTCTAAAGTGAAGTGCATAGACTAGAAAATCGGTCCAGATGAGTCCATAAATGTGTATATATTTGGGACTCATCACACCCCCAGACTTACCTATTTGCGCGTCCCGAGCAAACAACTCTCGGCGGACGGGAAAAACAAGGGTTAGAGAGGTGATTATGGCTAGGAGTAATATGCGAAATCAAATAATCATGTGCATAAAATTCTCGTAGAAGAAATTTCTATTATGCAAAGTAATCTACAAATATCTAAAATAGTAAATAAGAGATTAGTTTACTCAAAAGCTGAACCAAGTGTGATCTGTCAGGCACGTGTAGGGAGAATGTAGAGACGCGCTCAGACGAGTATTTCGCAAAATACGGGATACGGAACTAACTCCACCGAAATCCATCGGTGTCGGGAGCCATAAGCTCGCACTTTCGCACTCTCTCCACAGCATTAGGTAAAACTACACACTAGTCAATAGGGCTTTCAGGTAAATATGTGGCTTAGGTTGCGGTATGATATACAATGATAAATTCGGAGGCTAACGCACCTAACACATTTGAGTAATACACTTTGTAAACCCCGACAACAAATAAAGCTGATGTTTTCATTGCCAACACCCAATATAAAGTAATTCCTCTCAAACAATTCAGAATTTCTGAGTTAGAATATAAAGAACTCGGAATTTTTTTTCTTTTGGAGCGCTGATCTTTTCAATTTTTAACTCGCTAATACTTTTTTATTTTACTTTTTTTTTTCAACTTAGCCAAAAACAGCACATCACAAGAATTAGTTATACTATAAAGCTCAAAACACGTGCGTATACAGGTTTGATGATCTTGGCTTAAGCGAGAGCGGTGGAGCTAAAGAGAAAAGGTGGGATAGGCTCAAAATTAGTTAGCAAGGATAAATCTCTGGTTTTGGCTCAAAGCTCAAACGGTCCAAAGAATGGCCTACATCATGCTAATGCATTAGAACTACCCGGTGCCTATGTTTCGAGAGTCGCTAGGGGCAAGTTCTTAGCCACCGAGAAAGATAACTCTTTCTCCCGACTCGAGAAATACGAATCTAGCGTTCGCTACCGACTCACCTACACTACCGGTACATCGGCACAGGTTCATGCTTTGAGTAAAATAAAACTCTAATTATGAGATTAGATAAGAATAAATATACAAAGCATGAAAATAGAAATAGCTTCTATGCAAAATTCTATGCAAAACATAAGTATTTGATTAGAACACTACTGGAGTCGACATCGTACTCCAAACCACAATTCCTAGCTAACACAATTGACTTCCCGGCTCCATTCCAAAAGGAAATTTGGCACGGTAGCACTCGCAAGTAAGTGCGTGCATAATGGGTGCAGTGGTGTATGCTATAATATGACATAAATAAAAATATACGTCTGGTATGCAAAAACGTGTACACGTGTAGTGAACACTCGGTACACTCCCCCCAGACTTGAATTGGACAATCACATGAATTATGACAATGAGAATAAAGAGATGCTAAGGAAGAGGGTACCTATGCTCAGATATGAGCATACCAGAAGATTGGCGTTAATACTGCGATGGAAGTCCAAGTCCGCCACCAAAAGAAATTGCCGCACACCTGCAGGCAAAAAGGCTCCAAGCAAAAATATATAAAACTAAACTATTAACAGGTTAGCAACAAAAAATGTGGGTTGTCTCCCAGCAGAGCTTTTGTTTACCGTCCTTAAGCTGGACTTAATACCTGTATTAAGCAGTTTTAATAATAGTCTAAGCATAGAGCAAAAGATGGTAAATCCTAAATATTACATGCCTCAAAATGATCAACTATAAGTTGATTTAAAATGGTAACTAAGAATAAAAGAGATGGGCCCGAAGACCCAACAACAGCAGTCAAGAGGATCAGGAGCTTTCCATCTCCATATTTCGTCCTTCTTCATCCTCTTCCTCTCCTCCAACCTGTGGTCATGGATGAAGTAACGCTTTCCTCCCTGCACCCAGTCTTTCAAGGAAAAAGCAGGCAATGATGATGAAGTGGAATAGACGATTGAATTCATCATTGCCAACTGTTTTCCCTGCCAAGACTGCCTCTCAAAATTACCCAAGAATGGGTCTATAAATTCAAGCATCTGCAGAGGGATAAATGAAATATCAGACATTAAAGCAGGAAGGATGAACTTATCAATATCAGCATTAAAAGAAGGTTGATTAGGAAATAAAATGGACGAAGAACTAAAAGAATCAAACAACGGAGGAGTGATCCCGGTTTCACTCCTGGCAGGATCCAAGCACAGATCACTGTCGGTATCATATGAGTCGTAACGAGGGGAACCCAGGAGCTCGGGGTCCTCGGTGGTGAGCTGGATGTCCCCATCCAAGAGGTAAGTATATACCTCCTCCTCGGAAAGAGAATCCTCCTCATCCCACCGCGGTGCGTCATCGTGTTCAAAGGTATCACACTCCCCATCAGAGAGAATGAAATCCTCATCCCACTTTGGCGCAACCTCAGGCGCCGAATAAACCACCCGCACGACATCATCAGCCGACTCACTAAAGATAGAAGTAGATGAATTTTGCAAGGAATGCGGAGGAATCGGACTGCTCTCATGATCAGAAAATAAATGAGCAGTCGCCTCCGCGAAAATATCCACAGACGCCTCCCCGCAGGAAAAACCAGAATCTGCACACCATACTGGTGCATCCATGAGTTCCCAATCCTATCCCTGTTGACCATCGAATGAGTGCACATCGTCATTCAAGGGAAGCTCATAAAAGGGGATTGAGGGACCCATGAAAGAGCTGTACGCGGCGAGAGATTCCTCAGTAATCTCCAAGGGCAAAGATCGAGCATGATGTGGGATGTCAGTGTAGGGGCCAGGCAACACTCTGGTGGGCCTGTCCGCAGTAGTCTCCCGAAAACGGGGGGGATGCTGCGCACACGTCCTCAGAGGGGGAAGGAACGCACAGACGAGGGCAATCCTTCACCATATGACCTAAACCTTGGCATAGCAAGCACCTAATACAATGCTCATTGTTTAAAGCAGTCAGGGAGTCGATGTATCGACGCAAAGTGTCATAAAGACGACACTCGACTTCAGAATACATCACAGAAATATGTGGATAAACAGAAAATAAAGATTCTTTGCAAAATAATACTACACACACAAAATAAATCTGGAAAACCTGCTTTAGAAAAGTTAAAACTAGAAAAAAAATAACAGAGCACAGAAAATTAAGAGGCTAAAAATTTTTGTAAGACAAAAACAAAGTAGAAAAATGGATATACAAGTGAAAAAGAACTACAATCTCTCGTCTACCTCTCAAGAAACTCACACGACCGTGTTCCCCGGCAACGGCGCCAAAAAGTTGATGCGCGAATCTTAGCACACCGCTATAGGCGGTAGTAAGACTGCGGCACGAAACGGCAGTGTACCGATCGTTCAAGTAATATAAAATGAGAATGAATCCCCAAGTATCGATCTCAAAGGAACACAGTAAGGTGAAGTTTATTATCGAGGAAGAACTTGAGATTGAAGTCCGTTCGAGCGGATGGATGTGGAAATGGGGGATTTGGTTTGTGGAAAATAAAAGAAAACAACTTAAACTACTCCTATGCAATGCCGCTATGCAATGCTTCGCTTGGCGGGATGGAGACTAGGCAGGCCTTGAGCGCGCTGCGTCGCAAGGGCGGATGGACGAGTAGGCAAACGGAATCGAACTATGCAGGCCTTGAGCGCGCTGCTTCGTTAAGCGGGATGGATTACACGGGTCGCTATGCCACGCTTCGCTAGGCGGATGGAAGAGTAGGCATACGAATGGAATGGAGAGAACGTCGAAATGAGGGTCGCAAGCACCTCGTCGACAAGCACGCCACTAGCAATTGCTAGTGCGGCACACGAACGTGACGGCGGGATGGAGGATGGAATGGGGCGCACCTCAAGCAACTCAAACAGTAAAATATTTCACATAGACATGAAATGTATAGAAATGCAAATAAATTTAAGTGCTACTTCATCATAATGTTAGCTCTAGCTACATATACATCAATAAGAGAAGAACAAGGCAAGAAATCGACCGAATCCGAAGTCTCGTTGTAGATTCACGGTTGGAATCGTCGGGTTGTCAATCCGCGTCCAAGCTCGGTCCGCAACTACGTCCGGGGTAGAGAGAGCTGTCACTACTCTCCAATGAGCCCGTCTTCTTCGTGTCACGATCCGGTAGAGGTTGCAAACTTCCTCTTGCTTGATAGCGATGGCGGCTAAACCTTCCTTGAAGCTCTAGGATGAAGGAGGAGGCCGAGAGGAAGCTCCGGCTCAAGAATGGCGTGAAGAACAAGCCCGGAGCACCTCCCGATGGTGGGCGGCGATGGAGGGGCGAAATCGGGCGCTCTGGAGCAGGAAACGGCGGACTGGCGGAAGAAAATGCGGAGGAATTCCAACCTAATTCGCGAGCAGGAATATTTATAGGCGCTGGAATAAACAGTGCGCACGATCATTGGCGCACGACCAGTAGTCGTGCGCGCTGGAATCCTGTTATCGTGCGCCTGCCTGGGCGGAGCCTGCAATGTAAGAAATTTATAAAATACCATGTTCGCACGACCAGTGGCGCACGACCGGTGGTCGTGTGCACTATCGTAGGTGGTCGTGCGCACTGGTCGAAACAGAACTCATAAAATTGATGTTAAGTGCGCACGAACAGTGGCGCACGACCGGTGGTCGTGCGCACTATCGTAGGTGGTCGTGCGCACTGTCCGAGACAGAACTCATAAAATTGGTGTTAAGTGCGCACGAACAGGGGCGCACGACCAGTGGTCGTGCGCAATGGAACCAGTGATCGTGCGCAGTGTTCCTGTACAGAATTGTACCGGGAACACCTGCACGACTCTTGTTCCAACACAACCACGAATCCAGCCACTGAAAGTGGCACTTAACAATGCATGAAAACTACTAAAGAAGGAGAACATGAAATAACACCAAAAACGGGCCTAGAGGTGCACTTAGCATGGAGTATCAAATATGAGTGAAAACATGTCTAAAGTGAAGTGCATAGACTAGAAAATCGGCCCAGATGAGTCCATAAATGTGTATATATTTGGGACTCATCAGATATTTTGCAAAAAATATTGCAAAAAATATTGCAAAAAATATCAGAAACGTGTCGTTTTGTCCATGAAACCTTTATGTCGGCCGACATATCGGCCATGTCGGAGGATATCCACAACAGTGCGTAACATCAATTCATAAACGAGAGAAGTATTTTCATTCAAGCTTAAGGCGGTGGCTTTCCTCCGTACGGAGGGCCAGAAACAAGCGCGCGGCGACTCAATCCTTCCCGCAGCTAGAGATTTTCAAAAAGCAAATATCATAATAAACTATAATCCCAAGCAAGCATATAATATCCAAACCACAACAATGTTTTACAACCAATAGCCAATACAAAACACAACACAAATATTAGGGCTGCTGTAAATAAAGTAGATCTAAACATTGGAGGGCTAAAAGAGGGGTTCCGGTGATGGGGAGATTGGATCGAGTAAGGGGAAGGCTGGTTGGAGGTTGGGAGGGGTTGGATCTGTGCTGAAATGTCCATATCGGGGCAGATCTGATGGTGGGACGGCTGTTTGTGGTGGATCCACGGGGTGGAGTGGAGGAAACAATTAAGGGAAGGAGGGACGGGGGCTGCGGACTGTGGGAAAGATTGCGGTAAGGCTGGAACAGGGAGGGAGGGGGAGATCCGGCGGTTATGTTGGGAGGGGCGGCTGGACTAGGCAGGGAGGGCGGCTGGGCTGGATAGTGGGCGGCGTCCTGCTGGTAGGCAACTGGACTAGACAGCGAGGGCAGCTGGGTTGGACAGGGGGAGGCGGCCTGCTGGTAGGCGGCTGGAAGGGTGGGGGTGAAGTGGTGGCTGTGAAGGGAGGAGGTGGGCTGCTGTTTGGTGGGCAGCGACTTGATTGGAGAGGGCTAGAGGGAGGATTTTGGACGGGAGGCTGGTTGGACAGCGGGTGGAAAGGTGGAGAAGGAGAGGAAACACAAGGATACAAAAAACATACTCGAGGAATCGTCACCAAGGGGTTCCACGGAGTCGGCACCGCGAAAGGATCACCAGAAATGAGGAAGAAGGCTCTCCAAATTTAAGCAATGAATCCTAAAGTGCAGCCCTAACATCATATTTATAAGAAACTGAAATTAGGGCACCCGGGATCAACGACTATGATTGGACGATGGTTTCAGAGCCATAAATACATGAAATAATGTCCGAAAATAGTAAAACTATGTATGAAAAAACATCGGAACGCGGATCCGAACACATCCGCTGAGTCGGATCCGATCTCACCATATATGGTAAGTCTTCAATCGTCCCCAAACAGGTCCAAAACTCGTCCTCCGCTCCGCATCATTCTCCCCGGCTTGAAAGAATTCATCTCCCGATGAATAGAGATCAGAATTCTCTCGATGCATGCCAGGTAATACTTGATGAGGTTTACCAGAGGTCGTCCAAGTGCCGTCGCTGGGAAAGTATCCGCGCCAATCAACTCCTCCGGACTGAAAAGCTCTCATCTCCGATGAATGGAGACGGTCGTGCTGAAGTCAAAATCCAGGGGTGAATCGATCAAGCTCTGCTGGTAGCATCCCGGTATCATCGGTGAAGAGTCGTTCGCGCCTGCGAACTAGGTAGCGATACACAAGGCTGTCCATAGAGGGGACAAACTCATGCGTAATGATCTCCGAGATATGCTCATCGCTCAACGCACTAGTAGAAGGATCCAGTGGAATCAGTGGTGCCAAAGGTGAAACCGGTGGAGACCGAATCTTGAGTAGGTGGGGGTTGGATGTGGGTTGAGCAAGGGGCAGTGAATGCAGTGGCAAAGGCTCGGGTGTGGACTAAGTGGTGGGTGTCATAACGGGCGTGATGGCTCTAGAGGGCCGCCAAGATATGGGTCTGAATATTCATGCGGTGCAAAGTATGGCGCCAGGCCTTCGACACTGACCGCGGAATGAGTACTCTTGCTCGCGGGGATGTCCAGCCCATAAGCATTTGTCCCGATGCGTCTCAGGACTGTGTAGGGACTGATCCGCCTAGCGCTTAGTTTCTTAGCAGGCTCCTGAGGGAGCCTCTCAGTGCGGACTCTTACCATCACCTGTTCACCTACTAGAAAGATCCTTTCTCGCCTATGGTTATCTGCATGTTCCTTATAGTATTCATTGCTTGAATTAATTTTGCGTCTGACTGATTCATGCAACTCATGCAAATGACGAACAAATGACTCAACAGACTCATGCAGATAATGCAAATAAAACACGACATACACCACGCTCCCTATGGGGGTCGTATGCCAATGGCTTGGTAATCTACAAAATGAGGTGGCCTATCATGAGACTCTCTCGGTGGAGTGTATAAAAACTGTGAGACATCAACACTCAAATACGAGCTCGTAAAGAGCCAAATGTCTCTCAGGGAATGTGACACATCAGGGGGCTCACCAGGAGGTATGTATGAAAAGTCATCGCGAATGCGAAGACCACCTGAGTGAAAATCGCGTACATCGACTAGACGACGTGACTCTAGAGTGTGGTGAGTGTCCCTGAAAAGAAAGAACTCGTCAGATGGGTTAGCAGGTGTTGCGCCCCAAAACTCATCGAGAGTGCGATGTGTCACAAGATAGAACCCCACAATATTAGGAGTATGCTCACTATCACTTGAGGGAAGCCCTGAATACTTGATGCTCCACTCAATATCCATCATCAGGGGCAAGTTCAGAGACGATAATGGAAGGGGCGTCAATAAATCGATACTCATACGTGAGTGGCTCACCTGCATCCCATCCTCACAAGGATGTGGCGGTTCATCAGGAGGCTCAATCGGGGGCTCGTCATAGAATTCGTCCCCGTGAATGGGTGAAATAACCACTGCGAGATCAACCCCAGACTCTGGGCTCTCGGTCGCGATGTGACTCGGAGCAATGACAAGGGGAGAGGAACATAGACCTACTCTCAAGAATGGGTCTGTCGGCGCGGTGCCAGTAAATGAGTCCATGATAGGGGCGCTAACTAACCCATGGCATGGCAGAAGAAGGGGACACATCACTATTGAATCAATAGGTCGCTCAGACTCACTCCCAGTCAGGGTTACCAGAGAAGAGTCGGAAACAAAAGATAGACCAATCACCGAACTAAACACCTCGTTGGCGTGAGAGAGGTCCGCACCAGGTATCATTTATGTTATGTCTGGCGGGACAATGGTAGGCATCGTGGTGACCTCGGTATGGGAGGGACTCGTACTGCGGTGGTGAAGGTTTGAATCCAGTCGACCATCTCTTGCGAATCTCAAGGACTGTTTATGATGTACGGCGAGTTGATGTGTCTGCTCAAGGGACTTTGAGCTGTGATAAGCCAACTCAGTACGTATGTCAGATCGAAGTCCAGACCAAAATCGGGTAGTGGTCATGGCTGGCTCTTCTCGGATATCACTCCTCACAACTAACTCATCAAAACGATCTATGTACTCAGCGACAGACATTGATCCTTGCTGAAGGGAAAATAATTGCTCGAGAAAGTGACTTCGATACAATGGAGGCAAATATCTCTGACACAACGTACGCTTTATATCCACACAACTAGTGATGCGATGAAGATGATCTCGCTCGCGGGTCCTCTCAATGCTAGACCAATATGCTCTCTCCTGATCTAGAGGCCTAAGTTAAGCAAACTTGATGCGCCGCTCACCGAATAACTCAAAATGATCAAGATAATACTCCATATCCACGAGCTAATAACTGAAAGACTCGGGACTCGATGAGCCATCAAAGGAAGTGACATCAGTATGAAACTGCCACTCGAGATCTCTCTCAGAATATTCATCCTTAAGGTAACCGAGTTGCGTTGAATGTTCAACACGATCTGGACAGATCGGGGAAGATCTGATGGTGGGATGGCTATTTGGTGTGGATCCACGGGGTGGAGTGGCGGCAACAATTAGGGGAAAGAGAGGGGGGTTGCGGCCTGTGGGGAAGGTTGCGGCAAGGCTGGAACAGGGAGGGAGGGGGACATCCGACGGTTCTGCTGGGAGGGGCGGCTAGACTAGGAAAGGAGGGAGGCTGGGCTGGACAGGGGGCGACGGTCTGCTGGTAGGCGGCTGGACAAGACAGGGAGGGCGGCTGGGCTGGACATGGGGCAACTACCTGCTGGTAGGCGACTGGAAGGGTGGTGGTGGAGTGGTGGTTGTGCAGGGAGAAGGTGGGCTGCTGTGTGGTGGGCGGCGACTTGTTGGGAGAGGGCTGGAGGGAGGATTTTGAAGGGGCGGCTGACTTTACAGCGGGGTGGAAGGGTGGAGAAGGAGGGGAAACACAAGGATACAAAAAACATACCTGAGGAATCGTCACCAAGGGGTTCCACAGAGTCGGCACCGCGAAAAAAACACCGGAAATGAGGAAGAAGGCTCTCCAAATTTCAGCAATGAATCCTTAAGTGCAGCCCTAACATCATATTTATAAGTAACTAAAATTTGGGCACCCGGGATCAACGACTATGATTGGTCGATTGTTTCAGGGTCATAAATACATGAAATAATGTCTGAAAATAATAAATTTATATATGAAAAAACATCGAAACGCGGATTCGGACACATCCGCGGAGTCGGATCATCGATCAGGGCACACCATATATGGTAAGTCGTCAATCGTCCCCGAACTGGCCCAAAACTCGTCCTCTGCTCCGCATCAACTATGAAATCAAGTAAAAAAAAAATTCTTATATTTTTCCTCCCATTCTGTTCTTACAATAAATCCTCTCATTTCCCACACTAGAACTTGTATTCCCATTTAAGTTACCAGCTACTTAGCATCGATATGCTAATTTAACCCATGTACCTGTGCTGGTCATTTCTAGTATGGATACGACACGATACCTAACGAGTCGAGCTCGAGCTCGAGCTAATCATTTCGAGCTCGACGAGCTCATTTTATCCTGGCTCGAGCTCGAGTTCAATGCCTACTTATTGAGCTCGAGTTTCGAGCTCGAGTCGAGCTCAAGCTGTTCACGAGCTTTTTAGCTCATGAGCCTTTTTTCTTTATATATATATATTTTTTTAAATGTAGAAATAAAAAGCTCGCGAGCTCATGAACTATAATATCTAAGCTCGAGCTCGACTCTTAGTCGAGCTCGAGCTCCAAAGGCTCGAGCTCGAGTCAAGCTTTTTTCGAGCAGGCTCAACTCAACGTGCACCCCTAAACCCATGCATATCACATTGGATAAATAAAAAACACACTTCCTCACATAACGCTTCTGTAAGAGTAATGTCGCGCTTTGTCCTACCCCTGCCCTGGGGCTTTGCGGTTCTCCAAGTCCTTCATCGATGCAAACCCTCTATTCTTCTTTGACCCTGGTGGCAATATTTTTTCCATCCCCTCTTTTTCCCCGACATCGACATCTCTTACAACACTCCTCTTCTCCAATGTAGATGCCCTAAGATTGATTTGATTTTCCATTTTCATTGAAATGGATGATCCTAAAACTTCACCCTTCAACGTCTCCGACGCAGACAACTTTTCCTTCTATCTTCAGCTTGTCCAAGTCCAGGCTACAACCTTTCAACCCACCAACACTAACCACTGCGATCTCTTCCTCGGCAAGCTTGTTATGACGCTTCTTGATCAACATTCTTCATTCTCATGTTATGAGAGAGATTCGAGTACATGCTCCTTCATTCACTCTCTAAGAAGAAAATGATTCAACAACAATGGGTTGATAACTTAGTCTATGTGCATAATAAACTTCGCCTACTATCAAGGTGGAATAATATTTACAATGAAGGAAATAGTAGAGGATATTGGATGTGATGTGATCGGGATCGCGACACATATTGACTTACACGATGATCGAAACATCCATTTTATGCGGATCGACGATCCGAGAACTCTAGTCATTTTTTTATATTTTTGTGATTTTTATTTTCATGTATTTTAATAGCTGTCATGATCTGAGAATCATGACCGTCCATGATGACCCCATAGTCTATAAATAGGGGTAGATGACTCATATTATAGGTATTGAAGATTGAAGTATAGAAGCCTAATCTTTGGTCGTTTCGGTGCCGAAGCTGAGCCGGGGCATGAAGCCTTGTTCCCCCTCCCATCCCTCCTTCACGTGAAGCCTTGGTCCCTCTCTCATCCCTCCATGCCATGAGTCCCTCTCCCCCTCCTCCCAACTTCCTTGGCCAGCTACAGCAGACCCATTTCCTCCTCCCATTCACCCACCTACAGCAGCCCCATTTCCTCCTCCCATTCACCCACCTACAACAGCCATTTCCTCCTCCCATTCACCCACCAACAGCAGCCCCATTTCCTCCTCCCATTCACCCACCTATAACAGCCCATTTCCTCCTCCCATTCACCCACCAACAGCAGCCCGCAACTCACCTCCCTCTCCTTTCTGTGGATCCACTTCTCCAACATCCATTCCACTAAATCCCCCAAAAAGCCCCAATTCCCCCCTCAAATCCCCTTGAATTCGTCTCCGGTGATCACCGGAATCATCCTCCGGTCACCTTCGGTGATTCCCCGCCATCCACTAACCATGTCCTTCAATTTTATGTTTTCCGGCGATCGCCGGAAAACACCTCCGACCACCACCATCTCCGGCGACTCTCGCCGGAAACCATCTCCGGAAGCCACCAACTCCCCACTACCCCACAACCACCCATAAATCCCTTCCAACTTCCTCCACTACCCCATTTTCCCACCTCCCTAAATTGTATCATCTATTCCTAAAATATAGCCTACACCTCCTCCCCACTCACTCCATAAACAGCCGGCCCCTCTATCCTCTCCCCATTCCTCAAGTGGAGCCACATACCCCCCTCCTCTCCCAAGATGACCCCACCTCCCACTATTCCTGCTGCCCACCTTTGATTCCCCTCCCAACCGACCACTTTCTGCTGCAGGAAATCCCCTGCACAGCAACTTACAACCCTCCCAAACTTATCCCTGCTTCTGTCCAGCCCCTGTACTCACTTTCTAGCAAGCCTCCCAGCTCCCAGCTCCCTGCTGAGTCCTCCCAGCAGCTAGTTTCTGAATTCTAGCCCCTCAAGCCGCAGACAGCCCATTACAGATCTATAAGAACCCGAAGTCCAGCCCTAGGTTGCTCTCCCAGCTACTCCACAGCTCTCCAAACACACCTCCAGCCCTCCCCCTTCAATATTATGCGAGTCCAAAGTTTGTTTGTTATTTTTTTTTTCAGTTGAATCTTGTGTTAAATCCCTACTTAAAAGAATAATAGTTTGTAAACTTTGAATCTAATTGTTTGAGATGTTGTATGTTCTCGTTGCCTAGTTATTTGATTTTTGATCACTCTTGCATTTGTACCACCTCACGTGTTTCCTTATTTGAAATTTTTAATTCCGTGGCAAATCAAATTAACATTGTTTTATAAATATAAATTATTGCAAGTAAATCATCAGATTCGTATGTGTGGTTGCATTTAAGAGTTCACTTATTATTTCCCCATCATATGTGATCGTCCTGTGTCATATTGGTATCAGAGCACAGGTTCGGGTTTAGTTTAAAATACGCGGGACTAGAACCTATATGTTTCACCCATGTCATATTAAAGTAGCAATTGCTACTCTAATCCTCTATTTGAGGAACCAGATTCCACCAATGATCAAGCACATAGGGTTCTCTCGGAAAGACCCTCATACTATAATGATTATCTTCGTCCCCGACCCATCACTCATAGAGGTTGTGTTGACCCTTCGACACAACCAAGTCATTGTAGAAGGGGTTAGTACGATGAGCATCATTTGAGGAAAGTCTCGTGTATAAGTTTTGTAGAGTCTCCCCACCATTTGATGGTTTGTCAAGTCCCGAGGCCTTTATCTATTGGCTCGTGGACATGAGATTTTATCTAGATCACTTTAAGGTATTCCGTTAGCGTTGCGTCAGGTTTGCGAAGCTTAGTTTGTTAGGGCAGGCGAGATATTATTGGGATAATATTGAGCGAACCCTTGAGCGAGATCATCTTCGCCTCATCACTAGTTTGGTGGAGATGAAGCGGAGATTGTGCCACAAGTATTTACCAACATCATATAAGTGTCGTGTCCTCGAGCAAGTACTCTCCCTCCGACAAGGATCCTTGTCTGTTGCTGAGTATAGAGTTTACTTTGATGAGTTAACAGTGAGGAGCGACATTCATGATGAGCCAGTCGCAGCCGCTGCGAGATTCCGTTTCGGACTTCGGTCTGCTATCTAAATATCACGGATTCATCATCAGTTAGTTTTTGTCGAGCAGACTTTTCAGCTCGCTCACCACTACGAGCATTGCTTGAGATCCGCTAGAATTACTCAGATAGGTTCACATTCTGACCGCCCTATTTTAAAGACACCTCCCCAGCCAGAGACCACACGCGCAATTAGTTGTGACCACACTGAGACAACATCTCAATCCTCAACTATCAGGCTCTCCCATTCTGAGGAGATTCAGTGTGTTAAGAAAGATAAATATTTTATGTCTGCAAGAGACTAAATGGTGGGCCAGAAAGCTTAATTTCTAGATAATTCAGATTTTGAATTATGGTACACAGGAAAAATAAAACAAACAATGAAGTAGGTATTATTGTAGATACTACTTGGAGGGATAAAGTTGTTGGGGTAAGCAGAAAAGGTGTTAGAATCTTAGCTCTTAAATTAATCATAAAAAAGGAAACTATTGATATAATTAGTGCTTGTGCGCCACAAGTAGGATTAAGTGAAGCCATTAAAGTACAATTTTGGGAAGACTTAGATGATTTTGTAAGAGAAATCCCACAAAGCGAGAAATTTTTCATTAGAGGTGACTTAAATGGACATGTATGAAAGAAAAATGCAGATTATACAGACGTTCATGGAGGATTTGGGCATTGAAAAAGAAATGAAGAAGGATTAACCATTTTAGACTTTTCCATAACACATGAGATTATTGTGACAAAAACGTTCCACATGAAGAGGGAAGAACACTTAATTAAGAAGGATTGCAAAGTCATATAGGGAGAAAGTTTGACAACACAACAGACTAGTGGTGTTGAATATGCAAATTAAATATAGTAAGTTTTAGAGAAAAACAAAAGTATTGTCAAAAATTCGGTGGTGGAATTTAAAGAAGGAAAAACGGGTTGCTTTCAAAGCAACGGTTAAAGAACAACTAGTTGATGATCCTTATGTTGATCCTAGTGTCACATGGAAAGTTATGTCTTCTCATTTAAGGATAAATGGAAAGAATGTACTTTGAGAGTCAAAAGGTCGTGCGCCCCCTACTGAAAGAATCTTGGTGGTGAAAAGAGGAAGTGCAACACAAAGTGAGGGCAAAATTGGTCAACTACAAAACATTATATGTTTGTAGGAATGATGAAAACTTGACATAGTATAAAATCGTCAAGAAATTAGCTAAAAATACAGTAAGTAACGCAAGAAGTCAAGTTTATAAAGAATTTTAAATACGACTAGTTACCAAAGAAGGAGAGCATGATATATATAAAATTGCTCGAGCTAGAGAGAGAAAGACAAGAGATTAAGATAAGTTAAATGCATAAAATATGAAACAGATATGGTTTTGACGGATGTTGTGACTATTAAGGAGCGATGAAAAGATATTTTTATCAACTATATAATGAAGGAAAAGACAATGAACTGAACTTGAAAGAGTTAAGTAAATCGGAGAAGTATAGAAACATAACTTTTTATTGTAAAATTCAAGCATCATAGATAAATGACGCTTTGAAGAAGATGAAAAATGGAAAGCTAGTTGGGTCAGACGATATACCATTGAAGAATGGAAATGCTTAGGGAGGGAAGAAATTTTATGGCTTACAAGTTTCTTCAATATAATACTGAAGACAAAGAAGATGTTAGACTAATGGAGAGAAAGTATTTTGACACCTTTGTTCCTTGTAAAAGAACAAAGGAGATAAATTTGTGTCAATTACAGAGCAATTAAATTAATGAGTCATACTATGAAACTATGAGAACGAGTAATAGAGAGAAGAGTAAGACAAGAGACTAGCATCTCAGAGAATCAATTTGGATTCATGTCAGGGAGGTCAACCATGGAAGTTATACATCTCTTGAGGAGACTCATTGGCAACTATCGGGAAAGACAAAAAGATTTACATATGCTGTTTATCGATTTGGAGAAGGCTTATGATAGGGTTCCAAGAGAGGTCTTGTGGAGAGTCTTAGAAAAGAAAGATGCAAATGTATCGTACATTGGCGTAATCAAAGATATGTATACAAATTCAGTGATCAGGGTGAGGACATCTGAAGGATTAACACAGGAATTCCCTATCGCTGTTGGCTTACATCAAGGGTCAGCTTTAAGCCCTTATCTCTTTACCCTTTATTAATTAGATGAGCTCACCGGACATATCCAACAAACAACACCTTGGTGTTTATTATTTGCAAATGACATTGTTTTGGTCGATGAGACGCGCGAGGGTGTAAACGCAAAACATGAATCTTGGCGAGACACTTTAGAAAAGGGTTTTAGGTTGAGCAGGACAAAGACGGAGTATATAGAGCTTAAATATAGTAGTGCAAAAAGGTCGGATGACTTCGTCATTAAATGGGGTGACCAAGATATTTCCCGTTGTGAGTGCTTTAAATATCTGGGA
This sequence comes from Dactylorhiza incarnata, assembly GCA_033032865.1. NCBI lineage: Eukaryota > Viridiplantae > Streptophyta > Magnoliopsida > Asparagales > Orchidaceae > Dactylorhiza > Dactylorhiza incarnata. Next base: position 1,732,942 of record JAWHQI010000336.1, read on the forward strand.
TCGATAATTCAAAAAGATGGAGGTGTAGATAATGATGTGATACATAGAATCCAAGCAGGTTGGTTGAAGTTGAGAGGCGCGTCTGGGATCTTATGTGATTGTAAAGTACCATTTAAACTTAAAGGCAAGTTTCATTGTACTGCAATTAGGCCAGCAATGCTCTACGGTTCTGAGTGTTGGGCAGTGAATGGTGTACATGAGCAAAAAATGGGAGTTGCGGAGATGAGAATGCTTAGGTGGATGTGTGGTCACACGAGACTGGATAAAATTAGGAATGAATGAATCAGGGATAAGACAGGAGTGTTGCCAATTGTAGAGAAGATGCGAGAAGCTCATTTAAGATGGTTCGGACATGTAAATAGGAGACCATTAGAGGCACCTGTTAGGCGTTGTGAGAGTTTAGTCACTAGGCATGTTAAACGGGGGAGGGGTAGCCCTAAAAAGACTTGGAATGAAACTATAAGGAAAGACATGATGTACTTAGGCATTAGTGAGACTATGATTACAGATTGGGCGCAATGGCGACAAAGGATCCATATAGCCGACCCCACTATGTTGGCATAAAGGCTTGAGTGTTGCTGTTAATTATAATAATTGATTATAGTAGAGTTTTTCTTTAATAAAAAGGCTTAAAATGCTTGGAATTTTTTTATACATCTTGAATAAATTTGTCATGGCTCAAAATAAATTGTCAATTAGCAATTGGGTCATTAACATGTAAATGATCACTTGGGAGATCAAAAGATTATATTAGAGAAATGAAAATTTTGAGATGTCACACGAGACCTCGAGCTCAACCATGGGGCAAGAGCACAAATGATAGTTGGCGCCATAGGAGGAGCAACTGCTAGGGCAAGTACTGGATGTGTATGATACCATGTAGGAGGTTTGAGCAGTAACTCACTTCCATGAATAGACCAATTCATACATAGTGAGGGTCCCAGATATTAACTATACCCTCATATTAGACAAAATAATGAAAACATAATGAAAACAAAAAAATAACGAAAACAGAAATAATAAAATACTTTAGTTTCTACAAGTTTCTTTTATTTTTTTCATTGATTGTCAACCTAACATCTTTCAATTTGTCTTCGTTAGACTATCATCACACATTCACACTTAAATCACAATATTTTCAAATAACGTATATAAAATCTAAATTATTAAATCTTTAAATTCAATTTAATATTTATTGTCAGCTATTGATTTTAATATTTAAACCCTGAGAACTATCTGGGTCCACATCCTTTACCAATTCCTTTAATCCCACTGCTTCAAATTTCTGTAATCCTGCCAATGAAATGATCCTTTCAATTCATGATTCAGGCCAAATCTTGCATGATCATTGATTTATGATAGCCTCAACGACCGGTTGACCTAATTTTTCAACCACCGGTTGACCTAATTTTTCCTAACGCAGATAAATTCATTGGAAAAAAAAAACAATTTTTTAACTAAAATGAGAAATTTTTTGCAGCTATAAGCCTATTAAGTAATTTTTGTGCCTGCATCCTGGACCCAAATTTGTACTGCTGCAGTCATGGCACGTGTTATATCAAATTATACCATGTAAAGCATGTGATCATGATACATGTTATACCATGTAAAACATGCAATCATGCAAACCATGTCAAGGACGGGCCATTTTGTTTGGACTAAACTCATTTTGTTGCCCAATGATCTTTTTTGGCCGGTCACCTTACTATCTGTTTTGTTTTACGAAGAACCTAAAGTGGTTAAGAAGAGCCGAAAATGGTCATAGTTGACCAGGCGATCACATGCACTGCCAAAAAAGGATTGTAAAAAGATCGATGTGTTAAACATTCATCATGCGAGTGATCTTTGGGGCAACGAAAATTCTCGTCCCTCTTTGGAAAAACCAATTTCTTGTCCCGAATGCATTCACAAAAATTTCTTAAAACCTGAATGTGGCACTAATCCGATAGGAAAATACCTTTAACATCTAATTGCAACCAGGAAGTCACAGGGCCATTTATTACTAGAAATTGGAGAGAAATTAAAATTCTCATAACCTTCTTATGTTTACTTTTTTTTTGCACTTCCACAATTGTTTTGTATATTATTAAACTGAATGATGCATACACCCTACAACGCAGTGGATGCCGATTGAGGAATTTGCTTCCCAGCCGCTAGCTGAGAAGCATGAGCTCCTCAAACACATCGTTGAAGTGGGTTTGGCAAGGTTTGACAAAGGCTACAATGGCTTCTCACCCATCGCCATCTCATCCGCCATCTCCAATCGCCCGAGCTCTCTCTATCTTAATTCGGAGTACTTGAACACCTGCTCATCCTGATGTTTCTCTTCTCTAAATGTTTATTTCTGCAAAGGAAAATATTTGTTGAGATTTCTCTATTTTATAAATGAATTATCACAATCTTAAACTTCATCATAATTATTTGTGATTTGTTTTTGTTGAGTTATTTGTGAAAATGTATTATTATTAGGATGAGTGTTAAAAATAAATTAAAAATGACTATTGGCAGAATTTATTGGTTTATTTCTTATTTATTTTTAACAATCTTGTTTATTAACATTACATCGTATATAAAGCTAGAGCTACGCGTTTAGTTTTTTTTATAGAATTATATATATTTTTAGATATTTAGGTTTAATTTTTTTTAATTGAGCTGAGCTAAACAGAAATTGTTCGAAGTACATTCGTTGTGTGTGTGTATATATCTATACTACTTAAAAAAAAATATACATGACTTTTAAATTTCATGCATTTAAAAGCATCAAATAAATTATGTTCGTTCGATGTGAAGATTTAATCATAATTCCGGACTGCGAATATCAATTCAACCCAAATCCTTTTCCCCCTCTCACTAAAATCCCTGAGCCCTCTAAAATTGAAAAGAGAGAGGGAGAGAGAAATAAATAAAGGAGAGGGGGAGAGAGATTGGCGGAGAGGGAGAGAGAGAGTGGGAGAGGAAGAGAGAGAGAAAAATAAATATTTTAAGTATATTCGTATATTTTTTTTACAAAATAAATGTTGTAATATTAATGCATATTTTTTTACGGTCATTTCGAGTACTCATATGTATATGTTGCGGGTGTAGTCTGCAGACGCATCGAGCATGGGCGAAGCCTGTGCGGAGGCGGGCAAATTCCACCTAGATGCGGTTGAAGGCTGCCCGACAGCATCGCGCCGGGGGCTGGCGAAGTCTGCCGTCGTTGGCCGGGTACTGTCGCGCTTGGCCGTAAGGGTGGAACTCCGTGTCGGGCACTCGTGTGTGTGTGTGTGTGTGTGTGTGTGTGTGTGTGTGTCTATATATATATACTATCTATAAATATACGTGAATGACTTTTTAATTCCATGCATTTAAAAGTCAAAACAAATTTTGTCCATTTAATCTGAAGATCTAATCCTGATGCTGAACTGCAAATAATAATTCAAAGCAAATCCTCCTCCCTTCCTCATGCTGCGGGCTAAAAATGAAGAAAGAGGAAAGTGGGTAGAGAGTGCGGCTGAGAGAGAGTGGGAGAGAGGGAAAAAAAAAATTTTGAGTATATATGTAAATTTTTTTACAAAATAAATATTGTAATATTGATGTATATTTTTTTATGGTCATTTCGATTACTCATATGTATATATTGTAAGACCCCTTTTTTCTTTCAAAAACACGTGTCTTATGCCCAGAACTGCCGCTTTGCGGTGACACCCTCGTTCGGGAAGGTCGCCACTACAAAACGCCGATCCTGCCGGCAATATCGATCGCAATAGAAGAAAGGTATATAATTAGTTAACTAAAAATCAAGTCCACATCACATGAATATAAAATCATCAAAAGGGATGTCCACAAAAGATAACTGAATGAAAGGTACTGAAATAAATAAGGGCTCATGCCCTGTACATCAATTTCCTCACTATAAATTTCACTCGCGGAAGCATAACTGCCAAAGCTAAAAGACACTCACGGATCCTGTCATCGGCGCTCCCGTGCTAGACTGTCCCGCCTCCATCTGCACCGGCCTCTGGTGCTGCAGCGCCTCCTCGGTCCCCTAAAATGATAAGGTCCACCGACCGTCAGTCAAACTTGACTCAGCCAATCCCCCACCCCTCCCCCGGTGACTCATAGGCACCGTGCGAGAAGGATGAAACAGAGGACATCAAGGGGTATAATCAAGAGGAGGTGACAGTGAGTCTAACTGCGGAAGGGTTTATTGGTAAGCAATATATAGTACAATGAGTAAAGCAGTAGTAAGTAAAACAGTAGCAGGTAAGCAGTGGTAATAAGTAAAGCAGTAGTAAAGAAATGTAACCTTTATTTATAGGAATGCTCACACAAACCTATAGACCAAGGGGTCGTTTAGCAGAGCCTATCGTATAAAAAGTCCCATAACCGATTTATACGATAGGGGTAAGGGTTGAAATGCAATGTTATGCTATGCCATACAAAGTATGTAGTTTAATGCTATGTTCATACAAGTGCAACTCACACATTACAACTCTATGCGCACAGACCTTTAGTTCCCCCTTTTTGGAGCTAGCAAAACTCCCAGGATACTTCCGTAGTGGCAAACGAAAGCGGTGGGTTGGGTCTCGCCCACCTCTAGGTTGGTATCTGCACTACCTAACCTAGACCTATCGTACACCTCAACGCTAAGAACACAACAACGGAGCTCCTGCGTACTCTTACTAGCTAGTCCACCAGACTTTTCCTTGGTAAACTGTTAATCACACTTACAGAGCCAAAGTATCAACGTTGGTGCGACGACCGTCAACACTAATGACCCACCACCTTATGCACATACAATATGTCCTACTATATCCCGTGCCACAAGGCTCCCTGGGCTAACCTGACCGTCATCATAACCTTCCGAGCCAACGGCTCACCGGACCAACCCGTCCGTACCAACAAGCTCTACTGAGACACAAGCTCACCAGACTAATTAGTCTGCTGCTGCAACCACCAAGCCTACCGCTCGTAAGACCAAACAACTAACCTCTCGTAATCACGGGAGGTGGGTGTGTGATTTATTAAGTTAATCTTACACCGCCATTTATACCTACAATTTATGGTTAATCATGGACTTCCCGAGGATTACCCTGTGAGGGGCTCGCAGCGGTACTAGGAGGTACGATGGGATGATATCCCAAACCTCCATTTCTCAAGACACTTAATGTTATTGATATCTACCCATAAGAATACTTTTCTTATAGTTTCACTTGAACTATCCCTAAGCATTTTATGACCCGCTAAGGGAAAGACGTTCTTTCGTCAATCCCGAACACAACTTTACCCCTTAGCTTTTTGAGTACACCCAACATATAGACTTCCAATGGTGACCACACATCTTCTATAATAGACTAGCTACACCATCTACCTTTTACTCCCACCTAATGATCCATCAAATACTCAAGATTTACAGTTTTACTATACGCAGACCAAGTGAGTTATATGAGTTGCATAAGGGGAAGTACCCCAAATATTCATCCAACTGACCCAAGATTATTACTTGGTGTCTATCATGTTATTCTAAGTGTAAATCCAGAGGATCATATTTTTCCTTATTTAATTGACATTTATTATAGTTTTCCTCAACATTGAACCATTATGAAATTTAACATGAAGTATAAAATCCTCTTATGATATGATCTCCACAAAATTATGGAAAATCTATGAGGTCAAAACAATAATAGCTACATAATATCAAAATTTTGCAGTAAAGGGTTGACCTCTAATTATGATATTGAACAATTATCCCAAATTAGAATTTTGTTGGGAAAATGATTTCTCTTAACCCCTAGAAATGAATTCTAAGAATGAAAAAAACAAGGCTAAGTAAATATGCGTCGAATAGTATTCGACGTTTCCTTCAGGTTGAGTCGAAGTAACTCTAGGAAGATTTCGACGTAAGTCTAGTCGACGCCACTCTGATTTCTAGTCGACGCATCTAATGAAGTCGACGCACCTCAGTCGACGCACCTTCCTTATTTTTCTCTCGACGTCCAGAAAGGATGCTCTCGACGCTTGCGTCGAATAGTAATCGACGCACGTCGTTTTGCATGACAGAATTTAAATATGCGCCAGATCTCTTTCCTTCTTTCAATAAATCTGGTTTATATGGAATAAGTGTCAATATTTTATAGCCGTTCTGAATCATTCTTTCCTTATATCTGATTCTTGGCTAATTTGATTTAACTTATTTGGATATTATTTGAAATCTGAATTGGTTCTTTCCTTCTACGGAAATAAATATTATGGAAACATTTTCATCTTTCTATTTTTCTGACTGCTAATTAATTATCCTCCTATAGCATTATTTTGAATACACAGAGCTATAAATAAAGAGGAGGTCGGCCGAAAATGACAGTTGAGTGATCCACCACATACATTTTGAAATAGAGGAAAAAGCTCCCAAGAGAAAAGAGAGAAATTGAGAAAAAGCTCTGCAGCAACATTCAACCACCTCTTCTTCTTCTGCTTCTGAAATCACACTGCTGCAAAATCTGATAGCTCTCACAAAGAGAGAAAGTCTGCAAATCTTCTTATCTCTATAGAAGAAAGATTCAATTCACTTCTTGTGCTTCCAATCTTCTTGCTAGGAAGAAGATTCATTCTTGTCCTTATATCTTTCCTGCTTTCTTTCTTACATCTAACATTGTAAAAGAGTTTTTAGAATCTCTCTTCAAAAAATTCAGTGTACTGGTTCTAAGAGTCTCCTTGTCAAAAGACTCAGTTGGTTCTAAGAGTCTCCTTGTCAAAAGACTCAGGGTGGTTCTAAGAGTCTCTTTATCAAAAGACTCAGTACAAGATAGTGAATTCCTACCAAGGGGGTAGAAGAGTGGACTACCCAAAGTTTGGGGAACCACTATATTTTCTTGTGTTGTGCTGTGATTTATTTTCTTGCATTTACTTTATTTTCTTGCTTAATTCTTGTTGGTGTGTGGGAAGCTCTAATCTGTGATTATACACAAATATATATTAAATTTGCACAAAATATTTTTAATCTCTATTCACCCCCCCCCCCCCCCCCGCCCCCCCTCTAGAGAATTCTAGTGAGGTTAACTGTGCACTTTCAATTGGTATCAGAGGGAGGTTGATCTAAAAAGGATAACTCCTTGATCAAAAAGATCTTACCTCTCATATATATATATATATTTTTCAAAACTATTTTATCATATGGCACAAATCATAGATTATGCTTCCACCAGACCACCAATTTGCAACCTGGAAAAGTTTGCACTTTGGAAAACAAGAATTAGAATTTATTTAAACTCTATTGATAATGAATTGTTTAATGTGATCTTGACAGGTCCCCCCAAGCCATTCAGGAAGGATTCAAGTGGAAAAGTGACTGAAACACTTGTTCCAAGAGCTGAATGGACTGAAGATGAGAAGAAAGCCCAAGGACATGATGCCAAGGCTATGAATATCCTAGTCTCAACCCTCTCAGATGAAATTTTCCAAAAGATTGCTGATTTTGAGTCAGCTAAGGAAGTATGGGAAGCTCTCACCAAAATGGTAGAGGGAAGTGCTGATGAGAAAAAGGATAGAAAGGCACTACTGATCTCCCAATATGAAAACTTCCAAAAGAAAGAAAGTGTAAGTGTTGCTGACATGTATTCAAGATTCAGCCTCATAGTCAATGAATTGAGAACACTTGAGAAGGACATATCTCTCACTGAGATAAATGATAAATTGCTGACTTGCTTTCCCAGCTCTTGGGATTCAAGAATCTGGCCAATCAAAGACTCCAGAAGTCAAAAAGAAATATCAACAGATGTTCTCTTGGGTAAATTAAAATCCTATGAACAACTGTTGAAAACCAGAGCTGAGAAAGAAAAGGCATCTCCACTCTCAAAAGAAAAGCGTATTGCATTGAAGGCTGTTGAAGGTGAATCATCTACTGATGAAGAGGAGCTAATCAGCTTGCTGGCTAGGAAGTTCAAGAGGTGGATCAAAACAGAAGGATCCAGAGGAAGAGACTCAAAAACCAGGTATAATAAAACTCCTACTAAAGAGATTATCTGTTACACTTGCAGGAAACCAGGACACATTGCCCCTGAATGTCCTAAGGAGAACAACAGCAAGAAAGATCTGAAAAGAACAGATCTAAAGAAGAAAAAGAAAGAAAAATGATTCATTGCTCAAACCTGGAGTGATTCAGAATCTGAAGGAAGCACCTCATCAGATAATGATCAGGAAGAGGTCAAGCAAAAGGAAAATGTCTGATGGCCACTGAGAAGCTTGATGCTACATCTATGGTAAATATACTTAATGATTTTTCCTCTACTGATTTCAAACAAAATTTCAAAGAACTATATTTAGATATAATCAAATCTGAAAAAGAATTAAAAGGATTAAGAATTGAATTAGGAAATCTAAAACAGGTAAATACAAACCATAAAAATTATAAGCTCAATCTAGAACTCTCAGAAGAGAAATTAAACAAAATCTATTCGGACAATCTAACACTAAGAAAAGAGCTAGCAAAGGCTAAAGCCTTTGAGGACTCTCTAAATGGAAGAGGCCAGAAGCTCAAGAATATTTCTGAAAATCTCACTGATAGATTTAGACAACTAAAACTGAATACAAATGAAGCATCTAAATCTCAATCATCTAGCAAACCTGTCTGGAAACATCCCATTCACTCCACTAGGGAGAATCATCTAACAGGAGTAAGATCACAAGTAAGTCTAGAAATAACCACTGTTTTTAATAAACCAAATCCTATTACAAATAAAGGAATCTTAGGAAAATATCCTCACAAAGAATTTGAACATGCGTCGAATACTATTCGACGTGCGTCGAGTTCTAATCGACGCTTACACCAAAATGCGTCGACTTATACTCAACACAACATCTCTCATACTTCGACTGAGAATAGACTCAGAATGAAGAAAGCGTCGACTTCATATCGACGCAACCAGAAACCTACGTCGAATTTATATCGACGCAACCATAAGTATACGTCGAATCCCTATCGACGCAATGAATCAGACAGAAAATCTTCTGTTTCCAAACAGATCTCTCAATCCATGTCCTTCTATTATGAACATTTTTTCTGTGATATCATCCAAGAAGATTGGTATGATAAGCCAGTACCCCATAAGAAGGAAGGATATCCTGAAAAACCCACTTATTCCTTTATTAAATCTTTTACTAATAAAAGAGAGGGACCCCAGCTCAGCAGGGTCTAAACCAATGTTTAAACTTTTATGTGCAGATGTATCACATCTCCAGGATGGTGTGGTACTTGGACAGTGGATGCTCCATGCACATGACAGGTTGCAAAAACCTATTAATCAACTTTGAGGATAGACTTGGACCATCAGTAACCTTTGGAGACTCTAGCTGTGGCCAAACCAAGGGATTTGGAGATTTCAAAGAAGGGAAAGTCACCTTCAAGAATGTGGCAGTAGTCAAAGGACTAAAACACAATCTGATTAGTATAAGTCAGATATGTGAGAATGGTAAGTATGAGGTAAAATTTACTACACTATTCTGCCATATTATAGATATCAAGACTGGTGCTACAGTACTAAATGGAATTAGAAAAGGGAAAGTATATGTAGTGGACTTTAGCTCTTCACCCACAGAAGTTTGCTTATTCAACAATATTATTGATAAAAATGAATTATGGCATAGGAGACTAGGTCATCTAAACTACAAAACAATCAGTAAACTAGCTAAAAATAACCTAGTCAGAGGCTTACCAAAGGGTAGGTACTCTAAGGATTCTCCATGCAGACCTTGCCAACTAGGAAAGCAAACCAAATCATCCTTCAAACCCATTGGTAAGGATGACTCTCCCAGGTCTTTATACTTACTACACATGGATCTCTTTGGTCCCATATCCACTCAAAGCTTAGGTGGAAAATCCTATACCTTGGTCATTATTGATGATTATTCTAGGTTTAGCTGGGTATTCTTTCTAGGAGTTAAATCTGAAACCCATAAAATTCTCTCAAAATTCATAATACAGATTCAATCTGAGTTCAACACAAATGTTTCAATTATAACAAGTGACCATGGGACTGAATTTGAGAATCAGATGATTTGTAGTTTCTGTGAGGAAGAAGGTATTAAACAAAGCTTCTCAGCACCTAGAACTCCCCAACAAAATGGAGTTGCTGAGAGGAAGAATAGAACATTAATAGAATCAGGTAGAACGCTGCTTGCAGAGTCAGGATTACCAAAAACCTTTTGGGATGACGCAGTCAACACTGCAAACTATGTTCTAAATAGAAGCCTCATACACAAAACTAAATCAAAGACTCCATATGAGCTCCTGAAAAATAAAACATCCACTGTTAAATATTTTAAAATTTTTGGATGTACTTGCTTTATTCTAAACAATGGGAAAGATCATCTTGCCAAATTTGACAAGAAGTCTGATGATGGAATATTTTTGGGATATTCATCATCTAGCAAAGTCTATAAGTGCTACAATAGAAGAACTCTTCAGATTGAAGAATCCATGCACATTGTATTTGATGAAACTAACATGCTGCTTAAGGGGGAGGGAACTCCCACCAGTTCTGTTCCACAGGAAAACAACAGCATAGAAACCCAGCTTGAGCAACTAGCTCTAGAGAACACAGAAAATGGAAAGGAAACCTAGTTAGAGGAACCAAGTGAGGAGTCTGAACAAGAAACCTCAGAAAAGAGCACTCAAGACCCTCCTCCACAAGAGGACATGGTTCAGGAAGAACAATTGAACAATGATCCCATTGAGAATGAAGTACAACTGACAAAATCAGGCAGAACAGGAATCAATTTGAAAAATCATCCACAAGCTCAAGTGATTGGAGATCCCAATGCAGGAGTAAGAACAAGACACCAAGTCTCCAATGGGATGATGCTCCAATGCTTCCTATCACAAGTTGAACCAAAGAAGTTTGAGGAAGCAAATTGTGATCCTCACTGGATTATGGCCATGCAGGAAGAACTAGGCCAATTTGAGAGAAACAAACTATGGAACCTAGTTGAAAGACCAAGAAACTACCCTGTAATTGGTACAAAATGGGTATACAGGAACAAACTAGATTCCACTAGAGTAATTGTGAGAAACAAGGCAAGACTTATAGCACAAGGATATAGACAAGAAGAAGGGATAGACTACAACCAGACCTTTGCTCCAGTAGCCAGATTAGAGGCAATCAGGCTCTTTCTTGCCTATGCAGCCTTCATGAAGATGAAAGTCTACCAAATGGATGTCAAGAGTGCTTTTCTAAATGGAGATCTGCAAGAAGAGGTATATGTGGAGCAACCACCAGGTTTTGTTAATCCTTCTTCTCCTAACTTTGTTTATAGACTTAACAAAGCATTATATGGTCTTAAGCAAGCACCTAGAGCTTGGTATGAAACTCTATCAAATTTTCTTTTAGAAAATTCCTTTGAAAGAGGAAAAGTAGACAAGACACTATTTACTAGAACCCATAAAAACCAACTCCTTCTTGTTCAAATATATGTAGATGACATCATCTTTAGCTCAACCCATCCTAAACTATATAAAAGATTTGCTAATCTTATGCAATCTAAATTTGAGATGAGTAGTATGGGTGAACTCTCCTACTTCCTAGGACTACAAGTAAAACAAAGTAGTGAAGGAATCTGTATCTCACAATCAAAATATACTAAAGAGCTAATCAAAAAGTTTGGTATGGAATCAGCATCTACCATGAAAACACCCATGACAACCAATGCCATTATAGAAAAAGATGATAAAGGAAAATCAGTAGATCAAAAGACTTATAGGGCCATCATAGGATCCCTTCTATATCTAACAGCTAGCAGACCTGACATCATGTTTACAACTTGCATATGTGCTAGATTTCAGGTTGATCCAAAGGAATCCCATCTCACCTCTGTAAAAAGGATTCTAAGATACCTAAAGGGAACCCCTGACCTAGGACTATGGTACTCAGCAGAAACTAACTTTGAATTAATAGGTTTCTCATATGCAGATTATGCTGGTTGTAGGGTTGATAGAAAAAGCACATCTGTACCTGCCAATTCCTAGGAGACAGATTGATCTCATGGTTTAGTAAGAAACAAACCTCAGTCTCAACCTCAACAGCTGAAGCTGAATACATAGCTGTTGGGAGATGTTGTTCACAAATCCTGTGGATGCAAAATCAGCTACTTGACTACAAATTGGAAATACATAACTCTAAGATATATTGTGACAGCTCTAGTGCTATATCCATAGCATCCAACCCAGTCCTTCATAGTAGGACCAAACATATAGAGATTAGACATCACTTCCTTAGAGACAATGTTGAGAAGGGTAAAATAACTTTAGAATATATTTCCACAGACAATCAAAGAGCAGACATCTTCACAAAACCCTTAGATGAAACTAAGCATAACTATTTCATAAACACCTTAGGAATGCTTGATGGAAGCTTGTAAACACCACTGATAGGGAACTCTAAAGAAATCAGACAATCTAAGAAAATCTCTTGAAGATACGTCGAATACATATCGACGCTCCGTCGAGACAAAATCGACGTTGACACCGACTTCCACCAGATAATGCTACGTCGATCCTTTACGTACCGTCGAGTTCATATCGACGCAAGACTATGAACACGTCGATTGAACACCAGGCTGGCCACTCTCCACGCAAACGTCGACATTCATTCGACGTAACGTCGACTTCAAGACAAAATTAGAATCGAATCCTTACTTCCTCTTTTGACGATTGGATTACCTTGATTTCTGTTTCCTTTCTCGACGTTTCATCTCCTTTAAATAGTACTTCGTATTTCATAACAAATACCTCTCTGGACCCGCCAAAACTGCGTCTTTTACCTCTCTCTCTTCCTGCATCAATGGCGCCTATTCCTGTTCAAACTGACCTTATCAAAGCAATGAACGATGCTCTGGAAAATCTCCTCAACGACTTCCAGACACGTTGATGATTACTTGGGCTTCTTCTTTTTGTTTTATAAATAAGAGATAACCTTTATATTAAGAGTTTAGAATTGGCGGATATTTTCGAAGAGTATTGCAAGTACTCCTACTTTGAGAAATTAACCGTTATCCTATCGAAGGATAGAAGTAACGATCTTTTTCTTCTTTCGGAATATTGACAATTACGCTTCGGCTACAATGCCGAATTCTATTGAATTGAATAGTAGAAAAGGAGAGTTTTGCACTAAATGAGTTTGAAAAGCTGTGTTTGAATTTTTAGTCCAAATTAATCATTTGATAAAGGCAAGTATACCTTATCGCAAGTAATACAGGATATTTTTAGAAAATATCGGGATCGTATATTTCCGCGGGTCGTGTTGATTATGCTACTTCGAGGGACGAACTATTATTTTATCGGAATAATATTTTTAGTTGATTTAACTAGAGTTCTAAATGATAAAATGCGAAAGATGATTTAAGCGATTTACTAGAGTTCTAAGTGATGAGAAATATAGCGCGCGACGTCGAATTACCTTGAGACGAAAATAGATTTTTCGTAGAATTAAAAGTGATGACTTTTCAAAATATTAAGATGACTTGGCCGTGGAGGTTCCATAATTATGAACGCTCCTCTCTCGAGGGTACGCCCACCTGAGATTATGAATATTCGACCGAACTCTCGTTCTACAATCGAATGTTCTTAATACTCGCTTTATGTTGCGAACCCCGCTATTGGGTTTTTATTTCAAATTCGGGAGAGTTACCTCGTCCTCTCTCGAGGGTAGAGCGCACTTCTCTTTACCCGTGAGTGATCAGTCCGTACACACGAGCCTCTCGGCTAACTAGGTACGAAACGGAAATGAAAACCACACATCGATTATGTGGCTCCACTCAACGTGATTCTCGGGTAAACCTTAAGCGTTAATTATTTTAGAAAGAGATGTTTTAATTTTTATAGAAAAACTATTTTTGTGTCCCAATGCTCTTCGACGTCGTGCGCTAAAGGAAATTAGCCACTCATCGGAATGGAGACGGCATTATCGGTTGAAAAATACATGTTTGATAATTAAAGCGGATATAAGCGGATAAAAAGGAAATAAAAAGACTTATATAAAAACAGTAATAATATCCGTCCCAACCACCTTAAACAAGTGCTAAAAAGTTCTTAGCCTCTTATTTAAGAAGGGGGTGGTATAGAAATGAAAAGACTTATAAAGGTGCAGAAATAATATCCGTCCCAACCGACTTAAATAAGTGCTAAAGTAAATTAGCCTCTTATTTGAGAAGGGGGTGGTATATAGCAGTTATATAAAGACTGAAATAAAAACTAAGCTACAAAAAAGGAAAATACTATCTCATACACGCACACACTCTAAAAGAAACTGAAAAAGAAAGCGTTTAAAATGAAAGCGATAAAATAAGGCGAAAAAGAAAACGATAAAACTATTTTATGAAAGCTTGTAAATCTAAGCTATGAAAACAGTAAACCTAGATTATGAAAGCAATAAAACTAACTATAAAAGCAATAAAACTAAATTATGAAAGCAATAAAGCTAAACTCATACACGCACACACACTAACATTAATAAAAAGAAGATGATCCAAATGAGAAAAACATCATTTTATTTCTGAAATCAGCATTACAACTAGACTAGGAAGACGAAAAAAAACTACAAACGAACTTAAACTGAAATGCAGAAGAGAAGCTCACAATCACTCAAAAGAACTCACAATACAACAAAAACCACTCAAAATTTGGATGAAAATTACTTCAGCCGAGCCCCTCTATTTATAGGGAAAATTTGAGTTTTACACGCCCTAGGTCACGGGCGTGACTTGAATGTCACGGCCGTGACTTAGGGCGTGACATTTGCTCGGCTGTATTCGCCGCCTTCTGGAAGGTCTGGCCGTCAAACATGGCTGCACACGGGCGTGACTTGGTATGTCACGGGCGTGACTTGGTGAGTCACGGGCGTGACTATGGGTGGCTGATGTCGGCAGCATGGGTGCGGCTTCGAGACGTGACGCGCTGGCGGCTCACGGGCGTGACTCTGCTGGAACACGGGCGTGACTTGTAGAGTCACGGGCGTGACTTGATCAACTCTTCGAGATTTCACCTGAAAACGGCTGCCAGCTGGAAATTTGGTTTTTAAAATCACACGCCCTTGGTCACGGGCGTGACCTCGGGCGTGACTTGAGCGATTTGTCGGGATTTGATCTGAATTGAGCCGTCCCGTTGATATTTGATCTTTAAAATTACACGCCCTTGGTCACGGGCGTGTCTGAGGGCGTGACCTGTGAAAATTTTGCAAAAAATTGCAAAAACAAAAATAAAACTAAGTTAGAAACCAGAAATAATAAAGAAGCAATTTATTCATTAATTTACATAGAAAATTCACAATATTAATTAAAACTATACTAATACTTACACCAAAAATATATATATTTTATTACTTATCACACGTCTACAAAACTTCTCCAATGAATGTGCCAATATGATCACCACCTGTGAAGCCAAATTGGCCACCCTATCTGCATCTCTTCCTGAGCTTCATACCCTTATTCGAGAAGAACCTCTGTCGCCAAAAAGGTTTACATCCTTCCTAAAGGATATAAACCAGGGGGAGAGTTGCTCCAGAAACCCCTCTTGCCAGATTTTTGATCTCAACTAAAAGCTCAGGTTTAAATCTCTTCTCTCCAACACTAAGTATTCCCTCTAACTCTTTTATAGGCTCCACTCCTCTCAAATCACTCTGACTACACTTTCATCAAACATTTTCGTGAATCCTCCTCTTACAACACTGAAGGGGAGCATGATGTGGATTCAGCATTCAGAACTGATGATCCTTATAACCAGGGGGAGATTCCTGTAGTAAAGGACCCAGTAATCCAGGGGGAGGAAGAAGCAGCCACCTCAGATGATTGGAATGGCCAGGTATGGATTAATGCACCCTCCTGTGATGAGGAACAGCAGCATCATTCTCCTGGCTTCTCTGCCAGTTACATCAAGCTAAAGACACCTCTGCTTGAGGACATCTCTGCAACAGAGCTTGGAGAAGACAATCATCCCTTCACAGAAAACACTCTACCAGAAATATTTCCTCCCTCTACTACAGAACATCTAAGAACTCTTCTTAAAATAGCTCCCTCTCCACCCAAAGAGAAAACTCCTCCTTCTTCTCTACCTCCTCTGCTACCTCTACCTCCACAAGCAGCAAGACTCCCTAAACAGATCATATCTAGGCAAAGTCCAGGAGGACAGATAAAGAGAAAAAGGGAAGTCACTCCCCACTGGCAAAATTTTTCTAAAGAAGAAAGGAAGGAGTTTGCAAAAGAAAAGAAGTATAGAAAAGCATGTGAGCAAATAAAAAGATTTGAAAAGATGCCTAGTATCTGTCCTAACAGTCCTGTCAAGGAGTACCATGATCCTGACATGGAAAAGAGGCATGAAGAGATAAGAGAAAGAAAACTGTATGAATACGAAGCAGCTAGAAAAGAAGTGGAAGATAAAAGGAAAGCTTGGATGGAAAAGATTAACAAGGGAATGACTAAGGAACAAATCCTTGCTGAATCTTCCATCAAAATTCCAAATAAGTTGTTTGATATTGAAGCTTATCGAAAGAAAAATCCTCAGGCAGGGACTATCCTGGATAAGGGTCAAAAGGACAAGAAGGGTATAGGATGTACAGAAGATACATACATTCCCTATAAAAAGCCATCAAGACCTGCAAAGTTAGATTCCTGGAAAGGGAAAGGAAAAATGACTGAGAGTCCTATGAAATAGGAATCAGAGAAGAAAACAAAGTTTAGGCCAAAGGTTGATAACAAAGGACCTCCTGGGCCCAAGCCTGCACAAAAAGAATCTCACAACATTACCATTGAGATGATTGATGAAAAGGCAGCAATCATCATCAGCAAAGGCTACTCCATAAATGACACTATTCCTGATGGTGATAAACTCTTGGAAAAACTGCATACAATCATCAGGAATGTTCAGGAAAGACCTGATAGAGCCAGGGGATAAATTTTTGATGCCATTCATGACTTATCTAGGAAACTTTATTCTGCTTTTGTCAACTTCATGTACAAAAAGAAGTTTCTAGTTTAATTCTTGTGAAAGACAAATACTTGACATGTGCTTTCTTTTCCTAATCTCTTTCCTTCTACTCAATATATTTCTTATCTTTACAAATGCTGTGCTGGGTTAATTATATGCTAGTACAATTTCCCTCTAAATAGGGTTAAGACAAATAGGGGGAGATTGTTGGGAAAATGATTTCTCTTAACCCCTAGAAATGAATTCTAAGAATGAAAAAAACAAGGCTAAGTAAATATGCGTCGAATAGTATTCGACGTTTCCTTCAGGTTGAGTCGAAGTAACTCTAGGAAGATTTTGACGTAAGTCTAGTCGACGCCACTCTAATTTCTAGTCGACGCATCTAATGAAGTCTACGCACCTTAGTCGACGCACCTTCCTTATTTTTCTCTCGACGTCCAGAAAGGATGCTCTCGACGCTTGCGTCGAATAGTAATCGACGCACGTCGATTTCCATGACAGAATTTGAATATGCGCCAGATCTCTTTCCTTCTTTCAATAGATCTGATTTATATGGAATAAGTGTCAATATTTTATAGCCGTTCTGAATCATTCTTTCCTTATATCTGATTCTTGGCTAATTTGTATTTAACTTATTTGGATATTATTTGAAATCTGAATTGGTTCTTTCCTTCTACAGAAATAAATATTATGGAAACATTTTCATCTTTCTATTTTTTTGACTGCTAATTAATTATCCTCCTATAGCATTATTTTGAATACACAGAGCTATAAATAAAGAGGAGGTCGGCAGAAAATGACAGTTGAGTGATCCACCACATACATTTTGAAATAGAGGAAAAAGCTCCCAAGAGAAAAGAGAGAAATTGAGAAAAAGCTCTGCAGCAACATTCAACCACCTCTTCTTCTTCTGCTTCTGAAATCACACTGCTGCAAAATCTGATAGCTCTCACAAAGAGAGAAAGTCTGCAAATCTTCTTCTCTCTATAGAAGAAAGATTCAATTCACTTCTTGTGCTTCCAATCTTCTTGCTAGGAAGAAGTTTCATTCTTGTCCTTATATCTTTCCTGCTTTCTTTCTTACATCTAACATTGTAAAAGAGTTTTTAGAATCTCTCTTCAAAAAATTCAGTGTACTGGTTCTAAGAGTCTCCTTGTCAAAAGACTCAGTTGGTTCTAAGAGTCTCCTTGTCAAAAGACTCAGGGTGGTTCTAAGAGTCTCCTTATCAAAAGACTCAGTACAAGATAGTGAATTCCTACCAAGGGGGTAGAAGAGTGAACTACCCAAAGTTTGGGGAACCACTATATTTTCTTGTGTTGTGCTGTGATTTATTTTCTTGCATTTACTTTATTTTCTTGCTTAATTCTTGTTGGTGTGTGGGAAGCTCTAATCTGTGATTATACACATATATATATATTAACTTTGCACAAAGTATTTTTAATCTCTATTCACCCCCACCTCTAAAGAATTCTAGTGAGGTTAACTGTGCACTTTCAAATTTAAAGAAGGAATCACCAAAAATATTTGTCTAATAAATATGGGAAAATTACCTGACCTTAGATCAATCAGAAAAGTCTACTGGCCAAATTTCAGAATTTATCAAGACTAATTAATCACCTAAATAAATATTCCAAGTAAAGTCATGCTAGGGAAAATTATGAAGGAACCTACTGATGAATAATTCCAAAAATTATACAAAAATTCAGAGAGCTTTCTATAGTCCTAAAATGTCCTACCACCAAATTTCATAATTTTCCAGAGGTTATTTGGCCCTTAATTATTTGTTACATTCTTAAGACCAAATATATGGTTTGTGAATGAAGTGCTAAATAAATTAATTCAATAATTACTCAAAAATTACCAGAGATCTATTACATGGTTATGAGGGTACCACCATACTTTCATCACCATCCAAGTTGATTTGAGCATGTAAATTTCTCTTATAAGGAGGTTCTCAAAAATGATTATAACCCAATTCAGAGAGAATAATAGGTCCTAAAATTCTCTTAAAATTTCCGAGGGAATATTTACTCGCCATGAGATTTTTCTACCAAGTTTCATGACCATCCAAGGACATGTGCCCCTATGTCCTTCACAAAGCCTAAAGTGCAACCCTAATGTTAAAACTAGGGTCCTAGAACATATCCACCCTGCATCACCCCAAATTACTCAAGGGGTTGTTTTAAGTGGTCCTAAATTAGTGGCCAATGTTTCACACCACTTGGATGAGGTTTGACCACCTAATTCTAACATGTGCACTTTTAACCTAGTTTGACCAAATTTGACCAGACTTGGGTTAAGCAATTACCCAACCAAATCAGTCCCAATTGGGCTGAAATTTTTACCAGCGCCATATAATAGCACTGAAGAGCACCCACCAAAATTTGGAGGGGATTAGAGGTCATTAGACCCTATAATTAAATATTATATGAATTATTAAATTATTACCAAAACCTGCGAATAGCCTGGGTTTCAATTTTCATGCCCATATCACTTCTCTATCAAAAGCTATTCAAGAAAAGGTGACTGCCCTACCCTAGGGACCAGTCCCACCAAAATGGCTCCACAGGGAGCTACAGTGCCCCTATTGGGTTGAAACAAATTTTCAATTAAACTACACACCATAGACTACAACTTTGATTTTGGGCACTTTTTCATCAGAGGGCAGTATGTATTTTTAATAATTAAATCAAAGTAATGCAGGAAGTGTGACAAAATGAAATGATCATATATCATAATTACTTAAATCTGCGAATAGCAGATAGCGGCAGATCCGAAGGCTCACCGTCATCGTCCCCAAATAATGGACGGCTCGTGACATCCCCTCCTGGGCGTCTTTGCGGGATGATTTCCCGGCCACCTGTGCCTGTTCCCGGCCGGTCAATGACACCACCACCTCCGTTGAGGTGGTGGCCAGAGATAGATGGTGGTTGGCCGGCCAGAGGTGGTCGGAATCAGGGTTTAGAGGAGGGGCGAAATCTCGGAAAGGAGCCTCATTCAGTGGCTTGATCCGAGCCTAATTTGGCTCGAATCAAGCCCCACGTTGAAAGAGATCTAGCACTAAAGGAGAGGAAGCGGATCAGACCGGTGTGGGGGCCTGGTGTCGTGAATTCCGGCGGGTCGCCATTGTCGGAGGTGGTGCTTTCAGCGCCATGTCGATCTAGGCTCCTGGTGCTCGATTTCTTCGGGGAAGAGGGGTGTTTCATTCCTCTCCGACTCCTGAAGGTGTTAAAGAGTTCAATTGGGGGAGGGGAGGAGCCATGACATCAATTGCCATTATCACCATTAATGGTGATTTTGTTTACATATGGGGGGGGGGAATGAATTGGGCATCAATGTGGCCGGGAGAAGGTTGGAAACTTCTCCTCTCCTCAAGGGGAGATGAATGGTTCCATTATTGGAGGAGATGGGAGGTTTCCTCTTCCTTTCCATTAACTCCCCTTCCTTCTCTCTCTTTCGAATTAGGGTTTTCTCTCTCTTGGCTGATTTTCCTGAAATTGAATGTCCTATTCAGTAGCACTCAACCCCATTAGGTGGTGGACCACCTTAATTGGGTCTAGCCCAAGAGGATTGGGCTTGATTTGGGCAAATTAGGTCATTTTGACATAAATTTAGGACAAGGTTGACTTTGGTCAAATTGACCATTTGGGTTGACCACAATGGGTGGGTGGTGACCCCTTGGACTCCCTTAAGGGTTAGGGAGGTCTAGGTGGAGTCAATTTGGCAAGGTGAGGGATTGTTGACCCTTAATAGGTCACTTTGACCAAAATAGGGCTAGGGCTGACTTTAGTAAAATTAGCCAAATTGGAGGCCCCATGATAGGGCTTTTTGGTCCATTGGGTCCCTAGTATCCTTATAAAAGTAGGGGTAAGGTCAATTTGGAATGGTGGAGGCCAATTGGCCCTAATTAAGCTACTTTGACCAATTTAGGGTTAGGGTTGACTTTGGTCAATTTGGCCTCGTTGGTTGACCCCAATGGGTCCTTGGTGCTCTAAGGGGACCCCTAATGGGTTAGGGATGTTATGGTGGGGTCAATGAATCAAGGTGAGGCCCTAAAGTCCAACCCTGAGCTTGATATCTGAAAATTGCTATTTGCAGACCACTTGGCTTTTCTCCTTCTTGCCTATGTTCACATGGTCTTAAGTGCTTCCTATGGTTTTTTCATGACCTAGTCATGACAATACCAACTTGGGGGTCTAGTTGTTTGGGGGATGTTACAAATCCCAATACATAAAAATAAAAATTTCGTCACCGAAATTCAGGTTAGGCGTGTTGGGTTCCTATATCAAGTGATTAGATGTAACATCCCAAACAGAAATTAAGTTATACCTATCGTAAAGAGCTCCGGATACTTTTGCTGCATCAAGTCCAGTGGCTCCCAGGTGTGCTCCTCCTGTCCATGATTCCTCCATAGGACCTTGACTAGCGGAACCTTCTTGTACCGCAGGACTCGCATCTCCGTATCATCTATCCGGACCGGCTCTAGGTGAACCGATTGATCAGTAGCTACTGGCCCCTCTGTAGTAGATATCTGTTGCTCTGGCCGTAGTAGAGCCCTCCTACGTGAGGAGACGTGGAAGATGTCGTGTAGCCCCGCTTACTCTGGCGGTAGCTCCAGTATTTAAGCCAAGGGGCCGATCCGCTCCAAGATCCTATAAGGCCCCATATATCTCGGACTGAGCTTCTTCTGCCCTCGTACCAGCGAGACTCCATGCATCTGACGTATCTTCAAGAACACCCGATCTCCCACCTGGAACTCTACCATACGATGTCGCTCGTCGTAATACTTGGCCTGCCTGCTCTGGGCCTCCAGCATCCTATCTCGAATCAGCCTCACTTGAGCCTCCGTGTCCTCCACGAACTCTGAGCTAATCGCCTTGGGATCCTCATCCTGGATCCAAGATAATGGGGTCCTGAACCTTTGTTCGTATAATGCCTCGTAGGGTGCCATGCCTATGCTAGCCTGGTGGCTATTGTTGTACGAGAACTCGACCAATGACAAAAGTCTCTCCCATGGCTCCCCGCGGTCCAGGATGCATAGACGTAGAAGATCCTCCAAGGTCCGGTTGGTACGCTCCGTCTGCCCTTCTATCTGGGGGTGGAATGCAGTGCTGAATGTCAGTCGTGTGCCTAAGTAAGCCTGCACCGCTCTCCACTCCCTTGATGTGAATCGTCCATCCTGGTCCAACACAAACGTCCTAGGCACGCCATGGTACCGAACAAACTGCTCCATGAACCGTCATACTAAATCACCGACTGATGAGTCCTTCCTGACTGGAATGAATCGGGCAACCTTCGTCAATCTGTCAATGATCACTCATATCGAGTCATTCCCCTCATGTGATCGGGGGAGACCGTGTATAAAGTCCATCGCGATGTCATCAAACTTCCACTCCGACACCGGAGTGGCTGCAATAATCCGGTCGGGTTCTTGCATTCCGCCTTCACAAACTGGCAAGACTCGCAGTGGGTCACAAAATAATGATGTCCCTCTTAATGCCTGGCCAATACATGGTCCTCTTCAAGTCTGTCGTCATCTTGGTGATACCCGGGTGCACTGAATACCTACTGCAGTGAGCCTCTGTCATGATGTCTTCCCGAATCCGGCCTACTGCCGTTACATACACTCGGCCTCTAAAACTCAACAGGTTGTCCCTCAATGAATAGTCTCCAGCTGAGCCTGCCTCCAAGGCTCTAAATATCGGCTCTAACTTGGCATCCTGCCTCTGGCCATCCCTGATGCGGTCTCGGATGTCATATGTGGCACTCACCGCCTCCAGGTACTCCTCATAAAGCTCCGGGTCATCCTCGGATACCACGGAGATCTGTATGTCCTCGAGCATCCGTACTAGCTCCATGGCCATCAAGTGGGGCTCTGCTCCTGACGTGGTAGCTCTCCTGCTCAGAGCGTCTGCCACCACATTCGCCTTCCTCGGGTGGTAATGCATGGTGTAGTGGTATGACGCATCTCCTGGTATGACGCATCTGTATACACCTGAAATCCTTCCTTCCCCGATGGAAGTGTAAGGATGGGGGTTGTCGTAAGCCATCCTTTCATCTCCTGGAAGGCCGCCTCACACTGCGGCGTCCAAATAATTGCGGTCTCCTTCTCCGTTGGGGATGTGAGCGGGAGGGCTATCTGGGAAAACCCCTATACAAACTTCCGGTAATAATCGGCAAGTTCTAGGAAACTCCGCACGTCGGTGGCCGTCTTCAGCGGTGGCCAATCTCGTACTACCTGGATCATCGCTGGGTCCACTGCTAAGCCAGCTCCACTGATAATATGACCTAGGAAGGCCACCTCCTTCAGCCAAAACTGACACTTGCTGAACTTCGCATACAGGCGGTGCTCCCGAAGCTTCTCCATTGTTAGTGCGAAATGACGTGCATGTTCCTCCTCCATCCTCGAATAGATGAGGATGTCATCAATGAACACGATGACGAAGATGTCGAGGTATGGCTCGAACACCTGGTTCATCAGGCTCATAAATGCTGACGGTGCATTCGTGAGTTTGAATGTCATCACAATGAACTCATATAGTCCGTATCGGCTGCTGAAAGCTGTCTTCGGGATATCCTCCTCCTAAATCCGCAGCTGATAATATCCTGATCTCAAATACAGCTTCGAGAAGCAGTGGGCTCCCTCTAGCTGGTCAAATAGCTCGTCTATCCTCGACAAAGGGTACGTGTTCTAAATCGTCAACCTATTCAGGGCTCTATAATCGATGTATAATCTGAGCGTCCCATCCTTCTTCTTCATGAATAACACCGGAGCTCCCCAAGGTGAGGAACTCGGCCTAACGAACCCTGCTTCCACCAACTCCTGCAGCTGGCTCCGAAACTCCACTAGCTCCTTCGGGGCCATCTGATATGGAGCTCTGGATATCGGCTTAGCCCCCGACACCAATTGGATCTAAAAATCCTTCTAGCGATGCGGTGGCAGCCCTGGCAACTTCTCCGGGAATACGTCGGCAAAATCCCGCACTACTGGGATACTAGCCACAGAATTCTTTGCCTCGAACAGCACCTGATATACCTTATCTCCCTGTAGGTGGGCCTTGACGGCCTGAACAGATGATAATAAGAGACAGGAGGGAGGTTTGATACCTTCGACTACTACTTCTGTGTCCTCGTGCTTCAGAACAATCCTTCTTGTCGGGCAGTCAATCCGCGCATGGTTCCAATACAACCAATTCATGCATAGGATCAGGTCAAAGTCCTTCATCTTTAATTGCGTCGCCGACACTTCGAACAACTTCCCTCCGATCTCCGCATTCATGTTGCACTTTGCATTTGTTACTATCTCCGATCCGTCCGGGAACCGCACCCTCATGTGGATGCCCTCAAAGTGCTGGACTTGGTCCAGATCATCTACGAACTCTTCTGAGACGAACGAGTGTAAGGCACCCGTATCAAATAAAATGTATGCAGGCTTGCCGCAGACGAGTACTATACCTGAGTGGTTTTTGTTTGTTTGGTTCAATGCTAAGGTAAAACTAAAGCTTACTAAGCACTAATGAACATAAACAAAAGACATTAAGAGTACCTGTAATGACCCTTGCGAGGTCCCGGGGCTAAGCTAGGTCCAGGGCGTACATCTGGTCCATGTTCTGTCTCCGGTCTCCGCCCTGAAATCCACGGCCTCGACCACGTCCTCGGCCCACGAAATGCTGGGCCGGTGGGATAGCCTGTAGTGCTGGTGGTGCATTCCTCTGAGGGCAGTTCCTCCGGATGTGGCCTGGCTAATGGCAGTGGTAGCACTCCTGTGGGGGAGGTGGACCACCTCCTCCTATCCCTATCATCTCCCGCATCTGTAAGGGATGAGGAGACAACACTACCGGCTCCCTCTGCTCCTGCCTGTCCTCCTGGCGGGGTCGGTCCTCCGCACTTCTCTCTCCAATGTAACGACCCTTCTGCTTGTCTCTCCTGCCACTCCTTCCCTGGTCCTCTGACAGCCTCTTCCTACCTCGAACAAGGTGTTGGTCGGCTTCCAGCTTCTTGGCCATCTCCAGGTTTTTGGCCATGCTACCGTCAGAGACAAAAAGGAGGGCCTGCCTAAGCTCGTTACGGAGGCCCTTGTAGAATCTCTTTGCGTAGCCTGCATCATCCAGCTGGTAGGAGTCCGCAAACTGGGCTAAGTGTGTAAACTCCCGGTGATACTCCACCACTGTCCTGTTGCCCTGTCTCAGCTGCAGGAACTTGTCTTCCAGCTCATCCCTTGCTGACTGTGGTACATAGTGCTCCAGTAGCGCCGTCTTGAACTCATCCCATGAGATGTCAGCCGCCTCCAGTCCAGCATACGTGGTGTTTAGAAGTGACTTCCACCACCTCTTTGCATGAGATTCCAGGAACGAAACCACTAGTGGTACTGCCATGTTCGTCGGGCACTGTATCCCTGCCAGCATCTCGTACATGATGTCTACCCACTCCTCAGTCTACACAACTGTCTCCATCCCGAGGTATGATGGAGGGGAAAGACCTCAGAAGGCACTCATCCAGTTGGCCCCGGGGTTTGGCTGAGGAGTCGGTGCCTGCTGTGCCCTGAATGCCTCCAGTATGGCAGTCAATGTCTGCCCCATCTCCGTTTGCTGAAACGGAGTAGGAGCCGGTGGTGGTGGGACAACGTTTGGAGTTGGAGGCACTCCATGCTGTGGGGTAGGGTTCGTCGCTGGCTACAAAAGAAAATTAACACTTGTAAGAGGGTTTGCCTAAGAAATTCAGTTAAGAGTGGACTTTTCATGTGATTACCCATATGGGCACACCATTGCTTCCGCTACTTAGTTTTTCCTCAAACTAAACTCGCGTGGGGGTGGCCTAGGGTTTGTGGACTTCTTTTCTTCGGATCGAGGTTTCCTCTGATACGAGTTTGTAAGACCTTTTTTTTCTTTCAAAAACCCGGGTCTTATGCCCAGAACCGCCGCTTTGCGGTGACACCCTCGCCGACCATATCGATCGCAATAGAAGAAAGATATATAATTAGTTAACTAGAAATCAAGTCCACGTCACATGAATATAAAATCATCAAAAAGGATGTCCACGTAAGATAACTGAATGAAAGGTACTGAAATAAATAAGGAATCATGCCCTGTACATCAATTTCCTCACTACAAATTTCACTCGCGAAAACATAACTGCCAAAGCTAAAAGACACTCACGGATCCTGTCATCGGTGCTCCCGTGCTAGACTGTCCCACCTCCATCTGCACCGGCCTCTGGTGCTGCAGCGTCTCCTCGGTCCCCTAAAATGATAAGGTCCACCGACCGTCAGTCAAAATTAACTAAGCCAATCTTCCACCCCTCCAACGGTGAATCCTAGGCACCGTGCGGGAAGGATGAAGCAGAGGACATCAAGGGTATAATCAAGAGCAGGTGACAGTGAGTCTAACTACGGAAGGGTTTATTGGTAAGCAATATATAGTACAATGAGTAAAGCAGTAGTAAGTAAAACAATAACAAGTAAGCAGTGGTAATAAGTAAAGCAGTAGTAAAGAAATATAACCTTAATTTATAGGAATGCTCACACAAACCTATAGACCAAGGGGTCGTTTAACAGGGCCTATCATATAAAAAGTCCCATAACCGATTTATATGATAAGGGTAAGGGTTGAAATGCAATGTTATGTTATGTCATGCAAAGTATGTAGTTTAATGCTATGTTCATACAAGTGCAACTCACACACTACGACTCTATGCGCACAGACCTTTAGTTCCCCCTTTTTGGAGCTAGCAAAATTCCCAGGATACATCCGTAGTGGCAAACGGAAGCGGTAGGTTGGGCCTCGCCCACTTCTAGGTTGGTATCTGCACTACCTAACCTAGACCTATCGTACGCCTCAACGCTAAGAACACAACAACGGAGCTCCTACGTACTCTTACTGTCTAGTCCACCAGACTTTTCCTTAGTAAAGTGTTAACCACACTTACTGAGCCAAAGTATCGTCGTCGGTGCGACGACCGTCAACACTAATGACCCACCACCTTATGCACATACAATATATCCTACTATATCCTGAGACACAAGGCTCCCCGAGCTAACCTGCCCGTCATCATAACCTTCCGAGCCAACGGCTCACCGGACCAACCCGTCCGTACCAATAAGATTTACTGAGTCACAAGCTCACCAGACTAATTAGCCTGCTGCTGCAACCATAAAGCCTACCGCTCGTAAGATCAAACAAATAACCTCCCATAATTCATGGGAGGTGGGTGTGTGATTTATTAAGTTAATCTTACACAACCATTTATACCTATAATTTATGGTTAATCTTGGACTTCCCGAGGATTACCCTGTGAGAGGCTCGCAGCGGTACTAAGAGGTACGATGGGATGATATCCCAAACCTCCCTTTCTAAAGACACTTAATGTTATTGGTATCTACCCATAGGAATACCTTTCTTATAGTTTCACTTGAACTATCCCTAAGCATTTTATGACCCGCTAAGGGAAAGACGATCTTTCGTCAATCCCGAACACAACTTTACCCCATAACTTTTCGAGTACACCCAACATATAGACTTCCAATGGTGATCACACATCTTCTATAACAGACTAGGTACACCATCTACCTCTTACTCCCACCTAATGAATCCATCAAATACTCAAGATTTACAGTTTTTCTATACGCAGACCAAATGAGTTATATGAGTTGCATAAGGGGAAGTACCCCAAATATTCATCCAACTGACCCAAGATTATTACTGGGTATCTATCATGTTATTCTAAGTGTAAATCCAGAGGATCATAGTTTTCCTTATTTAATTAACATTTATTATAGTTTTCCTCAACATTGACCCAGTATGAAATTGAACGTGAAGTATAAAATTCTCTTATGATATGACCTCCACAAAATTATGGAAAATCTATGAGGTCAAAAAAAAAATAGTAACTACATAATATCAAAATTTTGCAGTAAGGGGTTGACCTCTAATTATGATATTGAACAATTATCCCAAATTAGAATTTTAAGAAGGAATCACCAAAAATATTTGTCTAATAAATATGGGAAAATTACCCGACCTTAATATAAATCCGAAAAGTCTACTGGCCAAATTTAAGAATTTATCAAGACTAATTAATCACCTAAATAAATATTCCAAGTAAAGTCATACTAGGGAAGATTATGAAGAAACCTACTGATGAATAATTCCAAAAATTATACAAAAATTCAGAGAGTTTTCTATAGTCCTAAAATGTCCTACCACCAAATTTCATAATTTTCCAGAGGTTATTTGGCCCTTAATTATTTGTTACATTCTTAAGACCAAATAGATGGTTTGTGAATGAAGTGCTAAATTAATTCAATAATTATCCAAAAATTACCAGAGATCAATTGCATGGTTATGAGGGTACCACCAAACTTTCATCTCCATCCAAGTTGATTTGAGCATGTAAATTTCTCTTATAAGGAGGTTCCTAAAAATGATTATAACCCAATTCAGAGAGAATAATAGGTCCTAAAATTCTGAAAAATTTCCTAGGGAATATTTACACCCCATGAGCTTATCTACGAAATTTCATGACCATCCAAGGACATATGCCCCTATGTCCTTCACAAAGCCTAAAGTGCAACCCTAAGGTTAAAACTAGGGTCCTAGGGCATATCCACACCGCATCTCCCAAATTACTCAAGGGGTGTATTAAGCGGTCCTAAACCAGGGGCCAAAGTTTCACACCGCTTGGATGAGGCTTGACCACCTAATTCTAACATGTCCACTTTTAACCTAGTTTGACCAAATTTGACCAGACTTGGGTTAAGCAATTACCCAACCAATTCAGTCCCAATTGGGCTGAAATTGTTACCAGGGTCATATAATAACCCTAAAGGGCACCCAACAAAATTTGGAGGGGATTGGAGGTCATTAGACCATATAATTAAATATTATATGAATTATTAAATTATTACCAAAACCTTAGAAAAATGTTCCCCTAAAATTCCCAGCTTTGGATATGTTAAGGGGGTTAGTACAAATGGCCTAGGTTTCAATTTTCATGCCCATAGCACTTCCCTATCAAAAGTTATTCAAGAAAAGGTGACTTCCCTACCCTAGGGACCAGTCCCACAAAAATGGCTCCAAGGGAGCTACAATGCCCCTATTGGGATGAAACAAATTTTCAATTAAACTACACACCATAGGCTATAACTTTGATGTTGAGCACTTTTTCATCAGAGGGAAGTATAGATTTTTAATAATTAAATCAAAGTAATGCACGAAGTGTGACAAAATGAAATGATCATATATCATAACTATTTAAATCTGCGAATAGCAGATAGAGGCAGATCCGACAGCTCACTGTCATCATCCCCAAATAATGGACGGCTCGCGACAGCCCATCCTGGGCACCTTTGCGGGATGTTTTCCTGGCCACCTGTGCCTGTTCTCGGCCGGTTAATACCACCACCACCTCCGTTGAGGTGGTGGCCGGCGATAGATGGTGGTTGGCCAGCCGAAGGTGGTCAGAATCAGGGT
Source organism: Dactylorhiza incarnata (assembly GCA_033032865.1). NCBI lineage: Eukaryota > Viridiplantae > Streptophyta > Magnoliopsida > Asparagales > Orchidaceae > Dactylorhiza > Dactylorhiza incarnata. The sequence continues at coordinate 1,762,360 of JAWHQI010000336.1, forward strand.
TTAGAGGAGGGGCAAAATCTTGAAAATGAGCCTCTTTCAGTGGCTTGATCTGAGCCCAATTTGGCTCGAATCAAGCCCCAAGTTGAGAGAGATCTAGCACTAGAGGAGAGGAAACAGATCTGACCTGTGTGGGGGCCTGGTGTCGCGAATTCTGGCGGGTCTCCATTGCCGGAGGTGGTGCTTTCGGCGCCATGTCGATCTAGGCTCCTGGTGCTCGATTTCTTTGGGGAAGAGGGGGGTTTCATTCCTCTCCGACTCCTGAAGGCGTTAAAGAGTTCAATTGGGGGAGGGGAGGAGCCATGACATCAATTGCCATTATCACCATTAATGGTGATTTCGGTTACATATGGGGGGGGGGGGGATGAATTGGGCATCAATGTGGCCGGGAGAAGGCTGGAAACTTCTCCTCTCCTCAAGGGGAGATGAATGGTGCCATTATTGGAGGAGATGGGAGGTTTCCTCTTCCTTTCCATTAACTCCCCCTTCCTTCTCTCTCTTTCAAATTGAGGTTTTCTCTCTCCTGACCGATTTTCCTGAAATTAAATGGCCTATTCAGTAGCACTCAACCCCATTAGGTGGTGGACCACCTCAATTGGGTCTAGCCCAAGAGGATTGGGCTTGATTTGGGCAAATTAGGTCATTTTGACCAAAATTTAGGACAAGGTTGACATTGGTCAAATTGACCATTTAGGTTGACCACAATGGGTGGGTGGTGACCCCTTGGACTCCCTTAAGGGTTAGCGAGGCTTAGGTGGAGTCAATTTGGCAAGTTGAGGGTCAATTGACCCTTAATAGCTCACTTTGACCAAAATAGGGCTAGGGTTGACTTTGGTAAAATTGGTCAAATTGGAGGCCCCAGGATAGGGCGTTTTGGTCCATTGGGTCCCTAGTATCCTTATAAGGGTAGGGGTAAGGTTAATTTGGCATGGTGGGGGGCCAATTGGCCCTAATTAAGCTACTTTGACCAATTTAGGGTTAGGGTTGACTTTGGTCAATTTGGCCTATTTGGTTTACCCCAATGAGTCCTTGGTGCTCTAAGGGGACCCCTAATGGGTTAGGGATGATATGGTGGGGTCAATGAATCAAGGTGAGGCCATAAAGTCCAAACCTAGGCTTGATATCTGAAAATTGCTATTTGCAGACCACTTGGGATTTCTCTTTCTTGCCTATGTTCACATGGTCATAAGTGCTTCCTATGGTTTTGTCATGACCTAGTCATGACAAAACCAACTTGGGGGTCTAGTTGTTTGGGGGATGTTACATATGTTGCGGTTTGAGCATGGGCAATGCCTGTGCAGAGGCAGGTGAAGCCCGCCTAGATGCGGCCGAAGGCCGCCTGACATCATCGCGTTGGGGGCGGGTGAAGCCTGCCATCGCCGGCCGGGTACTGTCGCGTTTGGCCGTAGAGGCGGAGCCCCGTGTCGGGCACTCATATTTGTGTATATATAAATTAATAAATAAATATATATATGTATATATGTATATATATACACTATCTATAAAGATATATGGATGACTTTTTAATTCCATGCATTTAAAAGCCATCAAACAAATCATGTACATTGGATCTGAAGATTTAATCCTAATGCTGAACTGCAAATAGCAATTCAAGGCAAATTCTTCTCCCTCCCTTACACTGAAATCCCGAGCCTCCATGGTTAAAATAGGAGAGAGAGAGAGAGAGAGAGAGAGAGAGAGAGAGAGATAGAGAGAGAGAAAGTGAGGAGAGAGGGGGAGAGAGAGAAAAAATCTTTTTAATTATTTATGTATATTTTTGTTGCAAAATAAATATTATAATATTGATGTATATTTCTTACGATCATTTCGAGTACTCATATGTATATGTTGAGGGCACAGTCTTATGTATTTGTTGCGGGCGCAGCCTGCAGACACATCGAGCACGGGCAAAGCCTGTGCAGAGGCAGGTGAAGCCCACCTGGATGCGGGTGAAGGCCGCCTGACAGCATTGCGCTGGGGGCGGGTGAAGCCCGCTATCGCCGGTCGGGTACTATCGCGTTTGGCCATAGAGGAGGAGCCCTGTGTCGGGCACTCGTATGTGTGTGTGTATATATATATATAAATAAATATATATGCATATATATATAGACACACTATCTATAAAGATATATGGATAGTTTTATAATTTCATGCATTTAAAAGCCATCAAACAAATCATGTACATTCGATCTGAAGATTTAATTCTAATGCTGAACTACAAATAGAAATTCAAGGCAAATTCTTCTCCCTCCCTTATGCTGAAATCCCTAGCTTCCATGGTTAAAACAGGAGAGAGAGAGAGAGGAGAGAGGGGGAGAGAGAGAAAAAAATCTTTTTAATTATATATGTATATTTTTTTTGCAAAATAAATATTGTAATATTGATTTATATTTTTTTACGGTCATTTCGAGTACTCATATGTATATGTTGTGGGCGCAGCCCGCAGACGTGTTGAGCACGTGCAAAGCCTGTGCGAAGGCGGACGAAGCCCGCCTGGATGTGCCCGAAGGCCGCCCGACAACATCACGTCGGGGCGGGCGAAGCCTGCTGTCGCCGGCCTGGTACTATCGCACTTAGCAGTAAGGGCGGAGCCCCAGTGTCGGGCACTTGTGTGTGTGTATACTATATGAAGGGAAAAGTTGCCTTCGATTAAATATTTTAAATTGTCAAAATTACCCATATTTTTTAATAAAATGACTTAACATATATTATAATCTATTTCAAAAAAATTTAAAATATAATGTTACAATAGTAAAAACATCCAAAATCATATGACTTGAGTTATTAGCAACTAATATGAACTCGATATTCTACAACTACCATTCGTTTTGTTATTAACTTTGAATAAAACTCTAGGAAATACGAAAACGGGAGAAGATTAAAGGTTTTAATAAACAAAGTATAATATATATCATTTGAATACTTAAAATATATGATTATATGAACATACACACACAAGATATATATGAAGAGGGAGGAGGAAGAAAGAAGAATAAAAATATATGAAATATACTAAAGAAGCCTCTTTTATTCATGGTTCTTCTCATTCTCCCCTTCTCTTCATAGTGTTCCTCTCTAATTTGGATTTTCTCTCATTTTTGGATCAGATCAAGCATGCATTCTTCATGTCGAAATCTTCTATTTAAAGAGAACTTCTGTCGGCAGCAGTTTAACATGCACATGGTCATGTGTCATGGCCGTCTGTCTCAATCATCGCGCTGATTCACTCCTCTACGTGTGTGGTTGCCAGAACTTGAATAAAGCTGACGCACATGCTTGACACACGATCGTGTGCACTAGACCGTGTACCTCAAAAAATGTGCCTTCTCACTTCAAACTGTCGGCCAAGTGTTAGGACAGGAATCAAGGCTGTCTCTTGGTCGAATTGGTGTTTATCCCTTCATTCTTTTTATCCAAATACACATAACTTGCGTTATTTTGATTAAATCAATTATCCTTGCCTACACACTTAAGCAAATGTTAAAATACCAAATATCATATAAAACACGTATTTAATTTATTTTAAAGGAAATAAGCAATGATGAAGCATAAAATTATAATATATAATTTGGCTTCATAAAATACCCCCACACTTATCTTTTGTCATTCCATGGCAAAACATGCTATGTAACGAAATTCATTTTGTTTTAATAGAATACTAACAAAGTGTCTCATGACTCTCCCACTCTACATAATAGATGGAACTAACCTGATACACACAATATTATAACATGGAATTTATATAAAATATTAAGTTGTGTCACAAATAAAATATGAAATAATGTAACCACCATCGTTAGTATTCTTAACTTATGTAGAGTTGACTCTTCATGTCTTGTTTTAATGGAGTTATATGAATCAATCCAAATACAATCTTCTTACATATAGTACTATTCCTTAAAAAACCATACAATAATCTACAATTTTTTTAGGAAATGAAGGTAGGGATAAGAATCATTAGGACGTTTGATAGGTTGTATTAGTGTTTAGGAAATAAAGGAAAAGGATAAACATGTTAGCAATTTTTATCATTACTAAACCAAGTTGAGCTTTGTTCTTAAGAAATGATAATATTTATCCCTCAATATTTGTCTACACCCCCACACTTATTTTTTTGTAGTGTGTATTTTTTCTAATTTTCAACTCCTTTTTGCGCTTCTCTTTTTTAGAATTTTTTTACATATTTCTTTCATCATTCTTTTATAATACTCTCATCATCCTCACTTAGAAGTGAATCATAGGATCTCCAATAACATTCTATCTCATCATTTCTACATAGAAATGAATCATATAATTTTTTTTCTTTTTCTTTCTCCATCCTTCTTATGTTTTTTAGAATAAAAGCTTTTAGTAATGATACTTGGGATGGAGTTCTTGGCTTTGGTATTTTTAGTTGAGTTTACAAAAAGAACTAAGATAAAATGCTCAAAGGGGGATTTCAAGTGTTAAATGTGTCGGTTTAGATCTAAAATCTCAAACTAAATTACAGGCGGCCTAAATTATGTTCTTACTACTATCTTCATCCTTAATTATTATTCGAAATGTATAAAATTTTATGTTTTTGTACAAAGTAGAGGATCATAAGTAACTGACCATCATAAACTTTTTTAGCTTTTTATGAAAGAGGTACTACAATTTCATTAATTAAAATTGAGAGGTTATCAAATTAATAATAATTTCATAGAAAACTCATCTTTATAAAAATTTTAAAAACCGAGTTATTATGTCTATGTTCAAGCATAGCCTATCAAACTATGAGGAGAGTAGTTTTCATGAGACAATCTAGGCTAGACAGCAATAAAACTAATGAAAATTTTGACATTAAAAAGTTTTATCCTATAGTAAAAAAAGTAGTGGGGTGTAAAAAATTGGCTTCATTAATATATACAAATTCTAAAGTGTCATCAAAGGTGAATTTCCTAAAAGTGAATTAAAGCATTCAATGTCCCCCCACACTTAAAGTAGACAATGCCCGCACAAATAACGTGACTGCATAGCTGTGGTGGATCGTCAACATCTCGAGAAACTATGTCAAGTTCAATCAAGAGGGGATGGAGAGGGTGCTTCCTTTTCTCGTTATCATTGAGCATGAGCTCCTATTTTTTTTGCCTCAAATCACCTCTTCGCCACAGTTGTTGTAACTCATCATGACTCAAAGGAGGGTCACCTTCAGTAGGGATGATGGTAATTTTTTGCCTCTTGAGAGGTGGCATGGAATTGAATATCGATGTCGGCCTTTGCATCTATGAACTTGTAGTCGTAACCATCATACCCTTACCCTTCCACAACTCCCCGCCGCTACATCCCTGTTCGATGTTTCCGCCTTGTACGCATCTGCCTTATATGGCATTGTATTATGCGCCACTCCTCTGGCACATGAATTTTGGTGAAAATTTTGTTTTTCGAAAATTTAAATAAATTTTAGATCTTAGAGGAATATATGGTAGAATGATTGTTTTAATTTTCCATGTGTTGATGCATGTCATAGTGTATGATATTCATGTGGAGAAGGTGAAGTACATGGTGTGTTCTCATCGATTATCGCATGGCGATAGTCACAATAACGCTGCAATTTGCTATAGTTTTTATACCTATAGTTTTATACCTTTAGGTTGTTGCATGTCGATTATTATTTTTTTCTGTTTTTCTGCCGATTTTGGCTGAACCAAGTACCCGTTGTCATCATACTGCCCATCGTCTAGGATTTGATCAGTCTCATTTAAGAATAAAAAAGGCTACCGTCAGCATATCGTTAAATGTTTGGTTTGATAAAAAGACCATTCCTCATATTTGTGCCTTTTTTGAAGCAGCATGACTACTCCCCCTGTTGAGTGGAATAGATCGCTTCTCCTCCAAACAAGTATGGTCTTCTTATAACAATTTAGATGAGCCTTACAAGACTAAATGTTTTCCACCTATTACTTCATCTATCTAGAGGGCCCCGATTGAGATAACTCATGATGATTTGAGGTCAACATTTGGCCTTGTGGAGAGTTATTTTATGCTAGATGTGGTGGAGAAGTTTCGCAAGACAAGGGAATGGTCAGATATGAACAGTGCTTCACAGTATGATGGATAAGGACATGGTTACCATAGTTTCCACTTTGTGTCCAAATTCCCATACTATTTAGGATGTTCTTCGTCATACAATTCTTTTCAAAGCGGGTGACACAAAAATGATCAACACCTAACTTACTCTTATTACTTATCACAATATGAAGCACATGCCCTTTGATGTAGAAGACCTTCTTTTATCTCTAATGAGTTACACATATAAGCTAAACGATCCATCACATTAGTGTCTTAACACACTTCCTTTGGGTTGGATAATAAAAACAATTTTGTTTGCCAAGTATACACAGGTGGTTGAGGCGGCTACTTCATGGATTGCCTTCCGACAACATTGTTTCCAAAGTTGCATTTTCTAGTTGTTCAAGGTGTTTCTTATTCTCCTTCTGCACCTGATCCTTGACTTCTCCATGGGAAGATAGTCCATGAGACACGTTAAGATATTCAGGATATGTATGGAAAGGCAATTGTAAGGCTAGAAGGGAACCACTAAAACTACATAGGAAGATGGAAGTGATGAAGAAGATGATGCGACACATAAGTATGGTTCCCACGACAGTTGAGGATGATGAGTGGAAGGACTCAAATGATGACTCGACAAGAGTGTACACTCGTCATGACCCTAGAGAGTAGTGGGAGGGCTGATTTAAATTCTAGATTTTTTATGTTGTTTATGCTTTGGACTTTATTAGTGATTTCTGTCTATTTCTGGGTGCTATCACCTGTGGTAATTGCTAATGTTGCACGATAGCACCCAGAACTCTATCGTTCTGAACCATTGCACTTCTAATTTTCTATGGATTTTACTTTAGTGCTAGTTATCTGATAGCTTTTGAGATTGTCATTAATTTTTGTTTTCATGTGATGTGTAATTAACTATCTTGTATGAGTAATTGAAAAAAGAAATTTTGCTATGACCAATTATTTTGTGCGAAGTAGATTATGATAATGTGTTTCTTTTAGTTTTTATTTTACTTAATGTTATCTTATGATTATTATTGAGAGAGTGATTTGGGTAGCCAAACTGAACCTAAGGTGACGTCCCCTTTGGGTGCAATCATACTGAGCTGATCTACTCTGTGATGGAGATGGAGTCTTCATGTATGACGATCCATTTAAGAAGTTGATTTTAATTACTGATCTCCATTCATATCTTCATTCGATGTGTAAGTTTAGGGATAGTCTAAACACACCTAGGGGTGAATAGGTGTTGTCACTTTTTTGTTTTAGTAGTGGAATTAAAAGTAAAGCACAAAGGAAAGCAACTACAGAACACAAGAACACAAGGATCTATAGTTGTTCCCTAGTATGGGTACTCCACTTTCGCCCTTTGCCTATCTAGCAATGTGCTAGCCTCGACAATCTCCACCAAAATTCAGATCAATTGATCTTACAATCTCAGAGCAAAGCTCCTACCTCAGGAACACAACTTGGTTCCCTACCTTAGATCCCATAGCTCTAGATCCTACTTCAAATTCTATACAAGATTCCTACCTTAGATTCTACACAAGAATCCCACCATAGGCTCATAAAGAACCTTACCTCAGATCTCAAAGAAATCCTACCAAGAATTTGTATGAGTATATTTTATTACAACTTTTCTTATACTCAAAATGATATAACTATCTATGCTTAAGTGAAAGATTTGGGTTGATCTATAATACACCTAGAGGGAGGAGGGGTGATTAGGTGTTTTCAATGTTATTTGCTACTTTAAAATTCTAGCTATCACAACACAGAAACAACATCGAAAGCACATAGGATTTATAGTGGTTCCCTTCAAGACAATGTGTCAAGAGATATTCCATTATCCCTCCCACCTATCTACCAATGAGCTAGACTAGGCAACTTCTCCAACTCCGATCTGTTCTCAATAAGCAGATCTTACAACTCAGGCTCACACAGAACCCTACCAACAACTCAGACTTTACAAGTCTTACAACAACTCAGATCTTCACCAAGATCCTACAAAACTCAGGCTCACAAAGAACTCTACCAAACTCAGGCTCACACAGAACCCTACCAATCTCAGATCTGTTACAAGATCTTACAATCTCGGGCTCACAAAGAACCCGACAAAATAAGAAAGATGTTTTTTCTGTTGCAGAAGAGAAGGCTTCAAGATATAAGCTTTAGAATGAATGGTCTTCTTCTTCTTCTTGCAAATATAAGCCCAGAGATCTTTTGAATCATTGAACCTTTCTTGAGAATCTTCTTCAAAAAATATCATATGAGCTTTTCAACAAAGGAAGAAGATTCTTTCTTTCTTTTTCTTTGATCTTCACTTCAAAAAATATCATATGAACTTTTCAACAAATGAAGAAGATTCTTTCTTTCTTTTTCTTTGATATTCACAACACAGCAATGAAGTCTTCTTCTTTAGCACTGTTCTCTCTTTTCTTTTTGTATGTGTGAGAATAAGAGTGAGAAAAAATAACTGTATCGAGTGTACTCAAAAATCGAAACTTTTTCTCTTTTATACTCTTCTGCAATTTTGCATAAATGTCCTTATTGAATTATTCCATAATTAATTTGCCAGTTAGGAATGTTGACAGAAACGACATAATATATTATCATAAATGCTTTGCCGTTCTTGGAACTTGCAAAATATGAAAGTGAATAATATTCTTCATTAATGCTGTGTAACAGCTATATTCCGTGGAGAATATATCATTTAGTATTCCTTGATTAGCGCATAAGACAGGCGACATGCACTTTCCCTGTATTTCAATTTTTGTTAAAATCTACGCATTAAATGTAGCTCAGCATCTGTCATGATGATAAATTTCCTTTAAGCCGATATCGTCTTGATCATCTCGACGATATATAATCTTTGCGATAATATAATTGACATACTTCTTTCTTCAAGACTTTACTTGTTATTTCAACAATACTGCTTCTTCTAGACGACATCATCGAGATGTTTTCTTCTACACAATATGTCTTCAATATTCAAGACGATGTATCTTCTTCAAGACGATATCGTTGAGACATCTTAACTTTGCTTTCTCAATGATAAAGCTTCTTCAAAATAATATTGTTGAAACTGTCTCGACGATATGTTTCCTTTCTCAACGATTTTTCTACTAAGCATTGAGACGTTATTTTTCTTAGTGAATCTTCATTACTTTTATAGTCTTGACATTAGTAATGTAGCTTTGATGTATCTGTCACAACATGAACTTAAACATAGCAACAAAAACAACTTGGCTTATCTATATTTGTGTTCCTTCTTAAAATCTAGGATCATTGAGGGCATATTTCCCAACAATCTCCCCCTCTTTGAAGAAGCCAAAACTTACAAGTATAGATAGGCTTGACTAACAAATATAAATAATAATGATCATTCAAAAATTTAAGCATTAAATATAATGATTAACTATTGTCCCATGCATCAAAAGTATATTAGACAAAAATGTTAACATGGAATAGTGCATAGTGATCATAGAACCAATGTTTTCATCACTCCTCTTTGTTGGAATATGGTCTTCCGCATCTCCTAGGTTTGAGAATAACAAATCCTATGTGTATTTGATCTTGTGTGTTTAAGTGTGCAGGAAATAAAGTCCATATGACTCAAGGATGACATAAGAAGGTTGCCCCCAATATTGGGCCAACAAATCCAACATGCCCACTAGCACCGGCGGTAGCATATAGCGCCTGGCGCTAGCAATGATTAGCGCAATACCGGGAGTACATTTAGAAGGCGCTAGCGCCAGGCGGTAGCGCAGAGCACAGAAGGCAAGACGAAAATGTTTCCTCGGATTGAAGATTCGCTTGCGCCGAATATGTCCTAATATGGGATAGCACCGACGGTAGCGGTAGCGCTGGCACTAGCGCTGAGGCTATAAATTGGACTTCTCTTCTCTCATTTTACAACATCTGAGAGAGAAAGAGGTTGAGTGCTAGAATTCCAGAGCCTAATTTGGCCGAAAGTTGATCTCCCACCAAAGCTCTGCAAATTTCTGAAGGAGGAGTTCTTCACGCCGAATCCAAACGACGTCCACTTCAATAATGCTTATCCTACATCGGATCATTATCTCCAACTTCAGAAGTTCTTCAAGAGGGAGTTTTTATTATTATCATTTCATTTTCCTTGTAAACCATTAGAGAATTCGCCTCGTGTTGGCGACTAGGTCTAGGTAGGACTTAGGGCTGAAATTCGCCTTGTGTTGGCGACTAGATCTAAGTTAGGTCTAGGTGGTGCTCAAGGTCATATCCTGGGTTGGATTGGCTAGAGCGGCTTGAGGCCGAAACAGGGGAAGGATAGGCTAGGGCCACCGGTTTGTGGGGATGCGAGTCGGGATAGAAAACAAAAGGAGTTTATTATTATTCGCCACCGATTTCTAGCGTTATAGAAATCAAATTTTGTAAAACCATATTTCATATTAATAAAGCATGTCTCTACTTTATTTCAATTGTTTTGTTTGATTTCTCACCTTCTTAATCACTTATTATTTCAAGATAATCAAAATATAAGAAAAAGTTTTAAAACCTTTATTCAACCGCCCTCTAAGGGCGCCTACCGATCCAACAAGTGGTATCAGAGGGAGGTTATTCCAATAGGCTTAACAACCGGGAATAATGGTGTCTCATGATCTCACTTCTATTAGTGGGGCAAATTTTTATGAAGAAGAAAAATCACTAACACCACCTTTATTTAAAGGGATAAATTATGAAGGGTGGAAAATTTTAATGTAAAGGTTTATTAAAACTTTAGATATCGAAGCATGCAATTTAGCAATAGTAAGACGAGCAGATGAATCAAATAAAAAGGAACGTCATCTAAATGCAAAAGCCAAACATTATTTATTTTGTGGTCTATCAAATGAAGTTTTCAAATTAATATATTGTTTTTTAGTGCATACAAAGTATGGAAATTTCTTGAAGAAATGTACGATCTTCCTCTTGCAGGTATGAATAAATATAGGAGGAGAAGGACATACAAGCATCCACCATTATTCAAGAAGATCTCTCTCGTAGCAAAGCCATGGAGATCATGGAAATTAACTTAGAAAAAGAGAGCAATACATCAAGAGAAAAAGAAGATGAAAATTCATCTATGATGGAGGAAGGCCTAAAAGATGACGAAGGAAGTTCATGTTCATATTTTGCCTCTTCCAATAGCGCTGTAAGAAAGTCTAATTCTTCTTCTTGTGTGATAACATCTATCTCTAGTTTCAATATACTAACAATGGCTAAACGTAAGATCAAGAAATTAAAAATTACTAATAAAAATTTAAGTTTAGAAAATAAGAGGTTAAAAGCTAATGTTAATTTAGAATCTAATTGTGATGTGGTTTCTCCATCTTGTCCTTCAATTGAAAATACAAAACCTTGTTTTGATTGTAATAATATTAAAGAAAAATTTAAGGAACTTGAAAAGGAACTTATTTTTGTAAAAGAACATAATGAAAAATTATCCTTAGAAAATTCATCTCTGAAAAGTGATTGTGCTACATGCCAAAATTATAAAATTGAAATCAAAGAGATGGACGAAACATTTGAGGAATTTAGAAATGACTATCAAAATCATATTGACTCTATTGTCTCAACTCTTAAAAATAGCACAATAGCTTATTATAAAGCTAGGCATAATCTAAAGATCAAGAATGATGAATTAAAATCAAAGATCACCTTGCTTATGAAAATTATAAATTCACAATATCAAACTATATCTAAAAACAAGTTGAATATGAATATGAACATCATAACTAAGTTTAATAATGGGAGTAAGGAACACAAAGGATTTGTAAATCAAAATCAAAATCATCATTATTTACAAAATCATATTTCTCCCAACTCAAAATTAAAATTGCACAAATTTCCTATGAACAATATTTTTAAAGATTATCACAATGGAAATTTGATATATAAGAATAACATTAAACCAAAGTGTGAATGGAGGCCCAAAATTAAAAATGAAACATTAATTTCACATGAAAGGACCCATTCATCACTAACTACCCACAAAAATACACGATATATTTGGGTACCCAAAGGAACCACCACACTTGGTCCTCTTTGGATACCTAAATCTCTTATTCATTAGGTATCACCAAATGCATGAAGTAGAATATTTTCAAAATGAAATATACAAATTTCTACTTCATGATATGCCTTAATTTATTTTTTTTGTTTTTATTTTGCTATCATGGTATGGTCATCATATAGACACAAGACTTTATCACTTAAAGATTTATAAATCAAATTATCAAATTTTAAAGTCATACCTTTTATTTCTAATGACCAATCCATTCTTCCTAAAACTCATTGTCTATATATATCATATATCATCAACATAAATTGAATTCAAAATTTTATATGAAATTTCAAGTCATATGATTTCAAATATATACTACTTCATATGATTTCAAATTTGCTTAAACGTCTCCACGTCATATGACTTCAAATTTATAAATAAAACATAAAACATACACCTTCAAAAAAAACTAACAAAGAAGGACCAGATAAAGATAGCCAAACATCCAAAAACAACAAAAGTAAATATAACAGATAGCGCTAGCGCTAGCAGGTATCGCTGGAGCTAGCAGACAGTAACCAAGAACATAGGTTCAAATTCCTGTATTATTACAAAACTAAAAACTTAGTTACCCTCAGGTCCTTTCTATTCCACTACTCTTCCTCATCTACCTCTTCCACACATGAACTTGGTGACCGTCGTCTGCGTGTTTGCCGAATAGAATGTCTTGGCGGATCCTCTGCAGGGCTATCCCATTCCCTTCTTTCTTGTGATGATGACTTCAGCTATAAGGCCTTGATTATAACTTTCAACATCTTTTTCATGTCGGACACATCCTTCTTTACCTCTGATATATCCTCCTCCACCTGTGTCATCCATTCTCCCATATCATCTCGAAATCGATCAAATGAACCATCCTGTGTCTCTCGGGCTGACGCTCCTCGCCGAAGTGGTGGTCGAGTAGACGTTGATGGATCATTTGGGAGGGATGTAGCTCGTAAGTGTGAGGGATTGTAGATAGGAGGATAGCAATCCATAAGATAAAAACCAATCTCAACAGAAGGGTACATCATTTGAATGACCCTTTGTATGATGGCACCAAGGGGCAAGTTGTTACATCTTTGGTGGGAAGGTTGCTGTAACTTGTATGAGTAACAAATTAAGGAGAGTAACATGTCAGCCACATAAAATATTTCCTCATCCAAAATGAAATAGGTGACATAGCTAAGTTGTGTTGTGACCTTCGCTGTATGACCTAACTTCAGCTTAATAGTATGGCGTAATACATCTTGAACTACTAGGGCGTCTACTGTAAGTGTCGACAGAGAGGTGATCAGACTCCTGCATGCCCTATTATGTAGCACCAAGTTCACATTAGTCCAATCCCTATCCACCCTAAACTTCTCAACTATCTCCAACCGATCTGGATATTCTGTCAATCCAAACATGACCCTCAGTTTTTCATGGGTGATGTCACCACTTGTCCCTGCACCTGAGACCGCACTCCTCCATCCAGATCAGTCTGCGATGGGTCTTCTAAGTGCATATAAAACTCTCGTACTAACTCTGAAGAAAACCACTCCGAAAGAAACACATTCTACACTTCGGAGGTTGCGAACAATTGCATGATGTGATGGTGTCTTGGCATGGAAAACTCCACGTAATATGGAACACCTACTATTGCTGCCTCCACGGCTAGTCCTACGTGTTTCTTCCCTTTTGTTCCAGAAGCCATCTGCCACATTAAAAGAAAAATTAAAATTTAAGCAAAATTCATTAGCGCCTGGCACTAGCACTAGCGCCTGGCGCTAACACTAGCACCTGCAGTAGCGCCAACGCTAGTTCTCTGATCTGAAATGGTAAGATCTCTCTAAATATAAAATATTTCCAAATCCTAACCCTCTCAAATTGCTAGATCCAAGAAACCCACTAATCTAAGCTAAAATCAAATCTAAAAATCTCCATAAAAATTCAAAATGAAAAAAAAAATATAAAAATATTGAAGATTCTCTTTTTTCTTTTAGATCTATCATCAAAAACAAAAGTTTTTCATAAATCTTCATCACAAACATCAAAATCAAATATTTAGAACAAAAATCATAAAAATGATGAAGATTTGTTCTAGTTCCTCTTTTCAAAAATAAAAGAATCAAGCACTGAAGATCAATCATCTAAAACCACTTAATAACTTCAAATACCTTCATCTCTAACATCAAAATCAAAGTTTAAAACAAAAATCATAAGAAAAGATGAAGTTTTACCTTAGATCTATGAGTGGGCTGCGTTATCTTCTAGGGATTTTCAGGAGAGCTTGAGAGGCAATGGCCGAAATGACAAAGTGAAAAGGGAATTAAATAAAGCAGCGCTACCGCCAGCGCTATCATTAGCGCGAGTGGTATCGTTTGTTTATGTTTTTATGTATTTTTAAAATTTTCTAAAATACCTAAAATTATTCTCTATTATATGTACTATAGTTCTACAGTTCTGTTTTGACTTGATTTTTGAAAAAAAAAATTAAAACAAAAAAAACAAATGCGAAATTACAAAAAATATTTCTTTTACTCCTTTTTCTTTGTTTATTTGTTTAAATTCTATTTCTAAATTGAAAAATCAAATACATAAATATAAAACATAAAAACTAACAAAAAAACTATATGGAATTTATTGTGATAATGAAGCATGTTTTAAACTATCTTTAGAACTTCTACAATGTTCCAATTTATCTTGTCAAACTACTTTGAACATTGTTCTTATCATGCTTTGATATGTCTATTAATATGTGCATCAATTATATTGTACAAGTAGTGTAGAACCAAGCTTAGCATGCCTCTAAGTATGAGTAAATATTTTATGTTTGATAATGATATTTCTTCACACACTTTTTGGCTAAGTCTACTTGTGTTTTTAATCTAAAGATGCTTACTAGTGTATTGTAAGTGTACAATAAATTAAATTTGCACAAGTATCTTACCTACACTACACTTATTTGCACTTTTAAATATAAAGATAAATGGTTATACTTTCAAAATCTAATTGGTTTGCAAAGCAAGTATAATCGGAGAACTTTGTACAAAACAAAAACATGAAATAAATTGACAAATTTAGCTCCACCAAGCACTACTTGAACCTCCTGATAAGTCTTAATAAGCGTGAGGTTGAGCACCTTGGAAAGATTAGTAAAATGTCTTGTGCAAACCTTCATTTTTTTACAAAACCACTTATTCTTAAGTACACCGGATCAAAAAGCAATACTGAAAAATAAATTGTGATCCCCCAAGCACTACTTTGCACCCTGATAAGTCTTAATGAGCATTATGTATGCAAAGCACCTTGGTAGTTGTACATTTTTTTCGTGCATAAAAAAGTGTGTGGAAGTAATCTTATTTGTGTTTTATTGTGCACTTTACTCTACATTTGTCTTGTATTTTTTTGATTATAACATTTGTTTACTCTTTTCAAAATACACTTTTGTGCACATCATTATCTTCCATAACATTTCTTCTCATGAGTATTGGATTCTAATGTTAATTCTATAAAACTTTTTATATCTAAATGCACTAGATAACCTAGCATGCTTTCAACAATGTTTGGTATGTTTTGACTTTCTGAATTAAAATAACATTGTAGCAGTCTCTTTTTCATACATCTCTTTCATGCTTGGTTACTTCATGATAATCTTTTCTATGAAAAAATGATTTACAAAAACATCTTTTTCATTATGAATCATTATGTCTTACAAAAATATGTTTGTTGTATTTTTATAAGTCTTCCGCTACATTACATTTACCTTGTATTCTTTTCATGCTTATCTCAAGTTTTCCAACTCAATTTTTTTAAGACTTGCATGTTAAATGCTATATTCTTCCTTTTAACGCTAAAAACTATGATTTATTTCTATGGAAATTATTCTAAAACTCCTTATCATTTTCCTTCTCTCTCAAAGCACGATCATGCCTTTATCAAAACTTTTCTGTGTTTTGCTTCCTTACTCACTTTTGCTAATAACAAAAGGGGGAGAACTAGCATGATAAATAAAATCCGCTATCCAAATGAAAACTAACATGATTAATCAAGATGATAGCTTATATATTAGGGGAGCATTCACTTAGGGGGAGCATGCATTTAGGGAGAGCAATTATAAATACTAAAATCGATAATTATCCTAAGTCATCACTCACACACACACAAGTAGGTTTCATCATGCTTATATATTAATGCTCTGATTTATCATTAATGGATTTGTTATTATCAAAAGGGGGAGTTTGTTGGAACATGGTCTTCCACATCTCCTAGGTTTGAGAATAACAAATCCTATGTGTATTTGATCTTGTGTGTTTAAGTGTGCAGGAAACAAAGTCCATATGACTCAAGGATGACATAAGAAGGTTGCCCCCAAACTTGGGCCAACAAATCCAACATGCCCACTAGCACCGACGGTAGCATCTAGCGCCTAGCGCTAGCGATGATTAGTGCAATCCTGAGAGTACATTTAGAAGGCGCTAGCGCCAGGCGGTAGCTGATAGCGCATGCGGTAGCGCGGAGCACAAAAGGCAAGATGAAAATGTTTCCTCGGATTGAAGATTCTCCCGCGCCGAATATGTCCTAATATGGGATAGAGCCGGCGGTAGTGCTAGCGCTGAGGCTATAAATTGGACCCCTCTTCTCTCATTTTACACACATCTGAGAGAGAGGTTGAGTGCTAGAATTCCAGAGCCTGATTTGGCCGAAAGTTGATCTCCCACCAAAGCTCTGCAAATTTCTGAAGGAGGAGTTCTTCACGTCGAATCCAAATGACGTCCACTTCAACAATGCTTATCCTATAACGGATCATCGTCTCCAACTTCAGAAGTTCTTCAAGAGGGATTTATTATTATTATTATTATTTCATTTTCCCTGTAAACCGTTAGAGAATTCGCCTCGTGTTGGCGACTAGGTCTGGGTAGGACTTAATGATGAAATTCGCCTTATGTTGACGACTAGATCTAGGTTAGGTCTAGGGGGTGCTCAAGGCCATATCTGGGGTTGGATTCTCTAGAGCGGCTTGAGGCCAAATCCGAGGAAGGATAGGCTAGGGCCACCGATTCGTGGGGATGCGAGTCGGGATAGAAAACAAAAAGAGTTTATTATTATTCGCCACCAATTTCTAGCATTATAGAAATCAATTTTTGCAAAACCATATTTCATATTAATAAAGCATGTCTCTACTTTATTTCAATTGTTTTGTTTTATTTCTCACCTTCTTAATCACTTATTATTTCAAGATAGTCAAAATATAAGAAAATACACTTTTGTGCACATCATTATCTTCCATAACATTTCTTCTCATGAGTATTGGATTCTAATGTTAATTCTATAAAACTTTTTATATCTAAATGCACTAGATAACCTAGCATGCTCTCAACAATGTTTGGTATGTTTTGACTTTCTGAATTAAAATAACATTGTAGCAGTCTCTTTTTCATACATCTCTTTCATGCTTGGTTACTTCATGATAATCTTTTCTATGAAAAATGATTTACAAAAACATCTTTTTCATTATGAATCATTATGCCTTACAAAAAGGTGTTTGTTGTATTTTTATAAGTCTTCCGCTACATTACATTTACCTTGTATTCTTTTCATGCTTATCTCAAGTTTTCCAACTCAATTTATTTAAGACTTGCATGTTAAATGCTATATTCTTCCTTTTAACGCTAAAAACTCTGATTTATTTCTATGGAAATTATTCAAAAACTCCTTATCATTTTCCTTCTCTCTCAAAGCACGATCATGCCTTTATCAAAACTTTTCTGTGTTTTGCTTCCTTACTCACTTTTGCTAATAACAAAAGGGGGAGAACTAGCATGATAAATAAAATCCGCTATCCAAATCAAAACTAACATGATTAATCAAGATGATAGCTTATATATTAGGGGAGCATTCACTTAGGGGGAGCATGTATTTAGGGAGAGCAATTATAAATACTAAAATCGATAATTATCCTAAGTCATCACTCACACACACACACAAGTAGGTTTCATCATGCTTATATATTAATGCTCTGATTTATCATTAATGGATTTGTTATTATCAAAAGGGGGAGTTTGTTGGAACATGGTCTTCCACATCTCCTAGGTTTGAGATTAACAAATCCTATGTGTATTTGATCTTGTGTGTTTAAGTGTGCAGGAAACAAAGTCCATATGACTCAAGGATGACATAAGAAGGTTGCCCCCAAACTTGGGCCAACAAATCCAACATGCCCACTAGCGCCTAGCACTAGCGATGATTAGTGCAATCCCGAGAGTACATTTAGAAGGCGCTAGTGCTAGGCGGTAGCTGATAGCGCATGCGGTAGCGCGGAGCACAAAAGGCAAGATGAAAATGTTTCCTCGGATTGAAGATTCTCCCGCGCCGAATATGTCCTAATATGGGATAGAGCCGGCGGTAGCGCTAGCGCTGAGGCTATAAATTGGACCCCTCTTCTCTCATTTTACACACATCTGAGAGAGAGAGGTTGAGTGCTAGAATTCCAGAGCCTGATTTGGCCGAAAGTTGATCTCCCATCAAAGCTCTGCAAATTTCTGAAGGAGGAGTTCTTCACGTCGAATCCAAATGACGTCCACTTCAACAATGCTTATCCTATAACGGATCATCGTCTCCAACTTCAGAAGTTCTTCAAGAGGGATTTATTATTATTATTATTTCATTTTCCCTATAAACCGTTAGAGAATTCGCCTCGTGTTGGTGACTAGGTCTGGGTAGGACTTAAGGATGAAATTCGCCTTATGTTGACGACTAGATCTAGGTTAGGTCTAGGGGGTGCTCAAGGCCATATCTGGGGTTGGATTGGCTAGAGCGGCTTGAGGCCAAATCCGAGGAAGGATAGGCTAGGGCCACTGGTTCGTGGGGATGCGAGTCGGGATAGAAAACAAAAAGAGTTTATTATTATTCGCCACCAATTTCTAGCATTATAGAAATCAATTTTTGCAAAACCATATTTCATATTAATAAAGCATGTCTCTACTTTATTTCAATTGTTTTGTTTTATTTCTCACCTTCTTAATCACTTTTTATTTCAAGATAGTCAAAATATAAGAAAATACACTTTTGTGCACATCATTATCTTCCATAACATTTCTTCTCATGAGTATTGGATTCTAATGTTAATTCTATAAAACTTTTTATATCTAAATGCACTAGATAACCTAGCATGCTCTCAACAATGTTTGGTATGTTTTGACTTTCTGAATTAAAATAACATTGTAGCAGTCTCTTTTTCATACATCTCTTTCATGCTTGGTTACTTCATGATAATCTTTTCTATGAAAAATGATTTACAAAAACATCTTTTTCATTATGAATCATTATGCCTTACAAAAAGATGTTTGTTGTATTTTTATAAGTCTTCCGCTACATTACATTTACCTTGTTTTCTTTTCATGCTTATCTCAAGTTTTCCAACTCAATTTTTTTAAGACTTGCATGTTAAATGCTATATTCTTCCTTTTAACGCTAAAAACTCTGATTTATTTCTATGGAAATTATTCTAAAACTCCTTATCATTTTCCTTCTCTCTCAAAGCACGATCATGCCTTTATCAAAACTTTTCTGTGTTTTGCTTCCTTACTCACTTTTGCTAATAACAAAAGGGGGAGAACTAGCATGATAAATAAAATCCGCTATCCAAATGAAAACTAACATGATTAATCAAGATGATAGCTTATATATTAGGGGAGCATTCACTTAGGGGGAGCATGTATTTAGGGAGAGCAATTATAAATACTAAAATCGATAATTATCCTAAGTCATCACTCACACAGACACAAGTAGGTTTCATCATGCTTATATATTAATGCTCTGATTTATCATTAATGGATTTGTTATTATGAAAAGGGGGAGTTTGTTGGAACATGGTCTTCCACATCTCCTAGGTTTGAGAATAAGAAATCCTATGTGTATTTGATCTTGTGTGTTTAAGTGTGCAGGAAACAAAGTCCATATGACTCAAGGATGACATAAGAAGGTTGCCCCCAAACTTGGGCCAACAAATCCAACATGCCCACTAGCGCTGACGGTAGCATCTAGCGCCTAGCGCTAGCGATGATTAGTGCAATCCCGAGAGTACATTTAGAAGGCGCTAGCGCCAGGCGGTAGCTGATAGCGCATGCGGTAGCACAGAGCACAAAAGGCAAGATGAAAATGTTTCCTCGGATTGAAGATTCTCCCGCGCCGAATATGTCCTAATATGGGATAGAGCCGGCGGTAGCTCTAGCGCTGAGGCTATAAATTGGACCCCTCTTCTCTCATGTTACACACATCTGAGAGAGAGAGAGGTTGAGTGCTAGAATTCCAGAGCCTGATTTGGCCGAAAGTTGATCTCCCACCAAAGCTCTGCAAATTTCTGAAGGAGGAGTTCTTCACGTCGAATCCAAATGACGTCCACTTCAACAATGCTTATCCTATAACGGATCATCGTCTCCAACTTCAGAAGTTCTTCAAGAGGGATTTATTATTATTATTATTTCATTTTCCCTGTAAACCGTTAGAGAATTCGCCTCGTGTTGGCGACTAGGTCTGGGTAGGACTTAATGATAAAATTCGCCTTATGTTGACGACTAGATCTAGGTTAGGTCTAGGGGGTGCTCAAGGCCATATCTGGGGTTGGATTGGCTAGAGCGGCTTGAGGCCAAATCCGAGGAAGGATAGGCTAGGGCCACCGGTTCGTGGGGATGCGAGTCGGGATAGAAAACAAAAAGAGTTTATTATTATTCGCCACTAATTTCTAGCGTTATAGAAATCAATTTTTGCAAAACCATATCTCATATTAATAAAGCATGTCTCTGCTTTATTTCAATTGTTTTGTTTTATTTCTCACCTTCTTAATCACTTATTATTTCAAGATAGTCAAAATATAAGAAAATACACTTTTGTCCACATCATTATCTTCCATAACATTTCTTCTCATGAGTATTGGATTCTAATGTTAATTCTATAAAACTTTTTATATCTAAATGCACTAGATAACCTAGCATGCTCTCAACAATGTTTGGTTTGTTTTGACTTTCTGAATTAAAATAACATTGTAGCAGTCTCTTTTTCATACATCTCTTTCATGCTTGGTTACTTCATGATAATCTTTTCTATGAAAAATGATTTACAAAAACATCTTTTTCATTATGAATCATTATGCCTTACAAAAAGATGTTTGTTGTATTTTTATAAGTCTTCCTCTACATTACATTTACCTTGTATTCTTTTCATGCTTATCTCAAGTTTTCCAACTCAATTTTTTTAAGACTTGCATGTTAAATGCTATATTCTTCCTTTTAACGCTAAAAACTATGATTTATTTCTATGGAAATTATTTTAAAACTCCTTATCATTTTCCTTCTCTCTCAAAGCACGATCATGCCTTTATCAAAACTTTTCTGTGTTTTGCTTCCTTACTCACTTTTGCTAATAACAAAAGGGGGAGAACTAGCATGATAAATAAAATCCGCTATCCAAATGAAAACTAACATGATTAATCAAGATGATAGCTTATATATTAGGGGAGCATTCACTTAGGGGAGCATGTATTTAGGGAGAGCAATTATAAATACTAAAATCGATAATTATCCTAAGTCATCACTCACACAGACACAAGTAGGTTTCATCATGCTTATATATTAATGCTCTGATTTATCATTAATGGATTTGTTATTATGAAAAGGGGGAGTTTGTTGGAACATGGTCTTCCACATCTCCTAGGTTTGAGAATAACAAATCCTATGTGTATTTGATCTTGTGTGTTTAAGTGTGCAGGAAACAAAGTCCATATGACTCAAGGATGACATAAGAAGGTTGCCCCCAAACTTGGGCCAACAAATCCAACATGCCCACTAGCGCCGACGGTAGCATCTAGCGCCTAGCGCTAGCGATGATTAGTGCAATCCCGAGAGTACATTTAGAAGGCGCTAGCGCCAGGCGCTAGCTGATAGCGCATGCGGTAGCGCGGAGCACAAAACGCAAGATGAAAATGTTTCCTCGGATTGAAGATTCTCCCGCGCCGAATATGTCCTAATATGGGATAGAGCCGGCGGTAGCTCTAGCGCTGAGGCTATAAATTGGACCCCTCTTCTGTCATTTTACACACATCTGAGAGAGAGAGGTTGAGTGCTAAAATTCCAGAGCCTGATTTGGCCGAAAGTTGATCTCCCACCAAAGCTCTGCAAATTTCTGAAGGAGGAGTTCTTCACGTCGAATCCAAATGACGTCCACTTCAACAATGCTTATCCTATAACGGATCATCGTCTCCAACTTCAGAAGTTCTTCAAGAGGGATTTATTATTATTATTATTTCATTTTCCCTGTAAACCGTTAGAGAATTCGCCTCGTGTTGGCGACTAGGTCTGGGTAGGACTTAATGATAAAATTTGCCTTATGTTGACGACTAGATCTAGGTTAGGTCTAGGGGGTGCTCAAGGCCATATCTGGGGTTGGATTGGCTAGAGCGGCTTGAGGCCAAATCCGAGGAAGGATAGGCTAGGGCCACCGGTTCGTGGGGATGCGAGTCGGGATAGAAAACAAAAAGAGTTTATTATTATTCGCCACCAATTTCTAGCGTTATAGAAATCAATTTTTGCAAAACCATATCTCATATTAATAAAGCATGTCTCTGCTTTATTTCAATTGTTTTGTTTTATTTCTCACCTTCTTAATCACCTATTATTTCAAGATAGTCAAAATATAAGAAAAGGTTGTAAAACCCATATTCACCCCCCCCCCCACCCACCTCTAAGGGCGCCTACCGATCCAACACTCTTGACTAGCCAGATGATTCAGCCTTCTTTGCCTTTTCATCTTCATCCTGTTCCTTCCTTTTGCCTTTCAAAGTAATTAAATGGTTTGGGATGATATTTCAGAGGAGCATGTGTGGTATTTTGCACTGAAGGATCTCCCATTCTGACTTTGTTCCAATAGTCCCTTCTTGTAGCCTTAGAAATTACATACTTTGTCCATTCCTCTGAAAGGTAAAACTGACATCTGTCATACTTTCTGAAAGTATCTAGTTGCGACCTAAATCACCTAGAGGGGGGGTGAATAGGTGGTTTCTATAGCTTTTTGCGGAATTAAAATTTTATGAATATTAGCACACAGAAAACCAAAGAGCACAGTACACACAAGGATTTATAGTGGTTCCCCGTATATGGGTAGTCCACTTTGCACCTCACCTATCTAGCACGACCGGCTATACTAGGATACTTCACTATTCTCGGATTAAAAATAATCCTACAACTCGGAGTCACCACTCCTACAAGCTCGGAGCAAAATAACTCCTACAAAAAATCGGAGCAAACCACTCCTACTAAAAACTCGGAGAACAATCTTCTCCTACTCAAACTCGGAGCAAACAACTCCTACTAAAAACTCGGAGGAAAACCTCCTACAAGAATATGTAAAAGATTTTTACAAAACTTTAGATTGAAAAACAATCTTCTTGAAATCTTCTGGAGACTTGACTTGATCAGATCTGAAAATGATAGAACTTCTTCTTCCTTGAAAGAATAGAAAATCTGGATCTAGAGAGAGGAAGAAGAAACCTTTTCTTGAAAGCTTGATCTGAAACTTAGAATCGACTGGATCAAAATGAGAATGAATCTTTTATTTGTGTTGATCTTGTCGACTGCTCTTGGCGATGAAGAATCGGAAACCACTTTCTTGTTGGAGAAGAAGAATTTGCGTGAGAAGTAATATCAGCCAACAGAACAAGAGAGAAAGAAGATCTGTATAAAATATTTGCACTCTCTTTTCACGATTAACTCTGATTAAAAAATCAGAGAGAATATATATTGACAGCTCCTCTCCAACGGCTAAATAAAATAAATAAGGAAGATTATATTTCCAATGGCTATCTCCAAGAAATTTAGGCAGATAATCTTCCAACGGCTGTATGCATGATTTAAGGAAGATATTCCTTCTCAAACTGCTATAATCAAGAGATAAGGAATTAAATCAATTCCAACGGCTCTCTGCAATAAATACGGAAGATATTCCAAATATACTGTACGCGGAGGAATCAACAATTTGAAATTTGAAACAGCGCAAAAGCAATTTCTGTAATCTGTTAAAATTTCGTCGAACGGAACTGCGATCGACGAACTTCCTTCCTTTTGTAGAACGGAGATCGGCGAGCGCGATTGACGAAGTATATATATAAACATCGGTCGATGAAATATATTTATAAATAGTGGTCGACGAAATATAAGCAAACCGCGGTCGACGAATTAAATAATTACTGCGTTCGACAAACTACTGATTCCCTGCATTCGACGAACTGCTAATAAGCTGCGTTCGACGAAATGTCTTCAGCTAACAGCAAACCAGAGATTGATGAAATGCATTCACTTAGTCGAACATCGCTCGACGAAATACTTCAGTTCGTCGAACGGGGATCGACGAAATGCCAAAGCTCTGCGTTCGACGAACTTCTTCAACTAACAGCAAACCAGAGAACGACGAAGTATATTTACTTCGTCGAACTGCGTTCGACGAATTCTTGCGTTCGATGAAATCTTGCGTTCGACGAAATCTTGCGTTCGACGAAAAACTAAATACTTAGAAGAAAAATATTTCTTCCTTCTTTCTTCCAGCAACTTTCTCTTAGCCTTCCTTTGTGCTTGAATAAAAAGTATACCCCAATAGAGACATTTCACATAAGTTAACACTTTGGTCTATACCATGAGGAATTACATAGTATAGTCCTGTATTTAACAACTTATTGAAACCTGACATTGGTTTGTACTTAATCATTTAGAACCTGCAAACACATAACTGAAAATAACATCAAATACAACTCAATTCAATTTAGTTCAAAGGAACACTTCTTCAAATCAAGGTAATTGTGGCTATAATACCCAACACTTTCCCTGTTGGTACAGATTCCAGGTATTCAATATTATGTCCCTTGAACAAGGGCTCCATTCTTCAAAATTGGGAAGCTTACTGACTTCTTCTTTTCTTCTTCTTTTAGCTTCCTAATCATCATGATCCACTTGATGTTTCTTACCCTTTCTCTGGCCACTTCCACTTGCAGGCTCATCAACAAAGTAGCCTTGATAAGTATCAGGATGTAGATGTTTCTCTAGAAGATCTTTTGCTGATGACATATTTGATGGTTCTGCAGGAATGATATTGCCTTCTGGAATAGGATGTTGATGGGTAATCTCATAGTCTATTGTATCTTGACCCATAGAAAATCCGACTTCATTGGAAAGCCACATAGAATGATGACTTGACATAATCTCCCCCTTCCTGGCTTCTGAAAATATCTCTTTAGAGAGAGCTACTTGGGAGTTCTGAATTTATCTGGACAGAAGATTATTCAAATTGCTAATGACATCCATGAGAGTGCCTTGGGATATCCTAAGAGATTGATTGACAGTAGTGGAGAGGTGATCTCGGGTCATTAAAACTTGATGCATAATGTTTTCACTAACACTATCTATGAGCTCATATGAGGTTTGAGTAGTTGATGAAATTCTTTGAAGAATAATGTTGACTGCATCTTCCAAGTCAGCAAAGGTAGTATCCTGATTCTAAAGTATTGTTTGTTGATTATCTCTTAATACATTTATTCTTTCTAGAATTATGTTCAGTTGTTGACCAATAAGCATGGTAGCTTGATTTAGATGGACTATCTATTCCCATGTGCTTGAAACAGCATTGGCTGCTGTTTGGTACACATTGGTAGTTTGAAAGTTAACATGCTGAATCTCCTCCTTTAGTCCAGAGATTTGTGCAGACAGATCATCCTTGCAGCTTTGGACAACCCTATCTACATAGGCTTCAAAACTTTCTTTTTTCCTGTCAAAAAGTTCTGTTATCTGAGACATGTAGTCTACAGATGGGACTGGGGGGTGGAGTGGGGTTTGTAGGATGATTTCCTCATTTTCTATCCTTGCAGGTGTTGGCTGCAAAGGTTGTGGAGCAAAAGGCTCCCCTGCAGTGATGCAGGGATATCAGAGAGTTGTTCACCCTCATTCTCAGATGTACTGACATGGACATCATCATCCATTAAATCTTCCTGAGATTTTTCAGACCTTTCTTCCTATTCAAAAATTCTATTCCACCATGTGGACTCTTCTCATTCTCATTAACTACAACTACATTCAGTACAACTTCCTTGGGTATTATTGCAACCTCATCTTGAGTCACTTATAGAAGGCTATCATGTATAGAACTATCCATTATGAGAAGCTCCCCCTCAACAGGTGTCAGGGGTTCCTGAGCAACTAAAAGGATTGGATCACGGGTTTTGGAAACTACAACACTTTGAAGAGAAGTCTTATCTACTTACTTCTTGGTGAACTTCTTCTCCCATCTACTTACTATTTTTACATCTATTTTTTTGAGATAGTGGAGGGGGGGGGGGGGGTTGATTCTGAGTCTTTGAGGTGATGAGGAATGCAATTTTTAAGATACAAAGACAAGTTTCTGCCAAGGTTTGGAGATCTTATGTGTTCTTTGATCTTTTCAAACACAATGTTTCCCAGACAGTCCTCTTGTTCAGGATTACTCTGACCATGACTTCAAACATGTCTTCAGAGACTCTGTCATGTGAGTCTGTCTTACATAGCAGCACTTTGCCAATAATGTCTGTGAGTAACTTCCCTTTTCTGATCATTTTCATCCTTTGTAAACTCCCATAGGGTTTATGGTCAAAACCACACCATCTTAACCCTTCAGAAATGTCTGCCTCAGTTACTGTTTCTTCTTCTTCATCCTCATTGAGATCAGTGAGTTGTAAAACCTTTGTCAAACTAACAACAGAAATCCTCAAGTGGTGCCTAGTAACAGTCATATGAATAACTTTTTCAGACTTGTTCAAATCAGCATGCTCATTATAACTCAGCGATAGCAGAATTATAATGACTAGTTGGCTCAGTTAGGATATACTCTAACTCAGAAGAAAATAACAGAGTTATTACCATATCAAGATCATATGCCGCACCTTCAAATCCACCTTTTAGAAGTTCTCCACCGGATTGAACTTTCTCATCAGAAACTTTAGGCGCCATTCCTTTTGCAGAGAGTTGTCGGGAGGAAGGAGATGGAGGGATTCTAGGGGTTTATGTGAGCTTAATTTCTATGCTTTCGCAATGTCCAATATTTAATAATATGCATTAGGAAGGCAAAGAGGCATTTACCTATTCAAATCTTCCCGAATCGTTTTGAGAGTCCTGGAATAAGGGTGTAATTATTACGTTGATGTGTTATGTGATGTCATTCTGTCGGCCTGATTGAGTTTTTTCTTCGAGAGTGTCGTCAAGATCACTTCAACCTTATTGTCGGGATCACTTCAACCTTGTCGTCGAGATCACTTCAGCTTTGTCGTTGAGACTCCAGCAATATTGTCGAGACTTCAGCAATGTCGTCTTGACCATCAAGACGATTTTGCACTTCTGGCTTAGGCATTTTCTTGTTGTTCCAGTCTGTTGGAACAACCCTATTTCTGATTTGGGCTAGGATCACTATCTGATTGACTAGGATCAAGTTGACCCCAATGTATAGTCAATGGGTCAAGAGTTTAGGCTGTTAGAACTCAAGAATTCATTCAGATTCTGCGTTCGACGAACTCCACAATGCGTTCGACGAACTGCTCTCTGCGTTCGATGAACGGCTTACATTCTGCATTCGACGAACGACTTGCTTCAAGCGTGTCTCAGCGGTCGACAACATCTAGCTGTCTCAGTGGTCGACGATCTCAAGTCTGTGTTCGACGAATATTCAGCAGAAGCTCAGAACGACGAATCAAATGTTCAGATCGACGAACTTGAAGCTGAGCTCGACGAATTTCTACCAGATTTATTATTCAGATATTCTCAGTTCGAATAATATTATTATATCTGATTAAAGCAATATTTTATCATTTCTATTTATATATTGCTATATATTACTGACTTAACATTACAGTCGTTGCAAGCATTAAATGTTATAGTCGTTGTAGAAGCTAAAGACGACAATTTATGTTCTTGAGGAATCTAGGAAATAAAAGAGATATTATCTCCTTCCTCTCTTGTCGGCAAGAATTCAAATCAGCCGAAAGCTCTCCAGATTATTTAGTCAGAGAGAAGATCGGAGAAGGAAGAAGGCAGAACAAAGAAAAGAGAAAAACAAAATATACAGAGGCAAAAAGATGCAGCACATATACTATATTATTTATCTTCTTTTTGCTAACTCCTCTTTGCAGATCATCTTCATCCTGAGACACCAAACAAGATCATTTGCTCAGGATCAAACTGCATAAGAAGAAAAGGAGTTATTACAATCAAGAGAAGAAGCCTCCACAAAATGTCATCAATTCAATCAGACAGGGGGAGGCCTTCAACATCATCTTCACAGATCCAATCTCAACAACCCATCAGGATCTCTAGAGTCTTCTCAAAAAAGAGAAGAACAATATATCTTTTCTCCTTCCCATCTTGTACAGGGTTATAACTCCCTTCAAAAGTTAACTCTCGGTGACAGGGCACCTTAGCAAAAAACTGTGACTTGGTTTTTGAGTTACCTGATCAAAAGCTCATATGGTGGCAGGGCACCTGATCAAAAACCTGTAGTGGATTCCTACCAGTGGGTAGAAGAGTAGATGTACCCAGGTTGATTGGGGAACTACTATATTTCTTGTGTCTTCTGGTTGCCTTTCTTATTTCTTTTTTATTAATGTGCTGTGTTGTGTTGCTATGCCTTCTTAGTGTTTGCTTTTATTACTCACTCAGCAATACATATTTATTTATATATCAATATTTTGAAATAAACTTAAAAAGTGTTTTTAATTTAAGAACTAAACTCACTTTCAATTGGTATCAGAGGTAGGTTGCGGGTTCAAAACCCCAAGGTCATTTCTGGGGGGGATTGTTGGGGTGCCAGAATTTCCCTCGTCGCTGCGGTGTTATTCGAAGTGGAAGGGTGTGTCCCCCGTGGGTCTAACTGACTGCCCCGTGGATCCGCCCGAGGACCAAGTTGATATAAAGAACAGTTGCACTTCACCAAATAGTCCGGGCTTTTGGTCGAGTTGGTGGCGCTAGTTCCCTTTACACTTGATCTCTATTTCATTTTGCAGGAAGAATAGCAATATAAAGATGGCATCCTTCCCTACCTCCATCAAATGTACCTTCTTCAAGGGGCCTAGCATCAGGCCTTCCTGAAACTAGGCAGGGGGAGAAGTTCTATGAACAAGCTCCATTTGATGTAGTGTTTTGCTCAGGGGGAGATGTTCTATGAACTAGGCAAGGAGAGAAAGCTGAAGAACCTCCTATCTCAGGGGTAGATACTCTCAGGGGGAGATGCTTTCAGAAAGGATTCAGAATACAGTTTCAGAATATAGAAGAAGAAACAAATTCAGATTATGACAGATTTAGGAAGATGTTATAGCAG
The DNA here is from genome assembly GCA_033032865.1 of Dactylorhiza incarnata. Lineage (NCBI taxonomy): Eukaryota > Viridiplantae > Streptophyta > Magnoliopsida > Asparagales > Orchidaceae > Dactylorhiza > Dactylorhiza incarnata. The sequence goes on from JAWHQI010000336.1 coordinate 1,791,806, forward strand.
ATTAAGAAATAATTTCAGTTAGAGCAGATATTAAATTTAGATCAAGATTCAGTTCAGATCAACATTCAGAAAGCGGAAATATAGCAGATACAAGCTCAACTATTCAGAATTTAGAAAAATCAGTGCAGGCAATATCAGAATTCAGAATTCAAAAATGTCAGAATTCATAGAAGTCAAAGGTTCCATTTATTTGTCTTTATCAGTTTTATTTTCATTGATATGTAATTTCAGAACTCAGAGTATTATTTATTTTTATATCTGATGAAATATTTAAAATATATCAGATATATATGCTCTGTTGTTTTGTTTGTTTTATTTAATATTTGTCAAATAGTATCCTAACCAAAATAGGGGGAGATTGTTGGAACAACCCAATTTCTGATTTGGGCTAGGATCACTATCTGGTTGACTAGGATCAAGTTGACCCCAATGTATAGTCAATGGGTCAAGAGTTTAGGCTGTTAGAACTCAAGAATTCATTCAGATTCTGCGTTCAACAAACTCCACACTGCGTTCGACGAACTGCTCTATGCGTTCGATGAACGGCTTACATTCTGCATTCGAAGAATGACTTGCTTCAAGCGTGTCTCAGCGGTCGACGATCTCGTCTCAATGGTCGACAATCCCGTCTCAGCGGTCGACAAAATCTAGCCGTCTCAGCGGTCGATGATCTCAATTCTGCGTTCGACGAATATTCAGCAAAAGCTCAGAACGGCGAATCAAATGTTCAGATCGACGAACTTTAAGCTGAGCTCGACGAATTTCTACCAGATTTATTATTCAGATATTTTCAGTTTGACTAATATTATTATATCTGATTAAAGCAATATTTTATCATTTCTATTTATATATTGCTATATATTACTGCCTTAACATTACAGCCGTTGCAAGCATTAAATGTTATAGCCGTTGCAGAAGCTAAAGACGGCAATTTATGTTCTCGAGGAATCTAGGAAATAAAAGAGATATTATCTCCTTCCTCTCTTGTCGGCAAGAATTCAAATCAGCCGAAAGCTCTCTAGATTATATTGTCAGAGAGAAGATCAAAGAAGGAAGAAGGCAGAACAAAGAAAAGAGAAAAAGGAAATATACAGAAGCAAAAAGAAGCAGCACATATACTATATTATTTATCTTCTTTTTGCTAACTCCTCTTTGCAGATCATCTTCATCCTAAGACATCAAACAAGATCATTTGCTCAGGATCAAACTGCATAAGAAGAAAAGGAGTTATTACAATCAAGAGAAGAAGCCTCCATAAACTGTCACCAATTCAATCAGACGGGGGGAGGCCTTCAACATCATCTTCAAAGATCCAATCTCAACAACCCATCATGATCTCTAGTGTCTTCTCAGAAAATAGAAGAACAATATATCTTTTCTCCTTCCCATCTTGTACAGGGTTATAACTCCCTTCAAAAGTTAACTCTCGGTGACAGGGCACCTTAGCAAAAACCTGTGACTTGGTTTTTGAGTTACCTGATCAAAAGCTCATATGGTGGCAGGGCACCTGATAAAAAACATGTAGTGGATTCCTACCAGTGGGTAGAAGAGTAGATGTACCCAGGTTGATTGGGGAACTACTATATTTCTTGTGTCTTCTGGTTGCCTTTCTTATTTCTTTTTTATTAATGTGTTGTGCTGTGTTGCTATGCCTTCTTAGTGTTTGCTTTTATTACTCACTCAGCAATACATATTTATTTATATATCAATATTTTGAAATAAACTTAAAAAGAGTTTTTAATTTAAGAACTAAACTCACTTTCACAGTCTTCAAGACTAAAATTGTTAGACTACTTTGGGGTGGACCTTGTGAGAGATCCATCCCATTATCAAACTAATTTAAATCCTCTAATATGTGACATATGGAATTCAACATGCCCAATTTAAGAACTCAGCATTCTCAATTAAATTTTGAATTGATTGAACTTAGACTCATCAAGGGGCTTAGTAAAGATGTCAGCTGTCTGCCTTTCTTTATTGACATACTCAAGGCAGATGTCCTATTTTTCTACATGCTCCCTAATGAAGTGTTATCTAATCTCAATATGCTTTGTTCTACTATATGCTACAGGATTCTTTGCAATAGAAATAGCACTGGATGAATCACCAAAGAGAGGTATTCTCTTTATCTGCAGATTGTAATCCTCTAATTGGTGTTGAATCCAAAGGAGTTGTGCACAACAACTACCAGTAGAAATGTATTCTGACTCAGCTGTGGATATAGAAATGTTATTTTGCTTTTTGCTACCATAGGACACAAGCCTTCTCCCCAAGAACTAACAAGTTCCTGAAGTACTTTTCCTGTCCTCTTTGTACCCAGCAAACAATGCATTAGAATACCCATACAACTCAAAGTCATCTGACTTAGGATACCAGAGCCCCAAATTTGAGTACCCTTCAGATATCTCAAAATTCTTTTCACTGCTGAGTAATGAGATTCTTTGGGGTTAACTTGATACCTAGCAAAGACACATGTAGCAAACATGATGTCTGGCATACTAGCAGTGGGGTAGAGCAATGAGCCAATTATTCTTCTATACATGGACTCATTATATGGTTTCCCCTTTTCATCCTTGTCTAGAGACATATTTATACCCATAGGAGTTCTCATAGAGGTAGAGTTCTCCATCCCAAATTTCTTTATGATATGCTAGGTAAATTTGGTCTGAGAAATGAAAATTCCTTCCTCAGATTGCTTTTCGTAGAGACCTAAGAAATACTTGAGCTCTCACATACTTATCATCTCAAACTTACTTTGCATGAGTTTGGCAAACTTCTTGCAAAGACTCCCATCTGTTGATCCAAATATAATGTCATCAACATATATTTGACCCAATAAGATCCGTCCCTTCAACTCTCTTAAGATAAGAGTCTTATCTATTTTCCCTCTTGAGAACTTATTTTCAAGGAGAAAGTTAGACAGTGTCTCATACCAAGCCCTTGGAGCTTGCTTCAAGCCATACAAGGCTTTCTGTAGAAAATTGACATGGTCAGGAAAGGTAGGAGAGATAAAACCTAGTGGTTGAGCTACATAGACTTCTTCTTTCAAAAATCCATTTAAGAATGTTGACTTCACATCCATTTGGTAGACTTTGAATCCCTTGAATGTTGCATAAGCTAGGAAGAGCCTGATGGCCTCTAGTCTAGCAACAGGAGCAAATGTCTGATCAAAGTCTATCCCTTCTTCTTGCATGTAACCGTGGGCTACCAATCTTGCTTTATTCTTTACAATCACTCCAATTTTATCCATTTTATTTCTGTAAACCCACTTTGTACCAATGACATTATGCCCTTGTGGTCTTGGAATAAGCTTCCAAACTTTACATCTCTTGAATTGGTTGAGCTCTTCTTGCATGGACATAACCCAGAATTGGTCTTGGTTGGCCTCCTCAAAGTTATTTGGCTCCAGTTGTGATAGAAAACTGAGGTGCAAGCTTTCATTCAGAGCATTTCTTCTGGTTCTAACTCCATGATTAAGCTCACCAATTATCTGATTTGCTAGATGATTTCTAAGATGTCTCACAGCTGTAGGCAGCAGTCTTGGTGGTTCTTCTATTTCAGTAACTTCTTCAGCTGTTGCTTCAAGATTTTCATTCTGAAGATTTTGGGTGTTCAATAGTCTCTTCTGCTGTTTCTGGAATAGAGTTCTGTGTGGAATGTTCTCTCTTCTCAATTGTTTCTTCTTCTATGATTTTAAGGGTCTCCAATCCTTCTTCAATTCATGCACTTGATGAACTAGAAAAAGGGTTATGCAGCATGCTGCTCTCATCAAAAACAATATGAACAGATTCCTCAATTGTAAGAGCATTCTTATTGACAACTCTATAGGCTTTGTTGGTTTTATTATATACTACAAAGACACCTTCATAACTCTTTTTAGAGAATTTGGTAATGTAATGCTTATTATTCTTCAGCACATAACATTTACTTCTAAAAATTCTGAAGTAAGCTAGTGTTGGCTTCTTACCTTTAATCAGCTCATAGGGAGTTATGTTATGGTTTTTATTGATGATTTCTCTATTTTGCACATGACATGCAGTGTTAATTGCCCCAGCCTAGAGATATTCCGGAAGTGAGGAGTCACTTAGCATAGTCCCACCAGCCTCAATAAGTGTTCTATTTTTTCTCTCAGAACCCCCATTTTGCTGTGGAGTTCTGGGAGAAGAAAACTCTTGTAGGATACCTTCTTCTTCACAAAATTTAGTCATTGAACCAGATTGAAATTCAGTTCCATGATCACTTATGATTTTGACCACAGAGCTGTTTACTTCATTCTGAATTTGTCTGACAAAATTCTTGAATATACTTAGGGTATCAGACTTGTGTTTTAAAAAGAACACCTAGGCAAACCTAGAGTGATCATCAACAATAACTAATGTATAAGCCATCCCTCCTAAGTTGTGCACTGCCATAGGGCCAAATAGGTCCATGTGCATAAGGTTTGGGCACCTAGTTGATTGTTCGTCCTGTATGCATTTAAATGAAGTTCTTGTTTGCTTACCCTTTTGGCATGCATGACAAGGACCCATTTCTAAGCAATCCAACTTAGGAGCATCTCTTATCAAATTTTATGTCATTAATTTCTTAAAACCCTTATAGTTATTGGGGCTAGTCTTTTGTGCCACTTTACACAAGCAGACACTCCATCATTTGCTACAAGACACACATGCTCATTCTTTTTTAATACAAATGAAATTCAAACAATAAATATTGCCACTCCTAGTGCCTGTTAGGATAGATTTAGCACTCTTAGAATCCTTGATCAGACACTTATCCTTGTGGAAGGAAATAACATATACCAAGTCACATAGTTGACTTATGCTTATAAGGTTATGTTGTAACCCTTCAACATAAGCTACCCTTGTGATAGTGATACTACCATTAGTAATCTTACCATAGCCCTTGACTAAACCTCTATCCGATCCTCCAAATTTGACTTCGGGTCCATCTTCTACAGGTGTAAACTCCTTCAATAGGCTTCTAGTCCCAGTCATGTGCCTGGAACACCCACTGTCTAAATACCACATAGGAGTCTGGGTGGTTTTTGGACATACTGATGGCGCAAATCTCACACACCGCTATAGGCGGTAGCTCGACTGCGACACGAAACGGCAGTGTACCGATCGTTCAAGTAATATAAAACGAGGAGTAATCCCCGAGTATCGAATCTCTCAAGGAACACAGTAAGGTGGAGTTAGGTTTCGAGGAAGGACTTGAGATTGAAGTCCTAAAATCGGATGGGATGCGGGGGAGTTGGGTTGGCTTTTGGAAAATAAAATAAAAGCTATCAACTACTCCTATGCAATGCCGCTATGCAAAGCTTCGCTCGGCGGGATGGAAGACAACGTAGGCCTTGAACGCGCTACTTCGTAAGGGCGGATGGACGAGTAGGCAAGCGGATCGAACTATGCAGGCCTTGAGCGCGCTGCTTCGTTAGGCGGGATGGAGTACACGGGCCGCGATGCCACGCTTCGGTAGGCGGATGGACGAGTAGGCTAACGGAATGAGGGTCGCAAGCACCTCTTCGACAAGCACGCCACTAGCAATTGCTAGTGCGGTACCGGACACGATAGTGGGATGGAAAATGGATGGTGGCGCTCCTCAAGCACACAAATAACAAATATTTCACAATCACATGAAATATATGGAAATACAAACTAGTTCAAGTGCAACTTCATCAAAATATACAAGATCTAGCTATTACAACAATCAATAAAAGGAGAACAAGGCAAGAAATCGACCGAATCTGAAGGCTCGTTGAAGATTCACGGTTGGAATCGCCGGGTTGTCAATCCGCGTCCAAGCTCGGTCCACAACTACGTCCGGGGTAGAGAGAGCTGTCACTACTCTCCAATGGACCCGTCTTCTTCGTGTCACGATCCGGTAGAGGTTGCAGACTTCCTCTTGCTTGACGATAATGGCGGCTAGGTCTTCCTTTGGAGCTCTTGGATGAAGGAGGAGGCCGAGAGGAAACTCCGGCGAAGATTTGGCGTTGAAAGCTTGCCCGGAGATCCTCCCTAAGGTGGGCGACGATGGAGGGGCGAAGTCGGACCAAACCAGGCGGAAAACGGCGGAAGAAAGCGGGGGATCCGACCTAAATCGCGAGCAGCGGATTTTATAGGCGCTGGAATTAAACAGTGCGCACGGTCAGTGGCGCACGACCAGTGGTCGTGCGCACTAGAATCTTGTGATCGTGCGCTCTGCCTGGACGGAACCTGCAAAGACAGAAATTATAAAATAAAATGTTCGCACGACCAGTGGCGCACGACCGGTGGTCGTGCGCACTAGCGTCAGTTGTCGTGCGCAATAGATGAAACAGAACTCAGAAATTTAATGGTCAATGCGCACGAGCAGTGGCGCACGACCGGTGGTCGTGCGCACTGGCATTGGTGGTCGTGCGCACTGCACCAAACAGAACTCGTGAAAAAGGCGTTAAGTGCACACGATCAGTGGCGCACGACCAGTGGTCGTGCGCAATAGAACCAGTGATCGTGCGCAGTGTTCCTGTGCAGAATTGCACCGGAAACACCTGCACGACTCCTGTTCTAGCGTACAACCACAAATCCAGCCACTAAAAGTGGCACCTAACAGTGCATGAAAACCACTAATGAAAATAAACATGAAATCACACCAAAATGGGCCAAAAGGTGCACCTAGCATGGATTAACAAATATGAACTAAAACAGGGCTAAAGTGCAGTGAAATGACTAACTAAACGGCCCAGATGAGTCCATAAAAGTGTATATGATCAGGACTCATCACATACCTACAAGACAACTACACTTCCTTATGAACCCATCCTTTCTTGGGTCCTAGGTGCTTGTTAGAGAATGATCTAAATGGAAAATTAACAGCTTTCTTACTAATTTTCATGTGGGGAGAATTCTGGACTGTTGGATTAAACCGACATTCTAAGACAAAATACATTATCTTACCACAACTCCAACATTCAAATCTATTATATCTGGATTTTGTTGTTGTGCTTGGTTTGACTGGGTTGAGCTATTGCTTGGCAGCTAACCCTCCCTTCTTAGAAGCTGGAGAATTTTCCCTAACATGAGAATTTTTGAAAGCCTTTACAGGAGGATTCTTTTGGGGTGCAGATAGTGCACTCTTCCCAAGGAAAGTTTGTCTGTTGCTGAGCCAAGTAGAAGGGAGCTTAAGACCACTCTCTATCTCCTTGCTCTCTTTGAATCCATAGATGTTACTGTGATCATATGAATTTATGGGTATGATCACCTTTCTAAAGACTGTCTTCCCTTGAGCAGATTTCCCACAGTTTTCACTTTGAGAGTACCCCAAACCTTTCTTATTTGTTTGTGAAAAGTCATTAATCAAAGGAAGAATAGTTTGTGGCTTGGAATAACTAGCCATAATTCTCCTTTCCTCTAAGATCTTATCCTCCAGTTCTTTGATTCTATTATTTTTATGCTTAATAACCTCTGTTAAAGTGTTGGTGCTCAGTGTAGACATTGACAGTTTGGTATTATCTTGAGCTAGTCCAGTTACTTTCACAAGTATCTCATCTCTCTTGTCACTCCGGGAGATGATTTCAACTAATTGAGCCTTACAGAGAGCTATTGCTTTCTTAAGGTCTTCAAGCAGAGCACCAAACATCTCAATGTATTCAGAGTCTACTTCTCTTACAGTTGAAGAGGAGCAGGCATCTGAATCTGTGTTAGATATAGTAGGAGAGGCTTTAGGAATTACCTAGTTATGATGGGTTTCACCACATATTCTTCATCTGAGTAGGCCATAGCTGCTATATGGCTATCTGATTTTGATGAGGAGCACTCAGTTTCACTGTCACTAAGTGTTCTCACTTTCATAGCCACAAGGCTCTTCTCTGTCTTCCTGCTCCTTGAGTGCTCTCTCTCTTCACTTTTCTCTTGCCTGCCTGATCTATGTCTGCTCCCAGACTTGTCCTCTCTCCTAGAACTAGAGGGAGAAGCTTCATATCTTTTCTTCCCTCTTCTTCTATTTCTTAGCAATTTCTTAAACTGCTTGGTGAACAGTGAGAGATATCCATCAGAGAGATCTGAGCTGGAGTTTCTTAAGGTCTCTTCCTCTGAGACATAGAAAGGCTCCACTGTCTTGTGCTTTCTTGAAGCTTCAGCTTTAAAGTCCACTTTCTTTTCTCTGCTGTGAGCCTTGGAGCTCTCCTCTTCCGCCTTTCTAATATTTAACTACAACTCTTATGACAGAAGCTTGCCATATAGCTGTTGAGCCTCCATAGCTCCCAGATTGCCAACTTCCCTAATGGCACACAGCTTCATATCCCATTCTTTATTTAGAGATCTCAGGAACTTGTCATTGAGCTCATAATTGGTGAACTCTCTTTCATAGGTTTTGAGCCCATTAACAATCCTAAAGAACTTTTCATAGCAGGCATTTATGTTATCCTTCTTGTCTTGCCTGAAGGGTTCATACTACTGATTTAGAAGGGATTTTCTATCACCCCTAACCTCTTCTGTTCCTTCCATGTATACAACCAAGGAATCCCACATTTCCTTTGTTGTTTTACAATGAATCAGATTCTGAAATGTTGAATTATCAATTTACATTGACAATGATGTTCTTAGCCCTTTTGTCCATGGTGACCAAGGCTACTTTATCCTTGGTGAACTGGGATAAGGTTTTTGGTGTAGGAACTGTTGTTGGGTCTACAAGCATATTCATGGGAACATAGGTCCCTCTTCAACTGCCATATAAACTCTAGAGTCTGAAGCTTCCATGTACAACTTAATTCTCTGCTTTCAGATGGCAAAGTTCACTTTGGTGCAGATGGGTAGCTTCATTGAGCTCATTTACTTATGGTGCTCACCAGCCATTGTTTGTGATCACAACTCAATAAACTTGTAGATCCTGTTCTAAGCTGCTAAGCCTTTTAACTCAACCTATCTCTGATAGCAATTGAAAGATTTGGGTTAATCTATAATAGAGCTAGAGGGGGTGGTGATTAGGTGTTTTCAATGTTATTTGCTACTTTAAAATTCTAGTTATCACAACATAGAAACAACATAGAAAGCACACAAGTTTTATAGTGGTTCCCTTCAAGATAATGTGGCAAGAGGTAGTCCAATCTCCCTCCCACATATCTAGCAATGAGCTAGACTAGGCAACTTCTCCAACTTAGATCTCGTCTCAATAAGCAGATCTTACAACCCATGCTCACAAAGAACCCCTCCAACATCTCAGACATTACAAGTCTTACAACAAGTCAGATCTTCACCAAGATCCTACCAAACTCAGGCTCACAAATAACCCTACCAAACTCAGGCTCACGCAGAACCCTACCAATCTCAGATTTGTTATAAGATCTTACAAGCTCGGGCTCACAAAAACCCTACAAAATATGAAAGATGTTTTTCAATTGCAGAAGATAAGGCTTCAAGATATAAGCTTTTGAATGAATGGTCTTCTTCTTCTTCTTCTTCTTGCAAATATATGCCCAGAGATCTTTTGAATCACTGAACTTTTCTTGAGAAGCTTCTTCAAAAAATATCAGATGAACTTTTCAACCAGGGAAGAAGATTCTTCTTTCTTTTTCTTTGATCTTCACAGCACAACAATGAAGTCTTCTTCTTGAGCACTTTTCTCTCTTTTCTGTTTGTATGTGTGAGAATAAGAGTGAGAGAGAATAACTGTATCGAGTGTACTCTAAAATCGAAATTTTCTCTCTTTTATACCCTTATGCAATTTTGCATAAAGGCTCTTATTGAATTATTCCATAATTAATTTGCCAGTTAGGAATGTTCACAGAAATAGTAGAATATATTATCATAAATACTTTGTAGTTATTGGAACTTGCAGAATATGGAAGTGAATAATATTCTTCATTAATGATGCGTAACGGCTATATTCTATTGAGAATATATCTTTTAGTATTCCTTGATTAGTGCACAAGACAGGCGGCATGCAGTTTCCCTATATTTTAATTTTCGAGAAAATCTGCGCATTAAATGCAGCTCAGCATCTGTCACGATGATAAATTTCCTTTAAGCCAATATCATCTTGATCATCTCGACGATATATAATCATTACGACGATATCGTCGACATACTTCTTTCTTCAAGACTTTACTTGTTATCTCAATGATACTACTTCTTCTAGACGACATTGTCGAGATGTTTTCTTCTACACGATATGTCTTCAATCTTTAAGACGATATCATCGAGACATCGTAACTTAGCTTTCTCAACGATAAAGCTTCTTCAAAATGATATTGTTGAAACTGTCTCGACGATATGTTTCCTTTCTCAATGATTTTTCTACTAAGCATTGAGACGATATTTTCTTAGTGAATCTTCATTACTATTATAGTCTTGACATTATAAATGTAGCTTTGATGTATCTGTCACAACATGAACATAAACATAGCATCAAAAACAACTTGACGTATCTATACTTGTGTTCCTTCTTCAAATCTAGGATCATTGAGGGCATATTTCCCAACATTGAGTCTTCTTGAAGCCTTGTTAATCTTGAAATGAAAAGAGGCAAGTGGGAATTGTATGGTGAGGGCATGTACGCAAAAGCTCTTTGAAGCGCTCCCATGTATCATAGAGAGTCTCCGAGTCTATTTGCACAAATGACGCAATATCTGTTCATATTTTGGCGGTCTTTGCAGGCGGGAAATATTTAGTGAGAAATTTTTCCGCCATATCGGCCCATGTAGTGATGGACTCCCTACGAAGTGAGCCCAACCACTGCTTGTCCCTAGACCACAAAGAAAAAGGAAAAATACATAATCAAATGGCGTCATCTGTGATGCCATTAATTTTAAATGTGTCGCAAATTTCGAGAAAATTAGAAATATGACAATTTGGATCTTCGTCCGGCTGACCATCGAAGGTCACTGATTGCTGCACCATTTGTATGATGCTGGACTTGATCTCAAAGTTATTATTCGCCAATACGGGGCGAACAATACTTGACTGTGTGCCTTCCAAATTTGGTCATGCATAATAGGACACGGTCCATTGCGCGACCTCATTAGGATTGGGCATATTAGGATTAGAAAGATTAAGATTGGGATCCATATTAGCTGTGTTAGTGTCCCCGCGATCGACTCTTTGAATAATAATTGTATTTCCTGATCATGAGAATGGCGGCACCGCAAAAGGGTTCACTCAATCTCTGGATCAAAAGGAATATTCGAAGTGCTACCTCGGGTCATACACTAAAAAGGAAAAAGAGAAAAAGAGAAAAAGAGAAGAGAGAAAATAATAAAACTAAAACTAAAGAAAGAGGAAAACTTGATTATTATATTTTTTTTCTTTTGGGCGGATTAAGTTAGTCTTAGATTTCCCGAGGTATGCCCTGTGAGGGTTTCTCAACGGTACTAGGGGGTGAGATGGGATGATAACCCAAACGTCCCTTTCCAAGATTTTGATTTCACCTTTAAGATTTTTTTGGATTTAGAAAAAGTAAAATGAAAATAACACGATAAAATTAATCGCTATCCTCTTTTCAAAATATCTACGCCAAAGTCCCCTACAACGGCACCAAAAACTTGATATAGAAATTTTGGGTTTTGCAAAACGAAGGGTTAATGTTTTCCAAAACTATATACGATGAAGGCAAGTGTACCTTATCGTTTATAGTATAAGATATTTAGAAATACCAAGGTCGTATTTCATGGGGCGCGTTGATTACTTCTACTTTGAGGAAAATCACTATTATCTTATCTAATCGATTTTTTAGTTTTGTTTTACTTAGCTAAAAGAGAAAAATCGCAAACTAAATGTGGGGTTTAAACGACGGTAAAAAGATTAGTGCTCAATCTTAAAATCACCTTGGAGCGAGAATAATCAAGTAAAGGAGAAATAAATCTAATTCCGTTTCATTTAAACTACTTGACCGTGGAGGTTCCTAAAGCTCGAACAAGCCTCTCTCGAGGTTAATGCCCAACTAAGTTTAGGAAAAATCAACCGGACTCTCGTCCTATAATTGATTACATAAAACTTGCTTTACGCTGTGAACCCCACTATTGGATTTGACTCCAATCCGGGAGATTTACGTCATCCTCTCTTGAGGGGTGCGTGCAACTCTCTTTACCCTTGAGTGATCGATTCATACAATGAGCCTCTAGGCTAACTAAGTATGAAAACTTAAGCGAAAACCATACATCAAAAATATGGCCTTACTAGTTAAAAATCAAGGGTAATTCAAGTGTTTAGAAGAACGGTAAATGAGAGCTTAGAAAATCATAACTTGATTATCTCATCCTCGGATCATTTCAATCGAGCACTAATGAGAATTAGTTAATCATGGTGGAGGGGAAAAAGAGTAAGATAAAATTGCACGAAGAAGAACTAATTAATAGAGAAATAGAAGTGAAGAAAACAAAACTAATTTTAATTAAAATTTAAAAAAAACTATTACAAGCCTTAACCAAGATTACAATGCTAGAAAAAGTAAGGAATACAAGCTTATGAAACTATTGCATTAGAAGGAAACTAGAGCATTGCATGAAAGGGAGAAAGAGAGAGCATAAAAGAGAGAAATATGAAAAAACATGAAAAAGCTCACAATCAGCTCTAGCAGCACCTCCCTCTCCAAAATTCTGAACTCTGGACTCAAGAAGAGCTCTGGAATTTATATGAAAAATTTCCAAGTTGCACGCCCTCGGTCATGGGCGTGACCAAGGGCGTGTAAGCACTGTTCACATCGGATCCGACAACGGCATGGGTCTTGCGGGATGGTGCGGCGAAAAGTGACATGTCACGCCTGTGACATTTACGTCACGAGCGTGACCTGGGACAGCTTGATTTAATGCGGCGTGGGTTCGATTTTGGTGCGGCGGTGTGCAGAGATCACGCGGGCAAGTCATGGTCATGACATTTGGGTCACGTGCGTGACTTAGGTTGACTTCTCGATGGCATCTCCACGTCTCAATGGCAGCTAGCTGGGACAGATTCTAAGTTTACACGCCCTGGGTCATGGGCGTGACTTTGGGTCACGAGCGTGACCTAGGGCTTGAATTGGTGTGGACTGGCTCAAGCAGCACGACATCGAATCTTGCTTGATCTTCAGGTTACACGCCCTTGGTCATGGGTGTGACCAAGGGCGTGAATTGTAAATTTCACCAATTTCTCCTGAAATTCTGCAAAAATTGAAATTAAGCTAAATTAGAATAAAAAATACAAAAGAACTACTTATATCCTAAAATTGACATAAAAGAAGAAAATTCATATTAAATAATTACAAAAATTCCAATTAAAAAGTTATATAAATACTACTTATCAAATACCCTCATACTCGAGGTTTTGCTATTTTAGAGCAAAAGTATGAGACATAATTTATAAGACATCCATAAAATTTTTAATTATAAACTAAAATTTCATTTAAACCAAAAGTTAAGAATAAATTCTAGGAGGACTTAAGATCTAAATTATGATGATGATTTGAAAAGAGGAGGAGTGTTTAGGCAATGACTTCTCAAGAAAATTATTTAGCTAACAAAATTGTAGAAATTATAAAACTAGATTAAATTAAAATTATAAGAACTATATCTTAAAGATACTTAAAGAAAATAACTTACTAAATACTGCTCTCTCTATAGTTTAAACTAAATCTAGATCAATGATAAATGGCTAAGGGGGATTTCACAAAATTTGGCATAAGAAGAGATTCTTTGAAACTCAAAATTTATTTTCTAATTTGTATATATTTAGGAGTAATGAATTTTTTCCTCTTACTCCTTGCCATATAATCTTTTAATTCTCTTCTAATAAAAACCCAAAATATATATGTTTAGGAGTAATGAATTTTATCATCTTACTCCATGCCATATAATCTTTTAAATGATTTTGGGTGCATATGTTTTGGAAATAATGAATTTTATCCTCTTATACCCATGACATATGATCTTTTAAAATACTTTTTAATGCTAACAAAGGGGTAGGAAAGGAAATTTTTCTAGCTTATAATTTAAATTATATTGAGAGCAAATTCTAGTAAATTTAAATTTCCTAAGATCTAAAAGCTAGAAGAAATATAATTGAAATTTAAAGAAGTTTAGCAAATTTACTACAAAATGAAACCATTTAAAAATAAAAGGAAGTCATGCTAAAAATTCTTTATTCAAGTTAAAATCATAAGATGATTCTTAAAACAAGATTACTTAAAATTTAAAAATAACAAACTATGATAAACAAAATTTTTGCCAATTAAAAACCTAAAAATGCTTATAAACATTCTCAACTAGATTTCTAAGAAATCACAAAACAACAAGTAGGAGGGGAATAAATTTTTTTTTTGTTCTAAGTTTTTCATATATTTTTTTGGAATTTTTGATATATTTTTTTGAATTTTTGATAATAAAAGAAAGGAAACTAGTTTTAAACCTAACAATTTTTGTTAATGCTTAGACTTCCCGAGGTATACCCCATGAAGGTTCTCAATGGTACTAGGAGGTGAGATGGTATGATAGCCCAAACATCCCTTTCCAAGCTTTAAATTTTCGATTTTCAATTTTTTTTGAATTTTTGGGGTTTTACAAGAGCTTAAATAAAAGAAAACATAAGAAATTTTTTTTTTTGAAGATATTCTAAATTAAGAATTACATTTTTGAAAGATATTTACACCCCCATACTTAAAGTTAAACATTGTCCTCAATATTTAAAAATAAGTATGAAGTAAAAGAAAAGGAAAAGTAAATAATGTCACTACAAGATATATGCTTTACAACGACGTTTTTATTGTGACGTTTTTAAAGCGTCGCCATAAGTTTTCTGTTTAGTGACATTTTTTTTCAAAAATGTCGCTAATACAAAAATTAAGCATTAGCCACATTTTCTATGAAAAACGTCAATATACATGTTTAGCTTTTGTGACGATTATTTTTAAAACATCATCAAAACACACTACTAGAAAAATAAATTTTAGCCACACTTTTTTTGCCACGGGTCAAAAATGTTGGCTAATAATGAAGTATTAGTCACGACTCATGATTCGTGGCTAATAAACAAGTATTAGCCACAGATGTCTAATTCGTAGCAAAAAAGAAAGCATTGACCACATTTTGCTTAATTCAGGCTAAACGATAGTATTAGTTATAGTTACATAATTCATGGCTATTATTTTAGTCACATTTCTTAATACATGGCTACAAAGAAAGTATTATCCACGGTTTTGGGTTGCGGCAAAAACTTATTAAGAAATAATTGATTAAAATTTATCTATTTTTATTATAAATTGTGAAAAAATATTAATATTGATATTAATTATCATACTTAATTAATCTGTGTCACATATAATTTGATAAATTAATGTGTTATGATCGTCTTAATTATTTATATATATTCAAAATAACTTTCAATCAAGACACATATTTCAATGAATGTTCATGCAAGACAAAATAAAAAAGAAATGCAAGTTAATAGAGAAGGAAAAAGAAGGAGAATAGGCTTCCTTGATTTTTGAAGATGTGGGGAGAAGCAGCGGTTATCTACAAAACATGTTAAAGAAGAAACAAAACAAGAGGAAACAATAAAAAGATAACTTTGGGGTGCCTCCCAAAAGCGCTTTGTTTAAGGTATCGTAGCTTGACCCAATTGGCGCTCACGATATTGGTAGAAGAATAATAGAATCACTCTTTTTGTTCGAAAGATTTCCAGAAAGATATAACTTAAGGCGGTGTCCGTTTACTTTTAAGGAACCTTATTCCGGGTGGGAAATTAGGATTGTCCCATAGGACCATACCTCTTTAACAATGAAGGGTCCGGACCATCGAGATTTTAGCTATCCCGGAAGAAGGCGAAGGCGAGAATTATAAAGGAGGACGAGATCGCCTAGCGAAAAAGTTTTTGAAAATTTTATGTTTTTATAGTGATAAAACTTTGTTCGCTCCTTATATAATTTGCTACTTTCATACGCATTCGCTCGCCACTTGTCTAATTCGTTCATTTGGAATTTTCTTTGTTCGACCGCTAACGTAGAATCGAGATTCAAAAATTTAAGCGCCCAAAATGCGTGGTGCTCCAATTCGACCGGAAGGTGGCAAGCCTTGCCATAAACCATTCGATACGGTGTACAACCGATAGCGTTCTTGTATGCCGTTCGATAGGCCCATAGTGCATCATCGAGCTTAAGTGCCCAATCCTTTCGATTTATAGAAACAGTTTTTTCTAAAATCCGCTTTAATTCTCAATTTACGACTTCGACTTGGCCGTTCATTTGTGGGTGATAAGCAGTGGTTAGTTTGTCTGTGACCCCATATTTTGCTAAAAATTTTGTGAATTGGTTATTTCAAAAATGGGTGCCCTGATGACTAACTATAGCGCGCGACATACCAAATTGAGAAAATAATTTTTTTAAGAAGTTAACGACGACTTGCGCATCATTAGTGTGGAGAGCTTGTGCTTCCGCCCACCTCGACACGTAGTCGAACGCAACCAGAATATACTTGTTTGAAAAAGAGGGAGGGAGAGGACCAACGAAATCAATACCCCAAAGATCGAAAATTTAGCATTCTAAGAAAATGTTTTGGGGCATCTCAGCCCCGCGGGAGATGTTCCCCGACTGCTGGCAGCTATCGCAAGTACTCATAAGGGTGTGAGCATCTTTAAAGAGCGTGGGCCAATAAATGCCCGCCTCCAGCGCCTTCCTTGCGGTTTGGTTTGCTTGATAATGGCCACCTGTTGGTCCCTCGTGACAATGCCGTAAAATTTTTAGACCTTTCTCACTCGAGACGAATCTTCTCACTACCTGGTCTGCGCAAACACGGAATAAAAAGGGGTCCTCCCATAAATAATTCTGTAAATCAGAAAAGAATTTCTTCTTTTGCTGGCTCGAGAATTCTTTTGGTAGGACCCAGGCTACTAGATAATTAGCCAAATCCGCAAACCAGGGGGTGGAAGATATATTTAAATTTTTGAGAGCGAGGAGGCGCTCTTCAGGGAATTTATCATTAATGTCGGCTTCTATTAACTCTTCCGTGGCGGGGTTTTCTAAACGAAAAAGTTGATCGGCCGCCAAGTTTTCGGCCCCACTTTTGTCCCGGATCTCTAAATCAAACTACTGCAAGAGGAGGAACCATCGCAAAAGATGAGGCTTGGCGTCCGATTTACATATGAGATATCTGAGAGCGGAGTTATCTGTGAAGACAATAACTTTGGAGAGAGTGATGCACGACCTAAACTTATCAAAAGCAAATACGATGGTTAGAAGCTCCTTCTCGGTAGTGGTGTAGTTTTCTTGTGCCGACGTGAGTGTTTTGCTCGCATAATAAATTGGGTGGAAATACATACTCACCCGTTCACCTAATTCGGCGCCTACTTCAATATCAATCACATCGCACATAATTTCAAAGGGTAGCGACCAATCCGGCGCAAGTAGAATCGGAGAATTTATAAGTTTTTCTTTAATAAGTTTAAAGGCCAAATGGCATTCGTTTTTAAAAAAGAAGGAAGATTCTTTCTCGAGAAGATGGGTTAACGGCTTCGTGATTTTGGAAAACTTTGGATAAAGCACCGATAAAACCCCGCGTGACCTAGGAAACTTCTAATAGCTTTTACATTCGTTGGATGGGGGAGTTTTTCAATTACTTCGATCTTGACCCTATCAACCTTGATCCCCTTGCCCGATATTTTATGGCCAAGAACTAATCCTTCTTTGACCATAAAATGGTATTTCTCCCAATTGAGAGCTAAATTTGTTTCCCACAACGTTGTAGCACGCGCTCGAGATTTTTTAAACAATTTTGAAAATAATTTCCGAAAACGAAAAATTCATCCATAAAGACCTGCATCACTTCCTCTACTAACTCATCGAATATCGCCAGCATACATCTTTGGAATGTAGCCGGCGCGGTACAAAGACCAAATGGCATCCTTCGATAAGCGTAGGTGCCAAAGGGACAAGTGAATGTTGTTTTCTCTTGGTCGTCGGGCGAAATAGGGATTTGAAAATATCCCGTCAAATCATCGAGAAAACAGTAGTAGGAGTGACCTAAAAGGTGCTCTAAAATTTGATCGATAAAAGGTAACGAGAAGTGATCCTTACGGGTGGCATCATTTAGTTTTCGATAATCGATGCACATCCGCCAACCCGTAACGGTACGGGTTGGGATCCATTCGTTATTTTCATTCGCTACAACAGTTACGCCGCCTTTCTTCATCACGACTTGTACTAGGCTAACCCAAGTACTATCTGATATCGGGTAGATGATTCCCGCGTCTAGAAGTTTGATAACTTCAGCCTTAACCACTTCTTTCATATTTGGGTTTAGTCGTCGTTGAGGCTGGACCGCATTGCGGGAATTATCTTCGAGGAAGATTTTGTGAGTGCAGAAGGAAGGGTCGATACCCTTTATATCTGATATTTGCCATGCAATTGCCTGGCGGTACTTGCTTAAGACTATAGTAAATTCAGAAATTTCTGAATCGCTAAGTTCAGATGAAACGATAATGGGTAGCTTAGACTTTTTATTTCTAAAAATAGATATTTTAGGTGAGGAGGGAGTTGTTTCAATTCTAAAACGGGTGGCTCTTCATAAGAAGTTTTGATTTTTATTTTTTTCTAAAAATAAAGGTTCGGGTGGTGTGGAGCGAGAGACTTCTTCTTCTAAACAAAAGAGCTCGACGAGCTCAGAATCGTGACTCGATTTGGAGACTAAATCGGGAAGTGAATAAAATTTGTTCTCAAGACATTCTTCTAAGTAGAAGCATGAATCGTCATTCTCTAAGGTGTTTCACATCGAGGGATTTATACTTACAGTAACTTCATCATCTCCAACCCATTGGAGGAGCTTTCTGTTACTTACGTCGATAATTATGCGGGAGGTGGAAAGGAAGGGGCAGCCGAGTATGAGGGTACTTCGACAACCTATTCGATGTCAAGAATGACAAAGTCCAATGGGAAGATGAACTTGTCAACCTTAATGAGCACATCCTCCATTATCCCTACCAGATATTTTAATGAACGATCCGCTAATTGAATGCTCATTCGAGTGGGGCTAGGATTTCCTAGACCTAACTTTTTGAATAACGAAAAAGGCATGAGATTGATGCTTGCTCCAAGATCCTCTAAGGCGTGTTTTACTAACGAATTGCCAAATAGACACAGGATGGAAAACCGTTCTTGGCCATTTGCTTTTTGAGGCAATTTGTTGAGTATAACCGCGGAGCATTCTGTGTTTATGGAAATATGCAAAATATCTTCTAATTTCTTCTTATTGGAGAGCAACTCCTTAAGATATTTCGCAAACTTCGGCATTTGAGAGATAGCCTCGCAGAAGAGTACATTAATATGAATTTGTTTTAAAATCTCTAAATTTTTTTTGTAATTTTTCTCGGCGCACTCACTCCTAAATTTAGACGGATACGGAATATTAGAACTAAAAGTGTGCGGAGCTAGCGTAGCAGGCAAATTTGAAGATAAAATAAGAGCAGGAGGTGGAGAAGAAATTACCTTGGGTTCATCCTGTTTTGAAACCATCTCCTTCCTGCTTCAGAGTGTAATCATGTTTGCGCCCTCCCTTGAATTTTGCTCCGTATTTCCCGGTAGTGCTCCTTGATGACGTTCGAAGAACATCTTTGCGAGTTGGCCCACTTGATTCTCTAAATTTTTGCTTGACCTGGTAAGGTTTCGGATGTTCGTTTCATTTGTAGCAACATATTTTGCAAAAACCTCTTCAAGCGGAGAGAGTTTTTGCTATTGCGGTTGAAAACCGGGCAGATTAAAATTTGGAGGGGGAGTTAAGTTAAGAAGTTGATTATGAGGTTGATTCAAATTTAATGGATGCTGATCATTTCCTTGGTTGCTCCATAAGAAATTCGGGTGGCTCCTATAAGAAGTTTTGTTGTATGGAGCGGAGTTCGGGTTATAGGAAGGCCGACGTGGATTTCCCATGTAGTCAACCTGCTCTTCAATTAAAATATTATTAGCCCAAGGAGGAGTGGCGGAGGAAGCAGACATCTCCGCCACTTGCTTAGTTAAGCGCTCAACTTGTAAAGCTAAATTTGCATTTGCGTCTATTTCAAAAATTCTGTCTGGCTTGTTAGGCTTAGCTCGAGGAATATTCCATTGGTATGCATTCATGGCCCAAAAAGCTCTTGAGCGGCCTCCGGAGTTTTCATATTTAATGTACCCCCGGCAGCCGCATCAATCATTTGCTTAGTTTGGAAATTCAAGCCATTATAAAAGATTTGCACTTGTTGCCAAGTGGGAAGTGTGTGGTGACGGCATCTATGCAAAAGCTCTTTGAAGCGCTCCCATGTATCATAGAGAGTCTCTGAGTCGATTTGCATAAATGACGCAATATCTGTTCACATTTTGGCGGTCTTTGCAGGCGGGAAATATTTAGTGAGAAATTTTCTGCCATATCGGCCCATGTAGTGATGGACTCCCTAGGAAGTGAGCCCAACCACTGCTTGGCCCTAGACCACAAAGAAAAAGGAAAAAGACGTAATCGAATGGCGTCATCTATGACGCCATTGATTTTAAACGTGTCGCAAATTTTGAGAAAATTAGAAATATGACAATTTGGATCTTCGTCTGGCTGACCATCAAAGGTCACTAATTGCTGCACCATTTGTATGATGCTGGACTTGATCTCAAAGTTATTGTTCGCCACTGCGGGGCAAACAATACTTGACTGTATGCCTTCCAAATTTGGCCGCGCATAATAGGACATGGTCTGTTGCGCAGCCTCATTAGGATTGGGCGCATTAGGATTATGGCCACAGCACCCCCTGTTGGTCTTAGGGTTGTGAGCATTGTGTAGAATAAACCACCGTCACAGTGCATTTTTTGGTATCATATAAACGAGGCCTTGTGTATCGCCCGACGTTAAATGATGCCCTTTTTCGAGCTGATCATTCTCAGGTGCTTATAACATATATACTTATATATGTGTATTATATTATGTTTGACCACTACCTCTGAGCCGCAGTAATGGACACGTGGTTGGTTTTGATCAATTTGTCCATTACTTTGGTGCGGGCATTTCTCTTACCGAGTGTACTCATTTGAGTTGGCTTGGGTTAGTGTAAGCTAATAGATGCTTATCTTTTTAGTTCTCTTTTCTGCAATCTATTATTTTTATTGCTGCTAACCCTTGTGTAGAATCTTGGTTTTTCTTGCTGCCCCTTGCACTTTCTTGCTGAGGCATTCTTTTCTTTTGAATATGTCAGGCCCGGAGCTGTAGCGGTTTGGGTGTTAGATTTGGTGTCTTCAGAGCTGCAGTTAGTTGCAGTTGTTCGTTCTCCCCTCACTATCGCGAGGTAGTTGTTCCTTTGCTTCGGTTGTAGCTTTGGTTTTCCAGTGTGAGATTACTTGCTAGCTTTTCTGCTGTTACTTTCTGCTTAATTATATACTTGCTCTCTAGGAAGTTTTATGTTAGGATGCATGAGTTATTTTATGTATAGAAAATAGCATTCTTGCATAGCATGATTTTAAGTAAATGTCACCTATTTTGAAGATCGTAGAAAAATCCTTTCTTTACTTGTACTAAATTTAGAGATGTGCATATCATTTCTGAACTATTTGATCTTCATGCTCATGTAGTATATATATTGAACCTATTTTCCGCTGCATATGTATAATTTTCTACTCATGGACTAGTTGATCCACTGGACCGCGGGACACGGTCTTAAGCTAAAAAATGTAAATTCTTTTTATTTAACTCAATCATATTCTTGTCTTTATAAATTATTCGTAAGGAGTGTTTGCATAAGCGTCTGTAGTTGTCCCCTGCAGGACTTGGCATTATAACGCGTGTTTCCCCTTGCTCTGATAATATTTATTAAATTCATGGGAAAATGCGGCTTGTGACAGTTGGTATCAGAGGGAGGTTAGTCGGGTTACTGGGATAGTCTTGTTGGCCTAGTTAACCGCCTGGTGAGAATCGTTATTCATTGCATACACACACATAAGGGTCATCTGTATGTCTTGGCTGAAGCATGAACACTACACTCATAGCATGATAAGAAGTATATGAGGCATATTATATAGTATGGGATGCATAATATGTGTATGTATATGGATCCTCATAGGGGACAACATGCGACGATTATGTAGTATGGGATGCATAATACCGGTCCCATGGATGTCATTAGCTCGATTTTTCTTTTTCGTTACATGCGATAATATGTAGTATGGGATGCATAAGATCGCATGTGTATGCCGCTCATAACATGCATTAAGGCCTTTTTTAGACTGCATAGCACTGCATGCACATCATAACATAGCATTAGCACACGTGCCAAATTAAAGATATACATGATGACGCTCGTACACACAAGATTTGAAATAAAATTTTGGCATTCATGCATTCATATTATATGCACATGAGTCAATATGATGATGGTATATCATCCTAGGTTAAGCATAATATCATTTCATGAATCCCCAGAGCAAGGTAATAGCAAGAGCAAGTATCTACACTTTTCGATCTGTATCGAGTTAGGAAATCCTAGTTTGCTAGCTACTGTGTCTTAAGCTAGGTGTAGATGAGGTGATCAATTTTGAGTGCTAAGAAGGAATCTTACCCGCATCTATTTTCCTAGCCCTCTTCGGTTAGCGTTTCGATCCAGCGAGTGTTAGCTTATCTCCCCCTTTGCCCTTATTGATTCGTTAGCGTTCTGAGTTTCAGTTCCAAAAACTTCCTTTTTGGTGGGGTGACTGTAACGCCCCTAATTTTCCAGGAATTATTTTAATCCTTCTTTGATGTCATTTTTGAAGTAAGGGCGTTGCGTTAGTGTGAAGTTAGCGGTGCGCCGTCGTTTGCGTGTTTTCGCGTTCATTCGGTCAATTCGACCAAATTTTGGAGTGTGCCTAAATTATTTAATTTTAGAGAGGCTCGTCAAATGATCCGAGCGTTTTTAGAGCCCCGGTGATTTTCCGAAGATTTGTTTAATTATCGTCGCCTCAATATTCATAAATTTATATCTTGAGTTTGGCTCGTCGGAATTTGATTCTGACTTCTCCGCTGGATTCATAGCGCCGATGTTTGTCTTCGATGTGATTTTCGTTGGAATCGGAGACCGTTGGTTCGGCATTTCTTTTCTTCTTCTTCTTATTATTATTATTACTATTAATATTGGTTGTCTTCCTCCATCTCTGTTTATATATATATTATATATAAATATCTTTGTCCACTATCTATATATATTATTATATTCTTCTTCTTCTTCTACAATTCTTCTTCCTCCCTGATTATCGAGCCAGAGATTTCGAGAGAGAGAAAGAGGGAGAAAGTGAGCTTCCGAACGCCGCCGCCAGAGCTCCGGTGCACGAAATCTTCTCCGGAGCATAGATTTGGAAAGCTCTCGCCGTGCTCTTCGCGTGCGTGGTAAGTTTTGTCCATTTCATAGATTTTTGGCACTAGGGACAGCGGCCCTAATTCTGTATTTTGTCCGATCTTCGTAGATTCCTCGTGCTTAGGCCGTGGTTGAGCCAATCCTCGGCGTGGAGGGCTTGAGAGGCCGTATTTCTGTGATTCGAGTTTAGGCAAGTGGTGGTTGTTTTCTTTTCCCCTTGGAATAGTTCTCCAAATTTTCCTTCTCTGTTTGTTATCCTTTGTACTTTGATATATAAATGTTGATGGTTTGCCTTACCTTATGTTGGTATATAAATGATGATGGTATACAAAGTTCCTTCTCGGTTCTGGTAGTCCAGATCGGGCTCTATTAGAAGAAGGATAAGTTAGCTTAGGGAAAATATTCTTTTTAGAAATTTCTGTCTAAGTAACAATTGACGGTACATCCCGTCAATTGATGGGACCTCCCGTCGATCGGCAAGAGCATCCCTTCGATCCTTAGTCTCAACCGTTTTTTTTGTCTTTCCTCTGTTTTCTCTAAGGCAAAATCGACGGGACCATCCTGTCGATTTTTGGCCTTAGATGGGGAGAAAGTTTCTTTCTATTTTCTTGAAGTAAGAATCGACGAGACCTCCCATCAATCGGACTCCCGTCCCGTCGATCGGGTCCTTTTCCCGTCAATTATATATGAGCTTCCCGTTGACTTTGAATTAAAGCTTCTCGTCGACTGTTAGTATGAGCCTCCCGTCGATTTTTAAGCCTTTCCCGTCGATTTTGGCTAAGCTTTCCCGTCGACTTGACATGAGTCTTTCCCATCGACTAATATATAAAGCTTTCCTGTCAATTTTGGGAAGTGTTTCCCGTCGACTTTTGCCTAAGTTTTCCCGTCGAGTTTGATAAGTTTTTCCCCCATCGAATTTGTCACTTATTCTGAATTGTTTCATCATATCTTTTTATGTTCTTTTGTCGTGTGTTCTCGGGTGTCTTAAGTTATGATGTTGAGTGTTTTGAGCTCATTTGCTGAGGCTTTAGATGAAGCCATAATTTATTCGTCGAGATGTCCCTTAATTGTTAAGTGATCATTTTTTTGTGTTATTTCGTGGCTTTCATTGTATTGTTATGAGAAGTTCGTTGGGAGTCAAGTTTAGACTCACCGAGTGTTTTCTATTTAAATGTTGAGTACTATTTGGGTGTTTGTCCTTCGTGTTAAGCTTACTTTTGTCGCGCTCCGACACCAAGCCTTGCATGGTGTCGGCTTGCTGAAATCTTCACCCTTTTTGTAAGTTGAATGTTGATCTAATGATTAATTGTTGAATCTTGTGCTTACTGATTCTCTCATCATGAGTTGTGGTTAAATCCTTGTGTAAGCCAGTTTTCCTGCCTGACACTCTTTTGTTTTGCCTGTTGGTTTTATGAGCTATGTTTACTCTTTTGGAGGAGAGAGCTATGTTTGCTCTGTTGGGGTCTATTGGTTGTGTGAGCTAAGAGTCACCGCCATGGTGCCCCTGTTTGTGGACTGTTGGTTTGTGTGGACTGGAGTCACCGCCACAGCACCCCCTGTTGGTTTTAGGGTTGTGAGCGTTTTGTGGAAAAAACCACCGTCATAGTGCCTTTTTTTGGGATCATACACCCGAGGACTTGTGTATTGCCCGTCATTAAATGATGCCTTTTTCTCGAGCTGATCAATCTCAAGTGCTTATAACATATATTCTTATATATATGTGTATTATATTATGTTTGACCACCACCTCTGAGCCGCAGTAACGAACACGTGGTTGATTTTGATCAATTTGGCCATTACTTTGGTGCATGCATTTCTCTTATCGAGTGCGCTCGTTTGAGCTGGCTCGGGTTATTGTAATCTAATAGATGCTTATCATTTTAGTTCTCTTTTCTGCAATCTATTATTTTGATTGTTGCTAACCCTTGTGTAGAATCTTGGTTTTTCTTGCTGCCACTTGCACTTTTTTGCTGAGGCATTCTTTTCTTTTGATTGTCTCAGACCCAGAGCTGTAGCAGTTTGGGTGGTAGAGTTGGTGTCTTCAGAGCTGCTGTTAGTTGCAGTTGTTCGTTCTCCCCTCACTATCATGAGGTAGTTGTTCGTTTGCTTCAGTTGTAGCCTTGGTTTTTTAGTGTGAGATTACTTGCTAGTTTTTCTGGTGTTACTTTCTGGTTAATTTTATACTTACTCTCTGAGAAGTTTTATGTTAGGATGCATGAGTTATTTTATGTATAGAAAATGGCATTCTTGCATAGCATGATTTTAAGTAGATGTCACCTATTTTGAAGATCGTAGAAAAATCCTTTCTTTACTTATACTAAATTTAGAAATGTGCATATTATTTCTGAACTGTTTGATCTTCATGCTCATGTAGGATATATATTGAACCTATTTTCCACTGCGTATGTATAGTTTTCTACTCATGGACTAGTTGATCCACTGGACCGCGGGACACGGTCATAAGCTAAAAATGTAAATTCTTTTTATTTAACTTAATCACATTCTTGTCTTTAAAAATTATTCATAAGGAGTGTTTTCCTGAGCGTCTATAATTGTCCCCTGTAGGACGTGACATCACAATGCGTGTTTTCCCCTTGCTCTTATAATATTTATTAAATTTATGAGAAAAATGTGGGTTGTGATAGTCAGCTCATAGTTGGCCCTTGTTTACCTCTTATTGGATGTTGGTGCAGGTGCTGGTGAGTCAAGTGGAAAGAAGCGGGCTGAAGCCATATTCTTTGTTGGCCCTTTAAGGCCAACCTCTCTTTTACTGCTTTCCTTTTTATTGCTAGCCTGTGTGCCGAAGTTTGTTTATGAGTTGGGGCATTGGATGAATGTAAGGCCTTAAGGTCGTAACTCTTAAATGATTCATTCATGGGATATTGGACAATTATGTAAGTAATGTTTAATTTATGATTGCGCTTACGCTAGTTCTTTTCCATTTTCATCTTATTAACGCCTAGCTAGTGTGTTCGATATGGCGTGGGGTCCCGGATGGACCTACTGTTATATCGTTTGTACTCGCAGGGTGTTACATTTCCCACTAGCAAACTTTTTTCTAAACGCAGCTCAACTTCTAACTCCATATACGCTGTGAATGGTGTAAACCCCAATCATACAAATCTATGTGCTCCAAGATTAAATCCAGATATGAAACATGATTACACTAATGTTCTTTCAGAATTTCATCATTTTCTAAAACGATTGAAGTCTCAAATAATTCCATAAATTGATGTGTGACTTAATTTTTAATTTAAATCAATACTATAAGGAGTATGTGCTCCAAAAATTCTACCAATTTTTGGAGCTTATCTAAATGTTGCCCTACTGTCAAATTCCAAATTTCATCCAATTTCAAGGTGATATTACTGTTCAAATCAATAAATACTGTTTTTGTTATACGCAGACCAGTATGTTCAAATGGAGTTATTTATGTCATGTGCGAAGTAACTATCAAAATTATATGGCCAATAAACCTCAAATATTTTCGAGAGGTTCATCATGACATTAAATTTGTTCTACCATGGATTCATCATTTTTTTCTATTTAAATTGATCATGCTAATAATTTCCATTAGATAAGGGTTAATATCCAAGTGTACACATGAACTATAGAAAATTGATGCCCAAATATTTTTAGAAATTTCCAAGGGTTTATTATGTCATAAAAATGTGTCTAAGCGAGAATCAATATTTATCATAATTATTTGATCAATAGAATTCAGCAATTACAATAATGTGATAATTCCAACATTATACATGAACTACATAAATTACTCATAAAAAATTATAATTAAATTTCCAGATGTTCACCATACACAAAAAGTGTCTAGCCCAAAAATTAGAATCTTCTAAAATAGTTTGATCATGTATTCCTCATATACACATAAATGAGTCAATTCCATAAATGGATAAATTGTAGGAAAAGTTGTACTCTAAAATTCCCAATAAATTCACAGAGGTATGTTTTGACCTAACTAACCATATGCCAGAGATTTGGATTTTTCCTAACTAGTTTGGTCTCATATACTTCATTTAGTTCAATATGTGCCCTAATTAATAATAATTCAAATATTAGGAAAATTAAATCCAAAAATTCTAATTTCTCCAGAGGTGATACATTTCATCATAATATAAGCATGGACAAAATTTCATTGACATGCAATCAGTAATTTGGGAAAGATTCACCAAATTGCATTTTGTGATATATGCACCTCATTTCCTATCATACACAATTCTTGCAAATAGAATACCTCCACATGCATTAAGCCAAATGTTCCCAAAATTTCACCAGCGACATTTGATAACCTAATAAACCATCTACCAGACATTTAGGTCATTTTGAAGTTATCTGACCATATATATGATAAATCAAATGTTTACTAAAACTATAAAAAAATCTTGCCCAAAAATTATGATTTTTGGGCAGAGGGTGTGTCTAGGCTATATACATGCATGACCAAAATTTCAGGCCCATTTAGACTTTACTGTGAAGTAAATTCAAGTTTTAGTGACTGGATGATAGAGAAATTTGTGTTCTCCAATCTATACTCGATTAAGGCAAGTGTACCTATCGAAATATAGCATAGGATATAAAATATATCAAGGTCGTATAAAAACTCGGGGCAGGCAACTACTATTACTCACAACGATTCTATTATCCTACCGAACGATTGATTGATTTTTTGGAAAATAAAAATAAACTAACTTAATTAAAAGAGAAATAAACTATTGAAAAAGAGTGCTCGATCGACGATTCACTTTGAAATAAAATAACGGAGAAATTTAGTTTAACATTTGCAGATTCATAAAGACCGTGACGGATCGAAAACTAAGAAATATTCTCGCTAGAGCAATAAGTCTCCTAACTTCTAGACGTTTTGACCGAAATCTCTTTGCAAATCAAAAAGGCCTGAAGTCGCATTATCGAAGTGACCCGCACTATTGGATTTGACTCCAATCCGGAGGATTTACGTCGTCCTATCTCTAGGATTGCGTGCAACTCCTTCCTTCCTTGAGTGATTTTTCACATTCACGAGCCTCTCGACTACTCAAATATGAGATCGGAATCTACTACCGTATACTAGCAATACGGAGTCGATACGAAATAAATCAAGGTCGGATCGAAATAAAAAGTACAAATGCCAACATAAAATAAAGATATTATTTCATTGCAAAGTTCATCGCGATCGAACACAAAAAGAAATTAGCTACGCAATATAGAAATTGAGACAAAGATGTAAAGAAAAACTTGCATTTTCATTAGTAAATAAAATAGGAGTACAATAACAAAATTAAAATGACAATAATGTTCTCAAAAAGAAATACAAAGCATGGAAAAACTTGACAATAAAAAGAACTAAAAACTACAACTATCTCTTGATCTCTCTCTTGCCAAAAGTTCTCCCTTAAGCATGAGGTATGGGCTCCTTTTATAGATGGAGGGGAAGGTTCTAGAAATAGGAATAGGAGAGGGGAGACAAAGGGGTGGCCGGTCATAGGCATGGGAAAGTGCATGCATGAAATTAAATGGGAGGAGAGAGGGAGAGTGGTTCATGCATGCATTTTATTTAGAAGAGAATAAAAGAGAGAGGGGGGAATGTATGAGAATAAATGATAGAGAGAGGAATGAGATTTCAATTAAGAGAAAGAGGAGAGAGGAGAGAGGGGGCCAGCTAAGCATTGAAAAGGGGGGAAACCATGCAAAGGTGGCGGGCTGCATGTAGACAGCTAGGGGGGTTCGGTTTTGACTTGTAGTGGGGGCTCGGGTTGGACCAAATGAAGGGGGTGGCTGCTCGGATTTTGCATGGGCTGCACCATGTCTCCATTTAATCTTCCTTGGTATTGACTTTAACTTGACTCGAGCTTGAATTAATACATCTCTTGGTGGCCGGGCTGCACCACTTTAACTCCAAAATATGTCGCGACGACGTCTTGACAGTGGGCACTAATGATTCCCCCCAGGCCTGTCAAAATAACACAAATATAAATTAGTTATGCGCATTATAAAATTAAACAAAATATACGTTACGTGCATGAAATTAACGTAAACATAGGAGAATATTCTACTAATTTAATCTCTAATATAATGAATAAAAACTAATTATCAAACTCCACCATGCTTAAGTTTTTGCTTGCCCTCAAGAAAAATAGAAATCAAAATATAGGAGGCTACACTACCCAATATTTTAGTTGCGAGAACCAAACAAAAATTAAGCTATCAAAACTAATATGCTACCAATGAGTGCGGCGAGAAATCAATGTAGAGGAGAATAAAGAAGAGTTTAAAAAAATTACTTGGGCATAAACCTAGATTGCAAATTTTCTACTAACATAACAAAAAGGCATCAAAAGGTTTAAGCTAACAAACATAACAAGAGTAGCAATTCAACCGAAATAAGTGCATTGAGCAAGCAACAAGTTGCTGAGACTACGATTATTATACAAACACTCCAAGGTAACCTCCAAAGAAATCCATCAATGATGGTGTCCATAGGCTTGCCCGGTCACACCCTCTCCACTACACGAGTACATTGTCATGGCTTAAAGATCAATAGGACTTTCATTAGGTATAAATACTTGGCTTAGGTAAATAATAAGGATTTGGAAATCAAAGATAAACACGATGACTAAAATATCACACTAAACCAAGGGGAGAGTTTTAAATAAATTTCAAAATAAAGCACACCAGAATGAGAAATGACAAGTGACGTACGTCAAATTTCTCAAAATTTAAGAAATATAAGGCCATGGATATTTTTCCTTTTTCATACTTGGCCAACAATAACTTTTCAATTCATTTTTTTTGGATAATAAATTTTCATGATTTTTTTCATTTTTTTTAACTCATTGCACATAAGAGCTCCAAAATAAGCTTGAAATAATTTCCTCCTCATTTTTCAAAATAACAACCCAACACAAAATGATATTTAAATAAAACTCAACAATTTAGTTGTGATAATAGGAAGGGTATTTGGCTTTGGTGAAAAATGAGAGGTGGAGCTAACAAAGAAAATAAGGAGAAGGCCCAAAATTGTTTTAGCAAAGTAAATGTTTTAGGTGGGCAAAAAAAGCACAAACTATCCAAAAGATGCCTAAATCATTTCTAAAAACCATGACAAAATTATGCAAATGCTTCGAGGATCGCTAGAGGCAAGTTCTAGCCACCAAGAAAGACTACAATGTGAGTGAGTGTCTAATAATATCATCTAACAACAAATACACGCTACTACACTTAGATTAGAAGAAAAATTACAACATCGTTATGATGATAAAATAAAAATATGATGCCAAAAGTTATGAAAGAGAAAATGCAAAACTAACGTATGCAAAAGTAATATAGTTAACCTAAACTCTATTCTATCATACTACCAAAGATTAAATAATACTACATGAGCCTACGCAACACTCAAAGAAACATACTAAAGAAATGATAGAAAATAATTTTTGATGATTTTCTCATTTTGTGTTTTTTTTTATTTTTTTCGTTTTTTATATTTTTTTTTTCACTTTTATTTGGGTTTTGAATTTTCTAGTTTTTTTTTATTTTTGATAAACCTTAAAGAAAAGTAGAAAAACTACAATTTTTTGTGATTTTTATATGTTTTTTAGAAAAGAGAGAAATAAAACAATGAAACCCTCCCCATGCTTAAGTTTTTTTCATTGCCCTCAATGAAAAAGAAAAACAATGAAGAGGAAGAGAAAGAGAATAAGGGGAAGAGATAAGAAATGCAGTAAAATAAATAAAAATCGGACTTCCCCAGGGTTGTGATGGCCGAATGCGGAAGTCGCTCCCCCATGCTTGAGCTGGAAACCGATTCAGGCCTAAGGAAGAGAAGATGGAGCCAAACGAACCGCCGAAGGTTTTATTCCTGCAAAACAAAATAAAAAGAAAAGGAAAGAATAAAAATGGTAAGCAAGGGGTGCCTCCCAAGAGCACTCTTTGTTTAACGTCGTCTGAGCCCGACGTTATTGGTTAGCTAAATGGAAAATAAAAACTAAGATGAAGAGGTAACTCCATAAGTATGCGCTTAGGAGAGTAAATAAGAAAAAAGAAGGAATGAAGAATCACACCGACATGCGGTGGAATCTTCGAAGGAATGACGGCCAAAAATGTACGGACGGAGTTATAGAAGAACTCCGTCGTTTGTAAAAGGGGAAAGAATGGGTCGTCAAAAGAAGAAGAAATAAAAGAGGAAGAAATAGAAAGAGGAATAAAAGAAGTAGAAAAAGAAATTCCATTAACGGAAATTTCACAAGGAGAAAGTGAATCTTGTGAAATTTCGGGAGAAGAATGGGTAGAAAGAACTAAAGAGGAATTATCAAAAATAAAAGAAGAAGAAGAAGAAGAAAAAGACTCTCTAAAACTAGGAAAAGTTGGAACAATTGAAATTAAACTTGACATGGAATCACATACGTCTTCAGAAAAAGAAGGGAAATTTTGAGACGGCTCGTCATCCTCAAAAGGTAAGAAGCACGCCGGAGTATCAATATGTGTGTCATCCAAAGGAGGAAGGAAACAATCTGAAATATCCAAATAGTTATCTTCCTCGAGAGGAATAAGACAAGCCGGGATATCCGGTGACTTATTACATAAAGAAATTGGAGGAGACGGAGAAGAAGACGAAGAAAAAGACGCGACCTCACAAGAAAAATAATCAATAATGATCTTAAAATGCGAATTAATATTATTTAAAGAAGTTTGCATTTCAAGATACCAATTATCGATAGAATTAAAAATTGGAGGCGCGGCGCTTTGCGGGGCAAAATCATGCGAAAAATAAGACGGGTTCCCCACCTCCCATCTAGGATAAAAAATTAGAGTAAGGGTCAAATTGGCCACTTTGTCCTACTCCAGAAAAATTGAAATCATATGAGGGAGGGGTTCCCGAAAAACATGCAAAATTAAAATGCTCGGGAGACCCGCAAAAAAGGGCAGAAAGAAGATGATTCCATGATAAAAAAAAAACTGTTACCAAAAAAAGAAAGAGAAAATTTAATTGAAAATGATAATTTTTTTTTTCTTTTTAGGCGGATTATGTTAGTCCTGGACTTTCCGAGATCTGCCCTGTGAGGGGTTTGCAACGGTACTAGAGGCTGTGATGGGAATTCAAGCCCAAAGCGTCCTTTACAGGAATTTAGGTGGTGTAGAAAAACGATGATGTGGGTTAATTATAATATATAATAAATTTTTTTTTATTTTTTTTTGTAGAAGTAATAAACTCGGTGCTTTCATAATATTGCCAAAAATATTCCCCGGCAACGGCGCCAAAAACTTGATAGAGAAATTTGTGTTCTCCAATCTATACTCGATTAAGGCAAGTGTACCTATCGAAATATAGCATAGGATATAAAATATATCAAGGTCGTATAAAAACTCGGGGCAGGCAACTACTATTACTCACAACGATTCTATTATCCTACCGAACGATTGATTGGGTTTTTGGAAAATAAAAATAAACTAACTTAATTAAAAGAGAAATAAACTATTAAAAAAGAGTGATCGATCGACGATTCACTTTGAAATAAAATAACGGAGAAATTTAGTTTAACATTTGCAGATTCATAAAGACCGTGACGGATCCGAAACTAAGAAATATTCTCGCTAGAGCAATAAGTCTCCTAACTTCTAGACGTTTTGACCGAAATCTCTTTGCAAATCAAAAAGGCCTAAAGTCGCATTATCGAAGTGACCCGCACTATTGGATTTGACTCCAATCCGGAGGATTTACGTCATCCTATCTCTAGGATTGCGTGTAACTCCTTCCTTCCTAGAGTGATCTTTCACATTCACGAGCCTCTCGACTACTCAAATATGAGATCGGAATTTACTACCGTATACTAGCAATACGGAGTCGATACGAAATAAATCAAGGTCGGATCGAAATAATAAGTACAAATGCCAACATAAAATAAAGATATTTTTTCATTGCAAAGTTCATCGTGATCGAACACAAAAAGAAATTAGCTACGCATTATAGAAATTGAGACAAAGATGTAAAGAAATACTTGCATTTTCATTAGTAAATAAAATAGGAGTACAATAACAAAATTAAAATGACAATAATGTTCTCAAAAAGAAATACAAAGCATGGAAAAACTTGACAATAAAAAGAACTAAAAACTACAACTATCTCTTGATCTCTCTCTTGCCAAAAGTTCTCCCTTAAGCATGAGGCATGGGCTCCTTTTATAGATGGAGGGAAAGGTTCTAGAAATAGGAAGAGGAGAGGGGAGACAAAGGGGTGGCCGGCCATAGGCATGGGAAAGTGCATGCATGAAATTAAATGGGAGGAGAGAGGGAGAGTGGTTCATGCATGCATTTTATTTAGAAGAGAATAAAAGAGAGAGGGGGGAATGTATGAAAATAAATGAGAGAGAGAGGAATGAGATTTCAATTAAGAGAAAGAGGAGAGAGGAGAGAGGGGGCGGCTAAGCATTGAAAAAGGGGGGAAACCATGCAAAGGTGGCGGGCTGCATGTAGACAGCTAGGGGGTTCGATTTTGACTTGTAGTGGGGGCTCAGGTTGGACCAAATGAAGGGGGTGGCTGCTCGGGTTTTGCATGGGCTGCACCATGTCTCCATTTAATCTTCCTTGGTATTGACTTTAACTTGACTTGAGCTTGAATTAATACATCTCTTGGTGGCCGGGCTGCACCACTTTAACTCCAAAATATGTCGCGACGACGTCTTGACAGCGGGCACTAATGATTCCCCCCAGGCCTGTCAAAATAACACAAATATAAATTAGTTATGCGCATTATAAAATTAAACAAAATATACGTTACGTGCATGAAATTAACGTAAACATAGGAGAATATTCTACTAATTTAATCTCTAATATAATGAATAAAACTAATTATCACTAGACCACCCTAAGGACACCTTCCAATAAAATAAGGATTGTGATGGTTGTAGGGCACCAAAGAGGGTCATCTAAATCTCATTGGAAATCGCAGAACAAGGGCTACAAAATTGTTGTTTACCACTTAGTCTGAATCAACCCCTAAGGTGTTCATAAGTGAGCCTAAAGTCTCTGAAATAAGTGTGACAGTTTGTATTTTATTTTAATTAAACTATAGTGTGTATAATATTCATCAACACAAATCTTAAAGCGCAAATCACAACATCCACTCATCATCCCCGATATCCAACGCCTGAGATCAACCCATCTTGGGCTGCCTTATGGGGTGATTTCTTGGCGACCCGTCGACCTCCATGGCTGGCCACCGCCACCAACACTTTTGTTGAGGTGGTGGATAGCGTTTGGCGGTGGCTTGCCGGCCAGAGACCACCTCTACAATGAATGGTGGTGAACTCTTTTCGGCCAAAATCTTATTTTCAGAACATTGATCCAAGCTCAATTGAGCATGCATCTTCACCTAAATGGTCTAGGAAGCTAGCACAAAGGGAGGGGAGGAGAAATGAACTTGAATTGAGGCTCCGGAATGAGTATTCCAGCGTGACAACATGGCAGCGATTTTCTCCGGCGAGCTTGGTCAAAACAGTGCTCCTCCACTGATTTCTTCACTCTAAGATGATGGTGTGGTCGAAATGGCATGGGGAGAGCTCAAATTCAGATAGCCATTAATGGATGGCCAAGTGGCTTCAATTCCTCAATTTCCTCCTTGTCCTCTCTTGGATTTGGGAGAAATCTCCAATTTGCACCATGCATGTCCCCCCCCCCCCCCCTTTTTAATTTCAGAGGTCAAGTGGGGTAATTTACTCTTGGGCTGCAGAATGGGCCTTGGGACATGTACCCAACCCATTGGATTTGGGCTTGACACCCAATTTTCCTATTTGGGCCTAAGTTTGACCATGGTTGATTTTGGGATTGACTTGGTCAATTTGATGGGTTTAATGGCCCCACATGTTGGTGGGGATTCATATGACACCACCCAATGTTGGTTGGGCCATGGTGGGGCCTTTATTGGGCTAATTGATCCATAT
This sequence comes from Dactylorhiza incarnata, assembly GCA_033032865.1. NCBI lineage: Eukaryota > Viridiplantae > Streptophyta > Magnoliopsida > Asparagales > Orchidaceae > Dactylorhiza > Dactylorhiza incarnata. The sequence goes on from JAWHQI010000336.1 coordinate 1,827,021, forward strand.
AGTGTAATTTGACCTAAATTTGTCTTAAGTTGATTTTGGTAAAATTGGGTCAATTGGTTAACCCTATGTTGGGTATTATGGTCAATTGATCCTCTATTAGGGTTTGGAAGGTAGTGGTGGTGTCAATTTGACCATTTGAATTTTAATTGAGCCACTTAGGATTGAATTGGACTATGTTGACCCAAAGTTGACTTTGGTCAATTTCATGAAATTGGTTGAGACCAATGGATTACTTCTGACCTAATGGCCTACCTTAGTGATTAGTAAGGCATTGGTGAAGTCAATTTGACCAATTGAAGCCCAATTGAGCTAAATTAGGGTAAGTTGACCCATTTTGACTTTGGTCAATTTGACTAGTTTGGTTGATCAATTCATTTGGTGATTGGTCAATTGTCTCCCCCCTTAGAGTTAGGGGTGTGGTAGTGAAGTCAATTTGGGATGTGAGTCCAATCGGAGGTGATTTAACCTAAGTTGACTTGTGCCCCCTTTGGGTGCACTAGGTGAGGTCACCTTGCCTTATTGAAACCTAGGGTGACCTACTTGCCCTAACTCACATGTCTTGCCACATGTCCTGCCCTAACACATACAAGGGGTATAGTAGAAATATGGATGTTACACTGTTGGGTCCAGCGTTCCTTCACTTGACCCGTAGCGCATTTCCTAATTCCTTAAAGGAAAAGTAGCGCCCTTCCCATCAGTCCGAGCTTTTGGGATAGTTGGTTGTGCTTGATCCTACAAGTGGTATCTGAGGAGGTTGTGGGTTTGAGACCGGGGTGGGGGTGGGGGCGCTGATTAAATCCCGAAATTTGTCTACATTTGTGGGTCCCGGCGGGTCAAGCGGTCGCGTCCATATGAAAAACCACCTCTATTCCATAGGGTGCGCCACCTTTGAGCCATGTGGAGCACCTCTGAGCTTACGGTTTGTGTTGGACACTGGGGGGAGATTGTTGAGTCCAGCGTTCCTTCACTTGACCCGTAGCACCTTTCCTAGTTCTTTAAAAAAAGTAGTGCCCTTCCCATCAGTCCGGGCTTTTGGGATAGTTGGTTGCGCTTGATCCTACATACATAAACACCCCTAGAAACCCCGACATAAGAAGACTTTGATCTCAAGTCTTGTCTCGATCGTTAAATCCACCCCACAGTGTTCCTTAAGAGATTCAATACTTGGGAATTTACTCCTCATTTTATTATTACTTGTACGACAATGGTGCACTTGCCCGCGTGACGCACCAGGCATGTTCGTCATTTTTGGAAAATTGGTCATCGAAGTAACCAGAATCAAGCAACACCATCCGTCAACTCCAGATTGAGCTAGGCGCAATTACTAGCACATCCCTTCAAGAAAGCAATAAAAAGGCCCCCAGGCCTTCATTTGAAGGGATGAAATCCAAGAGACAAGAGAGAGATCTGAGGTTTTCTGGCGAGGACGTGAGACTTTGATCGTTCCTTTTGCTCTGAATTCCCTCTGCTCGCTCTCAAGTATGCTCAAGCTCAAGTCTCCAGTGGACACTCTCACATGAATCTGCAAAGGAACGGAAGAACGCTCCCGAAGATGCTCTGTGGACTTAGTCATTTTCCTCTTTTCATTACTTTCAAAGCTTGTTAACGGAGAGGTGGCATGTCACCCTCCTGGAATCGGGAACTCTTGTAACCTCAAATATACTAGTGGATTTTGGCTGGCACCGATCCTACCACTTGGTTTTCACCCTTTCTGGGTTTTCCACGCTAAAATGCCTCATGTCATTGCTTCTTGGTTTTCATTTGACTGTTTGTGCGCTCGGCTCACTCTCTAGCTAAGGCGGCCCAATTATATGGACTGGAGGAAAACTGAGTGACCCGCAACAATTTGGAACAGTCTGTGGGAAGTTGTTCCAAACTCTGCAACAAATTTTTGAGGACTGTACTTGCCCTGCGCAAGCACCACCAACTAATTACAACAACAACAAAAGGAGGCGCACACACCACGGATTGGGCAACTTGCAAGGAACTCGATAATCAAGCCTCCAGCAGCTCACCTGCCGGCAACATCCCGCGCCTCGAGGATATAATCGCCACACTATCATCTTTAGTAGAAGAGCGGATTCGTCAAATGGAGGAACGTCCGGCTCAGGCACTCGTATTGCAAAAGGACTTAAGAGCTTCTCAGGCCCTCAAAGTAGTTCTCGCAACAGCGGATTGAACATCGTATTCTTTTATCTGTAGCTCGCTCGAAGGAGTTCTTCGTACCACGTGCCTCGCCGAGAGCACGCTGGCTAGGGGGTACAGACCGACAAAAACATCACCCACAAAGAAGCACCACTCCATCAAGGAACAGGAAACAAAAAGAGAAAGAAGGAGCAGAATCTTTGCCCAACATCCAAGAAAGGTGGCAGGCACCCTGGTGACGCCCTGTAAGACCCCATTTTTTTCTTACCAAACACCGGGTCTTTGGCCCAGAACCGCTACTTTGCGGAGACACCTTCACTCGGAAAGGTCGCCACTACAAAATGCTGATCCTACCGGCCAAATCGATCACAAAGAAAAGTGCATTAAAGAAGACAAGTCCACAGAATCAACATGAAAAATATAAAAATGTCCACATGATATAACTGAATAAAAAGATAACAAGGGTTACAATAATAAAGAAGAAGGAAGGGCTCATGCCTAGTACATCATATCCTCACTACAAGATCACTCGCGGAAGCTAACTCCTAATCACTCACTGATCCTGAATCCTGGCGCTCTTGTACTAGACTAGCCCGCCTCCGTCTGCACCGGCCTCTGATGTTGTTGCGTCTCCTCGATCCCCTAAAATGATATGGTCCACCGACCGTTAGTCAAAAAGACTAAGTCTTATGTTCCCCACCCCACCACCAATGGCTCCTAGGCACTGTGCGAGAGGGATGAAGCGGAGGACAACAAGGGGTATAAACAAAAAGCAGATGATGGGGCATAATCTACTGGAAGAGTTCGACCGCTACTCAAGTATATATATACATAATCGAAGCAGATAAAGAGCATAGAAAGAGCAGGTAAAGAGTAAGTAAAGTGCAGTAAGTAAAGACAATAGTAATAGAAAAGTAACCATTGATTTATAGGAATGCCCATACAAACTTATAGACCAAGGGGTCGTTTACCAAGGCCTATCGTATAAGAAGTCCCATAACCGACTTATACGATAGGGGTAGGGGTTGAAATGCAATGTAAGCTATGGCATGCGAGGTATGCGGTTTATGCTATGTTCATTAAAGTGCAACTCACACACTTCGACTCTATGTGCATAGAACTTTAGTTCTCCCTTTTTGGAGCTAGCTAGACTCCCAGGATACTCCCATAGTGGCAAACGGAAGCGGTGGGTTGGGCCTCGCCCACCTCTAGGTTGGTATCCATACTACCTAACCTAGACCTATCATACTCCTCAACGCAAAACCGCGGAGCATCTGCGTACTCTTACTGGCTGGACCACCATACTTTCAAGGCTAAGTGCAAATTCCACACATGCCGAGTCAATGTATTAACGTCGGTGCGAACGACCGTCCAATACCGGAGACCCACCACCTTCGTGCACATGCAAACATGTTCTACTATCAAACTTTGAGCCATAATCTCCCCGGGCTAACCCGCCCATCATCAATAACCTTCCGAGCCACCGGCTCGCCGGACCGACCCGTCCGTACCAACAAACACTACTGAGTCACAAGCTCACCAGACTAACTAGTCCGCTGCTTCAACCACCGAGCCTACCGCTCGTAAAACCAAACCAACCAACCTCTCGTAACCACGGGGTGTGGGTGTGTGTATTATTAAGTTAATCTTGTATAACAACTTCTTACTCCTACGACTTTTGGTTAATCTTAGACTTCCCGAGGATTACCCTGTAAGAGGCTCGCTACGGTACTAGGAACTGTAATGGGATGACACCCGAAAGTTACCTTTCTCAAGACACTTAGTGTTGTTGGTATCTACCCATAAGAACACCCCTCTTATCATTTCACTTGAGTTAAACCTAAGTGCTTTATGACACGCTAGGGAAAAGACGATCCTTCGTCAATTACCCTTAACTCACCAAGCACTCTTAATATATAAATACTTTCTAGTGACCTAAATCTCTTCATCCTGACCATGTAAACCAACTACATGTCTTTCCCACTTAGTAGGCCACTAGTTACCCAAGTTTCACAGTTTTACTAAACGCAGACCAAACTAACAATATGAAGCTTGTAACTAGAGGTACTCCAAATATTCATCCAACTGACTCAAGATAATTACTGGGGGTCTATCATGATGTTATAAGACTAAATCCAGAGAATCATATTTTTCCAAATTTATTTAACATTTCTTTTAATTTCTCCAAACATTTGCCAAGTTTGAAATTGAACATGAAGTGTAATAAATCCTTATGATATGGCTCTTCAAATATTATGGTAAATCTAGGATGACAAAATATTAGTAAATACAGCATATCATATTTTTACAGTAGGAATTTGTCCTCTAATTTAATTATTTACCATCTGTCCAAAATTGTAGATTTATGAAGGAACCACCAAAAACCACAACACTAAAATTCTGGGAAAGTTATCAAACTCTTGTATTCATCAGAAAAGGCTACTGACAAAGTTTCAGAATTTAAGGAAATCATTCTCTCACTAAAATAAATACTTTAAGAAACCTCATATTAAATAAACTGTGAAGTAGACTACTGATTTAGGTCTTCAAAAATTCTATAAAACATCACAGAGCTTCCTAATGTTCTGAAATGTCCTATCACCAATTTGCACAATTTAACAATGAGTTTTGGACCCTCAAATATTTTTCTTAAGTCTAAATCAAAACAGGTGCCTTGTGAAAGAAGTACTGATTAAATCATTTAATAAAATTCTCAAAAATTACCAGAGGTCTAAACCATGATTATAAGGGCACCAACAAAGTTTCATCTCCATACAAGACCTTTTAATTCTGTAATCATCTCTTATAAGAAATTCCTCTAAAGGGATTATGACCTAATTCGAAGGGAATAATTGCTCCTAAAATTCTTACAAAATTACCTAGGGCCTATTTATATCCTATGAACTTATCCACCAAGTTTCATGACCTTCAAGGGACTTTTGACCACATGGTCTTCACAAGGTCCTAAATGCACAACTAGGAATAGAACTAGTGTTCTAGGGCTTAACCACCTCCACACCACCCCAAACCACTCATGGGGGTACTTTAGGTGATCTTAAACCAGTGGGCAAGGTTCCACCTCTTGGTGAGGAGATTTGACCACAAAATCCCAAGATAAACACCATACACTAACTTTGACCCTACTTGTCCTAACTTGGATTTACAATATACTTAAACAAAATAGTCCCAACTGGGCTGATAATTTTACCAAGGTCATACAGTAACCTTAAGGAGCACTCACCAAAATTTGGAGGGCATTGGAGGTCTTTTGACCCACTAATTAATTAATATATTATTTATGAAATTATCTCAAAAACATTAGAAAAAGGTTCTCCTAAAAAAATTCCACCTTTTAGTATGTTGTGTGGGTGCATGAGACTAGCCTAGGTTTTAAATATCAAGGCTATAGCATCTACAAATAAAAAGATATGAAGGAACGAGTGGCTTCCCTACCCTAGGGACCAGTCCTACCATTTTGGCTCTACAGGGAGCTACAGTACTCCTTTTGGGGTGAAATCAATTTTAAAATATAGAAGACTTCAAAGACTACAACCTTGATGTTGACCACTTTTCATCAGAGGGCCCTAGGTATTTTTAATAATTAAATCTAAGTACAACAAAATATATGACAGAAATCATATAAACATTTAATTATATAACTATTTCTGCGTTTGACGAAATTTAAACTCTGTGTTCGACGAAAGCAGATCAAATCTGCGTTCGACGAAAACAGATCAAATCTGCGTTCGGCGAAAGTTATTTCATTCGACTAATATACTTAATAACAGCGCTCGACTAATTTAACGCAGAACTGCATTCGACGAAACCTTACAAAAGCTGCGTTCGACGAAATATAGTCTGCGCTCAACGAAAACCGAACAACTCTGCGTTCGACGAAATATGAACAAAGCTGTGTTCGAATAATTTCTTAAATATCTGCATTCGACTAAATCCTTATAAGCTGCGTTCGACTAAAATTATTCCAGATCACGAATTAAATGAAATAACGTAAACAATATAACATTAAATATAAGATCTTGCACAGATCTAGAAGCACCTTTGGACGGTATCAGGCGATCTTCTTCCTCCAGTCAATAGCTGGGACCAACCGCGCCTGACCTGCCTTCCTCCTTGTTTTCCCGGCCACCTAAGCGCCGCCCCGGCCGGCCAATGCCACCACCACCTTCATCGAGGTGGTGGCCGGCGATTAACAGTGGTTGGCCGGCCGGAGGTGGCCGGAACAGGGATTTTGGGTCTGGATTTAAGCTCCAAAAAATGAGCTCTCGGCCTACCAGATTGGGGGCCAATTGGCCCCAATCCTTGCGGCCAACTCGATAAGATCTATCCACTGAGAGAGAGGAGAAGAACCAGACCTTCAATCGGGCTTGATGGTGGTTGCTTCCCGGATTCGCCATGGCCGCCCCCTTCAAGTTGTGCTCCTTGCCGATCTGAGCCTCCACTACACGATTTCCTCTGGAAGGTTGGGGGTTTCACTCCTCTCAGTCTTTTGAAGATGATAGAGATCTTAATCGAGTGAGAGGGGTGGTTATACCTTGAATGCCATTAATGGCCATAAAAGGAGAATTTCGGCCAAGGTTAAAACCGCCAAAATCAGCCCCCATGTGGGCTGGAAAACCTCCTAAACTTCTCATAACTGATAGAGGGAGTGAATCCCATCAATTGGGGAGGGATTTGAAGGATCAATTGCATTTAATCCCATGAATGCTCTCTTTCTCTCTCTCCAATTTGGGGGAAACTTCCCTTTTCTCTCTCCTACTCACCAATTACAGTTTTTTAAGAGGTAAAATTCAGAAAACAGCAGTCCCACTAGATGATGGATCTCTTAATTGGGCCTAGCCGAAATGGATTGGGCTAGATTAGGTTATATTGGGGTAATTTGACCTAAATTAGGCTTAAGGGTAAATTGGTCAAATTGCAAGTCTCATGATGGGCCTTTTTGGTCCATTAGGTTCCTAGTAGCCCTATTAGGGTAGGGGTAAGGTCAATTTGGCATGGTGGAGGCTAATTGACCCTAATTGATTTAGTTTGACCAATTCAGGGTTAAGGTTGACTTTGGTCAAATTTGGCCTCTTTGGTTGACCCCAATGGGTCCTAGATGCTCTAAGGGACCCTCCAAGGGTTAGGTGTGCCATGGTGGGGTCAAGGTTCAAGGTGGGGCCCTAAAATCCAACCCTAGGCTTGATATCTGAAAATTTTTATTTGCAGACCACATGGGTTTCCTCCTTCTCACCTAAATTCACAAGGTCTTGAGCTCTTCCTATGGTTTTGTCATGACCTAGTCATGGCAAAACCAACTTAGGGGTCTAGCTATTTGGGGGATGTTACAAATATCAATAAACAAAAAGAATAATTTCGTCCTCGAAATTCAGGTTAGGCTTGCGGGGTTTTCACCGTGAGTGACTGAACGTAACATCCCCTAAGAATTGAAACTATTCCTGGCTCGAAGAGCATCGACTATCTTTGCCACACCAGCTCTAGTGTCTCCCAGGTGTGCTCATCCTGTCCATAATTTTACAACATGATTTTTACCTACGGAATCTTATTGCGCCGCAAGACTCGCACCGTCGCATCATCTATCCTGACCGGGGTGACCTAGCTACCTTGGTCGATCTATCTTCGATGTTCCACTCCAACCTGGGCAAACTCTTATGCCTCTAAAGTTTTCTTCACACGTTCAATTCTTTACTCCTTTAGGTACATCCGAGTAATCAATCATCTCTACTCTACAACTTTTCCAGTTCTTACTATGGATGGAACTAATCAGTTTGTCTAGCGTCCCAATCATCCTTAAATTTTAATGGGGGTGCACTTGTGAACCTTTATGATTATATGTTAACCAACCATAATGGTAAGACGACTCCCAATCATTTTCTACGTGAAGTTTGATTCATAATGTATACGATTAAAATCTTCTGAAACCTTAAGATTTTTCACACTTTAATTTCATCAAGGAAATATCATCATGTTTATTTCACCAAATTCCTATCACTTCCACTTATGCTAGTCTTGATCACTTTCAACTGGTCCTAAGTAAGATAAACTTAGATCGTTCTTACCATAGTGAACTCAAACACTATATTCTAAAAACCAATAAGTCATTGTCTAAGATCTCTGGTTATTCATCATCATAGCTCCCAATGTATAAGGGCTATTATTGTAGTTAAAATTTTCTACCATGACAGGGAGTGATTTATAACAAATCATAAGTTGATCACCTCTGAATGGCCCAGACCTCAAGAACTGTCAGATATAACTAAAGCTTGCACGACCTAATCTCAGTTCCCAACTTCCAGACGGGCATCTACATCCCTAAGTGATTAATCTTGGCAACTTACATTTCCAATGATTCAACTAAGGTCAAGTTGTTGTACGATCAATGATGTCTATCCATTGCCTTAGTAATACTACAAATCATTATTCTGAACATATTGTTACACCATCTCATCTTTGTCCAAGTAACATTGAATAAGATCGACTTCAAAGTCATTACTCCCGACATAGGAATTGCTAAATTAGATCTAAGGGGAACCCAAGTCAGTAACCAATTCGCCCAATAAACAAAAGGTAAGCCCCAATAAACAAAAGATAAGCCTCTATCTATTTTTTTGGGCTACGTATCTTCAATATCACCATGTTATATTCGTCCCAAGTATGCCAACAATTCTAAGGGCACACAACCTTAGACTTGGGGTTCTATCTTGAGGCTCATTGGTATACTCCATACTTTAGACTCTTCAAGGTCCCCTTTACGACAACCTTATCAGGGTCAACTTGTGTCTCAATCCCAAACGGGTCTCTTCTATACTTGAATTCTTATCTGAGCCTCGGTGTTTGTCATGGTGGTTTTCTCAATGTAATCATGTCACTAGTATGAGGGTTGAATCTACGAGTCTCATACCATTCTGCTTATGTGTCAACTCTCTTTCTCTAGCCTCTTTCGGGGTATCCTCGTACCTTCACCAAAGGTTATACCTACGGTCTATTTCAGACTAGGTCACGGTATAATTTGTTAAGGTAAGTCACGTACCCTAGTGGGGTTGGGTCTAGCTCGTTGACTAAAGGACTAACTAAAGGAATCTTTGCAGCTGGAGGTATTCCCTACTGGGGGCAGGGTTCGCAGCAGGCTACAAAAGAAAACTTGACACTCGCACGGGGAAACTGACCAAGAAGATTCAGTTAAAAGTGGACCTTTTTCAATGTGATTCCCATATGGGCACCCCCCTGCTTCTGCTGCTAGTTTGTCCTCAAACTAAGCTCGCGCGGGGTGGCCCAGGGTTTGTAGACTTCTTTTCTTCGGATCGAGGTTTGCTCTAATACCACTTGTAAGACCCCATTTTTTTCTTACCAAACACCGGGTCTTAGGCCCAGAACCGCTGCTTTGCGGTGACACCTTCACTCGAAAAGGTCGCCACTACAAAACGCCGATCCTGCCGGCCAAATCGATCACAAAGAAAAGTGCATTAAAGAAGACAAGTCCACAGAATCAACATGAAAAATATAAAAATGTCCACATGATATAACTAAATAAAAAGATAACAAGGGTTAAAAGAAGAAGGAAAGGCTCATGCCCAGTACATCATATCCTCACTACAAGATCACTCGCGGAAGCTAACTCCTAATCACTCACTGATCCTGAATCCTGGAGCTCCTGTACTAGACTAGCCCGCCTCCGTCTGCACCTGCCTCTGATGTTATTGCGTCTCCTCGATCCCCTAAAATGATATGGTCCACCGACCGTTAATCAAAAAGACTAAGCCTTATGTTCCCCACCCCACCACCAATGGCTCCTAGGCACTGTGCGGGAGGGATGAAGCGGAGGACAACAAGGGGTATAAACAAAAAGCAGATGACGGGGCATAATCTACAGGAAGAGTTCTACCGCTACTCAAGTATATATATACATAATCTAAGCAGATAAAGAGCATAGAAAGAGCAGGTAAAGAGTAAGTAAAGTGCAGCAAGTAAAAACAATAGTAATAGAAAAGTAACCATTGATTTATAGGAATGCCCATACAAACCTATAGACCAAGGGGTCGTTTAGCAAAGCCTATCGTATAAGAAGTCTCATAACTGACTTATACGATAGGGGTAGGGGTTGAAATGCAATGTTTATGCTATGGCATGCAAGGTATGCGGTTTATGCTATGTTCATACAAGTGCAACTCACACACTTCGACTCTATGCTCATAGACCTTTAGTTCCCCCTTTTTGGAGCTAGCTAGACTCCCAGGATACTCCCGTAGTGGCAAATGGAAGCAGTGGGTTGGGCCTCGCCCACCTATAGGTTGGTATCCACACTACCTAACCTAGACCTATCGTACGCCTCAACGCAAAACCGCGGAGCATCTGCGTACTCTTACTGGCTGGACCACCAGACTTTCAAGGCTAAGTACAAATTCCACACTTATCGAGTCAACGTATTGACGTCGGTGTGAACGACCGTCCAATACCGGAGACCCACCACCTTCATGCACATGCAAACATGTTCTACTATCTATCTCCGAGCCATAAGCTCCCCTGGCTAACCCGCCCATCATCAATAACCTTCCGAGCCACCGGCTCGCCGGACCGACCCATCCACACTAACAAACACTACTGAGTCACAAGCTCACCGGACTAACTAGTCCGCTACTTCAACCACCGAGCCTACCGCTCGTAAAACCAAACCAACCAACCTCTCGTAACCACGGGGTGTGTGTGTGTGTGTGTGTATTATTAAGTTAATCTTGTATAACAACTTCTTACTCCTACGACTTTTGGTTAATCTTGGACTTCCCGAGGATTACCCTGTAAGGGGCTCGCTACGGTACTAGGAACTGTAATGGGATGACACCCCAAAGTTCCCTTTCTCAAGACACTTAGTGTTGTTGGTATCTACCCATAAGAACACCCCTCTTATCATTTCACTTGAGTTAATCCTAAGTGCTTTATGACACGCTAGGGAAAAGACGGTCCTTCGTCAATCCCCAGCACTACCTTACCCTTAACTCACCAAACACTCTTAATATATAACTCCTTTCTGGTGACCTAAATCTCTTCATCCTGACCATGTACACCAACTACATGTCATTCCCACTTAGTAGGCCACTAGTTACCCAAGTTTCACAGTTTTACAAAATGCAGACTAAACTAACAATATGAAGCTTGTAACTAGAGGTGATCCAAATATTCATCCAACTGACTCAAGATAATTACTGGGGGTCTATCATGATGTTATAAGACTAAATCCAGATAATCATATTTTTCCTAATTTATTTAACATTTATTTTAATTTCTCCAAACATTTGCCAAGTATGAAATTGAACATGAAGTGTAATAAATCCTTATGATATGGCTCTTCAAATATTATGGTAAATCTAGGATGACAAAATATTAGCAAATACAACATATAATATTTTTACAGTAAGATTTTGTCCTCTAATTTAATTATTTATCATCTGTCCAAAATTGTAGATTTATGAAGAACCACCAAAAACCTCAACACTAAAATTCTGGGAAAATTATCAAACTCTTGTATTCATCAGAAAAGTCTACTGACTAAGTTTCAGAATTTAAGGAAATCATTCTCTCACTAAAATAAATACTTTAAGAAAACCTCAGATTAAATAAACTGTGAAGTAGCCTACTGATTTAGGTCTTCAAAAATTCTATAAAAAACACAGAGCTTCCTAATGTTCTGAAATGTCCTATCACCAATTTACACAATTTAACAATGAGTTTTGGACCCTCAAATATTTTTCTTAAGTCTAAATCAAAACAGGTGCCTAGTGAAAGAAGTACTGATTAAATCATTTAATAAAATTCTCAAAATTTATCAGAGGTCTAAACCATGATTATAAGGGCACCAACAAAGTTTCATCTCCACACAAGACCTTTTAATCCTGTAATCATCTCTTATAAGAAATTCCTCTAAAGGGATTATGACCTAATTCGAAGGGAATAATTGCTCCTAAAATTCATACAAAATTACCCAGGGCCTACTTATATCCTATGAACTTATCCACCAAGTTTCATAACCATCAAGGGACTTTTGACCACATGGCCTTCACAAGGTCCTAAATGCACACCTAGGAATAAAACTAGTGTTCTAGGGCTTAACCACCTCCACACCACCCCAAACCACTCATGGGGGTACTTTAGGTGATCTTAAACCAGTGGGCAAGGTTCCACCTCTTGGTGAAGAGATTTGACCACAAAATCCCAAGATAAACAACATACCCTAACTTTGACCCTATTTGTCCTAACTTGGGTTTACAATATACTCAAACAAAACAGTCCCAACTGGGCTGATAATTTTACCAAGGTCATACAATAACCCTAAGGAGCACTCACCAAAATTTGGAGGGCGTTGGAGGTCTTTTGACCCACTAATTAATTAATATATTATTTATGAAATTATCTCAAAAACCATAGAAAAAGGTTCTCCTAAAAAAATCCCACCTTTTAGTATATTGTGTGGGTGCATGAGACTAGCCTAGGTTTTAAATATCAAGGCTATAGCATCTACCAATAAAAAGATATGAAGGAAAGAGTGACTTCCCTACCCTAGGGACCATTCCTACTATTTTGGCTCTACAGGGAGCTACAATACTCCTTTTGGGGTGAAATTAATTTTAAAATACAGAAGACTTCAAAGGCTACAACCTTGATGTTGACCACTTTTCATCAGAGGGCCCTAAGTATTTTTAATAATTAAATCTAAGTACAACAAAATATATGACAGAAATTATATAAACATTTAATTATATAATTGTTTCTGCGTTCGACGAAATTTAAACTATGCGTTCGACGAAAGCAGATCAAATCTGTGTTCGACGAAAGCAGATCGAATCTGCGTTTGGCGAAAGTTATTTCGTTCGACTAATATACTTAATAACAACGCTCGACTAATTTAACGCAGAACTGCGTTCGACGAAACCTTACAAAAGCTACGTTCGACGAAATATAGTCTGCGCTCGACGAAAACCGAACAACTCTGCGTTCGACGAAATCTGAACAAAGCTGTGTTCGACTAATTTCTTAAATATCTGCGTTCGACTAAAATTATTCCAGATCAACGAATTAAATGAAATAACGTAAACAGTATAACATTAAATATAAGATCTTGCACAGATCTTGAAGCACCTTTGGACGGTATCAGGCCGTCTTCTTCCTCCAGTCAACAGCTGGGACCAACCGCACCTGGGCTGCCTTCCTCCTTGTTTTCCCGGCCACCTAAGCGCCGCCCCGGCCGGCCAATGCCACCACCAACTTCGTCGAGGTGGTGGCCGACGAATAACGGTGGTTGGCCGGCCGGAGGTGGCCGGAACAGGGATTTTGGGTCGGGATTTAAGCTCCAAAAACGGAGCTATCGGCCTACCAGATTGGGGGCCAATTGGCCCCAATCCTTGCGGCCAACTCGATAAGATCTATCCATTGAGAGAGGAGAAGAACTAGACCTTCAATCGGGCGTGATGGTGGTTGCTTCCTGGATTTTCCATGGCCGCCCCCTTCAAGTTGTGCTCCTTGCCGATCTGAGCCTCCACTGCACGATTTCCTCTAGAAGGTTGGGGGTTTCACTCCTCTCAGTCTTTTGAAGATGATAGAGATCTTAATCAAGTGAGAGGGGTGGTTATACCTTGAATGCCATTAATGGCCATCAAAGGAGAATTTCGTCCATGGTTAAAACCGCCAAAATCAGCCCCCATGTGGGCTGGAAAACCTCCTAAACTTCTCATAACTGATAGAGGGAGTGAATCCCATCAATTGGGGAGGGATTTGAAGGATCAATTGCATTTAATCCCATGAATGCTCTCTTTCTCTCTCTCTCCGATTTGGGGGAAACTTCCCTTTTCTCTCTCCTACTCACCAATTACAGATTTTTAAGAGGTACAATTCAAAAAACAGTAGGCCCACTAGATGATGTATCTCTTAATTGGGCCTAGCCCAAATGGATTGGGCTAGATTAGGTTATATTGGGGTAATTTGACCTAAATTAGGCTTAAGGGTAAATTGGTCAAATTGCAAGTCTCATGATGGGGCTTTTTGGTCCATTAGGTTCCTAGTAGCCCTATTAGGGTAGGAGTAAGGTCAATTTGGCATGGTGGAGGCTAATTGACCCTAATTGAGTTAGGTTGACCAATTCAGGGTTAAGGTTGACTTTGGTCAAATTTGGCCTCTTTGGTTGACCCCAATGGGTCCTAGATGCTCTAAGGGACCCTCAAAGGGTTAGGTGTTCCATGGTGGGGTCAAGGTTCAAGGTGGGGCCCTAAAATCAACCCTAGGCTTGATATCTGAAAATTGTTATTTGCAGACCACTTGGGTTTCCTCCTTCTCACCTAAATTCACAAGGTCTTGAGCTCTTCCTATGGTTTTGTCATGACCTAGTCATGGCAAAACCAACTTAGGGGTCTAGCTGTTTGGGGGATGTTACACGCCCTGCAGACTGGGAGGCAGCAACAGGGACAACGCTTCCCTCCCCTCAACATCTCCCTCACGTAATTTTTATAAATCGTCAAAGATCATCCTTCACTATGAAGACCTAAGATGCTCCCCCAAGAAGGGGAGATCAGTCCAAATTATGTCACTACCATCAAATTCATGTGCACAACACGGAGGAGTACAGACGCCTAAAGGAGGAGATAGAGCATTTCATGCACCTTGTCCTCCGCGAAAGGTTTCAAGAAAAAATGACGGCAACGCAGCCTGTCCCGACCAAGACCACATGGGGGCAGAGACGTATGGGAGCTTCCCTTAAATCACAACTAACAATGGCCAAACTGACCCCTCCCGTGATACAAGGATCCCTTCCAATACATCAACACATCGGTGCAAACATCGAAGATCCCCCTGTGGAACTATGCAGGATATTGATCGACGACGATGTGTCTGCCAATATTATGTTTCTATCAACCCTGCTTCAGCTCGGAACCTCTAGAAGGAATGTCCATCTAGGTGCAGGGGGTGCCCACGTCAACAGCCACCAAACAATCCACATTTTGGGAAGCATCGTCCTACCAATGACTCTAGGGAACCCTCCGACACAAGCTACCTATGAAATCCAGTTCATCATAGTGCATGCCTACTTAACGTGCATCGCCATTCTCAGGGGTCCGCTATTGAGGGCGCCCCGTGTCGACGCCATCACACGAGGCATTGCCATATGGATCTACTCGTAGAACGCAACTCTCAGAGTTGAAAGTAGAGCTTGAGGCAGACCCGGGGGCAAGGCAGAACAGCTCACCCACACTATCCATAACTTTTTCCTGCTATCAAGAATTAGTCGCGAGAAGAAACTCGTATACACCTGTATCTTCTTTTTCAGTAATGTTATAACTACATTCTGGTTTCATCTACGGTCAAAGCCCTTGAAGATAGAATGGACCTCATGTCCTGTTGAGGCATGATTGGGCAAAGGTCTTTCGCCTCCTATAATAGAACATGCCTCATGTCTTTCTAATGCGCGAACGGACAAAGGTCCTTTGCCTCTTCCAATAGAACAAATCCCACGCCCTTCTGATGCACGAACGGACAAAGGTAGTTTGCCTGCTCTAATAGAACGGACCTTGTGTCCTTCTGAGGTGCGATCGGACAAAGGTCCTTCGCCTCCTCCAATAGAAAGAAACTCATGTCCTTTTGAGGCGCGAACTGACAAAGGACCTTCGCTTACTCAACTAAAACGGACTTTGCGTCCTTCTGAGGCGCGAGTGGTCAAAGGTCCTTCGCTTCCTCTAATAGAACAGACCATGTGTCTTTCTGAAGCGCGAACAGACAAATGTCCTTCACCTCCTCCAATAGAATGGACCTCGTGTCCTTCAAAGGCTCGAACGGACAAAGGTCCTTCACCAACTCACAAAAGAGTGAACCTTGTACCCATCTAAGGTGCAAAAGGACAAAATTCCTTCTGCACCCCCCGAATAAGCGGACCTCGATCCCTTCTACACCTCAAGGCAAAAGCATGCCACAAGCCTTTATCTGGAACCCAAGCAGGGCGGACCCCAATCTCCCATGCGCCCCCTTGACAAAATCCAGCTCTGGATCCTCCCACACCATGCGCACATGGGCGGGCGAGGGGGGGGGGG
This sequence comes from Dactylorhiza incarnata, assembly GCA_033032865.1. Taxonomy (NCBI): domain Eukaryota; kingdom Viridiplantae; phylum Streptophyta; class Magnoliopsida; order Asparagales; family Orchidaceae; genus Dactylorhiza; species Dactylorhiza incarnata. The sequence goes on from JAWHQI010000336.1 coordinate 1,843,247, forward strand.
GGGATATCCCTCCGCATCATGCTCAAACGTCGACCCCCGGCCTTGATGGAAAATAGTAACCACTAAAGATGATGTCAAACGTCACGCATGCCCATTCAAATAGAAGGAACATGAAAAGCAAAACACATTCAAACCATCACAAAAAAGACAAATGAACGTCCATATAATCTCAAAAAATATCAGAGGGCTAAATCCCAGACAAAAGCATACTACGGTGTTAAGCCGCACCTACAACAACAAAACCAAAAGACAAATAAAAGATACAACGCACAAGCACAACGCGGACTCAAGTAAGTCATCCCTCGATGTCGACGTCAGGTTCATCATCCAAGTCATCGTCTTCCCCAAGGTCAGGGCGCTCCAACATCCTTCATGCCAAACGAAAGCCCTTGCCAAAATTGAGGCAGAACGCAACATTGCGCTCATCCTCCAACAATGGATCTATGAAATTTTCCGAATCTTTATGGAGTGAGCAGGAATTATACACAACTTAAGAGTTCACAAGCCAAACAACCAGAAGCACATGAAGGAAATAGAGTCTTTATTGATAACAACAATCTTCATTACAGGGAGAGGTATACATGGCAAGACATGATTTCGCCAGTACACAAAACCAAAGGGAAAAATACAATGCTGAGAAGAAAGATAGCTGAGACCGCAGATCGCGCGGTTTGCTTGCCGATCTCTGATAGCTGCCTGACCGCAATGCCTGACCGCAAACTCTGCCTGTCACCGATCAACACTCCTGACCGCTGAGCTTCCGCGACCTCCTTCCAAACTCCATTGATTCTCGCGAACTCCAGCAACCCACACTGCAAGCCGCGAGACCGCCCGAACATTTTCAGAAGAAGAGGTGATCACTGCTGCCCGCACAATCCGCAGAAGCTGCACAAGGAAAATTCAATCAGCAAGACCGACCAATCACAAGAATTGAGACCACAAGAATGAGACGCGAGCTCAGCTTACACTTGGTGCGATATTAATGTTGCTACAGTGGCTCCTATTTATAGGCGTGAGACCTGATCCAGTCACCACCCTATGAGATAGGATCACCACCCTCCAGATCGCGCGACCAGAACCGGTCAACCTGCGCGATCAGCAACAGATCATTCTGCTTAGGTGAGATCGCCAGCTTCAACAATCAGACCGCGAGAGATCGCCACTCCCACAATGAAGCCGCCCACCACCATTGTTCGCCAACAAGACCGCGAACACAACTTGTTCGCCAACGTCATATCGAACACCACTTGTTCGCCTGCCAGCCTCCTCCTGAGACCGCGAACAGAGACCGCTCGACTAAGATGCCTTAGCCAGCAAGAAGCAACCAGGAACCTGGATATCCATAAGACCGGCTTCTGGAAACCTGAAACAACCTCTGCGGTCACACCAGACCGGCACAGCCCTGAGGTAGATAGCCCGCCACGCGGTCACAGACCAGATCGCGCGGCCTTACCTCACTACCCAAGAAGAGAAGTAGCAGTCATGCCGGATCACCAGGAGACCGGCCAGACAGCAACATGTCAGACCGCAGATGGAGACCGCCAGGTCGTGCGGTCACACCAGACCTCCCGACCACCTTCCAGACCGCCAACTTACTCTAACTTCCACTTCAACATTTTCAACACTCCCCCTTGAAGTGGGAAGTTGAATACAGCCCAATTAAACTCCTCAGCCGAGTAAACGACCCCTTTGTCAGCGCCTTTGTGAAGATGTCAGCAATGTTGTCCTGACTCCGAACATGCTCGACCGAAAGAGACCCCTCCAGCACTTCTCACGAATGAAATGATGCTCGATCTCGATATGCTTGGTCCTCGCGTGACAAACTGGATTAGTAACCAGTTTGAGAGCCCTCTCATTGTCGCCGCGGAGCAGAGTCGGACCCCGAACCTCCTTATGGACGTCTCCAACCAACCTCCTAAGACAGATGGCTTCCTGAGCTGCCAAGGCCGAAGCCTTGTATTCCGCTTCCGTGGTTGAGACCGACACGGAATCCTGCTTCTTACTGCACCATGATATAGCCGTGGGGCCCGCCATGAAGACGTATCCAGACGCCAACTTCCGATCATCCGAATCTCCCCCGTAATCAGCATCCATGTATCCATGCACTCCAAAGCCCGCATCCCTCCTGTAAAGGAGACCCATATCCGAGGTCGCCTTGGCATACTTCAATATACTCTTGGCCGCTAGAAGATGAGGCATTCGTGGTTCCGCCATATAACGGCTCACCCTGCCAACTACATATGCAATATCCGGCCTAGTGATCGTCAAATAGATCAAGCTCCCAACCAGAGCCCGGAACACCAACGGATCTCCCAAAATCCTTCCCTCATCCGTGCGAAGTTTCATGGCCTTCTCTAGAGGTGTGGAAATGCACTTCCCTTCCTTCATGTCGAACTGCTCCACGATCTGCTCCGCATATCCATCCTGGGACACCAGCACTCCACTCTCCTTCCTCTGCACCTCGAGTCCAAGGAAATGGTGAAGCTCACCCAGATCCTTCATCTCGAACCTGATGGACAGCTCAGCCCGAAGATGCGCTACCTCCTCCTTCGAATTCCCCGTCACGATCATATCGTCGACGTATAGCAATACGATGACTTGAAGCTCCCCGCTCTTCTTGACGAACAAGCATGAGTCTGAGTCTGAAGCACCAAACCCGCAGAATAGGAGATATTCTGCAATCTTTCCATACCACACCCTCGGCGCTTTCTTCAACCCATACAGGGCCTTCTTCAACTTGCAGACATGCTCCAAAAAATCTTCAGAAACGAAGCCTGACGGCTGGACCATGAAGATGTCCTTGTCAATCTCGTCATACAAGAACGCATTCTTTACGTCGAGCTGCCAGATCTTTCACCCCCAACATGCCGCCAAGGCAATCACAACCCGAACTAAAGTCATTTTAGCCACCGGACTGAACGTCTCTTCATAGTCTTCACCGTATTGCTGCGAGAATCCCTGAGCCACAAGGTGAGCCTTGTACCGCTCGATACTGCCGTCAGCCTTCTTCTTAAGCTTGTAGACCCACTTGCATGTCACAGGGGTGATGCCCTTGGGCTTGGGCACCAGCGACCAAGTCTCATTCCTCTCAAGAGCACTCATCTCTTCCTGCATAGCCGAATCCCACTATTCCACGCCTTTGGCCTTTTCAAAGCTCGACGGCTCCCTTTCGTCCAAGGGACCAGCAAAGAAACATGAGACAAAGCTCACCATGTTTCCTCCTGTATAGTGATCAAGGGCAATGATAGTTCGCTTCGATCTCCGCAACGCCTTCCCCTGACTCGCAGTATCCTCAGCTGCTTCTTCCCTAGCTCCCCTTCCAGATGTACTCGGAGCATCGCTCCCCCTGCTTCCTGATCTAGAAGCCTCTGCCTCAGAACTAGATATTGATGGACCACCTGGTGATACAGGTAGCTCCACCTGAAGATACAACACAGCTTTCTCTGGCTCCTCCACCCTGCTTTCTGGTAGCTAAACACCAGAACCCCCCTTGTAAGATGTCACCTCGTCGAACACGATGTCGCGAGATACAACAAATCTCCGCGTCTCCGGGTCCATGCACTTCCAGCCCTTCTTCCGGTAATCATAACCCACGAAGACTAGCTTCCTTGCCTTCGCATCTAGCTTCGTCCGAAGCGCATCTGGAACGTGCACATAGCAGGTGGAACCAAACACCCGAAGGTTTGCCACACTTAGCTTTTCCTTGAACATCAGTTCATGCGGGGTCTTCATATTGATGGGACTAAGAGGCATCTGATTGATGACGTAGGCAGCACAAGACATTCCCTCCGCCCAGAAAGACTTTGGGATACTCTTGGCATGCAGCCAACACTTGCAGGTCTCTGTCAAATGGCGGATCTTCCATTCTGCAACTCCGTTTTGTTGTGGAGTATGCGCACAAGTAAGCTCCCTCCGGATGCCCGCCTTCCTGCAAAAAGTAGAGAACTCACCAGAGGTGAACTCCCCTCCGTTGTCAGTCCTCAACTTCTTAACCCGCAGTCCAAGATGACCCTCCACGAGCTCCTTGAACTCCACAAACTTGGCAAACGCCTCCTCCTTCTCCTTCAAGAAAAATACCCAGACATATCTGGTGTAATCATCGATCAACGCCAGCATATATCTGCTGCCTCCGAGGCTTGGGGTAGCAGTTGGTTGATAATGCTAAATCTAGTTAGTTTAATTAGGTTATTTTTAGGTTATTTACTCTTACTTTTTGCTTATTGTTGTTTACCTAAATGCAATTTTGGTTCATTTTCCTATTTTTAGTGCTAACTTAAGTTTTCTGAATTTTCAGGTCAAAAATGCAAAATTTCCTAAGTCACGCCCTAGGTCACGCCCGTGACCTAGGGCGTGTAAGTTGCTGTTTCCAGTTAAGCTGCTGCCACCATAATTCAGAAGATCTGATCAGACACGCCCAAAGTACACGGCCGTGACACACAAGTCACGCCCGTGACACTCAAGCCACGCCCGTGACCAGCCCGTGAACAGCTCAGATTCGACCAGCTGACCACCGAATTGGTCACGCCACTGTTACATGGGCGTGCTTCCAGTCACGCCCGTGACTGCCACGTCAGCCAGCCGCCAGCGCCCATGATCGCCGCCAGCGCCCATGACCAGACTAACCACCGAAATGGTCACGCCCTCAGTCACGGGCGTGACCTAGGGCGTGACCCATCAAATCGCGTCAGAATCGTGCGCCGAACCTGATCCAAGCCGCAGAATTGATTAAACAATGTCACGCCCCTAGTCACGGGCGTGACTGAGGGCGTGACCGAGGCAGAAAAATTTCTATAAATTGAAATGACCTCCAAGCTTTCCCCATTCAGTTTTTGGAGAGAGAACTAGTGCTACTACTCTATTTTCAGTAATTTTCATGTCATTTTATTCTCTTTCTCTCTCTCTCTCTCTCTTATTTCAATGCATTTCCTTTTCTAGTTTTCATATGAATGTTGTAATGCCTTTGTAATTTCCTTTCATAGTGTATTACTAATGTTTAGTAGGCTTTCCATGCAAATGTAATCTCAGTTGAAGTTTTGTTTAATAAAAATTGTATGTTTTTGTTCTCTTAAAATCTTCATCATTTCTCTCTCCTACCCCTCCACCATGAGTAACTAAATCCTCATAGTACTCGATCTTGATGATCTGAGGATGAGTTGATCAAGTTATGATCCTTTAGTCTTCTTTCACTTTCTAAAGTGTTGGGCCTTAGATTTACTCTTAATTAAAATTTAGTGGAGCTATATTATCGATATATAATCCCCACCTTTGCTTTCATTCTTGGCTAGCCGAGAGGCCGATAGTCTGAAGTGAGCACTTAAGAGTAAAGAGAGTTACACACATTTCTCGAGAGAGAATGACGTAAATCTCCTGGATTGGAGTCAAACCCAATAGCGGGGTTCACCACTTAAAGCGAGTTTTAGGTATTCGAATACGGGACGAGAGTTCGGTCAGATTTTCCTAAACTCAGTTGGGCATATCTTCGAGAGAAGCATGTTCAAACTATAGGAACCCCCACGGTCAAGCTACCCTTACTTTATTAAGTTTTAAGTTTGCTTTTGAATTTTGATCGACTTAAGCCGAAGTAAGTCAAGATCGAGTGCTATTTCTTAATCATCGTTTAGCGGTACTTTTATCCAGCTTTTATTTCAACTTAGCAGACAAAATCTTCCAAAAAATTATTAAGATAAAATAATTGTAATTCGTTTGAGTATAAGTAATCAACGGTTCTCGGATTTTAATACGACACTTGTGTTCCTATACTACAGTTCGATAGGTATACTTGCCTTCTCGGATTGCTAGTTCGGATTTCATTTCGTGCAAGTGGAATTTTAATCACCATTGGTCTCATCAAGTCACCGTGGATGCACTCCAACGGCACACTACTCCTTGTCTGCGACTTATCAAACGGAAGCCGATGAGACTTGCCGAACTGACATCCAACGCAAACATGACCGTCTCCATAAGAAGATAGACTAGGCAGGCCCTTGACCAGACCTTTCACCGCCATAGCTTTCAGCTTATCCATTCCTACGTGCCCCAACCTCTCATGCCATATCACAGGACTATCATTCGTCCGCATCTTGTCAACATAAGAACTAGTCGAAAGCACGAACAAGTCTTTAGCTCTCCTCCCCACATGAACTACCTCAACCTTCATCGCCTCCACATTCCGAAGAAACCTCACTTCTGTTGGGCCAAACAGAACGTGATACCCAACGTCTACAGCGTTGGTCACGGAGAAGAGGTTTTTCCTCATTCCGGGCACATGATAGACACTCTTCAAGGTTAGTGGCCCCCTATCACTGCCCAAGGAAACAACCCCCACCTTCTCTACAGAATGCACAGTATTATCAGCAGTAATAATAACATCATTACCTGAGTAGGGCTGCGCAGAAGTAAGCTTTGACTCGTCTCCGGTGAGGTGATGACCACACCCTGAGTCCACGATCCAATCCTCCTGATAGTTGATAGGAGCCTCAGCTCCAACAGAAGCCGAGAAGGCTCCTCCCCATCCTCCATCAACCTGCCTGGCTTCAGCTTCCCCCTTTCCTGCAGCAGCATGCCACGGCTGAAGGTTCACCCGGCACTCTTTCCTGATGTGACCAACCTTTCCGCACCTGAAGCACTGGGACCTTCCCCCTTCTTCTTCCCTTCATCCTTAGGAGCATAGCCCCTCTCCTGCTGTCCAGAAGTTGAAGACTCATTGCCTCCTCCAGCGGTCTTCTTTTATCCCACTTCTTCTTCTTTCCCGTGAAGAGAACTTCGCCATCTCCCCCAGACACTAACACCCCCGCCATCTGCCTTGCCAGACTCTCCTGCGAAGAAAGCAGATTTTCCAGCTCCAGCAGAGACTGATGATTTGCCCAACCCTGCACCGACGTCACAAAGACAACATATTCCTTCCGCAAGCCACGGATGATGTGCCTCTTTAGTTTCGCCTCAGAAATTGGCTCATCAGGATCAAGCGCTGAAATCTCGGCACACAAGTTCTTCATCTTCAAGAAGAACGTAGAGATAGAAAGGTCACCTTGAGCCGATCTGGCCAACTCATTCTCCAGGAATTGAAGTCTTGCCACATTCTTTTTGTTAAACAGCCCATCGAGGGCTCTCCAGATCTCTGCAGCCGATGCACACCCCAAGATGTGATCAAACAGATCAGGTGATATTGCCCTCTTCAGGGCGAACTCTGCTTTGGCATTAAGCCGCCTCCAGTTCCTCACCTCATGATGGTTATTTCCAACCAGAAAAACTTCCTCCGTGCTCTCTCCTCCAACCACCTCCCAGAGGTCCTCACCCAGAAGATAACTCTGCATACAAGACCTCCACTTCTTAAATTTGGTCGAGTTTAGCATCTCAATTCCAAGACCCCTCGCTTCCATGGCTCTACCACTGGTTCCTTCTTCACAAAGGCGATGACTACTCTAAGTTGTTTACTGCTCTATCCACTCCAACCTCCCTCTAATACCATGTGAAATTTTCCGAATCTTTATGGAGTGAGCAGGAATTATGCACAACTTAAGAGTTCACAAGCCAAACAACCAGAAGCACATGAAGGAAATAAAGTCTTTATTGATAACAACAATCTTCATTATAGGGAGAGGTATACATAGAGAGACATGATTTCGCCAGCACACAAAACCAAAGGGAAAATACAATGCTGAGAAGAAAGATAGCTAAGACTGCAGATCGCGCGGTCTGCTTGCCGATCTCTAATAGCTGCCTGACCGCAATGCTTGACCGCACACTCTGCCGGTCACCGATCAACACTCCTGACCGCTGAGCTTCCGCGACCTCCTTCCAAACTTCACTGATTCTACCGAACTCCAGCAACCCACACTGCAAGCCGCGAGACCGCCCGAACACTTTCAGAAGAAGAGGTGATCACTGCTGCCCGCACAATCCGCAGAAGCTGCACAAGGAAATTCAATCTGCAAGACCGACCGGTCACAAGAATTGAGACCGCAAGAATGAGACGCGAGCTCAGCTTACACTTGGTGCGATATTAATGTTGCTACAGTGGATCCTATTTATAGGCGTGAGACCTGATCCAGTAACCACCCTATGAGAAAGGATCACCACCCTCCAGATCGCGTGACCAGAACCGGTCAACCTGCGCGATCAACAACAGATCATTCTGCTTAGGTGAGATCGCCAGCTTCAACAATCAGACCGCGAGAGATCGCCACTCCCACAATGAAGCCGTCCACCACCAATGTTTGCCAACGAGACCGCGAACACAACTTGTTCGCCAACGTCATATCGAACACCACCTGTTCTCCTGCCAGCCTCCTCCTGAGACCGCGAACAGAGACCGCTCGACTAAGATGCCTTAGCCAGCGAGAAGCAACCAAGAACCTGGATAGCCATAAGACCGACTTCTGGAAACCTGAAACAACCTGTGCTGTCACACCAGACCGACACAGCCCTGAGGTAGACAGCCCGCCACGCGGTCACAAACCAGACCGCGCGACCTTACCTCACCACCCAAGAAGAGAAGCAGCAGTCACGCCGGATCACCAGGAGACCGGCCAGACAGCAACATGTCAGACCGCAAATGGAGACCGCCAGGTCGTGCGGTCACACCAGACCGCCCGACCACCTTCCAGACCGCCAACTTCCTCTAACTTCCACTTCAACATTTTCAACAGGATCAACCTTCGTGGCCATCATCTCAAAATGAGCCTACTCCACGCTACGGGCATGCTCCACTCTAACGTCGTAGGACTCCTTGTACTCAGCAATCGCAGAAGCCCGTGCGGCCTTAACGACCTCCCGTGCAGTGGCCATTTGCGCTCTCTCCTCTTTCAGCTGCGTCATATCCACCTCCATTTTAGTCATCTCTGTCTCAACACAACAGAAGCCTCCGAAAGACTCACCTTGGTCGCGGCAAGCTTCCCTCGGAGCATCTCGTTCTCGGCGCGGAAAGCGGCAAGCTCCGACTCCAACCTATCCAAGCGAGAGATGACCTTCTCACTCTTCTTACTGGTAGAAGCAAAGGACTCCTCCGATGTGGCCAGCTTCTCCCGAAGAGACAAGAACTCATCCTTCAAAGTCATGTAACTGTTGTCCCACGTAAGCAAGACTTCATGCAGCTCATCTAGCAGAAGAAACCAAACACCTGATCAGAACCGCGACAAAGTTCTTGGGAAAGAAACAATCAAACAAAACGATCAACGTACTTTCTGCATAGCAGCTTGAAAAGAGGATGACTCATAGTTCTTGCCCTTCACGGCAACCGGCGGCGATGTCGACCTATCACGCGATACCAACTTGGCCGCGGGCAACTCCGGAGTCTGCTCGTCCTCAGGAGCAGGTGGAGGGACTCTGTCCTCAAACTCGCCCAGGCAGTCGTCGAAAACCTCTATAATGGACTCGGGAGCGGCGCAAGACGGCCCATCCTCCCCATGCTTCAACAGGAAGACCAATTTCCTCTGCTTCCTCCTCCCTAAGGGGATGGCACCGCTCCGCTCGACGTCTGTAGAGAGACCCGCCATGAATAGTCTCTTCTTGCTCGCGCGCGATAGCTCACAGACCACGAGCTACCGAGAGCGCGGACCATGCACGTGCGATTGCAGGCGAATTACGCGTGTGCGGTAGCACGCGAACTACCCGCGCACGGTCGCATTTCAACCGCGCGCACACACGGGAGCACATGAGCCGCACGCAAACGGGAGCGCGCGGATCACGCGCGAGCACTGCACGGCCGCCCCCACAACACCATACCCACGTGTGTGCTGCGCTCGGCTCCACGCCCGCGCGCACGCAACACACCCCTGCGTGCACCACACGACCATACAAGTTAGGACGCCCGCACACCACGCAACACCTTCCGCACTTGAAACGGCCGGCATGCCTTTTCCTCCTCATTTCTCTTTCTTTCTTGCTCCTGCCTCGTCCTTATGTGAAAAATTACAAAAAATTTTACCTTCGAGAATGGAGGCACGACGGCGGAAAATCTTCTCGCGCTCCCAACAAAAACTCTCCAATAACTCTACAGCAAAATAATGAAAGGGAGGAGGAGAAGCCTCGAACTTATAAGTCTTGCACAGGACCCGTAAAGGAAGGCCCATAAATCAGGGAGATATGTTGCCTTATCTCGTTTGCTTAAAAGGGGAAACATAGCTAATTATAATTCAATTAGCTATCTCGCAAAATGGGAAAATAATATCCCATCGTGATTCGTGATCACTAAAGATCTCTAAATTCAATTAAAAGGATACTCTTGATTTCACACCACGAATGAAAAAAAATGTAGCACGGTGCAGGCGCCATCATATTTAAGTGCTCGGCTTTAAGTTGTCGGGAGATCTATTAATAATTTTCGGGCTCGCCTCTCTGCGTACCCACAAAATTTATTTGGCATCTGATGGGGTTCTCCCAAAAAATTATCCGAGTCAAACTAGATCGAAGCGCCAAAGCGAGTCAACACGATCGAGTGAGCCGCACGAGTATCCGCGCTCGCTCTTATGGTCGCAAAGCCACCCGAAGGGGCACAGAAAAAGCGCACGAACAAAGCATGCGCACAAGACCGCGAGGCCGCGCGCCACGTGCGGCCACCCGCTCGCTGCGCGCGACTGGCCAGTGCACACGCGCACGACCTGCGCACGTGCACGACGCCGGCCAATGGCTTCCGGCGCGTCGCAGCCACTTCCACCGCCACCGGCCGCCAACGTCGTCGGGTAACCTGCCCGGACCGTCTGAGGGGCATGTTCGTGCCGCCACTTCCACCGCCACCGGCCGCCAACGTCGTCGGGTGACCTGCCCAGACCGTCCGAGGGGCATGTTCGTCAATTTTAGAAAATTGGTAACCGGAATCAAGCAACGCAATTCGTCAACTACAGATCCAGCCAGACACAATTATCAGTCCGTCCCTTCAAGAAAGCTATATATAAAAAGGTCTTCAAGCCTTCATTTGAAGGGAAGCAATCCAAGAGACAAGAGAGAGCTATGAGATTTTCCGGCGACGTTGTGGGGCTTTGATCATTCCTCCGCTTTGAATTCCCTCTTTCCCTCTGTTTGCTCTCAAGTCTACTCACGCTCAAGATTCCAGTGGACACTCTCACAAGCATAAGCAAAGAAACGGAGGAACGCTCCCGAAGCGTTGTGGACTTAGTCATTTTCCCTCTTTTCATTACTTTGACAGCGTTCATTTTATATGACAATAAGACATACACGTTTAATGTTTATGTTGGAAAAAATTACATAACGTGCATTCTAGGTTGTTCTACGGGAGAGGTAAAGTATTGGATAAGGGAGTTGTTAAAGGCACACCAGAAATGGCTATTGGCAAACCAATTTCTATGAGTTATTACGCGGCTTTTGAAAATACGCTTTGTACATGCATTTTTAGGAAAAGTGTTCAACACGAAAATGGTTGATCTCGTCGAGATCTACAACTTTCGTGTTGAACACTTTTCTTAAAAATGCATGTACAAGACGTATTTTCTTGTTATTTTCAAAAATTCACTATAGTAACAATCAGGGCGATTTTAGGGTATTGTGCGTGCATTTTTAGGAAAAGTGTTCAACACGAAAGTTGTAGATCTCGACGAGATCTACAACTTTCGTGTTGAACACTTTTCCTAAAAATGCATGTACAAAGCGTATTTTCAAAAGCCGCGTAATAACTCATAGAAATTGGTTTGCCAATAGCCATTTCTGGTGTGCCTTTAACAATGCCCTAATTAAATTATATTTTTTTATTAGTTATTATGTACGCTTTTGACTTTTGAGTTTATTTTATTTTATCATAAATTTGTTGAACTAACTAATAATTTATGGAATATTTTTAATAGCTCTCAGCTATTCGACATATTAGCAATCGTAACACGTTGTCTCCCGATATAAAGTATAATCACATACAAAACACATATAACTATATATATATATCACCCGGTTGCTGATTTAGGATTTTAACTAAGTAGCATAAATTGAAATTCAAAATGATGTGTTCCATAGTATTTTTTTCATGAGTCTGTACAATAAAAAAATTGATTGAATTATGAGTTTTGTCGTGCTGAAAAATTTCACAAAATTAGAAGACTTTGTTCTATCGAAAAATTGAGTCAAATCTAGAACAAATTGCATGAGACATTAGAAAAAAAATTCAGTCTAAGGCCAAACGGTTAGCTCCGTCCCCAAAAAAATCAATCAAGCCTTTTAAAATCCAATACGGAGTTCCTCTGCATACCTACTTTTCGATAATCTCAAGTTTAAAATGGATACAGAACTTTCGAGGTATTTGAATGCAAGTGAGAGATAAGGTCTTAATCTAGGATATGATTGTCCTAGACTAAGATAATTTCGATTCACTAATAGATTTGATATATAAAGAATCTTTAGAGATAATAAATAGTTATTTTGTTTTCTGAAAATAAGTACTTTCATAATATAATAGTATATGTATTTATGTGTGTAAATAAGGATTTGCCCCTCTTACTCTCACTTTCTCTAGAGCGCAGGGGTTCCACGCTCACTCTGGTCTCAACATCATATGGGGTAGTCGGAGCTCTGATTTTATGGAGGTCTACTTGAGATTTATAATGAGTCCTAAAGACCTCCTTAATATTTTGTAAACCCCAACACTAAGCTTTACGCACACTAGACGAGAGAATTATGTTTCCCTATTCTTTTAGGGAGCAATCAACCATCTTTATCCAAGTGCGATCCAACAAGTAAGAGTACCCAAAATCATATGACTTGATTGCTAGTAACTCATATGAACTCGGTATTTTAAAACTACCGATTCATTCTATTATAAACTTGGATAAATCATAGGAAGTGAAGTAGTAAAAGTAAATTTAAGATTTTTGTAAGCAAAGTAAGTATATATTACTCAAACACTTAAAAGTACATGGTTATATAAACAAACACACACAATATAAATACAAAGAGGAGGAAGGAAGAATATATTTATATATATATATAAACTACTAGAGTAGCCTCCATTCTTCATGGGTTCTCCTTCTTCATCTCTTCTCTTCATAGTGTTCTTCTCTAATCAAGATTTTCTGTCATTTCTGGATCGAATCAGGCATACTTACTTCAAGTCGAAGTCATCTATTTATAGGGTGGATTATGTCGGCAAAATCTGGAATGCACATACCGTTGGCACATAGCCGTGTGTCGCAGTCGTGTGCCTCATGTTCGAGTTACCATTGTGATCTAGAAGTGGTCAAACATGTAATGTCACTGTCAACGCGATATGAGCCTGCAAGGTCGCACATAAGAGCATGTGGAGAAGTTGGAAGATTGACTGTGTTGGTAAAGGTTACCAATCACCATATAGAATCGGGGAGGTAAAGCAAATGTTGCTGTCGGAATTCGTCAGAATTCGTCAGATATGATTCGTCGGATTCGTCGGAATTCGTCGGATCATTCCGTGGAAACTCGACGAATTGTTACAGAGATCCTTAACTCGGCAAATTTTGCCGTCTGATATGATTCGTCGGATTCGTCGGATTGTTCCGTGGAAACTCGACGAATTGTTACAGAGATTCTTAACTCGGCAAATGTTGCCGTCTAATATGATTCGTCGGAATTCGTCGGATTGTTCCGTGGAATCCCGACGAATTGTTACAGAAACCCCAATTCTGCTGTGTGGTCTGCGGATAGCGATTCTTCTAGAAGCCTGTTTATGCTTTGGGTATAAATAGATCTTCTTTTAGGGTTCTTATAACTTACGAAAAGTTCAGCCGACGGAAGGAGTTCCGCCTCTCGCCCGAACCCTAGACGGAAAGAGTTCCGCCGCCCCGTTCGCCTCCGCCGACCTCCTCTCCGGCGATCGTCGTCGTGATTGTTCTTCCTGGAGCGAACCTAGCAGTTCGTGGAAGTGCAAGGTGCAGTCGTTCTTCTCCCGGCTCGTGTGGATCACTGTAGAGACGTAGACATCATTCTACGTGAGGACTCTCGCATAGCCACTGACAGGATTCTTCTTCTTGGAGCACCTAGGTTGGATTCGATCCAACTCCACTAAGGTAATTTATGCCTAGTAGTTTTCATTACTTCTTGATTCAATGTTCATGGCCGATCCGAATCTTTTTTGGGTTGTTTCTCTTTGTTTCCGCTGCGCCTACGATGTATGGTTGTAGAAAAACCCAACAGTGGTATCAGAGGTAGGTTGCGATCATGAATGTTGTTTCAGAAGTTAGGTTATTCCAGTACGTGCAAATCTAGGTATTTGGAAGCGTTCTAAATGTCAAGATTTCTTCCTGGAACATCAAAAGTTGATGATTTTTCCAAGGGAATTCGGTGGTGATTTTGAAAAATTTGGACGGGGCTCTGCCCCGCACCGGACCACCGCCAGGGGCGCTGCCCCTTGGACCCCGTTAGGGGCTCTGCCCCTAAGACCCCGCCAGGGGCGCGGCCCCTTGGAACCCCGCCAGGAACGTTTGGGATTTCGTGGTAATTTCTAATTGTTAGAAATTGTTGTCTCCTTAGCAGCAACCGTCCCTCAAGTGGTTAATGAACCCTTGTATTGTTTTGGACTTTGAATCCAACAATGAGAGACGAGCTTGTCTACTGCTTTAAGTCGAGTTGTCTTTGCCTTTGTCCAATGCATGTAAATCTGAAGATTTGGAAGAGTTCTAAATGTCTAGATTTAGCCCTTTCGTCTATCAAAGGTTGATAGTCTTATGTTGTGCACATAAAGGATGCATGTGGATTTTAGAAAGCTTGTTTTTCTGTGGATGTGCACTTTGATCAAATGTTGATCATGGTTAAGTGTTAACCTATTATTAAAAATTAAAATCCCTTCATCAAATATTAAGTGTTCGGATGTCTTCCGATGGATGACACTCTTCCTGCCTCAATCGATGAAGTGTGGGCTTGCCAAAGCAATGTGCATTAATCTATCTTGGTAAGGGTGCGAGCGGATAATTGTGATATCCCAATATCGACATCGGGTCTAACTTAACTAGGTGACCTCAAAAGTTGAGTGCCTAGAGGCATTGTGTTGGCATGCACCATATGATGGATGCGAATAAGGAGTTATTCACCAGCCATACAAGAGTTGCATGAGGATGCAATTGACAAGCGTTGCCTACCCAAATAACCGCATTATGAGAGAAACGCCAAAGCGGACTCGTGGTGTTGGTGAAATACGGATCTTGTCCACTAAGAGAGTAGCTCGCATGGACTCTCCGAATTGATAGTGAGGGCTATCAATTTGAATAAAATAGTGGGAGTATTTAATTGAAGTCCAAATTAAAATAAATTGTATTTTGAAATTTTGGTACTGATTAAATTCTGCATGAATTCTTGTAGAATTCCATGGCAAGTGGTTCACATTCCACCTTGTCCCTGAGAGCTATCCTTGAGAAGGACAAGCTAAGTGGGACGAATTACATGTACTGGTATAGGAACCAGAGAATTGTTCTCAGGCAAGAGCGAAAGCTCTACGTCTTGGAAGAAGAAGCCCCTGAGGTGCCGACCGGGAACTCGTCCCGTGTTGATAAGGATGCTTATAAGAAGTATACCGATGACGCCTTAGACGTCGAGTGCCTTATGCTTGCCACCATGAACTCTGAGCTTCAGAAGCAACACGAGAACATGGGGTGCAAGGAGATTGACGAGCACCTAAAGAAAATGTTTCAAGGGCAAGCTCATCAAAAGAGGTTCGATGTCACGAAGGCCTTATTTCAGTGCAAAATGGGAGCTCGAGACTCGGTTAGTACTCACGTACTCAAGATGATTGGGTATATAGAGAACCTGGAGAGACTGGGTTTTCCTCTGGGTCAAGAGTTGGCCACAGATCTTATCCTGCAATCGTTGCCGGATAATTATAAGTAGTTCGTCTTGAACTACAACATGAATGAAATAGACAAGACACTTCCCGAGCTCCTAGGCATGTTGCGAACTGCCGAGATAAACATGAAGAAGGCCAAGCCTGCTAGTCCCATATTGATGGTACATAAAGGCAAGGGTAAGGCCAAGGGCTTCAAGAAGACGAAGGTGGGACCTAAGTCACATCTTGAGCCCAAATCTTCTGCGCTGAAAAGGAAGAGCGTCGTGAAGGAAGGGAAATGCCACCACTGTGGCAAGACTGGTCATTGGAGGAGGAATTGTCCTTCGTACATTGACGGTCTGCAGAAAATTAAGGGAGGTATGACTTCCGCTTCGAATATTTACGTTATAGAGATAAACCTTTCTGCTCCTTCATCTTGGGTATTGGATACCGGATGTGGTTCTCACATTTGTACAAATGTGCAGGAACTAGGAAGGAGGAGATTGCTGAGTAAAGGAGAGGTGGACCTGCGCGTCGGCAATGGAGCAAGAGTTGCTGCTGTAGCCGTAGGGGTTTACCGTCTTTCTTTACCCAGTGGGCTTGTAATAGAACTTAATAATTGTTATTTTGTTCCGGCCATAACTAGAAATATTATATCCATTTCATGCTTAGACATAATTGGATTTTCTTTTATAATTAAGAACAATTGTTTTTCTATATTTAAGAATGATGTTTGTTATGCTGTAGCTCAATTGTTTAATGGTCTTTATGTTTTGAACCTGGACCATCCGATTTATAATGTAAATAACAATAAAAGACTCAAAACAAATGACTCAAATCCTACATATCTCTGGCATTGTCGTTTGGGCCATATAAACGAGAAGCGCATATCCAAGCTCCATAAAGATGGACTATTGGACTCATTTGATTATGAATCATTTGAGCGATGCGAGTCTTATTTGTTAGGCAAGATGACTAAAGCCCCTTTCACTGGTTATACTGAGAGGGTTGAGGATCTTTTGGGTATAGTACATAGTGATGTATGCGGACCCATGAGTTCTATGGCTAGAGGTGGGTATTTCTACTTCGTTACATTTACTGATGATTTCAGTAGATACGGATACGTGTATCTTATGAAGTGCAAATCCGAAACTTTTGAAAAGTTCAAAGAATTTAAGAATGAAGTGGAGAACCAATTGGGTAAAAAGGTTAAAGCACTCCGATCTGATCGAGGTGGCGAATACCTGAGTCATGAGTTCCGTGATCATCTGAAAGAGTGTGGTATTGTATCACAGCTCACTCCACCTAGGACACCGCAGCATAATGGTGTGTCTGAGAGGAGAAATCGTACTCTGTTAGACATGGTACGGTCGATGATGAGTCATGCAGACTTGCCTGTTTCCTTTTGGGGTTTTGCTTTAGAGGCTGCTGCAATAACACTGAATCGCGCTCCAACGAAAACGGTTCTAAAGACACCATATGAGATATGGACTGGGAAGCGTCCTAGTATGTCATTCATTAAAATTTGGGGCTGTGAGGCATACGTACGACGTCAAATGCCTGACAAGCTGGAACCCAAATCAGATAAATGTTATCTGGTGGGATATCCTAAAGAAACGAAAGGATATTACTTTTACCTACCGTCTGAGGGCAAAGTGTTTGTCGCAAGGACGTGTGTCTTCTTGGAGAAAGAGTTCTTCAATAAAACAGAATGGAAATCATTGTTCCCACGGGGAAGAAGCTCTAGTGTCAAGAAAGACACAAAAGATAGAACTTGAAGAAGTTCAAGAACCACAAGTAGTGAATGAACCGGAATTGGATTCTGAGCCAGGACTACAAGATGTTGTAGCTAGAGAACCTGCTCAAGAGACACAAGTCCTACGTAGATCTGGTATACCAAGATTTGAGCCTGAGAGATATGGATTTCTCGTGTCTCAAATAGGTAATGTGTTGCTTATGGATCATGATGATGAACCAGCGACCTACCAAGAGGCTATGAATGGACCGGACTCCGACAAATGGCTTGAGGCTATGAAATCCGAAATGGACTCCATGTATACAAACCAAGTTTGGAACTTGGTGGAACCACCTGAAGGGGTACGACCCATAGGGTGCAAGTGGGTCTTCAAGAAGAAGACCGACATGGATGGGAATGTACAAACATTCAAAGGGCGACTGGTGGCTAAGGGTTTCAAGCAAATTCATGGTGTTGACTATGATGAGACCTTTTCCCCTGTTGCTATGGTAAAGTCCATTAGGATATTGCTTGCTATTGCTGCGTATTATGACTACGAGATCTGGCAGATGGATGTCAAAACGGCTTTCCTAAATGGAAACCTCCTTGAGAAAGTGTACATGACACAACCCGAGGGTTTTGTATCCCCAAATGAAGCCACTAAAATATGCAAGCTGAATAGGTCCATCTATGGATTGAAACAGGCCTCTAGAAGTTGGAATCTTCGTTTTGATGAGAAAATCAAAGAGTTTGGTTTTGTCAAGAATGAAGATGAACCGTGTGTTTACAAGCGAATCAGTGGGAGCATTGTTGTCTTCCTGATATTGTATGTAGATGACATACTGCTGATGGGGAATGACATACCTACCCTGAAAGTTGTTAAGAACAACCTAGGGAACTGCTTTTCTATGAAGGACTTGGGTGAAGCGACTTACATACTCGGTATTAAGATCTATAGAGATAGATCGAAGAAGTTGCTGGGTTTGACCCAGAGTACGTACATTGAGAAGGTGTTGAAGCGGTTCAACATGCTTGAGTCCAAGAAAGGATTTTTGCCCATGTCTCATGGTGTGTAAATCTCTCTAAGGACCAGTGTCCAAAATCTTGCGAAGATAAGGACCGCATGAAGTTGATTCCATATGCTTCGGCAATTGGGTCAATCATGTATGCAATGTTATGTACTCGACCCGATGTCTCTTTTGCTTTGAGCATGACTAGCAGGTATCAGTCTGATCCTGGTGAATGTCACTGGATAGCCGTAAAGAATATCCTGAAGCACTTGAGAAGGACTAAGGATGTATTCTTGGTGTATGGTGGAAAGGAAGAGCTCGTTGTAAGTGGTTACACGGATGCAAGCTTCCAAACTGATAGGGATGATTCGAAGTCTCAGTCAGGGTTTGTGTTTTGCCTGAATGGAGGAGCTGTGAGCTGGAAGAGTTCCAAGCAAGAGACAGTTGCTGATTCTACAACTGAGGACGAGTATATCGCTGCGGCAAACGCAGCGAAGGAGGCTGTATGGATTAGGAAATTCATCGGCGAGCTAGATGTAGTTCCTAGCATTGTTGGTCCCGTAGTTCTCTACTGTGATAACAATGGTGCAATTGCACAATCTAAGGAACCTAGATCCCATCAGCGCTCCAAGCACATACTTCGACGGTTCCATCTTATTCGTGAGATTGTCGAACGAGGAGATGTGAACATTTGCAGAGTGCCGACTGAGGAGAATATTGCATATCCACTGACAAAGCCTCTCGCGCAGAGAAAGCAAGATAGTCATACTAGATAAATGGGTATACGATACCTGAGTGATCAACTCTAGTGGGAGTCTTGTGGGTTGCATGTAAAATATATATTCTGTTGGCTGTTTAATATTTATTCATATGATGAATTGTTTACCAATTATTTCCTTTTACAATTAATGGCAAGTTCTTTTATTACGATATACTGTTTCTATATGATAGAATAAAATTCGTGATAAATACCCTTAGAATGTTCGCTTCCATAGGACATCAAGTACGTGACTTGAATGTGAGAGCCTATGATTTTGAAGCTTCATTCTTAAAAGGTCCCTGGTCGAGGTATCATCGTAGAAGCTAAGGGTGATGATGATACATTAAGACTAGCATGTGTGTTGACTGATGACCGGTTCTCACAGGTCATGATATTGTGATATCAAGTCATCACGTGGGTACTTGTTAGTGAACAAGTTGTACTGGACAGACCCAACCTGAGACTACTTTGTGGATTGTTATTTAAAAGTGTCACAAGTAGGTCTCATTTGACAATGGTGTTGTGGTCCTTTGACCTGAAGTCACAACATTCATCGAGTGAGGAAGAGCGTGCTTTGATGTCATCTAAAGTCTTCCTTAAAGAAGGTTGATGATAAGGGTGGTCGTTGGGTACGTTACGAATCATTTGGGTGTTTGGGTGTGAGCAGATATGGGATTTGTCCTCCTATATAACAGGAGTTGCATCCATGGGCCCCTTGATGGAATTGGACTGAGAAATGCATGGCCATGCTTGGTTGAGTCAATATGTGATATTGAGCTCACCATTCTCTGGAAGTCCGTTCTAGATCAAGAAACTTGGATTGAGCTATTATGAGGGTGACACGGTCCATGCCTCTAGTTCTTTCCGGATGTAAGGGACAAAGGGACAAAGACAACGCTATAACATTGGTCATAAAGGCTTATGAGTTATGAACTCTTATTGCTTGGGGAGCAATGATGCATTGCTAGATGCCGCTCATTGTTTGTGAGGTTTTTGTTTGATACTTTCAAGATCAAGTGGGAGACTGTTGGAGTTACCATTGTGATCTAGAAGTGGTCAAACATGTAATGTCACTGCCAACGCGATATGAGCCTGCAGGGTCGCACATTAGAGCATGTGGAGAAGTTGAAAGATTGACTGTGTTGGTAAAGGTTACCAATCACCATATAGAATCGGGGAGGTAAAGCAAATGTTGCTGTCGGAATTCGTCGGAATTCGTCGGATCGTTCCGTAGAAACTCGACGAATTGTTACAGAGATCCTTAACTCGGCAAATGTTGCCGTCTGATATGATTCGTCGGATTGTTCCGTGGAAACTCAACGAATTGTTACAGAGATCCTTAACTCGGCAAATGTTGCCGTCTGATATGATTCGTCGGAATTCGTCGGATTGTTCCGTGGAATCCCGACGAATTGTTACAGAAACCCCAATTCTGCTGCGTGGTCTGCGGATAGCGATTCTTCTAGAAGCCTGTTTATGCTTTGGTTATAAATAGATCTTCTTTTAGGGTTCTTATAACTTACGAAAAGTTCAGCCGACGGAAGGAGTTCCGCCTCTCGCCCGAACCCTAGACGGAAAGAGTTCCGCCGCCCCGTTCGCCTCCGCCGACCTCCTCTCCGGCGATCGTCGCCGTGATTGTTCTTCCTGGAGCGAACCTAACAGTTCGTGGAAGTGCAAGGTGCATTCGTTCTTCTCCCGGCTCGTGTGGATCACTGTAGAGACGTAGACATCATTCTACGTGAGGACTCTCGCATAGCCGCTGACAGGATTCTTCTTCTTGGAGCACCTAGGTTGGACTCGATCCAACTCCACTAAGGTAATTTATGCCTAGTAGTTTTCATTACTTCTTGATTCAATGTTCATGGCCGATCCGAATCTGTTTCTCTTTATTTCCGCTGCGCCTACATACGATGTATGGTTGTAGAAAAACCCAACACCTCAAAAGGTGCATCGCTTGACTCCTATGCATGCTAAAATGCCAGAAACTGCCACTAACTGCCACACGCTCTCGACACATGGGTGTGTGCCAGGACCGTATGTTTCAAAAAGTGTCTTTGCACTTTGAACTGTCAGTCACGTGTTTGGAACAAAATCGAAGTCATCTCTTGGTCGAAATTAATGATGATCCCTTTGTTGATCATATCCAAATTGCACAAAAATGTCCCAATTATATTTAGGCCGCGTATACTTACTCTGCACACTTAAACAAATATTAAAATACAAAATATCATATAAAACACAAGTTTTATTCTATTTAAAGCTAATAAATATTGATGAAACATAGACTTAATTATATATAATTAGACTTCATCGCTTGGTTACTACAATTTTATAATGAAAAGTGTTCAAGTGTCCCACGCACCTTCTGCCAAAGTTTTGTGCGGCAGTTGGTATCAAATCGATGTTGCACATGCAATGTTACAACAAAGCTAAAGATGACACGTGAAGTCTCCAACAATATTAAGGAGCAATGTAGAGATTCTACACACCATATAGGAAAGAAGAAGCACAACCAAAGCAGAGCTTACAATGAAAGCCACTCTGAACATGTTATGATGGATTGCGAAAAGGCATGGAGGTCATGGAGATCAATAAACGCCATGTATGTAAAGAGTGAGAAGTTATTCGAGTGGAGCTAGAAAAGAAACTCTAAAATGCTTTCGATTTACCCAAACATCGATGAGTTGGAGAAGCAATTTAGTGAATTAAGAAGAAAAATCATGCACCTAGATGAAGATCTAACCATATGCAAGAAAGTTATTGCCAATAGAGGTGTTAGCACCATTGCTTCCATTCCAATAATGTATATTCCCAGGCCAGGTTCGTTCATAGGTAGGCGAGATACCAAACAAACTAAGAACATCCTATGGAAGATGGAGAAATATTTTGAGGGATGTCATCTAAAAGATAATGCAACCAAGATATGAATTTCTTCCCTATTCCTAGTTGATAGTGATGTGTTGTGGTGGCGAAGAAAGCAAGCAAATATTGCAAAAGGATTATGTCGGTTAGACACATCGGAGGAGTTCAAGAAAGAACTTAAATGCCTGCTATACCCCGAAATTGTCATATATCAAGCACGAAAGAAGTTGATAGAGCTGAAACAAAAGAGAACAATTGCATAATATGATAGCGAGTTTACAACTCTTATGTTATAAACCCATGATAGAGGAGGATTTTCAGGTATACTTTGTGGATGGACCATAGACATGTGCAAAACAAAAAGTTCAGAGACGGGGACCTCATATTATTGATGACATAGGCTCCGTTTGGGGGGACTTATTTTCATCGGTCAAGCGGTTACGACCGCATGAACCGGACCTTAATTAAGGTCCGATTCATGCGGTCGTAACCGCTTGACCGGTGAAAATAAGTCCTCCCAAACGGAGCCATAATCTCTACAACTGATCCACTCTTTGATTTTAACCTAGAAGAAGATATAAATAATCATGATAATGATGAAAGAGCTGAACTTGAATCGAAGAATCTCATGTCTTATCAAAGAAGATACAAGAAAAGGTAGATACATCTCTCTCTCTCTCTCTCTCTCTCTCTCTCTCTCTCTCTCTCTCTCTCTCTCTCTCTCTCTCTCTCTCTCTCTCTCTCTCTCTCTCTCTCTTGCTCTGTATGTAAGGGACCGCATCACTTGAAGATTGTCCAAACTTTGGATCCTTGATCTCTATGATGAAGAAATATGAGGAAACATGCAACACCCCGAATTCCTCACGAGAAACCTGGGAGCTACCACGCCATGATAGTAGTTACCATATATGAAAAATTAATTCAAAACTAGCTAATTTGGAAGGAGTTCTATATTTCCTATCGTGGGCAGCCTCGGGGATACCGTTGTATGATAATGCTACCACTAGAGGTAGCAATCATTTTGTTTAGTCTGGGAAACCTGGGGAATACCATGCTGCAATAGTTCTACTGTCACAAAATAACTCCCAGGCAGTAGACTTATTTTGATCACGCGATCGCAGTCATTTAAACAACTTAAAAGTCAATATGATGACCATGATAGGTGCGTCTGAGGGT
Source organism: Dactylorhiza incarnata (assembly GCA_033032865.1). Classification (NCBI taxonomy): domain Eukaryota; kingdom Viridiplantae; phylum Streptophyta; class Magnoliopsida; order Asparagales; family Orchidaceae; genus Dactylorhiza; species Dactylorhiza incarnata. The sequence goes on from JAWHQI010000336.1 coordinate 1,866,514, forward strand.
CTAATTAGGTCTGAAACACTCTTGGAAATTCATTTGGTTCATTTCATCCATCTAGGTAGCACAATGGGAGAAGGTGGTCACCGAGTGTGAGGAAGAAGGAAGGGTTGTCAGAGCTCGACCATGAGGATCGATGAGCCAGCACCGGAGAAGGATTTCTAGTGCCATTGCGACCGACTTCATCAATTTTCCTCTGAGGTTCATGGATCCAAGCACACTCCAAAGGTAACAACCCTTTCCTTTCATTCCATAGGATGCATGGTTTTTCTCCTTGATTCTTCTTTAACACTTTATTTTGAAAGGATTTTGTGTGTGAAGCCATAACTACAGTGTGTGCCCCATTTTGATAATTTTAATACAAAATCGCTTGCTAGAGAGTTTGCTAGGGAGATATGGGATACCCTAATGCCATTAAGTTGCATGGACATGGGGTGTAGAGGCCTTGAGATGGTTTGAAACTGAGTTTTCTCATTTTCTGGGAGATACCACCGACGATAGCTTCAAGATTTCCCTGGTTGTCCCTTCCAGGCCGTGTAACCATTAGAGAGGAACATGTTCATGATGTAAGTTGCATTAGAGAATTGATTGAAGTGCTAAAAAAGAGATCTTGATTTCTAGGAGATACCGTCGGTGGCAGTGCTATTGCTGCCGACGATCGCTCCCAAATAACACAATATATTGCTTAAACTTGAAATGTAATGGTGAGAGACTAGTTACAAATAATGCCACCGTATAGGTCGAGAGATATTACTCACAATTCCATTGTATGTGCAAAATGGATAGAGTTCCAAAGGCTAGGGGAATTGATGTGTATTTGCCTCCCAGATGACCAAGAGACTTTGCACATGATGCCACCACATAATAAATTATTAATAGTGTAGATGTAGAATTCTTGGGTACTATCACCATAAAGGCCATAAGACTCCCTTTGATGTGAACACATTTACTTGAATAAATTGTTAGAGAGGTAGTGGAGGGGGAACAATATTAGGGTATATTATCATCTTACCTGCTCTATGTTAAATAGTGTGATTGGGTATTGATGTTGCGTTAGACTCAGAAAAGTGATCAGGGTGCCGTGGGTGAGATTCGGTTGCATACATGTTGCATGTTAGGCCCCTTTTACTTTGACGCTCAACCTAGAGACATGGTTATTGTTTGAGACATATAGTGTTTGTTATGCATATTTATATGTTTTCATATTTTTCGAAGTGCTAACTTGCAGCGTGTTGTGATTCCCCGAGGTTCATTAGGATGGAGCAGAGGAGGGATGTTGTTATGTTGTTGTGTTCAGCTCATAGCTGACCCATGTGTGTCATTTTTATTGTGATGGTTGTAGGGCAAGGTTCTAGCGATGGACGTGATATAGGCCAATGACTCAAGAATCAAGCCCCAACCATATTTTTACTCAAGCCCCATGCCTAAAAATCAGACGGGCCAAGGTAGTCAGGAACTGAAGGGTGAGTTCCTTGTATCCTAGTTCATCTATTCAAAGAACCTATCCTAACCACTGTGTTCGACCAAAGCTCCCACATCTTCTGCTATATATATGTGGACTATCCAAGAGTGCCCAGGAAATTGTCATACAATCATGGAATCTCTTCTGGGATAACATCTCGAACCGTTGCCTTTGATGATGAACTGTGAACTAAAGGACATTTTCTATAGGAACTACTCTGGGCACAACAGCTGTATCTCCAAACCCATGTGAGGAAGATGATGAAGATTGACGTGATAATAAGGCATGATGTCCTAGAAGAAGGGACATGAATTAAATGTTTTTAATTTTTGTAGATACAATTCATGAATCTCTTAAAAATAAGAAACATTTTGTTTTAATTCGGAAAAGTCCAAAATATTTTAGAAAAATTATGAACACCGAAAATGACACAAAAATGAAAATCAGTTAAGAATTTCAAACACTCATAACTATAACTTTATATATATATATAACATATAGATTTTTTTTTGAAAATAATAACAATGCAAACATTTAATGAAAAATTATAAAAATTAACGCAAAAATTAGGACACATTATGCAACATAAGGATTTTTTTCAAAAAAAGAAATGCAAAATTTTGAAAAAAATTTAATATGACCTTTGCTAAAAAATGAAGAAATCCCAAGAAAAATTCTCATTTTAGAATCGTAAGACTTTCTTAATGATAAAGAAAATAAGAAAACACGAAAAATCCATAAAGAAAAATGCAAAATGTGCAAATGTAACTATTTGGGATGGAAATTTTCATGGAAGGGTTGAAAAATAAGTTACCTAGTAATGTACATTCGAGGGAGAGGAGTTGAAATCTTCTAAAATTGTTGGATCTTGAGACGCCCTTAGAGGGGGGGGGGGGGGGGGGGTGGGTGGGTGAATAAGAGTTTTAGAAAATTTTAGATATTTTATTAGAAGTAAGTTAAATCAAAAGTAAAGAGATAGAAATTAGACATGAAATCAATTTTATTAAACAAGAAAAGACATGATTATTATTTATAAAATTGATTATAAAATTTGATTTTTATGACGCTAGAAATCAAAGTTATTATGAAATACTTTTTTCGTTTTCTATACCGACTCTTCTCACTAAGAACCGGTTGGCTTTAGCCAATCTCTCCCCAGATACGACCTCAAGCCGCTCTAGCCCTTCTATCCCCAGAAAGGCCTCGAGCACCCCTAGATCTACTCCCTAGACCTACTCACCAACACGAGGCGAATTTCTCCCTAAGTCCTACCCAGACCTCGTCGCCAACACGAGGCAAATTTACGAACCAATTACAAAGATAAATATAAAATATAAATACAAAAAGACAAATATAAAACTCCCTATGAGGTAATCTGAAGGAGACGTCGAAGAAACGCTGAAGATCATTGAAGTCCAAGCGTGCATTCTTCGCGTTGAGTTAGCATGTTGATCCAAGCCTCCTTTGATTCCTCCTTTTGAAATTGAGTGGGAGATCCTTTGCGGTCTGGAAATACGGCCCTCAAAAATAATTCAGAGTGCTGGAATAGGGCTCCTTAGCATTGGTTATTGGAGAAGACGAAATCCACCTATATATAGGACTGGACACTAATGTCGGCGTTAAGGCTAACGCTTGGCGTTGACCTAGTATAGAATTGTTTTGATGGCTCGGATCTTCAAAATAGGAAGAAGATTCTGCATCTTTAGAAACATTCATTTTAGGTAAACTTAACGCTAGCATTGAGTCTAACACCTGTCGTTGAGTCAAATCATTCCCAAAATGCTCCTACAATCACGGCAGCTTCCCTCCATGCCATTTTCATCTTTGGAGGGAACGAAAGTCAATGCTGGCGTTAAGAGTTAACATCGGGCGTTAGCTCTCTTCCATTCTTTTCAGCTTGCGAGAAAATCCAGACCAACAACAACAACCTAGTGTCATCTTTGTTCAAACCTGCATGCTTAAAACACAATGACAAACAAGATCAAATACAAGTAGGATTTGTTATTCTCAAATCAAAGGGATGCAGAAAACCATGTTCCAACAATCCCCCCTTTTAGTAATAGTAAATCCAATATAGATGTACAACCCCGATATTCGCCTAGTGGATGATCAAATAAGAGTAATGCGAGCCAGGTTCCCAGGATATATATATGTTAATAGGCAGAAAAGTAAGAAAAAGAGCAAAAATGACTTATGCTCTCTGCGTTCGACGAACGACGCTCTACGTTCAACGAAAAGGTTCAAAGCTGCATTCGGCGAAATCCAAGCAGCGCTCGACGATCCCGTCTCAGCGGATCCGCTGGGACGAGCACTTAGCCGGCTGCTCGCGAGAAGGCGAGCGAGTCAAGAGTGCGAGTGGGGCAGGAGTGCGAACGGGGTCTTCACAGGCCATTCGCCCAAGGGGGGCGAACCAGATCCATCAAAGGTCACCCGCGGGAAGAGGCGCGAGTCAAGTTCCCATGAGCCAGAGCCTCAAGGTCGACCGGCAAGAAGGCGAGCGAGCCAGGTGCTCGCCGAATGCTCGCAAGGAGGCGAGCGAGCCAGAAACTCGCCGAAGGATCGCGAGAAGACAGGCGAGCCAGATTTCTTCCAAAGTCTCCGTGATCGACGAATCTCAGTCGAGGTCGACGAACTCAGCCCGGCGCCCGACGAAGTGCGGGCCGCATTCGACGAAGTCGCCAAAACTCTGCGTTTGACGAACTCTCCAAGCTGCCGTGTTCGACGAATCCGTTGATCATCTATGATCGACGAAATCATATCTCTATCCCCGTTGGCCTGTCATTAGCCTATCCAAACAGCGGAGTTCAGCTGTTAGCAGACCCATTTGGGGTACAGATAGTAAAATCAAAAGGCGGAATCCTGCTATTTGCAGGCCAGACCAGAAAACCTATAAATAAGACCTCAAGGGCACCTTTGGAGAGGACGAGACTTCAGCTTCTCTCTCCTTAAGTTTTCCCTGGTTAGCATTTTCAGAGCTCTCCAAGGTGCCCGAGTCTCAGCTTTGGCTTGGGAGGGGAAGTGCTCAACGATCTTCCGGGTTAGTGGAGGGACCTCCTCGCTGTGACTAAGGTCTTAGTCATTTTCCTAGTCTTCAGTATACCTTCTCCGAGGGATTAGTAAGGGCTAGCTGCCCCTCATTTCGGTGAGGGCCCCGAGCTCCACAAGAGGCCGAGAAATCGGTTTCAACATTTTGGTGCGATGAGCGTGGAGCGTGGCTGGTCCAAGAAAGTTCCAAGGAGCAGATATGGCAGGAGGCGAGGATCAAGGCGAGGAGTTCAGCGAGTCGGGTGTTTGACACCTTCGGACTCACGGTCGCGGCGTTGCGAAGTGAGTTCGCGACCCCAGCATCTCAAGCGACTCCTCCCCCAGCGGCGGTTGGCGAGAATGCCCTAGGGGGAAGGGCCGAAAAGGAAGTGGCCAGAGGGTCAGTGCAAGACTTAGAAGGGCGAGTGCTGTTCGCCAGCCCGGCGAGCACTGCACCGGCGAGCTCTCTGCCAGCGAGCTCTGTGCCGGTGAGCGCGGCGCGGGGGAGCGAGCGCTCAGAGGATGCAGTGACTGTGGGAGTGGTCCAGGCGAATGTTGTTCTCGCGAGCGCAGTCCCCGCGAGCTCGAGTCTGGCGAGAGAGCTCGGGGGGCGAGCGGAGCGAGAAAGGGTGGTAGAAGGGGGAAGCCCCTTCTGCGAGTTGGTACTTTCTGCACCTGTCCCGGCAGGGTTCGGAGAGTGGGACAGGGTGTACTACAATGGCAGGGATGACCACGTCCAACATCTCCAGTCTTTTGAGGACTCGGTCTCTATCAGGCCGATGTCAGATGCTTTCAAGTGTCGGCTCTTCGCCGTCACCCTTAAGGAAAAGGCCAGGGACTAGTTCCATCAACTCCCTACAAGGTCGATCTACGCTTTCAAGGATTTGCGCCAGAGTTTCTTGTTGCGATTCTCGACTTCAAAGAAAAGGAAGAAGGACGCTGAGTCTCTCTTCAAAGTGAAGCAGGAGCCGAAGGAGTTGTTGGCTCGCTACGCGGATAGGTTTGAGGAAGAGGTGATACTCACTCAGGAGATGCCTGGGTTTGCACTCCAGCTCGCCTTCACGGTCGAGCTGAGGGAGAGTTTTTCAAAATGGCTTTGAAGAGGAAGGCCCCTGTCTCCTACGAGGAGTTGATGGAGAGGGTGGCAGAAGAGATTGAGAGTGAGGAGGCCAACCTGGAGCTTACCAAGAGGCTAGCAAAGCTCAGCGAGCCGGGGGTCAGGCAGCAGGAAGTAAGGAGAAGGGAAGAGCCTAGGGCCCCGGAGGGGGATTGGAGGCAACGTGTCGAAGGAATGCAAGGTCAGGGAAGAGGTTACGGCCCGGGAAGGGGTAACTTCTATGGGGGTCAAGGAAGACCCCATCAGTTGGGATGGAGGCAGGGTCCGAGGCAATTGCCTCCCCCACCTCAACAAGCCATGGCGATCAGGCGGGGAAGAGGAGGAAGAGGAAGGGGAGAAGAGGCGAGAGAAGAAGCGGGAGCAAGAAGGAGGAGGAATAGGATGGCGGAAGGAGAAGCAGGGGAGGTGAAGTTGCCGTATTGTGACTTCCATGATGAGGAAGGTCACGCGATGGCCACCTGCCCAGAGTTCCTGGAAACAAAAAGGGGCTGAGTGCCCGCGCCGAGGCAACAACAACAGGTGAGAATTGAGGAGGTCGAGCCTCTAGGGGAGGAGGAAGAAAGGTGTGAAGATAGAGTTGATGTGGGGAGTAGAGGAGGGATCGGGGAGATCATGGGGGGGGGGGGGGGGGGGGGGGGGTAGGGGTGGAGGCAACCCGCAAGGCTAGCCTTCATACCATCTATCGGCGGAGCGTGGCCTCAACATCCACTGCTCCCCCCCAGCGGAAAGAATTACTTTCTCCCAGAAGGACATGCCAAGCTATGAAGACCCGTTCTGTGATGCGCTGGTCATCCAGACCGCCATCGAGAACTTCACCGTCTTGCAGATTCTAGTCGATAATGGGAGCTCGGTCAACGTCGTCTTCAAGAAGGCGTTTGACGAGATGAAGGTGGAGGCCAAGAGAGTGTTGGCCTCGGATGGCCCCCTATTCAGCTTTTCGGGAGAAAGGAAGGAGGTAGAGGGTGGAGTGGGGCTCCATATGACCCTCGGAGGGCAGTCCCGGAACTACCGCTTCGTGATAGTGGACGCCCCAAGCAGCTACAGCGCCATCTTCGGACGACCTCTCATTAGCGCGTTCAGATGCGTCCCTTCCACCTTCCACCAGTGTCTCAAGTTCAACGCTGGTGGAGTCCAGGTCCAGATTCGAGGAGACCCCAAGATGGAGAGACAGTGCTATGTGACGGCTGTCAACACCGTCACCTGGATGGGAGAAGCGGAGGAGTTCGATAAAGTGATGGAGGAGGCGGCAGGAGCCGAAGAAGAGAATGGAGTCGAGGAGAGGATAGAGGAAGAGGAAGTTCGTGCCCAGGAAGGGGTTGTTGAAGGACCCAGGGCGGAGAGAGGAGGTGAAGAGGAGAAAGAAGGGGGTACCCAGGAAGGAGGAGTGGAGGAGTTGATGATGGTAGGGGAGAAAGAGACGGAGGAAGGAGCCCCAGCGCTCGCTTGCGGCGGAGAGAAGGAAAGTGCTTGGGGAGAACAATCCAGGCTGGAGGCCGTGGATGAGGTCGTGGAGCTTGAGGTCACCACTCGGCTTGGGGTGGTGGAGAAGGTCCGAGTCAGCGGGGAGCTCAGTTCGGAGGAGTGGGCTGAGATCCTAGCCTGCGTGCGGAAGAATGTGGATGTCTTCGCTTGGAGTGCCACGGAGATGCCCGGGATCGATGCGGATGTGGCTTGCCACCGCCTCAACCTCGACCCCGGCACCCGCCCCATCCGCCAAAAGAAGAGGGCCACGACGGACAAGCTGGAGGGAACAATCCGCGAGGAGGTGAAAAAGCTCATACAAGCAGGTTTTGTGTCAGAGATCCAGTATCCAGGCTGGGTCTCCAATGTAGTCATGGTAAAAAAGGGGAGAGGTAAGTGGCGCATGTGTATCGACTTTTCACTTCTTAATAAATCATGCCCAAAAGATTGCTACCCCCTGCCTAGAATCGACACGCTGGTTGACTCAGCCGTTGGTTTCTCTGTAATGTCTTTCTTAGATGCTTTTTCAGGTTATCACCAAATCCGCATGCACCCCCCGGACATCAAAGATGTCTCCTTCATCACGGGGGACAGATGCTACTGTTATAAGATGATGCCCTTTTGGGCTCAAGAATGCAGGTGCCACATATCAAAGGATGATGGATCGGGTCTTTCGCGATCATAGGGGAAGAAACTTGGAGGTCTATGTTGATGATCTCATGGTAAAGAGCCGGGACCTTGGGTCTCACCTCCGAGACCTTGAGGAGACGTTTGGGACCCTGCGGAAGTATAAGATGAAACTCAACCCCTTGAAGTGTGTCTTCGGGGCTAGCCGAGGGAAGTTCCTAGGCCACTTGCTCACCCCGGCTGGGGTAGAACCTAAGCCAGACAAGGTTAAGGCAATAATGGAGTTGGGGTCGCCAAGAAACCCGAAGGAGGTTCAGAGCCTCACGGGGAAGCTGGCCAGACTTAGCAGGTTCCTCTCCAAGGAGGGAGAGAAGTGTGCACCCTTCTTTAAGGTGCTAAGGGGCAACAAAAAATTCGAATGGACCCCAGAGTGCGAGGAAGCTTTTCAGGCTTTGAAAGGGCAACTCGCCCAAAACCCCCTACTTCAAGGGCCGAGACCGGGAGAAGACTTATCCATATACCTGGGTGTAGGGCTTGAAGCGGTAAGTTCAGTGTTGATCCGTGAGGAAGAAAGAAAGCAATTCCTAATCTACTATGTCAGCCGAGCGCTGAAGAAGGCGGAGCTCCGATACCCAATCTTGGAAAAGTTGGCTTTCGCATTGGTGGTGACGGCTCGGAGGCTCCGGCCCTACTTTCAGGCACACTCAATCAGAGTAGTGACAGATCACCCGCTCCGCAAAATCATGGAAGGGGTGGAGCACTCGGGAAGATTGGCGAAGTGGTCCGTGGAGCTGAGCGAGTTCGATATTACGTTCTTACTCAGGACATCAATCAAGGCCCAAGCGGTGGCATACTTCATGGCCGACTACACAACCGAGGTGGGGGAACATGAACCGCCTCCCCCAGTGGCATGGAATATGTTAGTGGATGGTGCCTCAGGAAAGCACTCCTATGGGGGGGGGGGGGGGATCATCCTAGTGAGTCCCCAAGGGACAAAAATCGAGCAAGCCTTGAACATCCATTTTCCAATTACCAACAACCAAGCGGAGTACGAGGCGGTGATAGTGGGCCTGCAGTTAGCTCGAGAACTGGGAGTGCAAGATGTGGAGGTCTCGACAGACTCCATGGTGGTAGCATGCCAAGTCAAGGGAGAGTTTGAGGCAAAGGACCCGACCCTCCTGCGGTACTTAAAGAAGGTCAAGGGAGTCATCGGGCAATTCCACACTTTCTCCATCAAGCACGAGCCAAGGGAAGAGAGCACCCCCGCGGACCTCCTAGCCAGGTTCGGTCCTCGAACAGGAGGGACAGTGATAGTTTATATAGGTGTAGTCAATAATACCTAGAGGGGGGGGGGGGTGAATAGGTTTTACTTATTTTCTTTGTTTAAACCTAATGTTTCTAGCTGCAGAAAACACAAGCACAAAAAACACACAAGGATGTATAGAGGTTCCTCAAGACAGGGTGTCTTGAGTTGTCCTCTTTCCCCCTTCACATTTCTAACAATGAGTTAGACAAGGCCACAAACTCCAATCTCGTCTCCTTGAGCTTACACCACAAGTTCCTCAGAACTTCTCAGATCATCAGTGATCCTACCTCAGGCACAGCAGCCCTACACTCAGGCTCAATAGCCCTACCCCTCAGGCTCAACAGCCCTACACCTCAGGCTCAACAGCCCTACACCTCAGGCTCAACACCCCTACACCTCAGGCTCAACAACCCTACACCTCAGGCTCAACAGCCCTACACCTCAGGCTCAACAGCCCTACACCTCAGGCTCAACAGCCCTACACCTCAGGCTCAACAACCCTACACCTCAGGCTCAACAGGCCTACACCTCAGGCTCAACAGCCCTACAACTCAGAGTTATGAAACTCCTACCACTCAGAAATCCCACAGATTTCCTACCTCAGACCTATCAAGAAGTCCTACCACTCAAGCTGTCAACACAGCTTTACACACAGGCTCAACAGCCTTTTACTCAGGCAACAATGCCTTACAAAGATATAATAGAGTTTGAGCTAGATACAAAAGACAAAAGGTTTTACTCTTGGGTCTTCTGAATCCTTTCTTCAGATATGAAAACAATAGCTTCAGATTTGTATCACCTTGATCTTCTCCTTCAGTAGAGCAGAAGATCAACTTGCCCTCCTTGTGTTTGAACAGGAAGAGCTATCTAATCTTCCTTAGAAGATTAACTTCAGCTGCAGAGAATGACTTCAACTGGCTGAAACGTGAATGCTCGATTGCGGCGTACAGCAAAGGCTTCTCAATCGAACAGTTCTTGTTGTTGTGCCCTAGCTTCTTCTTTTATACCTCTAGAAGGCTTCAACGGCTATATCCATCCTCCTGACACAGTATGGGGCAGATTGGACTTGCTTTTCCTTCTCAAATGTCATTTGCGCCAAAAGTAGATCCCGTCAACACATTTGGATCTGTCTCAGCGGTTGGGCTGAGACATCATCCAGTCTCAGCGGTTGGGCTGAGACAGCTTCCAGTCTCAGCGGCAGCTCCAGTCCCCTTCTCAGCGGTTGCTCCAGTCTCCTTCTCAGTGGATCCGCTGAGATGGCTCCTCATCTCAGCGGTTCTGACCCATCGTCTCAGCGGTTATGCTGAGATAAATCTTCATCTCCTTGTAGATGATTTCTTCTTATCCAAGGCCATGTTTGGCCCTTCCTTTTGAACCACCTGTGCCTGTATATCCTACACAAGTATAGCTTTGTTAAATACAATATGTCCTTAGCATTGAGAGTGATGCCTCTTCAAATCAAGGTGATATTGAGGGCAATATACCCAACAATCTCCCCCTATTTGAAGAAGGCAGAACATCCCCAATGCTAAGGTCCATTAACAATAAAAAATCTTATCACAGAAAAAATTGATCTTATAGAGCAATTATCTGTGAAACATAGGACCTAACACCCTAGACATGTGCACTGGCCCTTTCTCCCCTTTCTCCAGCATTGGTACTGGCCCTATGCATTGGTACTGGCCCTATCTCCCCCTTTCTGGTTTCTTCATCCTTAACCTGCTATGGATAGAGGGACAACATCTATAGATCCCTTTGGATCAACCTATAGGCTAACCTATATAGTCTGAGCATTTGCCAACTTCCCCTCAACCTGGGCAAGGAATTTACTCCCCCTCAATTGGAGAGCTATTTTCTGTAATAGCTAATCCATTAAAATTTGAACATGCCATTTAAGGTACTGAATACTAAAGGTAATAAGTACAGAGTACATATATCAATAGTAACAAACATAATATTATGATCAGAATATGAAATTTCATTTCATTGTAAATGTTCAGTAGAAAAGAAAATTCAACTTATAGTTGTACATTCAATCCCAAAAAAAAATTCAAGGCTGGTTCTTCTAAGAGAGACCCTGGGAAGAGCTTTCTCCATCTGTAGACTTTCTTTTCCTAGCTTTAGCAGCAACCTTGATCTTCTCCTTTACTTTGAAGTACAGAAGTGGCTTGGGAAGATATATGGAGGGAATTCTTAAAGGAGTTTCCCTTCTTACCATGTTTTCTTTGAGAATCCTTTCCCTTAAAGATTCCCTTTCAAGGTGTTTGATCCACTCAGCAGCTGAATAGACATGGTCAATGTCCTTCATTGGATTTCCATTGTTCACCCAGGTATTGACAACAATTGTGTCCAACTCCAGATTGTCATCTTCATGGAGTAGATCCTCTAATCTTTCCATCCTTTTCTGTGCCATGTATTCTTCAGCAGTTTGAATACCCTCTACCCTTTTCCTCTTTGCTGCTCTCTCATCAGCAATCAGATTTGATTGACTTTGGAAGTCAAAGTCTTCATCTCTGCTAGGGTTCAAGATTGGCAGATTCAATGCAATTCTTGTTCCTTGCAGCACTTTTAAGCTTGAGTCCCATTGATTATCAGTGACCTTTCTGGCCATGGTAAGGATATTTTCTTTAATAGCACTGGAAGCATTGTTGACCACTTCCACCATTTGCTTGCTGGCTTCTTCTTGATTGGAGAGTATCAGTTTGTGGGAAGACTCCATGTTGTTATACAGCTGTATGTGAGCTCCTTTTGTTGGAACATGGTCTTCCGCATCTCCTAGGTTTGAGAATAACAAATCCTATGTGTATTTGATCTTGTGTGTTCAAGTGTGCAGGTTAACATAGTCCACATGACTCAAGGAGTACTCATGATGTTTGCCCCCAAAATTGAGGCCAAAATTCGAACAAGCTCACTAGCGCCGGCGGTAGCGATAGCGCCCGACGCTAGCGTTGATTAGCACGATTCCAGCGGCATTTTTAGAAGGAGATAGCGCCCGACGGTAGCTACTAGCGTCGGCGGTAGCATGGCGCACAAGAGGCATAGAGCTAATTGTTGCCACGGATGGGAGATTCGGCCGCGCAAGAACATTCCTATTCCGAGCTAGCGCCGACGGTAGCGTGAAGGCTATAAATTGGATGCTTTGGCTCCGAATTCTTTATCCTCCTCCAATCCCAAACTCCAGAGCTTCGTGCCACAGTAGAGAGAGGAAGAGTCAGAGTGATACTCCCACAAATCCATGAAGGCTTAAGGAGATCCGTGGAGAAGATTTCAACATGCTTCATCATCATGACGAAAGACCGCATCGACTACGATCATACTCTGCATCTTCGTCTACTTCTCCAAGAGATCCAAATAGAGGGATTTTTTATATTATTGTCTTTTTCATTTCACATCTTTTCTTGTAATCATTTAAGTGAAATCGCCTCGTGTTGGCGACTAGGTCTGGGGTAGGACTTAGGGTTGAAATTCGCCTCGTGTTGGTGACTAGATCTAGGCTAGGTCTAGGGGGTGCTCGAGGCCTTTCTGGGGATAGATTGGCTAGAGCGGCTTGAGTCCGTATCTGGGGAGAGATCGGCTAAAGCCAATCGGTTCGTGGAGATACGAGTCGGTATAGAAAACGAAAAAGAGTTTTTATTATTCGCCTCCGATCTCTAGCGCCATTGAGATCAAGTTTTGTAAAACTTATTTAATATCAATAAAGCTTGTCTCTCTTTTTGTTTTACTTGACTTCTTGTTTTATTATTGCAATATTCCAACGTTTTTTAAATAAAATATAAAGTTTTTGAAAACCCGTATTCACCCCCCCCCCCTCTAAGGGCGCCGACCGATCCAACAAGTGGTATCAGAGGGGTTTTATTCCAATCGGTTTAACAACCGGGAATAATGGCGTCTCATGATCTCGCTTCAACTAGTGGGGAAATTTTTTGTGAAGAGGAAAAATCACTTGCACCACCTTTATTTGAAGGAACTAATTATAAAGGATGGAAAATTTTAATGGAAAAATTTATTAAAACTTTAGATATCGAAGTATGGAACTTAGCAATTATAAGACGCGTGGATGAATCAAATAAAAAGGAACTTCATTTAAATGCAAAAGCTAAACATTATCTATTTTGTGGTCTCTCAAATGAAGTTTTCAAATTTGTGTATTGCTTTTCTAGTGCTTATACAGTATGGAAATTTCTTGAAGAAATGTATGATCTTCCTCTCACAGGTATGGAACAAACACAGGAGGAAAAGAACGTACAAACATCCATTATCATTCAAGAAGATCTCTCTCTGAGCGAAGCCATGGAGAATATTGAAATAGAAAAGGAGAACAATACACCAAGAGAAAAAGAAGAAGAAATCTTACTTTTGGAAGAGGAGTGCCAAGAAGAAGACAAAGGAACAATATGTTCAAATCCTCCCTCATCCAAAAGCAATGTAAGGAAATCAAATTCTATATTTTGTACTTCTATCTCTTCATTACAATTGTTACAAAATACTAAGCGCAAAATTAAGAAATTAAAGAATGCTAATAAACTATTGCGCTTAGAAAATAAAAATTTAAAAGCAAAAGTTAAAGTAGTATCAAAATCCGATTTATCTAGCATTACTCATGTCACTTCAATTGAAAATACAAAACCTTGTCTTGATTGTAATGATATTAAAGAAAAATTTAAGGAACTTGAAAAAGAAATTATTTTTATAAGAGAACAAAATGAAAAATTATGTTTAGAAAATTCATCTTTAAAAATTAATTGTGCTAAGTGTAAGGACTATGAAATTGAAATAAAAGAGATGGATGAAACATTTGATGAGTATAGGGATAAATATGAAAAACATATTGACTCAATTGTTACCACTCTTAAAAATAGCACAATCAATTATAATAAAGCTAGACATAATCTAAAGATAAAGAATGATGAATTAAAATAAAAAATCAACTTGCTTATGAAAATTATAAATACAAATTCAAAACATACAAATTTAGAATATCAAGCAATATCTAAAAGCAAGCTAAATACAAATATAAATGTCTTAACTAAACCTAATAATGGGAATAAGAAACAAAATGTTTTTGCATATCAAAAACCAAGTCATCATTATTTACAAAATCATGTTTTTCCCAACTTAAAATTAAAATTACACAAATTTCCTATAAATGATAATTTCAATTATAATCTTCAAAGGAAAGAAAATCATCATGGAAATTGGATAAATAAGAATAATATTAAACCAATGTTTGAATGGCGGCCAAAAGTTAAAGATGAAACACAAACTCAAATCAAAAGGGCCCATTCAATCATATCTCCTCAAAAGAAAACACGATGTATTTGGGTACCCAAAGAAACCGTCACTCCCGGTCCTCTTTGGATACCTAAATCTCTTATTCATTAGTATCCCATCATTTGCATGAAGTAGAAATCAATTAAAATAAAATACACAAATTTTTACTTCATGATGTGCTTTAATGTCTTTTCTATCTTTTTCTTTTTGTGTTCTTTTTAAACTATCATGCCATGCTCATCCTATATAGTATTGGAAATATGATTTTATCTCATAAAGCTTAATGAGTTTATAAATCATTTTTTTGATCAAAATTAAAAATCATATTTTTATTTTGATGATCTATCTTTTATTATTATAAATATCTTGTATGAATCAAACTCTAAATTTGCTATAAGATATTTCAAATTAAATCCGGTTATTAGGCTATTAAGATTCCTAGCCTTCACCAACAAGTGGTTTAGTGAAATAACTTGATCTAAAAGAAAATTCAAGATTTAAATAAAAGCTCAACTTTCAATATGGGTGTCATTGTTCACAACAAAAAATTATATTGTGTTCTCTCCTTGATGTCAAACATGATCTAAACCATCACTATTGTTCACCTATCAAAAAATCACATATATATATTCAAAATTCTTAATTAAAGGAAAATCACTAAAATGTGTTGAAAGAAGTTATCCTCATAATGAATATTGAATTCACAAACACCACCATGATCTAGTGATATCCTTTGCTAAACATCTCTAAAATCATAATTCATGTCAAGAATCATCTATAAACAACTATCACAAATTATATGATAACAATTGACATTATAATTGTTTACCATGGTTGGTGTTATGGTGTATTATGTGTATATTGTGATTTATTTCTAGTTTAGACCTTTGAATCATTTTGATATCAAATCAAATAGAATTGTCACTCCATTCTAGGTCTCTAAGTTGAAACACAATCAAACTTTGGCATAACATTAATCTCAAATTTATCATACTAATATTGTCACCTAAAGAATATTTATATCTATGTTAGGTTTTATATGTCAGGGCATATCCATGTTATTATTTGCGTGAACATTACTCCTTGTTCACCGAAACCATGCATATTTGATTTGCTCAAACATGATATCTAGGGTTTTCATTTCCTTTTTTTAGTTATAAGCACAAGTCTTTAGAAAAGTCAAAATGAAAACATAAGTAAACATATCTCGTGCAATGATTATTTTGTCAAGTCATATAAGAAATCGCTAACGTTTCATGCAATTTGGACCATCCAAAACATTTCCTAAAAATCTGCAACTTCAGCATGGAACTACTATTGGGACACCTAATCAAGACCACCAATCAAAATTTCTAAAATCCTAAAAAATCGTTCAGTCTCCCGCGCTAGCGCTACCGCAGGCGCTAGCGTCCATGTTCATTTTTTCTATATTTTTTAAATTTCTAAAAATCCCTTAAAATATATAAATCTATATTTTCTACTTAGTTTTGCACTTCTGTGTTTCTTTATTTTTTGAAAAATCAAATATAAAACTACAAAAACCAAATTACAAAAAATATGTTTTGTTTTTTCGCTTGTGTTGTTTTCTTTATTTAAAGTTCATCTTTATGCAAAAATCAAATATAAAATTTACAAAAGCAAAAATTACAAAAATATGCTTTTATTTGTAAAAATCAACTACAAAAATATAAAACTAAACAAAAACAAGTATCAAAATTATTCTTCTGAACTTAACTTTTCTATGTATCTTGCGAAAGGGTGATTTGGGCTATAATCCCATCATATCACATAGTACCGGGCGAACCTCTCACAAGGTAGCCCTCGGGAAGTCCAAGATCAATTTTATGAGTTCAAACTTTAAATAAAAATTACTCTTTAAAAATATCAAAAATATTGTATGAACTTCATTGAAAATCAAGCATGATTTAATCTATTATTTAGAACTTCTATAATGTTGCAATTTATCTTTTCAAACTACTTTGAACATTGCCTTCATCATGCTTTGATACATCTATTAATATGTGCATAATTTATATTGAAAAAGTTGTGTAGAACTATGCGTAGCATGCCTCTAAGTATGAGTAATGTTTTATGTTTGATAATGATCGCAATTCACTCACTTATTTTGGCATTGTCTACTTATGTGTTTAATCTAAGAATGTTTGTGTATGTTTTGTAATAGTATAATGAATTAAAATTGCACAAGTATCTTACCTACATAACCTTTATTTGCACTTTTTAAAGTTAAGAAAAGTGGTTATCTTTTTCATAAATTATATTGGTTTGCAAAACAAGTGTATTCGGAGAACTTTGTACAAAACAAAAGCATAAAATAAAGTGACAAAGATAACTCCACCAAGCACTACTTGAACCTCCTGATAAGTCTTAATAAGCGTTGTGAGGTTGAGCACCTTGGAAAGAATAATAAAGTATCTTGTGCAAACCATAACTTTCTTTCAAAATAAGAACCACTTATTCTTAAGTACACCGGATCACAATAAAAATCAATCTTGAAGAATAAAACTATGTGATCCCCCAAGCACTACTTTGCACCCTGATAAGTCTTGATGAGCATTGTGTGTGCAAAGCACCTTGGTAGTTGTACATTTTTCTTTGTGCATTGAAGTGAGTGGAAGTAAAATTATTTGTGTTTTATTGTGCTCTTTACTTTACATATTACTTGTATTTTTGATTAAAACATTTGTTTACTCTATTCAAAATACACTTGTATGCACATCATTATCTTCCATAACACTTCTTCTCATGAGTATTGGATCCTAATGCTAATTCTATACTACTCTTTATTTATGAAATGCACTAGATAACCTAGCATGCTTTCTACAATGTTTGGTATGTTTTGAAATTGTGAATTAAAGTAACATTGTAGTAATCTCTTTTTGATAAGATTATTTCATGCTTGGTTACTGTATTGTCAAAACAAAAATTTTAAATGCAAAATGATTTACAAAAACATCTTTTTGAAATTGAACTCATATATCTTTTTATGAACCATCATTGATTACCATAAGATGTTTTTTGTACTTCTATATGTCTTCCGCATCATAACCATATAATTGTTTCACCTTGCACTTTAATACTTATTTAAAATCTTTCATCTTGTGAGCATCATCACTTGAATCTTCAAATTCCTTTCTTGCAACAAGTGGTAGACTTGCTTGGTAAACTTTATATTGGTTGAAATTTTTTTGCTTATAACTCTGATCTATTTCTATTCTAAACACTCCTCCAACAAGTGAAATATTGCTTATAAAACATCTCTTTTTTAACTTAAACTCTTATTTAGTATTATGATGTTTCTTTTTCGACAAACCATAACTTTCTTTCAAAATAAGAACCACTTATTCTTAAGTACACCGGATCACAATAAAAATCAATCTTGAAGAATAAAACTATGTGATCCCCCAAGCACTACTTTGCACCCTGATAAGTCTTGATGAGCATTGTGTGTGCAAAGCACCTTGGTAGTTGTACATTTTTCTTTGTGCATTGAAGTGAGTGGAAGTAAAATTATTTGTGTTTTATTGTGCTCTTTACTTTACATATTACTTGTATTTTTGATTAAAACATTTGTTTACTCTATTCAAAATACACTTGTATGCACATCATTATCTTCCATAACACTTCTTCTCATGAGTATTGGATCCTAATGCTAATTCTATACTACTCTTTATTTATGAAATGCACTAGATAACCTAGCATGCTTTCTACAATGTTTGGTATGTTTTGAAATTGTGAATTAAAGTAACATTGTAGTAATCTCTTTTTGATAAGATTATTTCATGCTTGGTTACTGTATTGTCAAAACAAAAATTTTAAATGCAAAATGATTTACAAAAACATCTTTTTGAAATTGAACTCATATATCTTTTTATGAACCATCATTGATTACCATAAGATGTTTTTTGTACTTCTATATGTCTTCCGCATCATAACCATATAATTGTTTTACCTTGCACTTTAATACTTATTTAAAATCTTTCATCTTGTGAGCATCATCACTTGAATCTTCAAATTCCTTTCTTGCAACAAGTGGTAGACTTGCTTGGTAAACTTTATATTGGTTAAAATTTTTTTGCTTACAACTCTGATCTATTTCTATTCTAAACACTCCTCCAACAAGTGAAATATTGCTTATAAAACATCTCTTTTTTAACTTAAACTCTTATTTAGTATTATGATGTTTCTTTTTCGACAAACCATAACTTTCTTTCAAAATAAGAACCACTTATTCTTAAGTACACCGGATCACAATAAAAATCAATCTTGAAGAATAAAACTATGTGATCCCCCAAGCACTACTTTGCACCCTGATAAGTCTTGATGAGCATTGTGTGTGCAAAGCACCTTGGTAGTTGTACATTTTTCTTTGTGCATTGAAGTGAGTGGAAGTAAAATTATTTGTGTTTTATTGTGCTCTTTACTTTACATATTACTTGTATTTTTGATTAAAACATTTGTTTACTCTATTCAAAATACACTTGTATGCACATCATTATCTTCCATAACACTTCTTCTCATGAGTATTGGATCCTAATGCTAATTCTATACTACTCTTTATTTATGAAATGCACTAGATAACCTAGCATGCTTTCTACAATGTTTGGTATGTTTTGAAATTGTGAATTAAAGTAACATTGTAGTAATCTCTTTTTGATAAGATTATTTCATGCTTGGTTACTGTATTGTCAAAACAAAAATTTTAAATGCAAAATGATTTACAAAAACATCTTTTTGAAATTGAACTCATATATCTTTTTATGAACCATCATTGATTACCATAAGATGTTTTTTGTACTTCTATATGTCTTCCGCATCATAACCATATAATTGTTTTACCTTGCACTTTAATACTTATTTAAAATCTTTCATCTTGTGAGCATCATCACTTGAATCTTCAAATTCCTTTCTTGCAACAAGTGGTAGACTTGCTTGGTAAACTTTATATTGGTTAAAATTTTTTTGCTTACAACTCTGATCTATTTCTATTCTAAACACTCCTCCAACAAGTGAAATATTGCTTATAAAACATCTCTTTTTTAACTTAAACTCTTATTTAGTATTATGATGTTTCTTTTTCGAAATCTTCCGCAATACTCAAACTCTGATTCATTCATGAATTTCAATATAGCTATGTGAGTTTTATTTCAAAAATTCAAATAAAAATATAAACCCATATGCTATGATATTTCCCATTAGATTTAAATGCTTAATGTTTCCAATAATTATTATCCATGACTTCATATCTCACCATAGTGGGGGCGTAGGGTTGTAGACATTAGATAACCTTATCTCTAGTCATGTCTTGTCCTTAACTGGGGAGGGTTCCAGTAGGGCCTTGCGAGGCACTGGGGGGAAAGAGTGCTAGGTTAAGTTTTTGTCTAGTGTTTGCATATGGGATTAACACCCCAACCTACGACATGTTTGCAGCTCCTCATGCCCATCCGTCACTTAGTACGGGGCTAGGGTGTTGACATATTGTCTGGGTAGATTGGTTACTTGGAAATCATGATTGTTTTTAGTCTTAAAACTCTTATTTAAAGAGGAAATCATTATTTTTTGCTTAAACTCTGATATATAAAAGGGGGAGAACTACAAACAAAAGGGATAAAATAAGTCATAACTTTGATCATTTTCAATGAAAGACAAGTCTAAAACTCCTTATCATTTACTTAAAAAGCTCGATCATGCCTTCTCTTTTATTTACACATTTTTTAGTGCTTTGTTTCCCTACCCACTTTTGCTAATAACAAAGGGGGAGAACTAACATGATAAAATGCAAAAGGGGGAGAACTAACATGATAAATATATAATTCGCTGGCAAAATGCAAACCCAACATGATTGATTAAGTTGATAGCATACATATTAGGGGAGCATTCACATAGGGGGAGCATGTATTTAGGGAGAGCAATTCTAAATGCTAAAATCAATAATTATCCTAAAGTCATCACTCTCACACACACAAGTATAGTCTCATCATGCTTATTTATTAATGCTTTGATTTATCATTAATGGATTTGTTATTATCAAAAGGGGGAGTTTGTTGGAACATGGTCTTCCGCATCTCCTAGGTTTGAGAATAACAAATCCTATGTGTATTTGAACTTGTGTGTTCAAGTGTGCAGGTTAACATAGTCCACATGACTCAAGGAGTACTCATGATGTCTGCCCCCAAAATTGAGGCCAAAATTCGAACAAGCTCACTAGCGCCGGCAGTAGTAGCGATAGCGCCCGGCGCTAGCGTTAATTAGCACGATTCCGACGGCATTTTTAGAAGGAGCTAGCGCCCGGCGGTAGCTACTAGCGCCGACGGTAGCATGACGCACAAGAGGCATAGAGCAAATTGTTGCCACGGATGGGAGATTCGGCCGCGCAAGATCATTCCTAATCTGGGCTAACGTCGGCGGTAGCGCTAGCGCTAGCGCCGGCGGTAGCGTGAAGGCTATAAATTGGATGCTTTGGCTCCGAATTCTTCATCCTCCTCCAATCCCAAACTCCAGAGCTTCGTGCCACAGCAGAGAGAGGAAGATTCAAAGTGATACTCCCACAAATCCATGAAGGCTTAAGGAGATCCGTGGAGAAGATTTCAACATGCTTCATCATCGTGATGAAAGACCGCATCGACTACGATCATACTCTGCGTCTTCGTCTACTTCTCCAAGAGATCCAAATAGAGGTAGTTTTTATATTATTGTCTTTTTCATTTCACATCTTTTCTTGTAATCGTTTAAGTGAAATCGCCTCGTGTTGGCGACTAGGTCTGGGGTAGGACTTAGGGCTGAAATTCGCCTTGTGTTGGCGACTAGATCTAGGCTAGGTCTAGGGGGTGCTCGAGGCCTTTCTGTGGATAGATTGGCTAGAGCGGCTTGAGGCCGTATCTGGGGAGAGATCGGCTAAAGCCAACCGGTTCGTGGGGATACGAGTCGGTATAGAAAACGAAAAAGAGTTTTTATTATTCGCCTCCGATCTCTAGCGCCATTGAGATCAAGTTTTATAAAACTTATTTAATATCAATAAAGCTTGTCTCTCTTTTTGTTTTACTTGACTTCTTGTTTTATTATTGCAATATTCCAAAGTTTTTTAAATAAAATATAAAGTTTTTGAAAACCCTTATTCACCCCCCCTCTAAGGGCGCCGACCGATCCAACACCTTTCAGCTTAGCATGTAGATTGAGTATCTTCTCCTCTCCTTCTTTGTTATGTTCCACTCTTTTCTTCTCAATTACAGAGTGTTGATCCAATATGGATTGAGAGAGAGTCTGAAAGGTGCTGTCCACATCATCCAAAATGCATTCCTTTGCCTTGTCAATGTAGGACTTGACTTGGCTGCTTGATGTGTTGACCACTTGTGCCATTCTGGCAACAGCTTTTTCCCAGACATTCTCATTTTTGTAGAGGTGATTCTTTACATATGTGATGTCCTTTGTGGAATCCCCTTGATGGTCTGCAATATCCTTCAGAACTGTGTGCTGGGCAGCAACAGTATTTTTGGCCATTTCAAACCATCTTGTCATCTGCAGAAGGATATGATCTGATGCAGTTTTGACATCATTAACTTGGGCATTAAGTTCAGTTCTTACTCCAGCCACTCTTGACTCCATTCTTTGCTCACTGGCCTGGATCTCCTGAGTCAATGCAGCTCTTGTTGTATGAAATTCATTCCTTATCTGGGTAGATACATCATGAACCTTTTCAGCAACAATCTCTTTCATAGATAACATTTGAGCCTCAATCATTGTTTGTATTGAGTTTATCAGGTCAGATGTGTCCAGAACTGCAACTGGCCTTTCCTGGGGTAATTCCTTTTCAACCATCACTTCAGCTCCACTTTGAGCATTAGCCCTCCCATCATCAGGGATCTGCTCCCCCTCAGATGGGGCATTAGGTGTACCTTGTAGATTTGGAGGGATTGATTCCTGTTCATTTTCTCCCCCACTAGCATACCCACCTTCTCCTTCATAGGCTGGGCTATGCTCCCCCTCACTTGGGGCATCCTTAGGAAGAGAATTTTGTCTAGGGTCACCTGAAAAATGATTGATGAGTTAGACACCTAGACTATACTATTGATAGAGAAAAGAGGCCTAACTGAAATCCTAATTTACTATGGATAGGTGAGTTGGGAAATTCATCTTCAGCTTGATGAACAGCTGGATCAGCATTCATCTGGGTTGGCTCAGGATCAGGCACAACACTTCCTTGGGCTCCTCATTTGTCCTGGGGACCTCTTCATTATCAATGTTCATTGGGTTGCTGCCAGATCTATGATCAGACCCATGACTATCTTCATTTTCAGACCCATTTGACTTTGAGGATGAGTCTGATTTGTGCTGAGATGTATCTTTCTTCTTTTCCTTTGCCATAGATGGCTGGCTCATAGGGAGCACTCTGGAGAATCTATCCAGAGTCTTAATGTCCATTCTTTTCAGATAATGGAGATTTGAGCCCTTGGAGTTTGCAAAGGTCTCTGAATGACTATTGTGTAGGTACAGAGATAGTATTCTTCCCATATTGGGGGCTTGTAGAGATTCCTTTATCCTTTGAAAGATAACTTCTCCCCATGAAGTTCTCTTGGACAGGATTATCCTAGTCATTAATTCAAACATGAACTGTGAGACAGTGTCATATGAACCAGGCTTGCATAGGATAGCTTTGCCTACTATATCAGACAACACTTCCCCTGTTGATTGAAGAACTTCCTCCTTTGACAACTGGTCTTAGTATCACTGTATCCAGTCCACTTTAGGGCAGTCCTCTTATCCTTTTCAGATATTTCCTCCTCTTCAGTTTTACTACATGGAGTTAATTTCAGCCCCTTCTCCAACCTCTTAGCTGTAATCATTATCTTCTCACTTCCTATCTTGGACTTCAGGATGGTTTTGGAAGGAGATAAATTGACATTGTTTAACCATTCCAGAACTTCAGTTCTGAGAATACAGCATGGTTCAGACAGCATGTGCTCCAGACCTTGAGCTTCCATCAGATGAATCACATGTCGTATTTCTTCTGAGGCATGAGAGAATACATCTCTTACTATTTCATAGCCCTCCAGGAGATCTTTTGAGCTCTTTGGCGCCATGGAATCAGAAAATCGAGGTGCTGAGACGGGAGAGAAGATGAATCGTCTCGACGGCTAGCGGTTTAGCTTTGTGGTGTGGTTTTAGGTTACAGTGTGTCTATTTATAGAATTTTAGTTTCGTTTTTAATAACCCTAGGCTTTTAGACTTAATTACCTTATTGTGTTAAGGAGTTTTTGGGTTAATAATCAGATTTCATATTGAACATACTCCGTCTCAGCGGTTCAGCTGAGACGGAGACCTAGGCCGCTGGGATAGTAAACTGTCAACCGCTGGGACAGTTTGCTCGTCTCAGCGGTTCAGCTGGGACAGTGAACTGTCAAGCGCTGGGACAGTTTCCTCATCTCAGCGGTTCAGCTGGGATTTTTCTCAGCTGATTCAGCTGAACATACTCCTGCATTTTAGCTGATCATAGGGTTTAGACCTAATGTAGATATTTTGGCTTAAGATGGGTCCTAGTCATGTCACTAAGTTGTAGTGTACAGTAATGTAAAGTTTGATAATTCATCATTCATAATCAACAATAGTGACAGCTATTACTCATACATTTAGGACTATTCTATATTAAGCATGCCAAGATCAATTTTGAAAGCATTGAATTTAGATTCATCCAGTGGCTTTGTAAAGATATCAGCTACTTGTTTGTTAGTGGGGACAAATTCAAGACAGATATCTTTACTTTCTACATGTTCTATAATAAAATAATATCTAATCTCTATATGCTTAGTCCTGCTATGAGAGACAGGATTTTTAGCAATAGAGATTGCACTGGATGAATCACAATACAAAGGAGATTCCTTTACCTTGAGGTTGTAATCCTCCAACTGATGCTGTGTCCAAAGGAGTTGTGCACAACAGCTACCTGTAACAATGTATTCAGACTCAGCTGTGGATATTGCCATACTAGTTTGTTTCTTGCTGCTCCAAGATATTAATCTTCTCCCTAGGAATTGACAAGTACCACTTGTACTCTTCCTGTCTTCTTTGCAACCTGCAAAATCTGCATCTGAAAAGCCTGTTAGTTCAAAGTCATTGTTCTTAGGGTACCAAAGGCCAAGATGCAGTCTGCCCTTAAGGTATCTCAGAATCCTCTTCACAGAGGTATAGTGAGATTCCTTAGGGCATGCTTGATACCTAGCACAAACACGTGTAGAATACATAATGTCTGGCCTACTAGCAGTCAAGTATAATAGGGATCCAATGATGCATCTGTACATGGACTCATCAAAGGACTTTCCCTTTTCATCCTTGTCTAATGATACATTAGACCCCATGGGTGTTCTCATGGTGGAGGCTGATTCCACCCCAAATTTCTTGATGAGCTCTTTAGTGTACTTGGTCTGGGAGATGAAAATTCCATCATCAGACTATTTCACTTGGAGCCCAAGGAAATATTTGAGCTCACCCATACTGCTCATTTCAAACTCCCCCTGCATTAGATTGGCAAATCTCTTGCAGAGGTTGTCATCAGTAGACCCAAAGATTATGTCATCAACATAGATTTGGACTAAGAGACACTTGCCCCTTGTTTCCCTAAGAAACAATGTGCTATCAATCTTTCCCCTCATGAACTTGTTCTTGAGGAGAAAGTTGGACAAGGTCTCATACCAAGCTCTTGGAGCTTGTTTGAGACCATATAGTGCTTTCTTAAGAAGATAAACATGAGAAGTTAGGGTTGGATGCACAAAACCTGGAGGTTTTTCAACATATACCTCCTCCTTCAAGTCTCCATTGAGAAAGGCTGATTTGACATCCATCTGGTAGACTTTGAACCCCTTGTGGGCATCATAGGCAAGGAATATCCTAATTGCTTCCAACCTTGCAACAGGTGCAAGGGTTTGATCAAAGTCTATACCTTCCTCTTGCCTGTATCATTTGGCTACTAATCTGGCCTTGTTCTTGATGATTGTACCATTCTCATCAAGCTTGTTTTTGTATACCCATTTAGTGCCAATCACATTGTGTCCCTGAGGTCTTGGCACCAGCTTCCATACTTTGCATCTCTTGAATTGTAGGAGCTCTTCTTGCATTGCTTTAATCCAGAAGGTGTCTTGATTGGCCTCTTCAAACTTCTTGGGCTCCATTTGATAAAGGAAGCTCAAGAATAGTGCTTCATTATGAGCTCTGCTTCTAGTCAATATGCCTTGGGTATGATCCCCAATTATTAGATCTCTTGGATGATCTCTCAGGTGCCTTGCAGCAGCAGGAAGAGGGTCCTCTTGTGGCTGTGTTTGTTCCATTGGTACAGCCATGACTTCATCTTGTACCTCTTCTTCTTCAGGAATTGCAGCAGCTGTCTGTGTGTTGCTGCTGATGGGCTTGTCTTGGACAGTCAGCTCATGCATCCCTTCTTTATTTCCTGTCACAATAGAAGAACTAGACCATTCTTTGTAGAGAAGGTTGGTCTCATCAAATACAACATGCATAAATTCTTCTACAACATGGGTTTTCTTGTTATAAACTCTATAAGCTCTATTATGTGAGCTATATCCAACAAGAACCCCCACATTACATTTTTCTGCAAACTTTGTTAATTGAGATTTTCCATTATTTAGAATGTATCATTTGCAACCAAAGATTCTAAAGTAGGAAATTGTAGGTTGTTTGCCTTTCAGAATCTCATAAGGAGTTTTCCCAAGGACCTTATTGATGGAGGCTCTATTAAGAACATAACAGGCCGTATTGACTGCCTCAACCCAGAAGTATTCTGGGAGTGAGGAGTCACTAAGCAATGTTCTCCCAGCTTCTATCAAGGTCCTATTCCTCCTCTTAGCCACACCATTTTGCTGTGGAGTCCTTGGGGAGGAGAACTCTTGGGTGATACCAAATTCTTGACAAAATTTTGTCATGGCTTCAGATTGAAATTCTGTGCCATGGTCAGTTCTTGTCCTGACCACAGTACATTGTCGATCCTTCTGAATAGCCTTGACATAATTTATAAAGACATGTAAGGTACCTGACTTCTTCTTAAGGAAGAATACTCTTGTATACTTTGAATGATCATCTACAATTACCAAAGTATACAACTTCCCACCTAGGCTCTGAATTGGCAAAGGACTAAACAAGTCCATGTGCAATAGGTATAAACACCTTTCAGTATCCTTGGAGCCAATACTTTTAAAGGTGGTCCTAGTTTGCTTACCCATTTGGCAAGCATGACAGGGACCACTTTTAACACATTTTAGATTAGGACTATTTCTAACAAGGTTTTTAGAAAATAATCTATACATTGTCTTATAGTTAATGTGAGTAAGTATATTGTGCCATTGGACACAGAGAGACTCACTTTCATTAGCTACAAGACACACAGAGGAGATAGAATAATTGCAAATGAAATCTAAGCAATAAACATTCCCACTCCTAGTGCCTGAGAGAATGGTCTCCAAGTCTTTAGACTTTTTGATCAAGCACTTGTCATTGTGGAATTCAATGGCATAGCCTAAGTCACATAGTTGGCTTATGCTTACAAGGTTGTGTTGCAACCCTTCAACATAAGCTACCCTTGTAATTGAGACTATGCCATTTGAAATCATACCATATCCTTTGGTGACTCCTTTTTCAGATCCACCAAAGATAACTTTGGGTCCATTCTTCACTGGATGGTAATCCTTTAGAAGATTCTTAGTTCCTGTCATGTGCCTTGAGCACCCACTGTCCAAGTACCATATTTGGTTGATACTGGTACTTGAACTAACCTACAACACAAAATTTAATGTACCTTAGGACCCCAACTAACTTTGGGTCCTAGGTTCATGTTAACACCATAGGGAATATTCCTAGAGAGGGCTGGTTTGGCTTGAGGTTCAGTCCTTGCCTTTGGCACATTGGGGTTGTGCCAACAATCAATTGCAAAGTGTCCCAGCTTGCCACAGCACCAACAAGCATGAATATTGTATCTCCTTTTCTGAACAGTTTTTTTAATTGGTACAGCACTTTGTACATGTTCAGTAGAAGAGATATCAGCATTCTTCCTATTTCTTTCAGCAATAATCTGACTGAAGGATAATCTGTGGACAGTCTTGCTGCTCTTTGTCCTGATGGCCTCAGTTTGCATTGACTTGGTAGTCATACAAGATCTGATGGAATCAGACACTGGGCAGCAGGTCTTGTCAACAGATTTGACAGCAGTCTTGCTTTTTGCTGAAGCAGATTTGGAAGAGCTTGCTTCCATGTTCTTGACTGAAGGTGCTGAGATACCAAACACAAATGGTCCAGGCTGGACCATTTGTATTTCCTCATGTGGAGATTTCATTGCACTCAATCCCATGCCCTTTCTATTTCCATAGCTGTGAGCATTCTTGCTCAAGTTATAGGAACTTCCATTTAGTAAGTGACCATGAATACTTTCTTGGTCATACTTGTTTGAGGGCATCAAGACCTTCACAAAGGAGGTCTTAGATTCTTTTGAGTCCTTGACCTTTCCCTTAGTGTTTCTAGTAGCTGCCTCTTTGTTGAAACCAACACCTCTCATGTCATGGGATTTGAAGGTGTCAATAATAGGCAGCACTGTCTTGGGCTTGGAGAACTTAGCCACCAGCATCCTCTCCTTGAGAAGCTTTTCTTCAAGATCCTTAATGATCTTGTTCTTGTGGCTTATGGTGCCCACATGGATGATTGACATTCCCCTTAGCTTGCCAATCTCCTTGCTCATTAGAGCTAGCTGGGTAGCATGCTCAATGCACTCAGATTTTGATTGCTTTAGGGAAGCAATTTCTTGGGCTTGCCTCTTGGCTAGCTTTTTGCTCTTTTTTAGAGCTTCCAGGAGTGCACCATATTCATCAATCAATTGATTGACATCCTCCTCAGAATCTGATCCACTGCCAACTTTAGATGGAGGGGATTCAGATTCTGGACCTGTTTCATAATCAGAAGAAGAAGAAATGCAGTGTATCAATACTTGCTCATGTTCTGAATTGATGTGGCTGTCCTCATCTTCAATTATAGCCATCAGCCCATGGTCATCTAGAGTGACCTCATCCTCCACTTCATCACTATCTGAATGTGATAGAGGGGCCCTGATTCCTATCCTGGTAGCAGGATAGTCTTCTTCCTCCTGATCAGCAAACAGCTCCAAGTAGGCTTCCTCCTCACCATCTGAATCTGAAGATGAAGATTCAGATTCACTCCAGCTCTTGTCTTTCTTAGCTAGGAAGGATTTTTCTCCCTTCCTCTCCTTCTTCATTCCACTGTTGGCCACTTGATTTCAGATTTGACTACTCCTTTATAGGATCTGATCAGACTGTTAAGTCTTTTTGATCAACCTCCCTCTGATACCACTTGATAGTTCATATAGGTGTAGTCAATAATACCTAGAGGGGGGGGGGGGGTGAATAGGTTTTACTTATTTTCTTTGTTTAAACCTAATGTTTCTAGTTGCAGAAAACACAAGCACAGAAAACACACAAGGATGTATAGAGGTTCCTCAAGACAGGGTGTCTTGAGTAGTCCTCTTTCCCCCTTCACGTTTCTAACAATGAGTTAGACAAGGCAACAAACTCCAATCTCGGCTCCTTGAGCTTACACCACAAGTTCCTCAGAACTTCTCAGATCATCAGTGATCCTACCTCAGGCACAGCAGCCCTACACTCAGGCTCAACAGCCCTACCCCTCAGGCTCAACAGCCCTACACCTCAGGCTCAACAGCCCTACACCTCAGGCTCAACACCCCTACACCTCAGGCTCAACACCCCTACACCTTAGGCTCAACAGCCCTACACCTCAGGCTCAACACCCCTACACCTCAGGCTCAACACCCCTACACCTCAGGCTCAACAGGCCTACACCTCAGGCTCAACAGCCCTACAACTCAGAGTTATGAAACTCCTACCACTCAGAAATCCCACAGATTTCCTATCTCAGACCTATCAAGAAGTCCTACCACTCAAGCTGTCAACATAGCTTTACACACAGGCTCAACAGTCTTTTACTCAGGCAACAATGCCTTACAAAGATATAATAGAGTTTGAGCTAGATACAAAAGACAAAAAGGTTTTACTCTTGGGTGTTCTGAATCCTTTCTTCAGATCTGAAAACAATAGCTTCAGATTTGTATCACCTTGATCTTATCCTTCAGTAGAGAAGAAGATCAACTTGCCCTCCTTGTGTTTGTACATGAAGAGCTATCTAATCTTCCTTAGAAGATTAACTTCAGCTGCAGAGAACGACTTCAACTGGCTGAAACGTGAATGCTCGATTGCGGCGTACAACAAAGGCTTCTCAATCGAACAGTTCTTGTTGTTGTGCCCTAGCTTCTTCTTTTATACCTCCAGAAGGCTTCAACGGCTATATCCATCCTCCTGACACAGTATGGGGCAGATTGGACTTGCTTTTCCTTCTCAAATGTCATTTGCGCCAAAAGCAAATCCCGTCAACACATTTGGATCTGTCTCAGCGGTTGGGCTGAGACAGCATCCAGTCTCAGCGGTTAGGCTGAGACAGCTTGCAGTCTCAGCGGCAGCTCCATTCCCCTTCTCAGCGGTTGCTCCAGTCTCCTTCTCAGTGGATCCTCTGAGACGGCTCCTCGTCTCAGCGGTTCTGACCCATCGTCTCAGCGGTTATGCTGAGACAGATCTTCATCTCCTTGTAGATGATTTCTTCTTATCTAAGGCCATGTTTGGCCCTTCCTTTTGAGTCACCTGTGCCTGTATATCCTATACAAGTATAGCTTTGTTAAATACAATATGTCCTTAGAATTGAGAGTGATTCCTCTTCAAATCAAGGTGATATTGAGGGCAATATACCCAACAGACAGTTTCAGAACTCTTCCGACCCTCCATCGAGGAAGGAGAGTTGATGGAGGTGGATCAGCGGGTCTCGTGGATGGATCCTTTCGTCACTTTCCTATCATCAGGGAAATTCCCTGAAGGAGAAATAGACAGGCGACGCTTCAGGTATAAGTCGGCTTATTACTCTTTGCATGCAGGAGGGTTGTACAAGAAGACTCTCTCGGGACTCCTGGCCCATTGTATTTCAGAGGAGGAGGTTCCGAGAGTCCTAGGAGAAATTCACTTCGGGGAGTGTGGGAGTCACTCCGGGAGCCGAACTCTAGAAGGGAGGGTGTTGAGACAAGGCTAATTCTGGCCCACCCTCAGCAAGGATGCGGCGGAGTTTGCAAGGAGGTGTTCAAAGTGCCAGCTCTATGCTCCACTCCAACTCTTCCCAGCTCAGAGGCTCCGAACCATCACTGCTCCCTGGCCCTTCGCCATATGGGGGTTGGACCTAGTTGGCCCTTTCCCTCAAGCTAGCAGCCAAAGAAGGTTCTTACTGGTCATGATCGATTATTTCTCCAAATGGGTAGAAGTGAAGGCGCTCACCAAGGTAACATCTCAAGTTGTGAGGAATTTTGTATGGGGAGAAATAATCTGCAGGCACGACCTCCCCCTGGATATAGTGACGGACAACGGGTCGCAATTTGCTAGCTAAGAATTTGTTAGTTTCTGCACCCAGCTTGGCATCGACCTAAGGTTCGCATCGGTTCACCACCTAAGAAGCAACGACCAGGTGGAAGCGGCAAACAATGTAATCGCCAACCTACTGAAGAAGAAGGTGGAGAACCTCCGAGGGAATTAGGTAGAGCAACTACAATCCATTCTCTGGGCCCTCAGGACTACCCCTAACACCGCCACCAGGGAGACCCCGTTCAAACTTTCTCATGGGTCTGAAGCGGTCCTACCCATCGAATTTGAAGTAAAAACCCCCAGGGTGATCGTCGCAGGTGAAGGGAATGAAGAGTGGATAGTGGCCAATGACGAGGAACAAAGGCTATCCTTGGACCTGGTGGAGGAACTCCGGGACCAGGCCACCATCAGGCAGGAAGAAATCAAGCGACGAATGACCCGATATTTTGACAAGCACATCCGAGTAAAACACTTCGAAAAAGGAGACCTAGTGCTAAAGAAGGTTGACGCGGCTGGGAGAGGAGCCGCGATTGGAAAGCTAGAGCCCAATTGGGAAGGACCTTACATTGTAAGTGAAGTGCTCAGGTCAGGAGGATACCACCTCCGGGATGTGGAAGGGGTACCTCTTGGCCGAGCCAGGAGTGGAGATGATTTTAAAAGGTTTTATCCTTAGCCATTTTTTGTAGATGACTTTTCATATTTCCTACTCAACACATGCATTTTCGAGCAATCCTTTGGCAGGTCTCAAATAGTATTGGTGCTGGAATGCCCCAGATCGATTCCGCTCCCGGGCTCTCACTAGACGGGGGGTTTCAGGTTGATCTCTGGAGAGGCTGGCAAGGTGACAAGTATTGGTGCTGGAATGCCCCAGATCGATTCCGCTCTCGGACTCTCACTAGACGGGGGGTTTTAGGTTGATCTCTGGAGAGGCTGGCAAGGTGACAAGTATTGGTGCTGGAATGCCCCAGATCGATTCCGCTCCCGGGCTCTCACTAGACGGGGGGTTTCAGGTTGATCTCTGTAGAGGCTGGCAAGGTGACAAGTATTGGTGCTGGAATGCCCCAGATCGATTCCGCTCCCGGGCTCTCACTAGACGGGGGGTTTCAGATTGATCTCTGGAGAGGCTGGCAAGGTGACAAGTATTAGTGCTGGAATGCCCCAGATCGATTCCGCTCCCGGGCTCTCACTAGACGGGGGGTTTCAGGTTGATCTCTGGAGAGGCTGGCAAGGTGACAAGTATTGGTGCTGGAATGCCCCATATCGATTCTGCTCCTGGGCTCTCACTAGACGGGGGGTTTCAGGTTGATCTCTGGAGAGGCTGGCAAGGTGACAAGTATTGGTGCTGGAATGCCCCAGATCGATTCCTCTCCCGGGCTCTCACTAGACGGGGGGTTTCAGGTTGATCTCTGGAGAGGCTGGCAAGGTTACAAGAATTGGTGCTGGAATGCCCCAGATCGATTCCGCTCCCGGGCTCTCACTAGACGGGGGGTTTCAGGTTGATCTCTGGAGAGGCTGGCAAGGTGACAAGTATTGGCGCTGGAATGCCCCAGATCGATTCCGCTCCCAGGCTCTCACTAGACGGGGGGTTTCAGGTTGATCTCTGGAGAGGCTGGCAAGGTGACAAGTATTGGCGCTGGAATGCCCCGGATCGATTCCACTCCCGGGCTCCCACTAGACGGGAGATGCCAGGCTAATCTCCGGAAGGGCGGGTACAGTTTCATGTGGCTTGGGCTAGAAAATAAGTTACTCATCGCAAGGGTTTTGGCTCGCAGGCAACCTCAAGATCCGGGCGAGGCGGGACCAAGGGTCCGATCGCATGAGGGAATAGACCGCGGGAGAATGGTTGAGTCCGCTGACTCGCAAGGCTGCTTGTGAATTTTGGTAGCGCGAGTGACGTTGGCGGGCCAAAGAGGGCCCGCCTTCGCGGTGGTCCCCGGATAACGAAACAACTCGCAAAACGCGAGTGCGAGCGAGGAAGGAGAATATCGGCCTCTCTCACAAAGGTCCTCAACAAGATACTTCTTAAAAAAAAGGATAAGGCTCGGTGACCTAAGTCTTACCATTGCCTCAGAAGGGAATGGGGACGAGAGCGGTTTAGGTATAATACGGTGAAAGGAGAATCGTCAATTAAAGAGACGTAGACACGAGCATCAGAACGAAAGTCTTAGCGAGCACAGGAAAATCGAGATCGCGCGAGCGCGAATGAAAGAATGCATGCGAATGAAAAGTAAGGAAATCACACTGAAAATATGGACAAAATATTTCTTTTTCATTTCTCACAAAAGATTACAGTCCAGCGGCGGGCTCGCCGGCAAAAAGGAAAAACCTTTTACATTATAAACAACAAAAATTTTTGAGGCGATTCGCCAGATAGCATTTCAATCGCTCTCTCGACCCTCCGCCTCGGAGATGGGCGCGAACAAGTATGGGACGACTTCCTCCGCAGTGAACTCCATAGTGTCGGGAACGATCATGTCCGCTCCTTTGAGAGTGTCGAGGACGAGCTCCGCGATCTCCATCGACCTCTTGCGGTCGGCTTCTTTCTCTTCCCGCGACTGACCGCGAGTCCCAGCTCGCGGAGGACGGGGAGGAAGCACCGCCGAGGTCAGGTCGTAGACCTGGGCCTTGAGGCAGGTGTTCTCCAGCTCCAAGTCAGCGATCCGTGCGTGAAGCTGGCTGACGGACTCGGCATCCTGCAAAAAGTGGGTTAGCGAGAGAAAAGCAAAGCCGAATTGGAAAGGATTTTTGCAAAGCACTACTTACCAGTCCGCCTTGAAGGCTGGCGAGGTGGCCCTCCGATAAGGCCTCCTTCCCCTTGAGCCCCGCGACTTCATCCGCAGACCTCTGGAGCTCAACGTTCAGCTCCTTGATTTCCCTATCCGCCGTGAAATACCGGCGACCCACCATGTGGGTTAGCTCCATCGCCCGGAATTGGGCTCGCATTGCCTCATATACGACCCGCCTCGGCGTGAAGGACCGAAAGAGGGAGGCATCCTCGCGACCGTAGAGGCCGAAGGCGAGGGAAAATGCCTCACCCCCGGCCTTGTCATCCTCTACCCAGGAAGGGAGTAGAGAAGAGCAGATGACCTTGTTCTGGTCGGGGTCCCACGCAAGCACCGGTTCGCCGACCGCGTCCGCCAGCTTCATGCCGAGCCCAAAGTTAGTGTGGCTCGTCGGCTTGGGCTTGGCGGTCGTCTCCCCTGGCTCGCCCCCCTCTTTGGCGAGCTCCTGACCCGCTGCGGAAGGAGAGGGGAGATCGGATTCGGATAGGTCCACGACCTCCTTCGCCTTGGCAGCAGAAAGGCCCTTCTTTGTCTTCTTCGTCGCCCCCTGCGAGGCAGGCAGGCGTAGGGGGGAGGGCGCTTCTTTCCCGACGAAGAACTCGGGACGTCATGGCAGGCCTCGGCGGCCGCGCGCGCGAGCGAGCTGGAGGTAAGGGAAGAAGGAGGCGCATGAGGTGGGTTGAGGGGGAGTTCACGCTCTCCTACGAAGACAACGGGGGACGTTAGACAATCTAAGGAGGAGGGAGAAAGAAAGTTGATGAGTGTGAGTCAAACCTTCTCCTGGGAGAACGGGTGGCAGGAGGTCCACTCGCTCTCGAAGGAAGGCGACCTCAAAGTTTTTTCCCTTGAGGTATTGGTACAGGGCCGCATCACAACCCCCTAGCGAGGTCGGAGGGCGGTAGGCGGCCTCGTCTCACTGGGTGGGAGTATAGGAGACGTTGCCGAAAGGACCCGTCACAAGGACGAACTTCTGCGTCCAATAATGAGACTTATTCACCATCTCGCAGACGGTGACATGCTGGCTCGCGAAGTGGGCCGTC
The DNA here is from genome assembly GCA_033032865.1 of Dactylorhiza incarnata. Classification (NCBI taxonomy): domain Eukaryota; kingdom Viridiplantae; phylum Streptophyta; class Magnoliopsida; order Asparagales; family Orchidaceae; genus Dactylorhiza; species Dactylorhiza incarnata. The sequence goes on from JAWHQI010000336.1 coordinate 1,901,089, forward strand.
CCGTCCATATACGCGCGGAACGAAAAGACCTTGCGGAAGACGAGCAGGCTGAACTCGATCCTCTCCGCCCTGAGATAACTGGCGAACGCGACCACCACGGCGATCGCGTTCGGCGTTAGCTGTCTCGGCAGAACACCAAAATACTTGAGCACCTGGAAGGGTCAACAAGGTTTAAGCGCCATTCGCAAAGCAAGTCAGGGATGTAAGGGTTGAGAAATAAATATACCTGGCCCACTTCCGGCCAGAGTGGGAGTCGCAACCCGTTTTTGAAGTGGGCAACGGGAATGGCGAGTTCGTCGGGATGCGGGTCGCTGATGGTGTCCCTCTCGGTAGGGCAGCGAGCCACAAAACCGGAGTGAATGTACTGGTCAGCGGCGGCCTGGTACTCCTCTTTCGTAAGGTTGGCGCAGTAGAAAATGCCATCGAGGAAGGCCCTAGCACACTTAGACCGCCCATCAGCTTCCGTCTCGCCGACCATGATGTCTGGGATCCGCGGAATCGCAAAAGCCGCGAGGGTGAGCTAGATCTACGGGAGAATCAGAAAGAGAGAGAGCGCGAGGGAGTAACAGTAAATGCGGTGGTTGGAAAGGAAAAAGGTCGGCTATTTATAGAAATGAAAAAGGCGGGAAGAAGCCGAAGCGTCGGTATCTGCGGATAGCGGATTCGTGCGATACTCTTCCGCCTCTATGGATCCTATTCGCTCCCGGCGAGACGACACCCTGTCAAAGATTTCTCCCATTAATCATCGGCGAGCTAGCGCTAAATAATAAAACATAAAAAAACAAGGGCAATACGCGAGTACGAGTAATAGAAACACAAACATAATCCGCGCAAGAGCGAGCCAGGTAGGGTGAAAGAAGAGATGAAGAACAGGGAAAAGAAAGGGCTCGCAAGCGAGTCAAAGTATCATTATTACAAACTCATAAAAATTGTTCGCGACCCCTCCTATCGAAGAAGAGGGGGGAAGAAAAACAATAAAAAGCAATACAAGAATCCTTAATATCACAGCCACTTCCAGCGACCACGACCCCGGACACCAGAACGAGGGGGGACTCGCGGGTAGTGATACTCGCGGAGTGACCGGTTCGCCTGGCTCGTCAGCCGCATGAAATTATCGATACGAGCGATGTACATCCCGTGGGAGGTCGCATCACCATGATCGGTCGGCCGTATCTCTGCGAGAACGCGCGCATTCGCGTCCTCCATCGCGGCGAACCCTTCTTCATTAGCGAGCCGATCCAGCCGATTCTGCTCATGTAGATCCCTCAGCATGGTGGTATGCTTCTGGAATATCTCAGTGACCCGCCTCTTCATTCGCTATGGATCGCTGGGATCCCCCAGAAAGTCAGCGACCTAACTCGGCGAGGGGGTGGAGATATCTCCAATGCTCTAGATTCTGACTCGGAGAGAGGAGTCGTAGGGTTGCCTGTGAAGTAGGAATCAACGACAAGGTAAAAAACAACACTCAGTGGCGACAGTCTAACCTAGTGGAGGAATTTGAGTACTGGGCCACTGACGGGAGGTGCCCGGCTGGCCTCGGAATGCTTCAATAAAGGCAGGGGTGAGGGCCTTACCCAGACCGGGGGCGAGCGCGGGTCCAGAGCCAAGCCCAGGCTCGACAATCAACGTCCCTCCCGGGATCCTCTGACCCAGGAGGCCGAATCCAGGAGTAGGGATAGTCTGGTTCGGCATAGTGGGCAAGTCCGCCGGAGGAGGAACTTGTTCCTCTAGGGCCACGAAAGGGGACACTGCACAAAAAGTAGGTGTGATTTAACGTGTCAAGAGACGTGAAGGAAGACGAGGTAAGCCGCTCATCTCGTTGCAAAGGCGAGTCCTGTCGGCCGACGGCCCTCGCATCCACAAGAAGAGCGTCAGCTCCACCCGTAGAAGGGAGGTGGATCTCCGTGATTGGCCTTCCCGAGGCACTCTCATCCGGGGGATCATTCTGCGAATAGGATAAATAAGGTCAAAAGGGAAGAACATCAAATGGGCGAGCTTGGCGATAATACCTGCGAGGCGAGCCCGTCATCAGGAGAGTGCGCTGAAGAAGAAGACCCTCCCCCACCAGCCGCGTGCCGAACGGCCTTTGCCGTTCTTAGGGAAGGCGGAGGAGGAGAGCGTCGCGGAGAATTCCAGGAGGCGATGATAGCGGCTTTCCCCTTCTGGGCCGCTTGCGAGGCCTTTAGGCGAGCCAACATCTCGTCTTTTTTCGACATCGCGTGGGGGTCCGCGGCGAGTAAGAAAAGATAGAAAAGAATAAAAAGTTTGAATGACGGCCAGGGAGAGTGATATTTATAGTAGTGGGCATGGGGCCCACCGAAAGATTCTCGCCACGTCACCGAGGGGCCGGCGAATATCAAGGGTTGGATGATTCTTCGCGAGCCTAAATAGCCTCGCGAAGAGCGGGGATTGTGTACTTTCCCGATATTCGCCTAGTGGATGATCAAATAAGAGTAATGCGAGCCAGGTTCTCAGGATATATATATATGTTAATAGGCAGAAAAGTAAGAGAAATAGCAAAATTGACATATGTTCTCTGCGTTTGACGAACGTCGCTCTACGTTCAACGAAAAGGTTCAAAGCTGCATTCGGCGAAATCCAAGCAGCGCTCGACGATCCCGTCTCAGCGGATCCGCTGGGACGAGCACTTAGCCGGCTGCTCGCGAGAAGGCGAGCGAGTCAAGAGTGCGAGTGGGGCAGGAGTGCGAACGGGGTCTTCACAGGCCATTAGCCCAAGGGGCGAACCAGATCCATCAAAGGTCACCCGCGGGAAGAGGCGCGAGTCAAGTTCCCACGAGCCAGAGCCTCAAGGTCGACCGGCAAGAAGGCGAGCGAGCCAGGTGCTCACCGAATGCTCGCAAGGAGGCGAGCGAGCCAGAAACTCGCCGAAGGATCGCGAGAAGACAGGCGAGCCAAATTTCTTCCAAAGTCTCCGTGATCGACGAACCTCAGTCGAGGTCGACGAACTCAGCCCGGCGCCCGACGAAGTGAGGGCCGCGTTCGACGAAGTCGCCAAAGCTCTGCGTTCGACGAACTCTCCAAGCTGCCGCGTTCGACGATTCTGCTGATCATCTATGATCGACGAAATCATATCTCTATCCCCGTTGGCCTGCCATTAGCCTATCCAAACAGCGGAGTTCAGCTGTTAGCAGACCCATTTGGGGTACAGATAGTAAAATCAAAAGGCGAAATCCTGCTAGTTGCAGGCCAGACCAGAAAACCTATAAATAAGACCTCAAGGGCACCTTTGGAGAGGACGAGACTTCAGCTTCTCTCTTCTCAAGTTTTCCCTGGTTAGCATTTTCAGAGCTCTCCAAGGTGCCCGAGTCTCAGCTTTGGCTTGGGAGGGGAAGCACTCAACGATCTTCCGGGTTAGTGGAGGGACCTCCTCGCTGTGACTAAGGTCTTAGTCATTTTCCTAGTCTTCAGTCTACCTTCTCCGAGGGATTAGTAAGGGCTAGCTGCCCCTCATTTCTGTGAGGGCCCCGAGCTCCATAAGAGGCCGAGAAATCGGTTTCAACAATAGATAACTCAGATTCATATATAAGAGATTTGTTTTTAGAAGGATATATGACACTAAGCAATATAGAGACATTAATAAGAATTATAATTATTGATTGTTTAAAATGTGCTCCCCCTACATAAGTTCTCCCCCTTAGTGTATGCTCCCATGGACTAGATACATGCTCCCCCTTAATCTAGTGAATCCTACTCCTTTAGTCATTATGATTTATCATTTTATTCTCCCCATTTTCTTATTAGCAAAAGTGGGTGGAGTGAAACAAAACTAGAGTAAGAAGACAAAAGTTGGGACATAACTAAGAGAGGATTAAGAGTTTTGTGTAGATATAAATTAAATCATGATCGAGCTGAGGGAGAGAGTAGCACAACGGAAAAAGATATGATAAGCGTGAAAGAACAACATTTCATGTTTTTACTAAAGGAATTCTACCACTTGTTTTTCAAATTAATTTTTAAAAAGAATACTACTTGTTGAAAGAAATGCAATATAGTTTGACAAGCACAAGTGAAGAAAAAACCTTAGAAGTAAGTATGATAAAGCATGGTAAAAAGATACATGATCAAATTAGAAATGCGGAAAAACAAAACAACATAACATTTTTGTGATAGTTTGACGATTCAAACAATATGTCTAGACTCTTCACATTGGAGCAATTAACTTTAAAAATTGTCATAACAAATAGGCAAGCATGATTTAACATATTCAGAAAGATAATAGCTACAATGTAACTAATTCGTATTTCAATTAAAGAAAACATTATAGAAATCATGCATTGCAATCTAGTGCTTTTACTTAAGTTGTTAGTGAATTATGTAAGTTTGCATTAGGATCCAATTCTCATGAGTAGAAGCTTTATGAAAAATAATGACGTGTGCATAAGGTGTTTTGATAAAAGTATACAAGTGAAATAATCAAAACACATGACATATATAATGAAATAGTAACAACAATATTAAGATTGTAATCTTATAATTACTTTCACACATCAAATCTAGAATAAAATTTCAAAGCACATAGAATGAGTACAACAACTAAGGTGCTTCGCCCACATAATGCTCATTAAGACTTATCAGGGAGTGAAATATTGCTTGGGAGATCACATTAGCTTTGTTATAATTTTTTTATTTTTAGTGATCCGATGTACACATATAAGTGATAATAAAAATGTGTTTGCACAAGACACTTTACAATTCTTTCCAAGGTGCTCAACCTCACAATGCTCATTAAGACTTATCAAGAGGGTGAGTAGTGCTTGGTGGAGTTATCTTTAGCATTTTATTATATTTTTTAAGTTTGGGCAAAAAGTCTCCGAAATCACTTGTTGTTGCAAACACTAAACAATATTGAACTAACACTTTTATATGCAAGAAATTTATTGTTTGAATGAAGGTGTAAATAATTTAGACATACAATTTAATGTGTTAAAACTATTACACTACACAATCTTGCAAGACTAAGATTATGTGCACATGTAGATTACCAAAATAGTGAGTGAATGAATCATTGACTAGCATAAAACATTACTCATACTTAGAGGCATGCTAGACAATCATACTTATATTTCTATAGACTATTTCATTGCACATAATCAGATATTGGTCAAGGCATGACAATATAAAACAATGTTTAGGAAACTTGAAATTAAAATTAGACATTGAAGAAAATCTTTTTGAGTATGTCAAAATCAATTTTGACCATTTGAAACAAAATTGACTAAGATGTTTGCTCTTGTGAAGTCATATAGTCAAACCATAATTTTGTAAATACTTAAAACCAAACTAATCACAAAAGCATATTTTTGAGCATTTTGGAGTTATTAAAAATTTTTGTATTTTCGAAAAAAAAACTAATAATTTAATAACAGAATAATTTCAAATCAGAGAAAAGAAACTATTAAAAAGCATTAGAAAAATAGCAGAGATATTGTAGAAAATGCAGAATTTCAGTTTGCCCAAAATAGCTAATGCTTGGCGTTAACTACTCAACGCCCAAACAGGACACTGTTTTTTGTGATTTTTGAAAATTTTTCTTTGAAATAAGTGTTTATGTATATAGACCTTCTTGGTGTAGAAATTTTAGACAATTTAAAGATGATTAGAAAGCTCGAAATCGTTGAATACATTTTCATTAAAAGGTTGTAAAATTATTTTTAAGAATGTTAATTCAAATAATGTAATTAAGAATGCATGAAGACTGTACTAAGAGATATAGAGATCAGATACAATTCAGCATTACAATATTGGAAATTTTACATAGAAGGCTAATGCTAGGCGTTAACTCCTAATGCTGGCATTAGTGCCTAATGTTGGACATGTGTGTCGCATCCCTTTGTTTGAAAATAACAAATCACATATTGTATTTAATATTGCTTGTAGTGTGTTTATAGTGTGCAGGAACTATAAGTGCAATACTCCACAGGTCGAAAGCAGCTTGGAACAAATTTTTGAAAGGAGCAGCGCTACCGCCAGCGCTATCGCTAACGCCAGCGCTATCACTAGCGTTACCGCTACCGCCAGCACTACCGCAAGCGTTATCGCTACCGCCAGGCGCTATCTCGAGTTCGTGCACAGCGACGGTTACGCAACCGCTACCGCTACCGCCAGCTCTATCTCCCGCTACCGCCAGCGCTATCGCTACCGCCAGGCGCTATCTCCAGTTCGTGCACAGCGCCATGCCGCCGACGGTTGCGCAACCGCTCCACACGAACGCTACCGCAGGCGTTAGCCACTACCGCAGGCGCTAGCTCCAAGTTCTATAAAAGGCTGGGCTCTCTCTCGTTTTGGTCAGACCTTCCAGAGACATTACTTGTGCCCAAACTCTCATGCTGTTACTCTGCCAAAACATCATCTCCCACTCAAAGCCAAAGAAGAAATTCTGGAGAAGGAAGCCATCACGCTGCATCCGAAGAACGATCGCTTCGACCTCGCTTGTGCTTCAGCGATCCTTCATCCTCATCTCCAGAAATCTCAAGAGGGAGTTTGCTTGTTATTTACTTCATTTCTTTATTTGTATCTTGTAGTGAAATCACCTTGTTTTTGGCGACTAGGTCCTTGCGCGGCATAGGGGGAATTCGCCGCGTGAGTTGGCGACTAGGTCTAGGGGATTAGATCTAGGGGGTGCTCAAGGCCATATCCGGGGAAGGATTGGCTAGAGCGGCTTGAGGCCATATCCGGGAAGGATAGGCTAAAGCCAACCGGTTTGTGGGGATACAAGTCGGTATAGAAAAGGAAAAGAAATTCACTTTTGTACGCCTCCGATTTCTAGCGATATTGAAATCAAATTTTGTAAACACTCTTTTCATATAATGCAATCATGATTATATTTGTGTTTATTTGATTTCTCTCAATTGGCGTAAAATTTCATTATTGCAAAATTGTTATTACTAATTTGTCATCATTATTTCCTATTAATCAAAACAACTTAATTAGTAATTTTCATAAAATTTATAAAAAGAATTTTATTCCCTTATTCACCCCCCCCCCCCTCTAAGGGCGCCGTAAAATCCAACAAGTGGTATCAGAGGGAGGTTATTCCAAACGGTTTAAAAACCAGGAATAATGGCGTCTTATGATCTCGCTTTTTCCGAGGGTCAAGGAATTAGTAGACCTCCACTATTTACTGGGTCGGATTATAATTATTGGAAAAATAGGATGCGTTGTTTTCTAATTACCCTAGATATTGAGGTTTGGAACATGGTAGAAGAAGAATACACTCCTACATTTGTAGTTGGAGAGGTTATGTTAGAAAAACCCAAAGATAAATGGGATGATCGGGATAAACTCAAATGTAAAAATAACGCAAAAGCCATGAATGCTCTATTTTGTGCGTTAGATGGAAATGAATTTAATAGAATTTTCTTGTACTACTGCATATGAAATTTGGAATCATTTGGAAGTTACTCATGAAGGTACATCGTAGGTTAAAGATTCCAAGCTTTTCCAACTGGAGTCGGAATATGAAAAATTCTGAATGGATGAAAGTGAAGATGTTGATGGTATGTACACGCGCTTCACCAAGATCGTCAATGCCTCAAAATCGATTGGAAAGACCTTCTCAAATGGCGACTTGGTCCGTAAGATCCTTCGTTCTCTTCCTCCAAAATTCAACCTGAAGGTGACGGCTATTTCGGAGTCGCACAACTTAAGGACGCTCCAAGTTGAGAGCCTCATTGGGAATCTCAAAACCCATGAGGTAGAACTCAAAATCCAACATGATGAATATAACAAGGAGCCAAAGAAGAAGGCGTTGGCATTAAAATCAAAGAAGGAGTGCCAAGAGGATGAGGATGAAGATGAAGAGAGTCTTTTGGTAAAGAACTTCCAAAAGTTCATGCGCAATCCGAAAAGGAGAAACACCTTTCGAAAATATTTCCAAAAGGGTGAAAGATGGAAAGGGTCATCTTCAAAGAAGGAAAAAGAGAGCGACAATGAAGAAGAGAGACCTCCACCGGAATGCTATCATTGTAGGAAGACGGGGCACATTCGGAGCCAGTGCCCAATGTTCTTGAAGGAGAAGAAAGAAAAACGGCACAAAGGGAAGGAGAAGAAGAAAGTACTAAAAGCTAGAACATGGGATGACTCTTCCTCCTCCTCCGAAGAATCAAGTGGGTCTTCATCAAGCGAAGATGAGGAAGCAAACATGTGCCTCATGGGACATGAAAATGACGGCGACAACACCAGTGTTCCTAGTGACACTGAGGTAACTCCTCCCACTTATGATGAATTGTATAATGAATTTCTTGAAACTTGCAAAGCTTTTGATAAAAATATGAAAGATAGTATTTTATTAAATCGTGAAAATGAATCTCTTATTAAAGAAAATCAAAAGCTTTCCAAAAAGGTGATTGTTTTAGAAAAGAGAAAGGTTTCTTGCCAAGAATGTGATCACTCCACAAAATTGGCAAAAGATATAGAAGAGTCACTTTCTAAAGCCCTCTCTCATACCAAAACTCTTACAAAAGAGAAGGGGGAGTTAGAAAGGAAATTGGAAGCCTCTCTTGTGCAAATCAAAAATAATAAAAAAGGTTTTGAAAATAGGTGTGTCATGTTTGTGAAAGAATATTCTTCACTTAAAGCACAAGTTCATGATCTCACAATGGCCATTAAAAAATTTGGTATTGGCCAAAAATCACTAGAAATGATTCTAGGGTACCAGTGCCATGGATCTGGAAAGTTTGGGCTTGGATATCGAGGTGAGGGCTACCGCCCGGCGCTAGCCACTAACGCCAGCGCTAGCACCTCATACCAGAAACATGAAATTTCTTTTTCAAAATGCTTTCCTTCTGTAAATCAAAATTATTCCAGCAAGAAAATTTTCCAGAAAAGGGTCTCAACCCCCTTTGTTTCGTGTGCAAACTGTTATAGGTTGGGTCACACAACTAGTTCTTGCAGGAAAATAAAACAAAATACTTTAAAGAAAATCTGGGTACCTAAGGCTTCCACTTATTCTATGGGAGGTTCCACTTGGGTATCCGGATCTTTACTCTCATCTTCTTTCTAGATGTGCAGGCAGGCTAAGGACAATGAAGACGTGTGGTACTTGGATTCAGGATGCTCCAAGCACATGCCGGGCAATAAATCAAAGTTCCTTAGCCTAGAAAGGAAGAAGGGAGGGATTGTGACTTTTGGCGACAACGGAAAAGGAAGAATCATGGGAATTGGTACAATTGGTAACGAATCCTTCACTATATCAAATGTTCTTTATGTAAAAGGGCTAAAACATAATCTTATTTTAATTAGCCAATTATGTGATAAAGGATTAGATGTTTTATTTGAATCTTCTACTAATCTATGCAAAATATCTAATCCTATTACAAACAATATTTTACTAACTGCACCAAGAATACACAATGTTTATATAGTTTCATTTCATGATCTTTCAAAATCATCTTTAAAATGTTTTATTACCAAAAATGATGAACTTGATCATTGGCATAGAAGGCTAGGACATGCTAACACAAAGCTTATTGTAAAACTTGCCAAAAGAGATTTAATTCGAGGATTGCCTAGATTAAATGGAAATTTACCTTCACTTTGTTCACCATGTCAAAAAGGTAAAATTACTAGATCCTCTTTCAAAAGTAAAAATGTTATTTCTACTACAATACCTTTGCAATTAATTCATATGGATCTCTTTGGTCCCGTTAGCACCGCAAGTCTTGGTGGTAGATTGTATACATATGTTTTAATAGATGATTTTTCTAGATATTGTTGGACAATATTTCTCTCATCCAAATCCGAAGCGTTTTGTGAATTTTCAAAATTATGTACTCGTATTCAAAATGAAAGTGATTTAAAAATTAAATGCATTCGTTCGGATCATGGAGGAGAATTTGAAAATGAAAAATTTACTTCTTATTGTGATATGTTAGGCATAAAACATGAGTTCTCCGCACCACACACACCACAACAAAATGGTGTTGTAGAAAGAAAGAATAGGACACTTCAAGAGCTAGCACGCACTATGTTATGTGAATATAAATTACTTAAGTCCTTTTGGGCCGAAGCCGTAAACACATCATGTTATGTTATAAATAGAATCATGCTTCGCCCATCTTTAAATCTCACACCATATGAACTCTATTTTCAAAAGAAGCCTAATGTGTCTTACTTCAAAGTTTTTGGTTGTAAATGCTTTATCTTAAAAACAAAAGATAGCTTGGGAAAGTTTGATAAAAAATGTGATGAAGGAACATTTCTTGGATACTCTTCAACTAGTAAAGCTTATAGAGTTTTTAATAAAAAACGAGAAAAGTTGAAGAGTTAATTAATGTGAAATTTGATGAGTTTGTTCCTTGTATAGAAAGACTTTCCGCAGGTAAAGAGGATGATCTATTACCTCCTTTGGAGCAAGGTGATGAAGAACCTTCCAAAGAAGAAGAAGAGGAGGCCAAGAAAGATGAATATGTACCTCCAAGCGTCTTAAAATTCACAAAGGATCATCCACGGGAATTGATAATTGGTGAACCATCCATCGGGGTAAGAACTCGCTCTTCTCTTCATGAATCTTTTTCAAATATTTATTTTGTTTCCGAAATAGAACCAAAAACCGTTACTACCGCTTTAAATGATGAATTTTGGTTTTTGGCTATGAATGAAGAATTAGAACAATTTGAGCGACATAATGTTTGGAAATTAGTAGAAAGACCATCTAATCACCCGGTTGTAGGTGTAAAATGGATTTTTAAAAATAAACTAGATGGTGAGTCTAGAATATCTAGAAATAAAGCACGCTTAGTAGCACAAGGATATTCTCAAATCGAGGGGATAGATTTTGATGAATCTTTTGGACCCATTGCTAGATTGGAGTCTATAAGAATTTTTCTAGCATTTGCAAGCTTTAAAAGAATAAAACTATTTCAAATGGATGTGAAAAGTGTTTTTCTAAACGGGTTTGTAAAAGAAGAAGTTTATGTTGAACAACCCCCCGGTTTTATTAATGAAAAATTTCCAAATCATGTTTATAAACTAGAAAAGGCGCTTTATGGTTTAAAACAAGCGCCCCGTGCATGGTATGAAAGACTTACCTCATTTTTATTGAAGCACGGTTATATTATGGGAAGTGCGGATAATACTCTCTTCATTAAGCACAATAATGATGATATAATTATTTTACAAATATATGTTGATGAAATTATTTTTGGATCTACTAATGAAGAGATGTGTAACGAAGTTATTTTAGTGATGAAAACTGAATTTGAAATGAGTCTTGTAGGAGAACTTTCTTATTTCCTTGGTTTTCAAATATCACAAAGAATTGATGGTATCTTTGTATGTTAAACTAAATATGTCCATGATATGCTTAAACGTTTTGGATTTGAAAACCTTAAACATGCTTCTACACCAATGAGTGCATCACTAAAATTAGGAAAAGATGAATCAGGAGTTTCTATAGATCAAACTTTATATAGAGGTATGATAGGATCTCTACTTTATCTTAGTGCAACTAGACCCGATATTATGTTTGCCGTATGCTTATGTGCTAGATTTTAAGCCAATCCAAAAGAATCTCATTTAAAAGCGGTAAAACGAATTTTTAGATATCTCATTGGGTCATCTAGATTAGGATTATGGTACCCACATAATGATTCATTTACATTGCATGGCTATTCCGATTCGGATTATGCCGGTTGCTCACTTGATAGAAAAAGCACTAGTGGTACTTGTCATTTTCTAGGACCTTCATTAGTTGCATGGTCTAGTAGGAAACAAAATTCGGTTGCACTCTCCACCACGGAGGCCGAATACATTGCATTAGGGAGTTGTTGTGCACAAGGTCTATGGATGAGCCAAACTTTAGAGGACTTTGGTTTTCATCTAAAACTTATTGAATTAAAATGTGACAACAAGATTGCCATTGATCTTACAAATAATCCGGTACACCACTCTAGATCCAAACATATAGATGTGCGTCATCATTTCATAAGGGATCGCATTAAAAAGGAAAATGTAAGGATTAGTTTCATTGGCACGGACTCTCAACTTGCTGATATATTCACTAAACATCTTCCCGATGCAAGGTTTCAAATGTTAAGGTTGGAATTAGGAGTCTTAGACATCTTAGGATGAAAAATATATAAAACGCTAATATTTTATGCAATTTGAGCAATCAAGACATCTCTGATAATTACAAAACTTCTGCATAAGACTACTCTTAAGACCCCTAACCAATGTCAAAAATAAAAAATTTAAAATTCTTGAAAAATCGTGTACTGTTTCCAGTGCTAGCGCTAGCGCCGGCGCTAGCGTGGGTGTGTGATTTTTATGATTTTTAAAATTTCTAAAATTCAACAAAAATATGTTAGTTTATTTGTGCAAATTTATTTTTGTGTTACTGCCTATTTTATTTTTGTTTTGTTTGAATTATGAAAAATCAACTGCAAAAATTCAAAATTCAAAAATACAAAAATATGTTTTTTTTATTTGTGTTTTATTCATTCTTTGAAAAATCAACAAAAATACAAAAATATGTTTTTGTTATTTGTGTTTTTATCCATATTTTGAAAAATCAACTACAAAAGTTCAAAATTCAAAAATACAAAAATATGTTTGTGTGATTAAAAAATTTCAAAACAAAAAAAAACTGTATGATCTTTATTGCCAATATCAAGCATGTATGAATTCTATTATTTCGAATTATTTACAATGTTAAAACATATTCTTTCAAATTACCATGAACTTTGTTTTGCTTATCATGCTTTGATATATCTATTTAAAGTGCATCAACTGTATTGCAAAATGTGTAGATCCAAGCTTAGCATGCCTCTAAGTATGAGTAAGTGTTTTATGATTGATAATGATACATTTCACTCACTTATTTTGGTAATCAACATGTGTGTCTAAATCCAAAAATGCTTGCTTGTGTATTGTATTTGTGCAATGAATTAAAACTTGCATAAGTTTATTGCCTACACTACATTTGAATTGCACTTATGAAATTTAGAAAAGTGGTTAAGTTAAAAATTTTTGGTTTGCAAAACAAGTGTATTCGGAGAATGTTGTCTCACAAATATGAACAAAAAATAATATATATGTAGACAAATATAACTCCACCAAACACTACTTGAACCTCCTGATAAGTCTTCATAAGTATTGTGAGGTTGAGCACCTTGGAAAGAATAGTAAAGTTACTTGTGCAAACCTTGGTTATTACACCACTTTGTTAAAAAACTATGTGCATTAAAAGTGTGTGAAAGTAATTTACTTGTGTTTTATTGTGCACTTTACTTTGCATATGTCTTGTATTTTGTGATTTAAATCAATTGTTAACATTGCCCAAAATACACTTATGTGCACATCATTATCTTTCATAACACTTCTTCTCATGAGTATTGGATTCTAATGCTTTATCTATACTACTCTTTATATAAAAATGCACTAGATAACCTAGCATGATCTCTACAATGTTTTGGTATTTCTTGAATTTACAAATTGAGTAACATTGTAGTTTAATCTCTCTTTTTGATATGTTCATTTCATGCTTGGTATTTTATAAAAAACTTTGAGATTTCAAAAAGGTTAAAACATCTTTCAATTTTGAACCAAAACTCATATTTCTACTTATGCTTTTCATGCTTACAAAAAGATGTTTATTATAATCTTCTGCTTGCTTAAAACTCTTATCTTTATATTTGAAATCTCTTATTTATGCTATGCTTAAACTCTTTATTATTATTTATATTTCGAAAAGCTCGATCATGTTATATAAATGCCTCCTTACTACCCTCACCCCACCTTCTTTTGATAATACCAAAAGGGGGAGATTAATTGAAGAAATCTATATATGAGAAATATAGATAAATAAGGGGAGACTAACTTATGAAATCTATCATTTAGGGGGAGTAACATATAAATTGCATTTATGTAGGGGGAGCATTAAGATAGGGGGAGTATGCATATGCATATCATTTACTATAGTAGCACATTTATCTTGCTTATCTTATCTATAAACACTATTGCTGATTTCTTGCTTAGAGGATTTGTTATTATCAAAAGGGGGAGATTGTTGGACATGTGTGTCACATCCCTTTGTTTGAAAATAATAAATCACATATTGTATTTAATATTGCTTGTAGTGTGTTTATAGTGTGCAGGAACTATAGGTGCAATACTCCACAGGTCGAAAGCAGCTTGGAACAAATTTTTGAAAGGAGCAGCGCTACCGCCAGCGCTATCGCTAACGCCAGCGCTATCACTAGCGTTACCGCTACCGCCAGCACTACCGTAAGCATTATCGCTACCGCCAGGCGCTATCTCTAGTTCGTGCACATCGACGGTTACGCAACCGCTACCGCCAGCGCTATCTCCCGCTACCGCCAGCGCTATCGCTACCGCCAGGCGCTATCTCCAGTTTGTGCACAGCGCCACACCGCCGACGGTTGCGCAACCGCTCCACACGAATGCTACCGCAGGCGCTAGCCACTACCGCAGGCGCTAGCTCCAAGTTCTATAAAAGGCTGGGCTCTCTCTCATTTTGTTCAGACCTTTCAGAGACATTACTTGTGCCCAAATTCTCGTGTTGTTACTCTGCCAAAACATCATCTCCCACTCAAAGCCAAAGAAGAAATTCTGGAGAAGGAAGCCATCACGCTGCATCCGAAGAATGATCGCTTCGACCTCGCTTGTGCTTCAACGATCCTTCATCCTCATCTCCAGAAATCTCAAGAGGGAGTTTGCTTGTTATTTACTTCATTTCTTTATTTGTATCTTGTAGTGAAATTGCCTTATTTTTGGCGACTAGGTCCTTGCGCGGCTTAGGAGGAATTCGCCGTGTGAGTTGGCGACTAGGTCTAGGGGATTAGATCTAGGGGGTGCTCGAGGCCATATCCGGGGAAGGATTGGCTAGAGCGGCTTGAGGCCATATCCGGGAAGGATAGGCTAAAGCCAACCAGTTTGTGGGGATACAAGTCGGTATAGAAAAGCAAAAGAAATTCACTTTTGTACGCCTCCGATTTCTAGCGATATTGAAATCAAATTTTGTAAACACTCTTTTTATATAATGCAATCATGATTATATTTGTGTTTATTTGATTTCTCTCAATTGGCGTAAAATTTCATTATTGCAAAATTGTTATTACTAGTTTGTCATCATTATTTCCTATTAATCAAAACAACTTAGTAATTTTCTTAAAATTTATAAAAAGAATTTTATTCCCTTATTCACCCCCCCCCCCCCTCTAAGGGCGCCGTAAGATCCAACACCTAATGCTAGCGTTGTCTCTTAATGCCGAGAGAGTAGATGTTTTCATGCATTTTTAAAAAAATATTTCCTATGATTTTGAGTTATCATATAGAAGCCTTCTTAGTGTAGAAACTTCATACATTTTAGAGATCATTAGAAGGCTTGTTAAGCATGTTTTATGTTTATTTAAAAAATGGTTTTTATATCTTATTCGGTTTTCAAATACTTGTGTTTTACAAGATCATTAAAGCCCAAAAATGATAAAATATGCAAAACACAAGATAAACATAAGATAAGCATGTTCGATCAAAACAAGAATGCATGAATAATATAATCATAAAGAGTGCATGCAAAATATGATATAGGTATGACCTAGATAATAATACCCTAATCATATGCCTACACACTAGCCCCGTACTAAGTGACGGATGGGCATGAGGAGCTGCACACATGACGTTGGTTGGGGTGTTAATCCCATATGCGCACACTAGAGAATGCTCAACCTAGCACACTTACCCCCCAGTGCCTCGTAAGGCCCCACTGGAACCCTCCCCGATTAAGGACAAGACATGACTTAGAGGTTAGGTCATCTAATGCATATAATCCTATGCCCTCGCTATTGTGAGACACATAATGTGGGTGAATGATCATGGACATCCTAAGCATTTTTCCCTATGGAATCAATTTATAAACTATGGCTTTTATACGAGATTGATTTGTAATTATGGTTGGTTTTAAAGCCACATACTTATTATGAATTTTAACTTTTAATTGTTCTACTTTAAGATGGATTCATTATGGCATTATTAGATAACTAGCATGAATGATAATATTTATTAGTTGAACATGCTAGAATGATGAGTTTGAATGTAATGTTATGTTATGCCATAATATTAATTGATATAATGTTGCATGTAATCAATAATAGTATTTCAATTTTAGACATAGAATAAAGTGATGATTTTAATTTATTTTTTCTTAGTGATATAAGTTTATTCTATGGTCTACATATAAATGAGATACATGCTAAACGTAATAGATTCTTATTCTAATCATGACCACACACTAAATGTTGAAGGTAATAAGATCTTTTGTAGTTGTATTTAATATTTAAATTTAAAAGATCTTATGATCATTAATTTTATCACATCGAAATTTAGGTACTCATAATTAATTATTCGTAATTATGTAGGTGAAGTATTTAAGATAAAACAATTCATATTCATCCTTTTTCAATGTTTTAAAGAGAAAGATTGTAAGGTGAATAATGAATATAAATATGATGAGAAAATATTTTTGGTTATTAAGAAAGGTTTTGTAAAATTTCTCTTTGAATTTTTGATTATTCACCAAGACATATATATAATTTTCTTGACTTTCAAATATCATTGTTCTATTTTTCTTTAACATAACATCCCATGATATAACTAGCATAGTCATTGATATCTACTAATAGTAAGTGATGATGCTAGATAAAAAGTTATGATAACAAGGTGTAAAATTAGGTAAAGATTCCAGGCATATGATTTGTTGGAAGGGTACACAGGAGCCTGTGACGTAAAATACGTAGACACAAAAATTGCCGAAAAGGAAAAACTAAGATAACTTCTGAACGGAGTTAAATTTTTGGCAATCTGAGGGTCAAAATGGACTCAAACGAGCGTAGCTCATTTGCCAATACATAGAGCTTCTCGACCTCGTTCCGAATGACTATTGTGGGCTAAATTCTAACAAGCGGATCAAAAGTTATGATCATTTGAAGTTTAGGTCGTAATCTCGCATACAATTTTTTTTATTTTTAGAAAAAGTTACCAAAGGCATATATTATATTTCTTTGTTTCAATTCCGGTTTTTAATATGATAGGGGCTATCAAATGATGCAAGGATATTAAATATATAAACAAAAAACTTGCACATTTTATACATTTAACCAAGACCCCTCACATTCCTTTTAAATTCATTTTGACCATTATTTCATTGGTCTTGATAATATATAACAAACTTAGTTTTCAATTTATAATGGTAATATAAGATATTTATGGGCGATGGATTTAGAAGGATAAAAAGGATAGATAAGTCACTTGAGAGATGATATGACTTTTATTCAATTTCATTCACTTTGATTCATAATGAATTTGTGGCTTAATGTGTGAAAGTCATATCACATGTTATACAAAGTGACCATAGCATGATGGTTAAAAAAACAAAAAAGGAAGTTTAAGCATATCATGAAGTAGAGTTGTTGATATTACATATATAATTATTTCTACTTCATGCAAATGTATGATACCTAATGAATAAGAGATTTAGGTATCCAAAGATGACCAAGAGGGATGGTTCCTTTGTGTACCCAAATATATCGAGTTGGCTTTTGGCGAGATAAGGATGAATGGGCCCTTTCAATTGGCATTAATGCGTCATTCTTAAGTAAAGGTCTCCATTCATACCTTGGAAGAACATTATTTTTATTTTTCAAATTTCCATAGTCATTTACTTGATTCTTTGGATAAAAATGACTTTTGAATTTATTATATAAAGGAAATTTGTTTACATTTTGTTTTATGTTGGAAGAAGATTGATATTGTAAATGACGGTGATAATAGTGTTTTGGAATTTCATTTATAATTTTTTGATGTTTTTTATTTCCTATGTTTTGCTTAGTCAAATTAAGAAAATTCATAGTCAACTTGCTTTTGAATTTTTCTTGAGATTATGAATATATGTTTTGAGAGTTTTTCTTTATGATTTCCTTAAGCAAGTTGATTTTAGTTTCTAATTCATTATTCTTAATTTTGAAATTATGTCTAGCTTTATTATAAGTGATTGTGTTATTTTTAAGAGTGGAAACAATAGAGTCAATATGAGTTTGATAGTTATTTCTAAATTCTTCAAATGTTTCATTTAACTCTTTGATTTCAACTTTATAGTTTTTGCACAAAACATAATCACTTTTAAACGAAGAATTTTCTAAAGATAATTTTTCATTATGTTCTTTTACAAAAATAAACTATTCTTCAAGTTCCTTGTAATTATCTTTTAATTAATTACATGAGTTACAAGGTGAAGCAATTTTAACTAAAGAGCAAGATTGAGAACTAGGTAATTCAAACTTTGATTTTTAATTAACATTAGCTTTTAAACTTTTATTTTCTAAACGTAATTTCTCATTTGCAATTTTCAATTTCTTCATTTTACATTTAGCTATTTGTAGCATATGTAATGTGTAAATAGAATTTGTCACAAAAGAAGAAGATTTTGATTTCCTTACATTACTATCGGAAGAGGCAAGATTTGTACCAATAGTTCTTTTGACATCATTTTGGCACTCCTCTTCCAATGATAAGATTTCTTCTTCTCTTCCACTTAATGTGCACTCCCTTGATCCATCATGAGAGGAGCTTTCTTGAATATCTATGCAAGCTTGTATGTTCTCCAATTCTTGTGATTGTTCCATACCTATAGAAGGAGAATCATGAGTTCTTTCAAGAAAACTCCAAATTTCATATGCGGTAGGTAAATTATAAATAAGTTTGAAAATATTTTAATCTAGCGCACAAAATAAACTATTTATAGATTTTGCATTTAAAATAATTTCGTTTATAGTTAGTACGCTAGGTGGCTTTTCAATAGTAATATTCCAAACTTTTTCATCTAAGGCTTTAAGAAATAAAGACTTTAGAAACCCACCAGGTCTTTGACATTCAGCCTTCACCAACGCGCAAGTGTGACACTTGGCCACGTAGAGTGCAATGTCTTTCTTCATTCCTGGCCACCAAAAGAGTTTCTTCATATCCATGTACATTTTTGTGCTCCCAGGGTGGATCGAGTACTTGGTATAGTGAGCCTCGTACATCAATTCCGCCCGCAATGTACCAACATTTGGGACGCACAATCTGCCATTTTTCCACATAAGATCATCTTTGAAGGAGAAATCAGCATTTGACCCATCCACGGTCTCCGCTTTATATCGCTTCATGCTCGAATCTAGCTCCAAAGCTTGTCGAACTCGATCGGCCGGGTCGTATTGAACCTCCGTCCAGTTCAAACAGGCTGAAGGAGACACTCTTTTATCGACACAAATGATCTCCAAGGCTTCTAGCTCCTGGATTAGGCGCTCATCATGCATCAAAATCCAGTTTGCCTGTCAGGAGCCCGACGACTCAACGCGTCTGCAACCACATTTTCTTTCCCAGGAGTGTATCGAATGTCGAAGGTGTAGTCCCCAAGGAACTCCATCCACCTCCTTCGTCGCATATTCAACTCCTTTTGATCAAGCAGGTACTTGAGGCTTTTGTGGTCCGTAAAGATGTCGATCTTCACGCCATACAAGTAGTGCCTCCAAAGTTTAAGAGCAAATACCACGGCCGCTAGCTCCAAATCATGGACCGGGTAGTTCCTCTTATGTACCTTTAACTGATGGGAGCCATGGGCAATTACATTTCCGAACTGCACCAGAACGCAACCCAAGCCACTCCCCGAGGCGTCGCTATATATTTCGTAGCTTTTCGTTCCACATGGCGAGCATAGAATGGGCGCCGTGGTTAGACGGCTCTTTAGTTCCCCAAAAGCTCGTGCGCACTCGGGCGACAAAATGAACTTATGATCTTTCCTAGTGAGTTTAGTGAGAGGAAGTGCAATCCTCGAGAAGTTTTCCACAAAGCGCTTATAATAGCCGACAAATCCTAAGAAACTTCGGACTTCCGCTACATTTTTCAACACAGGCCATGCTTGGATTGCTTCTATCTTCGAAGGATCGACTGTGATTCCTTCTTCACTAACAACATGACCAAGGAATGCTACTGACGATAGCCAAAACTCGCACTTGGAGAACTTGGCATATAGCTGATTCCTCCTCAAGGTGCTCAAAACTGCGCGCAGATGCTCTGCATGCTCCTCTTCAGACTGAGAGTATACCAAAATGTCGTCGATGAAGACGATCACAAATTGATCCAAATACTCTCGGAACATTCTGTTCATTAAGTCCATGAATACCGACGGTGCATTAGACAGACCGAACGGCATAACCGTGAACTCATAGTGCCCAAAGCGGGTACCGAACGCTGTCTTTGGAATGTCACACTCCTGAATACGAAGCTGACAATAGCCTGACCTTAAGTCTAGCTTAGAGTATACCATCGACCCAACCAGTTGGTCGAATAAGTTGTCGATTCTTGGAATCGGATAACGGTTCTTCTCGGTCAGCTTATTCAGCTCTCGATAGTCAATACATAAACGCAAGCTCACGTCCTTCTTTTTCACAAAGAGGATCGGTGCACTCCAAGGTGAAGAACTTGGACATACATAGCCTTGATCTAGCAGCTCTTGCAACTGAACCTTCAGTTCTGCCAATACCTTTGGCGCTATTCGGTACGGTGAGCGTGTTACAGGCTTGGCACCTGGCACCAGCTCAATACAGAAATCAATCTCTCGTTGAGGCGGAGCCCCAGGGAGTTCGTTAGGAAACACATCGGCATACTCCGCTACAACTGGGACATCATTCAAACTGCGCTTTGGCTCCGAAGCTTCCAACAAAGTGAAGAATAACTCTGCGCCCTTTCTCACCGCCTTAACCACCTGGAGAGTAGACATCAGTGTCTTGCTCGCTCCTCGCATGCCCGCGAAAGTGGTTTTGTCTCCGGTGTTCTTTCCCATAGTGATCTCCTTTGAATTGCAATCAATGCATGCTCGCTGCTCCGAGAGCCAGTCCATGCCGAAGATCACGTCAAATTCAGCTAGCGGTAATAACGATGCTTCCAAGTCGAAGTCTTGATTTCCAATCCGCACTTTCACACGACTCTTCCTATCCGAACCCATGTGAGATCCATTGGGTAGCACTACTTCCAATCTATCCTCTACTAAGGTAGACGGCACTCCGATCCGCACCACAAAGTCCTCAGACAGAAAAGAGTGCGATGCACCCGTATCAAAAAGAGCTCTCGCCGGATAATTGAAAATTAGGACAAAACCTAATTGCACACAAATCAAACATAAAGTCGCACAACAGTATCAATCATAAATAGTTATAAAAGCTAACTTATAATCCATACCTATGACAACATCAATTTGTCGTATGGCTTCTTGCTGTCCAAGCGAGTAAACTCTCGGTTGGGTCGGAATATGCTGGGAAGCAGCAGACTCCACAGCTTTGCCCTTTTCCGCATGACCCGCAGCACGAGCATAGTCCATTGCTCGGTTCTCTGGCCTCGGGGGACCACTGCGACACACGCGTGCTTTGTGTCCCACCTTTCCGCAAGTGAAACATGTAATTGGACCACGTACAGTCGTAGCTCCCGACAAATTTGAGCGAGTTGGTTCCGCAGACTTGAACTTTCTTTTATTCCCCCCGAACTCAGATTTGGATTGAGAGGTCGGCGTATGAAATTGAGGTTTCTTTGCCATGCCCTTTTCTTGCACTCTCTTCATGTCCAACTCCAGAGATCTGGCGCTTTACACCATCACATGGAAGCCAAACATCAATGGGCCTGCAAGAAGCATCCTCAACTCATCCTGAAGACCTTCATAAAACTTGTTTGTCTTCATTTCCTCATCTTCCACCAAAGACCCCGCATAGCGGCCCAGTCTAGTGAACTCGTGCAAGTACTCGTCCATCGAGCTATCACCTTGAGTTAACTTCAAGAAATGGTTCTGCAACGCAATGCGTTGGTCAGAGGGAATATATCTCTGATGAAATGACTTTGAGAACTCCGCCAAAGTGATCTCGGTAATATCCTTACCTCCAAACTTATGCGCTTCCTGCTCGACCCACCAAAGCTCTTCTTCTCCGTTAAGGAGGAAGGTGGCTAGGGTGACCATCATAGCCTCTTCCGATGGTGTCGCCTTTAGAGTTTTTCTAACTGTTGACAGCCAGTCATCCGCCTCTGTTGGGGATCCAGTCCCCGAAAAGGTTGGAGGATGGAAACTTAGAAAGTGCTGAAGTTGTTGATCACGCGCTCATGCAACAGCTACTCGCTCTACTCGACGTTCCACCCTTGGCTCCACCGCAGGTTCCACTGCATCCATTGGTACAGGGATCTCCACCCTCGGTTCCACTGCAGGTTCCACTGCGGTAGCTGCCACCAGGGCCACATCCGGAGTAGGCATAGCAGGTTGTGCAAGCCTTTGAGGTTGAGTGTTGATCATCGCTAGGACCGCTTCAGCGATTAACCTGATCATCTCAGCAGGAGGAGTGGTCGTTGGCACCTCAGCCGACGCACTACTTTCAGCGGTGTTACGGGGTCGAAACTGCCCCGCAGCACTCCTAGTCACCTATAATCATGCAATACACAATTTAGTGATCGAAAACATAGCAAACCACAATCATGGAACGCTTAGGTTCCACAAACAAGTATGTTTTTCCATTCCTAAGTGGACATTCTAATTAGTTTTTTTTGTCGTTTTAGGTGAATGCACATCCCGTGCACACCACCCCTTAAAAGGAATTCGTCCCGAATTCGCTAAACTACGGATCGACGCCCTAAGTCTGATACCAAATTGTAACACCCTGCCAGTACAAATAATATAACAGTTGGTCTGGCCGGGACCCCATGATGAGTCCCAATTATATACACATTTTTGGACTCATCCGGGCCGATTATTTAGTCAAAGCACTACACTATAGACATATTTTTGCTCATATTTGATAGCCGTCTATTATTCCACGCTAAGTGCACTTTTAGGCCCGTTTTTGTGTATTTTCATGTTTATCATTCTTACTGTCTTTCATGCTGTGTTTTGTGCCACTTTCAGTGGTTTCGATCAGTGTTTATGCTGGAACAGGGGTCGTGCAGGTGTTCCCGGTACAAATCTGTACAGGAACACTGCACACGATCACTGATTCTACTATGCGCGACCACTAGTCGTGCGCCGCCGATCGTGCGCGTTCAACTGCAGCCCAAAGCTGTTTTCTGAATTTGGTCGTGCGTTTTTACGCACGGTCGTGCGTTCGATCGTGCGCTTTATTATTGTATGTAGTTTTGTTTTGCAGGTTTTCGGGCACAATGCGCACGATCACCAACTTTCAGTGCGCACAACCACTGGTCGTGCGCCACTGATCGTGCGCCCTGTTTTCTATAAATATACAGCCCACGAAATTAGGTCGGACGATCATTTTGCTCCGCCGTTTTCGAGTCCTGTTCGCCTCTTCCGCCCCCAGCATCATCTTCCACCACCTGGAGGTGCTCCGGGACTATTGTTCACGCCTATCTTGAGCCCGGAGATCATCTCGGCCTCCTCCTTCATCCTATAGCTTCAAAGGAAGATTTAGCCGCCATTGCCATCAAGCAAGGGGAAGTTTGCAACCTTTACCGGATCATGAGACGAAGAAGACTGGCTCATTGGAGAGTCGTGACAGCTCTCTCTACCCCGGACGTAGTTGCGGACCGAGCTTGGACGCGGATTGACAACCCGGCGATTCCAACCGTGAATCTACAACGAGCCTTCGGATTCGGTCGATTTCTTGCCTTGTTCTTCTCTTATTGATGTGTATATGTTGTGGATCTTTATTATTATGATGAAGTAGCACTTAAACTAGTTTGTATTTCTATATATTTCATGTCTATGTGAATTGCTTTATTGTTTGAGTTGCTTGAGGTGCGCCCCATTCCATCCTCCATCCCGCTGTCACGTTCGTGTGCCGCACTAGCAATTGCTAGTGGCGTGCTTGTTGAAGAGGTGCTTGCGACCCTCATTACGTTTGCCTACTTGTCCATCCACCCTTCCGAAGTAGTGCGCTCAAGGCCTACGTAGTCTCCATCCCGCCTGGCGAAGCTTTGCATAGCGGCATTGCATAGGAGTAGTTGTAATATTTTTCTCTTTATTTTCCACAAATCAAATCCCCCGTTTCCGCAATCCATCCGACCTAAAGAACTTCAATCTCAAGTCCTTCCTCGATAGATAGCTCCACCTTACTGTTTCCTTTGAGATCGATACTTGGGGATTCATTCCCATTTTATATTACTTGAACGATCGGTACACTGCCGTTTCGTGCCTCAATCTTGCTACCGCCTATAGCGGTGTGCTAAGATTCATGCATCAAGTTTTTGGCGTTGTTGCCGGGAAACACAGACGTGTGAGTTTTCTAGAGAGGGAGAATCTGAGATTTAAGCCCTTTTCATTTGTTTATTGCATTCCTCTGTTTTATTTCTTCTTAATCTATTTTCTTGTTTTTTTTATTAGGTTGTTTAGTAAATTTTTGTAGGGTGTATTATTTTGCACAGTAGTGTTTATTCTGAATCGTTTTATCTTCACATTATGTGGGCTGCGTTTAATATTCACTGCCACTTTTGTGGAGATACATCTCATGCTAGTGATAGATGTCCAACAGGAGATAGTAACCCTAGCACTCAACGCTCAGTATATGGAGCACCGACTTCGTCTGGTACTCCACATGGTGCGCGTAAGTCCTATGGCTATTCTGCCGAGCCTCTGCCGTCATACTTCTTTTCAGCTTCAGCACCTGCTGTGCCAAAGAAGCCTATAAGGCAGTGCTTGTTTTGTCAGAGCATGGATCATGCTTTAAAGGATTGTGCTGCATTTCATCGCCAATTAGACGAGGATGACGAGCCGGATATCCGGATCGTCCCGAATCCTACTTCTGGCAGCACACCTTCAACATCTGGTTGTGTCCATTTCACCTTCAAGTTTTGAAGGGAATGATGTGGACACAGTCACCAGATGTGTGGCTGATCTAGACTATGCCACTGCAGAGCCCATCTCCCCTGTACATATATAACCATGCATAGATTTGATTCTTTGTGAGGAATCGGTGCTTGACATTTATGCAAGCATTATTCCTCCCCCTGTTGTGCATACTACATTTGTCTTTGACGACATTGTTGAGGATGTGTCGCAGGATGATGTTGGCGATCTATGTGTTATGTATGCTCCTATGGAGGAGGACAACCTTCTAGGTGAAGAGGAGCTTTCCTCAACACCGGTGGAGAAAGTCCTACTCTTGGGCATGGCCACTGTTGATCCCGCTGAACCTTGTAGCATTGATGACAATGCAAATATTATTTTACTTCCCCAACCTGATGGGAGTGAGACCGGGACCACTCCCCGCTTGATTTTTATTTAAGTCATTCTTCTTGTTTGTTTCTTGATCCCCCTTCTTCATCTGAGCATGTGCAGGTTTAGTCTTCACAGGTACTTCAGGAGGAGTTGGAGCATTATGCTCAAGTCAATGATGAGAGCATCCTCTTATGTGAGGAGGTTGATCCCCCCTCCGTAGAGGAAGCACCACTCATTGCCTTCTCCCCCTGCTGCCTCCCTGGAGATGATACCTTGCTGGGCAAGGATAGTTTTGGTGAGTTGAGTGAGGATTCCTCCTCTTCTTACTTTTTATTCCCTCTACCTATGACGAGCAGGTATTATTTATATTCGGGTAGAGGCGTGACTGTTCTATCGCCGTATCGGTACCCGCCACCGACACGCATATTAAACAGTTACATGTGCACTTTTCTTTTCATAGACCCATTAGCTAGAACTGTTTAAATTTGAATAAGTCGTGCTGGGAAAACAATAACCCCAGTAGTTATCTTAATTTTCTTGCATTTCTATTTCATCTAGTTTAGTTTAGTTAGTTGTATTTCATTTTATTCTGTATATTTTCTTTTGTCTTTGGCGGAGCTCACCCCTGCAGGTCCTTCTTCTGGATGGCGGACGTTGCAGCGTTGTCTTGGTTTACACGCCAATCTTCTGGTATGCTCACTTGCTGAGCATTGGGTACTCTCTCCCCTAGCCCTCATTTAAATTTCATGTTGATATTTTATGCTGGTTGGTTTAGTTGAAGTCTGGGGGAGAGATATTTATTTTACCCACTGCACGTGCACATCTCAGTGCATGCTAGAAGTATTTTATTTCAGTTATTTTATTTGTTCATCTTCATCGCACACCACTACACCCACTTTAGTGCGCACTCGCTTGTTTGTATGCTCCTGTATATTCAATTCTTAGTTGTGATGTAGAAATTGATGTGTTAGCCTAAAAATTGCAAGATGGAGTAACATGTTGACTCTTGTAGTGCTCTAGTTGAATACTCGTGTCTTGCCTAGGAATTTGAGTAGAATTAGTTTTTATTTATGCTTCTAATTTATAATTAGTAGATTTGCGTAGACTTTAATTTATTTTACTCAAAATGGTGAATGTGGTTGAATCTAGTGGTAGCGTGGTATTGTGTGTAGGCGAGCACGAGGTTCGTGTTGCTCGAGTCGGGAGGAAGGATTACCTTTCTCGGGGGCTAAGAACTTGCCCCAAGCGACTCTCGAAGCATGGGTGCGAATAACTTGCAAGTTGAGCGTGACATAGGCCATCTATTTGGCAAGCTTGAGCTATGTTCTACCATTCCTATACGCTAACCGTTGCTAGCCTATTTTGTGCCTACCCGATCTTTTGGTTCAGCTCCACCATACTTCACCAAGGCCTAAAAGATAATCCTATTATCGCAACCTAAAATTAAGCTAAAAGCATTTATGAATTGTAATTTTTCAATGCGGTGCGGTGATGCGACACTTCAGTGTTGATGTGGAAGTTTTAAAAATGTCTATGTGCTGAAAATTGTGCTATTAGATATGGGGATGAAAAGAAAAGAAAAAGAAAAGCAAAGTAAAAAAAAATAGATTTATATCCCCAACGTTTTAATTGAAACATCTAAATAGTATTGATTGTTGTAGGCCGTGTGCACACCCGGTTTCAAAGTCAAGTCTGGGGGTGTGTTACACGTGTATTATTTTGGCAACTTTGATTTAGCACTTTTGTGAGCTCATTTGGGTTGCGATTAGCCTTCACGTTTATCTTTGCATTCCAAACCGTAACCTAAGCCTCGTGTAAACCCAAAGTCCTATTGATTAATCTTGTGAGTTCACTAGCGCAGTGGAGAGAGTGTGACAGGGTGAGCTTATGGTTCTCGACGTTGATGGATTTCAACGGAGATAATTCCGAGTTCCGGACTTGGGTAACATTCACCTTCGCGACTTGCTTACTTTCGTACTACGCGTGACCACGAGATTCATCAACATTCCATTTTTGAGTAAAAATAAATTTCTTTTTACGCATTTACACTTTTATAAATTAACTAGCATATATAGAAACTTCTTCTAATGAATTTCTTTGCACACAAGTATGCAACTTCACATACTACTCCATGTCGCAGTTTTTTTTTTTGCTAGCTATGCTTTTCCTACTCCGTCGGATTTGCTTGCTCGGGACGCGCAAACAGGTAAGTCTAGGGGTGTGATGAGTCCCAATTATATACATATTTTTGGACTCATTCGGGCCGATTATTTAGTCAAAGCACTACACTATAGACATATTTTTCGCTCATATTTGATAGTCGTCTATTATTCCACGCTAAGTGCACTTTTAGGCCCATTTTTGTGTATTTTCATGTTTATCATTCTTATTGTCTTTCATGATGTGTTTTGTGCCACTTTCAGTGGTTTCGATCAGTGTTTATGATGGAACAGGGGTCGTGCAGGTGTTCCCGGTACAAATCTGTACAGGAACACTGCGCACGATTAATGATTCTACTGCGCACGACCACTGTTCGTGCGCCGCCGATCGTGCGCGTTCAACTGCAGCCCAAAGCTATTTTCTGAATTTGGTCGTGCGTTTTTATGCACGGTCGTGCGTTCGATCGTGCGCTTTATTATTTTCTGTAGTTTTGTTTTGCAGGTTTTCGGGCACAGCGCGCACGATCACCAACTTTCAGTGCGCACGACCACTGGTCGTGCGCCACTGATTGTGCGCCCTGTTTTCTATAAATATGCAGCCCGCGAAATTAGGTCGGACGATCATTTTGCTCCTCCATTTTTGAGTCCTGTTCGCCTCTTCCACCCACAGCATCATCTTCCTCCACCAGGAGGTGCTCCGGGACTATTCTTCACGCCTATCTTGAGCCCGGAGATCATCTCGGCCTCCTCCTTCATCCTATAGCTTCAAAGGAAGATTTAGCCGCCATTGCCATCAAGCAAGGGGAAGTTTGCAACCTTTACCAGATCGTGAGATGAAGAAGACGGGCTCATTGGAGAGTCGTGAAAGCTCTCTCTACCCCAGACGTAGTTGCGGACCGAGCTTGGACGCGGATTGAGAACCCGGCGATTCCAACCGTGAATCTACAACGAGCCTTCGGATTCGGTCGATTTCTTGCCTTGTTCTTCTCTTATTGATGTGTATATGTTGTGGATCTTTATTATTATGATGAAGTAGCACTTAAACTAGTTTGTATTTCTATATATTTCATGTCTATGTGAAATGCTTTATTGTTTGAGTTGCTTGAGGTGCGCCCCATTCCATCCTCCATACCGCCATCACGTTCGTGTGTCGCACTAGCAATTGCTAGTGGCGTGCTTGTTGAAGAGGTGCTTGCGACCCTCATTACGTTTTCTTACTCGTCCATCCGCCCTTCCGAAGTAGCGCGCTCAAGGCCTACGTAGTCTCCATCCCGCCTGGCGAAGCTTTGCATAGAGGCATTGCATAGGAGTAGTTGTAATATTTTTCTCTTTATTTTCCACAAATCAAATCCCCCGTTTCCGCAATCCTTCCGACCTAAAGAACTTCAATCTCAAGTCCTTCCTCGATAGATAGCTCCACCTTACTGTGTTCCTTTGAGATCGATACTTGGGGATTCATTCCCATTTTATATTACTTGAACGATCGGTACACTGCCGTTTCGTGCCGCAATCTTGCTACCTCATATAGCAGTGTGCTAAGATTCGCGCGTCACCCTATGCCATACTATACACACTAGCTAGGCATTATAAGGTGATAAACAGAAAAGAACAACAACTACACGAGAGTATAATAAGCGTAAGCGGAAGCATTTGGATTAAACATCTTTTAGAATTGTCCACTATCCCAGGAAAGAAACAAAAAGAGTTACGGCCTTAAGGCCTTACATTTAACAAATGTATAGAAACTCAAAACATACATCGGCACGCAGGCCGGCAATACATGAAAAGCAGAAAAGAGGCTGGCCTTCGAAGCCCAACACATCAAAAGGGCCACCGCCCTCTATTACCCTCTAGGCTCACCTGCACCTGCAACCAACATCCAATAAGAGGTAAATGAGGGTCGGCTATGAGCTGACCACAAACCGCGTAACGATCCCACCCCCCCCCCCCCCCCCCCCCCCCCGACCATCTAGCTGGCTCAGGGGCGTGTCACCGCTAACCTGCAAGCAAGCCGTACATGCAACATGTAATAATACAAAGAAAGTGCAAACTACACTACATAAGGTGAGGTTTCAAGCACAATCAATCTTCTAGATTGAGAATCAAGTAAAAGGGAACCTAGGTATGCACATGATGTTGGTTGGGTTCACCCGAAGGTTCCCCACAACCGCCTAAGCAATCGCATGAGGCTAACATAACATCAATTCATCACAAACACTCCACCCTAAGGACATAGCCTTAGGTGGGGAAAAAGAGCTTTTGGTCGGTCTAGGTAAGACACCTTCCACGAACTCTCGCATGAATCACACGGCTTACATGAGGTAGGGACCTCTCACCGATCTGCATGGAAACGGGTTCGGTTCAGCTTTGCCCGTGCTCTAACCGTCGCGATCTATCGCACGACGCGGGTACGGCTTCACCTCGGCCCGTAAGGGTTTAGCACATCAAGTGCCCACATAATTAAGCTACGCATCTAATCCTTTCACGCAGACTTAGACTTTGCGAATAACAACCAAGAAGGAGGTACAAGACCACTCCTCTTCAAATCTAGTGGCGAAGGTTTGCATTCAACCACCCAAGAAAGGGGCTTTCGTTAGGCTCTCAAAAGGCACCTAAAACTCAAGTCCCGCAACACAATAGAAGATCCCACAGAGACATTCTCTGGCACGCATTCTAGGCTTAACCTAAATGCAACGTCGCAATCCAAGCATCATCGATCTGGGCTCACGGCCACGAATAGGCTTCACACAAAATGCCTAAATCCGCACGACTACCGAATTTCTAAATGCAATATGCCGAGGACGGACACAATCGACCCGGAGTTCTGAAGAACTAGAAGAAATCCTACACTTCACCCATTTGATGAAAGGGATTCCTCATGCAAGCATAGAAAAAGGAATGAGAGGACAAAACACATCCTAAGACCGGGAGGAAGGATCGTTACCCTTGGAGCTTTCTTCTTCGCCATAGATCTGAGATTTCACTCGGATAGAAAGAACCGCAACGGGCTGCTCTTTCCAGATCTGAAAACGGCTCGCGATTCGGAGCTCCGAAGCTCCGGCAATGGCAGAAAACGTCTCCTTCTTCTTCCTCGTTGTCGCTATTTTTCCTCGGCTTCGTCTTTTTCACGCTTGAAGAAGATAAGACTTATAAGAAAAAGAGGATATATATACCCCTCTGGACAAACCCTAAGATAACCCAGAAATACATCCCAGCCCTGGGATTTAAAGCCCTGGATTTGACGGCCACGATCAAGAAGTCACGGGTCAGTTATTTCGTAAATCGCTGATTCTGTCTGCGTTCGACGAATAGCTTTAAGACTACGTTCGACGAATGGCAGTAAAGCTGCGTTCGACGAATGCTAAAAAGCCTGCGTTCGACGAACGGCTAACAAACCTGCATTCGACGGACGGCAGTAAAGCTGCGTTCAACGAACGACTGCCTGCGTTCGACGAACGGCGGCCTGCATCCGACGAACGGCTGCTAAACCTACGTTCAACGAACGGCAGTAAAGCTGCATTCGACGAACGGCGGCCTGTGTTCGACGAATGACTGCTAAACCTACGTTCGATAACGATGGCCTACATTCGACGAACGGCTGCTAAACCTGCGTTCGATGAACGGCTACCTGCGTTCGACGAACAGCGGCCTGCGTTCGATGAACGGCTGCTTGAAGGCATTGCTTGTTATTTTCTTAGAGGGGGGGTGAATAAGGGTTTTCAAAAACTTTAGATTATATTTAGAAAACTTTGGAATATTGTAATAATAAAACAAGAAGTCAAGTAAAACAAAAAGAGAGACAAGCTTTATTGATATTAAATAAGTTTTACAAAACTTGATCTCAATGGCGCTAGAGATCGGAGGCGAATAATAAGAACTCTTTTTCATTTTCTATACCGACTCGTATCCCCACGAACCGGTTGGCTTTAGCCGATCTCTCCCCAGATACGGCCTCAAGCCGTTCTAGCCAATCTATCCCCAGAAAGGCCTCGAGCACCCCCTAGACCTAACCTAGATCTAGTCGCCAACACGAGGCAAATTTCAGCCCTAAGTCCTACCCCAGACCTAGTCGCCAACACGAGGCGATTTCACTACCGTTTACAGAAAAGATATGAAATGAAAAGACAATAATGTAAAAACTTCCTCTATGTGGATCTCTTGGAGAAGTGGACGAAGGACCGCAGAGTATGATCGTAGTCGATGCGGCATTTCGTCACGATGATGACGCGTGTTGAAATCTTCTCCACGGATCTCCTTAAGGCTTTATGGAATTGTGGGAGTATCGCTCTGAATCTTCCTCTCTCTGCTGTGGCACGAAGCTCTGGAGTTTTGGATTGGAGGAGGATGATGAATCGGAGCCAAAGCATTCAATTTATAGCCTTAGCGCTACCGCCGGCGCTAGCCCGGATTAGGAAACGTTTTGCGCGGCAGGATCTTCAATCCGCGGCAACATATTGCTCCATGCCTCTTGTGCGCCATGCTACCGCCAGCGCTAGTAGCTACCGCCGGCGCTATCCTTGATTAAGAAACTTCTTGCGCGGCAGGATCTTCAATCCGCGGCAACGAGGCTTTCATTCCTTCTGTGTTCACCGATACCGTCGGCGTTATCCGCTACCGCCAGGCGTTAGCGCCTTCTATAACAGCTCCTGGAATTGCGATATTCATCGCTAGTGCCCGGTGCTAGTTGCTACCGCCGGCGCTAGTGAGCCTCTTCGAATTTTGGCCTCAATTTTGGGGGCAGTCATCATGTGTACTCCTTGAGTCATGTGGACCTAGTAAACCTGCACACTTGAACACACAAGATCAAATACACATAGGATTTGTTATTCTCAAACCTAGGAGATGCGGAAGACCATGTTCCAACAAACTCCCCCTTTTGATAATAACAAATCCATTAATGATAAATCAAAGCATTAATAAATAAGCATGATGAAACTCTACTTGTGTGTGTGTGAGAGTGATGACTTAGGAAAATTATTGATTTTAGCATTTAGAATTGCTCCCTCTAAATACATGCTCCCCCTAAGTGAATGCTCCCCTAATATGTAAGCTAACATCTTAATTTGTCATGTTGGGTTTTTGATAGCGGGTTATATTTATCATGTTAGTTCTCCCCCTTTTGCACTTTATCATGTTAGTTCTCCCCCTTTGTTATTAGCAAAAGTGGGTAGGGAAACAAAGCACTAAAAAATGTGTAAGTAAAAGATAAGGCATGATCGAGCTTTTTAAGTAAATGATAAGGAGTTTTAGACTTGTCTTTTATTGAAAATGATCAGAGTTATGACTTATTTTAGCCCTTTTGTTTGTAGTTCTCCCCCTTTTATATATCAGAGTTTAAGCAAAAAAATAATGATTTCCGCTTTAAATAAGAGTTTTAAGCCTAAAAACAATCATGATTTCCAAGTAACCAATCTACCCAGACAATATGTCAACACCCTAGCCCCGTACTAAGTGACGGATGGGCATGAGGAGCTGCAAACATGTCGTAGGTTGGGGTGTTAATCCCATATGCAAACACTAGACAAAAAACTTAACCTAGCACTCTTTCCCCCAGTGCCTTGCAAGGCCCCACTGGAACCCTCCCCGGTTAAGGACAAGACATGACTAGAGATAAGGTTATCTAATGTCTATAACCCTACGCCCCCGCTATGGTGAGAAATGAAGTCATGGATAACAATTATTAGAAACATTAAGAATTTAAATCTAATGGGAAATATCATAGCATATGGTTTTATATTTTTATTTGAATTTTTGAAATAAAACTCACATAGCTATATTGAAATTCATGAATGAATCAGAGTTTGAGTATTGCGGAAGATTTCGAAAAAGAAACATCATAATACTGAATAAGAGTTTAAGTTAAAAAGAAGATGTTTTATAAGCAATATTTCACTTATTGGAGGAGTGTTTAGAATAGAAATAGATTCAAGTGATGATGCTCACAAGATGAAAGATTTTAAATAAGTATTAAAGTGCAAGGTAAAACAATTATATGGTTATGATGCGGAAGACATATAGAAGTACAAAAAACATCTTATGGTAATCAATGATGGTTCATAAAAAATATATGAGTTCAATTTCAAAAAGAAGATGTTTTTGTAAATCATTTTGCATTTAAAATTTTTGTTTTGACAATACAGTAACCAAGCATGAAATAATCTTATCAAAAAGAGATTACTACAATGTTACTTTAATTCACAATTTCAAAACATACCAAACATTGTAGAAAGCATGCTAGGTTATCTAGTGCATTTCATAAATAAAGAGTAGTATAGAATTAGCATTAGGATCCAATACTCATGAGAAGAAGTGTTATGGAAGATAATGATGTGCATAAAAGTGTATTTTGAATAGAGTAAACAAATGTTTTTATCAAAAATATAAGTAATATGTAAAGTAAAGAGCACAATAAAACACAAATAATTTTACTTCCACTCACTTCAATGCACAAAGAAATGTACAACTACCAAGGTGCTTTGCACACACAATGCTCATCAAGACTTATCAGGGTGCAAAGTAGTGCTTGGTGGATCACATATTTTATTTTGAATTTTGAGACTTGTGATCCGGTGTACTGAAGAGAAAGTGGTTTTTCTTATTTTTGAAAGAAAGAGTTGATTTGCACAAGACACTTTATTATTCTTTCCAAGGTGCTCAACCTCACAATGCTCATTAAGACTTATCAGGAGGTTCAAGTAGTGCTTGGTGGAGTTATCTTTGTCATTTATTTTATAATTTTATTTTTTACAAAGTTCTCCGAATACACTTGTTTTGCAAATCAATAGATTTTATGAGAAAAAATATAACCACTTTTCATAATGTTTAAGAGTGCAAAAGAAGGAGTGTAGGTACGATACTTGTGCAATTTTAATTTATTTGTACTAATACAAAACATACACAAGCATTCTTAGATTAAATGCATATGTAGACAATGCCAAAAAAAGGTGAGTGAATAAATATCATTATCAACCATAAAGCATTTCTCATACTTAGAGGCATGCTAAGCTTGATCCTACACAACTTTTAAACTATAATTGATGCACATTTGAATGAATATATCAAAGCATGAAGAAAGACAATGTCCAAAGTAGTTTGAAGAGAAAAAATTGTAACATTGTAGAATTTCTAAATAGTAGATTAAATCATGCTTGATTTTACAAGAAAAAAATCATAGAGTTTTTTTTTTATAGTTTTAAAGTTTTATATTTTTGTATTTGATTTTAGCAAATAAAAGCAGATTTTTGTAATTTTTGCTTTTGTAATTTTTTTTATTTTTTTTAAAAAGATGAACTTTAAACAAAGGAAACAACAAAAGCAAACAAAGGAAAAACATAGTTTTTTGTAATTTGGTTTTCTATTTTTGTATTTGATTTTTTTTTAAAAGGAAAGAAAAACATATATGCAAAAACTAAATAGTACATATAGATCAAAATATTTTTAGGAATTTTTAGAAATTTTAAAAACACCGAAATTCGAACCTCGGCGCTAGCGCTAGCGCGGGAAACAGTAAGTGATTTTTTAGGGTTTTGAAAATTTTGATGTTGAACTTGATTAGGTGTCCCATTGGTAGTTTCATGCTGAATTTGCAGAATTTTTGAAAATGTTTTTGATGGTTAAAAATGAAGAAAATTGCATTTGTAAGCATGTTTTAACATGAAAGATCTAGGACACCTATCTCAAGTCGTGACAAACGAGATCTTGCATGAGCTATAATATAGATTATCATAATGTATGTGAATTCAAATTTTTCTAGACTTTTATCACAATTTAAAGTCACATAGTTATTTTATCGTTCAATCATATTTTATTTTGATGAGCCATCTTTTATTCTAATAACAAGCAATGCCTTCAAGCAGTCATTCGTTTTTGATGACCCATCTTTTATTTTGATGACCCATCTTTTAAAGTCACATAGTTATTTTATCGTTCAATCATATTTTATTTTGATGACCCATCATATATTATTACAATATTCCCGAGAACCGGTACTGCCTACCCTTAAGATTTCTCGAGAAGCTATATACTCCTGCATATTAATTTCTCGAGAGCTTAACTTCTGTCTTCTTATTTTTAGAGAAGTATAAGTTCTGCCTAATTGATTTCTCGAGAAATCAATTCTTCTGCTTATATAATTTATTTTTCGAGAAGTATTATTCCTGCATAATAATTTCTCGAGAGCTATAATCTCAGCCTTGTAAATTTCTCGAGAAGTATACTTCAGCCCTTTGATTTCTCGAGAAGTATACTTCCTGATTTGGAAATTGGGGTGTTACAGATCAACTAGTGAATGAAGTTTCACTTATTGCAAAGGAGACTATCCAGCTTGCTCAAAAGGAAGCACAAATCAGGGGAGCCTCTAAATGAAGATGATACTCAGCAAGAAGCAAACATGATAGATGAAGAGGAAGATGGGTCTCTAGTGTTTTCCTCAAGAAAATTGCTACCACTGGTCTTCTCCAGAAAGAGAAAAACTCATCCACAAGAGTAGAAACAATACAGGTATTCTGATGGACATTTAGTATTCTTATGAGGAACAATCTTTATTATAACTTCTCAGTAAAATACTTGAAGATATAGCTATGCAAGACAATCTTATCAATTGCAAATTTGACATGTTGATATATGCATCTGTGCAATGTTGTCATTTTATGTCATGTATATTTGTACTCTGTATAGTTGTTTGTACTAAATTTTATGTCTGAGTATGTTTGAAATCACTTAAACAAATTATAAAATTGGTAAGATAAATAGGGGGAGATTGTTGGAAAAACCCCTTATGATTTATCTAATAAATTATCTTAAAGTGATTTCATCATCTACGATGTATTACCCATATTGTATAGAGAGGGTAATCTGGTAATTAGATGTCCTAGGATATCACATTCACTTCGAGTGTCAAGACCATGTCTAAGAGAAGCACAAATTCAGTTGAGTTAAAAACTTGAGTAGAATAGAAGTTGATGCAACTTCGACTAGAAGTCAACGCAACTCTGATTGAAAGTCGAAGTAAATAAGACTGCCTATTGAAGTATCAAGTAAAGTCGACGCAACGTCGAAATGAACTCGACAAAAAAGGAAGAGCCCGTCGAAGCCATCTTAGAAGTCGACGTAACTTCGACTTCAATTTGACGCAGAAGATGAAGTTCAAATCCAAGCATTCATCTCGACATCTGAGTTTAGCCAAAGCTTAGAAGGAATTCGAAGCTGCTTCTATAAGAACTCAGAGGTGCATCGATATGAAGAATAATGAAGTCGACGCATCGTCGAATACAAAAAGAAATAGTAGGTTTTCTAATGTCCTTTTTGATCCTTCTGCAAAATCTTTCAAAGATGAAATTTGAATTACAACGGCTCATTCATTGCTAAGAACGGAATGGAGTGTTTCAGAAGAATAACAAAAAGCATTCTTGGAAGTTATTTAAATCAGATGGACGGGTTGGGAAACATAAATAGAAGGAAATACTAAATGTCTAATGGATATTTCTTAACAGGACAAAACAAAAGTGGAAAGAAAATCAAACAGTACTCGACAGAGAATAAGTATTCAGATGTAGGAAGGGAAAACATAACGAAGACATAATTCTATTTTTCTTCTTCTTCCAAAAGGGTGCTGAGATAGAAGAAGAAGAACCTCTATGTACAGATAGACAAGGTTGTTGCTTCTTCTTCATCATCATACAACAGCAAGCAAACAAGAGTACAGATATCACAAGAATCTAAATCTTATAACCCTTGCATTCATCACTATCATAAGCAAGGGTTCATCTTATATAGATCCTGAAGAATATCAAAAGCTGACAACTGCTGAAGGATTTATACAGTAGAATCATATTCTTCTTCTTCCTCTTCTTTCCTCTGTTTTTATTTTGTAACTAACAAAGAGTCTTAAGAATCCCTCTTCAAATGATTTAGTTGGTTCTAAGAGTCTCCTTATCAAAAGACTCAGTGGTTCTAAGAGTCTCCTTATCAAAAGACTCAGTGGTTCTAAGTGTCTCCTTGTTAAAAGACTCAGAGGTTCTAAGAGTCTCCTTAGCAAAAGACTCAATGGATCTGAGAGTCTCTTTATTAAAAGACTCAGGCACATTTAGTGTAATCCTACCAAGGTGGTAGAAGAGTGGACTACCCACATTTTGGGGAACCACTATAAAATTTTATGTGTCTTCTGTGTTTGCATTTCTGTGTTGTCCTCTACTTATTACTGTTTTTTGTTTATCTATGCTTATATTATTCTGAGTTGGTATTGATGAATGCATAGTTGTTAGAGTAATTTTTACTGTCTCCCAGCAGGACTTATTCAAGAAAGAAAAAAATACTAGCTTATTGGTTTAGAAAAGGAGAAGTGCATAGGTAACTCCCTTAGTTTCCATGTCGGTAACGTGTACCGATACAGTGACAAGGAAGTTATCCATCTACTTACATAAAAATACACGTGTTTCAGATGTAGCTGATACAAAATAAAGAAAGAAAAGGTGGAATCCCCTTCAGCATATAAATCATGGCTGATGGCACGGTCCATCAGAGTGTTATCATTCTATGCAAAGAAAAAAGATCAGAATTAGAAAATAACTCATGTTCCCTCACCTCTACCTGCACAGGGGAAGCAGCAATGTTGGAAAAAAAATTGACTCTGATGAGAAGGAGTTGTGGAAGAAGGCGGCTCCATCTCATCGTTGTCAGAAATAAAAATGGAATTATTATCACTAACCAGATCCTCCCGGCGAGTGGATTTGGAATGAAAATAACAAGAGGGGAGGAGGAATACTTCACCCCTATAGGATTGCCCAAATCATGGATGGTG
The DNA here is from genome assembly GCA_033032865.1 of Dactylorhiza incarnata. Classification (NCBI taxonomy): domain Eukaryota; kingdom Viridiplantae; phylum Streptophyta; class Magnoliopsida; order Asparagales; family Orchidaceae; genus Dactylorhiza; species Dactylorhiza incarnata. The sequence goes on from JAWHQI010000336.1 coordinate 1,939,256, forward strand.
TAGGAGGAGCCTTCTAGTAATAAAGAGGGAATTCCCCCTTCACTGGTGGCTGCTTCTCCTTGCACCTGGCATGATAGAGGCGAGCAATCCTACAGTGGGGTGGTTTCCAAGACAGGCGTGTCTGAAACAAAGTTGGTAAGGGGAATTACGGAGGGAAGCTCTGATAAGGAGCCCATAACACTAGAGATGGGACAGAAAAGGGGCTTCCACTAGCAGAGGGGAGGCATACCCTTCAATGATGGTAGCATTGTTCTGCTCGACAAAGGGCATAATGATGCGTGCAGTCATGAACAAATCCTGCTCAGAGGAGTAGATATTGGGGAATCTCATCATTTTAGGCTCTTCCCATGCACGAGATAACGTGCAGGGAGTAGACTTACTAACATATGGGCGATCCAATCCCAAAATGCTAATCCAAGGGGTTGACTTGTTCAATAGACACACGACGACGATCTCTAGCCTTCCACATTTAGTGCACATTAGAGGGGGAAAATCCTTGTCTGAATCATCCTGCAATTCAAACTCATCCAAAGAAAAGATAGGTACTTGCTTATTAACATTCATAGAATTTGGAGGATTTACAATAGGTTTAATAAATTTATCCTCCATGGTTTAATCCAAAAGAAGTGGGGAGGCAGGAAGAGAAAAATGCTCCACTCTGTTATTACATGGATCAATGGGCCCGCTCGTTGATGTTTCTAATGAACTCCCAAGAGAACCTTGGACAATAATGGATACATTATCGACAGCCGAAAGAGAAGCGAAAGATGGAAGAGGAGGTGTGAACATAAGCACGTGCTTATCTTCTTCCTCCATTTGCAATTTCCATTTTTCACATTCCTTCATCACATGATATGTGCTTTGACAAAACAACCACCACTTACCCATAGGTTTGGACATGGAATGGTTCCAAATTCCCGGTTGTTGTGATGCCAGTCATGGGGCAACATGTGTATAAGAGCTAAGTGCACACAAATTTCTCTTCTCACACACCTCACAACAATGAAAAAGACTTTCGCACCATTTACACTTTGGATGAGTGCACATCATGGTGTAGAATAGGATTCAACCTGACTAATTCTAAGAAGTCAATATACAAATACCTACAAATCATAGCATAATTTGAATCAAACGCAAATAATAGAAACAAATGGACAAGAATTAAAACAAACAAACAGAAATAAAATCCAAAAGAAATGTTATTAACAGATGGAAAAAGACTTCAATTTACAATCTTTTCCTTAAGAAAATTCTCACTTGTTGTGTTCCCCGGCAACGATGCCAAAAGCTTGACAGTGCAAAGGAACACACACGGCAGTGAACTGGTTGCTGTCAAGTAATAAGAAAATCAGGAGTTACCTGTTGGGTTTTTCTAGAACCATACATCAAATGTAGGCGCAGCGGAAATGAAGAGAGAAACAACCCAAAAAGACTTGGATCGGCCATGAACATTGAATCAAGAAGTTAACCAAAATGCTAGGTATGAAATTACCTTTGCGGGATTGGGTCAAATCCAACTTAGATGCTCCACGAGTTGATTCCTTTGCGGGATGGAGAGTTCTCACGTAGAATAATGTCTACGTCTCTACAGAAGTCCACACGAGCCGGGAGAACACCAAATCACGTCGCACGCAACTAGGAAGGAAGAACGACTGCACCTTGTACTTCCACGAACTGCTAGGTTCGCTCCAGGAAGAACAATCCCGACGACGATCGCCGGAGAGGAGGTCGGCGGAGGCAAACAAGACGGCGGAACGCTTCCGTCGGCTAGGGTTCGAGCGAGAACGGAACTCTTCCGTCGGCTGAATCTTCTATTCGCGTATATATCGAACCCTTAAGATTAAGTTCTATTTATAGCCAAAGTATAAACAGACCTAAAATAATCGCTATCCGCAGACCACACTTCAGAATTGGGATTTCTGTTACGATTCGTCGAGTGTTCACGGGACAATCCGACGAATCCCGACGAATCCGATCAGACGACAACGTTTGCCAAGAAAATGATCTCTGTAACAATTCGTCGAGTGTTCACGGGACAATCCGACGAATCCCGACGAATCCGATCAGATGACAACGTTTGCCGAGAAAATGATCTCTGTTACAATTCGTCGAGTGTTCACGGGACAATCCGACGAATCCCGACGAATTCTATCCGTGTAAACCCGGCGAATTCAGACAGCAACATTTGCTGGACTTCCCCCATTCTATATTTGGTGATTGGTAACATTTACCAACACAGTCAATCTACCAACTTCTCCACATGCTCTTATGTGCGACCCTGCAGGCTCATATCGCGTTGGCAGTGAGATTACATGTTTGACCACTTCTAGATCACAATGGTAACTCCAACATTACCCCAGAGTATCGATCTCACGTGGAATACGGCGAGGTGGAATTACCTATCGAGAAAAGACTTGAGATAGAAGTCTTTTAGTCGGTGTTTTATGGGGGTTTGATTTGGTTGTGAATGAAAACAAAAAGGAGAACTAAATTAACTATGCGGGTCACCGACACCGCTTCGCTCCTCCGCGGGTCGCCGACCTCCGCATCGCACCACCACGGGTCTCATGCCTCCGCATCGCACCACCGCGGGTTGTAGGCCTCTGTTTCACTCGTTGTTCCCAATGAGATATTGACCTAAAAATGGAACTCCCTGCATGTGATTCGTCTGAAATGGGGAAACAACAATTATATAGATAAACAGGATGCATGCACGGGCACCGCAAAATGCACGCCCATGCATCGTACAATACATGCCCGTGCGTGAGGTAAAATGAAGAATAAACTGTGTGTCTAGGTCCGCACATGAGCAATTACACGTGCGAGCACGGGCGTGTGGAAATCACGCACGCCCAAATTCAGATTGACCCAAAACGGCTTGGAAAGCACAAAATGACTGCACACGTGCAATTCAACGTGCGCACACTGGCGTGCAGAAATAAAATATGCCCAAATTTAGATTGAGGGGAAATGCATTGTTAGGGGAGGAAAGAGGCGCACTGGCGTGCGGAAATTCCGCACGGGCGTGCAGAAATTCCGCACAGGTGTGTGTGAGACAAAATGAACATAACCTCTCCTAAATGCACAAAAATCCATAATTGTATAAGAAATCATCCACGGAGTACAGAAATACAAATAAACATGATGTGAGCATTAATCAAACAATTCCAGAACAAGAATTGATGAAAATGCTAAGAGAAACATAGTGAAAATACTATATAAAAAGCACGTATCAATGAGCTATCTTCGATCGATGTAATATGTTGTCTCTTCTTTATAGCATAAGCAAATTTCCGAAGACTCGTCGCTCATGCAACTCATTCGCTTGTTCAGAATCCTGCCACTCAAAGAAAATGTAAACTCTGAAGCTACCGTACTAGCTTGATTGTTAGTAAATCATGGGTCATGAAGGCCATAACAGGATACATATTAACTTTATTTTTTCCACCATTCTAAAATATCAAAATTTTCTATTTTGTTTGAACTCATAAAATCTTGAAATTGTATTTTCGTATATAATCCTACATTTAAAGTAATCATAGTTCATTATTTTTTTCGAGCAACTAATTCTAAAATTTTATTTTTTAGACTCTCTTTTGTTTTGGTTCGCGTACTTTCTTCTCTAGGTCGCGATCCATATAACTGATCATAATAATTATAAAATTCGGTAAAATCATCATTAAATTTTGAAATGCTTACATTTTCAAAATACTTAAATGTTCGGTTTAAGTTTAAATTGTTATTTATTTCTTCTATAAGATTTTCTACGTCATCTACACCTATTAAATGATTTAAAGCTGCGGCGCATGAAAACATAGCTAATATTTCTTTATAATATTTTAAAAAAATATTCCATTATTTGAATTAACGGACACCAACCCTCAAATTTTTTGTAAACAATAATTTTTCTACAATTAGTACAAAATTTTCGATAACGAGTGGACTAGTCGGATAATAAACGTCAGAGAAAACATTTATTGATCTATAAAATTTTTCTAGTAAATCCATATAATCTTTTATCACATCCCAATAAGAATCTTGAAAATCATAAATTTTAGACAAACTATAAAATTCCATCAATTGTGACTTTTGTTGCACGACTCTTTTTAGCATTTTATAGGTTGAATTTCATCTTATATGCATATCAAATTCTGATTGCTTGGTCGATATGCTGATATTCAAAACTCTCAAAACATATAATGTGTTTAATTATGTCCCACGAATCGGAATTGATCCAATGATAAGTAATACATATATACGATTGTTAGTTATTTGGTGTCGACTTATCACCTAGAGGGGGGTGAATAGGTAATTCAAATTATTTTTCTTCCCCCTTTTTGGTGTACTTGTTTTCTGGTTAATAGATCTATAGATTAGAAAAACACAGCACAAAAAACACTCAAGAACTTATAGAGGTTCCTCAAGACAGGGTGTCTTGAGTAGTCATCTTTCACTCTGCACCTACCTAGCAGTGTCCTAGGCTCGGCAAACTCCTCCAATGTCTCCGGCCCTCAAGCCTTATAACTCGGACCCACAAGTCCCTGCACCCTAGGCCCGTAAGCCCCTTCATTGCACCCGAGCCCGCAAGCTCGACACTCAGGCCCTCAAGCCCTACACAGCACAAACCCACAAGTCTTGTCTGCAGCCTAGGCCCACAAGCCCCTTCACTGCACCTGAGCCCGCAAGCTTGACACGTTTGGACCCGCAAGTCCTCTGTCCTAGCCCTCAAGCCTCACAGATCTCAAGCCCTCAAGCTTGACACTCAAATATGAAAACAGATCCTACAACTTTGGCCCGCAAGCCTTTACAAATAGAGATATACAACGTAAACCTTTTCTGCCTGATGTAGATCGACTTCTTTACTCGAAGAAGATGCTTTTGATTTTCAATCTGAACGGTACAAATCTTCTTCAAGCTTCCTTGCTTTGCCGGATATTGACTGGCTGCCTTTCTTGAACGAAACTTATAAGTCGATCAGACTTGACTGCAACTTGAAGAACGCAGAATGATCATTTTTGTTCTTCCCTTCTTTCTTTCTTCACTGTTGTATTGCTAGGCAGGATACTTTTTCGTTCCTTTCTTTCTCACCACTTTTTCTAGGGCATCACTGTTCCCTTTTATAGGACGGATGAGCCGCTTAACGGTCACATATGATATCCTTTACTGACAGACGCCCATCCCTCAAGAACATGCGCTGATTGGATGATCAGGCGGCGACATTAAATGCTGACAGCGCATCCGGCTACTTTTGAATCTGTCTCGACGATATTTCCATTGTTACGACGACATGGACAATATCTCGACGACACGACTTGTCGATGTCTTGAACTGGTTTCTTCTTCAATTCTTCATCAGATAATGATATCTCGATGATACGGGACATCACTTTTGCACTCGAGCTTAAGACGTCACGAAGTCATCAAACTGATATTGGTGAGAACTCCTTGTCTGCTCATTATCGCTGAAACCACCTTATCTTGCCGACGACATAATTAATATCATGTCGACGGACTATGCTTCAGCAACTGCCTGTCTTCATATGACCTTCCTTAGTCTTCTCGACGTCACGCCTTCTTTACGACGATGTCATCGACATCAGTCTTACTTAGTCTTTCTGACGACACGGCTTCTTGTCGATGACATATGTTCTTCCTTAGCCTTATCGTCGTCAAGGCTTCTTGTTGACGATATCGTCGACATCTTTGAGTCTTCTTCTTCATCTCGACTTTCTTATATCGTCATGTATAAGTCACAACGATATCACCATTTTGCCTTGCTCTGCATGTTGTTGATGATGTGCCTGCTGTTGTCGACGATACGCTTGATCAATTTCGACGACATCAGACACAATCATTTTTCTTTGCTTTACTCATCATTTCAACGATGTGTCTATACTTGTCGACGTATGTCCAGCCTTTTTCGACGATATTATACTTAGGCAAGTTATTGAAGTACTTGACATATTATCTTATCTCTGCAAGCATGAACTATATATAACATTAAATACAATCTGCACTTATCATTGAGCTGAGCACTTCTTCAAATCAGGAACACAGTTGGGCACTGTTCTCAACAAAAATATTCCTACTTTTATGTTGCTACTTCAAACATCACTCGTCAAACTAACCCTACCGTCAAAAGTTTTAAAATAATTTATTAAGTGCTATTTTGATTGCATATAAGATTTATATGCATCACGCCTCAGTGTGGATCTACTTACCTGCTGTTATTTTGGCTGAAGCCCTCTCTCGTCCTCATTATCGTAGTGTCTGAACGGTAATTCAAGTCTGTTGACGTTCTCCATTTGCAGCTCTCATTGACGCATTTGATCATATGTCCAAATTTGCCCGCCTGCCAAAATTTGTGCTTGACTTGACTTTGGGGCTTGTTTAGACGTACACGATTTGATATGTCGGGCGAGTGTCGAGTTTCCACTGACAGTCAGCAACTTCGAATAATGTTTGCACTTCGCCTTCAATTCAGTGCCGACCCGCACTTTCTCAAAGTGCTCCCATACTGGCGCATTGAGCTTATGCTCCACAATTTCATGCACGGTGGATGTGGAGGGCGCTGACATTGAGGAGGAAGATGACATGTTTCTCACTTAATTGGAGTTTGGAGGGAGAGAACGAGTGTGAGAGTGAGAGAGAAAGAAAAGGGAGAGAGGATGAGAAAGAAAATTTTAAGAGAGAGAGGGGGGATTGTATATAGGGGGGTTATATAGATAATAAAAATTTATAATTATTTTTTTTAATTAATAACTAAAAATATAAAATATAAAAGCCTAGGCCTAGGCTGTCGTTTCCTGGCAGCATTGCTGCCAGGAAATGAGTCGTTGAATGGCTCTTTTAAAGGGCCATTCAACGGCTCTGAGAGTCGTTGATCAACGACTCCTTGGGAGTTGTTGATCAACGGTTCTATTGCCTTGGCCAGGCTTTTCCAGGTCTGGTCGAGGCTTTGCCCGGCCTGATCCCTCACCAGGCCCATGGCGCGGGCTGGTCAACAGGTTGGACACAACTATGAAATGGGGGCCTTGTTAGGCCCCTAAAGAATGGCCCGGGCCTTTCAAGCTTTTTCCGGGACGGGCCCAGGCAGGACCGACATGCTTGATTTTAATGACCACATCTATGCTCACCTATAACATTTGCATTCTGATTACGCGCTTTTTCAATTTGTGCCCAAATTTTGCAAAAAAACATCATTTTCTTGCACGTTTGCATTCATTCTCGCACCCACGCCCTTAGGACTTGAACATTTATCCATTTTCAAGCTTCCTCGCTCTTTTTCGTAGGTTTTAGATTAGCTTAAGTTACTTTTAGAATGTGATTATGGGAGTAGATATTGACTCATGTTGTGTTCCTAGTTCCGTGCACATGTTTGCAATTGAATTTTATTCTAGCGTTAACTTCTTTTTATGCTTCATAGTTTATACTTTTCTACTTTGCATCTACGATTTATATCCAATTTTTTTAGAACGCATTTTCGTCTGTAGACTTGAGTAGAAATGTGTGTAGCGGGACACTAGTTGGGTATTATCCGACTTTAACGAAAGAGTATCTTTTCTCAATGTCTAGAACTTGCCCCTAGCAATTCTCGAAGCTTATGCCTAGGCTAGTTTTAATTTTTCTGAATATGGCGTAGGCCTTTTAATGGATAGTTTGAGTCTTGCATATGTGCCTATATGAACTACCATTACATACACTCTTTGGGCATTATACCCATCCTTTGTTTCACCTCCACCTCATAATCACCAATGCTAAAAAGATTAACCTAATCTCACACTTATATTAGAGCTTAAAATCAAAATCTATTTTCTACTTTTGTTTTTAAGGAAAATTATTTTGATTTGGTGCGCGTTTAAAAAAGCTTAAAAGAAATATCTTTTGAAAATAAAATTAGAAAAGAAAAATGAAAATGAAAATAGTAAAAGAGAAAGAAAAGAAAAAAAATTGATTTGAAAAGGAGAGTTGGTGTTCGGCTAGTGTGGAAGTGACCTCATATGCATAATTCAAGTCTGGGGTGTCACTTCCCATTCCTTTTCTTTGGTAGGCTAATTTTCGATGCTAGCTTCTAATTTCTGTTTAAGTGTGATTGTTATCATCATGTTTATCTTTTGATTCACCTCACCTTAAACTCAAGCCTAACGATTCATCCTAATTCTAAGTCTTATTGATTTGTAAAATAGATCTAGTTAACGTCGCTGAGAAAATGTGACCGGACAAGCCTATGGCCATCGACATTGATGGATTTCTTTGGAGGCTACCCCATAGTCTCGGGAGCATAATACTAGGCTCAGTGGCCGCACTATATTTTTATGCAAGGTCTAGGACGATCCGATTTTCTTTTGTAGAAGTAGATATACCTAGAGATATTTCGTTTTGAAAACTATAGATATTTAGTATGCATAGAAGTTAATCCTAGCTTTATTCCTATTGCATCTTGAGCATAACTTCTCTGTATAGTCCTTACTTTCACTTTCTATTTGTTAGTTTAGACTTTTCTAACACCCAGGAGGAGAACGATTTGCTCGGGGAGAGTAATCGTTCAAGTCTGGGGGTATTTGATACGTGCTTTTTGTATCGTGTTTTTACCCTATTTTTGTTATTGTTTTCATCTATTCATGTGCTAGATATGTTCTTTTAATGCTCATATTGAGTTTATTTGGAATTCTGGACTACTTGGATGATTTTTTGTACAAGCGTGGATTTTTGTGCATGTTTAGGGGAGGTAATGTTCAATTTGGCTCACGCACGCCCGTGCGGAATTTTTGCATGAGCGTGCGCCTCTTTCTCCCATAACATACCAGTTTTCTATCAATTCAAATTTGCACGTGCATCATTTCCGCACGCGCGTGCGTGCACGTACGATAATTTTGCACGCGCATGTGTGCGCGTACGCGCACGTACATTTGTGCATGTGCGGTCATTTTGTTGGTTTTCATGCATTTGGGTCGATTCGAATTTGTGCATGCAGCTTTTTGGAATGTGCGTGCGCGCACGCGCAATTGCGCGTGCGCAATCTGGGCATCCAGATTTTCTTGTGTATCTAACCCACGCACGTGCGTTTGTTTTGCGTCGCACGCTTGTGCGCCCTGTTTTCTTATATAGCTGCTGCTTCACGATTTCAGCTAGGACTTTGTCCAGGAGTGCCATTTTTAGGTCAAAATCAACCCATGAGCTTTGGGGAGTCGCCCCCTTTGCCTCCTTCAACCACTCCCATCATTTCAAAGGAGTAGAAGGTGATTTCCAAATTACCATTGGAGTTCCAAGCTGGAGAACCTAGTGTTGAGGCGAGCAAAACCCAAAAGAAGACATGTTAGGAGGAGTTGACAACTTCTCCCTTATCGTGGACAAGGCCAAGGAAGAAGAGGAAGAGATGGTGGACCAAGACGGGCTATCCTACGATTTCAACGAGACTAGACATCCGCTACCTCCGTGCTAGGGATTGGTAACTTGTATTTTGCCCCTCTTGTTTGAAGTATTTTTAATCATATTGTTGTATACTCTAAAGCATCAACACACCATGACCATTGGGTGTAGATGTTCGTAGATGTACTTTCACTTGTGGATGGTTTGAAGTTGACTTTGTGTTGTTATTTTCTTCATGTTCTTGTGGTAATAATGTTATGATTATGCATGGATGTTAATGTGGTTGTGCGGTTGATCTTGGCTACGCCTTCGTGAGTTAGAAGAGAGCTAGCGTGAGAGAGTGGTTAGTCTCTGCAATTGCAAGGCGCAACAGTAGTGCGAAGCGGAGGAAGGCGACTCACAGAGGAGCGAAGGGGTGAAGGAGACCCGCACATTAATTTAGTTTTCATTTCTTTTGCATTAGTTGTTAGCAATCATCAAAAGCACCTGATAAAACTCCAACATAAAGACTTTAATCTTAAGTCTTTCTCGTAAGAAAACTCCACCCCGCTGTGTTCCACGTGAGATTGATACTCAGGGGGTAACTCCACATTTTAGTATTACTTATACGACATCGGTACTCTTGCCGGGACCCATCAACATAGACAAAGGGAGCCTTTTACGGAGTAGTTGTTGATGCATAGAATAATTCGACAGATGATCAGGGACGTGAGTGCATCGATGTTCAGCATAAATGTGTCAGGTGAGAATGGAGAAGGAGAAGTGTGTGAGGGGGAGAATGGAGAAAGAGAAGCAAGCAATGTAAGCTTTGGACACATACCCGGAAGGAGAGACGTCGAGGAGTGGGCGTGCGTTGAAGTAGGTGTTTCGAAAACTAGAGGTTGCCCTTGGACGGAGACCACAGACGGCCCTGGGCGCCAGTCTTGGACGCAGATGGAGGGGATGTGTGCAATGAAGTTTCAATGGATGAGCGGGCGAAGAAGATTTCTCGCGTCGATGGAGGGGATGTGTGCAATGGAGTAGAGGTTTACGAAGAAGGAAGTGAAATAAAGTTGTGAAGGATTTGACAGGACGGTGGGAAATGGCGGAAAATTGGTGGGAAATGCTGGCGGGAAATAAGAAATGACGAAATAGATATAGATTTTAAATTGAAGAGGAGGGTTATGGAGGGTAATTTTTGCAGTTCGAATGTTACCTCATGGGTGTTTTGAGTTCCTTTTATAATAAAGATGTAGAAATCGACGTAAGCCGACTTCTATTTATTCTGATGTTCCACTTATAATGTGAAGCTTTCATACAAATCGACGCATACTACATTAGCTCTTCGACGTACGTTGAATTCTTCTCAACGTACAAAGCCTTCATTCTGCGTTTTTCCTTATCTTTCCTTATTTACACATATTACATATATATAGTCTTTCTATACATTAATAAGACTTCCTAAATCTCATATTTAATCTGATATATAAAATGAAGAGTTTTTCCCAATAGATCTTGAATAAGATCGGGAAAAAAATCCAAGCTTCGTTTCTACGCGGATCTCACCTTGCTATTCGTAAGTAATGAAGGTTTGGCGTCATTGGTAGTCGGCTCTCCCATTAGTCAACAGCGGAGATGACGATTGTGTGGGAGATGGATGAAACAAAGCTCCTCTATGAGTTTCTTTTCAACACTCGTGTGGTTGGGGAAGACGATCTTGTGCATGAGATGGGTGAAGCGGGGCTTGAGAGAGGATACATGGATGCTTTAAAAAATAATGGTGGTGTTACTAGCAAACCTCATTTGGTTGCTAGCAAACCCAAAATCCCCTCAAAATTGATTTTATTACGTTATTTTGAAAAGCATTTTTCTATTACTAGCAAACCTAACCCTAAACCTATCCGCCCGCTCTCATGCTCATCGCGATTCGAAGCACTTCCGCGATTTCTGCCAGGGGCGACTCCGACGACGGCCTCCATCGACCTCAACGACGATTGCCTCCGGCGACTCCAGCCAAGGGCGGACCTCCTCTCCTCTCCTCGTCGGGCTCCATCGACTCCAGCCAAGGGCAGACCTCCTCTCCTCTCCTCGTCGGGCTCCAGCGACTCCAGCCAAGGGCGGACCTCCTCTCCTCGTCGGGCTCCGGCGACTCCAGCCAAAGGAGGACCTCCTCTCCTCTCCCAGTCGGGCTCCGACGACTCCAGCCAAGGGCGGACCTCCTCTCCTCGTCGGGCTCCGGCGACTCCAGCCAGGGTTTGTACGTTGTAATATAAATCCTCGATGATAAATCCTCTATGATTACCACACTACTAATATAAATCCTGCTAATATACACATTTTCAACTTACTGACATAAGTGTGGCAAGAACTCATTTAGAGAATGTGATGAATCTAACGTTTAATATATAGTTGTGTTGCTTCAAGGGTGAAACCCTACGAGTAATGAGTCTTGACATACTACTTTATATCATTTTTCAGGTTTATTGTAAAACACAATGACTGAAAATGCTCCGACTTTAAATCCACAAAGGAAATTATATTCCGGATTCCCTCCATGTGCAATTGGTTATTTTGAATTACAAAATTTAGTTTTTTTTTTTAATTTTTATGTTGGTTTACTAGTAACAAAAAGATTTTCAAATAGCCATTTTCAAAAATGAAGGTTTGCTAATAGTAATGATTTACTGGAAGTCAAAACGGGTTTGCTAATAACAGCACCCAAAAATAAATGTTATACATGAACGCTTAAATGGTTGATTAAATAAATGTTAAACTAAATAAATGGATGCTTAAACAAATGCCCATTCGTTATAAATGTTATAAATAATGTTAAATAATTAAATGTTATAAATAAATCAGATCAGGAAAATAATTATATTGGCAGCTGCACGAAAGACCAGGATAAATGGATGCTTAACTGTCGTTAAATTTATTTGTGGTATTTTTTAACTGTGACTAATCTTCACACCCACCACACGGAGTTTTATCACGCAACTCAATTATTTTTCTGCTTTGAATTGGACTACGAACAAAGTATTTCAAAATAATTTTTTCAATTTTTTTTGGGCGCTGCTATTAGCACCGCAGTTTTGACTATTAGCACTCAAATACTTCAAGTTTTTAGGTTTTTTTTATTATCCGCAAGCAATCGAACTCCCGACGCACGCAGCCGCTTCTCTCTCACGCGGAAACTCCCCTCGACGCCACCTCCCTTCCAGTTGGTCTCCCTCACGCCGGCGAACTGCTCCAACTCCGGCGAAACCCCCTCCATTTCCGTGGTCGCCGCCTGCCCTATCCGCAAGCAAGCGAACTCCCGACGCACGCAGCCGCTCCTCTCTCTCGCGGAAACTCCCCTCGACGCCAACTCCCTTCCAGTCGGTCTCCCTCACGCCGGGAAACTGCTCCAACTCCGGCGAAACCCCCTCCATTTCCGTGGTCGCCGCCTACCCTACTCCTCCTCGGTGGTCCCGTGAAGCATCCCGCCCGTCAGGTAAATTTCTGTCCTAATTTGGGCGTTTTCTTCTTCTTTTGGATGTATAGGGTGATTTTCTGCCTTGTTCATGATTAATACTATAGTTGTTTGTTGCACAACTGAAAGTGATTAATATGATAGTTGTCTTGTTCATGATTAATATTATAGTTGCCTTGTTCACGATTAATATTATAGTTGTTTGTTCATAATCACCTTTCTTCCTCTTCTTTTATAAAAATTTTAGGAGGATATATATGGTGATTTTGTGGATTCAATGCATTGTTTAGAGTATGTTAGTACTTCTTAGATTGTTCATGAAGTATGTTGTTATTTCTAGGTTTCTATTTTGTTGATTTTGAGAATGACACTTGAATATGAAGACACCTCATTTCTTCCTCTAATCGGTATGTGCTTTACTTAGTATTTTGTCAAAATAATTTTTGAGACATTTGCTCTTCTTGATTTTTTTTTATTACATGAAGATCCAAATGTTCCCTATGTTGTCAAAATAATTTTTAAACATCTAGTACGTATTGTAAAAATTTTGGGTTTGCAACAATATTTAAATGGGCTGTAATAATATTTTTGTTTTTTTTTATAGGTGATCCAAGGAAAGCGGAGCCAAGAATTGACAATCTACTTTTGCATGCATTTACTTTTAAAATTTTGTAATCTTTTAAGTGTTCTTTTTGGAGATGTTTTTGGAGATGTGTAACTCTCATTTAAGTGCTACTACGCTTATTTTGTTCAGTTTTTAAGATATACATGCATTGCTAATGAACATTTTCTTTATAGTGTTCTTTTTGGAGATGTTTTTATTATATTTAAAAAAACAGACAAAAAAGTGCTAATAGCAATACTGCATTGCTAATAGCAATACTGCATTGCTAATAGCAATACTGCATTGCTAATAGACATGTTGAGTGCGAATAGACAATCACTTAAAACAGCGCTTGCTAATAGCGACGAGTGCAAATAGACAAAACTGCAGTGCTAATAGCAGCGTCCTTGGGTCTAGCCATAAGTATCCGCATAGCAGCCACAACGACAATTCTGTTCGAGCCCGATCAGCTCACAAAAAGTTAAAGCTCTCCAGCAATAAAACTGCATTGCTTCGACAATAGCTATACTTCTCTATTTATGTTAGGTCTAGTCTGGCAGTCCAATTACTACGACGGACGTATGATATATTTTTTACGCGGGCGCACTATTAATTTATTTAAAAATTTTAATTCGCAAATATAGAAAAAAATATGTTTATAATATAACAACGTCACCTTTTTAATATTATATTCATAATTTGAATAATTCTTTTATATTATTTGTGTAAATATAGAGAAAGTATATATATATTTTTTAAATAATTTTTTTTACAAGACGGCTAAATATAGAAAAAATATATTTAATTATTTTACAATATATTTAATATAGAAAATATATATACACTTTTAATGAGCTTTGTTGTCTAAATATTGCATTTAGACAAACACATTTAAATATTAGTGTTATCAGGGGCGGATCCAGAGGGGGGCCCGAGGGACACGTGCACCCCATTATTTTTCAAAATTGTTAGTGGATTTGGATTCCTCTCGTCGAGACAATGAATTTTGACTACTTATATGTCAAAAACGGTGGTCAGATGAGGAAGAAACAGCTCCGATAAGATGGAAGCGTTCTCACGTCACGTAACTAGGTTGTTTTGGAATAAATATTGGCTATTCGCGGACCAAAGTTGGCTATTTGCAGACCAAAGTTGGTTATTCGCAGACCAAATTTGGCTATTCGCAGACCAAGTTCAGCTATGTGCACCCCCAAAATTAATTTTCAACATGTGATTCACGACCCTCCTACTCGCCCCGCTAGCATTTGTGTTTTGAAATTTTTTGTGCACCCTCATTTATAATTTTCTGGATCCGTCACTGAGTGTTACGATGATTTGAACACCTCTCACAAAATTTTATTAGCCTTAACATAAAGTCAACAACGACTATGCCAAGCCTGTTAAATTTTTAATATATATATATTTTATATAATATCTATAACTCTAAGAACCAAAAATAATTTTGGTGTAGTAATTTTTTTTTATTGTGAGCAGCTGGCCGCCCACACTCGATCTTATGTAGGTCCGCCCATGGGTCCAGAGCAATAAAAAGTTTTTTCGGGGTTCATGTGAGGCCAAGGCTTGGACAATTTTCTGTTCCATGAATCTCACGTCAAAATTCAAACCCAGCCTCTACGCCACGCCGAGGTCTTCAGAACGAGCCGCGAGCACCGGTTCAGATTGATCGACCTGACCCGTACGGCCCTATCTGTTTGTAATGCACCGGTACCAGCCACGTGTCTTCCTAGATGCACACGTGGGCGCCGTGTAACAGTTCCCACCTGCGCTGGGAGAACAAGATGTACACGACAGTCTAGAACTTGAGGATCCTACGGCTCTCATTCAATGATTCACACCGACGAGGAGATGAGAGGGCCCTGGGGAGGGAGAGACTCAGATTAAAAAAAATAGAATAATAATAATTCAAAAAAGGATCTCGTACGCAGTTGGGCCGTTGGTGTCTTGTTGGTGACCATCGCCCGCCATTAATGCCCCTTTCGTTATTGCTTTCGCGCTCCAGGTACAGGAAGGGGGGAGTGATCACTAATAATCTGGTCAAACGAGCCGCTGAGATTTTTGGGTATAAGCTCGAATCGAGGATCTCCTTGCTTGCATTTTTGCTTTTCTCACGCCTTAGGCTACTCTTCGTCTTGAAAACCCTTGGTGCTTTTCGTGGAATTTTACTGAGACAAGGGGATTTTTGAGAGAACATAATTGAAAATTTACGGATATTATTATGGGAGTCTGCTGGAGCACCAAAAGCAAGGCTGTGAATCCAGCCTTCAGCGCCCCATCCTCAGGTGGGTAGCTCATCTGTTCCGCATGTGTTTTAGAAAGAGGATATTATGTTATTCTTTCGTTGTTTAAAACTGATGGTTTGATCTACCTCTGGCATTTGATTTTTTGTGTGTGTAGATTATCTGTTTGTAACCTCATACTTAATTAGTATGCTTCAATACAAGAACCACATGGTTTCTGTGATCAATGTCTGATTTATTTATGTTGTGCTGATTCGTCTTCCAGGTGCTGATTCGAAGAGTAAAAGTAAGGGTTTAGGTGGGATAAGTCGAGGAAGCAGCCATACTTCTTTAGCCTCTTTATCTCTGACCCCTCGTAGTGAGGGAGAGATCCTGCAGTCAGCAAATGTTAAAAGTTTCACTTTTAATGAGCTCCGAAGCGCAACCAGAAATTTCCGGCCCGACAGTGTTTTGGGAGAGGGTGGGTTTGGTTCTGTTTTTAAGGGCTGGATTGATGAACATTCCCTCTCACCTACAAAAGCAGGGACTGGAATGGTTATTGCTGTAAAGAGGCTCAACCAGGAAGGTTTTCAGGGCCATAGAGAATGGCTGGTAAGAAACAAGCAACTGAGTGTTTGTAATCATGATTTTCATGGGAAGAGCCGTTTCATGGTCAATATTACGTTTTGGTGAACGTGGTGGTTATGAACCGTCGTTCGTGAGACCCCGATCTCACCTAAGGAACTTCATCTCCTTTTATGTTCAAAATTAGTTTTCTTTTCTTCTTGACGGTCATAACCATTGTCTTGCCAAACATGCAATCTATGACAGTGGCGTTTTTTTTTTCAAACTCACCGGAGCAAAAACGCACGCAGCGCCAAAGAGAGCTTTATCGTTTGTTATTATTTCTTGATTGCACCTGATACAAAAATGCATTTGTTTTGTTGAAATTTGCAGGCAGAAGTCAATTATCTTGGCCAGCTTCATCACCCCAACCTTGTAAAGCTGATTGGGTACTGTCTGGAGGATGATCATCGCCTTCTGGTTTACGAATATTTACCCAGAGGATCCCTTGAGAACCATCTCTTTAGAAGTAAGAACTCTATATGATTGTCACTCTATATATTTTATCTCGGATTTCCTAATGTATGAATGATTTTTTGCTTGGTGGACATGATTAAGAATGTTCTCACTAATTCTTCGGTTAATAAGGAAGAAACTTCTGCTAAAATAGACGATCAATCATTACTAAATTAGATCATTGTTGGAGCAGGAGGATCTTGTTTTCAACCACTTTCCTGGAGTCTTCGAATGTCAGTGGCACTCGGGGCAGCTAGAGGACTTGCATTTCTACATGACGCCGAAACAAGTGTCATTTATCGTGATTTTAAGACTTCCAATATACTTCTTGATACAGTATGTGAAGTCTTTTTTACCCAAATCGTATCTTTTACTTGATGAGATAATTTTGCTCATTCTCTAAAACAATCTTATTCACCCAAACAGAAGTACAAGGCCAAGCTTTCTGACTTTGGGCTGGCAAAAGATGGACCTACCGGCGATAAGAGTCATGTGTCTACTAGAATCATGGGTACATATGGATATGCAGCTCCTGAATACCTTGCCACTGGTAAGATTTTACCATTCTTTCGTCTAAAGTTTTTTGCTTCCTTCCCATTATTAGCTCTCCACTGCTTACTTTAAAGGCCTAATTGGAGCAAATATTGAGATTTGTTTTCATATGGCTAAAATGTATAAGAAAAGGATATTGATTTCATATGGCTCACATCCATTGGTAGTTTGCTATTGGTTAATCCATTTTAGTCATTGATGCAATTTCAGTTGTAGGTTGCTCCTTCTGTGTTCTTTTTTGTGTTGTTTTTTTTCATTTCATGGACACCAATGACCCATTAAAATTTCATTTCTCCTTCCTTACAGGTGTTCTTCCATGTAATTGAATAAATAAATTTAAGAAAACATTTCTAGAAGTTTTGAAGAATGATTCACCCAAATACAATTAAAAGCTAATATAGTTCGAAATAATAGTGAATGGATGAAATTGTGATAAAGCTAATAACATAAAATGAGCTGCTGATGATGAAGACTGATCCAACTTTAACTTCACTTTACTAGGTCACTTGACTGCCAAGAGCGATGTATATAGCTTTGGCGTCGTCCTTCTGGAATTGTTGTCAGGCAGACGCTCATTGGACAAGAACCGGCCATCTGGCGAGCACAATCTCGTTGAATGGGCGAGGCCTTATCTTATGAGTAAGCGAAAGATCTTCCGTGTCTTGGACAGCAGGCTTGAAGGGCAGTACTCACTCGCCGGAGCCCAGAAAACAGCTTCCCTTGCGTTGCAGTGCCTGTCTGCCGAAGGTAGGCTCCGTCCGACTATGAAGGAAGTGGTGTCTGCGCTCCAGCAGGTTCAGCCCGTTAAGGATGCTGAGAGGACAACACATGTTAAGCATGCCCAAAGTTTCAGTCATGTACCCGAGTTGGCTCAAAGGAGAGACATAGAAGGTGGATGTTTGAAGGAGACATATCCTAGACCCTCGATTTCCATGCTCAACTAGGAGTAAGTTAATGCATGGTTGAAGAATCCTTATTATTATTTAAGAAGAGTGTTTGGCGCTGTGGATGTCTTCTTTCTGTCTGCTGCCTACATTATACTTGCATATTGTATATGTTGTGATATCACATGTTCTTGTTTGGACATGTCTCGTCTTCAGTCAGTTTTTAGCATTTTCATTTGCTGGGGGCGTACATGTGAATTTTTTATGTTGGTTGAATGAGCTTTAAGTTTTCTATTGAGATAATGTATACAGGGTGGACACGAGTGTCAGCCTCACAAAGTGTACTTTATTATTGACAATTTTATCTTGGTTGAGTAATATTTAGAAGTAGGTAAGTTCCATGTGATTATATATACTATTTTTTTGTAATATTTTTATTTAAAACCTTTGTAATTATAACTGTTCCGATATTTAGGAAATCTTATTGTAACCATATATTATTTTGTATGGGTTATTATAAACTTCAGATCGTTTAGTTCTCATAATTATACATTTTCTGTATACTGAATACTCTATTTTCAAGGAATTTCAAAATCTCTCTTATTTTTACCTGATATGGTATTTACGCAGGCTAAGCCCAAGGGCCTATCTTTACCGATTAAAAATAAATGAGAGTATACTGGACATTAGAGAGTTTATATAGCATTGTGCATTTAATAAATATCTTAAGCCTGTCCTACACTTCAATTGGTTTTAAGTAGGGTGTATTTTGAGGGATGATGCCAATAAAACTTGAGTGAAGTATTGAATTCATGTGACTATATGTATGAGAGAGTATGAATTCAAGAAGTGGGTTCACACTCTAGTAGAAGAGTAATTTAGAATGACTCGGGAGAAGAACATGAGACTTGTTTGTACAAGTGTAGGAGCAGGGAGATGATTGATGAGAGAGGTGTTAATTGTGAATATATCTGATCAATGAGACAAAGGGTCCGTTTGGCACGGCGGTGGCTGCCATGAATGCGGGTGGTTATGAACTATCGTTCGTGAATGTCCGGGCTCACATAAGGAACTTAATCCACTTTTATGTTCAAAATTATTATTATTTTCTCGATGGCGGTCATAACCATTGTCATGACAAACACATATTTTATGACGGTGGTGTTTTTTTTCCAAACTCACTGGAGCAAAAACGCAGCGCCAAACGGACCCAAAGCCGTTGGTGAATAGGTGAGTGGGGACATGTTTTGCGATGCAATGATGCTTATGTTCTGGTGTGCGAGGGGTGAGATGAGATATGTCAATAGTGATGAGAAAAGGAGAGGGATTGATGTCCATCCCATATATCGTAATAAATGATGGTGATTTTGTTGGAGTTACCATTGTGATCTAGAAGTGGTCAAACATGTAATGTCACTGCCAACGCGATATGAGCCTGCAGGGTCGCACATAAGAGCATGTGGAGAAGTTGGAAGATTGACTATGTTGGTAAATGTTACCAATCACCATATTGAATGGGGGAAGTCCAGCAAATGTTGCTGTCTGAATTCGTCGGGTTTACACGGATATAATTCGTCGGATTCGTCGGGATTCGTCGGATTGTTCCGTGGAATCTCGACGAATTGTTACAGAGATCCTTAACTCGGCAAATGTTGCCGTCTGACATGATTCGTCGGATTCGTCGGGATTCGTCGGATTGTTCCGTGGAATCTCGACGAATTGTCACAGAGCATTAACTCGGCAAATGTTGCCGTCTGATGTGATTCGTCGGAATTCGTCGGATTGTCCCGTGAAAACTCGACGAATCCTGTTCCGTGGAATCCCGACGAATTGTAACAGAAGCCCCTATTTTGCTGTGTGGTCTGCGGATAGCGATTCTTCTAGAAGCTGTTTATCCTTTGGGTATAAATAGGACTTCTTTTAGGGTTCTCAGAACTTACGAAATAGAAGCCGACGAAAGGAGTTCCGCTCTCGCTCGAACCCTAGACGGAAGTGTTCCGCCGTTCTGAATCGCCTCCGCCGACTTCCTCTCCGACGATTGTCGCCGGTGTTGTTCTTCCTGAAGTGGATCTAGCAATCCGTGGAAGCGCAAGGTGTAGTCTTCTTCTCCCGGCTCGTGTGGACTGCTGTAGAGACGTAGACATTATTCTACGTGAGAACTCTTGCAAAGCCGACGAAGGCAATCTTCTTCTTGGAGCATCTAGGTTGGATTTGATCCAATCCCGCCAAAGTAATTTCAAACCTAGCATTTTGATTAACTTCTTGATTCAATATTCATGGTCGATCCGAATCTTTTGGGTTGTTTCTCTTCATTTCCGCTGCGCCTACATTTGATGTATGGTATATAGAAAAACCCAACAGTGATATCAGAGCCAGGTTAACGATCATGAATGTTGTTTCAGAAGTTAGGTTATTCCAGTACGTGCAAATCTAGGTATTTGGAAGCGTTCTAAATGTCAAGATTTCTTCTTGGAATATCACATTTGATGTGATTTTGTATGGTTTCTGGTGGTGGGATTTCAAAAATTTGGTCGGGGCTCTGCCCCTTGGACCCCGTTAGGGGCTCTGCCCCTAAGAACCCGCCAGGGGCGCGACCCCTTGGAACCCCGCCAGGAACGTCTGGGATTTCGTGGTTATTTCTAATTGTTAGAAATTGTTGTCTCCTTAGAAGTAACCGTCCCTCAAGTGGTTAATGAACCCTTGTATTGTTTTGGATTTTGAATCCAACAATGAGAGACGAGCTTGTCTGCTGCTTTAAGTCGAGTTGTCTTTGCCTTTGTCCAATGCATGTAAATCTGAAGATTTGGAAGAGTTCTAAATGTCCAGATTTAGCCCTTTAGTCTATCAAAGGTTGATAGTCTTATGTTGTGCACATAAGGAATGCATGTGGATTTTAGAAAGCTTGTTTTTCTGTTGATGTGCACTTGATCAAATGTTGATCATGGTTAAATGTTAACTTATTATTAAAAATTAAAATCCCTTCATAAAATATTAAGTGTTCGGATGCCTTCCGATGGATGACACTCTTCCTGCCTCGATCGATGAAGTGTGGGCTTGCCAAAGCAAGGTGCATTAATCTATCTTGGTAAGGGTGCGAGCGGATAAGTGTGATATCCCACTGTCGACATCGGGTCTAACTTAACTAGGTGACCTCAAAGGTTGAGTGCCTAGAGGCATAGGGTTGGCATGCACCATATGATGGATGCGAATAAGGAGTTATTCACCAGCCATACAAGAGTTGCATGATGATGCAATTGGCAAGCGTTGTCTACCTAAATAACCGCATTATGAGAGGAACGCCAAAGCGGACTCGTGGTGTTGGTGAAATACGGATCTTGTCCACTAAGAGAGTAGCTCGCATGGACTCTCCGAATTGATAGTGAGGGCTATCAATTTGAATAAAATAGTGGGAGTATTTAATTGAAGTCCAAATTAAAATAAATTGTATTTTGAAATTAAGGTGCTGATTAAATTCTGCATGAATTCTTGTAGAATTCCATGGCAAGTGGTTCACATTCCACCTTGTCCCTGAGAGCTATCCTTGAGAAGGACAAGCTTAGTGGGACAAACTATATGGACTGGTATAGGAACCAGAGAATTGTTCTCAGGCAAGAGCGAAAGCTCTACGTCTTGGAAGAAGAAGCCCCCGAGGTGCCGACCGGGAACTCGTCCCGTGTTGATAAGGATGCTTATAAGAAGTATACCGATGACGCCTTAGACGTCGAGTGCCTTATGCTTGCCACCATGAACTCTGAGCTTCAGAAGCAACACGAGAACATGGGGTGCAAGGAGATTGACGAGCACCTAAAGAAAATGTTTCAAGGGCAAGCTCGTCAAGAGAGGTTCAATGTCACGAAGGCATTATTTCAGTGCAAAATGGGAGCTCGAGACTCGGTTGGTACTCACGTACTCAAGATGATTGGGTATATAGAGAACCTGGAGAGACTGGGTTTTCCTCTGGGTCAAGAGTTGGCCACAGATCTTATCCTGCAATCGTTGCCGGATAGTTATGAGCAGTTTGTCTTGAACTACAACATGAATGAAATAGACAAGACACTGCCCGAGCTCCTAGGCATGTTGCGAACTGCCGAGATAAACATGAAGAAGGCCAAGCCTGCTAGTCCCATACTGATGGTACATAAAGGCAAGGGTAAGGCCAAGGGCTTCAAGAAGACGAAGGTGAGACCTAAGTCACATCTTGAGCCCAAATCTTCTGCGCTGAAAAAGAAGAGCACCGTGAAGGAAGGGAAATGCCACCATTGTGGCAAGGCTGGTCATTGGAGGAGGAATTGTCCTTCGTACATTGACGGTCTGCGGAAATTGAAGGGAGGTATGACTTCCGCTTCGAATATTTACGTTATAGAGATAAACCTTTCTGCTCCTTCATCTTGGGTATTGGATACCGGATGTGGTTCTCACATTTGTACAAATGTGCAGGAACTGGGAAGGAGGAGATTGCTGAGTAAAGGAGAGGTGGACCTGCGCGTCGGCAATGGAGCAAGAGTTGCTGCTGTAGCCGTAGGGGTTTACCGTCTTTCTTTGCCCAGTGGGCTTGTAATAGAACTTGATAATTGTTATTATGTTCCGGCCATAACTAGAAACATTATATCCATTTCATGCTTAGACATGATTGGATTTTCTTTTATAATTAAGAACAATTGGTGTTCTATATTTAAGAATGATGTTTGTTATGTTGTAGCTCAATTGTTTAATGGTCTTTATGTTTTGAACCTGGACCATCCGATCTATAATGTAGATAATAATAAAAGACTAAGAACAAATGACTCAAATCCTACATATCTCTGGCATTGTCGTTTGGGCCATATAAACGAGAAGCGCATATCCAAGCTCCATAAAGATGGACTATTGGACTCATTTGATTATGAATCATTCGAGCGATGCGAGTCTTGTTTGTTAGGCAAGATGACTAAAGCCCCTTTCACTGGTTATACTGAGAGGGCTGAGGATCTCTTGGGTGTTGTACATAGTGATGTATGCGGACCCATGAGTTCTATGGCTAGAGGTGGGTATTTCTACTTCGTTACATTTATTGATGATTTCAGTAGATACGGATACGTGTATCTTATGAAGTGCAAATCTGAAACTTTTGAAAAGTTCAAAGAGTTTAAGAACGAAGTGGAGAACCAATTGGATAAAAAGGTTAAAGCACTCCGATCTGATCGAGGTGGCGAATACCTGAGTCATGAGTTCTGTGATCATCTGAAAGAGTGTGGTATTGTATCACAGCTCACTCCACCTAGGACACCGCAGCATAATGGTGTGTCTGAGAGGAGAAATCGTACTCTGTTAGACATGGTACGGTCGATGATGAGTCATGCAGACTTGCCTGTTTCTTTTTGGGGTTTTGCTTTAGAGACTGCTGCAATAACACTGAATCGCGCTCCAACGAAAACGGTTCTAAAGACACCATATGAGATATGGACTGGGAAGCGTCCTAGTATGTCATTCATTAAAATTTGGGGCTATGAGGCATACGTACGACGTCAAATGCCTGACAAGCTGGAACCCAAATCAGATAAGTGTTATCTGGTGGGATATCCTAAGGAAACGAAAGGATATTACTTTTACCAACCGTCTGAGGGAAAAGTGTTTGTCGCAAGGACGGGTGTCTTCTTGGAGAAAGAGTTCTTGTCAAGAAAGACGCAAAAGGTAGAACTTGAAGAAGTTCAAGAACCACAAGTAGTGAATGAACCAGAGTTGGATTCTGAGCCAGGACTACAAGATGTTGTAGCTGGAGAACCTGCTCAAGAGACACAAGTCCTACGTAGATCTGGTAGACCAAGATTTGAGCCTGAGAGATATGGATTTCTCGTGTCTCAAATAGGTAATGTGTTGCTTATGGATCATGATGATGAACCAGCAACCTACCAATAAGCTATGAATGGACCGGACTCCGACAAATGGCTTGAGGCTATGAAATCCGAAATGGACTCCATGTACACAAACCAAGTTTGGAACTTGGTGGAACCACCTGAAAGGGTACGACCCATAGGGTGCAAGTGGGTCTTCAAGAAGAAGACCGACATGGATGGGAATGTACAGACATTCAAAGGTCGACTGGTGGCTAAGGGTTTCAAGCAAATTCATGGTGTTGACTATGATGAGACCTTTTCCCCTGTTGCCATGGTAAAGTCCATTAGGATATTGCTTGCTATTGCTGCGTATTATGACTACGAGATCTGGCAGATGGATGTCAAAATGGCTTTCCTAAATTGAAACCTCCTTGAGGAAGTGTACATGACACAACCCGAGGGTTTTGTATCCCCAAATGAAGCCACTAAAATATGCAAGCTGAATAGGTCCATCTATGGATTGAAACAGGCCTCTAGAAGTTGGAATCTTCGTTTTGATGAGAAAATCAAAGAGTTTGGTTTTGTCAAGAATGAAGATGAACCATGTGTTTACAAGCGAATCAGTGGGAGCATTGTTGTCTTCCTGATATTATATGTAGATGACATACTGCTAATCGGGAATGACATACCTACCCTGAAAGTTGTTAAGAATAACCTAGGGAACTGCTTTTCTATGAAGGACTTGGGTGAAGCGACTTACATACTCGGTATTAAGATCTATAGAGATAGATCGAAGAAGTTGCTGGGTTTGACCCAGAGTACGTACATTGAGAAGGTGTTGAAGCGGTTCAACATGCTTGAGTCCAAGAAAGGATTTTTGCCCATGTCTTATGGTGTGTAAATCTCTCTAAGGACCAGTGTCCAAAATCTTGCGAAGATAAGGACCGCATGAAGTTGATTCCATATGCTTCGGCAATTGGGTCAATCATGTATGCAATGTTATGTACTCGACCCGATGTCTCTTTTGCTTTGAGCATGACTAGCAGGTATCAGTCTGATCCTGGTGAATGTCACTGGATAGCCATAAAGAATATCCTGAAGCACTTGAGAAGGACTAAGGATGTATTCTTGGTGTATGGTGGAAAGGAAGAGCTCGTTGTAAGTGGTTACACGGATGCCAGCTTCCAAACTGATAGGGATGATTCGAAGTCTCAGTCAGGGTTTGTGTTTTGCCTGAATGGAGGAGCTGTGAGCTGGAAGAGTTCCAAGCAAGAGACAGTTGCTGATTCTACAACTGAGGACGAGTATATCGCTGCGGCAAACGCAGCGAAGGAGGCTGTATGGATTAGGAAATTCATCGGCGAGCTAGATGTAGTTCCTAGCATTGTTGGTCCCGTAGTTCTCTACTGTGATAACAATGGTGCAATTGCACAATCTAAGGAACCTAGATCCCATCAGCGCTCCAAGCACATACTTCGGCGGTTCCATCTTATTCGTGAGATTGTCGAACGAGGAGATGTGAACATTTGCAGAGTGCCGACTGAGGAGAATATTGTAGATCCACTAACAAAGCCTCTCGCGCAGAGAAAGCATGATGGTCATACTAGATCAATGGGTATACGATACCTGAGTGATCATCTCTAGTGGGAGTCTTGTGGGTTGCATGTAAAATAAATATTCTGTTGGCTGTTTATTATTTATTCATATGATGAATTGTGTACCAATTATTTCTTTTTACAATTAATGGCAAGTTCTTTTATTACGATATGCTGTTTCTATATGATAGAATAAAATTTGTGATAAATACCCTTAGAATGTTCGCTTCCATAGGACATCAAGTACGTGACTTGAATGTGAGAGCCTATGATTTCGAAGCTTCATTCTTAAAAGGTCCCTAGTCGAGGTATCATCATAGAAGCTAAGGGTGATGATGATACATTAAGACTAGCATGTGTGTTGACTGATGACCGGTTCTCACAGGTCATGATATTGTGATATCAAGTCATCACGTGGGTACTTGTTAGTGAACAAGTTGTACTGGACAGACCCAACCTGAGACTACTTTGTGGATTGTTACTTAAAAGTGTCACAAGTAGGTCTCATTTGACAATGGTGTTGTGGTCCTTTGACCTGAAGTCACAACATTCATCGAGTGAGGAAGAGCGTGCTTTGATGTCATCTAAAGTCTTCCTTGAAGAAGGTTGATGATAAGGGTGGTCATTGGGTACGTTACGAATCATTTGGGTGTTTGGGTGTGAGCAGATATGGGATTTGTCCTCTTATATAACAGGAGTTGCATCCATGGGCCCCTTGATGGAATTGGACTGGGAAATGCATGGCCATGCTTGGTAGAGTCAATATATGATATTGAGCTCACCATTCTCTGGAAGTCCGTTCTAGATCAAGAAACTTGGATTGAGCTATTATGAGGGTGACACAGTCCATGCCTCTAGTTCTTTCCGGATGTAAGGGACAAAGGGACAAAGACAACGCTGGAACATTGGTCATAAAGGCTTATGAGTTATGAACTCTTATTGCTTGGGGAGCAGTGATGCATTGCTAGATGCCGCTCATTGTTTGTGAGGTTTTTGTTTGATACTTTCAAGATCAAGTGGGAGACTGTTGGAGTTACCATTGTGATCTAGAAGTGGTCAAACATGTAATGTCACTGCCAACGCGATATGAGCCTGCAGGGTCGCACATAAGAGCATGTGGAGAAGTTGGAAGATTGACTATGTTGGTAAAGGTTACCAATCACCATATTGAATGGGGGAAGTCCAGCAAATGTTGCTGTCTGAATTCGTCGGGTTTACACGGATAGAATTCGTCGGATTCGTCGGGATTCGTCGGATTGTTCCGTGGAATCTCGACGAATTGTTACAGAGATCCTTAACTCGGCAAATGTTGCCGTCTGACATGATTCGTCGGGATTCGTCGGATTGTTCCGTGGAATCTCGACGAATTGTCACAGAGCATTAACTCGGCAAATGTTGCCGTCTGATGTGATTCGTCGGAATTCGTCGGATTGTCCCGTGAAAACTCGACGAATCCTGTTCCGTGGAATCCCGACGAATTGTAACAAAAGCCCTTATTTTGCTGTGTGGTCTGCGGATAGCGATTCTTCTAGAAGCTGTTTATCCTTTGGGTATAAATAAGACTTCTTTTAGGGTTCTCAGAACTTACGAAATAGAAGCTGACGGAAGGAGTTCCGCTCTCGCTCGAACCCTAGACGGAAGTGTTCCGCCGTTCTGAATCGCCTCCGCCGACTTCCTCTCCGACGATTGTCGCTGGTGTTGTTCTTCCTGAAGCGGATCTAGCAATCCGTGGAAGCGCAAGGTGTAGTCTTCTTCTCCCGGCTCGTGTGGACTGCTGTAGAGACGTAGACATTATTCTACGTGAGAACTCTTGCAAAGCCGACGAAGGCAATCTTCTTCTTGGAGCATCTAGGTTGGATTTGATCCAATCCCGCCAAGGTAATTTCAAACCTAGCATTTTGATTAACTTCTTGATTCAATATTCATAGTCGATCCGAATCTTTTGGGTTGTTTCTCTTCATTTCCGCTGCGCCTACATTTGATGTATGGTATATAGAAAAACCCAACAGATTTCTCAATTCAAAAAGTTTTTGACAAGTGATTATTAAATTGAACAAATATATCATTGTTGCGGGTCACTCGAGGCTCTTATGGACAGGTCGAATTGAACCGCCTCAGCTCGAGAGGGAGCCGAGCGCACAAACAGTCATAGATTGAACTAGCAGATGATAGGAAGACTTTTGAAGTGGAAAAATCTTGAAAGGGGAAACAATCACAGGGCCGGATCGGTGCCGACCAAGTTTCACTATTCTTTGGAGTATTACAAGTAGCAGTTTCTCGAGGGTGACAATCCACCGCTCGTTACAATGAGATTTCAAAGAATGCTGAAGTTGTCGGGAGCAGAACGCAAAGAAGCGCGCTCTGAAGTCGTTGAGATGACAAACACAGCAAATGGAGTTCTGGGCTCGGTGCTTGAAGCCGATTGAGATTGTCGAGTCACCTTTGAAGGGGATCTTCGAAGGTGAAGGAGATCTTCGAAGCGATCTTTAAGGGTCGTAGGAGATCTTCAAGTTGTCTTCAAGAGCCGAATGAAATCTTCGAGTTCTGAATGAGATCTTCAAGGCGATCTTCAAAGGCCAAAGAGGATCTTCGAGCACCGAAGGAGAACTCTGAACAATCTTCGAAGGAGCTCTCTCTCAAATGAAGGTCCTGGACCCTTTTTATAGCCTCTGAGGGGGCATCTTGGTAATTGCGCCACTAGGAGGTGCGGTTATTCGCACCCCACGATGGAATTTTTACTATCCGCACCCTGGTTATGCGGGATTTTACTATTCGCACCACCATGATGGGGGATTTCACTATTGGTACCCCTATGGTGGGGGGTTTTGTTGGATCTGATGGCGCCCTTAGAGGGGGGGGGGGGGGTGAGTAAGGGGTTTACTGTTTTTACAATAAACTAACAGATTTTAAAGAAACAGAGAACCTTTTTAGCATTGTTACTAACGCCTGGCGTTGACTAGTTAACGCCTGGCATTATCCCTCCAGAAAGTATTTTGGCAGAAATAAACAAAGTGATTTTACTTGCACAATTTTAAATGAAATATAAATCCAGAAAAATAGATATACTGAAAAAAGAATTTTATATATCACAAAATGATTACAAGGATAATATTTCAATAACGCTTGAAATTGAGGTGACAAGTTGAAAATCTCTTTTTTGTTCCTTCACCGGTCCTTCTCCCAAGGACCGGTTGGCAATAGCTTATCTATCCCCAGATAAGGCCTCTAGCCACCCCCTAGATCTACCCTTGACCTAGTCGCCACGCACAAGGCGGCGAATTACCCCCTAAGCCGCACAAGGACCTAGTCGCCACACGTAAGGCGGCAATTTCACTACGGTTACCAGTAAATGAAAAGATAAAGATACAAATCAGAATAAAAATACTCCCTATATTGAAGAGTGCTGAAGGAGATGTTGAAGACACGCTTTGATCATCATCGGAGTTGAAGCGAGCGTCCTTCTTCAAATTGACCGTTGCAAATCTCTTTCTCACTCATGTTCCTCAATGGTGGTGTTGGGAGTTCTCTGAATTCGGGGATGAAATGCTCTCTCAAAAGATTGGAGTGAAGGCTTCCAGAAAAGCTCAATTGAACACCGAAATTAGGTCTTTAAATAGACACGGGAGCTAACGCCTGACGTTAGCATTAACGTCAGCGTTAAACATCGTGTCTGGCAGTTGCTGAAGTCGTGCAAAAAGTCAGGAGCGTGACAGAACAAAATTTCGTCGAACGGGACTGATTTCGTCGAACACGCCTTCATCGAACGCACCCTTCGTCGAACGAAAAAACCGCAACCGTCAGGATCGTGCAAACCACCAAGGATCGTAACAGAACCAACTTTCGTCGAACAAAATCGATTTCGTCGAACGGAGCTTCACGTTCGTCGAACGCAGCTGTCGGGCGCAATGCCGTCGAGCGCAGGCTTAGTTCGTCGAACGGAGCTCCTCGTTCATCGAACGTAGCTTGTCCAGCGCAAATTCGTCGAGCGCAGGGAATTTCGTCGAACGGAGCTCCTCGTTCATCGAACGCAGGTTGTCGAGCGCAAATTCATCGAGCGCAGGAAATTTCTTCGAACGGAGCTCCTTGTTCGTCAAACGCAGGTTCCATTCGTCAAACGCAACTTCCTTCTTAACGATTTTCTTCTCAATGGAAGTTAACGCAGGGCGTGAAGAACTAACGCGGGGCGTTAGCTCTCTTTCCAGAGAATCCTCATCAAACAACATCCTGTTCATAGGGTTATTTAACAATAGTACCTGCACACTTATAAACACAAGCAAGATCAAATACATAGTGTGATTTGTTATTCTCAAACTAAGAGATGTGGAACACAAGCTCCAACAATCTCCTCCTTTTGATAATAACAAATCTACTAATAAGAAATAAAAATAGAGTAGTGTTTATAGTATATGATAAGCGTGATAATCATGCATACTCTCCCTATGTGGATACTCCCTCTACATGAATGCATGTCATAATGTACTCCCCCTTTCTAAGTTATTTCTTGAAGTTAGTCTCTTCTCCCCCTTTTGTTATTATCAAAAGGAGATAGGGATGAGTAGTAGGAATTTGTTCTTTTGTGCACTCTGTAGAGATAATTGCAACTCTTTGAAAGTGAACACAGCGAAAACAATATTTGAAGTAGATGTTTTGAATTGAAATAAGCATTGTAAATCAAATAAGTAGATGTTTTGAATTGAAATACATAAGTTGCAAATACATTTGAAATTTGGAATATTTAAAGTTAGCAAGCAATAATATATAATATCAATGGAAAATAGGTTTACAATGTAAAATAATTTGCATTTCAAGTAATCATAAATATTGTAAAGATCATGCTTTGCTATCTAGTGCATTTACTCATGATTGTAGAGAACAATGTAGGTAAGCTTTAAGTACAATTCTCATGAGTGGAAGTATTATAATTGATAATGATGTGTACAATAAATGTGTTTTGATAAATCATACAAGTGTAGAAATCAAACCACATGAAACTATGTAATGTAAGAGCATAAATTGAATTAAACAAAAACAACTTTACTTTCACAAATTTCAATGCACTATAGATTTTTTTTAATGAGAAGTGGTGAAAATTTTGTTTGCACAAGACACTTTACAATTATTTCCGAGGTGCTCAACCTCACAATGCTCATTAAGACTTATCAGGAGGTTCAAGTAGTGCTTGGTGGAGTTATCCTTGTCATTCATTTGTTGTTTTTTAGACTTAGTGACAAAGGACCCCGAATTCACTTGTTTAGCAAACATAGTTTATATTTTTGTTTTGAATTTTATTTACCACATTTCTCTAAATACAAGTGCATGAAAAACAAAGAATTCAAGAAAGAATTCAATATTGTGTAGGTAAACTGTTTATGAAATTCAAAATAAATTCTTATGCTACACAACCATGTAAAATAAGATTTAAAAACACATGTATATTAACCAAAAAGTGTAAGTGAGAAAATCATTATCAAAGATAAAAACTTTACTTGTACTTAGAGACATGTAAAAGCATTTCGACATATGTTATCTATTCTCAAACTCTTTGCACATTTGAAGATAATTAATTTTGAATTCATGATTAAATCATAACAATGTTTTTAATGAAACTTGAAGGTTTAAATTAAACATTGTAAATAATCTTGAACCAATATCTATATAATCATCCTTGAAATCAACATTTAAGCTTATAGTAATTTTTTTGTTTTTAAGTTTTGAAAGAAAACACACCAAAATACCAACACAGTTGTAAAAACACAAAAAAAAATTCTGAGCATAGAAGCTAACGCCAGGCGTTAACTTCTTAACGCCGAAACAGAACACCAATTTTTGAGTTTTTGAAAAATATTTTTCATGATACATTTGTAATATAAATAGGCCTTCATACAGTTGAAATTTCAGACATTATGGAGTCGATATGATGGCCTTTTTAGCGTGTTTTTGGTGGTTTTCCCATAGTTTTTAAATTTTTATTGATTTTTAAATTTTTTAAGAGAGAAAAAAATAAAGTACATAAAATAATTTGATAGCTTTTTATAAGGGTCAAAGTGACATTTCTAAGACACCTAATTCTAACCTAAGCATGTGAAAACGTGCATCGGGTAGAGGTTTGGTAAAAATATCGGCAAGTTGTGATTCCGTCCCTATAAAGCTAATTTTAACATGTTCCTTCTTAATATGATCTCTAATGAAATGATGTCGGACATCTATATGTTTAGATCTAGAATGATGTACGGGATTGTTTGTGAGATCTATAGCGCTCTTGTTGTCACACTTTAATTCAATGTTATTTAGATAAACACCAAAGTCTTCTAACGTTTGGGTCATCCATAATGCTTGTGCACAACAACTACCTAGTGCGATATATTCGGCCTCGGTGGTGGAGAGGGCAACATAATTCTGTTTCCTACTCGACCATGATATAAGTGAAGGGCCTATAAAATGACACATGCCACTAGTGCTTTTACGATCTAATAAACATCCCGCATAGTCCGAATCAGAAAAACCGTGTAGAATAAAACAATTATTATGAGGATACCATAAGCCTAATCTAGGTGTTCCGATTAGATATCTAAAAATACGTTTAACCGCTTTTAAATGTGATTCTTTTGAGTTAGCTTGAAATCTAGCACATAAGCAAACGGAAAACATAATATCGGGTCTAGATGCGCTTAAGTAAAGTAATGAGCCTATCATTCCTCTATATAATGTTTGATCTATTGAAATACCGGCTTCATCTTTTCCTAACTTTAGTGATGCACTCATAGGAGTATTGGCTTGCTTTAGGTTTTCAAATCCAAATCTCTTAAGAATATCATGAACATATTTAGTTTGACAAATAAATATACCATCTTGTTTTTGTGAGATTTGAAATCCTAGAAAATAAGTGAGTTCTCCTACCAAGCTCATTTCAAATTCATTTTTCATCACTAAAATAACTTCATTACATAACTCTTCATTAGAGGCTCCAAAAATGATATCATCAACATAAATTTGCAATATAATCAAATCATTATCTACATGTTTAATGAAGAGTGTATTATCCGCACTTCCCATTTTATAACCGTGTTTTATCAAAAATAATGTCAATCTATCATACCAAGCACACGACGCTTGCTTTAATCCATAAAGTGCTTTTTCTAACTTATACACATGATTAGGAAATTTTTCATTCACAAAACCGGGGGTTGTTCTACATAAACTTCTTCTTTTATAATCCCGTTTAGAAAGGCACTTTTAACATCCATTTGAAATAATAATCTTTTAAAACTCGCAAATGCAAGAAATATTCTAATTGATTCTAGACGAGCAACGGGTGCAAAAGTTTCATCAAAATCTACCCCTTCGATTTGTGAATAACCTTGTGCAACAAGTCTTGCTTTATTCCTTGTTATCCTAGAGTCACCATCTAATTTATTTTTGAAAATCCATTTGACTCCTATAACCGGATGATTAGATGGCCTCTCTACTAAATTCCAAACCTTGTTACGTTCAAATTGATTTAATTCATCATTCATAGCTATAAACCAAAATTCATCATTTAAAGCGGTTGAAACATTTTTTGGTTCTATTTCGGATATAAAACAAAGGTTTGAAAAAGACTCATGTAAAGAAGAACGAGTACTTACCACTTTTGATGGTTCTCCTATCACAAGCTCCTTTGGATTATCCTTAGTGAACTGCAATACGCTTGGAGGAACATATTATATTATCTCATTTTCTTTCTCCTCTTGTTCTACTTCTTTTTCTTCTTCTTTTTCTCCAAGTGATTCATCATCCTCATGCTCCAAAGGGGCAATAGGTTCGTCTTCATTTCCTGTATGATTAGAATCTACACAAGGAACAAACTCATCAAATCTTATATGTACAGACTCTTCAACTACTTTAGTTCTTTTATTATATATTCTATAAGCCTTACTAGTTGAAGAGTAACCAATAAAAATTCCCTCATCGCATTTTTCATCAAATTTTCCTAGTGTATCTTTAGTGTTTAAAATGAAACATTTACAACCAAACACATGAAAATAAGATACATTAGGTTTTCTTTTAAAGTAAAGCTCATAAGGTGTCAATTTTAAAACAGGATGAAGCATGACACGATAAATGATATAACATGAAGTATTAACCGCTTCGGCCCAAAATGATTTAGGCAACCCATATTCACAAAGCATAGTGCGTGCTAGCTCTTGAAGGGTTCTATTTTTCCTCTCCACTACACCAATTTGTTGTGGGGTGCGAGGAGCAGAAAATTCATGTTTAATTCCTAAATCATCACAAAAAGAAGAAAATCTATCATTTTCAAATTCTCCTCAATGATCCGAACGTATGCATTTAATCTTTAAATCAAGTTCATTTTGAATACGAATGCATAGTTTAGTAAATTCAAGGAATGCATCGGATTTGGAAGATAGAAATAATGTCCAACAAAATCTAGAGAAATCATCAATTATTACAAACGTATATTTTCTACCTCCTAGACTAGAAGTGCTAACCGGTCCAAATAAATCCATATGAATTAATGGAAGAGGTCTAGTGGTAGAAATTACATTTTTGCTCTTAAAAGAATTTTTTGAAAATTTTCCTTTTTGGCAAGGCGTACAAAGAGAAGATAAATTTCCATTAAGCATAGGTAATCCCTTAAATTAATTTATCTTTTGATAATTTCAAAATGAGCTTGGTGCTAGAATGACCAAGGCGCCTATGCCAAAATTCTAATTCTTCATTTTTAGAAATAAAACATTTTAAAGAAGAATTTGAAAGATCATTAAAGGTAATCATATAAACATTAAGCATCCTAGGTGCGATGAGTAAGACATCATTTGTTTTAGAATTTATAATTTTATAAAGATTTGTAGATGATTCAAATAATACATTTAAACCCTTATCACATAATTGACTAATTGAAATTAGATTATGTTTTAAACCATGTACATATAAAACATTTGAGATTGAGAAGGAATCGTTACCCACTGTACCGATGCCCATGATCCTTCCTTTACCGTTGTCACCAAATGTCACCATCCCTCCTTTCTTCATCTCAAGGCTTAGGAACTTTGCTTTGTTTCCCGTCATGTGTTTGGAGCATCCCGAATCCAAATACCACACGTCTTGTTTGTCCTTAGCCTGCCAACATACCTAAAAACGAGATGAGAGTAAAGATCCGGATACATAAGAGGTTCCTCCCATAGAATAGGTGGAAACCTTAGGCACCCAGATTTGCTTTATAGCATTACGACATTTTTTCTTACAAGAGTTTGAGGTGTGTCCAAATAAATGACATTTGACACACGCTATAAAGGGGATGGGACCCTTTTTGAAGATTTGGGTAAGCTCTTGCTAGAATATGAGGTAACATTTAAGTTCTTAAAATCATTATTACCAGAATTAATTTTTCTGGAATTATGGCTAACGCTGGCGTTAGTAGTTAACGCCTCGCGATAGCTTCCAAAACTATATCCAAGGCCTAATTTGTCATTCCCATGGCATTGGTTGGCCAAGATCATGTCCAGAGATCTTTGTCCAACTCCGAATTTTTTAATAGCCAAATTTAAATCATGAATACGAGCTTTGAGAGTGGTGTTTTCTGTTACTAACATAACGCACCGATTCGCAAAGCTTTTATTTCCATCCTCTATTTGAGAAAGAGAGGTTTTTAAAGTTCTTTCCAAATCCCCATTCTCCTTAGTAAGAAGTTCATTAGTGGAGTGGGATTTAGAAATAGCTTCTTCAAATTCTTTCACTCTTGCCATGGAGTGATTGCACTCTTGGCAAGATACCTTTTCTTTCCCCAATTGTTTAGATAATTTTTTATTTTCTTTTAACAAAAGTTTATTTTCATAATTTAGAAGATCAATATCTTGTAAACTTTTATCAAAAAATTTGCATGTTTGTAAATATTCAATATATAAATCATCATAAGAA
Organism: Dactylorhiza incarnata; assembly: GCA_033032865.1. NCBI lineage: Eukaryota > Viridiplantae > Streptophyta > Magnoliopsida > Asparagales > Orchidaceae > Dactylorhiza > Dactylorhiza incarnata. Next base: position 1,974,755 of record JAWHQI010000336.1, read on the forward strand.
GTAGGGAGAATTACCTCAGTGTCGCTTTGGACACTGCATTCATCTTCGGATATCTTGTTACTCTTTTCCATTAGGCACATGTTTACCTCTTCTTCATCACTAGTGGATGAGCCTCTTGAAACCTCGGAGGAGGAGTCATCCCATGTAGCCGCTTTTAGGACCTTCTTCTTCTCATTTCCCTTGTGCCCTTTTTCTTTACGCTCTTTCAGATATTTTGGGCACTTGCTCCGAATATGTCCGGTCTTTCTACAATAGTAGCACTCCGGTGGTGGTCATTCATCATCGTCCTCATCGCTATCTCTCTCTTTCTTTGATGAAGATCCCTTTTTGATGAAATATTTCGGGAAGGTGTTTCTCCTTTCCAGATTCTTCATGAACCTTTTGAACTTCTTCACAAAAGGGCTCTCCTCGTCCTCTTCATCATCATCATCTTCATTTGCCTCCTTCTTTGACTTTAAGGCTAAACTCTTCTTCTTTGGCTCCAAGTTGTACTCTTGTTGTTGAATTTTGAGTTCAACCTCATGGGTTTTGAGGTTCCCAATAAGGCTCTCAATTTGGAGCTTTTTCAAGTCGTGCGACTCCGAGATAGCCGTCAACTTTGGATTGATCTTTGGAGGGAGAGACCTTAGAATTTTTCACACCAAGTCGCCGTTGGAGAACACCTTTCCAAGCACTTTTTAGTCGTTGACGATTTTGGTGAACCTTGTGTACATAGAATCCACGTCTTCATCCGTCTCCATCCGAAATTTCTCATACTCGGATTCAAGTTGGAAGAGCTTTGAATCCTTCACCTGCGAAGTGCCTTCATGAGTAATTTCTAAAAGATTCCAAATATCATAAGCTGTTTCGCAAGCACAAGTTCTATTAAATTCTATTCTATCCAAAGCACAAAATAACGCATTCATTGCTTTAGCGTTATTCTTACATCTCAACTTATCATTGTCATCCCATCTATCTCTAGGTTTTTCCATAATGACTTCTCCAACAACAAATGTTGGTGGAGAATAACTTTGTTCTACTATACCCCAAATGTCATTATCTAAAGCAGTTAAAAAATAACGCATTCTAGTTTTCCTATAATTATAATCAGTTCCAGTAAATAGTGGAGGTCTACTTATCCCTTGACCCTCCAAAAAGGCATGATCGTGATGCGCCATTATTCCCGGTTGTGAGACCGTTTTGGAATAACCTATCCTCTAATACCAAGTGTTGGATCTGATGGCGCCCTTAGAGGGGGGGGGGGGTGAATAAGGTGTTTACTGTTTTTACAATAAATGATAGATTTTAAAGAAACAAAAATCCTTTTTAGCACTGTTGCTAATGCCCGGCGTTGACTAGTTAACGCCTGGCGTTATCGCTCCAGAAAGTATTTTGGCAGAAATAAACAAAGTGATTTTACTTGCATAATTTTAAATGAAATATAAATCCAGAAAATAGATATACTGAAAAAGGAATTTTATATATCACAAAATGATTACAAGGATAATATTTCAATAACGCTTGAAATTGAGGCGACAAGTTGAAAATCTCTTTTTTGTTCCTTCACCGGTCCTTCTCCCAAGGACCGGTTGGCTATAACCTATCTATCCCCAGATAAGGCCTCTAGCCACCCCCTAGATCTACCCTTGACCTAGTCGCCACGCAACGGCAACATCGCCAAAATGTTTCGGCAACGGCGCCAAAAACTTGATACGCGGAGAATGGTTCTATACGCAAGTGCACGTGTCGATCAAGTAATAAAGAGTGAATAGAGATCGTTCCCACGGAGAAGTGACTATTCTAAGGTTCGCAAATACTAGCTACACCGTTTCTTTAAAATTCAAGTGAACCAAATTAGGTGATTTTGTTTGCGGATATATAATTTCTTAATCAAAGATTTAAACTAAGGATACTATTCAAAATAACTTTCGAAATATATGTCGGAGAAAATAATCTTGTATAATGATTTCCTACGATGATTGTGATGAAAATTCGAATACCTAATACTTTATTTGAATGCTTTACGAGTTTCTTTCAACAGATTAAACGGAGACAACCGTATCTCTCGATATCAGAGATCTCAATATCCTAGATTCCCTTAGTTATCTCTAACATAAGAGAGGTGAAGAATATTGTGCAAAATAGCAACCGTAGTCGCAAGCCAAAAAAGGAAATCTCTTTCACTTTCCTCCACTATGTTGGATCGTATGACGCCCTTAGAGGGGGGGGGGGGGGGGGTGAATAAGGGTGTGTTTAAATTTGTAATTTTTTCCTTAATAATTTTAGACAAATTTACTTTAATAAAAAGTTACTTAAAAATAATTTTAAACCAATGCAATTTTTGTATAACACCAAACACAAATTTCTAAGATAAAGATTTAAGCACACAAATTTGCAATTAGTGAAAGGATCATAATTTTATATATCATGAAATTTGCATACAAATAAAAATGATCTTAACAATGCTTAAGATCAAGGCACAATTATGATAATAAAAATACAATAATTTTGGTTTACCAATCCTTCTCCCAAGGATCGGAAGGCTATCGCTTGTCTCTCCCAAGATCAAGCCCAAACCTATCCTCTAGATCTTCCCAACATCTAGACGTAGCGCACAAGGCCACGATTTCCCACCAAGCCACGCAAGGACTTGGACGCTCCGCACAAGGAAGCGATTTTCCCCTAAGCCGCGCAAGGACTTAGACGCCGCACGCAAGACGACGAGTTCTTTCCCAATACAAAATGAAATATGAGTAAATGAAAATACAATATGAAAAAGACAACTCCCTAGAAATTCAGATCTCTGAATGGATTGTTGAAGCCTCGAGATGATCGTTGATGTAGAAGCGCGCCCGATCTCGTCTTCAATCTTCAATCCTTCTTTGCACAAATGGGAGTTGAGGAGGTTCTGGAGCTCTCTGGTTCGTATGCACTCAGGAAGGGACTGGAATTCTCAAAAGCTTAGAATGCACGAACCAAAGGAACCATTTTATAGAATTTCACTGTCGCCTGGGCGACAGTGACTGTCGGAATCTTCCGACAGCGCTAAACTGCCGCTGTCGTGTCGTCGAGCCGTCGTGCGGGCAGTTGCTGGAATCGTGGAGCTGTCGCCTGGGCGACATCGATGTCGGATTTCCGACAGCGCAAAACCGCCGCTGTCGTGGGTGAAGTCGTGGGCAGTTGATGTAACCGCTGAGCTATCGCCTGGGCGACATCTCTGTCGGATTTCCGACAGCTCAAAAACTGCCGATCGCTGTTGTAACCTCTCTGCTGTCGCCTGGGCGACAGTGGCTGTCAGAATTTTCCGACAGTGAAATTTTCCCACTATCAATTTTTGCTCCAAGAGAAATGTGAATATTGCATACCTGTTATCTGCACACCATTAACAAAAATAGAATCAAATACAAACAGGACTTTGTTATTATCAAACCGGAGGAGTGCGAAACGCATGCTCCAACACACTAGAATGAGATTATGAAACACATACACCCCTTCTCTTTCGACCCTCGAAGTGATGCGTAAAATAAAGAAATTTGGATTAAAGATTTACAACGCTCCTCTCTCGACTCTTGCGGTGTAAAAAGATAGATATTCTCCTAGCACTACGCCCCTCCTCTCTCGACTCTCGGAGCGCAATAGTAGATAAAATTCATTACCCAAGATTTCAACAATAAGTTCATAACTCAATAAAGAACACTCATCAAACATTCATAAAAGTTAAGTAGAAAACTTCGTCAAAACAACCGTAGTACTTTCACCATACAAGATCAATGAAAATTAGTTCATGACAACGGAGGAGAACAAACAAATAGGAGCGATCTTACAGAACATGATGTCGGAATTTCGGATCCCTTCTTCTTCTTCAAAAATCGCCCAAACCCTAGATCTCCTCCTCCTTCTCCTTTTCAAAAATGACAAAAGATCCATTTTCTCTCTCCATATTCCTCTATATAGTCGTGCTTCCCTCTTAGGAAACTCCAATGGCCGAATAGATGCCTCCTTTCACATCTGTAACCGCCGATTTGCGTGAAATTCGGAATTTAAAATCTCAGATTTTCGCCAATAAGTCATGACTTATTTTCAGAAAGTCATGACTTATTCTCTGAAAGTCATGACTTATTTTCCTGCTTCCATTTCCTGCTCGAAATCAGCATTAAGGTTGTTGACGAATTATTGTGGCATGACTTTAAAAACTGTGAAGCTTCTCCAATATGACGTTAACTTCCTTTGCACTTTGCCTTCGACTCATCAAGATAATTTCTTTGAAATTTCTACAGTAAAATCATGTGAAAATAGCGATAATATTCAAGTTTGACCAAAATAGTAGATAGTTTAGATTTAATCCATTTAAACTTGTATTTATCAATCAAAATGAATACTTTGGTCAAAATAATGGATGAAAATAACTTCTATTTGAGAAGTTATCACCAAGCACAAGGCGGCGAATTACGCCCTAAGACGCACAAGGACTTAGTCGCCACACGCAAGGCGACGATTTCACTACGGTTACAAGTAAATGAAAAGATAAAGATACAAATCAGAATAAAAGACTCCCTATATTGAAGAGTGCTGAAGGAGATGGCTAAGACACGCTTTGATCATCATCGGAGTTGAAGCGAGCATCCTTCTTCAAATTGACCGTTGCAAATCTCCTTCTCACTCTTGTTCCTCAATGGTGGTGTCGGGAGTTCTCTGAATTCGGGGATGAAATGCTCTCTCAAAAGATTGGAGTGAAGGCTTCCAGAAAAGCTCAATTGAACACCGAAATCAGGTATTTAAATAGACACGGGAGCTAACGCCTGGCGTTAGCGTTAACGCCAACGTTAAGCATCGTGTCTGGCAGTTGCTGAACTCATGCAAAAAGTCGGGAGCGTGACTGTTGAAACCGGAAACCGGTCTCTTTGAGTTCGGACCCACTGGGGGGTGTAGCCGGCGCTTACTTCTCTCTCACCAAACCCTCCCGACGGTGGATGGGATAATTAGAACAGACCCAAGGCTGTAGCGAGGAGGTCCCGCCACACACCCGGAAGATCTTAGAGAGCTTACCCTCCCAAACCAATGCTCAGCCGGGCACCTTGGAGGGCACTAGCAACCAACCAAAATTTGCCTGGAGGAGAGGATTCTCTCTTTTTCCCCCTTCTCCAAGGTGCCCTTAAGGGTCTATTTATAGATTCTCTAGACTGGCCTGCAAATAGCATGAATCCGCCTTTTGGTTTTACTAACCGCACCCCAAAATGGTCTGCTAACAGCGTAACACCGCTGTTCTGAAGGGCTATTGGAAGCCCACAAGGGGTATTTAGGTCATTTCCTCCTGGAAGCCTTTGGGGGCGAGTGGTCTGTGAGGGCACCACTCGCCAGACTCCTTTCTCGCCCCGTTCGACCGGGTGAGTGCCCGCGCGCGAGATGCTCAGCCTGCTTACGCTCGTCGAGTGCTCCCCCGCACACGTCGAACGCTCCTGGGCTCTGGGCGAGTGGTCCGCGAAGGCGCCACTCGCAGGTCTCCTCGCCAATTGCTTGCCCTCATTCGCCCACACCCCTCACCGTCGCGCAGATGCTCTGAGAGTGGGACCACACTCGCCCTGTGGTTCGCCCTTTCCCTTGGCCTGGGTAAATGGTCCGTTGGGCTCGACTCATGCCCCTTGGTCCCTCCTTTCGGGTCCGGGGGCCCACTCGGCGAATACGGGGTTGTACAGTGACAGAACAAAATTTCGTCGTACGGGACTGATTTCGTCGAACACGCCTTCGTCAAACGCACCCTTCGTTGAACGAAAAAACCGCAACCGTCAGGATCGTCCAAACCGCCAAGGATCATGACAGAACCAACTTTCGTCGAACAGAATCGATTTCGTCGAACGGAGCTTCACGTTCATCGAACGCAGCTGTTGGGCGCAATGTCATCGAGCGCAGGCTCAGTTCGTCGAACAGAGCTCCTCGTTCGTCGAATGCAGCTTGTCCAGCTCAAATTCGTCGAGCGCAGGGAATTTCATCGAACGGAGCTCCTCGTTCGTCGAACACAGGTTGTCGAGCGCAAATTCGTCGAGCGCAGGAAAATTTGTCGAACGGAGCTCCTCGTTCATCGAACGCAGATTCCATTCGTCGAATGCAGCTTCCTTCTTAGCTGTTTTCTTCTCAATGGAAGTTAACGCGGGGCGTGAAGAACTAACGCGGGGCGTTAGCTCTCTTTCCAGATAATCCTCATCAAACAGCATCCTGTTCATAGGGTTATTTAACAATAGTACTTGCACACTTATAAACACAAGCAAGATCAAATACATAGTGTGATTTGTTATTCTCAAACTAAGAGATGTGGAACACAAGCTCCAATAGGTTTTACTATTTGTACCCCATTGTGAGAGATTTTACTATTTGCACCCCCACGGTGTGAGATTTTACTATTCGTACCTCCATGGCCGGGAGGAAACGATGGGTTTCGGGAGGCGACGAGCAATTGTGCAGCGTTAGGAGATGAGTGTCTGACTTCTTCAAATAGGGGGAGATTGTTGAGAACCTTACCTACAATGTTCCTGATTTGAAGAAGTCCTCAAATCAAAGATAAATACACTTTGTATTTGACATATTTACTTTAGAATATTACTTTCAGGTACTAGACAGTGCAAGTCTAACATAGGGCTAGACTTAATGTCGTTATACATAGTTTTGCCAATGTAATCCTTCATTGTGCAAAACACCATGTCGACCTATGATCCAGACTATATTAGACTTGTCACTAACTCATTATCATCGGGAATAAAGGTCTAACAAGTGAGCTAAAGCAAAGGATTTTGGTTGAGAAGATCATAAATTCACTAAGTCAAATATCGTCTTGGAAAGCCTAAAAGTCATCGAGTAAAGGTCTCGATATCGTCTTGAAGACCTTAAGCTCCAAGATGATATCGTCTTGAAGACTCTCAACTACACACATATCGTCTTGTCTAAAAGAAGAAGGTTTATCTCTAAATATCTTCTTTGTAATATACTATCCAAGAAGATACCGTCTTGACAATGTGTAACACCCTCCCTGTTACATAACATATATTAGTAGGTCCAGCCGGGACCCCACGCCATATGAAACAAACACAAGAGTGTGTTACTTTATTAGCATTAAACAGTTAAGAATATAACCATCTCAGCACAAAGAGTCGTACAACAGAAGCATTTAATTTAAGATAAAACCAGTTCATACATTGTCCACACTAGCAACTAGAAATGAAATACATCAAGTTATTTACAAGGTTTGTTCACAACATGTTTATAATAAAGGTGACTTCCAAACATCGGCATGCAGGCCGACCACACATGAAAACGATAAACAAATCAACTCGGCCTTCGAGGGCCAGCTTCGCACAGCACAACACAGCAGCAGGGGCTTCAGCCCGCTATTTCCCGCTAGCCTCATGATGAGTCCCAATTATATACACTTTTATGGACTCATCTGGGCCGATTTTATAGTCTTTGCACCACACTTTAGGCATGTTTTCGTACCTATTTACATTCATATTTGTTATTCCATGCTAGGTGCACTATTAAGCCCATTTCGGTGTGCAATTGCATTCCTTGTTATTGGGGGTAAGCACATTGTGCTCCCCTTCCCTTCTTTTATGTATTTCTGTGCTGGACGTGTATTCCCAGCTGGTATATCTTGTTTGCAGGTGACCTGATCATCTCGTTTTCCCCCAAAAGTAATTTCTGCGCATATCGCACGGTCGTGCGTTTCCTTGACGCACGGTCTGTGCGGTCGTGCGTTTGTGTCTGGGAAGAAAATGGAGCGTCGGAGTTTACTCGTGCGTTTTAACGCACGGGCGAATTCGCCCGTGCATGAGTAAACTGCACGGTTGATGCGATATTTCGGCAAGTGCACCGGTCTCGCAAGTAATAAAGTTTGGGAATAGGATCCCCGAGTGTCGGTCTCTTGAGGAATGCAGGTTGTGTGAACGAATCGCGTTGTGTGAATATTGTTACACAAGCGTAAACAAACACACAAAGGGGGGGGGGGGGGGGGGTTGGTTGGGTTTTCCTACTCTTAACAACAATGAAGGAAATGCGGGTCGAAAGCACCGCTTCGCAAGGCGAGATGGATGCAACGGCCGCGATGCCGTGCTTCGTGAGGCGGATGGAGTGTGCTCTAGTGCGGGAAGGCGAGGGTCGCAAACACCTCTTCACAAACGCCGTTAGCTCTTGCTAATGCGGATCGAACACCTTGAGTGCGTGAATGAGTGAGTGGATGAGTGGAGGCGAAGCGATTCACAAGCAAGTAATGATGAAAAGAGAAGAAACATTCATTTCATTTAAACCAAACATCATGATATTCAAGTTTAAAAGATTCAAAGATTACAACGAAGGAGAGAGGAAAGAGATAACCAATGGATGAAGACTAGCGGCCGTTCACGGCCGGAATGGTAGTTTGTCAAGCTACCACCGGACTCGGGCGGACTGTGCTTCCGGTGTAGAGAAACTGTCACGATCTCTCTACGTGGTTCCGTCGTCTTCTACCTCAGGATTCCTCTTCTTCTCCCCGGACTGGAGTGGAAAACAGCTGCTTGAGGGCTTGCGGATGGTGGAGAATGCTCCCGGACAATGGAGAAATACTTGGAATGGTTGGAGAGGACTTCCCCTTGCGTAGGAGATGAAGTGTAGGTGTCCAGGAATGGAAATCGCCGGCGTACGGACTGCCACCCGCGCTCTCGGCGGCTCCCCCCTGCCCTAAAAGCGGAACAGGCATATATATAGGTGCTGGAATGAATACTGCGCACGGTCATTGGCGCACGACCAATGGTCGTGCGCACTGGAGTTCTGCGATCGTGCGCGCTGCCTGGGCGGAGCCTGAAATGAAAGAAATTTATAAAATACATGTTCGCATGACCAGTGGCGCACAACCAGTGGTCGTGCGCGATAGAGCCAGTGATCGTGCGCAACGGAACGTAAGTGGTCGTGCGATAAGCAAGACAGAACTCATAAAATGGGCGTTAAGTGCGCACGATTAGTGGTCGTGCGATAAGCAACCCAAGTGAGCTAACGGAACGCTGCACCACACAAAACCAAAAACAATGCTCGTGTGACACACCCCCAGACTTATCATGAAAACTAGGTGTGCACACGACCTACTTCACAATTACCAACAGATTTTCTATTTAGCTCGGAAGGATTTCTTTACGACATATTTCTTTTTCAGATTTTTTTTTTCTTTTAACAACATACTTTTCTTCTTTTACTTATCCTCCGGTTGGTTCAAATTCAGCAAAATAAAACGTGTTTTTCTTCATAACGCACAAGTTCCAAACATCACACAAATTGAGAATTATGAGCGCAGTTAAACAGCAATTTGGTTGCGGGCGTAGGATAAGCTTCGGGATTTGGTGGATGAAGAGGAGCTGAACAAACGAGTGGTAGGCACAATTTTGGCTTGCAAGGGTGAGCGAAAAGGACATGGAACGACAAGGCTCAAACTAGCCAAAAGGTGGCCTACATCACGTTTAACTCGACGAGTCGCTCTCGCCCATGCTTCGAGAGTCGCTTGGGGCAAGTTCTTAGCCCACGAGAAAGGTAAACCTTCCTCCCGACTCGAGCAACACACGACTAGTGCTCGTACACACACAACACCGGGTTATCACCAATTTCGTTCACATTCACCATTTGAGTATAACAAATCTAAAACTACGCAAAAAATACTAATCATAAATTAAACGCATAGAAATAATCTAGTTTTACTCAAATGCTACTGCAGCATGCGGGTGCGACTAGAACACTGCTCGAGTCAACATCGCACTCCAAATAGTAATTCCTAAGCTAACATCAAGTTTTTCGGCGATACATCATGTTGATTCGTTCCCTGGCAACGGCGCCAAAAACTTGATGCGATATTTCGGCAAGTGCACCGGTCGCGCAAGTAATAAAGTTTGGTAATAGGATCCCCGAGTGTCGGTCTCTTGAGGAATGCAGGTTGGGTGAACGAATCGCGTTGTGTGACTATTGTTACACAAGCGTAAACAAACACACAAAGGGGGGGTTTTGGTTGGGTTTTCCTACTCTTAACAACAATGAAGGAAATGTGGGTCGAAAGCACCGCTTCGCAAGGCGAGATGGATGCAACGGCCGCGATGCCGTGCTTCGTGAGGCGGATGGAGCGTGCTCTAGTGCGGGAAGGCGAGGGTCGCAAACACCTCTTCACAAACGCCGTTAGCTCTTGCTAACGCGGATCGAACACCTTGAGTGCGTGAATGAGTGAGTGGATGAGTGGAGGCGAAGCGATTCACAAGCAAGTAATGATGAAAAGAGAAGAAACATTCATTTCATTTAAACCAAACATCATGATATTCAAGTTTAAAAGATTCAAAGATTACAACGAAGGAGAGAGGAAAGAGATAACCAATGGATGAAGACTAGCGGTCATTCACGGCCGGAATGGTAGTTTGTCAAGCAACCTCCGGACTCGGGCGGACTGTGCTTCCGGTGTAGAGAAACTGTCACGATCTCTCTATGTGGTTCCGTCGTCTTCTACCTCAGGATTCCTCTTCTTCTCCCCGGACTGGAGTGGAAAACAGCTGCTTGAGGGCTTGCGGATGGTGGAGAATGCTCCCGGACAATGGAGAAATACTTGGAATGGTTGGAGAGGACTTCCCCTTGTGTAGGAGATGAAGTGGAGGTGTCCAGGAATGGAAATCGCCGGCGTACGGACTGCCACTCGCGCTCTCGGCGGCTCCCTCCTGCCCTAAAAGCGGAACAGGCATATATATAGGCGCTGGAATGAATACTGCGCACGGTCATTGGCGCACGACCAGTGGTCGTGCGCACTGGAGTTCTGCGATCGTGCGCGCTGCCTGGGCGGAGCCTGAAATGAAATAAATTTATAAAATACATGTTCGCACGACCAGTGGCGCACGACCAGTGGTCGTGCGCACTATCGTAAGTGGTCGTGTGATAAGCAAGACAGAACTCATAAAATAGGCGTTAAGTGCGCACGATCAGTGGCGCACGACCAGTGGTCATGCGCGATAGAGCCAGTGATCGTGCGCAGTGTTCCTGTGCAGAATTGTACCGGGAACACCTGCACGACTCCTGTTCCAGCATACAACACCAGTCTAGCCACTAAAGGTGGCACTTGACACTGCATGAAAACTAGTAACGAAGATGAACAAGAAATAACACCAAAACGGGCCTAGAAGTGCACTTAGCATGGAGTATTAAATAGGAATGAAAACATGTCTAAAGTGAAGTGCAAAGACTAGAAAATCGGCCCAGATGAGTCCATAAATGTGTATATAATTGGGACTCATCAACGGTCGACCTGTATCTCTGTGATTTCAGAGCGTCGGATTTTACCCGCGCGTTTGAACGCACGGGCAGCGTTGGTCGTGCGTGAACAAATCGCACGGGCGGCGCAGCGTCTTCTCCAAGCCATTTTTATCCGTTAATATCGCACGGTCTGCGCACGGTCATGCGTTCGACCGTGCGTGACCATTTTCTGACAGAATTTCTATTTAAGCCGCAGGTCTTGCCCTATTCCAGAGATCGACCTTTTTTCCCGCTCCCAGATTTCCAGTTCCGCGCCCTTTTCGCCGTCCATCGCCGCACACCTTCGGGAGGAGCTCCGACCGCCATTCTCTTGCAAATCTCAAGCCGGAGCATCCTCTAGGCCTCCTCCATTGATCGTGCACCTCCAAAGCTCTATTTTGAGGGATTTCCTGCTGCATATATGAAGTTCTCCGGTGAGATCGTGACCAGAGAAGATTGACGGAGAAGACGGGTATAATAGAAGAAGGTGACAGCTCTTCCGGACCCTGGACGACAGTTGGAGCCCGAGCCCGGACGAGGATTGACAACCCTATATTCCGGTCGTGAACCTCCGATGAGTCTCCGTGCTTTGGTTGTAATCTAAACCCCCTTTATACTGTAGTATTGTTTTCTTTTATATTTTGGGTGTATGAACAATGTTTGCTTAAACCTTATTATGTTATTTTTGTATTTCATGTTTATGTGAAATTGATATGTGTGGTTTATGCAAGTGAGGAGCGCCCCATTCCATCCTCCATCCCGCCATCACGTTCGTGTGCCGCACTAGCAATTGCTAGTGGCGTGCTTGTCGACGAGGTGCTTGCGACCCTCATCCGTATGCCTACTCTTCCATCCGCCTAGCGAAGCGTGGCATAGCGGCCCGTGTAATCCATTCGCCTAACAAAGCAGCGCGCTCAAGGCCTGCACAGTTCGATTCCGCTTGCCTACTCGTCCATCCGCCCTTGCGATGCAGTGCGCTCAAGACCTGCCTAGTCTCCATCCCGCCAAGCGAAGCATTGCATAGCGGCATTGCATAGGAGTAGTTATAGTTGTTTTTCTTTATTTTCCACAAACCAAATCACCCACTTTCGCACCCATCCGACTAAAGGACTTCAATCTCAAGTCCTTCCTTAAAAGTAAACTCCACCTTACTGTGTTCCTTCGAGATTCGATACTCGGGGATTACTCCTCGTTTTATATTACTTGAACGATCGGTACACTGCCGTTTCGTGCCGCAGTCTAGCTACCGCCTATAGCGGTGTGCGAGATTTGCGCCATCAATTTTTGGTGCCGTTGCCGGGGAACACAGACGTGTGAGTTTGCTGTAGAGGGAGACAAGAGATAGTAGTTCTTCTAGTGTGTATAGTCTCTTTATTATTTTTTGTTTGCTTTTTAATTATATAGTGTTTGTTATTATTTCTTCCTCTTCTGTTTTTAAAGTTTTAGGCAAGTTTAATCCAAGGAGTTTTATTAGTTTGTGTAAATTTCCTTGCAAGGAATTTCAGCTTTGTTATCTGCTTTAATTATCAAAAATGTCTTCATGGGATATTTCTCCTAGCACTTACGACATGATGGTCTATTATATAGACCAAATGAAGGAGTTAAATGCTAGGCAATGTAGGAACTTTGTTTGCTTGTTGTGTTGAGGAGAGGGTCATGAATTGAAGGACTGTCCGAGTCTTTTCAATCCTGACCGCTGCTCCTCCACTCATGACAACATTGTCCCTATCACACATTCTTCACCCATGGAGGCAATCGTGCCCTCTATCCCCGAGTTTATCTCGTGCATGGACTCCTCACTCCCTGTGTATGGCTTCACTCCTAGTGATGATGATCACTCATCTGTTGGCCAACAAGGAGAGGAATGGGAGCTCCTAGATGCACCTGAGTGGGATGAGGAAAGTATTCTCTCCATCGAGGAGGCTTTAGCAGATCTTTTTGCGGAGGAACCAAATCTTTTTGTTCCTCCAGTTTCTTTGCAAGATTTTTCTACACACATTCTTTATGATCCTATAGAAGTGAAGGAGTTGGTGACTCGGAGGCACCAACTCTATTGTGAAGTCAATCTCTCGCTGAGGTGGTGCCCCAGGAAGATCTTTCGGAAACACATCAGGATACTCCACAATAACAGCAACGTCACTCAAACTGGGATGAGGCTTTGCAGCTCACATTAGCACAAAACACAATTCTGCACCTTGCCGAACTGCCTTGACTACTTGGACATCAGACATCAATGTCTTGCTCGATCCTCGTAAACTAGCAAATATAGTCGTACGTTCGGTATTCCGCCCTAGTGTGACATCCTTAGAAGTGCAATCAATGTAGGCCTGCTGCACCGACAACCAGTCCATACCAAAGATCACATCGAACTCCGAAAGCGGCAGTATCAATGCTTCCAAATCAAAATCTTGACTTCCAATTCACACCTTGACATCACAACCTCGAACCTCACGCATTGAGCAGCCCTTGGGCAACATCACATCTAATCGTCCCTTTCTAAATGACGAAGGCACCCCAAGCTGTTATATGAAGGCCTCTGATAAAAAAGAATGCGAAGCACCCGCATCAAACAACGCTCTCGCCGGAGAATTAAATATTAGGACAAAGCCTAATATTCACAAATAGGGTATACAGGCAATCGCGCACAAGGTATAAAAGACATAATGCCAGAAAATCTATATACCAAATCATACCTGTCACAACGTCGCTTTGCTTCATGGTCTCTTGCTGGCCAAGATTATATACCCGGTTGAGCTGGAGTGTAGTGGGATGCAGACAACTCTGCTGCCTTCCCTTTCTTTATCGCATAAGCCGCAACTGCCTTTTTACCGCCACGACAGTCACGTGCAATGTGGCCCACCTTACCACAATTATAACAAGTGACTGGGCCTCGCCCAGTCACCAACTTAGACTTCTGCATGATTCTACGACGCCCAGATTTGGAAGAGCCCGGTACTTTGAACTCTGCCTTCGGAGAACCACTACGACAGTCTCAAGCTATATGTCCCACCTTTCCGCAAGTGAAACACGTAAGGGGGACCTGTGTAGTCGTACTTCCCGTAACACCAGGAGGAGCCGGGTCCATCCATCTACACTTCCTCTTGTTCTTTGTCGTGCGTTGCACACACGTCATAACTCCTTCCAGCGATCTTGCTGCGTTCACTAAGACGTGGAAGCCAAGTAACATTGGTCCTGCAAGTGCTATCCGCAAGTCATCTCGCAGACCGTTGTAGAACTTATTAACCTTGGTCTCCTCATCTTCCCATAAAGACCTGTCATACCAACTCAGACGGATGAACTCAACCAAGTACTCATCCACTGTGTGCTCTCCCTGTTCTAGGTGTAGAGGCTGGTTCTGAATTGGCCTCCTTGGTTGTGCAGATCGCGCTGCAACAACTACTTCGGCGACCATTCTAATCGCTTTTGCAGAAAGATGGTGTGTAGACACACTACTCTCTAACGTGTGTCGTGATTGGGATTGCCCCGCACCACTCATCGTCACCTAAAATCATGTCAGACATAACTAGTGACAAATCGCACAATAACATAGCAAGTAAGGAACACGTAGGTTCCACAAGCATGCTAAAACATATATATATAATTCATTCCTAAGTGGACATTCTGGTTATTTAAGTGAGTTAACCGGTGACGCGCACACGTGCTCACCGCCCCTTAAAAGAATTCGACCACGAATTCAGACGGAAAGGGAACGAGACCCGTAGCTGATACCAATTTGTAACACCCTCCCTGTTACATAGCATCTAGCAGTAGGTCCGACCGGGACCCCACGCCATATGAAACAAATACAAGAGTGTGTTACTTAATTAGCATTAAACAGTTAAGAATATAACCATCTCAGCACAAAGAGTCGTACAACGGAAGCATTTAATTTCAGATAAAACCAGTTCATACATAGTCCACACTAGCAACTAGAAATGAAATACAGCAAGTTATTTACAAGGATTGTTCACAACATGTTTATAATAAAGGTGGCTTCCAAACATCGGCACGCAGGCCGGCCACACATGAAAACGATAAACAAATCAACTCGGCCTTCGAGGGCCAGCTCCGCACAGCACAACACAGCAGCAGGGGCTTCAGGCCGCTATTTCCCGCTACCCTCGCCAGGACCTGTACAAACAAATCCACCAAGCGGTGGGAAAATAAGTAACCGGTCAGCTTTAGCAAACCCAGGCTTATAACGACCCCACCCCATGCTCGGGGCGGTGGTGCTCCTTCCCTGCAGGAAAGCAACAACAATATATATTTCACAGGTGCTTCTAAGCACCGCATTGAAACATTTATCACATGGTGACATCAAGTCACACTCTTTCAAGTCCTAGGTGATACCAAGTCACACGCTTTCAAGTCACACACGCTTTGTGCACTCTCGGCATGCCAGCCACAAGTCCTTTTTCAAATTGGGTTTACACTATGAGCTACGACCGTCAAGGCTAGCATTACCTTACGGTTTCTAATCCCACAATGCCCCAGGTGAACACGGAGGAGCGACCTCATCACCAACTAGCTATGGGACGGGTTCGGTTCAGCTTGTGCCCGCGCTCATAAATGTCAGGATTCACCTACGCCTGACACGGGTGCAGTTTCCCCTTGTGCCCGTTAAACTATAACCTCACAGGGTCATCACCTCAGCTTTAGGGGAGAGGTCTAAACACGATAAGTAAACTCAATGATTACTGTCTCCGGCGTTAGTTCTTAACGCTGGGCGTTATCCCTTAACGCTGGGCGTTACTCTTAACGCTGGGCGTTAGCTCATTTCCGGGTAATTTCTGGGCAATACCTCTAGAACTCACTACAGAACGTCTCAGTACTCAGAACCCGAAAAACATAACATATGGCGCTACCGCCAACGTTAGCTCTAACGCCTGGCGTTAACGAACAGAACATCAAGCAACATCACCAATCTAGACCAACCTGTTCAGATGGGCTTCACACAACATGCCTATGTCTGTACTACCATTTCGGACTCTATATGCAAATTTTGTTGGGATAACATCAACCCACCAGAAGAATCCATCTACTAATTAGTAGAAATCTTCCATAGCATGCAAATCAAAGGATGCACATGTCCAAAGATGAAGGGAGGATAATCGTTACCCTTGGTGCCTGTTTCGGTGCCATAGAACCGAAAGGAAATCGGCTAGAATCTTTTGAAACAACTTCCTCTCTTCTGAATCGTTCGATGGCACAAATACGCAAGCAATCTCCTCCACGGATTTTCACTCGGCACAACCTACGGCTAGCCAAAAGAGACTTCCTTCCTTCTGGTCACGACTTCTCTGCCTTTGGAAAGAGCTTGGAATCAGAATTTAGAAGGGAAAAGGAACTTGGCTGCCTTATATATTTTTCTTAGCTAACGCAGGCGTTAGCACTTAACACGGGCGTTAGCTCCTAAGGCGGTGGCCGAACTTATCATCCTCATGCTCATGCTTCAAAGGGGAAATAGGTTCGTCTTCATTTCCTGTATGATTAGAATCTACACAAGGAACAAACTCATCAAATCTTACATGTATAGAGTCTTCAACTACTTTAGTTTTTTTATTATATATTCTATAAGCCTTGCTAGTTGAAGAGTAACCAATGAAAATTCCCTCATCGCATTTTTCATCAAATTTTCCTAGTGCTTCTTTAGTGTTTAAGATGAAACATTTACAACCAAACACATGAAAATAAGATACATTAGGTTTTCTTTTAAAGTAAAGCTCATAAGGTGTCAACTTTAAAATAGGACGAAGCATGACACGATTAATGATATAACATGAAGTATTAACCGCTTCGGCCCAAAATGATTTAGGCAACCCATATTCACAAAGCATAGTGCGTGCTAGCTCTTGAAGGGTTCTATTTTTCCTCTCCACTACACAATTTTGTTGTGCGGTGCAAGGAGCGGAAAATTCATGTATAATTCCTAAATCATCACAAAAAGAAGAAAATCTATCATTTTCAAATTCTCCTCCATGATCCGAATGTATGCATTTAATCTTTAAATCAAGTTCATTTTGAATACGAATGCATAGTTTAGTAAATTCAAGGAATGCATCGAATTTGGAAGATATAAATAATGTCCAACAAAATCTAGAATAATCATCAATTATTACAAAAGTATATTTTCTACCTCCTAGACTAAAAGTGCTAACCGGTCCAAATAAATCCTTATGAATTAATTGAAGAGTTCTAGTGGCAGAAATTATATTTTTGCTTTTAAAAGAATTTTTTTCAAATTTTCCTTTTTGGCAAGGCGTACAAAGAGAAGATAAATTTCCATTAAGCATAGGTAATCCCTTAATTAATTTATCTTTTGATAATTTCAAAATAAGCTTGGTGCTAGAGTGACCAAGGCGTCTATGCCAAAGTTGTAATTCTTCATTTTTAGAAATAAAGCATTTTAAAGAAGAATTTGAAAGATCATTAAAAGCAATCATATAAACATTATGCATCCTAGGTGCGGTGAGTACAACATCATTTGTTTTAGAATTTATAATTTTTCAAAGATTTGTAGATGATTCAAATAATACATTTAAGCCTATATCATATAATTGACTAATTGAAATTAAATTATATTTTAAACCATATACAAATAAAACATTTGAGATTGAAAAAGAACATTACCCACTGTGTCGATGCCCATGATCCTTCCTTTTTCGTTGTCACCAAATGTGACCATCCCTCCTTTCTTCATCTCAAGGCTAAAGAACTTTGCATTGTTTCCCGTCATGTGTTTGGAGCATCCCGAGTCCAAATACCACACGTCCTTTTTGTCCTTAGCCTGCCAACATACCTAAAAAGGAGATGAGAGTAAAAATCCAGATACCCAAGAGGTTCCTCCCATAGAATAGGTGGAAACCTTAGGCACCCAGATTTGCTTTATAGCACTACCGCCCTTTTTCTTACAAGAGTTTGAGGTGTGTCCAAATAAATGACATTTGGCACACGATATAAAAGGAGATGAGACCCTTTTTGAAGTTTTGGATAAACTCTTGTTGGAAAATGAGGTAACATTTGAATCTTTGGATTTATTATTAACAGAATTAATTTTTCTGGAATTATAGCTAACGCTGGCGTTAGGAGTTAACACCTGGCGATAGCTTCCAGAACCATATCCAAGGCCATATTTGGCACTTCCATGGCATTGGTTGGCCAAGATCATGTCGAGAGATCTTTGCCCAACTCCAAACTTCCTAATAGACAAATTTAAAATCATGAATACGAGCTTTAAGAGCGGTGTTTTCCGTTACCAACATAACGCACCGATTCGCAAAACTCTTCTTCCCATCCTCTATTTGAGAAAGAAAGGTTAATAAAGTTCTTTCCAAATCCCCCTTCTCCTTAGTAAGAAGTTCAATAGTGGAGTGGGATTTAGAAAGAGCTTCTTCAAGTTTTTTCACTTTTGCCAAGGAGTGATTGCACTCTTGGCAAGATACCTTTTCTTTCCCTAATTGCTTAGATAATTTTTTGTTTTCCTTTAACAAAAGTTTATTTTTAGAATTTAGAAGATCAATATCTTTTAAACTTTTTTCAAAGAATTTGCAAGTTTGTAAATACTCAATATATAAATCATCATAAGAAGTAGGGAGAGTTACCTCAGTGTCGCTTTGGACACTGCTTTCATCCTCGGATGTCTTGTCACTTTTTCCCATAAGGCACATATTTGCCTCTTCTTCATCGCAAGTGGTTGAGCTGCTTGAATCCTCAGAGGAGGAGTCATCCCATGTAGCCGCTTTTAGGACCTTCTTCTTCTCTTTTCCCTTGTGACCTTTTTCTTTACGCTCTTTCAGATATTTTTGGCACTGGCTCTGAATATGTCCGGTCTTTCTACAATGGTAGCACTCCGGTGGTGGTCGTTCATCATCGTCCTCGTCGCTACCTCTCTCTTTCTTCGATGAAGATCCTTTTTTGACGAAATATTTCCGGAAGGTGTTTCTCCTTTCCGGATTCTTCATGAACCTTTTAAACTTCTTCACAAAAAGCCTCTCCTCGTCCTCTTCATCATCGTCTCCATTTGCCTCCTTTTTTAAGGCCAAACTCTTCTTCTTTGGCTCCAAGTTGTACTCTTGTTGTTGAATTTTGAGTTCAACCTCATGGGTCTTTAGATTCCCAATGAGGCTCTTAATTTGGAGCTTCTTCAAATCGTGCGACTTCGAGATAGCCGTCACCATTGGATTGAACTTTGGAGGGAGAGACCTTAAAATTTTTCTCACCAAGTCGCCGTTGGAGAACACCTTTCCAAGTACTTTTGAGTCGTTAATGATCTTGGTGAACCATGTGTACATTGAATCTACGTCTTCATCCGCTTCCATCCAAAATTTCTCATATTCAGATTCAAGTTGGAAGAGCTTTGAATCCTTAACCTGCGAAGTACCTTCATGAGTAATTTATAAAAAAATCCATATATCATAAGCTGTTTTGCAAGCACAAGTTCTATTAAATTCCGTTCTATCCAAAACACAAAATAACGCATTCATTGCTTTAGCGTTATTCTTACATCTCAACTTATCATTGTCATCCTATCTATCTCTGGTTTTTCCATAGTGACATCTCCAACAACAAATGTTGGTGGAGAGTAACTTTGTTCTACCATACCCCAAACGTCATTATCTAAAGCAGTTAAAAAACAACGCATTCTAGTTCTCCAATAATTATAATCAATTCCGATAAATAGTGGAGGTCTACCAATCCCTTCACCCTCAGCGAAAGCATGATCATTATGCGCCATTATTCTCGGTTGTGAAACTGTTTTGGAATAACCTTGCTCTGATACCAAGTGTTGGATCTGATGGCGCCCTTAGAGGGGGGGGGGGGGGGGGGGGATGAATAAGGGGTTAACTGTTTTTGGAATAAACTTACAGATTTTAATTAACAGAAAGATTTTCACAGAAATATTCAAAATGATTTTCTTTATGAAATATAATTCCAGAAAAATTAGATATACTGAAAAAGAATTTTATATATCACAAAAATGATTACAAGGATAAAATTTCAATAACGCTTGAAATTGGAGGCGACAACTTGAAAATCTCTTTTTGTTTCTTCATCGGTCCTTCTCCCAAGGACCGGTTGGCTATAGCCTATCTATCCCCAGATAAGGCCACTAGCCACCCCTAGATCTACCCTTGACCTAGTCGCCATGCACAAGGCGGCGAATTACCCCCTAAGCCACACAAGGACCTAGTCACCACACACAAGGCTGCGAATTACTACCGTTATAAGAAAATATAAAAGGATAAAGATAAAATTAGAACAAATGACTCCCTAGAATGAAGAGCACCGAAGGAGATGTTGAAGATACGCCATAACCACGTCGGAGTTGAAGTGAGCGTCCTTCTTCAAATTTGCCATTGGAAATCTCCTTCTCACTCTTGTTCCTCAATGTTGGTGTTGAGAGTTCTCTCTGAATTCTGAATGAAATGCTCTCTCAGATATCTGGAATGAAGGCTTCAATGCATCTCCCCTTGAACAAACGAAATCAGGTCTTTAAATAGACACAGGAGCTAACGCGCGGCGTTAAGAGTTAACGCCAGCGTTAAGCATCATGTACGACAGTTGCTAAAATCGTGCAAACCATCGGGATCGTGGCAGATCGTCGAACGACATCAAATTTTGTCGAACGCAATTTTGTTGAACGCAACTTCATCAAACGCAAGTTCATTTCATCGAGCGTCATCAAATTCATCAAACGTAAGTTCGTCAAGCGCAATTTCGTCGAACGTCATCAAATTCGTCGAACGCAATTTTGTCAAGTGCAATTTCGTCGAACGGTATCTCCTTTCGTCGAATGCAGTTTCGTCGACCGGCATCTCATTTCGTCGAACGGCTAGCGCCCAGCATTAAGACCTAACGCCTGGCATTATCTCTGGCTTCTCGATGGATTCGTTCTCGACGGTTTCCTTCTCAACGGTTGTTAATGTGGGGCGTTAACAACTAACGCGAGCATTAACTCTCTTTTCAGAGAATCTTCATCAATCAGCATCCTGTTCATAGGGTTATATAACTATAGTACCTACACACTATAGACACAAGCAAGATCAAATACATAGTGTGATTTGTTATTTCTCAAACTAAGAGAAGTGGAACACAAGCTCCAACATAAAGGTGGTGGGTCTTCGGTATTGACGGTCGTTCAAACCGATGTCGATACGCTGACTCGGCAAGTGTGGATTTGCACTTAGACAAGAAAGTCTGGTGGTCCAGCCAGTAAGAGTACGCAGTGTTGGAACAACCCTATTACTGATTTGGGCTAGGATCACTATCTGTTGACTAGGACTAAGTTTGACCCCATTATATAGTCTAAGGGTCAAGGTTTTAGGCTGCTAGAACTTAAGGAAAATATTAAGTTTCTGCGTTCGACGAACTCCAAACTACGTTCGACGAACTCCATCCTGAGTTCGACTAACGGCGTGCTTCAGGTCGACGAATCAAGTTTAATTCTCAGTTCGACGAACTTCACATTGAGTTCGACGAACTCCTTTCTATGTTCGACGAATTAGCTTCTCAACTCGACGAACTTAGTTCTCCATCCAGTCTATCAGATTTATCTCTTCAGTTCGACGAACTTCAGTTTGAGATCGATGAACTCAGCTCTGCACTCGAGGAATAAGTAACAAGATGTTCAGATCGACGGAATTCATTCTCAGATCGACGAACTCAGTTCTTCCAGACAGATTTAGCAGATTATCTCTCACTTAGACGAACTCCAGCTTGAGATCGACGAACTCCCGCTTGTGTTTGACGAATTTATTCAGGTCGATGAACTCCAGATTCAGTTCGACGAACTCAACATTTAGTTCGACAAACTCAGTTCTCAGATCGATGAAATTTCTCCTCAGCTTCATTATTTCAGAAGGATCAGTTTTATTCTATTCTCTGAACTCAGATCGACTATCAGCAACAGACCTATTTTATTATTCCAGATAAGTCAAGGATTTTATCCTTCCTTTTATTTATTCCTTTCCATTGTCTTCTCTCGAGAAAGTAGCCGTTTGGCTTATTGGAAAAGGATACATTTATTGAAAAGGAAAAAGAGTTAAAGATTTGCTTGCAGTTCCAAGAAATAATCCTCCTGATTATTCAATTCCTTATTCAGAAGATTTGATTTTCAAATCAGTCAGATTATCTCTAAGAAAAAGGAAGAAAAAGATTTACAGTATTACAGCAGCAAGATAGAAAGAAGAAAAGAGAATACAGTCAAGAAAAATACAGAAAGCAGAAAAGAAAAAGCATTTCAGATCTTTATCCTCAACATCAACCCTTTCATTCTCTGAGAACATCAACAAGATCATAATCTCAGTTTTCTGCTGCAAGTTCTAAATCTTCAAGAGCAACAATAATCTGAGAAACATTGTCTCTCAGATTCATCAGCTATCAAGGAAGATATCTCTTTCAAGTGAAAGCTCCATCCTCTTAATGTCAACCATTTCTATCAGACAGGGGGAGCTTTACAACATCAAATCCACTAGTCTTCTCTCAGCTTGTTGACAGAGAAGAACTGCATAACCCTCTTTATCCCATCTTGTACAGGGTTCTAACTCCCTTCAAAAGCTAACCCTTTGGTGGCAGGGCACCTGATCAAAAACCTGTGGTTGGTGGCAGGGCACCTGATCAAAAACCTGTGGTTGGTGTTTGGGCACCTGATCAAAAATCCATTGGTGATAGGGCACCTGATCAAAAACCTAGTGGATTCCTACCAAGGGTGGTAGAAGAGTAGATGTACCCAGGTTGATTGGGGAACTGCTATAGATCCTTGTGTCTTCCGTGTTTGTGTTTATTTTTCTGTACTGTGTTGTGTGATCTCTTTGTGTTTTGTTTTTATAACTCACTCTGTTATACACATATAAATATCACTATTTTAATTCCGCTATAAAATAAGTTAAAAACCTTTTAATACTCTATTCACCCCCCTCTAGAGTAAATCTAAGATCTAACCTCACTTTCAACTTCTATCAGAGGTTACTTTCAATTGGTATCAGAGGTTGGTTGATTGTTTACAGGCTAACACCTGAATCCAAAGATCAATCAGATTTTAAATTCCTCTAGAGTTTTATTTTTCTACAAACTCATGGCACAGAACAAAGAATACTCAAGCACAAGACCTCCTATGTGCAATCTAAATAAGTTTGTATTATGTAAGGCAAGGATCATACTATATATGAACTCTATTGATAAAGATATTTTCAATGTTATTTTGACAGGACCTCCTACTCCTACAGCAACAACAAGTGCTGAAGCAACAACAAGTGCTGAAGCAACAACAAACAATAATGCTGTTCCACCTCCTGAGTGGACAGATGCTCAAAAGAAACAAAGAAGTGCAGATGCCAAAGCAATGAATATCTTGGCACAGATAATGTCTGATGACATTTTTCAAAAGGTTGTGGAATGCACCTCAGCCAGGGATATTTGGATTTCCCTCAACAACATGGTTGAAGGATCTGCAGATGAAAGAAAAGATAGAAGATCTCATCTCATCTCCCAATATGAGAACTTCAAGAAGGGAGAAAATGAAACAGTTGCTTATATGTACAACAGACTCAGCCTCATAATCACTGAGTTGAAGACTTTGGACAAAGTGATCTCAATCACTGAAGTAAATGATAAGATCTTAATGTGCTTCCCCAGCACATGGGACTCTAGGATCTGGCCAATCAAGGAAACCAGAAGCCTTAATGAGATCTCTACTAAGACCTTGTTAGGCAAGCTAAAATCTTATGGGCAGCTTATCAAGTCCAGAGAAGCTGAACAATCTACCTCATCTCCAGCATCCAAGAAGGAAAGAAGTATTGCTTTCCAAGCAACAGAAGAGGAAGAAAAAGCTCCAGGAGAAATGGAGTTTATGAGTCTCCTAGCCAAGAGGTTTTACAAGATGGCTAAAAAGGATTTCAGAAAGAAGGATTCAAGATCAAAAGAAAAACCAAGGTATGACAAAACAAATTCTAAAGAAATTGTTTGTTTTGGTTGCAAGAAACCTGGACACATTCTACCTGAGTGTCATACCTTCTAACTAGTTGTAAGAAAATTAGTTTATGGATTTTATGCTTACTGGAAAATCATGAAACTTGGTTAGAGGACTTTTTAGAGCAAGAATATGATCTGTGAATTTTAGCATAATTTTTTGAGGAGTTTTTATATGGATCACTTCACAAAGTACTCTATGATTTGTTTATTTATATAAAAGAATTATATTATAAAATGAATCTGGAAAAATAATGAAACTCAATTAGTGACCTTTTATGATTATCCTAGACATCTGTTAATTTTCTTGTGATTTTTGAATGAGTATTTTTGGTACTTCCTTTGTAAATCCCTGATCGTGATAAATTAATCAATATTTTATTTGGAGGTCAAAACCTTTCTGGAAAATTATGAAATTCATACGTGGCTGTTATTTTGACGATATGTAGTTGTAAAAATTTAATTAAAGCCATAGTTTATCAGAAAACCATACTTAATGTTCAAAGTTATAGTTTCCCTGATTTTGAGAAAATTACGATAAATGCTAAATAAATTAGGAAAATTATGAATTTCTGGAGTTAGCCTTAAAATCTCATAACACACCCCCAATAATAATCTTGGGTCATTTGGATGATTATTTGGAGTACCTCCTCTCATGCACCTCATATAGTCTAAGTGGTCTGTGTATAGTGAAAACATGAATAAGGGCAAACATGTTGGTTTTATATGGGGAATTAAAGAAGTTGGTGCACCCAGAATGATTGGATTTGGGAGGGGTCACCAAAGGAAGGTAGGGGTAAGATGTTTGGTTGGCTAGGAGACAAGAGTGTGCTTGGGATTGTCGAAAGATCGTCATTCCCTTGGAGTGGAATAATATACACCTAGGGTTAGTAAGTGTAATGGTAAGAGAGGTATGGTTATGGGTAGTTATCAATAATAAGTGTCTTGGAAAGGGCGGTTTGGGCTATCAACTCATCGTACCTCCTAGTACCGCTGCGAGCCCCTCACAGGGTAGACCTCGGGAAGTCCAAGATTAACCTGAAGTTGTAGGAACAATTTATTACACAAGATTAACTTAATAATATACTCACTCACATCCCGTTGCTATGGGTGGTTAGCTGATTTAGCTTTACGAGTGGTAGGCTCGGTGGTTTCAGGCACATACGGGTTGGTCCGGCGAGCCGGTGGCTCGGAAGGTTCTGGTGACGGACGGGTTAGCCCGGGGAGCTTATGGCTCAAAGTTAGATGGTAATCATAATTGCATGTGCATAAAGGTGGTGGGTCTTCGGTATTAAAGGTCGTTCACATCGATGTCGATATGCTGACTCGGCAAGTGTGGATTTGCACTTAGCCAAGAAAGTCTGGTGGTCCAGCCAGTAAGAGTATGCAAGTGCTCTGCAGTTTTGCGTTGAGGCGTACGATAGGACTAAGTTAGGTAGTGAGAATACCAACCTAGAGTTGGGCGAGGCCCAAACCACCGCTTTCATTTAGCCACTACGGGGGTATCCTGGGAGTTTTGGTTTTTTGCTAGCTCCAAAAAGGGGGAACTAAAGCTTTGTGCGCACAGAGTCGAAGTGTGTGAGTTGCCTTTGTGTGATCAAAACATACCCTACATAACTCTCCATGTCATAGCATAAGCATTGCATTTCAACCACTACCCCTATCGTATAAATTGGTTATGAGACTTTTTATACGATAGGCCTTGCTAAACGACCCCTTGGTCTATAGGTTTGTATGGGCATTCCTATAAATCAATGGTTACTTTTCTATTTTATACATGTCTTTACTTGCTTACTTTACTTGTTCATTACACTACTTTATTTACTACTTCATAGATATAAACACATGTGTAGTGATAGATACTCTTATAGCTAAGACATGTCACCTGCTTTGTTTTATACCCCTTGCTGTCATCCGCTTCATCCTCCCGCTCGATGCCTAGGGCCACTAGGGGATGGATGGGGGAAATGAGGCTTAGTCTTTTTGACTAACGGTCGGTGGACCATATCATTTTAGGGGATCGAGGAGAGACCACACCATCAGAGGTCGGTGCAGATGTAGGTGGGACAGTCTTAATATTATTGGGCATGAGCCCTTCTTATTATTACCTTGTTACTTTTGTTTCAGTTATTATATGTGGACTTCTTTATCATGATGATATCTATATGTTATGTGACTTATGGACTTGTCTTCATTTATACTTTTCTTCTTCAGTGATCGATATGGCCGGCAGGATCGGCATTTTGTAGTGGCTACCTCCTCGAGTGTTGGTGTCACCGCAAAGCGGCAGTTCTGGGCATAAGACCCAGTTTTGTAGCGAAAAATGGGGTCTTACAAATCGGTATCAGAGCATACCTAGATCAGAAGAAAAGAAGTCCACAAACCCTGGGCCACCCCGCATGAGCTTAGTTTGAGGACAAACTAAAAGCAGATTCGATGGTGTGCCCATATGGGGAATCACATGGAAATGTCCACTTTTAACTGAATCTATTTAGCCAAATCTCATTACGAGTGACAAGTTTGTTGAATTTTGAAGTAGAAGTGGAATGGTTCTGGGTGGTCTGAATAAAAGAGACCGCAGTGACCGCGCGATCTTCATGGGTGTTCTTGTCGGTCTGTTCTAGGAAACCACAGGTGTCCGGGCGGCTTGCGCGGGTTGTTCTGGTAACTTGTTCTAGGTCGGCCAGATGTTCAAATAGGTTTGCCTTCTTGCAGTGACCGTGCGGTCTGACGACTTGTTCTAGTCGATCAGGGTTGCTGAAGAAGTATTTTGCTCTTGTTATACGACCAGGCGGGTTGTTTAGTAACCGCACGGTTTAATAAGTCAGATGGCCATGCTATGCTCGGGCAGTATGTCGTATGAGACCGCTCGCGAACTGATGGGAGGTTAGTGTATCTCATTTTGGGCGGTGACGACATCCGTCAGCTTGCCTATAAATAGAGGTGCAAGGCCCGTCATTTTTACTGAGAACTATAAGAACTACAACTTGGGTTGTTTGTGTCGATCTGATATTTGAGGTCGCGCGGTCTAGAAGTGACTTGACCGGTTGTTGTGTTCGCAGGTTAGCGGCCAGCAGGTTGCGGTCTTCTTCCTTAGTAATTTCCCAGTTGTGAATAACCAGTTCGCCAACGGCTTTCCTCTGGGCGATCTGTGGTATAGTTCTTGAGCTGTTCGCGGTGAACTTGGTGATCAGGCGACCTCAGTGGTCAGGCGATCTCAGTTTGTAGTCTAACAAAAGCTTGTGCAGTTCTAGTCTTCTGTTCGCTGAAGCTTCTATGATCAGGCGACCTTGCGGTCAGGCGACCTTGAAGTGCGAACAAGTTTGGATTTCAGCAGTTGAATAAGGCAGCAGGTTGTGCGGTCTATGCTTACGGTCTGGCAGTTCGCAGGTCATCAAGCCTGCTCTGTTCGCGTGGTCTTAGGGATTGCCATGCGGCTTGGCTGTTCGTGCAGTCTGGCGGTCTTTGCTTTGGCAGTTCACTGGCAGCCTATTTTTTGTTTTGTGCTTCTCTCCTCTGTGATTATTATGAATCATGTCTCGCCATGTATGTCTCGAGCTATAAAGAGATAGTTAATACATGAGCACTATTCTGTCTTCCCATTGTCATTGATTGTCATACTTGTGGATTGTGTTGAAGTGTTTCACATTTTTTACTTCACTTCGGACCTCTAAGAAAATTTAACATGGTATCAGAGCGAGGTTTCTGAGCAGTAATCAACGTTGTCTTCTGCTTGGATTTCTGCAAGCCGGTTGTCAATCAGTGAGAGAGCAATGGAAGGAGGATATGCTAGAGGTCTTGGTATTGAGCTCCTTACGCAGACCAACTTTGAAAAGTTGAAGTCGTGCATGGAGAGCTATCTTCTTGGCGAGGACTTATGGGAGGCAGTTGGAGGAGAAACAAGACAAACTGTTGTTCTTGCTGAAGGGAATGTTGAGCTCGTGAAGGATTGGAAGAGAACAAATGCAAAGGCTGAGTTCACTCTCAAGCGAGCTATCATTCCTGAGTTATTTGATCACATCATTGGATGTAGGTTAGCTACTGAAATTTGGATAGCCTTGGATGGCTTGTTCAATAAGAAGAATGTAGCTTGACTACAGTTTTTGGAAAATGAGTTGGCTAAGGCAACTCAAGGCGACTTGTACATTTCAACATTCTTCTTGAAGATGAAGAACCTATGCACAGTGATATCGGCATTGCACCCGAATGAGCCTATCTCAGAAGAGAAGCTGAAGAGGCACATAATCCGCGGTTTGTGGAGGGAGTATGTGGCCTTTGTTACTTCCGTGCAAGGCTGGGCCAATCAGCCCTCGTTGTTGGAGCTGGAAGCTGAAGAGGCACATAATCCGCGTCTTGATTGATGACTTCACCAGATATACTTGGGTATATTTTCTAAAGGAGAAGTCAGAGGCGTTCGAGAGGTTTGTGGAGTTCAAGGAGCTGGTGGAAGGTCGGCTTAACCCGCAGATCAAGAAGTTCAGAACCGACAATGGAGGGTAGTTCACCTCAAATGCGTTCTTTAACTTCTGCAAGAAGCATGACATTCAGAGAGAGCTCTCGTGTGCTCACACTCCACAACAGAACGGAGTTGCAGAGCGGAAGATCCGTCATCTGACGGAGACCTGTAAATGTTGGCTTCATGCTAAGGGTATCCCAAAGTCCTTCTGGATAGAGGGAATGTCTTGTGTGGCCTATGTCATCAATCGGATGCCTCTTGGTCCTATCAATATGAAGACTCCTCATGAGTTGATGTTCAAGGAGAAACATGGCATGGAACACTTTTGAGTGTTCGGATCTACCTGCTGCATGCATGTCCCTGATGCTCTCAGAACGAAACTAGATGCGAAAGCAAGGAAGCTATTGTTCGTCGGTTATGATGACCGGAAGAAGGGTTGGAGATGCGTGGATCCTGGGACACGGAGATATGTGGTCTCAAGGGATGTGGTATTTGACGAGATGATGTCATACCAAGGTAGCTCTTCTGTTGAGCTACAGGGAAGCAGGTCAGATGGTTGTCATGAAGAAGCTACCAAGGAGGTTCTGGTGGAGTTGCCTGCTTCTCCAGGTGCTTCAGGTTCTTGAAGCAGGGGGAGCGATGCTCCAAGTATTCCTGGAAGGAGAGATGGTTCAGAACAGGTAGCTGAAGAGGTGGATCAGAGTAAAGCTCTGAGGAGGTCCAAGAGGACTATCATTCCACCAGATCGATATACATGAGGAAATTTGGTGAGCTTCGTCTCATGTTTCTTCGCAGGTCCCCTGGATGAGATAGAGCCATCTTGTTTTAAAAATGTCGTTGGAGTCAAGGAGTGGGAAGGATCCATGGATGAAGAAATGTCTGCCTTCAGGAAGAATGAGACTTGGGACTTGGTGTCTAAGGTTGAGGGAGTTACTCCAGTGACTTGCAAGTGGGTTTTAATGCTGAAGAAGAAGGCTGATGGTAGAATTGAGCGGTACAAGGCTCGCCTTGTAGCTCGAGGTTTAACTCAAAAGTATGGGGAGGATTATGAAGAAACCTTCAGTCCTGTTGCCAAGATGACTTCGGTCAGGGTGGTGATCACATTGGCAGCTTGCCAAGGGTGGAAGATTTGGCAACTCGACGTGAATAATGCTTTCTTATACGACGAGATTGACAAGGATATCTTCATGGATCAGCCACATGGTAATGTTTCCGAAGAGCACCCAAGAAATGTTTGCTAGCTCAAGAAGGCTCTTTACAGCTTGAAGCAGGCGCCTCGTGCGTTGTATGGCAAGATTGCAGAATACCTCCAGTTCTGGGGATATTTTGCTTCTGATTCTGATTCGAGCTTATTCGTAAAGTAGGCATGGGAGCTTCAGGTCTTGGTGCTATTATATGTTGACAATATGAACATCACGGGAAATTCTGAGATGGAGGTAGCTAGGCTTCGTGCTGAGCTACCTATCAGATTTGAGATGAAGGACTTGTGTGAGCTCCACCATTTCCTTAGACTCGAAGTGGAGATGAAGGAGAGCGGTATGGTTGTTTCCCAGATAGGCTATGCATATTGGATCGTGAAGCAATTCAACATGGAAGAGGGGAAGAGCAACTCTACTCCACTAGAGGTTAGAGTTCATCTTCGCCGAGTTGAAGGGAAGGTTCTTACCGATCCTTTGGTGTTCCGGGGCGGGATTTAGTCGGGACTCTGATATACTTGATGATCACGAGGCCGGATATTGCTTATGTAGTTGGCAGGGTGAGTCGGTTTATGGCAGAGCCTCGGAACCTCATCTTATGGCGGCTAGGAGTATTTTGAAGTATGTCAAGTCCACCTCGGATTTGGGTCTCTTTTACAGGAGAGATTCAGGCTTTTGCTTGCATGGATACATGGATGCTGAATATGGAGGAGACTCAGATGATTGGAGATTGACTTCTGGATATGTCTTTATGATAGGCTCTATAGCTATATCATGGTGCAGCAAGAAGCAGGATTCTGTGTCTGTCTCTACCACGGAAGCAGAGTACAAAGCTTCGGCTTTGGCAGCTCAGGAAGCCATCTGGCTTAGGAGGCTTGTGGAGGACATTCATAGGGAGGTGCGAGGTCCTACTCTGCTATGTGGTGAAAATGAGAGTGCTCT
Organism: Dactylorhiza incarnata; assembly: GCA_033032865.1. Classification (NCBI taxonomy): domain Eukaryota; kingdom Viridiplantae; phylum Streptophyta; class Magnoliopsida; order Asparagales; family Orchidaceae; genus Dactylorhiza; species Dactylorhiza incarnata. The sequence goes on from JAWHQI010000336.1 coordinate 2,005,562, forward strand.
CAAATTGGTGAACAATCCAGTTTGTCACGCACGTACAAAGCACATAGAGATTCATCACCATTTCATTCGTGAGAAGGAGTTGGAGGGATCTCTGATTGTGTAGCATGTGCAGAGCAAGGATAATATTGCTAACATCAGTACGAAGCCGTTGTCGAAGGGACAATTTGGTCGGTTGCGGAGTTTGCTTGGATTGACATCCACTTCCCACTTCAAGGGGGAGTGTTGAATTTTGAAGTAGAAGTGGAAGGGTTCTGGGCGGTCTGAATAAAAGAGACTGCAGTGACCGCGCGGTCTGCACGAATGTTCTGGTCGGTCTGTTCTGGAGACCACAGGTGTCCGGGCGGCTTGCGCGGGTTGTTCTGGTAACTTGTTCTAGGTTGGCCAGATGTTCAAATAAGTTTGCCTTCTTTCAGTGATCGTGCGGTTTGACGACTTGTTATAGTCGGTCAGGGTTGCTGAAGAAGTGTTTTGCTCTTATTATGCGATCGGGCGGGTTGTTTAGTAACCGCACGGTTTAATAAGGCAGATGGCCATGCTGTTCTCGGGCGGTCTGTCGTATGAGACCGCTCGCGATCTAATGGGTCGTTAGTGTATCTCATTTTAGGTGGTGACGACATCCGTCAGCTTGCCTATAAAGAGAGGTGCATGGCCCGTCATTTGCACTAAGAACTGTAAGAACTACAACTTGGGTTGTTTGTGCCGGTCTCATATTTGAGGTTGCGCGGTCTGGAAGTGACTTAACCGGTTATTGTGTTCGCAGGTTAGCGGCCAGCAGGTTGCAGTCTTCTTCCTTAGTAATTTCCCAATTATGAATAACTAGTTCGCCAGCGGCTTTCCTCTGGGCGATCTGTGGTGTAGTTCTAGAGCTGTTCGCGGTGAACTTGGCGATCAGGCGACCTCAGTGATCAGGCGATCTCAGTTTGCGGTCTAACAACAGCTTGTGTAGTTCTAGTCTTCTGTTCGCTGAAGCTTCTATGATCAGGCGACCTTGCGGTCAGGCGGTCTCGAAGTGCGAACAGGTTTGGATTTTAGCAGTTGAATAAGGCAGCAGGTTGTGCGGTCTGTGGTTGTGGTCTGGAAGTTCGCAGGTCATCAAGCCTACTATGTTCGTGCGGTCTCAGGGATAGCCGTGCGGCTTGGCAGTTCGTGCTGTCTGGCGGTCTCTGCTTTGGCAGTTCGCTGGCGGCCTATTTTTTGTTTTGAGCTTCTCTCCTCTATGATTCTTATGAATCATGTCTCGCCATGTATGTCTCGAGCTGTAAAGAGATAGTTAATACAAGAGCACTATTCTGTCTTCCCATTGTCATTGATTGTCATACTTGTGGATTGTGTTGAAGTGTTCCAAATTTTTTACTTCACTCCAGACCTCTAAGGAAATTTAACAAAGTTTTCTTTTGTAGCGTGCGACGGACCCTGCCACCAGCAGGGAATACCTCTGGCTGCAAAGATCTCATTAGATAGTCCTCTAATCAAGGAGTTAGACTCAACCCCACTAGGACACATGACTTACCATGGCAAATTATACCATTCCCTAGTCTGAAATAGACCGTAGGTATAAATTTGATTAAGGTATGAGGATACCCCAAACAGGTTAGAGGATGAGCTTAACACGAGAATGACCACCTAAGCCATAAACTCTGATGTCCCTACTTCACATACCAAGGATTATCCAATTTTATAGGACCGCCTTAAGGAGATTGACACATAAGTAGAATGGTAGGGGACTCGTAGATTTATCCCTCGTATCGGTGACAAGATTACATTGAGACAGCCACCGTGACAAATACCGAGGGTCGGATAATAATTCAAGTTCAGAAGAGACCCATTTGGGATTGTGTCACATGTTGACCCTGATAAGGTTGTCGTAGAGGGTACCTTGAAGAGTCTAAAGTATGGAGTATACGAACAAGTCTCAAGATAGAACCCCAAGTCTAAGGTTGTGTGCCCTAAGGATTGTTTGCACACTTAGGACGAATATAACACGGTGATATCGAAGATACTTAGCCCAAAATATGTAGTGGTTTATCTTTTGGTTATTGGGGCTTACCTTTTGTTTATTAGGCAAACTAGTTACTGACTTGGGTTTCCCTTTGACCTAGGTTAAGAGTGTTGCATCATGAACATAATGATTTTGGAGTCGATCTTATTCAATGTTACTTGGGCGAAGATGGGATTTTGTAAAAGCACGTTTGGAATGGTGACCGGTAGTATTACCAGGACATTGGATAGAAATCGTTGGTCGAACAACGACTTGACCTTAGTTGAAGCATTAGAAATGTAAAGTTGTCAGGTTTAGTCACTTAGGGATGCAGATGCCCTTCTGGAAGTTGGGAACTGAAATTAGGGCTTGCAAGCTATAGTTATATTTGGAAAGTTCTTGTGGTTTGGGGCTTTCAGAAGTGACTAAATTATGATTTGTTAAAAATCACGCCCTGTTATGGTAGAAAATTTTAACTACAATACTAATGATTGGTTAACATATACTTATAAAGGTTCACGAGTACACCCCCACCCTTAAATTTCTAGGACAATTGATATGCTTGACGATCATATCAGTTCCATCGATGGTAAGAACTGGATAAGTTGTAGAGTTGAGTTGATTGATTACTCGAACGTACGTGAAGGAATAAGAATCTGAACGTGTAGAGAAAACATTTTAGAGGCATTGTCTACCCATACAAATAAGAGCTTTAGTCACCGAAAAAATGGTGTATTCCGGAGCGTGTATTTCCCTGAAATAAACAAAGACGTCATAGGTTTTGTGATGCACGGTGAGGTCTGTCGACTGGTGGAGGCTAAGTGCAAGAGTCTTTGGGGGAACTACCACAGTCGCTGCCCGTGTTAGAATGGAAGCTCGAGGATATAATTATGGATTTCATACACAGGTTATCACATCCCACTCCGGGCACAAGTTTATTTGGGACATCGAGGATAGATCGACTAAGATAGCTAGGGTCACCACAGGCCAGAAGAACACTCCCATTGGTGTTTTATGGGATTTGTTGATCTGTTTGGCCGCTATCGTGGTGTGCTCAGGATGATCGTGTCAGATCAAGAAGGACGGGTTACATCCAAGAAGTGAAGATCAGTCCAGGCATCTGGGCTCTTGGTTGGCATTCAACACAGCTTTCCACCCTCAGAGGGACGGAGGCGCAAAACTCCACTATCTTGGATCCAGGATGAGGATTTAAGGGCACCCGACTCGAAATTTGTGGAGGACACAAATGCCTAGGTGGGACTGATTTGAGTTAGGATGCTGGAGGCCCAAAGCAGCCATGCCCGGTATTACTATGCGTGGCATCGTCAGGTAGAGCTACATGTTGGAGACCAGGTGTTCCGGAAGATATGTCTGATGGATGGAGTCTCACGGGTACGCGGGCGGAAGAAGCTTAGTCCAGGATAAATGGGGCTCTACAGGATCATGGGATGGATCATCTTGTTGGCTTATAGACTGGAGCAACCACTGGAGGTAGCGGGTTTGCATTATGTATTCCATATCTCCTCCCTTAGGAGAGATCTACTATGGCCGGAGCAGCAGATATCTATTACAGATGGGCCAGAAGATTCTGACCAATAGTTCTCGTGGAGCCGGTCAGAATAGATGACACGGAGATGCAGGTCTTACGACACAAGAAGATCCCGCTGGTCAAGGTCCTGTGGAGAAATCATGGACAGGAGAAGCTTATCAGGGAGCCACTGGACCTGATGCATCAGAAGTATCCAGAACTCTTCGTGTCAAGTACACTTTATTTTTAAGGGATGTTACATTCAAACACTTGTGGTAGAAGTCCTGCAGGCCTAACCTGAATTTCGAGGACAAAATTTTTTTGTTTGTTTATTGGAATTTGTAACATCCCCCAAACAACTAGACCCCTAGAATGGTTTTGTCATGACTAGGTCATGATAAACCCTAGGATACGCGAAGAGATCATAAGACCTTAGGCAAATGGATGAAGGCCACAGTGGTCTGCAGATAGTAATTTCTAGTTACCAAGCCTAGGGTTGGCTTTAGGGCATCACCTTGACCCATGACATCACCATGACATGACTAACCCAGTAAAGGGGTCCCCTCATAACACCCCAATTATCCAACCGTAGAAAGAAAAGGGTGTAATTAATCTACGCTAGCGCCGGCATTAGCGGCTAGCACTGGCGTTAGTGGTGGTTTAACTGGACCGTCGAGACGAGCTCCATGCCGTCGAGAAGAGTATTTGACGTCGAGAAACTAGCGCTAGAGCGAGCGCGAGCGCTGGCGCTAGTGGTTATCTCGACAAACCGTTGAGACGAATACCAAACCGCTGAGGCAAACCATATACCTTCGAGAAGCTAGCGTAGGCGTTAGCGGTAGCGCAGAGCGCTATCACTAGCACTGGCGACGGTTGCCGAACCTAGGAGCGTTATGCCATCGGGAGGCTAGCGCCGGTGGTATCGCAACCGACGGGAGGTGGAAGCCAAATTCATGGCCAAGATAGTCCAAAAGTCCCCCCAATTGATGGGGATTTATTTCCCTATCAATTAGAAGAATATTAAGAGGTTTTCCAACTTTTAAGGAGGGTGAATTTGGTGACCTTTGGGGATGACCAAAATTTTCACTATGAATGGTGTTAATGGAGGAATCCCAAGCTTCATCTCCTCCCCTACCAGGATTGGTTCTATAAAAGGGCTCAAGAGATGAAGGGAATGAGTTTCCCCACTTTTCAGAAGGAATTCTACCATCTAAGCACCTAGCAGCATGACACCCAAGAGCTCTCGACCAACCATGACGAACCGGCGATCGACACGGCTACCAGCCGTCACTCAGGTCCTCTCTTATCATCTATTTCTTAGTGGGTAAATCTCATCATTTTGGCAACTGGATTTGAGGCTAATTGGTCTTGGATCGGCATGGCCGAAAGCTTGTGTTCAAGCTTTTCTCTTCTTGTTCAAGTCCCCGATTTCAGACGTTTCCGGCGGGTAAACCACCGTACATCGCCGGCCGCCACCTCAACGGAGGTGGTGGTGGCATTGGCCGACCGGGAGAGCGCTTAGGTGGCTGGGAAAACACCTCCTGTTGGGGAAATGATTTATCTTAACCCCTAGAATTAAGAAGAATATAAATTCTAAGTATGAAAAATTAGGCTAAGCAAATATGCGTCGAATAGTATTCGACGCGACGTCGAAATATAGTCGACGTTTCTCTCAGAATGAGTCGAAGTAACTCTAAGAAGAATTCGACGTAATCTTTGTCGACGTACCTCTGACTTCTAGTCGACGCATTTGATAAAGTCGACGCACCTTTGTCGACGCACCTTCCTTATTTTCCTCTCGACGTCCAGCCAGGATGAAATCGACATTTATGTCGAATAGTAATCGACGCACGTCGATATCTATATGTAATTCAAAAACACGCCAGATCTCTTTCCTTCTTTCTGTAGATCTAATTTTTATGGAATGATATTATTCTTTTATAGCCGTTTTGAATCAACCTTTCCTTCTATTTGATTCTTGGCTAATTTGATTAAGACTATTATGGATATTATTTGAAATCAGAATGAATTCATTTCCTTCTACAGAAATATTAATTATGGAAACTCTTATCTCTTTCTATTTCTGTGTCTGCTAATTGATTATTCCTTCTTAGCAATATATTTTAGACAGAGCTATAAATAAGAAGGAGGTCGGCAGAGAATAACAAGAAGTGATCCACTATATACATTTGAAAAAGAGGAAGAGCTCCCAAGTGAAGAGTGAGAAAGTTGAGAAAAGAGATAGTGTGCTGCAGCAAAAGAAAAAGCCTTCATCTTCTCCTTCTTCTGAAGCCATTCTGATGCAAATTCTGAAAGCTCTCACAAAAGAGAGAGAAAAGCTTACAATCTCCTCCTCACTATAGAAGAGAGATCATATTCACTATACTTGTGCTTCTAATCTTCTTGCTAGGAAGAAGATTCCTTCTTATATATTGTCTTCTATTCTTCTACTTGTTCTACTTCTTCTCTTTCTTATTTCACTTTTAAACTGTGTAAAAGAGTTTTTAGAATCTCTCTTCAAAAAAGTCAGTTGTAGTGGTTCTAAGAGTCTCCTTACCAGAAGACTCTGTTTGGTTCTAAGAGTCTCCTTATCAAAAGACTCAGTCTGGTTCTAAGAGTCTCCTTATCAAAAGACTCAGTGCAAGTTAGTGAATTCCTACCAAGGGGGTAGAAGAGTGGACTACCCAAAGTTTGGGGAACCACTATATTTCCTTTTGTTGTGCTGTGATTTTCTTCTTGCCATTTTTCTTCTTTGCTTGCTTAATTCTTGTTTGTGTGTGGGAAGCTTAAATCTGTGGTCATTACACACACATATATATATATATATATATATAACTGCACAAAGTATTTTTAATCTCTATTCACCCCCCTCTAGAGAATTCTAGTGAGGTTTACTGTGCACTTTCAATTGGTATCAGAGCCAGGTTGATCTAAATAGGTTAACTCCTTGATCAAAAAGATCCTACCTCTTTTGTACTTATATATATATATATTTCTAAAAATATTTCTCACATGGCACAAATCAAAGATTATGCTTCCACCAGACCACCAATGTGCAATCTTGAAAAGTTTGCAATTTGGAAAACAAGAATTAGGATTTATATGAATTCTATTGATGAAGAATTATTTAATGTTATCTTGGCAGGTCCTCCCAAGCCTTATAGAAGAGACTCAAGTGGTGAAGTGACTCAAACACTTGTCCCAAAGGCTGAGTGGACAGATGAAGAGAAGAAGGCAGGAACATGTGATGCAAAAGCTGTGAACATTCTGGTCTCAACCCTTTCAGATGAAATCTTTCAAAAGGTTGTTGAATGTGAATCAGCCAAAGAAATCTGGGAAGCTCTTACAAAGATGGTAGAAGGGAGTGCTGATGAAAGGAAAGATAGAAAGGCTCTATTGATCTCCCAATATGAGAACTTTCAAAAGAAGCAGGAAGAAAGCATATCTGAGATGTATGACAAATTCAGTCTGATCATCAATCAATTAAGGAGCCTGGATAGAGAGATCTCTCTCACAGAGATCAATGACAAACTGTTAATGAGTCTCCCAAGTTCTTGGGACTCAAGAATATGGGCAATAAGAGATACAAGAGGACAAAGGGAAATCTCAATAGATGCCCTCCTAGGAAAACTCAAATCTTATGAGTAACTGCTGAAAACCAGAGAAGAGAAGGAAAGAAGAGGAAGCACCTCAACCTCCTCAAAATAGAGAAACATTGCTTTGAAAACAATAGAAGAAGAGACCCCTGTCACTGAAGAAGAATTGTTCAGCCTCCTGGCCAGATGATTCAAGAAATGGGTCAAGACAGATGGGTCTAGAAGGAGAGAATCAAAACCAAGGTATGATAAAACTCCTACTAAAGAAATCATTTGTTACTCCTGCAGGAAAACTGGACACATTGCACCAGAATGTCCAGAAAATACTGAGAAAGAGAAATATCTGAAAAAGAGAGATCTCAAGAAAAAGGGGAAGAAGAAAGAAAGAGGCTTCATTGCAGAAGCTTGGAGTGAAACAGATTCTGAGGACAGCACTTCATCCAAAAGTGACAATGATAAGTCTAAGCAAGAAGACCTATGCTTAATGGCTTTTGAAAGCTCAAATGAAGAACATGGTGCTAAATCATGGAGTGAGACAGAATCAGAAGGCATCTCTTCTGAAGATGATAAAGAAAATAGCCCTATTCTCATAGAGGAATCCGAGGATAAGGATGAGGTGAGCATTTTTGATGACATAGATTTTCTATGTGATGATTTCAAAAAGGATTTTATAGGATTATGTTTAGATCAACTAAAAGCTAAACAAGAAATTAAGAATCTAAGAGAACAAATTAATGTCATTAAAAACCAGAGAAATATAGAGGATACTTGTTCTAAAAAATATGAGTTAAGGGCTAACATCATAGAAAAAGAAATAGAGAGGGCTAAAATAGAAAACCAGCTACTTAAGAATAAAGTATCCCAAGCAAAAGCTTTTGAAGAATCAATAAAAATGAGAAGCCAAACACTTAAAGAAATCACAGAAAAACAAATAAGAAGACATGAAAATCTTGGGCTAGGAGCTGATCCCTCAGCTAGTCTTAATCCATCCAACAAACCTGCTTGGATGAGCCCTGTTAAATTTACTAAACCCATCAAATCAACAAACCAAGAAGAAGACTCACAAAATAAGGGAAAAGACTTCAAGGAAATAAACCAATTTGATGAAACATCATACTACTCAGCTGATGACTCTCAAACTTCTTCTGAGAAGGTAACTAGGCCAAGAGAAACAACTCATAAAGAAATGAAATCAGAAAAAGGGAAAAATAAAATATGTGAAAACACAATTGCGTCGACTTCATATCGACGCATGAATGATAGTGCGTCGAATTCTACTCGACGCAATCTCTCAGATGCTTCGACCTCAATTCGACGCTTGAATAAAAGTACGTCGACTTCAAATCGACGCAACTTCTTCCATTCATCAATTCCAGATCAACGCAATCTGGAGAAAGCACCGAATATAAATCGACGCAACTATCAACATACGTCGAATAGATATCGACGCATACAAACTCAGAGCAACATAAAGAAAGAACACTTCCATTCTCCAAAAACCTTCCATCTTAACCCCCATTCTGGACCCATTCATCCTGATCATCATCTCTATCCTAATCAAAACTTCTATCCTAACCAAAATTTCTATCCTAATCAAAATCTCTATCCAAATCAACATCCCTATTCCTACCTAAACTCAAATTTTCTTAGTCAAAAGAAAATCAGGTGTTATATTTGCAATAAAATTGGTCACACTGCTAAACAGTGTTGGCATAATCAATCAAATTGCTCATAAAACTAGTCCTAAGATAACTTAGAAAACTTTAGGATTAGGAAGAAAGAATCCCTCAGGAAAACCCAGAATCTGTCAAATAAAGTCACGTCGACGCACCGTCGATAACTCAGTAAAATCGACGCATGCATCGACTCCAATCGACGCATACGTCGATAGGAAACCCTATCATCCCAAACCAGACAATATTGACACTCACGTGGAATTCCACTCGACGTAACGTCGACTTCATGAAAATGAGCGGCAATACTAAAATATTTTCGATCACATCCACTGTTGTACCAAATAAGCTTCGAATTATGCCTCGTTTCGACGTTTCACCTGACTTAATTAGACTCTTCAGTTAGAAACCTTCACGACCTCTGCATCTTTCATCCTTCTTCCTCTCTCTCACTGACCTAAAATGGCTCCTAAGACCAACTCATACTTTGACATTGACATCAAATCTTTCCAAGCCGCCGCAGAAAATTACAAGAGCATCATAGCTCTGTTTACTGAAGCTGGATTAGACAAGCTCATCTCCACAAGATGCAAGCTCCTGGAGACAGAACTCACAGAGCTCATGACTCATGTTCAGATATCTGAACAAGGAGAAATCCAAGGAACAATCCATGAGACACCTGTCTCAATCTCTGCAGAACACATTAGGACCACCTTTGATCTTCCATCAGGTACATTCCAATGTTATCTGTGTTCAACTCAAATAGGGAAAGAAAATCAGTTTCTAAAGAGAAACTAAACAAGTCTCCTTCATCATTCCCTTATCAGGTGATGAACCTGTGGAACTCACTCCTGATGAAATCAAGAATCTGTTAATCACCATGAAGTTTTCAAAAGATAGACCAATCCACCTGAAGAAAATTAACTTTTCTGATGAATATAGATTACTGGCAGATATAGTAGGAAAAATTCTACTATGCAAGATCTCTGCCCATGATGCAGTACCCAAACAACAACTGAACATCATGGGGGCCCTTGTGTTGAAGAAGAAGGTATACTGGGCTAGCCTCATGCTCAAAATGATAGGCTACAAATACTCTCACAAAGAGAATGCCTATATGAGAATCATGAGTCAAGTACTCTTCCACTCCTTCCCTGACCTATGTAGGTCAAAAGGAATCCCCATTCCACCTGACAAGAGAATGTCCATAGCTCTCTTCTCAAAATGGACCAGGCAAATTCCCAAGCCTGGTTCCATTCCTGAAAGGACTCCTTCTCCTCCTATCTCTCCTGCTCATCCATCTCCTCCTCCTCCTCCTCATACAGACATCTCTTCTGTACAACCATCATCCACACCTTCACAAATACCAACCCAATCACCTGCTCAACCCTCCTTTATTCCTCCACCATCTCCATCCAATACACCTCATCAAAATGATACAGTCCCCTCTTCACCTTCATCACATACAACAACTCCTCCTCCATTGACTCCTCCTCCTCCAACACATTTTGAACCATCTCCATCCACTGAAAACCTCATCACTTAGTGCATCCAATCCACAGCCCAAAAATTCCAACCAATGCTAGATGGGCACTGCTCCAAGATTCATTCCTCCATCTTACACATGCAGACCCAAATAGATGGGGTCAATGCCTCTATGCAAAGCCTGAAGACCTCTATCTCTTCCTCTAAGGTCACCAGATCTTTCTTAACTACCTTGGCTATGAAGGTCAAGAAGGGGGAGAGGTTAGATGAAGAACAGCTCTCCAGTCATAAATCTCTCTCATAAGTCTCTTCCTACTTCAAAAAATGATAGTCTTGCACTGCTCAAGACCATTGGGAATGAAGTTGTACCTGAGCTACATAGTGAAGAGCACCTAACAGAGGTACTCAATATAGCGAGAGAAGCTACTCAACAAGTGATTCTGTTACAAGGGGAGGCATGTAGGGCAGAAAATGAAGTTGAAAAAGGAAACAGAGGTTGAAGGAGAGAAAGAAAATGAAGTTGATACTGTGATGGCTGAAGTAGGAGCTCAGGAGCTAGATGCAGTTACAACTGGAGCTGGAGATGAAAGAGAAACTGAAGAAGAAGTAAAAGGCTCAAAGGAAGCTTCATCCCAGGGGGAGCAAACTACTTTGACTCAGGGGGAGCAAATTGCTGAGACTCAGGGGGAGCTGAGGGAATCACCTGCTGCTGAGAAGGAGCAACCCACAAAAGTATTCACTAGAAAAAGAAAAACTCCTCCTACCCCTGAACAATGATTTTAACAATTGTCTATGCTTAAATGCTGATTAGTCAACTGAACATGAAAGTTATTTATAATTTCTTATTCTATCTTCTTCTGATTACTTAGCATATTTCTTCTCTATATAAATGCTTTGCTATGATGATTAAATACTGATACAATTTCTCTCTAAATAGGGTTAAGACAAATAGGGGGATATTGTTGGGGAAATGATTTATCTTAACCCCTAGAATTAAGAAGAATATAAATTCTAAGTATGAAAAATTAGGCTAATCAAATATGCGTCGAATAGTATTCGACGCGGCTTCGAAATATAGTCATCGTTTCTCTCAGAATGAGTCGAAGTAACTCTAAGAAGAATTCGACGTAATCTTTGTCGACGTACCTCTGACTTCTAGTCGACTCATTTGATAAAGTCGACGCACCTTTGTCGACGCACCTTCCTTATTTTCCTCTCGACGTCCAGCCAGGATGAAATCGACGTTTACGTCGAATAGTAATCGACGCATGTCGATATCTATATGTAATTCAAAAACACGCCAGATCTCTTTCCTTCTTTCTGTAGATCTGATTTTTATGGAATGATATTATTCTTTTATAGCCGTTCTGAATCAGCCTTTCCTTTTATTTGATTCTTGGCTAATTTGATTAAGACTATTATGGATATTATTTGAAATCAGAATGAATTCATTTCCTTCTACAGAAATATTAATTATGGAAACTCTTATCTCTTTCTATTTCTGTGTCTGCTAATTGATTATTCCTTCTTAGCAATATATTTTAGACAGAGCTATAAATAAGAAGGAGGTCGGCAGAGAATAACAAGAAGTGATCCACTATATACATTTGAAAAAGAGGAAGAGCTCCCAAGTGAAGAGTGAGAAAGTTGAGAAAAGAGATAGTGTGCTGCAGCAAAAGAAAAAGCCTTCATCTTCTCCTTCTTCTGAAGCCATTCTGCTGCAAATTCTGAAAGCTCTCACAAAAGAGAGAGAAAAGCTTACAATCTCCTTCTCACTATAAAAGAGAGATCATATTCACTATACTTGTGCTTCTAATCTTCTTGCTAGGAAGAAGATTCCTTCTTATATATTGTCTTCTTTTCTTCTACTTGTTCTACTTCTTCTTCTCTTTCTTATTTCACTTTTAAACTGTGTAAAAGAGTTTTTAGAATCTCTCTTCAAAAAATTCAGTTATAGTGGTTCTAAGAGTATGAAAGTGCACAGTTAACCTCACTAGAATTCTCTAGAGGGGGGGGGGGGGGGGTGAATAGAGATTTAAAGTAATTTGTGCAAAGTGGATAATTATATATATATATATGTGTATGTAGTGTTCACAGATTAAGTCTTCCCACACACCAACAAGAATTAAGCAAATAAATAAAGTAAATGCAAGAAAAGAAAGCACAGCACAACACAAATAAATATAGTGGTTCCCCAAACTTTGGGTAGTCCACTCTTCAACCCCCTTGGTAGGAAATTCACTATCTTGTACTGAGTCTTTTGAAAAGGAGACTCTTAGAACCAGTACAACTGAATTTTTTGAAGAGTGATTCTAAAAACTCTTTTACAGTATGTGAGTATGAATATAAGAAATGGAGAAGAAGTATTTAAGACAAGAAAGAATCTTCTTCCTAGCAAGAAGATTGGAAGCACAAGAAGTAGTGAATTAAATCTCCATTCTATAGTGAGAAGCAGATTGTAAGCTTTTCAGAATTTTGCAGCAGTATGACTTTAGAAGCAGAAGAAGAAGAATGCTTGATGGTTGCTGCAGAACAATTTCTCTATTCTCTCTCTTTTTCACTTTTTGGGAGCTTTTCCTCTTTTTCAATGTGTATATGGTGCATCACTTCTTCTTTTCTCTCTGCCGACCCCCTTGTTATTTATAGCTCTGTTCATTAAAATAACACTATAGGAGAATAATCAATTAGCAGACAGAGTATTAGAAACAAAGAGAAATTTCCATAACAAATATATCCATAGAAGGAAAGTATTCAATCTGATTTCAAATAATGTCCATAAAGGATTTAATCAATTTAGCCAAGAATCTATTAGAGGAAAGAATGATTCAGAACGACTATAAAGAATAAATTGATTCCATATAAATCAGATTTATAAAAGAAGGAAAGAGATCTAGCGATTTTTGAATTAATCATAGAAATCGACGTGCGTCGATTACTATTCGACGTGCGCGTCGAATTCGTCCTGGCTGGACGTCGAGAGGAGAATAAGGAAGGTGCGTCGACTAAGGTGCGTCGACATGTCAAGATACGTCGACTAGAAGTCAGAGCTACGTCGACATAGGATACGTCGAATTCTTCTTAAAGGTACTTCGACTCATTCTGAAAGGAACGTCGATACTACATCGACGTTGCGTTGAATACCATTCGACGCATATTTACTTAACCATGATTTTCCTTTCTTAGAATTCATATTCAACTCTTTTTCAGGGGTTAAGAGAAATCATTTTCCCAACAATCTCCCCCTATTTATCTTAACCCTATTTAGAGGGAAATTGTACTAGCAAAAAAAATTCATATTAGAATTCATATTCCTTTCTTAGAATTCATATTCAACTCTTTTTCAGGGGTTAAGAGAAATATATCAATTAAGCAAAAAAATTTGGAAAAAGAGATTATATAACCAAATTTTCCAGAATTATATAAACAGACTTCATGTTCACATCAATCAGTATTATTTTCAAACATTACTCAGGAGGGGTAGGAGGAGTCTTTCTCTTTCTCTTGAATACTACTGTTTTAGGAGAGGAGGGTTTCTCCTTCTCATTTGTAGGAAGTTCACCTAGCTCCCCCTGAGCAGATTGCTCCCCCTGGGATGGAACTTCCTTTAATCCTTCTACTTCTTCAATTTCTTTATTATCTCCAGCTCTAGTTGCATCTGGCTCCTGAGCTTCTACTTCAGTCAACACAACATCTGGCTGTTCTTTTCCAGCTTCATTCATAACAGTATCCAGCTCCCCCTGAATTGCAGTTTCTTTATCTTTCTCCCCAACTGCCACATCTTCCTTTTCAGTTTCAATTTCTGATCTGCTTGCCTCCCCTTGTAATAGTACTACTTGATTTGCAGCCTCTCTTGCTATACTAAGTACCTTTATTGTTTGTTCTTCAGAGTGTAGCTCAGGTACAACTTCATTTCCAATTGTCTTGAGAAGTGCAAGACTGTTATCTTTTGAGGAAGGAGGGGGCTTGTGAGAGAGAGATTTAGGATTGGTGAGCTGTTCTTCATCTAGATTCTCCCCCTTCTTGACCTTCCTGGCCAGGGAGGTTAAGAAAGACCTAGTCACTCTAGAGGAAGAGAGAGAGGTCTTCAGATTTTTCACAGAGGCACTGACCCCATCTATTTGGGTGTGCATGTGAAGGATGGAGGAATGAATTTGGGAGCAGTGCTCATCCAGCATTGCTTGGAATGTTTGAGCTGATGTTGCAATGCACTGAGTAAGAAGGGCTTCAGTGGATGCAGATGGTTCATGTTGTGGTTGATGATGAGGAGAGAGTGGTGGAAGTGGTGATGAGGGTGGAGAAAGGTTAGTTGATATATGAGGTATTGGTGATAGTGGAGGTGAAATGGGTGAGAGAGTATGAGGAGGAAGAGATGGAGAAACTGCTGTTTGAGGAGCAGGTGTTTGAAAAGGAGTAGGTAGAGCAGGAGTTATGAGGGTGGTAGAGACTATTTGAGTGGATGATGGTGGTAGAGAAGGATTGTCTCTTTGAGGAGGAGGAGGAGATGGATGAGCAGGGGAGTTAGGAGGAGAGGGAGTTCTTTCAGGAATGGAACCAGGCTTGGGGATTTGCCTAGTCCATTTGGAGAAGAGGGCAATGGACATCCTCTTTCCAGGAGGGATAGGAATTCCTTTTGACCTACAGAGGTCAGGGAAGGAGTGGAAGAGTACTTGACTCATAATCCTCATGTAGGCATTCTCTTTGTGAGAATATCTAGAGCATATCATCTTGAGCAGACACCTGGCCCAGTCTATTTTCTTCTTCAATACAAGATCCCACATGATGTTCAGTTGCTGCTTGGGCACTGCATCATGGGCAGATATCTTACATAGTAGTATCTTTCCTACTATATCTGCTAGTAGTCTATACTCCTCAGAAAAGTCTATTTTCTTTAGATGGGTTGGTTTATCCCTTGAAAACTTCATGATGGTTAGCAGATGCTTGATTTCATCAGGTGTGAGGTCTATAGATTCATCACCTAATAAAGAAATGATGAAGACTTATGAGGTTACTCTTTAGAAATTGATTTCCTATCCCTATTTTAGTTGAACAAAGATTATATTAGGATATACTTGATGGAAGATCAAAGGTGGTCCTAATATGTTCTGCAGAGATTGAGACTGGTGTCTCATAGATTGTTCCCTGGATTTCTCCTTGTTCAGATATCTGAACATGAGTTATCAGCTCTGTGAGCTCTATTTCCAGGAGCTTGCATCTTGTTGAGATGAGTTTGTCCAATCCAGATTCAGTGAAGAGAGCTATGATGTTCTTATAGTTCTCTGCTGCTGCTTGGAAGGATTCGAGGTCGATATCGAACCCAGAATTTATCTTGGGAGCCATTGTAGATCAGTGAGAGAGGGAAAAAGAATCGGCTGGACTGAGGAGCAAGAAGGATAAAGGATGCAGAGTAGTGAAGGTTTCTAACTGAAGAGTTTTTTTAAGTCAGGTGAAGCGTCGAAACGGGACTCAATTCGAGGCTTATTCGGTACTTCAGTGGATGTGACCAAAAATATTTTAGCATTGCCGCTCGTTTTTATGAAGTCGACGTTGCGTCGAGTGGAATTCGACGTAAGCGTCGATACAGTCCGCGTTAAGATGTTAGGGTTTCGTGTCGACATATGCGTCGATTGTAATCGACGTATGCGTCGATTGCACTTATTGAGTTGATTCGTCGACATTGCGTCGATTGGTAATCGACGTGACTTTTGATTTTCCTGAAGAATTTTAGGTGTTTATTTCTTTTTATCTTTTCCTAGTTCTAAGTCAGTCTTGGACTAATTTTTACAGATAGTTTGATTGGTTGTGCCAACATTGTTTGGCAAGGTGGCCAGTTTTGTTACATATAAGGCACTTGATTATCTTATTCTTATGATAATTTGAGTTTAGAGAGGGATAGAAGGGTTGATTAGGATAGAAAGTTTGGTTACCAGGTTTAGGGTAGAAATTTTGGTTAGGATAGAGGTGTTGATTATGATGGAAATCATGGTTAGGATGAATGGATCCTGAATGGGAATTATAGAAGGTTTTTGGAGGATAGGCATTTAAGTTGCTCTGAATTTTTGTGCGCCGATATCTATTCGACGCATGTTGATAGTTGCTTCGATTTATATTCGGCGCTTTCTCCTGATAGCGTTGATCTGATATCGACGCATGGACAAAGTTGCGTCGATTGGAAGTCGACGTACTTTTATTCAAGCGTTGAGTAGAGGTCGAGGCATCTGAGAGGTTGCGTTGAGTAAAAGTCGACACACTATCATTCATACGTCGATATGAAGTCGACGCAACTATTTCTTCATAAATTTTCTTTTTCCCTTTTTCTGATTTTGCTCTTTTATGTATTGTTTCTTTTGGCTTAGTTGCTTCTTCAGATGAAGTTTGAGAGTCATCAGCTGAATAATATAATGTTTCATCAAATTGTTTTATTTCCTTGAGGAAGTCTTCTTCCTTATTCAGTGAATCTTTCTCTTGGTTTGATTTGATGGGTTTGGTGAATTTTACAGGGATCATCCAAGCAGGTTTGTTGGATGGAATTTGGCTGGTTGAGGGATCAGCCCCTAGACCAAGATTTTTATGTCTCCTTGTTTGTTGTTCAGTGATTTCCTTGAGAGTTTGGCTTCTCATATTTATTGATTCTTCAAAGGCTTTTGCCTGGGATACCTTATCCTTAAGGAGCTGGTTTTCTATTCTAGCCCTTTCTACCTCCTTTTCTATGATGTTAGCCCTTAATTCATAATTTTTAGAGCATTTGACTTCTTTGTTTCTCTGGTTTTTAGCCACATTGATTTGTTCTTTTAGATCTTTAATTTCTTGTGTAGCTTTTAGTTGATCTAGACACATTCCCATAAAATCATTTCTGAAATTATCACTTTGAAAATCTATTTCATCAAAAATGCTTACCTCATCCTTATCCTCAGATTCCTCTATGAGAATAAGGCTATCTTCTTTTTCATCTTCAGAAGATATGCTTTCTTCTGATCCTGTTTCACTCCATGATTTAGCATCATCATCATTCTTTGAGCCTTCAAGGGCCATTAAGCATAGATCTTCTTGATTAGGCTCTTCATTGTCACTCTTAGAAGAAGAGCTGTCCTCAGAGTCTGTTTCACTCTAGGCTTCAGCAATAAAGCCTCTTTCTTTCTTCTTCCCCTTTTTCTTGAGATCTTTCTTTTTTAGATCTTTCTTTGTCTCAGCATTCTCTGGACATTCTGGGGCAATATGTCCAGGTTTCCTGCAAGAATAACATACAATTTCTTTAGTAGGAGTTTTGTCATACCTTGGTTTTGACTCTCTCCTTCTTGATCCATCTGTCCTGACCCATTTCTTGAATTTTCTGGCCAGGAAACTGAATAGTTCTTCTTCAGTGACAGAGCTTCCTTCTTCTGTTGCTTTTAATGCAATGTTCCTGTCTTTTGAAGAAGTTGGGATGTTTTCTCTTTTCTTCTTTTCTTCTCTGGTTTTCAGCAGTTGCTCATAGGATCCGAGTTTTCCTAAGAGAGCATCTGTTGAAATTTCCCTTTGTCCTCTTGTGTCTCTTATTGCCCATATCCTTGAGTCCCATGAACTTGGGAGACTCATCAGCAATTTTTCATTGATCTCTGTGAGAGAGATTTCTCTATCCAAGTCTCTTAGTTGATTGATGATCAGACTGAATCTGTCATACATCTCAGAGATGCTTTCTTCATTCTTCTTTTGGAAGTTCTCATATTGAGACATTAATAGAGCCTTCCTGTCTTTCCTTTCATCAGCACTTCCTTCTACCATCTTTATGAGAGCCTCCCAAATTTCTTTGGCTGATTCACAATCAACAACCCTTTGAAAGATTTCATCAAAGAGGGTTGAGACCAGAATATTTACAGCTTTTGCATCACATGTTCCTGCCTTCTTCTCTTCAACTATCCACTCAGCCTTTGGAACAAGTGTTTGAGTCACCTCACCACTTGAGTCTTTTCTATAAGGCTTGGGAGGACCTGTCAAGATAACATTAAATAAATCTTCATCAATAAAATTCATATAAATCCTAATTCTTGTTTTCCAAACTGCAAACTTTTCTAGATTGCACATTGGTGGTGTGGTGGAAGCATAATCTTTGATTTGTGCCATGTGCAAAATGATTGTTAGAAAAATATATATATATAAATAAGAGGTAGGATCTTTTTGATCAAGGAGTTAACCTTTTTAGATCAACCTTTCTCTAATACCAATTGAAAGTGCACAGTTAACCTCACTAGAATTCTCTAGAGGGGGGTGAATAGAGATTTAAAATAATTTGTGCAAAGTGGATAATTATATATATATATATGTGTAGTGTTCACAGATTAAGTCTTCCCACACACCAACAAGAATTAAGCAAATAAAGAAAGTAAATGCAAGACAAGAAAGCACAGCACAACACAAAGAAATATAGTGGTTCCCCAAACTTTGGGTAGTCCACTCTTCTACCCCCTTGGTAGGAAATTCACTATCTTGTACTGAGTCTTTTGATAAGGAGACTCTTAGAACCACCCTGAGTCTTTTGACAAGGAGACTCTTAGAACCAACTGAGTCTTTTGAAAAGGAGACTCTTAGAACCAGTACAACTGAATTTTTTGAAGAGTGATTCTAAAAACTCTTTTACAGTATGTGAGTATGAAAATAAGAAAAGGAGAAGAAGTATTTAAGACAAGAAAGAATCTTCTTCCTAGCAAGAAGATTGGAAGCCCAAGAAGTAGTGAATTAAATCTCCCTTCTATAGTGAGAAGGAGAGTGTAAGCTTTTCAGAATTTTGCAGCAGTATGACTTTAGAAGCAGAAGAAGAAGAATGCTTGATGGTTGCTGCAGAACAATTTCTCTATTCTCTCTCTTTTTCACTTTTTGGGAGCTTTTCCTCTTTTTCAATGTGTATATGGTGGATCACTTCTTCTTTTCTCTCTGCCGACCCCCTTGTTATTTATAGCTCTGTTCATTAAAATAACACTATAGGAGAATAATCAATTAGCAGGCAGAGTATTAGAAACAAAGAGAAATTTCCATAACAAATATATCCATAGAATGAAAGTATTCAATCTGATTTCAAATAATGTCCATAAAGGATTTAATCAATTTAGCCAAGAATCTATTAGAGGAAAGAATGATTCAGAACGGCTATAAAGAATAAATTGATTCCATATAAATCAGATTTATAAAAGAAGGAAAGAGATCTAGCGATTTTTGAATTAATCATAGAAATCGATGTGCGTCGATTACTATTCGACGTGCGCGTCGAATTCGTCCTGGCTGGACGTCGAGAGGAGAATAAGGAAGGTGCGTCGACTAAGGTGCGTCAACATGTCAAGATACGTCGACTAGAAGTCAGAGCTACATCGACATAGGATACGTCGAATTCTTCTTAAAGGTACTTCGACTCATTCTGAAAGGAACGTCGATACTACATCGACGTTGCGTCGAATACCATTCGATGCATATTTACTTAACCTTGATTTTCCTTTCTTAGAATTTATATTCAACTCTTTTTCAGGGGTTAAGAGAAATCGTTTTCCCAACAGAGTACATGACGAGCCAATCGTGTACGTTGGCTGTTTGGGGAATATGAACCGATGCCCTCCATTTAGGTAGATTAATAATTTTGTGATTTATTAACGTCATAATTTCCCGTGGAAATGCACATTTATGAAACTGAAAATTGAACCCCTTATAGGCCGTTTTAGGAAAAATGGCCAGATACTAAAGTTGTAGATCTCTGTGTCAAGTTTAATTTAAAATTAATTTGAGCTGATTTGGCCCACTGGTTTGACAACACCACTTAAAATGGTGCAACCTTCACATAGGGTTGACCAGGGATTGATTTGAGTGCCCACGCTAGTCCAGAAATCCAAATGCTTTGAAATTTGGAGCATAGTCTATATTTACCCTTACCATCAACATATCCAAAAATGGGATATTTTGGAGAACCTTGTTCTATATTTTTTGTAGAAATTTAATAATTCATGTAAGAATTAATTATAGAGTCTAATGACATCCAAACCCTACCAAATTTTTGTGTGTGGTCCTTAGGGCCATGACACAACTCTGGTAAAAATTTCATCACATTTGGGATTGATTTGGTTGAGTAATTGCGTAACCCAAAATTGGTCAAACTAGGGGATATTAGAACAAAGGTGCACTGGAAGGATTTGGGAGATCAACCATCATCCAAATGTTGTGAAACTTTGACCACTGACTTCATTTCACATAAAATACCCCCCACAAGTGGTTTTGGGTGGATATGCCCTAGAACCCCGGTTCAAACCGTAGGATTGTATATTGAACCTATTGAAGGACAAATGACCATATGTCATCGGATTGATTTGGAACTTTGTAGAGAGTTTCATGGGGTGTAAATAAGCCCTGGATAAATTATCTGGAATTTTTAGGAACATTTATCCCCTCTGAATTAGTTAGGAACCAATTAGGGCACTTTCTTATATTAAGAGTTTTTGTAATCATAATTCCTTTTATTCTCATGAAACTTTGTAGCGAATAATTTATTACACAGGATTAACTTAATAATACACTCACTCACATGCCGTTGCTACGGGTGGGTAGCTGGTTTGGCTTTATGAGCGGCAGGCTCAGTGGTTGTAGGCACGAACGGGTTGGTCCGGCGAGCTAGTGGCTCAGAAGGTTATGGTGATTGGCGAGTTAGCCCGGGGAGCTTATGGATCAGAGTTAGATGGTAATCATAATTGCATGTGCATAATGGTGGTGGGTCATCGGTATTGATAGTCGTTCACACCGATGTCGATATGCTGAATCGACAAGTGTGAATTTGCACTTAGCAAGAAAGTCTGGTGGTCCAGCCAGCAAGAGTATGCAGGCGCTCTGCGGTTTTGCGTTGAGGCGTACGGTAGGTCTAGGTTAGGTACTGTTAATACCAACCTAGAGGTGGGCGAGGCCCAACCCGTCGCTTTCGTTTTCCACTACGTGGGTGTCCTAGGAGTTTTGCTAGCTCCAAAAAGGGGGAACTAAAGATTTGTGCGCATAAAGTCAAAGTGTGTAAGTTGCACTTGTGTGATCATAACATTACCCAACATAACTCTTCATGTCGTTGCATAAGCATTGCATTTCAACCCCTACCCCTATCGTATAAGTTGGTTATGGGACTTTTTATATGATTGACCTTGCTAAACGACCCCTTGGTCTATAGGTTTTTATTGGCATTCCTATAAATCAATGGTCACTTTTCTATTCTTACTTGTCTTTACTTGCTTACCTTACTTGTTCTTTACCTTGATTTATTTACTGTTTCATATATATAAACACCTGTGTAGTGATAGATACTCATGTAGCTAAGACATGTCACCTGCTTTATTTTATATCCCTTGCTGTCCTCCGCTTCATCCTCCCGCTCGGTGCCTAGGGCCACTAGGGGATGGATGAGGGGAAACAAGGCTTAGTTTTTTTTACTAATGGTTGGTATACCATATCATTTTAGGGGATCGAGGAGACGCAGCACCACCAGAGGCAAGTGCAGAAGGAGGCGGGCCAGTCTAGCATGGGAGCACCAGTTTCAGGATCTGTGAGTGTCTATCAGTAGATTATGCGTCCGCGAGTGATTTGTAGCGAGGACATGATGTACTGGGCATGAGCCCTTTTTATTGCTACCTCTTTATTCAGTTAATATTTGTGGACATCTTTTTATGATATCTATATAGCATGTGGTTTGTGGACTTATCTTCATTTATACTTCTCTTTTCTGTGATTGATATTGCTGGCAGGATCGACGCTTTGTAGTGGCAACCTTCCCGTGTGTTGGTGTCACCGCAAAGCGGCGGTTCTGGGCATTAGTCCCAGTTTATAGCGAAAAAAAATTGGGGTCTTACAAACTGGTATCAAAGCTAACCTCGATCCGAAGAAAAGAAGTCCACAAGCCCTGGGCCACCTTGCACGAGCTTAGTTTGAGGACAAACTAGCAGTGGAAGCAATAATGTGCCCATATGGGGAATCACATGATAAAATCTACTTGTAACTGAATCGCTTTAGCTAAATTTCATTACGAGTGACAAGTTTTCTTTTGTAGCCTGCGACGAACCCTGATCCCAGCAGGGAATACCTTCGGCTGCAAAGATCTCTTTAGATAGTCCTCTACTCAATGAGTTAGACTCAACCCCACTAGGACACATGACTCACCATGACAATTTATACCATGCCCTAGTCTGAAATAGACCGTAGGTATAAATTTGATTAAGGTATTAGGATACCCCAAAGAGGTTAGAGGAGGAGCTTAATGCGGGAACGACCACCTAAGCCATAAACTTGGATTTCCCTACTTCACATACGAAGGATTATTCAAAATGATAGGACCACCTTATGGAGATTGACACATAAGCAGAATAGTAGCGGGCTCATAGACTCAACCCTCATATCGGTGACATGATTACTTTGAGACAACCACCACGACAAACACCGAGGGTCGGATAAGAATTCAAGTTCAGAAGAGACCCATTTGGGATTGGGTCACATGTTGACCCTGATAAGGTTGTCGTAGAGGGTACCTTGAAGAGTCTAAAGTATGGAGTATACCAACAAGTATCAAGATAGAACCCCAAGTCTAAGGTTGTGTGCACTAAGGATTGTTTGCATACTTGGGACAAATATAACAGGTGATATCGAAGATACTTAGCCCAAAATAGATAGTGGCTTATCTTTTGTTTATTGGGGCCTACCTTTTTATTTATTGGGCAAATTAGTTACTGACTTGGGTTTTCTCTTAGACCTAAGTTAGAAAGTTTTGCGCCATGAACATAGTGATTTTAAAGTTGATCTTATTCAATGTTACTTGGGCGAAGATGGGATTCTATAAAATCATGATGGGAATGATGACTGGTAGTATTACTAGGACAATGGATAGACTTCATTGATCGAACAACGACTTGACCTTAGTTGATGCATTAGAAATGTAAATTTGCCAGATTTAGTCACTTAAGGATGCAAATGCCCTTCTGGAGGTTGGGAACTAAAATTAGGCCGTGCAAGCTATAGTTATATTTGAAAGTTCTTGTGGATTGGGACTTTCGGAAGTGACTAACTTATGATTTGTTAAAAATCACGCCATGCCATGGTAGAAATTTTAACTACAATAATAATGATTGGTTAACATATATTCATAAAAGTTCACGAGTACACCCCCACTTAAATTTGGAGGATAATTGGGACGCCTGAAGACCTGATTAGTTCCATCAATGTTAAGAACTAGATAAATTGTAGAGTTGAGTTGATTGATTACTCAGACGTATGTGAAGGAATAATAATCAGAACGCACAGAGAAAACTTTTTAGATGTGTTGTCTACCCATACAAACAAGAGCTTTAACCACCGGAAAAAATGGTGTATTCCAGAGCGTGCATTTCCCCGGAATAAAGAAAGACGTCATTGGTTTTGTGATGCACGGTGAGGTCTGTCAACTGGTGAAGGCCAAGTGCAATTGTCTTTGGGGAACTACCACAGTCATTTCCTGTGTTAGAGTGGAAGATCGAGGATATAATTATGGATTTCGTACACAGGTTACCACATCCCCACTCCGGGCACAAGTTTATTTGGAACATCGAGGATAGAATGACCAAGGTAGCTAGGGTCACCCCGGGCTGGAAGGACGCTTCCATTGGTGTTTGATGGGATTTGTTGAGCTGGTTGTCCGTTATCATGGTGTGCCCGGAATGATCGTGTCAGATCGGGATGGACAGGTTACGTCTAAGAAGAGAAAATCAGACCAGGCTTGTATGGGCTCTTGGTTGATGTACAACACACCTTTCCACCCTCAGAGGGACGGGGGCACATGAATCCACTGTCTTGGATCTGGCATGAGCATCCCAAGACACTCGGCTCAGAATTTGTGGAGGACACAGACACCCAGGTGCGACTGATTCGAGTTAGGATGTTGGAAGCCCGGAGCAGGCAGCCCAGGTATTTCGATGCATGGCATCGTCAGATAGAGTTCTAGGTTGGAGACCGGATGTTCCTGAAGATAGGTCTGATGCATGGAGTCTCGCAGGTATTCATGCGAAAGAAGCTCAGTCCGAGATAAATGGGGCTCTACAGGATCCTGGAGTGGATCGGCCCATTGGCTAATAGACTGGAGATACCACCGGAGTTAGCAGGTTTACATGACGTCTTCTAGGTCTGCTCTCTTAGGAAGGCCCTACTGCGGCCAGAACAAACAGTTTTTAATGTAGATGCCCGGTAACTTCTGAGCGATCAGTTCACGTGGAGCCGGTCCAGATAGATGACACCGAGATGCGAGTTCTACGACACAAGAAGGTCCCGCTGGTCAAGGTCCTGTGGAGGAATCATGGACAGGAGGAGCATACATGAGAGCCACAGGTCCTAATGCAGCAGAAATATCTGAAGCTCTTCGTGTTGAGTATAATTTATTTTTAAGGGATGTTACATTCAAGCACTTGCGGTAGAAACCCCTCATGCTTAACCAGAATTTCAGAGATGAGATTTTTATTTTTATGTATTTGGATTTGTAGCATCCTACAAACAACTAGACCCCTATGAGGGTTTTTATCATGACTAGGTCATGACAAAGCACTAGGAAGACCAAAAGGACCATAAGAACCAAGCGGATAGGTAAAGTCACCTTGGTCTGCAAATAGTAAATTCCAGTTACCTAACCTAGGGTTGGAGTTGTAGGTATCAAGGTGATCACCTAACTCTACCATGACACCCCTAACCCATTAGGCATCCCCTTGGGTCATAAAGGATCCATTGGGGTCAACCCTATTGGTCAATTGACCAAAGACAACCATAGCCCCAAATAAGGCAAACCACCCTATTTAGGGTCAATTAGGGTTCAATTGGACCAATTGAATTTCCCCAAGTTCCCCTAATCACTAAGGGAGGCCAATGGGTCAACATTGACCCATTGGGCCTAATTAATTTCACCAATTTGACCAAAGTCAACACTTGGTCAATGTTGCCCAAATTTGGTTAATTAAGCCCAAAGCTCAATCCCTTTGGGCTAAGACCAATTTCAATGACCCAAATGATTAGTCACCATTGAAATTACATGAAATGTCATCCAATTTCTGGAGGGGGTGACTAGGAGAGAGAAATTGGGAGTTTTCCCCAATTTGAAGAGAGAGAAAGTGGCCCTTCAAGGTGAATTCATGGCATTCAAGGAAAATTGACCCTCCATTCTCTCCCAATTGATGAGGATTTATTCCCTATATCAGCTATGAGGAGTTTTCTGATGATTTCATGCCAATGGGAGGTGAATTTCATGGGAGTTTCACATGGACACAATTTATAATTAATGGCCATTAATGACATTAAATTTTGTAAGCCCCCTCTCCCTCAATTGAGCTCTTTATCATCTTAAGAGGTTTGAGGGAAGTGAAACCACCATCTTTCCAAGAGGATTTCTTGCTCCGTAGTAGGAGATTGTCATGGCCCCCAAAGCTTCTCAAGCATCCATGGTAGACCAGCGATCGGCACGGCTATAAGCCACCACTCAGTTCCTCTCCTATCATCTATTTCTTAGTGGGTAAATCTCATCACTTTGGCCTCTAGATTTGGGGCCAATTGGTCTTGGATCGGCATGGCCGAAAGCTTGTGTTCAAGCTTTTCTTTTCTTATTCAAATCTCCGATTCCAGCCGCCTCCGACCGGCCAACCACCGTACATCGCCGGCCGCCACCTCAACGGAGGTGGTGGTTGCATTGGTCGACCGGGAGAGGGTCTAGGTGGCCGGGGAAATCACCTCCCAAGTTGCTACAGGACGGGCCAATCGTGGCTGTTGGCTGATTGGAGGAGATGAACTGATGCCCTCCATTTTATTTTATTCACTTTGGTGATTTTTTCCGTCATAAATATTCCTAGAAATACTCATTTTTTGAAATTGAAAAACTGAACCCCTTAGAGGCCGTTTTAGGAAAAATGGCCAGAGACAAAAGTTGTAGATCTCTGTGTCTAGTTTTTTTAAAAATTGTTTTGAGCCGATCGATTTGGCCAACTGGTTTGAGTGTAGCACTCAAAATGGTGCAACCTGTACATAGGGTTGACCAGAGATTGATTTGAGTGCCCCACTAATCTGGACATCCAAACGCTTTGAAATTTAGAGCATATGCTAGATTGATCCTTACCCTCAACATATCCAAAAATGGGAATTTTTGGAGAATGTTTTTCTATAGTTTTGTACAAATTTATTAATTCATGTATGAATTAATTATAGGGTCTAATGGCATCCAAACCCTACCAAATTTTGGTGGGTGGTCCTTAGTGTTATGACACGACTTTGGTAAAAATTTCATCCCATTTGGGATTGATTTGGTTGAGTAATTGAGTAACCCAAAATTGGTCAAACTAAGGGGTATTAGAACAAAGGTGCACTTGATGGATTTGGGAGATCAACCCTCATCCAAATATTGTGAAACTTTGACCACTGACTTGATGTCACATAAAATACCCCCCACAAGTTGTTTTGGGTGGTTTGGGGTGGATGTGACCTAGAACCCCGGTTCAAACTGTAGGATTGTATATTGGACCTATTGAAGGACAAATGGTCATATGTCCTCGGATTGACTTGGAACTTGGTAGAGAGTTTCATGGGTGGATATAAGCTCTGGATAATTTATCTGGAATTTTTTGGAACATTTATCCCCTCTGAATTATTAAAGAACCAACTATGGCATTTTCTTATATTAAGAGTTTATGTAATCATAATACCTTGGATGCTCATGAAATTTTGTCAGTAGGTTTATATAGATGATATCATTCTCTGATAATTTTGTTATGAATTTTGGATTGATATTTATAGTACTTCTTTCATAGCCACAATATTTACCCTAGTCCTAAGAAATTAATTTATGGATTTTATACTCATATTTAAAATCATGAAACTTGGCCAGAGCACTTTATAGGGCAAGAATATGATCTGTAAATTTTGGTATAATTTTACGAGGAGTTTTTATATTGTTCACTTCACAAAGTACCCTATGATTTGTTTATTTAAATAAAGAATTTATATGGTCATCTGAACCTAGAAAATTATGAAAGTCAACCAGTAAACATTTCTGATCACTTTGGACATCAGTTAATTTTCTTGTAATTTTTGTATAAGGATTTTTGGTACTTGCTTTAAAAATCCCTAAATGCGATAGATTAATTAATATTTTAATTAGAGGTCAAAACCTTTCTGGAAAATTATGAAATTCATATGTGGCTGTTATTTTGATGATATATAGTTGTACACATTTTATCAAGGTCATAGCTCATCAGAAAACAATACTTGGTGTTCAAAATCATAGATTCCCTGATTTTAAAGAAATTATAATAAATGCTAAATAGGTTGGGAAAATTATGAATTTCTGGAGTTAGTCTTAAAATGTCATAACACACCCCCAATAATAATCTTGGGTCATTTGGATGAGCATTGAGAGTCTTTCTCTTTTTATACATCATATAGTTCAAGTGGTCTGCGTATAGTGAAAATGCTGAATTAAGACAAACATGTAGGTTCTACATGGGGAGTGAAGGAGGTTGGTGCACCCAGACTAACTGGATTTGCGGAGGGGTCACCAAAGGAAGGTAAGAGTAAGATGTTTGGTTTGCTAGGAGGCAAGAGTGTGTTTGGGATTGTCGAAAGAACGTCATTCCCTTGGAGTGGAATAAAACACACTTAGGGTAAATAAGTGTAATGGTGAGAGGGGTATGGTTATGGGTAGTTATCAATAATAGTAAGTGTATTGTAAAGGGCAGTTTGGGCTTTCATCCCATTGTACCTCCTAGTACCGCTGCGTGCCCCTCACAGGGTAAACCTCGGGAAGTCCAAGATTAACCCAAAGCTGTAGGAAACATTTGTCACGCAAAATTTACTTAATAAAAGACTCACTCACATCCTGTTGCTATGGGTGGGTAGCTGGTTTGGCTTTACGAGCAGTAGGCTCGGTGGTTGTAGGCACATACGTATTGGTCCGGCGAGCCGGTGGCTCCGAAGGTTATGGTGGCGGGCGGGTCAGCCCGAGGAGCTTATGGCTCGGAGTTAGATGGTAATCATAATTGCATATGCATAAAGGTGGTGGGTCTTCAGTATTGATGGTCGTTCATACCGACATTGATATGCTGACTCGGCAAGTGTGGATTTGCACTTAGCCAAGAAAGTCTGGTGGTCCAGCTAGTAAGAGTACGCAGGCGCTCTGCGGTTTTGCGTTGAGGCGTACGATAGGTTTAGGTTAGATAGTGTGAATACCAACCTAGTGGTGGGCGATGCCCAACCTGCAGCTTCCCTTTGCCACTACGGGGGTATCCTGGGAGTTTTGCTAGCTCCAAAAAGGGGGAACTAAAGGTCTGTGCGCATAGAGTCAAAGTGTGTGAGTTGCACTTGTGTGATCATAACATTACCCAACATAACTCTGCATGTCATAGCATAAGCATTGCATTTAAACCCCTACCCATATCGTATAAATTGGTTATGAGACTTTTTATATGATAGGTCTTGCTAAACGACCCCTTGGTCTATATGTTTGTATGCGCATTCCAATAAATCAATGGTTACTTTTCTATTCTTACTTGTCTTTACTTGCTTACCTTTCTTGTTCTTTACCTTGCTTTATTTACTAACGGTCGGTGGACCATATCATTTTAGGGGACCGAGGAGATGCAGCACCACCAGAGACAGGTGCAGATGGAGGCGGGCCAGTCTAGCACGGGAGCACCAGTTTCAGGATTTGTGAGTGTCTATCAGTAGATTATGCTTTCGCGAGTGATTTTTAGTGAGGCCATGATGTACTGGGCATGAACCCTTTTTATTGCTACCTCATTATTCAGTTAATATTTGTGGACATCTAATTATGATATCTATATAACATGTGATTTGTGTACTTGTCTTCATTTATACTTCTCTTTTCTGTGATCGATATTGCAGGCAGGATCGACGCTTTGTATTGGCAACCTTCCCGTGTGTTGGTGTCACCGCAAAGCGGCGGTTCTTGGCATAAGACCCGGTTTGTAGCGAATAATTTGTTACACAAGATTAACTTAAAATACACTCACTCACATCCCGTTGCTTTGGGTGGGTAGCTGGTTTAGCTTTACGAGCGGTAGGCTCGGTGGTTGTAGGCACAGATGGGTTGGTCCGGCGAGCCAGTGTCTTAGAAGGTTATGGTGACGGGCGGGTTAACCCGGGGAGCTTATGGCTCGGAGTTAGATGGTATTCATAATTGCATGTGTACAAAGGTGGTGGGTCTTCGTTATTGATGGTTATTCACACCGACGTTGATACGCTGACTCGGCAAGTGTGGATTTGCACTTAGCCTAGAAAGTCTGGTGGTCCAGCTAGTTAGAGTACGTAGGAGCTCCGTGGTTTTGCATTGAGGCGTACGATAGGTGGTTGAAGTCGCGGCGAGTGACTGGCGCATCATCCCGGGAGTCGCTCGCCTGTTGAGACGGCTCGAGGTGTCCACCTGCCATCGGGTGATTTTTCCGGTTGCTTGATTTGAAGGTCGCGTGTTCGAACCATTGGAGCAAAATTGGTCACCCAACCTCCACACTCAGCGAGCACTTCGGGGGACTTGGAGAAGGAGATCTAGAACCGCTAATAACTGCTTACTAACCTGTGGGACGAGGCGAACAGAGCATAGAAAAGCGGATAATGCTAGCAGCGGTAGACACCGAATTGGCCCGCAGCGGTGAATGCCTCTATTGATGTGGGTTTTTAATATTTCACAAGGATCTATTACAAGCTATTATAAGAGCGCTGGGAAAAGAAGGCAACCGAGTGACAAGCACTTGTGACCCTAGCTACCATGGGATAGATTTTGTCCCAAGTTACGTCCCCTCCAAGCACCCCGACACTCTATTTATAGTAGAGGGTAGGCTGCCTGGCTAGTTGGGGCATTTAATGCTGTATTAAATGCTCCACCGCTCAAGGAAACTGATGTGTCGGTTGTGAAAGAGAAGAAAGAGGGAGCGCGGACATGACAGACCATAACCGTACACTCATGCTCGCCGAAAGGGGTCCAGGCGGGCTCTAGAGAGTACCCGTCTCAACTCCTCTGGTAGGTTGATGTTGTTGCCTGGACGACATTGTTGGGTTTTCCTTTAGGGTAGACACATCATATGTGCGCAGTGGATTATTCTAGAATAATCCAAAAGAGAGATAACAGGATCTTGCTTTGACCATGAATCAAGAAATGGAAGCAACAAATAAATTACCTGTTCAGAATTGAGTCACCACTCAATATGATGCTCTAAGAAAATTCTTTTCGGAATCAGAATCCTATTCTGAGTCCTCTTCCTTGTTCCTGCGGCTATGATCAAATCGGCAAGCTCGTCTGAAAGAGCTAGCACAGAAAAGGATCTGCACCTCTACAAAAGTCCACACGAGCCTTTAGAGAACCCTATTTTCCTGTCAAACAAGAACTAGGTCGGAGATGGAATGCCATCTACGGCTCTGCGTATTACTAGATCCATTTGCAGAGAGAGAGACGACAACATTAAAGTTCAAACGGGTCACGACTAAATCTATCAGAAACTCTTCCTTTCGATCTCCAAAATCGGCGAGTTCAACCTGGAACCTTTCCTTCTCGATCTCCAGAAGTGGCGTCATATTTCTCGCACGGGAACGGATTGTCGATTGGGATCGTCCTCCTCGTCTCGCGTCACCCACTTCACGTTTATCGGCTTCTTACTAAAACCTAAAGTATCTTGCCTTTTATACCCATGAGTACAAGGCAAACTACGAGGCTCCTCTATCCGCAAACCCAGCCAAAACAGAATAACAAAGTTTTGTCGGGATCAATTCATTCGTCGAGACAACTTGGGCTCAACGAAACCGTCGAGGCAGGCTCAACGAAACCGTCGAGGCTGGCTCGATGAAACTGCCGAGGCTGGCTCGATGAAACTACCGAGGCTGGCTCAACGAAACCGCCGAGGCTGGCTCGACGAAACCGCCGAGGCTGGCTCGACGAAACCGCCGAAGCTGGTTCGACAAAACTGCCAAGGATGGCTCGACGAAACCACCGAGGCTGGCTCGACGAAACCGCCGAGGCAGGCTCGACGAAACCGCCAAGGCAGGCTCGACGAAACCGCCGAGGCAGGCTCGACGAAACCGCCGAGGCAGGCTCGATGAAACCGCCGAGGCAGGCTCGATGAAACCGCCGAGGCAGGATCGACGAAACCGCCGAGGCAGGCTCGATGAAACCGCAGAGGCAGGCTCGACAAAACTGCCGAGGCAGGCTCGATGAAACTACCGAGGTAGGCTCGACGAAACCGCCGAGGCAGGATCAATGAAACCGCCGAGGTAGGCTCGACGAAACCGCCAAGGCAGGCTCGATCAAACCACCGAGGCAGGCTCGACGAAATCGCCGAGGCAGGCTCCACGAAACCGCCGAGATAGGCTCGACAAAACCGTCGAGACAGGCTCAATGAAACCATCGAGACAGGCTCGATGAAACCGTCGAGACAGGCTCGATGAAACCGTCGAGACAGACTTGAAGAAACCGTGGAGACCTTGACGATACCGTGGAGACAGGCTCGACAAAATCGTCAAGACAACTCGACGAATTCAATCATTCATCAAGACAGTCTCGACGAAATGACCAGTGATAGTGTATGTCGTCGAGACAGTCTCGATGACATGAATCATTCGTTGAGACAGTTTTGATGAACTCGTCGAGACACTCTCAACAAATTCGTCGAGACATCTCGACGAAATCATTGCGACATTCTCGACAAAATATCCATGAGTCTATGTCGTCGAAACATTCTCGATGACATTGATCACAAGTCAATATTCACAATATTGGTTTGTGATCCCGACATCATGCAATCTGTCATGACTACATTCACAACATCGTCTTGAAGTCTTCTCGCACGAGATTCACAATATCGTCTTGAAGCCTTTTTCGACATGCTCCATATAATATTCACAATATCTAAGGAGCAGTCTTCTTGAACCAACTCTATTACAAATAGTCATAGGATTGGTCCTTTCACTCATATCCAATATGAGCAAGGCCAACACAATCCTTTCTCCAATTTCTCCAAACGCTCTTATGTGCGACCCTATATATAGGCTTATATCGCATTAGCAGTGAGGCTAACCACATGATTACTTCCGCATCACCCCAAAAACTCCAACAGTCTCCCACCTGATCTAGAAGGTATCAACAAAAGTCTCACAAGTAATGCGCGGCATCTAGCAATGCATCATTACTACCCAAGCAATAAGAGTTCATAACTCAAACAAGCCTGTCTATGACCAATATATTAGTGTTGTCATGTCCCTTTGTCCATTATATCTGGATTGAACTAGAGGCATGGACTGTGTCATCCTCATAATTGTTCAACTCAAGCTTTCTTGATCTAGAATAACCTTCTGAGAGTGGTAAGTGTTGGACATTTGTGTCATATCCCTTTGTTTGAGAATAGCAAATCCCATATTGTATTTGATCTTGCTTGGCATGTGTTTATAGTGTGCATGAACTATAAGTGCAATACTCCACAGGTAGAAAGCAGCTTGGAACCAAAATCTCTGAACTGGAGCACTACCGCCAGCGCTAGTGATACCACAGGCGTTAGCGCTACCGCGGGCGCTAGGATCTACCGTCAGGCGCTAGTGATGAGTCCCATTTATATACACTTTTATGGACTCATCTGGGCTAGTTTTCCTGCATTTGCACTTCATTTTTAGTTCTTAATTGCTTATATTTTACTCGTTCACGCTTTTCACTTTAAGTGCTTTGTTTTGGCC
This sequence comes from Dactylorhiza incarnata, assembly GCA_033032865.1. Lineage (NCBI taxonomy): Eukaryota > Viridiplantae > Streptophyta > Magnoliopsida > Asparagales > Orchidaceae > Dactylorhiza > Dactylorhiza incarnata. The sequence goes on from JAWHQI010000336.1 coordinate 2,038,526, forward strand.
CACTTTGTTGTGCAACAACGCGCTTTATTGTTGGGGGTAAGCACTTGGTGTTCCCCATTCTTTTTATGCTTTAATGCTCATGCTGGAGGTGTATTCCAAGCTGTTTATTGTGCTGTGAAGGTGGGCAAATCTCCATTTTGCCCAAATTGCATTTCTGCATACATCACACAATCGTGCGTTTTCTTGACACATGATCACATCGACCGTACGTGCTTATTTGCTGGCAAAATGGTGATCTGGATTTGCCCATGCGTTTTACGCACGTTCGGTTTCGACCGTGCGTGAGTAAAACGCACGAGCCCCTCTGTTGGCCTGTTTTCATGCATTCGGAATTTGCCTGTGCGTTTTTACGCACGGTCGGTTTCGACTGTGCGTGAGTAAAATCGCACGGGCGATCTGCTTCATCTTCCTGGGTTGCTGAACACTTAATATCGCACGGTCCATGCATGGTCATGCGTTCGACCGTGCGTGACCAAATTCTGACTGATTTTCTATTTATGCCGCAGGATCCACCCTAATTGTATCGATCATCTTTCCCGCGCCCAAAGGGTTCCAGTTCCACCATTTTCGCCGCTCCATCGCCGCCCACCTTAAGGAGGAGCTCCGACCACCATTTCCTTGCAAATCTAAAGATGGAGCATCCTCTTAGACGCCTCCATCATCCAAGTGCTTCAATGAGAGGATTCCACCATCATATTCATCACCAACCAAGGGTTCTTCATATCAGATGTGACTGGATTATAGTTTACCGGAGAAGACAGGTTCATTGGGAGGAAGTGACAGCCCTCCTCTACCATGGACGATAGTTAAGACTGAGCTAGGATGCGGATTGACAGCCCGACGATTCATACTGTGAATCTACAACAAGCCTCCAGATTCGGTCGTATCTCTTGCCTTTTTCTCTAACTTGTGTTAATGTATATGAATATAATCTTCATTATTATATGATGTGACACATGTAAACCATGCTTTGTAGTGTTTATTTCATGTCTATGTGAAATTACGCTTTTGTTAATATATGTATTTGAGGTGCGTCACCAAATCCAGTCCACCCTCCACTTCATTCCGCTAGCCTACTCTTCCATTCCATGTGCCTACTCTTCCATCTGCCAAGCTAAGCGGTGCTAACAACCCGTATAATCCACCTAAACTCCGCCAGTGCGAACCACTCCCTCCGCTTGCCTACTCGTCCATCCGCGTAGCGAAGCAGTGCATAGGGGACTGCATAGTTTCCATCCGCCCAGTGAAGCAGCGCATAGCGGCCTATATAGGAGTAGTTTAGTTTCTTTTCTTTTTATTTTCCACAATCCAAATCACCCCTTTTCGCAATCCATCCGACCTAAAGGACTTCAATCTCAAGTCCTTCCTCGATAGATAACTCCACCTTACTGTGTTCCTTTGAGATTCGATACTTGGGGATTCACTCCTCATTTTATATTACTTGAATGATCAGTACACTACCATTTTGTGCTGTAGTCTCGCTACCGCCTATATCGGTGTTGCGGATTTGCGCATCAGCTAGCTCTAGATCGTGACACAACAGCATGCCTCCATGAACTCTAGCCATCCACTACCGCAGGCGCTAGGAGCTACCGCAGGCGCTATATCCAAGTTCAATAAAATGGGGCTTTCTCTCTCATTTTGCACACACATCCCAGAGAGAATACCAGTGCCAAATTTCAAGAGCTGTTACTCTGCCGAAAGTTGATCTCCCACTAAAAGCTAAAGAAGATTTCTGGAGAAGGACGTCATTACGCTGCATCTGAAGAACGATTGCTTCAACCACTCTTATGCTACAACGATCCTTCATCTTCAACTTCAAAAAAATCTCATAGAGGGAGTTTTTATTTGTGTTATTTCATTATCTTTGTGAATTTGTGTAGTTAATCTGCCTTGTGTTGGCGACTAGGTCCTTGCGCGGCTTAGGGGGAATTCACCGCATGTGTTGATGACTAGGTCTAGGTGATTAGATCTAGGGGGTGCTCAAGGCCATATCCGGGGAAGGGTTCGCTAGAGCGGCTTGAGGCCATGTCCGGGGAGGATAGGCTAAAGCCACCGGTTCGTGGGGATACGAGTTGGTATAGAAAAGCAAAAATTATTTGCATTTGTACGCCTCCGATTTCTAGCGATATTGAAATCAAAATTGTGTAAACACTCTTTAATATAATACAATCATGTCTCTATTTGTGTTTACTTGATTTCGTTCATTTGGCATAAAATTCTAATATTGTAAATTATAATATTCTCTACTTTTGGCTAAATTGTTATTTCACTCTCTTTTATTTTAAAACAATTAAGCAAATTGCTTAAACATATAAAAAGAATTTTTATTCCTCTATTCACCCCCTCTAAGGGCGCCTATCGATCCAACAGTTATCTCAATATCACATATTGGCTCAACCCAGCATGGCCATGCATTTCTCAGTCTCATTCCATCAAGGGGCCCATGGATGTAACTTCTGTCATATAGGAGGACACATTCCATTTCTGTCCACACACGAACACCCAAATGATTTGTAACATACCCAATAACCACCCTTATCATCAACCTTTCTCAAGGAAGACTTTAGAGGACATCAAAGTACGCTCTTCCTCACTTGATTAATGTTGTGACTTCAGGTCAAAGAACCACAAACACCATTGTCACTTGAGATCTACTTGTGCACGTTCATATATCAATCCACAAAGTAGTCTCACAGTGTGTCTGTCCAGTACAACTTGTTCCTAACAAGTACCTATATGATGACTTGATATCCCATATCATGACCTGTGAGAACTGGTCATCAGTTAACCCACATACCAGTCTTGATGTATCATCCTAGCCCTATTTTCTAAGATGATACCTCGACCAAATACCATTTAAGAATGAAGCTTCTTTTAAACGTAGGCCCTCATATTCAATTCACATACTTGAATTCCTATGGAAGCAAACATTCTAAGGGCATTTATAATGCTAATTAATCTATCATATTGAAACAGTTGACATAATAAAAGAACTTGCCATAAATGTAAAGTGAAATACATATTACAAATCACAATTCATCATATGAATAAACAACCAACAAACATACAATCCACAAGGCTCCCACTAAATATGATCATTCAAGTATCGAATACCCATCGATCTAGCATGACCATCAAGCTTCCTTTGCGCAAGAGGCTTTGTTGGTGGATCCGCTATATTTTCTTCAGTCGGTACTCTACATATGGTCACATCTTCTCGATCGACAATATATCGATAAGATGGAACCACCGAAGTATGTTCTTGGAGCGCTGATGAGATTTAGGTTCCTTAGCTTATGCAATACCACCATTTTTGTCACAATAGAGAACTACGGGTCAACAATTCTAGGAACTACATCTAGCTCATCAATGAATTTCCTAATCTTTACAGCCTCCTTTGCCGCATTTGAAGCAACAATATACTCGGGCTCTGTTGTAGAATTGGAAACCGTCTCTTTCTTGGAACTCTTCCAGCTTACACCCCATCCATTAAGGTAAAATACAATACCTGGCTGGGATTTGAGTCGTCCCTATCAGTTTGGAAGCAAGCATCCATGTAACCTTTTACAACGTGCTCTTCCTCTCCACCAAACACCAAGAACATATCCTTAGTTCTTCTCAAGTACTTTAGGATATTCTTGGCTGTTGTCTAGTGACCATCTCCAGGATCAGACTGATATCTTCTCATTATGCTCAAATCATATGAGACATCGGGTTGAGTACATAACATTGCATACATGATTTATCCAATTGCTGAAGCATATGGAATGAACTTCTTTGATCTATCTCTGTATATCTTAATAACAAGTATATAAGTCGCTTCACCCAAGTCTTTCATAGAAAAGTAGTCCCCTAGCCTATTCTTAACATCTTGCAGGGTTGGAATGTCATTCCCAATCAACATTATGTTATCTACATATAATATCAGGAATACGGTAATGCTCCCACTAATCCTCTTGTAAACACAAGGCTCATCTTCAGTCTTGATGAAACCAAACTCTTTGATTTTCTCATCAAAACGCAGATTCCAACTTCGAGAAGTTTGTTTCAATCCAAAAATGGATTGATTCAACTTGCATATTTTAGTGTCTTCACTTGGAGATACAAAACCCTCGGGTTGTGTCATATACACTTCCTCGAAGAAGTTTCCATTAAAGAAAGTCATTTTGACATCCATTTGCCAGATCTCATAGTCATAATACGCATCAATAGCAAGTAGAATTCTGATGGGCTTAACCATAGCAACAAGGGAAAAGGTCTCATCATAGTCAACACCATGAATTTTCTTGTAACTATTAGCCACCAGTCGCCCATTGAATTTCTGGACATTCCCATCCATGTTGGTCTTCTTCTTGAAGACCCACATGTGCCATATGGGCCGTACCCATTTAGGTGGTTCCACCATGGTTCAAACTTGGTTTGCATACATGGAGTCCATTTCAGATTTCATGGCCTCAAGCCACTTCTCGGAGTATGGTCTATTAATAGTCACTTGGTAGGTTGCAAGTTCATCATCATGATCCATAAGCAACAATTACCTATTTGAGACTTGGCAAATCCATATCTCTTAGGCTCAACTCTAGGTCTACCCGATCTACATCAGAATTGTGTTCCTTGAGCTAGTTCTCCAGCTACAATTGTTTGTAGTCCTTGCTCAGGCTCCAATTCTGATTCATTCATTGTTTGTGGTTCTTGAATCTCTTCAATTTCTACCTGGTATTCTCTCTAGACAGAAACTCTTTCTCTAGAAAGACACCACTCCTCGCAACAAATACTTTGTCGTTGGATCGTAGGTAGAAGTAATACCATCTGGTTTCCCTAGGATATCCCACAAGATAACACTTATCTGACTTGGGTTCCAGCTTGTCAGGCCTTTGACGTTGCATGTATGCCCCGCATCCCCAAATCTTAATGAAAGACATACTAGTACGCTTCCCAGTCCATATCTCATATGGTGTCTTTTAAACCATTTTTTTGGAACTCGATTTAGTGTGAAAGTAGCAGTCTCTAGAGCAAAGCCCCAAATGGAAACGGGCAAATCTGGATGACTCATCAACAACTATACCATGTATAACAAAGTATGATTCCTCCACTCAGAAATACCATTATTTTGTGGTGTTCTAGGTAGAGTGAGATGTGATACAATGTCCCACTCTTTCAAATGATCACAAAACTCCTGACTCAAATATTCGCCACCTCAATCAGATCAGAGTGCTTTGATTGTTTTTCCTTGTTGGTTCTGTACTTCATTCTGGAACTCCTTGAACTTTTCGACGGATTCAAATTAGTTCTTCAAAAGAAACACGTATCTGTATCTACTGAAATCATCGGTAAATATAATGATGTAGTGGAACTCACCACTAGCCACAGAACTCATGGGTCCACATACATCACTATGTATGACACCCAAAAGATCATCAACCCTCTCAGTATGATCAGTGAAAGGGGCTTTAGTCATTTTGCTTAACAAACAAGACTCACATCTCTCAAATGATTCATAATCAAATGAGTCCAATAGTCCATCTTTATGGAGCTTGGATATGCGTTTCTCATTTATATGGCATAAATGACAATGCCAAAGGTATATAGGATTCGATTCATTTATTTTTAGTTTTTTAGTATTTTCTACATTATAGATCGGTTGGTCTAAGTTCAAAACATATAAACCAATAAATAATTGGGCTGCACTATAACAAACATCATTAAAAAAAATTGAACAACAATTGTTCTTAATTATAAATGAAAAATCTTTCATGTCAAGGCATGAAATGGATATAATGTTTCGAGTTATGGTTGGAACAAAATAATAATTATCTAGTTCTATTACAAGCCTAGTGGGCAAAGAAAGATGATAAACTCCAATGACAATGATAGCAACTCTTGCTCCATTTCCAACACGCATGTCTACCTCTCCTTTACCCAGCATTCTTCTCCTTCACAGTTCCTGCATATTTGTACAAATGTGAGAACTGCATCCAGTATCCAATACCCAAGATGAAGGAGCTGAAAAGTTTATTTCTAAAATGAAAATATATACCAGAAACAGAAGTCATACTTCCCTTTTTTTTCTGCAGATCCTCAATATAGAGGGGACAATTCCTACTCCAATGCCCTTCCTTACTGCAGTGGTGGTACTTCCCTTACTTAGCCATACCTTTCTTCATCAGTGCTGAAGACTTGGGATCAAGATAAAACTTAGATCTTATCTTCGTCTTCTTTGATCCCTTGTCCTTGCCCTTGACTTTTTGCACCATCAGTATTGGGCTAGCAGGCCTGGCCTTCCTCATGTTGTTCTCGGTAGTTCTCAATATGCCTAGGAGCTCGGGCAGCGTCTTGTCTATTTCATTCATGTTAATGTTCAAGATGAATTGCTCATAACTATCCGGCAACGATTGCAGGATCAGATCAGTGGCCAACTCTTTGCCCAAGGGAAAACCCAGTCTTTCAAGGTTCTTAATATACCCAATCGTCTTGAGTACCTGAGTCCATACTGAGTCTCGAGCTCTCATTTAATAGAGCATATTTTTAGGGATTTTTCAAATTTTGAAAAATACAGAAAATCATATAGGTGGGCTAGCGCGGCAAACAGTACACAAAATTTTAGGATTTTGAAAATTCTATTTTTTGAATGTGTCCAAAGATTAGTTTCATGCGGAAATTCCAGAAGGTTTGGAGATGTCTAGATAGTGAAAAAAATGCACAAAACGATTGCATTTTTGTATATGACTTAAAAAAACATCTAATCATTTATCACATAATTGACTAATGGATGTTAAGTTATGTTTTAAACCTTTTACATAAAGAACATTAGAAATAGTAAAGGATTCGTTACCATTATACCGACTCCCATGATCCTTCCTTTACCGTTATCTCCAAAAGCTACAATCTCTCCCTTCCTCTTTTCTAGGCTAAAGAACTTTGATTTGTTGCACTTCATAAGCTTGGAGCAGCCTGAATCCAAGTACAACACATCTTCCTTGTCCTTAGCCTGCCTACAAATCTAGAAGGAAGATGAGAGAAAAGATCTGGATACCCAAGAGGTACCACCCATAGAATAAGTGGATGCCTTAGGTACCCAGATTTACTTTAAAGATCCAAGTTTTATTTTCCTGCAAGAGCTAGACATGTGTCCAAATCAATGATAGTTTGCACACGAAATAAAGGGGGTTGAGACTTTTTCTGAAATTCTACATTGCTCTGACTGGATGAGGTTTGATTTTTAGAAAAAACAGAAGATTTTTTATATGATGGGCTACCGCCGGCGTTAGTGGCTAGCACTGGGCGGTAGCTGTCACTTTGATATCCGAGTCCAAATTTTCCAGAACCATAACATTGGTTCCCTAAAATCATGTCCAGAGATATTTGACCAATTCTTAATTTTTTGATGGCCATATTGTGGTCATGAGTTTGTTTTTTAAGAGATGAGTTTTCTTTTACAAGCATGACACATTTATTTTCAAATCCTTGTTTGTTATTTTCAATTTGTAAGAGAGGGCCTTAGAAAGAGAAACTTCAAGATCTTTTGCCTTACATAAGGAGTGTTCACACTCTTGACACGAAACCTTTCATATAAACAGAGAGTGATCAGCAGAACTCCAAGAGAAGCCAATTGTGGAGATGACTTCACTAAATTTGTCAAACCAGGCACGAGGACTTTGTTTGAGCCCATAGATCGCCATCCAAAATTTGCATACCTTAGAATCCCCCTGAGCAATGTACCCAGGAGGTTTCTTTATGTACACTTCCTCCTGTATATCACCATAGAGGAAGGCTTTTTTAACATCCAACTGAGATATCTACCAGTCCTTGTTGGCAGCCTTATAGAAAAGGATCAGGATAGTTCTAATGCAAGCAACCAGGGAGAAAGCGTCACAGAAGTCAACACCAAAGGTTTGGTTGAATCCCTTGGTAACTAGGCAAGCCTTATAGTGATCCACGATGCCATCAACATGATACTTCACAACAAAGACCCAACGACAACAACCATATTCACTCCCAGAGGGGTAGGGATTAGAGTCAAAGTACCTCTTTCTGTTAAGGTTAACATTTCCTCATCCATGGCAGTTTTCCACTGTGGTAAGGAAAGAGCATCTTGATAAGTGGATGTGGTGACCGTGGCTGAGATGGCCAAACCAAAGTCCCTGCAAGAAGAAGTAAGTTGAGCATACGAAACAACATCATTAATAGAATGATGAGTACAAGAGTGGGCCACTTTTCGAAAAGCAATGGGGAGACCAAGGTCGGATGGGTTATCATCCTCAGATTCATTAGAAGAAGAAAGAGCTGGTCTAAGAACTGGCGGACGGAGCCCTGGAGTAACAAGATTCATGGTAGGAGTTGGAGAGGGAGATGGTGTTCAGAGAAGCAGAGCGGCGGAACATCTAATAGAGGAGCATGCAAAATGGGAAGAGAGGAAGTAGGAGGAAGATACAAAAGAGGGGAAGTCACATCGTTTGCGGAGAAGTAAGGAGTGGACTCAAAAAAGATGATGTTGATTGAAACAAACTATTTTTGGAGAATAGGGTCATAACAATGATTTCCCTACTGTGTCTGAGAGTAGCCTACGAAGATACACTTGATGGCGAGAGAGGAAAGTTTATCACGATCAGGTGAGGGAGAGTGAACAAAATTGGTACAACCAAACACTCATAGGGTGAGAAAGAATGGGGTAGCACTTGGATACATAATGGAGAATAGGCTATGTCCTTGAAGAATAGCAGAGGGAATATGGTTGATGATGTAGCAGAAGATGAGGATAATATGATCCCAATTGGAGCGAGGAACATTCATCTGGGTGAGAAGGGTGCAGGCAACGTCAAGAAGATGGTGATTCTTGCATTCGACGAAGCCAATTTGCTTAGACGTATAGGCACAACTAGATTGATGTATAATACCATTATGCATACAAAAATCAGAGAATTGATGACTAACATATATTTTTTGCATTATGTGTATGAAGCACTTTTACGGGAGCATCAACCATTGTGCGAATTTCAATATAGAAAGTAGTGAACATAGATAAAAGTTCAGAGCATTTTTTAAGAAGATACACCCAAGTACAGCGAGAGAAGTCATCAATAAAGGTGACAAAATATAAACGGCCCTTATCTATAATATTGATAGGAGCAGGGTCCCAGATGTCCGAGTAAACCAGATCAAAGGGACGGGAAGAACTTGGACACTATTTAGCATGATAGGATAAATGATGATGCTTGCCATATTGGCAAGCCTCATAGTCAAAAGAAGAGATGTCCTTTGAGAGAGATGGCATAAGTTGGTGTAGCAAGCGAAGGGGGTGGGTGACCAAGGAAAAGATGCTAATGACGGAGGGACTCATAGGAGGTGGAAGTAGAGAGAGCAAACATAGTGTCAAGGAAGTAGAGGCCCTCACATTCAGTCCCAGTAGCAATCATCTTCTTGGAGCAAAGATCCTGAAAATAACAAGTAGTAGATGTAAACGTAATAGAGCAATGCAATTGTCGCATGAGAGCATGAAATGATAATAAGTTGCATGGAAAGTTAGGAACGTAAAGAGTGACATCAAGGGCGAGTGTTGGAGTGTCCTGGACCACACCAGTTCCATGAACAGGAGATGGAGAACCATACACGACCAAAATTGGGGGTAACTAATTGTGTTTCTCCAAGCGAGAAAAGATGAGTGAGTTCCCTGTCATATGATTTGTGGCACCTGAGTCAATGCGTCGTTTATCCTAAGTGTTGGAACATTCTTTCCACATCTCTTGGTTTGAGAATAACAAATCTCATTGTATTTGATTATACTTGCCATGTGTTTATAGTGTTCAAGAACTTCTACTGTCAAGCCTCTATGACTACGAGAAAGAAAGAAAAAGAATTCCATACTAGGTCAATGCTTTGGTGCTAGTACGACGCGCTAACGCTGCCGCTGGCTGCAACTATGCAGATTTGAAAACTTCATTGAAAAGGAAACATTCGTTGAGAAAGGAAGGTCGTCGAGACTGAATATGATAACTCTTACCACAGAGCGTTAAGGATAACGCCCGACAGTAACTTATGGAAGTCCTGCAATCACGATGCTGATTGAGGAGCAGAAAAGGAAGGAGATCTGATGGCTAGGAATAATATATACTAACGCAGCGCGGTAGGAAGGGATGCTAATTCTAGAGACAGAAGGATGCCAAAAATGGCACAATCTGCATTCCAGAATGTTACCTAAATAGGCTACCACCCAGTGGTAGGACTCCTGCTGGCGCTAGGATCCGAGCCTATTTAAAGAGCGGTCCGCCTCCATTTTGATGAGCCAATTAGTCAATTTGAGAAGATATCGAAGCCACCACTCCAATATTCGTGAGAGCCTCCTCTTTGGAGCTGAGAGAACTCTGTTAACGTTCATGAATGCTAAGAACTTGTGTTGGGAAAAAATCCTTTTGATTTAACTATACAAATTAACTATAAGTGATTTTACTTCTTAGGTTTATTACCCACATTGTATAATAAGGGTAATCTGGTCATTAGATGTCTTAGGATGTCACACTCAACTAAGAGTGTCAAGGAATAGTCAAAGCAATCACAAAACAAGTTGAATTAAGACTTGCATCGAATGAAAGTTGACGCAACTTCGACTTGATTTCGACGCAACTCTGTGTTAAAGTCGAAGCAGATTATTCAGCCTGTCGAAGTATAAGTCCAGTCGATGGAACGTCTAAAGGGAAACGACGTAGAATGAAGAGCTTGGCGAAGCCATCTAAAAGGTCGACGCAACGTCAACTATAATTCGACGCAGAAGTTAAGAGATCAAGTCCAAGGATTCAACATGATGGGTACGCTGATATGGAATCGACGTTACATCGACATCTGAGTTCAGCCAGAGCTAAGAAGAAATTGGAAGCTACGTTGTTAAAAATTCAGAGGTGCGTCGATATGAAGATTGATGAAGTCGACGCAGCGTCGAATACAGTCAGAAAAAGGAATCTTTTCCAGTTGTCCTTTTGGGACTTTTTCAGAAGGACCACAAGGCTAAAGACAGTTCTCTAATGGATCGTTTGTTGCCAAGAATAGAATGAAGCCTTCCAGGACACAACAAATCACTTTTGGAAGCTATTCAAAATGAATGGATGGGTCGAGAACAAAAGAAGAAAGAAAATTATGTAGCTGAGAGGAATTCCTTTTCAGGACAAGCCAAAAGAAAAAGGTTTTTGAAAACTCAGTCATACACAATAAGTATGCAAAAAGAGGAGAAGAAAAGAACAACAAAGGATTGTTACATTATTCTATCTGTCGAATAGGGTCTTCATCTTCTTCCCTCTCAAACCCTAAAAGACAGAGATACAGAAATACTCTCTCTGCACAAACAGCAGCAACACTACAATAAGTGCTGAGAGAAAAGGATGAAGCAGAATAACCCTGGTAAATCATCACTATCATAAGCAAGGGTTTATCATTTCAAATCTAGTGAAAGAAAGATATAAGCATCAACAAAGCTTCTGGAGAATTTTGAGAACATAATTCTCTCCTTCTCCCTCTCACTTTCTTCTTACTATTTCCTTCACCTGTACAGAGTTTTTAGAATCCCTCTTCCAAAGGAGTTAGTGGTTCAAGATCTCCTTATCAAAAGATCTTTGGTTCTAAGAGTCTCCTTACCAAAAGACTCAGTGGTTCAAGATCTCCTTATCAAAAGATCTGTGGTTCTAAGAGTCTCCTTGTCAAATGACTCAGGCACACATTGTGCAATCCTACCAGGGAGGTAGAAGAGAGGACTGCCCACATTTTGGGGAACCTCTATAAAAATCCTTGTGTCTTTGCTGTGATTTTCTATGCTGTCCCACTGATAGCTTACTGTTTTCTTTCTACTTTATATTTACAACACTTATTTATTCAGTGTTGGTTTTGTTCAGTGCATAATACTTTGTATTGTTTTTATTGTATGCACAGTTAGGGTAAAAAATATTTAAATCTCTATTCACCACCCTAGATAATTCTCAGAGGCACACTGTGCACTTTCAATTTGTATTATAGATAGGTTGATCATTAAAAGGTTAACACATTGTTCAAAAGATCTCTTCCTCTCATTTCCTTATTTTAAGATAATTAAAACTATTATTTTTGTTAAGAAAAATGAGTTCTAAGGATTATGCATCAACAAGCCCACCAGTGTGTAACCTAAAAGGGTTTACACTCTGGAAGGCCAGAATAAAAATTTACATGAACTCTATTGATGAAGACATCTTTGATGTTATGATTTCAGGTCCCCTAGCACCAGTCAGACAAGATACCAATGGATCCTTAACAATGGAAGTGTTGAAACCGATTTCTCGGTCTCTGTGGAGTTAGGGGCCCTCAGCAAGCTGAGGGGCGACCAACCCTTACTTCCCCCAAGGGAGAGCTCTAGGTTGAAGGTTGAGGAACTATGGACTGGACCAGGGGCTTAGTGGGGAGGTCCCGCCACAAACCCGGAAGCCCCTTAGGAACTTCCCCTCCAAATCCACTACTAAGCTTGGGCACCACTGGAGACTCTCCTCACCCACTAAAGAGAGAAAATGGGGAGAGAGAGAGGGGGTTAGCATAGAACAAGCTTGCCTCCAAATGATGCCCCCTTGGTCCTATTTATAGGATTTCTGGATTTGGGCTGCGAATAGCCAAAAACTACCTGCGAAATTGCCGAAACGCCCCCGGATTTGGCCTGCGGATAGCCAAATCCCGCAGTTCTGCAGCGCTAAACGCAGACCAGAACACCCTCTTGGGGCCGGGCGAGAGGGGGCTGACCTCCTCCCTGTCTCGCCCCCTACTGGGGATGGGGGCGAGAGGGAGGGCTCGAAACCCTCTTGTCTCGCCCCCCTGCTGGGGATGGGGGCGAGATGGAGGGCTCGGACCCCTCCTGTCTCACCCCCACTGCTGGGGATGGGGGCGAGAGGGAGGGCTCGGCCCCCTCCTGTCTCGCCCCCTGCTGGGGATGGGGGCGAGAGGGAGGGCTCGGCCCCCTCCTGTCTCGCCCCCCCCCCCCTCCCCCCCTGCTGGGGATGGGGGTGAGAGGGAGGGCTCGGCCCCCTCCTGTCTCGCCCCCTGCTGGCGATTGGGGCGAGAGGGAGGGCTCGGCCCCCTTCTGTCTCGTCCCCTGCTGGGTATGGGGGCGAGAGGGAGGGCTTGGACCCCTCCTGTCTCGCCCCCCTGCTGGGGATGGGGGCGAGAGGGAGGGCTCGGCCCCCTCCTGTCTCGCCTCCCTGCTGGGGATGGGGGAGAGAGGGAGGGCTCGGCCCCCTCCTGTCTCGCCCCCTGCTGGGGATGGGGGCGAGAGGGAGGGCTCGACCCCCTCCTGCCTCACCCTCCTACTGGGGATGGGGGCGAGAGGGAGGGCTAGGCCCCCTCCTGTCTTGCCCCCTGCTGGGGATGGGGGCGAGAGGGAGGGCTCGGACCCCTCCAGTCTCTCCCCCCTGCTGGGGGCGGGGGAGAGAGGGGGGCTCGCCCCACCTCCTCTCGCCCCCCTATTCTGGGGGCGGGGGCGAGAGGGGGGCGCGCCCCACCTTGTCTCGCCCCCCTAAGCTGGGGGAGGGGCGAGAGGGGGGCTCTCCCCACCTCCTCTCGCCCCCCCTATGCTGAGGGCGGGGGCGAGAGGGGGGCACGCCCCACCTCCTCTCGCCCCCCTAAGCTGGGGGCGGGGGCGAGAGGGGGGATCACCCCACCTCCTCTCGCCCCCCTATTCTGGGGGCGGGGGCGAGAGGGGGGCTCGCCCCACCTCCTCTCGCCCCTAAGCTTGTCCTCAGCCATTGTAGGAAAAACAAGTCTTAAAGACCTCTTGGGTCCTGGGGGTTCGCTCGACGAATTCAGGGTTGTACACAATCCCCGCTCTTTTCAAGCGAGGTACGCGCTCGGAAAGAAACGTCCAACCCTGCATATTTGATGAGCGTCGCCGGGAATCCGTCGAACGGAGCTATTTTGAGAGAAAACATAAAGCCTCCTTGAGGGGTCCTCCAACCCTGCCGGCTAGTGAGAGCCCGGCTAGTGGAGCCACCTCGGGACCTTAACCAACCTGAATCACCTGCCTCACCGAGTGAGTCTCCTGCCCTGCCGGCATCAACAAGCCCGGTCAGCGGTCTCTGCTTGGGGCCCAAGTCGACCCCTTCTAGGAGCCAAGCTCAACTAGGGGTGGATACGAAGTCGACACACTATAGGAGCCAGGCTCAACTAGAGGTGGATACAAGGTCAACACACTCTAGGAGCCGAGCTCAACTAGAGGTGGATAAGAGTCGATACCCTCCAGGCCATTCGCTAGACGAGCGAGCTCAACTGGAGGTGGAGCATGTTTCCTTCCTGCCCCGAGCGGTTCCCGGCCCTGCCAGCTAGGTGGGAGCCTGGTTAGCGGGCCAGCATCGGGGGGGGGGGGGGGGGGGGGAGTACAAGGTTGACACACTCTAGGAGCCGAGATCAACTAGAGGTGGATAAGATTCGACACCCTCCAGGCCATTCGCTAGACGAGTGAGCTCAACTGGAGGTGGAGAAGAGTCGGCACCCTCCAGGCCATTCGCTAGACGAGCGAGCTCAACTGAAGGTGGAGCATGTTTCCTTACTGCCCCGAGTGGTTCCCGGCCCTGCCAGCTAGGTGGGAGCCTGGTCAGCGGGCCAGCATCGGGGAGGGCGGGGGGGGGGGGGGGGAGTACAAGGTCGACACACTCTAGGAGCCGAACTCAACTAGAGGTGGATAAGAGTCGACACCCTCCAGGCCATTCGCTAGACGAGCGAGCTCAATTGGAGGTGGAGCATGTTTCCTTCCTGCCCCGAGGGGTTCCCGGACCTGCCAGGTAGGTACGAGCCTTGTCAGCGGGCCAGCATCGGGGGGGGGGGGGGGAGTACAAGGTCGACACACTCTAGGAGCCGAGCTCAACTAGAGGTGGATAAGAGTCGACACCCTCCAGGCCATTCGCTAGACGAGCGAGCTCAACTGGAGGTGGAACATGTTTCCTTCCTGCCCCGAGCGGTTCCCGGCCCTGCCAGCTAGGTGGGAGCCTGGTCAGCGGCCCAGCATCGGGGGGAGTACAAGGTCGACACACTCTAGGAGCCGAGCTTAACTAGAGGTGGATAAGAGTCGACACCCTCCAGGCCATTCGCTAGACGAGCGAGCTCAACAGGAGGTGGAACATGTTTCCTTCCTGCCCCGAGCGGTTCCCGGCCCTGCCAGCTAGGTGGGAGCCTGGTCAGCGGGCCAGCATCGGGGCTAAGTATTTTTTGAAAAACATTCATTATATTAAACATCCTAATACATGTGAGGAAACTAGGCATGGAAACAAAACATCACATTTCATGAGCCTAGGGATAGAAAAGAAAACTAGGCATGGAAACCGAACTGAGTCTCCCAATCCCAGGCCTGGTCTTCCTCGACTTCTTCTGGTAGTTGCTGTTGTTGCCCTGGATCCCTCGCTACCTTTACTTCCAATAACTCAGGGCAGGCGGACGTCGCATGACCCTCCTCATCGTGGAAGTCGCAGTAAGGTAACTCAACCACATCTCTTCCTTTCCCTCTTCTTTCTGCTTTCCTAGCTATCCTCCCTCTTCCCTAACCAATTATCATGGCTTGCTGAGGTGTCAGAGAGGGTTTGTTCGATCCCTGCCTCCACCTCGATCGGTTGGCTCTTCTCCTTGGAAAGCCCTTCCTTCCTTGCCCTTGCGGAGTCGAATTATTGACCTATGTGCTCGACGGGCTATGGGGTAGCCGCCGCCCGGGGTGGCCTCGCCCACCATCATTCATCCGACTCCTTTTGGGGTGGGGTGAATGGGGGCCGAATGCCTCCCCGCTCGCCTCGCTTTGGGGCCGAGCTAGAAGGGGCGGGGCGAGATGGGAGGGCGCCTCCCTCCTGAGCGCGCCCCCTTGAAGGGGCGGGGCGAGCTGGGAGGGCGCCTCCCTCCTGAGCTCACCCCCTTGAAGGGGAGGGGCGAGATGGGAACGCACCTCCCTCCTGAGCTTGCCCCCATGAAGGGGCGGGGCAAGTTGGGAGGGCACCTCCCTCCTGAGCTCGCCCCCTTGAAGGGACGGGGCGAGCTGGGAGGGCGCTTCCCTCCTAAGATCGCCCCCTTGAAGGTGGGTGAGTGGGGGTATGGCACCTCCCCACTCCCCCCCCCACCGGTGCCTCTTTCCTGGACTGTTGGCCGAGAGTTCCCTCGTCCACCCGCTAGGACGTGACCTCCGAACCATCTCCTCTTCTACCTCCGACTATATGGCGAAAGCAACCTGGAAGGTCTGTGAGACCTCTTGCTTGAAATTTTCGAACATCTCCAACGTCACCCCATCCACCGGGGGCTGCGAGTGACCTGGGTTGGAACCTCCTCCACCTCCGTCCCTGGAACTCATCTTGAGAGTTTCTTGAATCGGTCACACTCCACGCTCACCGCACCATAATGTTGAAACCGATTTCTTGGTCTCTGTGGAGTTCGGGGCCCTCTGCAAGCTGAGGGGCGACCAACCCTTACTTCCCCCAAGGGAGAGCTCTAGGTTGAAGGTTGAGGAACTATGGACTGGACCAGGGGATTAGTGGGGAGGTCCCGCCACATACCTGGAAGCCCCTTAGGAACTTCCCCTCCCAAGCCACAACTACGCTTGGGCACCACTGGAGACTCTCCTCACCCACTAGAGAGAGAAAATGGGGAGAGAGAGAGGGGGTTAGCATAGAACAAGATTGCCTCCGAATGATGCCCCCTTGGTCCTATTTATAGGATTTCTGGATTTGGGCTGCGAATAGCCAAAAACTACCTGCGAAATTACCGAAACGCCCCCAGATTTGGCCTGCGGATAGCCAAATCCCGCTGTTCTACAGCGCTAAACGCAGACTAGAACACCCTCCCGTGGCCGGGCGAGAGAGGGCTGACCTCCTCCCTGTCTCGCCCCCCACTGGGGATGGGGGCGAGAGGGAGGGCTTGAACCCCTCCTGTCTCGCTCCCCTGATGGGGATGGGGGCGAGAGGGAGGGTGATGTGCAAATCTCGCACACCGCTATAGGCGGTAGCTAGACTGCGGCACGAAACGGCAGTGTTCCGATCGTTCAAGTAATATAAAATGGGAATGAATCCCCAAGTATCGATCTCAAAGGAACACAGTAAGGTGGAGCTATCTATCGAGGAAGGACTTGAGATTGAAGTCCTTTAGTCGGATGGATGCGGAAACTGGGGTTTTGGATTGTGGAAAATAAAGAGAAAATACTATAACTACTCCTATGCAATGCCGCTATGCAATGCTTCGCTAGGCGGGATGAAAACTACGTAGGCCTTGAGCGCGCAACTTCGTAAGGGCGGATGGATGAGTAGGCAAACAGAATGAGGGTCGCAAGCACCTCTTCGACAAACACGCCACTAGCAATAGCTAGTGCGGCAAACGAACGCGACGGTGGGATGGAGGATGGAATGGGGCGCTCCTCAAATCACATAAACCACAAAAGCATTTCACATAGACATGAAATATATAGAAATACAAACTAGTTTAAGTGCCACTTCATCATAATATTTAGATCTAACTAAATACACATTAATAAGAGAAGAACAAGGCAAGAAATCGACCGAATCCGAAGGCTCGTTGTAGATTCACGGTTGGAATCGCCGGGTTGTCAATCCACGTCCAAGCTTGGTCCACAACTACGTCCGGGGTAGAGAGAGCTGTCACGACTCTCCAATGAGCCCGTCTTCTTTGTCTCATGATCCGGTAAAGGTTGCAAACTTCCCCTTGCTTGATGGTAAAGGCGGCGAGATCTCCCTTGAAGCTCTAGGATGAAGGAGGAGGCCTAGAGGATACTCTGGCTCAAGATTGGCGTGAAGAACAAGCCCGAAGCACCTCCTGAAGGTGGGCGGCGATGGACGGCGAAAAGGGAGCGGAACTGGAGCTCTGGGAGCGGGAAAAATGATCGATCAGAATAGGGCAAGACCTGCGGCTTAAATAGAAATTCTGTCAGAAAATGGTCACGCAAGGTCGAACGCACGACCGTGCGCAGACCGTGCGTTATTAAATGATAAAACTTGACTTGGGGAAGACGCTGCGCCGCCTGTGCGAATTGCTCACGCACGACCAATACCGCCCGTGCGTTCAAACGCACGGGTAAACTCCGAAGCACTGAAATCAGGAAGACACAGGTCGACCGTGCGTTTTACTCACGCACGGGCGAATCCGCCCGTGCGTCAAAACGCACGAGTAAACTCCGACGCTCCATTTTCAGCCTAGACACAAACGTACGACCGCAACCGACTGTGCATCAAGGAAACACACGACCGTGCGATATGCACAGACATTACTTTTGGGGAAAATGGGACGAACCGGCCACCTGCATACAAGATACAATGGCTGGGAATACACGTCCAGCATCAGAAAAACATAGAAGAAGAGAAGGGGAGCACCATGTGCTTACCCCCAACAACAAGGAGCGTAATTGCACACCGGAATGGGCTAAAAAGTGCACCTAGCATGGAATAGTACATATGAATGAAAACGTGCCTAAAATGTGGTGCAAAGACTAGAATACCTGTCCAAATGAGTCCAAAAATGTACATATAAATGGGACTCATCACACCCCCAGACTTACCTGTTTGCGCGTCCCGAGCAAACAAATCCGGCGGAGTAGGAAAAGCATAGCTAGCCAAAAAATTGCAAACATGGAATAGAATGCGAAGTTGTATACTTGTGTGCATAGAGTTCATTAGAAGAAGTTTCTACATATGCTAGCTAATTTATAAAAGTGTAAATGCGTAAAAAGAAATTTATTTTTACTCAAAAATGGAATGTTGGTGAATCTCGTGGACACGTGTAGTACGAAAGTAAGCAAGTCGCGAAGGTGAATGTTACCCAAGACTGCAACTCATAATTATCTCCGTTGAAATCCATCAACGTCGCGAACCATAAGCTCGCCCTTTCACACTCTCTCCACGGCGCTAGAGAACTCACAAGATGAATCAATAGGACTTTGGGTTTACACGAGGCTTAGGTTACAGTTTGGAATGCAAAGATAAACATGAAGGCTAATCGCAACCCAACAGAGCTCACAAAAGTGCTAATTCAAAGCAGCCACAATAATACTCGTGTACACACCCCCAGACTTGACTTTGAAACCGGATGTGCACACGACCTACAACATTCAATACCAAATAGATGTTTCAATTACAACGCTGGGGATACATTTTTTTTCTTTGCTTTTCTTTTTCTTTTCTTTTCATCCCCATATCTATTAGCACAATTTCAGCACATAGATATTTTTAAAACTTCCACATCAACACTGAAGTGTCGCATCACCGCACCGCATTGGAAAATTACAATTCATAAATGCTTTTAGCTAAATTTTTGGTTGCGATAATAGGATTAGCTTTTAGGCCTTGGTGAAGTATGGTGGAGCTGAACAAAAGATGGGGTAGGCACAAAATAGGCTAGCAACGGTTAGCGTATAGGAGTGGTAGAACAAAACTCAAACTTGCCAAATAGATGGCCTACGTCACGCTCAACTAGCAAATCATTCGCACCCATGCTTCGAGAGTCGCTTGGGGCAAGTTCTTAGCCCCCGAGAAAGGTAATCCTTCCTCCCGACTCGAGCAACACGAACCTCGTGCTCGCTTACACACAATACCACGCTACCATTAGATTCAACCACATTCACCATTTTGAGTAAAATAAATTAAAATCTACGCAAATCTACTAATTATAAATTAGAAGCATAAATAAAAACTAATTCTACTCAAATCCCTATATGCAAGACACGAGTACTCAACTAGAGCACTACAAGTGTCAACATGCCACTCCATCTTGCAATTTTTAGGCTAATACAGCAATTTCTACATCACAACCAAGAATTGAATATACAGGAGCATACAAACAAGCGTGTGCGCGCTAAAGTGGGTGTAGTGGTGTGCGATGAAGATGAACAAAAAACATAAATAGAAGCTTCTAGTATGCTGTGCAGTAGTGCACGTGAGCGGGTAAACAAAACTACTCTCCCCCAGACTTAAACTAAACAATCTAATGCCAAATATATAAAATTCAGAATAAAGCTAAGGAAAGAGAGTACCCAATGCTCAGCAAGTGAGCATACCAGAAGTTTGGCGTGCGAATCAAGACAAAGCTGCAGCGTCTGCCATCCAGAAGAAGGACCTGTAGGGGTGAGCTCCGCAAAAACAAAAGAAAAAGACAAACTAAAATAAACTACAGCTAACTAAACATGATTAGAAGAAATAAAAATGCAGGAAAAGTAAGATAACTGCTGGGGTTATTGTCCTCCCAGCACGACTTATTCAAATTAAAAACAGTTCTAGCTAATGGGTCTATGAAAAGAAAAGTGCACAGGTAACTGCTCTAATATGCGTGTCGGTAGCGGGTACCGATACGGCGACAGAACAGTCACGCCTCTACCCGAATATAAATAATACCTGCTCGTCACAGGTAGAGGGAATAAAAAGTAAGAAGAGGAGTAATCCTCACTCAACTCACCAAAACTATCCTTGCCCAGCAAGGTATCATCTCCAGGGAGGCAGCAGGAGGAGAAGGCAATGAGTGGAGCTTCCTTTACGGAGGGGGGATCAACCTCCTCACATAAGAGGATGCTCTCTTCATTGACTTGAGCATCATGCTCCAAGTCCTCCTGGGGTACCTGTGAAGACTCAACCTGCACAGGCTCAGATGAAGAAGGGGGATCAAGAAATAAACAAGAAGAATGACTTAAATAAAAATCAAGCGGGGGAGTGGTCCCGGTCTCACTCCCATCAGGTTGGGGAAGTAAAATAATGTCGGCATTGTTGACAATTCCGCAAGGTTCGGTGGGATCAATGGTGGCCTTCTCCAGGATTTGCACTTCCTCCACCGGTGTTGAGGAAAAATCCTCTTCACCTAGAAGGTTGTGCTCCTCCATAGGAATAGGCACAACACAAAGTTCGCCAGCCTCCTCTTGCGACGCATCTTCAATAATGTTATCAGAAATAAATGTAATAGAATGCACAATAGGGGAAGGGATAGGGCTTGAAAAAGAATCAAGCACCGATTCCTCACAAAGAATCGAATCTATGCATGGTGATATATGTACAGGGGAGATGGGCTCTGCAATGGCAGAGTCTAGATCAGCCACACATCTGGTGACTGTGTCCACATCATTCCCTTCAAAACTTGAAGGTGAAATGGGCACATAGCCAGATGTTGAAGGTGTGCTGCCAGAAGTAGGAGTCGGGATGATCCGGATATCCGGCTCGTCATCCTCGTCCAATTGGCGAAGATAAGCAGCACAATCCTTCAAGGCATGATCCATGCTCTGACAAAACAAGCACTGCCTTATGGGCTTCTTTGGCACAGCAGGTGCTGAAGCCAAAAAGAGGTATGAATGTAAAGGCGTGGCAGAATAGACATAGGACTTACGCACACCATATGGAGTACCAGACGAAGTCGGTGATCCATATGCTGGGCTGGGAGTGCTAGGGCTACTATCTCCCTTTGGGCATCTATCACTAGCATGAGAAATATCTCCACACCAACGACAACGAATGTTGAATGAAGCCCACATAGTGTCAAGATAAAATGATTCAAAATAAAAACACTATTGTGCAAAATACTACACCTAACAATATTTACTAAAGCAACCCAATAAAAACAGGAAAATAGAATAAGAAGAAATAAAGCAAAAGAATGCAATACACAAATGGATAGGCTTCTTTCTCAGATTCTCCATCTCCAAAAAACTCACACGACTGTGTTCCCCGGCAACTGATGCGCAAATCTTAGCACACCGCTATAGGCGGTAGTAAGATTGCGGTACGAAACGGCAGTGTACCGATCGTTCAAGTAATATAAAACGAGGAGTAATCCCCGAGTATCGAATCTCTCAAGGAACACAGTAAGGTGGAGTTTACTATTGAGGCAGGACTTGAGATCGAAGTCCTTTGGTCGGATGGATGCGGAACGGGGTGATTTGGTTTGTGGAAAATAAAGAAAAACAACTATAACTACTCATATGCAATGCCGCTATGCAATGCTTCGCTTGGCGGGATGGAGACTAGGCAGGCCTTGAGCGCGCTGCTTCACAAGGGCGGATGGACGAGTAGGCAAGCGGAATCGAACTGTGCAGGCCTTGAGCGAGCTGCTTTGTTAGGCGAATGGATTACACGGGCCACTATGCCATGCTTCGCTAGACGGATGGACGAGTAGGCAAACGAAGTGAGGGTCATAAGCACCTCTTCGACAAGCACGCCACTAGCAATTGCTAGTGCGGCGATGAACGTGATGGCGGGATGGAGGATGGAATGGGGCGCACCTCAAGCAACATAAACCACAAAGCATTTCATATAGACATGAAATGTGGAGAAATACAAACAAGTTTATGTACTACTTCATCATAATAATAAAGATCTACAACATATACACATCAATAAGAGAAGAACAAGGCAAGAAATCGACCGAATCCGAAGGCTAGTTGTAGATTCACGGTTGGAATCGTCGGGTTGTCAATCCGCATCCAAGCTCAGTCCGCAACTACGTCCGGGGTAGAGAGAGCTGTCATGACTCTCCAATGAGCCCGTCTTCTTCGTCTCACGATCCGGTAAAGGTTGCAAACTTCCCCTTGCTTGATGGTAATGGCGGCTAGATCTTCCTTTGAAGATCTAGGATGAAGGAGGAGGCCGAGTGGAAGCTCCGGCTCAAGATTGGTGTGAAGAACAAGCCCGGAGCACCTCCTGAAGGTGGGCGGCGATGGACGGCGAAAAGGGCGCGGAACTGGAGCTCTGGGAGCGGGAAAAACGATCGATCTCAAGAATAGGGCAAGACCTGCGGCTTAAATAAAAATTCTGTCAAAAAATGGTCACGCACGGTCGAACACACGACCGTGCGCAGACCGTGCGTTATTAAATGATAAAACGTGACTTGGGGAAGACGCTACGCCGCCCGTGCATTTTGCTCACGCACGGTCAACACCGCCCGTGCGTTCAAACGCTCGGGTAAAATCCAACGCTCAGAAATCAAGAATACACAGGTCGACCGTGCGTTTTACTCATGCACGGGCGAATCCGCCCGTGCGTTCAAACGCATGAGTAAACTCCAACGCTCCATTTTCAGCCCAGACACAAACGCACGACCGCAACCGACCGTGCGTCAAGGAAATGCACGACCGTGCGATATGCACAGACATGAATTTTGGGGAAAACGGGACAATCCGGTCACCTGCATACAAGATACAATGGCTGGGAATACACGTCCAACATCAGAAAAACATAGAAGAAGGGAAGGGGAGCACCAAGTGCTTGCCCCCAACAGCAAGGAGCGCAATTGCACACAGGAATGTGCTTAAAAGTGCACATAGCATGGAATACTACAAATGAATGAAAACGTGCCTAAAATGTGGTGCAAAGACTAGAGTACCAGCCCAAATGAGTCCAAAAATGTATATATAAATGGGACTCATCACACCCCCAGACTTACCTGTTTGCGCGTCCCGAGCAAACAAATCCGGCGGAGTAGGAAAAGCATAGCTAGCCAAAAAATTGCAAACATGGAATAGAATGCGAAGTTGCAAACTTGTGTGCATAGAAGTTCATTAGAAGAAGTTTCTGCATATGCTAGCTAATTTATAAAAGTGTAAATGCGTAAAAAGAAATTTATTTTTACTCAAAAATGGAATGTTGGTGAATCTCGTGGTCACACGTAGTACGAAAGTAAGCAAGTCGCGAAGGTGAATGTTACCCAAGACCGGAACTCGGAATTATCTCCGTTGAAATCCATCAAAGTCGAGAGCCATAAGCTCGCCCTGTCACACTCTCTCCACGACGCTAGTGAACTCTCAAGATGAATCAATAGGACTTTGGGTTTACACGAGGCTTAGGTTACGGTTTGGAATGCAAAGATAAACGTGAAGGCTAATCGCAACCCAATAGAGCTCACAAAAGTGCTAATTCAAAGCAGCCACAATAATACACGTGTAACACACCCCCAGACTTGACTTTGAAACCGGGTGTGCACACGGCCTACAACAATCAATACTATTTAGATGTTTCAATTAAAACGCTGGGGATATAAATCTAATTTTTTTACTTTGCCCCTTTTTTTCTTTTCTATTCATCCCCAAATCTAAAAGCACAATTTTCAGCACATAGACATTTTAAAACTTCCACATAAACACTGAAGTTTCGCATCACCGCACCGCATTGGAAAATTACAATTCATAAATGCTTTTAGCTTAATTTTTGGTTGCGATAATAGGATTAGCTTTTAGGCCTTGGTGAAGTATGGTGGAGCTGAATCACAAGATCGGGTAGGCACAAAATGGGCTAGCAATGGTTAGTGTATAGGAATGGTAGAACAAAGCTCAAGCTTGCCAAAAAGATGGCCTACGTCACGCTCAACTTGCAAGTCATTCGCATCCATGCTTCGAGAGTCGCTTGGGGCAAGTTCTTAGCCCCCGAGAAAGGTAATCCTTCCTCCCGACTCGAGCAACACAAACCTCGTGCTCCCTTACACACAATACCACGCTACCATTAGATTCAACCACATTCACCATTTTGAGTAAAATAAATTAAAATATACGCAAATCTACTAATTTAAATTGGAATCATAAATACAAACTAATTCTACTCAAATCCCTATGCAAGACACGAATACTCAACTAGAGCACTACAAGAGTGAACATTCCACTCCATCTTGCAATTATTTTGGCTAATACAACACTTCCTACATCACATCCAAGAATTGAATATACGGGAGCATACAAACAAGCGAGTGCGCACTAAAGTGGGTGTAGTGGTGTGCAGTAAAAATGAACAAATAAAATAACTGAAATAAAATACTTCTAGCATGCTATGCAAAAGTGCACGTGAGTGGGCACATATAGCGGCTTTCCTGCAAACTTAATCTAAGCAATCGATACAAATGATGTAATCATGAAAATTGAATAAAAGACCAGGGGAAGAAAAGTTACCCATGCTCAGAAATGAGCATACCAGAAGACGCATGAAAACTAAGACAAAGAGCAGCTTCCGCCATCCAGAATATGAACCTGCAGGGGTCAGCACCGAAAAACAAAAGAAAATGGAAAACTAAAATAAAGTGCAATTAACTAAACAGAATTAGAAAAGAAATGAAAATGCTGGAAAAATTAAGATAACTACTGGGGTAATTGTCCTCCCAGCACGACTTATTTAAAAACATAACAGTATTAGCAAATGGGCCTATGAAAAGAAAAGTGAACAGGCAGCTGTTCTAATATGCGTGTCGGTAGCGGGTACCGATACGGCGATAAAACAGTTATTCCCCTACCTAAATAACGATACCTGCTGAACACAGGTAGCGGGAATAGGAAGTAAGAAGAGGAGGAGGCCTGGCCCTCACTCATCTCACCACAAAATAAATCCTTGCCTAGCAAGGTGTCATCTCCAGGGAGGTAGTAGGAGAAAGAGATCAATGGTGGAGCTTCCTCATTGGAGGAGGGATCAACCTCCTCGCACATGAGGATGCTATCATCATTGACCTGAACTGGAAGCTCCAAGTCCTCCTGATGTACCTGTGGAGACTCAACCTGCACAGGCTCAGATATAGCAGAAGGGGGGTCAAGAAATAAAAGAGAAGAAGAACATAAATAAAAATCAGGAGGGGGAGTGGTCCCGGACTTACTCCCATCAGGTTGGGAAAGTAAAATAATGTTGGCATTGTCATCAATGCCACAAGATTCAGCGGGATCGACAGTGGCCAAGCTAAGGATTTGGACTTCCTCCACCAGTGCTGAGGAAAGCTCCTCTTCACCTAGAAGGTTGTCCTCCTCCATAGGAGCAGGCACACTTAGATCGCCAGCCTCATCCTGCAACACATCCTCAACAATGTCGTCTGAGACGAGTATAGTAGTGTGCACAATAGGGGGAGGTATATTGCTTGGATAAAAGTCAAGCACTGGTTCCTCACAAAGAATCAAATCTACACTAGGCAATGGATGTACAAGGGGGATGGGCTCGGTCATGTCATTGCCCAGATCAGCCACACATCTGGTGACCGTGTCCACATCATACCCTTCATAAGATGAAGGTAATATGGGCACATAACCGGATGTTGAAGGTGTGCTGCCAGAAGTAGGAGTCGGAACGATCCGGATATCCGGCTCGTCATCCTCATCCAATTGGCGAAGATACTCGGCACAGTCCTTCAAGGCATGATCCATGCTCTGATAAAACAAGCACTGCCTTACAGGCTTCTTTGGCACAGCGGGTGCTGAAGCCGAAAAGAAGATTGACGGTAAAGGCGTGGCAGAATAGCCATAAGACTTCCATGCACCATATGGAGTACCAGACGAAGTCGGTGCTCCATATGCTGGGCTGGGAGTGCTAGGGCTACTATCTCCCTTTGGGCATCTATCACTAGCATGAGAAATATCTCCACACCAACGACAACGAATATTGAATGAAGCCCACATAGTGTGAAGATAAAATGATTCAAAATAAAAATACTATTGTGCAAAATACTACACCCAACAATAATTTACTAAGCAACCTAATAAAAACAGGAAAAAGTAATAACAAGAAATAAAATAAAGAAAGAATGCAATACACAAATGGAAAGGGCTTAAATCTCAGATTCTCCCTCTCCAGAAAACTCACACGACTGTGCTCCCCAGCAACGGCGCCAAAAACTTGATGCGCAAATCTTAGCACACCACTATAGGCGGTAGTAAGATTGCGGCATGAAATGGCAGTGTACCGATCGTTCAAGGTATATAAAACAAGGAGTAATCCCCGAGTATCGAATCTCTCAAGGAACACAGTAAGGTGGAGTTTACTATTGAGGCAGGACTTGAGATTGAAGTCCTTTGGTCGGATGGATACGGAACGGGGTGATTTGGTTTGTGGAAAATAAAGAAAAACAACTATAACTACTCCTATGCAATGCCGCTATGCAATGCTTCGCTTGACGGGATGGAGATTAGGCAGGCCTTGAGCGCGCTGCTTCACAAGGGCGGATGGACGAGTAGGCAAGCAGAATCGAACTGTGCAGGCCTTGAGCGCGCTGCTTCGTTAGGCGAATGGATTACACAGGCCGCTATGCCACGCTTCGCTAGGCGGATGGACGAGTAGGCAAACAGAGTGAGGGTCGTAAGCACCTCTTCGACAAGCACGCCACTAGCAATTGCTAGTGCGGCGACGAACGTGATGGTGGGATGGAGGATGGAATGGGGCGCTCCTCAAGCAAAAACCACAAAGCATTTCATATAGACATGAAATGTGGAGAAATACAAACAAGTTTATGTACTACTTCATCATAATAATAAAGATCTACAACATATACACATCAATAAGAGAAGAACATGGCAAGAAATCGACCGAATCCGAAGGCTCATTGTAGATTCACGGTTGGAATCGTCGGGTTGTCAATCCGCGTCCAAGCTCTGTCCGCAACTACGTCCGGGGTAGAGAGAGCTGTCATGACTCTCCAATGAGCCCGTCTTCTTCGTCTCACGATCCGGTAAAGGTTGCAAACTTCCCCTTGCTTGATGGTAATGGCGGCTAGATCTTCCTTTGAAGCTCTAGGATGAAGGAGGAGGCCGAGAGGAAGCTCCGGCTCAAGATTGGCGTGAAGAACAAGCCCGGAGCACCTCCTGAAGGTGTGCGACGATGGACGGCGAAAAGGGCGCGGAACTGGAGCTCTGGGATCGGGAAAAATGATCGATCTCAAGAATAGGGCAAGACCTGCGGCTTAAATAGAAATTCTGTCAGAAAATGGTCACGCACGGTCGAACGCACGACCGTGTGCAGACCGTGCATTATTAAATGATAAAATGTGACTTGGGGAAGACGCTGCGCCGCCCGTGCGTTTTGCTCACACATGATCAACACCGCCCGTGCGTTCAAACGCACGGGTAAAATCCGACGCTCAGAAATCAAGAATACACAGGTCAACCGTGCGTTTTACTCATGCACGGGCGAATCCGCCCGTGCGTTCAAACGCACGAGTAAACTCCGACGCTCCATTTTCAGCCCAGACACAAACGCACGACCGCAACCGAACGTGCGTCAAGGAAATGCACGACCGTGCGATATGCACAGACATGAATTCTAGGGAAAACGGGACGATCCGGTCACCTGCATACAAGATACAATGGCTGGGAATACACGTCCAGCATCAGAAAAACATAGAAGAAGGGAAGGGGAGCACCAAGTGCTTGCCCCCAACAGCAAGGAGCGCAATTGCACACCGGAATGGGCTTAAAAGTGCACATAGCATGGAATAGTACAAATGAATGAAAACGTGCCTAAAATGTGGTGCAAAGACTAGAGTACCAGCCCAAATGAGTCCAAAAATGTGTATATAAATGGGACTCATCAGCAACGACACCAAAAACTTGATGCGCAAATCTCGCACACCGCTATAGGAGGTAGCTAGACTGCGGCACAAAATGGCAGTGTACCGATTGTTCAAGTAATATAAAATAGGAATGAATCCCCAAGTATCGATCTCAAAGGAACACAGTAAGGTGGAGCTATCTATCGAGGAAGGACTTGAGATTGAAGTCCTTTAGTCGGATGGATGCGGAAATGGGGGTTTTGGATTGTGGAAAATAAAGAGAAAATACTATAACTACTCCTATGCAATGCCGCAATGCAATGCTTCGCCAGGCGGGATGAAAACTACGTAGGCCTTGAGCGCGCTACTTCGTAAGGGCGGATGGACGAGTAGGCAAACGGAATGAGGGTCGCAAGCACCTCTTCGACAAACACGCCACTAGCAATTGCTAGTGCGACAAAGGAACGCGACGGTGGGATGGAGGATGGAATGGGGCGCTCCTCAAATCACATAAACCACAAAAGAATTTCACATAGACTTGAAATATATAGAAATACAAACTAGTTTAAGTGCCACTTCATCATAATATTTAGATCTAACTACATACACATCAATAAGAGAAGAACAAGGCAAGAAATCAGCCGAATCCGAAGGCTCGTTGTAGATTCACGGTTGGAATCGCCGGGTTGTCAATCCACGTCCAAGCTCAGTCGACAACTACGTCCGCGGTAGAGAGAGCTGTCACGTCTCTCTAATGAGCTCGTCTTCTTCGTCTCACGATCCGGTAAAGGTTGCAAACTTCCCCTTGCTTGATGGTAAAGGCGTCTAGATCTCCCTTGAAGCTCTAGGATGAAGGAGGAGGCCTAGAGGATACTCCGGCTCAAGATTGGCGTGAAGAACAAACCCGAAGCACCTCCTGAAGGTGGGCGACGATGGACGGCGAAAAGGGCGCGGAACTAGAGCTCTGGGAGCGGGAAAAATGATCGATCAGAATAGGGCAAGACCTGCGGCTTAAATAGAAATTCTGTCAGAAAATGGTCACGCACGGTCGAACGCACGACCGTGCGCAGACCGTGCGTTATTAAATGATAAAACTTGACTTGGGGAAGACGTTGCGCCGCCCGTGCGAATTCGTCACGCACGACCAATACCGCCAGTGCGTTCAAACGCATGGGTAAACTCTGAAGCTCTGAAATCAGGAAGACACAGGTCGACCGTGCGTTTCACTCACGCACGGGCAAATCTGCCTATGCGTCAAAACGCACGAGTAAACTCCGATGCTCCATTTTCTGCCCAGACACAAACGCACGACCGCAACCGACCGTGCGTCAAGGAAACGCACGACCGTGCGATATGCACAGACATTACTTCTGGGGAAAATGGGACGAACCGGCCACCTGCATACAAGATACAATGGCTGGGAATACACGTCCAGCATCAGAAAAACATAGAAGAAGAGAAGGGGAGCACCATGTGCTTACCCCCAACAACAAGGAGCACAATTGCACACCGGAATGGGCTAAAAAGTGCACCTAGCATGGAATAGTACATATGAATGAAAACGTGCCTAAAAGGTGGTGCAAAGACTAGAATACCAGCCCAAATGAGTCCAAAAATGTACATATAAATGGGACTCATCAGAGGGCTCGGACCCCTCCTGTCTCGCCCCCCTGCTGGGGATGGGGGCGAGAGGGAGGGCTCGGCCCCTCCTGTCTTGCCCTCCCTGCTGGGGATGGGGAGGAGAGGGAGGGCTCGGCCCCCTCCTGTCTCGCCCCCTACTGGGGATGGGGGCGAGAGGGAGGGCTCGGCCCCCTCCTGTCTCGCCCCCCTGCTGGGGTTGGGGGCGAGAGGGAGGGCTCGGACCCCTCCTGTCTCGCCCCACTGCTGGGGATGGGGGCGAGAGGGAGGGATCGGACCCCTCCTGTCTCGCCCCCTGCTGGGGATGGGGGCGAGAGGGAGGGCTCGGCCCCCTCTCGTCTCGCCCCCCTGCTGGGGATGGCGACGAGAGGGAGGGTTCGGCCCCCACCTGTCTCTCCCCCCTGCTGGGGATGGGGGCGAGAGGGAGGGCTCGGCCCCCTCCTATCTCGCCCCCCTAATGGGGATGGGGGAGAGAGGGAGGGCTCAACCCCCTCTTGTCTCGCCCCCCTGCTGGGGATGGGGGCGAGAGGGAGGGCTCGGACCCCTCCTGTCTCGCCCCCCTGCTGGGGGCGGGGGCGAGAGGGGGGCTCGCCCCACCTCCTCTCGCCCCCAATTCCGGGGGTGGGGGCGAGAGGGGGGCTCGCCCCACCTCCTCTCTCCCCCCTATGCTGGGGGAGGGGGCGAGAGGGGGGCTCGCCCCACCTCCTCTCACCCCCCTAAGCTGGGGGCTGGGGCGAGAGGGGGGCTCGCCCCACCTCCTCTCGCCCCCTATTCTGGGGGCGGGCGTGAGAGGGGGGCTCGCCCCACCTCCTCTCGCCCCATATTCTGGGGGCGGGGGCGAGAGGGGGGCTCGCCCCACCTCCTCTCGCCCCCCTAAGCTTGTCCTCAGCCATTATAGGAAAAACAAGTCTTAAAGACCTCTTGGGTCCTGGGGGTTTGCTCGACGAATCCAGGGTTGTACAGGAAGCTGTACCAAGGAATGAGTGGACCCAGGCTGAAAAGAATGCAGAAGCTTGTAATGTTAAGGCTATGAACATACTATTATCCACTCTGTCTGATGACATATTTAAGGAAGTGGCTGAATGAAAGTCTGCAAAAGAAATATGGGATACAATGATCAGCATAGCTGAAAAAAATTGATGATGATAAGAAGGGACGGAAAAATTGAAGAAGTTTCCTAACTGAAACTTGGTGTGACTCAGAATCTGAGTCATGCTCCTCATTTGGAAGTGAGCAAGAAGGTGCTGCTGAAGAAGTCTGTCTAATGGCTTTGGAGGCCTCCTCAGATAATGAAGAAAATCAGGTTTCATGTTTTGATAATATTGATTTCTCTTCAAATGAATTTAAAACTTGTTTTACAGAATTCTGCCAAGATCAATTAGAAGCAGAAAATCAAATAAAAATACTTAGGAAAGAGTTAAAGGAACTGAAGAGTAAAAGGATAGATGAAAATCATCACTATGACAATCAACTCAGGAGTGAGGTAGGAGAGTTAAGAAAACAAATAGATCAAATAAATGCTGAAAATCTAAAACTAAAGGAAGAACTCACAAAGGCAAAGATTTTGAAGACTCACTCAATGGGAGGAGTCAAAAATTCAAAGACATCACACAAAATCTCAACATGAGATTTAAGTATCTAGGACTAGGAGCATAGCCATCCACTAGCAATGAAGTCCCCAGTAGACCTTCCTAGAAAATCCAGTTAGATTTGTTAGACCTAGTGACTATCAGATAAATGAGTATAGTGGAGCCTCTAAAGAACAGAGCAATAATGACTCTGATAAAATTACTACAATTAAGATTGCAAATCCTAATAGTAAACAAAAGCTTGTTAAGAAAGGTAATCCAGAAAAACCTATAAATCCAAATCAAAAAGGTAAAATCTAAATTAAAATCATTAGACATTCTGCAGATCTATTATATGTAGATTCATTATCTGCACATATTCAGTAACAAGATAATAAGCATAGTTTTGGGAAACCAATCCTCTGCCATCCTAATGTGTATTATGAAAGACCCTTCTAATCTTTCATAGAACCTTATAATGGTAAAAGCAAAGGGCCCAAGGTAACATGGGTACCTTTTGATGTTTGAGTTACGTGTGCAGGAAGATGTAGAGTTCTTTTCCCGGAGAAAGTGAAGGGAAAAGAAAGAAGTAGATGATCAATTGTAAACAACTGAAATAAAAAGGGAGTAGTCTATACTCCAAAATTCTCTAATGAGTTTATACTTCATGAAAATATTTGTATAAATACTATTTTTATAAAAAATCATTGCTGGGAAAAACAGCAAGAACTTTCTAAGAAAATAGAATTATTTACCATCTAATTCTACTTGATGCATGCACCAAAAGGAAAATGTAACTGCTAATTCAGAGTTGCGTCGAATAGAATTCGACGCACCATCTAATTCTATTTGACGCTAGCTTCGAGAGCCATCCAAAGAAGATAATTCGAAAAGCATTCGATGCAATGTTGATTTTATATCAACGGATACATCAAATTAACAGCTGCTCAGCAAAGTTGAAGATGCGTCGAGTTCTAATTGACGCAACGCCAACATGACAAGCGCGCGCAGCTTTACCTCTATAAGCTAATCTTGGCGCACTGTTTATTAATCTTTTCGATGGTGCTTCGGATAAAACCCTAAGTAGCGACGAATCATCTGCTTTTAAGAAAGATCGGCGTCGAATTCATTACGCTTTCGAATTCTATTCTATTTACTCTCCCCTTCTCCAATTCTCTCGTGCTCTTGTCCTTCTCTCTCTCTCTTTCTCTCTCTCTCTCTCTCATGTTCATTTTGCAGGTACTATGGATTCTATGGCACCTCCAAAGGTCAACTTCGGGTTTGATGTGGATGTTGACTCCTTTTATGCTGCTGCAGGAAGTTTCAAAGCTATCCTCGACTTCCTCCAAACCATTGGACTGACAAAACTGATATCTACAAGGTATACAATTTTGGACGTTGAATTGACATAGTTAAAGGATAGCTTTCACAAAGGAGATGTTGGCTCCATAAATTGAAGAATATATGAAACTGCCATCAACATTACAGAGGAGATGTTGACTCAAACATATGATCTACCATTTGGTAGTGATTCTGATGAACTTTCAGCAGAAGTGACCAGCAGGGAATTACAGATTATGAAGTTCAGTAAAGAGAAGGCAATAAATTTGAAGAAGAATGATGTCTCTGAAGAGTATAGATTCTTGGCAGATATTATGGGGAAGGTACTGTTATGTAAAATCTCAGCACATGAAGCTATTCCTAAGCAGCAACTACAGATTATGGGCCTTCTAGTCCTCAACAAGAGAATAAACTGGGGGAGGTGCCTCCTTAAGCTGGTTGCTCATAAATACTCTCACAAGGAGAATGCTTATATGAGAGTTATGAGGCAAGTCTTGCTCTATCATTATCTAGCAGTCTGCAAGTCTAAAGGAGTGCATATTCCTCCAGGGAAAAGAATAAACATATACATCTTTTCAAAATGGACCAGGCAGATTTTCAATCCTAGTCAAGCTCTACCTTCTCCTCCTCCTTCTCCAACTCTACAGGACACGGTCCCAGATATCCCAAGGGATGACATCCCAGCACAGGATCCTGCAGCAACACAATAAGATACAATTCAAGAAGATTTTCCTGCTCAGAATATCCAGTCCACCCCATCCACTATAGTTCTAGAGCAAACACCTCACATTCTTCTCCAACCACAGCAACAAACATCCACCCTACTTCCAGACAACCAGACTGCTCCACCACCACCAGTTCATATCTCTACAGAAACCTACCAATCCCTTTCCCATGCCCACCAAGATCCTCCTGATCTGAATGAGAACCTCACACCTCCACCTCCACCTGCCTCTACCTCCCATTCTATACCCAAATCAATATTGATCAAGCAATTGCAAAGACTGTAGGATTGGCTTCCAGCACCTTTGCTGACCTAATGACCACTCAAGCCAGAAGGTTTGATAAAAAGTACTCTCAGATGGAATGGGAAATATTTGATTCAAGAGGGTCTCTCATGGCTCTCAAAGAATTTATGTCCTCCTCCATGGTCACCAAAGAGTTATTAACCTCCCTTCTCAGTAAGGTTAAGAAGGGGGAGAAAATTCAGGAGGAGGAAAGGCCTTCTCAAGAAAAGAATGGCTTGGAGAAGGACAAAGTTCCTAATGAAGAAAAATTGACTGTATTTCAATCAGTAAGGCCAGAGTTTCCATATGAAAATAATCAGGGGGAGCTTCCTATAATATCTTAGGAAGCAGCTGGAGAATTGCCTGCAGTAAACCAGGGGGAGCTTCCATCAGCTCAGGGGGTGGTCCTTGAAGATGATCTACTCTTAATTGAAGTATCAAAAATTGCACAAGAAGCTGCACAGGATGCTGAGTAGAATGCACAATCTCAGGGGAGCTTCTCAAGGCAGATCAAATCAATGAAGAAGCTGCTCAGGATGAAGAACCTCTTACATTTGCTGCAAGAAAGGTAATACAAAAGGTATTCTCTAGGAAAAGGAAAACTTCTGAGAAGGAATGTTGAAGCTCAGGTATTCTGTCAAACAACCATGTTGAACAATATATTTACTTGACAATGAATGAAATGGCATGTGATTTTGTTCTATCATATCATATTGTCTATGTATGTTTTGTTTGAATTTGTGTTTATGTCAATGTATGTGAAAAATCACTTTAAATAATTTGTAACACTTGTTAAGATAAATAGGGGAGATTGTAGGGAAAACTCCTTTTGATTTAACTTAACAAATTAACTATTAGTGATTTTACTTCTTAGGTTTATTACTCACATTGTTTTGTAAGGGTAATCTGGTCATTAGATGTCTTAGGATGTCACACTCAACTTAGAGCGTCAAGGACTAGTCAAAGCAATCACAAAACAAGTTGAGTTAAGACTTGCATCGAATGAAAGTCAACGCAACTTCGACTTGATTTTGATGCAACTCTGTGTTAAAGTCAAAGAACATCATTCAGCCTGTTAAAGTATAAGTCAAGTCGACGGAACATCGAAAGGAAATCGATGCAGAATGAAGAGCTTGTCGAAGCCATCTAACAAGTCGACGCACTGTCGACTACAATTCAACGCAGAAGTTAAGAGATCAAGTACAAGGCTTCAACTCGATGGGTACGTCGATATGGAATCGCCGTAACATCGACATCTGAGTTCAACCAGAGCTAAGAAGAAATTTGAAGCTATATCGATAAGAACTCAGAGGTGCGTCAACATGAAGATTGATGAAGTCGACGCAGCGTCGAATACAGTTTGAAAAAGGAAACTTTTCCAGCTGTCCTTTTGGGACTTTTTCAGAAGGACCACCAGGCTAGAGACAAGTCTCCAACGGCTCGTTTGTTGCCAAGAATAGAATGAAGCCTTCTAGGACACATCAAATCACTTTTGGAAGCTATTCAAAATGAATGGATGGGTCGAGAACAGAAGAAGAAAGGAAATTAGGTGGCTGAGAGGAATTCCTTTTCAGGACAACCCAAAAGAAGAAAGGTTTTTGAAAACTTAATCAAACACAATAAGTATGCAAAAAGAGGAGAAGGAAAGAACAACAAAGGATTATTACCTTAATCTGTCTGTCGAATAGGGTCTTCATCTTCTTCCCTCTCAAACCTAAAAGACAGAGATACAGAAATACTCTCTCTGCATAGGAAGAAATACTGCTGCTTCTTCTTCAACATCATACAGCAACATAACTACTATAAGTGCTGAGAGAAAAGGATCAAGAAGAACAATCCTTGCAAATCATCACTATCATAAGCAAGGGTTTATCATTTCAGATCCAGTGAAAGAAAGACAGAAGCATCAACAAAGCTTCTGAAGAATTCTGAGAACATAATTCTCTCCTTCTCCCTCTCACTTTCTTCTTACTAATTCCTTCACCTGTACAGAGTTTTAAGAATCCCTCTTCTAAAGGATTCAGTGGTTCAAGATCTCATTATAAAAAAAATCTTTGGTTCTAAGAGTCTCCTTACCAAAAGACTTAGTGGTTCAAGATCTCCTTATCAAAAGATCTGTGGTTCTAAGAGTCTCCATGTCAAAAGACTCAGGCACAGGTTGTGCAATCCTACCAGGGAGGTAGAAGAGAGGAATACTCACATTTTGGGGAACCTCTATAAAAATCCTTGTATCTTTGCTGTGATTTTCAGTGATGTCTCACTTATAACTTACTGTTTTAGTTCTACTTCATATTTACAACACTTATTTATTCTGTGTTGGTTTTGTTCAATGCATAATACTTAGTATTGTTTTTATTATATGCACAGTTAGGGTAAAAAATATTTAAATCTCTATTCACCCCCCCCCCCCACCTCTAGAGAATTCTCAGAGGCACATTGTGCACTTTCAACTTGAAGAAAGATCAACCATGCCGACTTCATCTTCAAGTCCATCCTTTGAGGGAGTTTCTGTTATGTTTTAGTTTTTTTTATTTGTAACCTTTATATTTTTATTGGTAGAGAAATTTGCCACGTGGGTGTTGACTAGGGATGTAACGGTCCAGGCCCGCCAACACAGGACCCAGCTGGACCGCCGACACCCTCCCGGCCCAGGCTCGCCAACACGACACCCAGCTGGCACCGAAAGGGTTCAGCCTAACCAGATGGTCTGCAGACCATGCACCCCAACCCCTCTCAGTCCCACCACAGGGCACAGTGTGTTGTTGGAGACCGCAGTGCCCCTTTGATGAGAATTGAGCCAGTTAAGCGACAACGCATGGACTTCCCAGGGGTCTAGTTGTTTGGGGGATGTTACAAATCCCAAAAAACAAAAAAATTAATTTCATCCTCAAAATTCAGGCTAGGCTCGCGGGGTTTTCACCGAGAGTGACTGAACGTAACATCCCCTAAGAATTGAAGTTATTTCTGACTCAAAGAGCATCGACTATCTCTGCCACACCAGTTCTAGTGGCTCTCAGGTGAATCAATCGATCGGAGGCTACCGGGCCATCTATAGTAGAAATTTGCTGCTCCGACCGTAGTAGAGCTCTCCTAAAGGAGGAGACATGGAAGACATCGTGCAATCCCACTAACTCCAGTGGCAACTCCAGTCTATAAGCCAACGGGCTGATCCACTCCAGGATCCTATAGATCCCCATCTATCTCAGACTGAGCTTCTTCCGCCTGCGAACCCGCAAGACTCCCTGCTTCGGACGTATCTTCCGGAACACCCGGTCTCCAACCTGGAACTCTACCTAACAATACCACGCATCGTAATACCTGACCTGGCTGCTCTGGGCCTCCAGCATCCTAACTCGAATCAGTCGCGCCTGGGTATCTATGTCCTCCATAAATTTCGAGACGAGTGCCTTGGGATCCTCATCCTGGGTCCAAGATTGTGGAATTCTGTGCCTCTGTCCCACTGAGGGTGGAAAGCTGTGCTGAACGTCAACCAAGAGCCCAAATAAGCCTGGACTGATCTCCACACTTTGGACATAAACTGTTCATCCCGACCCGACACGATCGTCCTGGTCACACCACGATAACGAACAAATTGCTCGACAAATCCCATCAAACGCCAACGAGAGCGTCCTTTCAGCCAGGGGTGACCCTAGCTACTTTGTTCAATCTATCCTCGATGTTCCAAATAAACTTGTGCCAGGAGTGGGGATGTGGTAACCTATGTATGAAATCCATAATTATTTCCTTGAACTTCCACTCTAACCAGTGTAGTGACTGTGGTAGTTCTCCAAAGACTTTTGTACTTGACCTTCACCAAGCATCACAAAACTTATGACGTCTTTCTTCATTCCGAGGACATACGTGTTCCGGAATACACCATTTTCCGGTGATTAAAGCTCTTGTTAATATGGGTAGACAACGCTTCTATAATGTTTTCTCCGCATGTTTAGGTTCTTCAAGTATGTCCTAGTGATCAATCATCTCCACTCTACAACTTATCCAGTTCTTACCATTGGTGGGACTGATCAGATCATCAGGCGTCCCAATCATCCTCAAATTTTATGGTGGTCCACTTGTGAACCTTATGAGTATATGTTAACCAATCTTTATTAGTATCAATGTTTGTAATATGGCTTCGAATCATTTTCTATGTGGAGTTTGATTCATAAGGTATACGGGTAAAATCTTCTGAAACCCTAAGATTTACACAAGTCAATTTCATCAAGGAAATATCATCATGTTTATTTCACCAAATTCTTATCACTTCCACATATGCGAGTCTTGATCACTTTCGAATGGTCCAAATTAAGATAAACTTAGATCGCTCTTATCATAGTAAACTCAAACACTATACTTTAAATCCAATAAGTCATCGTCTAAAATCTCTGGTTATTCATCATCATAGCTCCCAAGGTATCAAGGCTATTATTGTAGTTAAAATTTTCTACCATGACAGGGCGTGATTTTTAACCATTCATGTGTTAATCACTTCTGAATGCCCTAAACTACCATAACTTTCAAATATAACTACAACTTGTATGACCTAGGCTTCGTTTGGGGGGACTTATTTTTACGGTTCAAGCGGTTACGACCGCATGAACTTGACCTTAATTAAGATCCGGTTCATGCGGTTGTAACCGCTTGACCGGTGAAAATAAGTCCCCCCAAACGAAGCCCTAGTTTCCGTCCTCAACTTCTAGAATGGGACATCGACACCCCTGATTGATTAATCCTGGCGACTTTACATTTCCAATGATTCAACCAAGGTCAAGTCGTTGCTCGATCTACGATGTCTTTTCATTGTCCTGGTAATACTTCAGATCATTATTCTGAACGTATTGTTACACCATCTCATCTTCATCCAAGTAACATGAATAAGATCGACTTCAAAATCATCATGCTCACGACGCAGCACTTTCTAAATTAAATTTTAAGGGGAACCCAAGTCAGTGACTAATTTGCCAAATAAACAAAAGGTAAGCCCCAATAAACAAAAGATAAGCCCCAATAAACAAAAGATAAGCCACTATCTATTTTGGGATGAGTATCTTCAATATCACCAAGTTATATTCGTCCAAAGTTTGCAAACAATCCTTAGGGCACACAACCTTAGACTTGGGGTTCTATCTTGAGGCTCATTGGTATACTCCATACTTTAGACTCTTCAAGGTCCCCTTTACGACAACCATATAAGGGTCAACTTGTGTCCCAATCCCAAACGGGTCTCTTTTGAACATGAATTCTTATCTGACCCTTGGTGTTTATCGTGGTGGTTGTCTCAATGTAATCATGTCACCGATACTAGGGCTGAGTCTTTGAGTCCCCTAGCTTCTGGTTATGTGTCAATCTCTCTTTCTCTAGCCTCTTTGGGGTATCCATGTACCTTCACCAAAGTTATACCTACGGTCTATTTCAGACTAGGGCATGGTATAAATTGTCATGGTAAGTCATGTGTCCTAGTGGGGTTGAGTATAACTCATTGAATAAAGGACTATATAAAGAGATCTTTGTAGACAGAGGTATTCCCTGCTAGGGGCAAGGTTCGTCGCAGGCTACAAAAGAAAACTTACCAATAGGATTCAGTTAAAAGTGGACTTGTTAATGTGATTTCCCCATATGGGCACAACATTGCTTCCACTGCTTAGTTTGTCCTCAAACTAAACTCGCGCGGGGTGGCCCAGGGTTTGTGGACTTCTTTTCTTCGGATCGAGGTTTGCTCTGATACCACTTTGTAAGACCCCATTTTTTTTCTTTTAAAAACACGGGTCTTATGCCCAGAACCGCCGCTTTGCGGTGACACCAACACACGGGAAGGTCGCCACTACAAAGCGTCGATCCTGCCGGCCATATCAATCATAGAAGAAGAAAAGTAACCATTGATTTATAGGAATGCCCATACAAACCTATAGACCAAGGGGTCGTTTAGCAAGGCCTATCGTATAAGAAGTCCCATAACTGACTTATACGATAGGTGTAGGGGTTGAAATGTAATGTTTATGCCATGACATGCAGAGTTATGCAGTTTATGCTATGTTCATACAAGTGCAACTCACACACCTCGACTATATGCGCACAGACCTTTAGTTCCCCCTTTTTGGAGCTAGCAAGACTCCCAGGATACTCCCGTAGTGGCAAACGGAAGCGGTGGGTTGGGCCTCGCCCACCTCTAGGTTGGTATTCACACTACCTAACCTAGACCTACTGTACGCCTCAACGCAAAACCGCGGAGCATCTGCATACTCTTACTGGCTGGACCACCAAACTTTTATGGCTAAGTGCAAATTCCACACTTGCCGAGTCAACGTATTGACGCCGGTGTGAACGACCATCCAATACCGAAGACCCGCCACCTTCATGCACATGCAAACATGTTCTACTATATCCCGAGCCATAAATTCCCCGGGCTAATCCGCCCATCACTATAACCTTCCGAGCAAATGGCTCGTCGAACTAACCCGTCCGTACCAACAAGCATTACTGAGTCACAAGCTCACCAGACTAACTAGTCCGCTGCTTCAACCACCGAGCCTACCGCTCATATAACCAAACCAACTAACCTCCCGTAACTACAGGGTGTGGGTGTGCGTACTATTAAGTTATTCTCAAGACACTTAGTGTTGTTGGTATCTACCCATAAGATTACCCCTCTTAACACTTCACTTGAATTACTCTACATATTTTATGACCTTCTAAGGGGAAAGATGATCTTTCGTCGGTCCCGGACACCACCTTACCCTTAACTCTCCAAGCACACTCTCATCTCATAAACTCCTTTTGGTGACCTTCAATCTCTTCAACCTGACCATGTACACCAACTACATGCCACTTCCACTTGGTAGGCCCCTAAATATCCAAATTTCACATTTTTACTATACGCAGACCAAACTAACTATATGAAGCTTACAAGTAGAGGTACTCCAAATATTCATCCTCATGACACAAGATTTTTACTGGAGGACTATAATGACATTATAAGACTAAATCCAAAGACTCATATTTTTCCTCAACATTTTAACATTTATTTAAATTTCTCCAATATTTGCCAAGTATGAACATGAACATGAAGTGTAAGATATTCTCAAGACTTGATCCTCATAAAATTAAGATAAATCTATCATGCCAAAATAACAGTAAATAATGAATATCACAATTTTACAGTAAGGAAATGCCCTCTATTTTTAATATTTAACTTCTATCCAAACTTGAAGATTTATGAAGGAACTACCAAGAATACTTATGCCAAAATTATAAGAAAATTACCAGACCTCTACTATGTCCAGAAAAGCTTAATTACAGAGTTTCACAATTTATGGGAATCATTTCCTCACTGAAATAATTAATCCAAATAATTTTTAATTTGCACATGTTGTGAAGTAGCCTACTGATAACAACTTCCAAAAATTATATAAAAATTCACAGAGCTTCCTAGTGCTCCAAAATATCCTATCACGAAGTTGCATATTTTTCCAAAGAGTTTTGGACCCTTATCTACACTTCTTAAAATTAAGACAAAATAGGTGCCTTGAGAATGATATACTAGTTAAATCATTAAATAAATTATACAAAAATTACCAGGGGTCAATATTATGATTATAAAGGCACTACCAAGGTTTCATCACCATTCAAGGCCATTTGAACATGTAAATATCTCTTATAAGAAATTTCCCTAAAGGGGTTATGGCCTAATTTGTGGGGAATAAATTCTCCTAAAATTCTCTCAAAATTCCCTAGGGCATAAATACATCCCATGAACATATCTCCTAGGTTCCATGACCATACTATAGCTTTTGATCACATGTCCTTCACAAAGCTCTATATGCACCCCAGGGGGTAAAACTAGTGCTCTAGGGCATATCCACCTCTAAACCACCCCATCTTACTCATGAAGGTGTTTTAGGTGATCCTAACCCAGTGGCCAAGGTTTCAACTCATGGTGATGAGTTCTGACCACCACACCCCAAGATAAACACCATGCCCTAACTTTGACCCAATTTCACCTAACTTGGGTTGACAAATTACCCAACCAAATCAGTCCCAATTGGGCTGAGATTTTTACCAGGGTCAGGTGATAACCCTAAGAAGTACCCACCAAAATTTGGAGGGCATTGGAGGTCATTTGACCCATTAATTAATTAATATTTGATTTATGAAATTATTAAAAAAACCTTATAAAAAGGTTCTCCTAAAATTCCCATCTTTGGGTATGATGTGTGGGTAGGTGTAAGTAGCCTAGGTTTCAATTTTCAAGTCAATTCCATAACCCAATCAAAAGTTATTAAAGAAATGGTGGCTGTCCTACACTTGGGACCAGTCCCACCAAAATGGACCTACAGGGAGCTGTAGTGACCCTATTGACTTGAAACAAATTTTCACTTAATTTAGACACCAAGGGATACAACATTCATGTTGGGCAGTTTTTCATTTGATGGGTCATAGTATTTTTAATAATTAAAATGAAATACTGCAGGAAG
This sequence comes from Dactylorhiza incarnata, assembly GCA_033032865.1. Lineage (NCBI taxonomy): Eukaryota > Viridiplantae > Streptophyta > Magnoliopsida > Asparagales > Orchidaceae > Dactylorhiza > Dactylorhiza incarnata. Next base: position 2,080,775 of record JAWHQI010000336.1, read on the forward strand.
TATGACAAAATGTGTTGGAACAAATCTCTGCGTTCGACGAACTTCCAATCTGCGTTCGACGAACTCTGTTCTGCGTTCGACGAACGCCGTGCTTCAGTTCAACAAAATTTGATCTGTGTGCGTTCAACGAAATCTATTCTGTGTTCGACGAATGACGTGCTTCAGTACGACGAAATCAGTTCTCCAGCCAGTTCAGCAGATCATCTCTCAGTTTGACGAATTAAATCAGTTCGACGAATTAATTCAATTCGGCGAATTAATTCCGTTTGATGAACTCCTGGTTCAGTTCGACGAACTCAACTATCAGATCGATGAACTCTAGGGTGTGTTCGATAAATGAATTACGTTCGACGAACTCCGAATTCAGTTCGACAAACTCAACTATCAGTTCGACGAACCTCTTCTACTAAGATCGACGGATCAGACGGCTCAAGTATTTTTAAAAAACTAATCATAACATTTAATATAAAGATCTTGTACAGATCTTGAAGCAGAACAGACGAATTCTGTTTGTCTTCTTCCTCTGGCCGACGGCCAGGATTAACCACACCTGGAGCTCCTTCTTCCTTGTTTTCCCGGCCACCTATGTGCCGCCCCGGCCGGCCAATGCCACCACCACCTTCGTTGAGGTGGTGGCCGGCGATTTGCGGTGGTTGGCCAGCCGGAGGTGGCCGGAACAGGGGTATGGAGGCGGGATTAAAGCTCCAAAATGAAGCTCTTGGCCTACCCGATTGGGGACCAATTGGCCCAAATCCTTGCAGGCAACCTGATGGGATCTATCCACAGAGAGAGAGGAGAAGAACCAGACATTTAATCGGGCTCGAGGGTGGTTGTTTCCCGGATTTGCCATGGCCGCCCCCTTCAAGTGGTGCTCCTTGCCGATCTCTTGATTCTCCACCAAATGCAATGATCTAGGACTCGATTTCAACTGATATCCCCCTTCTGAAGGTGATGGAAGGGTCAATTTGAGGAGGGAAAGGCTTAATGGTGGAGTTCCATTAATGTCCATTTTGGTTTCACTTGAAACCTCTTGAATCCTCCACCAGATGGCATGGGAAAGGTTGTAAAACATCTTAGAATTCAATGGGGAGATGAATGGAGGGTGTGGGGAGATGAATGGAGGGTGTGGGGAGATGAATGGGAGTCAATTTGCCTTGAATGCCATGAATTCACCTTGAATGGCCACTTTCTCTCTCTTCAAATTGGGGGAAACTCCCAATTTCTCTCTCCTAGTCACCCCCTTTAGAAATTGGATGGCATTTAATGTAATTTCAGTGGTGACTAAACATTTGGGCCATTGAAATTGGGCTTAGCCCAAAGGGATTGAGCTTTGGGCTTAATTAACCCAAGTTGGGCAATATTGACCAAGTGTTGACTTTGGTCAAATTGGTGAAATTATTTAGGCCCAATGGGTCAATGTTGACCCATTGGCCTCCCTTAGTGACCAATGGAACTTGGGGAAAGTCAATTAGTCCAATTGAACCTAATTGACCCTAAATATGGTGGTTTGACTTATTTGAGACTAGGGTTGACTTTGGTCAATTTGGCCTCTTTGGTTGACCCCAATGTGTCCTAAATGCTCAATTTGGCCATGGTGGGGTCAAAGGGTTAAGGTGAGTCCCTAAAGTCCAACCTTAAGCTTGGTAACTAGAAATTGATATTTGCAGACCAAGGTGCTCTTCCCCTTCAAGCCTATAGCCAAGTGATCTCTTCAAGCTTCCTAGGGTTTTGCCATGACCTAGTCATGACAAAACCACTCTAGGGGTCTAGTTGTTTAGGGGATGTTACAAGGGATTTGCGAGGACTACGCAGAATTCTCCTCGCGGGTGTGGCGACTAGGTCTAGGGTTAGATCTAGGGGCAGCTCGAGGCCTCATTTGGGGAGAGATAGGCTAGAGCCAACCGGTCCTTTGGAGAAGGGTTGGTATTGAAAACCAAAAAGGTTTTTACGCATTCGCCTCTATCTCAAGCGCCATTGGGATATGTTTTTGTAATGTTCTTCAAGCAATAATATTATCTGTATATCTCTAATATCGTCTTGCAATTTTTGATCGTTGAAATGTAGATGTAAAAGGGGTTCTCTGTCACTAACGTCGAGCGGTAACTCTACTGCAGGATGTAGTAATAGAGTTATCTTCTGTCGTACCAAATACAATCCACTTTCATAAAAAGCCTATTGCAGTATTTAAACTGAGATATTCTTGAAAATACTGTCAACCCATTTGAATAAAATCAATTAAGTTCAAAAGTCCTTAAAACCCTTATTCACCTCCCCCTCTAAGGGCGCCTACAGATCCAACAAGTGTTACTAGAGCTAGGTTATTCCTAAGCGGTCTAACAACCGATAATAATGGTGCTCCATGATCTTACTTTTCATGAGGGGCAATGAATATTTAGACCTCCACTTTTCACAGGAACTGACTATAACTACTTGAGAACGGGAATGGGCTGTTTTCTAATTAATTTAGAACTAGACGTCTGGGCTTGTATTGAACAACCATATATTACTCCTACATATGTTGTTGGAGAAGTAACCTTGGAAAAGCCTAGAGATAGGTGGGATGATGGAGATTAACAAAAGTGCAAAAACAATGCTAAAGCAATGAACGCCTTATTTTGTACTTTAGATAGAACTGAATTTAATCGAGTTAGTGCTTGCGAAACCGCTTATGATATTTGGAATCTATTGGAAATAACGCATGAGGGTACTTCACATGTTAAAGACTCAAAGCTATTCCACCTGGAATCAGAGTTTGAAAGGTTCAGAATGGATACAAACGAGGACGTAGACTTGATGTACACTCGCTTCACCAATATCGTCAACGCCTCAGAGATACTTGGAAAAACCTTCTCAAATGGTAACTTGGTGAGGAAAATCCTTCGGTCTCTCCATCTGAAGTTCAATCCAAAGGTAACCGCTATTTCTAAATCACATGATCTAAGACGGCTCCAAATTGAGACCCTCATTAGGAACCCCAAAACCCATGAGGCTGAACTCAAAATCCAAGAAGAAGAATACAACAAAGAGTCAAAGAAGAAAGCCTTAGCACTGAAGTCAAGGAATGAGGAAGACAACGACGAGGCGGACGAGGAGAGCCTTTTTGTGAAAAACTTCACAAAGTTCATGAAGAAACCGAAAATAAGGAACTCTTTCCGTATGTTTTTCGGAAAAGGTTCATCATCTAAAAGAGAGAATAAGAAGAAATCAAGCGACGACGATGAGCGGACTCCCCCCGAGTGCTTCCACTGCAGGAAGACTGGGCATAAACTAAGCCAGTACCCAAAATACCTAAAAGAACAAAAAGAAAAGTGGCGCAACGGTAAAGAAAAGAAGAAGGTTCTGAAGGCTGCAACATGGGATGACTCTTCATCTGAAAGCTCAAGTGGGTCTACTTTAAGTGATGGTGATGAGGCAAATTTGTCTCATCAGTAGAAGCCATGAATCTTCAGACGACGATTACTGTATCCAAAGCAACACGGAGGTACTTCCTACTACTTATGATGATCTTTATATTGAATATATGAAAACATGCAAATATTTTAAAAAGAGTCTAAAAGATCATGATCTTCTAAAAACTAAAAATAAAATTCTTTTAAAACAAAATCAAAAGTTAAACAATGAAGTGAAATCGTTGGGAAAAGAAATAGGGTCTTGCCAAGAAAATGATCATTACTTGGCAAGGGTAAAAGAACTAGAAAGCGATCTTTCTAAGGCTCTCTCAAATAATGAATCTCTTACAAAACAAAAGGGAGACTTAGAAAGAAGTTTAAAAATCTCTCTTTATCAAATTGAAGAAGGAAAGAAATTTTTTACAAATAGGCGTGGAAACCTAATATATAAAACACCCTTTTAAAAGACCGGATCCATGATCTAAACATAGTCATAGGTAAATTTGGGGTTGGAAAAAAGACTCTTGATATGATTTTGGCAAACCAAAGACATGAAAGTGCTAAATATGGACTTGGGTATGGATCTGCAAGCTACTGCCCGATGGTACCTATTACCGTTGGCGGTAGTGATAAACTAAATAAATTATTTAATAAAAAACCCATAATATTTTCTTCTGGTTCCCCATCTTCCAGCAAGAATCCATAGAAAAATTTGAAGAAGGTCTCAACCCCTTTTGTGTCTTGTGCTAAGTGTTTGCACTTTGGACACACCATGGACTCTTGTAGGATGAAGGGACGATGTGCGTTCAAGCAAATCTGGGTGCCTAAGGTTTCCACCTACACTATGGTAGGAACCTCTTGGGTATCCGGATCTTTACTCTCATCTTCTTTTTAGGTATATTGAGGCTAAGGAAAAGGAGGACATGTGGTACTTGGACTCGGGATGTTCCAAACACATGACGGGAAATAAAGCAAAGTTCCTTAACCTCACAAAGAAGAAAGGGGGAATGGTGACATTTGGTGACAATGGAAAGGGAAGAATCTTAGGCATCGATACAGTGGGTAACTAATCTTTCTCTATTACAAATGTCTTATATGTTGAAGGCTTAAAACATAATTTAATCTCTATTAGTCAACTGTGTGATAAAGGTCTTAATGTTTTATTTGAGTCTTCCACAAACCTGTGTAAAATTATAGATCCTAAAACAAATGATATTGTACTCACCACACCAAAAACTCACAATGTCTATTTGATTGCCTTTTATGATCTTTCACATGCATCATTAAAATGTCTAATCTCAAAAAATGAAGAACTTGAATTATGGCATAGGCATCTTGGTCACTCTAGCACCAAGTTTATTTTAAAATTGTCAAAAAATAAAATAATAAGAGGTTTACCAATGCCTAATGGAAATTTATCCTCATTATGCCCACCATGCCGAAAAGGAAAATTTTCTAAATCTTCATTCAAAAATAAAACTAAAATATCTACCACTAGACCTCTTCAACTAATTCACATGGACCTATTTGGACTAATTAGCACATGTAATCTAGGAGGTAGAAAGTATACTTTTTTGTTGATTGACGACTATTCAAGATTTACATGGACTTTATTTCTTACCTCCAAATCCGATGCGTTTTCTGAATTTGCAAAATTATGTAATCGCATTCAAAATGAGTTAGTTTTAAAAATAAAATGCATCCGCTCGGATCATGGAGGGGAATTTGAAAATGAAAACTTTGCAACTTTTTGTAATCATCTAGGCATCAAACACAAATTTCCCGCTCCACGCATCCCCCAACAAAATGTTGTGGTGGCGATGAAAAATAGAACCCTGCAAGAACTTGCATGCACTATGCTATTCGAGTATGGGTTGCCTAGATCTTTTTGGGCCGAAGAGGTAAATACTTCATGTTGCGTAATAAATCGTGTCATGCTTCGCCCGATTCTGAAATTAATACCTTATGAACTATATTATCAAAAGAAACCAAATGTGTCATACTTTCATGTTTTTTGGTGTAAATGTTATATCTTGAACACCAACGATGCATTAGCAAAATTTGATGAAAAATGTGAAGAAGGAATTTTTCTTGGATACTCTTCCACTAGTAAAGCATATAGGATATATAATAAAAAGTCTAAAAAGGTGGAAAAGTCTATTCATGTTAGATTTGATGAAATTGTTCCGTGTGTAGATTCTACTATTGTAGGAAAAGAAGAGGAACCTCTTTCACCCTTGGAGGATAAGGAAAATGATCCACTTGGAGTTGATAAAGAAATAGAGGTGGTGCAAGAAAATTTCATACCTCCAAGTGTGCTCAGATTTACAAAAGATCATCCTATGGAGCTTATCATTGGAAACCTGTCAAGAGGGGTAACGACACGCTCTTCAATTCATGAATCCTTTTCAAACTCATGCTTTGTTTTTGAAATTGAACCCAAAAATGTTTCTACCGCTTTAAATGATAAGTTTTGGTTAATTGCTATGAATAAAGAATTAAATCAATTTGAACAAAATAGAGTTTGGAAGTAAGTAGAAAAACCATCTAATCACCTGGTTATTGGTGTAAAATGGATATTTAAAAATAAATTAGATGACGGTTCTAGAGTTGCTAGGAACAAGGCTAGACTTGTAGCACAAGGATACTCACAAATTGAGAGGGTAGATTTTGATGAAACATTTGCACCCGCTGCTCGCCTAGAATACATTAGAATCTTTCTTGCTTTTGCGAGTTATAAGATGTTTAAAGTATTTCAAATAGATGTAAAAAGTGTCTTCTTAAATGGGATAATTAAAGAAGAAGTCTATGTTGAACAACCCCTCGGTTTTATAGATAAAAAATTTCCTAATCATGTTTATAAGTTAGAAAAAATGCTTTATGGTTTAAAGCAAGCGCCTCATGCGTGGTATGAACGCTTAAAATCTTTTTTATTAAAGCACGATTATAAAATGGGTAGTGCCGATAACACACTCTTTATTAAGCATATAAATAATGATTTAATCATTTTACAAATTTATGTTGATGACATTATCTTTAGAGACACTAATGAAGAGTTATGTAATGAAGTAGTACAAGTAATGAAAAATGAATTTGAGATGAGCTTAGTTGGAGAACTCACATATTTCTTAGGTTTTCAAATCACACAAAGAAATGATGGAATCCTTATTTGTCAAACTAACTATGTACATGATATGCTAAGACATTTTGGATTTGAAAATTTAAAACTAGCTAACACATCAATGTGCGCATCACTAAAATTAGGAAAAGATGATTCCGGAATATCAATTGATCAAACCTTGTATAGAGGAATGATTGGATCTTTATTATACTTAAGTGCATCTAGACCCCACATTACTTTTGTCGTATGTTTATGTGCTAGATTTCAAGCTAATCCAAAAGAATCATATTTAAAAGCGGTAAAAAAAATTTAGGTATTTAATCGAAACATCTTGATTAGGATTATGGTATCCAAACACCGATTCATTTATTTTACATGGTTTATCTGATTCTGATTATGCGGGATATTCACTAGATAGAAAAACCACTAGTGACACATATCATTTCTTAGGCCCTTCACTAGTTGCATAGTCAAGTAGAAAATAAAATTCGGTTGCTCTCTCCACCACAGAGGCAGAATATATTGCACCAGGAAGTTGTTGTGCACAAGCATTATGGATGACTCAAACCCTAGAAGACTTTGGAATTCATCTAACCAATATTGAATTAAAATGTGACAACAAGAGTGTTATTGACCTAACAAACAACCTCATGCATCAATCAAGATCCAAACATATAAATGTAAGACATCATTTCATTAGGGATCACATTAAAAAGGAACATGTTCATGTAAACTTTATCAGAACAGAATCTCAACTTGTGGACATTTTCACCAAGCCTCTACCCGATGCACGATTTGCTCTACTTAGACTAGAATTAGGGGTCTTGGACATCCTCACTTAAAAAATGATAATCGCCCATTTTATGTGTATGCCTATCCATTTTTATGGCTCCACTACACAACATTAACAAACATAATTAGGCAAAAATTCCAAAAAATATACATTTTTCTGAAAAATAGGAGTTTTGTTACTAACGCGCGATGGTAGTGTCTTACCGATGGCGGTAGTCTAATATCCAGCTTCTTCATCACATTTTTATAGGTAATTATTTTAATTCCTGTTAGCTCTTTAAATAATTAAAACAAAAAAAATGTGAAAAACTAATTAAAATTAATCAAAAATAAGTTTTTAATTTGACTATTTAAAAATCAAATACAAAATTTCAAAGAACAAAAATATGCTTTTCTTATTATTTTTTATGAGTGTTTACTATTTTGTATTTTTTTATTTTTTATTAAAAAATAAAAATAATAAAAACTGATTACTATTCATTGAAATGTCTCAAGGATGATTAGGTTTATCTTTTCAAAATTAAAATACAATGTTAAATTCTAATTTCAAGTATCTTAATACATTGTTTTGTGTCATGCCTTGAACATTATCTTGTAATGTACAATGAAATTGATTATAGGAATCATGTGTAGAATTGCTTAAACATGCCTCTAAGTATGAGTATTGTTTGATATTTGATAATGATTTACTCACTCACCTCTTTGATCATCTATATATGAATTTAATCTTACTTTTACATGATTGTGTAGTGTTACAACTTAACATTATTAGATGTGTGAATAGTTTACCTACACCTCATAAAAATCTATTTTCATGCACACAATTTTTGAAGAAGTATGTTTTTAATCCAAAAAACTCTTATGTTTGCAAAAAACAAGTGAATTCGGAGAACTTTGTCACAAACTAAAATTCAAATGAATACATGACAAATATAACTCCACCAAGCACTACTCACCCTCCTGATAAGTCTTAATGAGCATTGCGAGGTTGAGCACCTTAGAGAGAATTGTAAAGTGTCTTATGCAAACTATTTTTATACACTACTTCTTCTTGTACACCGGATCACAAAGAAAAGATAAAATATATGTGATCCCCAAAGCACTACTTTGCATACTGATAAGTCTTAATGAGCATTGTGTGTAGAGCACCTTGAGAGTTGTAATACTTTTATGTGCATTAAAATAAAATATAGCTATACGGGTGGAAGTAATTTTAAAATAGCATTTCAATAATGTTGTGTTTATTCCATTATACATGTATGTGTTTTGATTAAATCATTTGTATACTCTTATCAAAAACACTACTTGTACACATCATTATCTCTTATAAAACTTCTACTCATGAGTATAAGACCTTAAAGCATATTTACATGTCTTTTCTAGAATTTTTAGTAAATGCACTAGATAACTTTGCATGATTTTTACAATGTACAAGTATACTTGAATTGTGAATTTAGAATATTGTAGTTTCCTATCTTGTCTTGATAAATTAAAATCATGCTTGAATTATTTTTGTATACCAAAAACTTATCTTGGATTTCAAACTCAAAGCATCTTCTTTCAAACACTAACACTCTTATTTATTATGCTTGCAAACTTCAAAATGGATGTTTATTTCAAAAGTATTTGAACTTCTCTTCCGCTATAACTCGTATGCATGTTATTTACTCTTTAAATGAGTGTTCTTGTATTATGATAACAAATGATATTTTGATCATGGACTTAAATTGCTAAAATATCTATTTTCCATTGACACAAAACTCTTACTCTTTTACTATGTTTCAAACTCCCATAAAGATGTTTATTTATCTTTAATCATGCTTTCCACTATCTTTTCTCGTGTACGCTCGATCATGAATATTTGTTATTACCAAACAAGTAATATTGGCTCCATATCTATTGATACTCATTTTTACTCCAACTTCCTACAAAAGGAGGAGAATATCTAAGTAATTCGAACTCCATCCTTTACTCATTCACCATGTAGTATCACAAAGTAATAAATCATTGTCATGCTATATCCCTTCTCTCCACCCTCTTTTGATAATACTAAAAGGGGGAGAATAACTTTGAAAGAAATTCACACTTAAGGGGAGCAAAATACATATGATGTTTTAATTTAAGGGGAGCACTCATATAGGATGAGCATCTATATAGAGTGAGCATATTTGTACTATCACATCTATCCTTTGCTCTAAACACATTTCTTATTGTTAAATGCTTTCTTTCTAAAGAGGATTTGTTATTATCAAAAGGGGGAGTTTGTTGGAACATGCTTTCTACATCTCTTGGTTTGAGAATAACAAATACAATTGTATTTGATTACACTTGCGATATGTGTATAGTGTGCAAAAACTTCTACTGTCAAGCCTCTATGACTACGAGAAAGAAAGACAAAGATTTCCCAACCAGTTCAATGCTCTGGTGCTAGCGCAGTGAGCTAAAGCTGGCGGTAGCTATGTAGATTTGGAAACTTTGTCGAAAAGGAAACATTCATCGAGAAAGGAAGGTCGTTGAGACTGAATATGTCAACTGTTACTGTGGAGCGTTAAGGCTAACGCCCGACGGTAACTTATGGAAGTCCCATGATCACGATACTGAATGAGGAGCGGAAAAAGAAGGAGATCTGATAACTGGAATAATATATACTAACGCGGCACGTTAGCATTAACGCAGCGTGGTAGGAAGGGATACCAATTCTGGAGATAGAAGGATGCCAAAAATGGCTCGATCCACGTGCCAAAATGTTTCCTAAAGAGGCTACCGCCCGGCGGTAGCACTACCATTGGCGCTAGGATCCGAGCCTATTTATAGAGTGGCATGCTGGATCTTTAGGCCCCCTTAGAGGGGGGGTGAATAAGGGTTTTATGGAGTTTAAATCTTATTTAAATTTATCAGAGTTTGCTACCAAAGTTTAAGAATATTTAATAAGAAAATATATTTTAATATCTCATATAAGATTATATTGACGATTCCTTTTTAAAGAAGACAAAATTCAAATTTTCTCCACTACCGTCAGCACTAGTACTAACGCATGGCATTAGTGACAGAAATTGAATTCCATAAGTTAATGATCAAAATGAATCAAACAATATGTTTTGTTTTAGTGCTTTGATGCAAATATAATTTAAAACATTTTTGAAGAGAAAATAAAATCAACTAAATGATACATTTGAAGACATGATTTTATTTCATAAGAAATTGATTACACAAATGTTTGCTTTAATGCTTTGATGAAAATATAATTTAACACAATCTTAAAGAGGAAATAAAATCAATTGAATGAAACATTAAAGGACATGATTTTCTTTCATAAGAAATTAATTATACAAATGTTTGATTTCAATTACGCTAGAAATCAAGGCGAGAATATGAAAAATCCTTTTTGCGATTCACCGGTCCTTCTCCCAAGGACCGGTTGTCTATATCCTATCTTACCCCAGATAACGCCTCTAGCCAACCCCTAGATCTAACCTCGGCCTAGTTGTCATGCACAAGGCGGCGAATTCCCCCTAAACATCACAAGGCATAGTCGCCACACACAAGGTGGCGAATTACCCATAGAATCCTTCTTAGAATCCGACATTCTACCCAAATGATTTCTTCACACCCATTACAAAAGGAATACAATAAAAGATTAAAAGATAAAATAAAGTAAGAGAAACTCCTTAAGAAATTCTGAAGGTGAAGACAAAGGCGACGTAGACATTGGCGCTCTTGAAGCGTTAGTCCTTCATATAGAATATGCAATGTAGAACTTCTCCTTCAAAATATTCTTTAGATCTTCATGTTAGCCCAATGGAGATCTCTCAATTATTATAGACGAGCCTCTCTCAAAAGAATCAGAATTCAGGATTTAGAGGCAATGGAATGCTCATTGTAGAATGATAGGGGTTGCTCTTTAAATAGGCACGGTAGCTAACGCTTGGCGTTAAGAGTTAACACCAGCGTTAGCGACTCGTATGCATCGTGATTGAGATCGTGCAACCGTCGAAATCGTGGAATCAACGCGAGTGTTAGTTCCAATGCTGGCATTGTCTCTTTGGACTCGACGATACTTCTTCTCGACGTCATTCCCTTCTCGATGACATCCTTTATCAACGATAAGTTATCATGGGGCGCTAACTCTAATGCGGGGTGTTAGCTCTCTTTCAAGAGAAACATCTCCATTTAGTATACTACTCATAGGGATGTGTAACTATAGTTCCTGTATAGCCTGCACACTATAAACACAGAAAAAACAAGATCAAATACAACACGGTATTTGTTATTCTCAAACCAAGAGATGCAGAACATAGGCTCCAACAATCTCCCCATTTTGATAATGACAAATACATGTATGAAAAATTAGTGAGATTAAGATAATTTGTGATTTTAGATAAGTGCGGTAATAAGATATGCATGAATAACAGGTTAAAAGCGTGATAGATTTAAAAGTGATAATGCATACTCTTTCTATATGAAGTCCTCCCCTTACATAAGTGTTCTCTTATAATGTAATCCCCCTATATATTTATTTTACTCGATTTCTCAATTTATTCTCCCCCTTTGTTATTATCAAAAGTGGGTAGGGATGAGCGTATATCTACTAAGATTGATTAGGAACCACTTATTGAAGGATTGTCATGATCGAGCATAGGATAGTGTATGCACCTCCTATATGATTACTCCCCCTACAAAGATACCTTTTTGAGTTTGATATTATTATAATGCACTCCCCTTAAATATTAGATTTATGCAATTTATTCTCCCCTTTTGGTAGTATCAAAAGAGGGTTTAGGTAAGAGTATGCAATTAGGATTAACATGATCTATGTAGAGAATAAAAATACGATGCAATCAAAAGCACGTTAAAAACTACTTGTTGAAAAAAATTTAAGATGCCAATTGTTGAAAAAATAATAGTCATGAAATAACATAAGTAGTAAACTTAGAGGAAGAATATAATAAGCACTCTTAAACATAACATCACTTTAGAAGATAAAATCATATAAAGGATAATGAGTTTTAAATTTGAAAAGTTGATGTTTGAGTTAAGGATTCAAGAGATCCTATTCCATTAGGATAAAATTTCAAGCATGATTTTATAATATCAAGAAAAGATACAAAAACTATAATGTAATAAAATTTGCATTTCAAATAAATATAAACATTATAGCGGTCATGTTTTGTTATCTAGTGCATTTACTTAAGTTTGTAGAGAATAGTGTAGATGAGCATTAGGATCCAATTCTCATGAGTAGAAGTTTTATGAAAGATAATGATGTGCACAAAATAGTGTTTTGATAAAGCATACAAATGAATCAATCAAAAACACATGACATATATAATGAAATAACATAACATTAAAATAGATGAATAATATTACTTCCATAATATTTCAATGCACATAAATCAAGAGTACAACAACCAAGGTGCTCTGCACATAGAATGCTTATTAAGACTTATCAGGGTGCAAAGTAGTGCTTAGGGATCACTTTTATACTTTTTTGCTTTATTTTCATTTTTTTTATCCGGTGTACTAAGAGAAGTGGTGTATAAATTGTTTGCTACAAGACACTTTACAATTCTTAGCCAAGGTGCTCAACCTCACAATGCTCATTAAGACTTATCAGGAGGGTGAGTAGTGCTTGGTGGAGTTTTCCTTGTCATTTATTATTTACTTTTTAGTTTAGTGACTAAGGACTCCGAATTCACTTGTTTTGAAACATAACATTTTAAACCACATTTCTCTAAAGAATAAGTGCATGAAAGACATAATTGTAATAACCAATTCATTGTTGTGTAGGTAATCTATTTATGCATTTTAATTATTTATGTTATTACACTACACAATCATGCAAGTATAAGATTGTAAACACATGTAGATTATCAAAAATAAGTGTGTGAATAAATCATTATCAAACATAATACATTACTCATACTTAGAGGCATGCTAAGCGTTTCTACACATGTTTATCTACAATAAATTTCATTGCCCATAACAAGATAGTTTTCAAGTCATGACAAATACAAAACAATGTTTTTAAGAAACTTGAAAGTTAAATTAAAAATTATATTTAATCTTTAATTGATATAATTAATCATTCTTGACAATGGCAATGAATAACAATTAAATATTTTTTATATAAGTGCAAATTAATAAACACACATAAAGAAAAAAACATATTTTTGTTCTTAGGAATTGTTTTTTAATTTTGTATTTGTTTTTAAATATTTAAATTTAAATATTTTCTGGAAAACATAGAAGTCTTTAACAAGCCTATCAGTAAATGATATTCTATGACAGAGAAATAAACCTAAAATAATGCATGAGAAAATACCAGAACTTTTTCAAAAATAAAATTTTTTGGAGCGGAGGGGCTAACGCCAGGCGTTAGCTCTTAACGTCAAAACAGAACTGCAAATTATAATTTTTTTAAAAAATGTTTTTCTTAATTCAGTTGTATTATAATGAGGCATTCTTACTGCTGAAATTTCAGACTTTTTAGAGATCATTTGAAGGCTCTTTTAAGCATGTTTTTGATGATTTTTCAAATATTTTTTATTTTATAAAATCATTAAAGCTCAAAATAATAAAATATGCAAACACAAGATACAAAGATAGAACAAAAATAATATGAATGATTTAAGTATAAAGAGTGAGATGATGTTCATGCAATGAATATAGTATAAGTATATCTAAAATCAAGATACCTTAACTACATGACTACACTCTAGCCCCGTACTAAGTGACAGATGAGCATGAGGAGTTGCACACATGTTGTAGGTTAGGGTGTTAATACCATATGCATACAAAACACGACGCTCAACCTAGCACTCTTTCCCCCCTCCCCAGTGCCTCACAAGGCCCTACTAGAACCCTCCCCGGTTAAGGACAAGACGTGACTTAGAGGTTAGGTCTCGAATGCACAAAATCATACACCCTCATTATTGTGAGACACATGTCATATGTTAATGATTATGGATATACTAAGTGCTTTAGCCTAAGAATTTATTCATAAAATATGAGATTGTTATAGTTTTAGAACATATAGTTGATTTTAAAGCCTCATAGTAATCATGAATTCTAAAGTTCAAATTTTTCTACCTTTAATTAGCTTGTCATTATATTAATAAACCTAGCATAAACACTAATTTGAGCATATACCAAGAGGTGCAACTAGGATAATAAATTTGGGTGCAATATTATGCTAAATATAAATAATTGGTTTGCATGTAATCAATCATAAAGTTTTGAATTTTCATAGACCTGGAATGAAGTGACAATTCTATTTGATTTCATCATGCTGATATCAAGTTTATTCTTAGGTCTAAATATAATGAGATACATGCAAATAATAGATATGCACATCACACACACAAAACAAGATATGAAACAATAATACCAATAGCCATCAAATATTTCATAATTCCTAAGGTTGATAAAAATAGTTGATTTAAGATAATTCTTGATAGATCATGAATTATGATATATGATAATAGTGAATTTTAGCATAGAATATCAATAGATCACGGTGGAGTGTGTGAAACCATATTCATCATTTTATAGTTTTTCAATTCTGATTTTTCTAGATCAAGATTTTCTATTATAGGGGCTATCATATGCTGCAAAGAAAGTAGACAAATATTCAAAAAGTTGTGCATTTAATTTATTAGCGTAAGACCCCTAAAAGCCCATTTAAATCGAAATTTGAGAGTAATTTTATTTGTTTTGATAATATCATTTAGCAAATTTAGCATTCGATTTATAATGATAAAATAAGACATTTACAGACAATGAATTTTAAAATGATAAAACCTAGATTGAGAAAAGATAGGTCACTTGAAAATGATATGACTTTTTATTCAATTAAATTCAATTTGATTTTTTAAACATTTGACTTAATTTGTTAAAGTCATATCTCATGATATATACAGTGACCATAGCGTGTTGGCTCATAAATAAAAACAAAGAAAAAGAAATTAAGCATATCATGAAGAAGAGTATTGATATTTCATCTTTAATTGTTTCTACCTCATGCAAATGATTGGATACTAATCAATGAGAGATTTAGGTATCCAAAGGGGTCCAAGTGGGATGGTTCCTTTGGGTACCCAAATGTAGAGTGAAGTTTTATGAGGAGACAAGGATGAATGAGCCATTTCAAGTGTTTCATTTGTAAGAATGGGTCTCCATTCATACCTTTGTGGATTATCTTTTAAATTCATATTATGATTATATGGCGTCATTTTGTGGTGATAACTGGTTGAAAAACAATTTGTTTGAAAATTATGTTTATTGATATTGTTTTTCAAAGTAGATTGATGTTGATAATCATAAAGAGTTTTAGAATAGTCATTCTTAGAGAGTTTATAAAAGTGATGGTCTTTCTTAAGAATTGAATGTTGAAAGAGTGAGTGTTTATGGTCATTAAATAAAAAGTTCTTATTAACTTTTTTATTTTCATTTCCACTCTTTCCTTTAGACCAACTCTTATAATATGAAGTTGAGTTTGTAGACTTTTGATTTATTAATAAACTAGAGATAAGAGATTGTTTATTACTTGAGAAATTTTTAATAAACAATTTTAATGATTCTAGTTTACTAGTTAGAGCAACATTTTCTTTTATCAGATTTTCATTATGCTCTTTTGAAGTTAAAAGACCTTTTTCCAAAACCTTGAGTTCTTCTTTAAAAGTATTATAATCAAAAAAAGGTTTTGCATTTTGAATTAAAGAGCATGAAAGAGAATTTAACACATCAATACTTGATTCTACTTTAGCTTTTGCTTTTAATGTTTTATTTTCTAAACGCAGTTTGAAATTGGCATTTTTCAAATTTTTAATTCTACGTTTAACAATTTCAAGCATGCGGATTGTAGAAATAGAATTTGTTACAAAAAAAGAAGATTTTGATTTTCTTACATTGCTATGGGATGAGGCAAGATTTGAACCAAAGGTTCCTTTGACATCTTCTTCGCATTCCTCTTCCATAGTTGAATTTCCGTCTTCTCTTTTGCTTGATGTGTTGTCATCATTTGAGTCCAATATTGTGACGTTGCATTCTTCTCTCTTACATAGATCTTCCTCCAAGCATGAGTCCTCATCAGTTTCTTCTCTTGAATCCATAAGAAATTGCTCTTGTTCATCATCAGTGGAGGCAAGACTATAAGAATTCTCAAGAAATTTCCAAACTCAAAAGCAGTAGGAAGCATATAAATAAGTTTGAAAATATTTTGATCTAGTGTACAATATAGACAATTCATAGATTTGGCATTTAAAAATATTTCATTTTTATTTAGAATAATTTGGGGCTTTTTAATTGTAATATTCCAAACTTCAATATCCAAAGATTTAAGAAATTTTCCACACATTATAATTTTCACCCATAAATAAAGGTGGTGATAATGATTTTTCATTTTCATAAAACTTATCTCCTCTAGAAGATGCCTGATCATGAAGCGCCCTTATTCCCGGTTGTGAAGCCCCATTGGAATAACCTACGATCTGATACCACTTGTTGGATCTTTAGGCGCCCCTAGAGGGGGGGAGGTGAATAAGGATTGTATGGAATTTAAATCTTATTTAAATTTATCAGAGTTTGCGACCGAAGTTTGAAAATATTTTATGAGAAAATATATTTTGTTGGGAAAAACCCCTTGAGATTTAACTTAACAAATTACTTATAAGTGATTTTACCTTCTAGGTTTATTGCCCACTTTGTATAGTTAAGGTAATCTAGTCATTAGATTTCTTAGGATGCCACACTCAACATAGAGTGTCAAGACTAAGTCAGGACAATCACAATCTGAGTTGAATTTATACTTGCGTCGAATATAATTTGATGCAACTTCGACTTACTGTCGACGCAACTCAGACTAGAATTCCAAGCAACTCAATCTCTCTATCAAAGTATATCAAGTAGACGCAAGGTCGAATAGGAGTCGATGTAGAAAAAGGAGCATGTCGAAGCTATTTTAGAAGTCGACCCAACCTCAACTTCAACTCAACGTGGAAGCAAGTACCTGTCGAAGCCATCTGAAATCGATGCAACGTCGACTACAATTTGAAGCAAATAATAAATTTCAAAATGAAGTCTTCAACTCGACGGTTACATCGATAAGTAATTGATGCAACGTCGATAACTGAGTTCAACCAGAGCAAGAAGGAATTCAAAGCTGCTCTTACAAGAACTCGAAGGCACGTCGATAAGAGAGAAAACAAAGTCGACGCATCGTCGAATACAGACTGAAAAATAAACCTTTTCAGCTGTCCTTTTAGAACTCTCTCTGAAGGCCCACAACACTAAAGACCATTCTACAACAGCTTGTTTATTCCTAGAATGCAGAGGAGCATTAAAGAAGATAAGAAAAGCTTTCTTAGAAAGGATTCAAATAGCTGACAGACGGGTCGTGAACGAATGAAGAAGGAAAGATTAATTGTCCATAACTATGCCTTTTCAGGATAACCCAAAAGAGGAAAAAATATTCGAAAATTTATCATGGACAATAAATAAGAAGAGAAGAGAGAAGAATACACAGGATTCATTACAAACAGAGAAAAACAAGTGCTCTTTCAGAACAGAAAACTGAGCTACTTCTTCATCAACATCATATAGCAGCCAGATAACAAGCAAAAGAAAGACAAAAGGATCTGAAGAAAATAACCCTTTCAAATCATCACAATCTTAAGCAAGGGTTCATCAATAGCAGATCCATAGAAAGGAAAAATAGTAGCTGAAAGCTTCTATAGAATTCTGAGAACAGAATTCTTCTTCTTCATCCTCCTTCTTCCTTCAACTTCTTCAACTGTACAGAGTTTTTAAGAATCCCTCTTTAAAGGATTCATTTGTTCAAGATCTCCTTATCAAAAGATTTGAGTGGTTCAAGATCTCCTTATCAAAAGATCTTTGGTTCTGAGAGTCTCCTTATCAAAAGACTTAGGCACAGGTTGTGCATTCCTACCAGGTGTTAGAAGAGAGGACTACCCATATTTTGGGGAACCTCTATAAAATCATATGTCTTATGTGTTGTGCTTTTTTGTGTTGTCCCCTTATTTATTGCTTACTATTTCTGTGTTTTTATAATTACTGCACTTCATTTATTCTGCACCTTGGTGTTGTTGAAGCATAATTCCTTTGGTGTTTTATTGTATGCATAGTTAGGATAGAAAAGATTTTAAATCTCTATTCAGCCCCCCTCCAGAGAATTCTCAGAGGCACACTGTGCACTTTCAGTTGGTATCAGAGGGAGGTTGATCATTAAAAGTTTAACACTTTGATCAATAGATGTCCTACTCTCATTTATTTACTTTAAAATTAATTAAAACTTCTTAAATAAAATGAGTTCTAAGGATTATGCCTCAACAAGACCTCTAGTGTATAACATGAATAAGTTTACACTCTGGAAGGCCAGAATAAAACTTTATATGAACTCTATTGATGAAGAAATTTTCATTGTCATCTTTACAAGTCCCGCAGCCCCAGTAAGGAAAGAAGCTAGTGGGAAAGTCATACAATCCTCATTCCCCCGAGAATAGTGGACTGATGCTGAGAAGAAGGTCAAGGCATGTGATGCCAAGGCCCTGAACATCTTGGTTTCAACTATGTCAGATGACATATTTCAGAAAGTGGCTGATTGCAAATCTGCTAAAGAAATCTGGGAATCTCTCTAGATTAGTTGATGGCAGCTCTGATGAGAGAAAAGACAAAAAGTCACTTCTCATATCCCAGTATGAGAATTTCAAGAAAAAGGATGATGAAAGCATAACAGAAATGTATGACAGATTCAGCCTCATCATAAATGAGCTAGGAGGGCTTGATAAAGAAATTTCTCTAACAGAAATTAATGATAAGCTCCTCATGTGCTTCCCTAGCACATGTGACTATAGAATCTGGGCTATTAGAGATTCTAGATGCCTCGGAGAGATAATAACTAATGCTCTGCTAGGAAAGCTCAAGTCCTATGAGCTTCTACTAAAAAGCAGGGCTAAGTCAGAAGCCCAGGAAAGAATATCAACTCCTAAAGAGAGGAGTCTTGCATTAAAGACTGCTGAAGCAGAGTCCTCCACCACTGAAGAAGAAATATTCAATCTCTTAGGTAAAAGATTCAGGAGGTGGGACAGGACAGAGGACTTCAAAAGGAATGAGAGGAGGTCAAGCAAGCCAAGGTATGACAAAACTCCTAAACAGGAGATTACTTGTTTTTCTTGCAAAAAACCAGGACACTTTTCCACTGAGTGTCCCGAGGAAGAAAAGAATAAGAACAACAACCAGAGGAGGGAGCACAAGAAGAAGTCCCTCGGGAGGAAGGAAAAGAAAGGAGGGAAAGGTTTCATAGCTGAAACCTGGAGTGATTCAGACTCTGAATCATGCTCCTCCTCATCTTATGATGATGAAGATTATGGACCAGAAGAAGCCTGCTTAATGGCTCTGGAAGACCTCACTGCTGAGAATGACAAGGGAGATTGTTCAACCACAAACTAGCAGTGGTATCTAGACAGTTGATTCTCCATGCATATGACTGGAGCAAAAGAACTGCTGGAGAACTTCAAGTCCAAAGAAGAGCCTTTGGTAATCTTTGGGAATTCCCACTCTAGGAAAACCAAAGGATATGGTTTACTCAGAATAGGGGAAGTCTCCTTTTCTAAGGTAGCTTATGTTGAAGGACTTCAACATAATATAATCAGTATTAGCCAGTTGTGTGATGGTGAATAGAAAGTTGTATTCACTAATTCTGTATGTCATATAGTTAGCTCTAGAACTGACCAAATAGTATTGACTAGTCTTAGGAAAGGTAAAGTCAATGTTGTATACTTTGAGTACACAAAGTCTGAGATCTGCTTATTCAACTCCCAGTTAGAAAACAATGAGCTGTGGCATAAGAGACTTAGTCACCTTAAACTAAATACTATTGTCAAACTCTCCAAGCTCAACCTAGTAAGAGGCTTACCAACTGGTAAGTTCAATAAAGACCATCCCTGCAGAGCCTGCCAACTAGGAAAGCAGATCAAAACATCATTCAAACCAATTGGTAAGAATGATTCCCTAAGAATCATATTCCTGTTGCACATGGACCTATTTGGTCCTATCTCCACTCAAAGCTTAGCAGGTAAGTCATATACTTTATTCATTGTTGATGACTTTTCTCTATTCAGTTGGGTGTCCTTTCTAAAAGCTAAGTCATACACCTTTAAGATCCTCTCATGATTCATTACACAGATTCAATCTGAATTCAATACTCAGGTTGTTGTGATTAGAAGTGATCATGGTACTGAGTTTGAAAATCAGTTAATGTGTAGATTTTTTGAGGATGAAGGGATAAAATAAAGCTTTTCAGCTCCTAGAACCCCTCAACAAAATGGGGTGGTTGAAAAGAAAAATAGAACCCTAATTGAATCAGGAAGGACATTATCGGCTGAATCCAACTTGCCAAAGTCCATTTGGGCTAAGGTAGTAAATACTTCCATTTATGTTCTGAATAGGAGTCTCATCCACAAGACTAAGTTGAAGACTCCCTATGAGTTATTGAAGGGAAAGGCACTTATAGTCACTTACTTTAGGATATTTGGGTGTACTTGCTTTATCCTAAACAATGGGAAAATCATCTTGCCAAATTTGACAAGAAGGCTGATGATGGGATATTCTTGGGATATTTTTCATCAAGCAAGGCATATAGGTGCTATAATAAGAGCTCTCTCAAAATTGAGGAGTCCGTGCGTGTAGTTTTTGATGAAACTAACATGTTTTATAAGGGGAAGGAAATTTCCTCCAATACTATTTTGCAGGAAGAAGATCAACTTGCAGAACAAGTTGAAAGGCCAAGCATAATGGACCATCCATCAGTGTGTAAAGACAAAGGAAAGAAAAAGATTGACACTGATTCAGATGAAGATTTTGCAGCAGATGAAGATTTTGCAGCAGATGAAGAGGAAATCATAGCACCAGAGGAGCTAACAATAGAGATCATTCCAGCAAATGAGGATGAAGTCCCAACTATCACTGAGTAAGTGATTCCTCAGGAAGAAGAGACTTTCCTAGACAACTCAACAAGATCTAGGATGACCCTAAGAGATCATCCTTCAACTCAAGTTATAGGAGACTTAACAATGGGAGTCAAGATAAGGAAATAGCTTACTAGTGAAACAATGATGCAATGCTTCCTCTCTCAGTATGAACCCAAGAAGTTTTAAGAAGCAGATAGTGATCCTCACTAGATATCTATTATGCAAGAAGAGCTAACGCAGTTTGAGAGGAACAAGGTTTGAACACTGGTTAAGAGACCAAAGAATTACCCAATCATTGGCACCAAATCAGTATTTAAAAACAAAATGGACTCAACATGAGCCATAATCAGAAATAAGGACAGACTTGTGGACCAAGGATATAGGCAAGAGGAGGGGATTGACATTAACCAGACATTTGATCCAGTAGCAAGGTTGGATTCCATCAGAATGGTTCTGGCATATGCAGCTCATATGAAGATCAAGGTCTATCAGATGGATGTGAAAAGTGCATTCCTAAATGGAACTCTTCAAGAGGATGTATATGTGGAGCAGCCCCCAGGTTTTGTTAATCCAACTCTTCCTTCTTCTGTGTATAGGTTAGATAAAGCACTATATGGTCTCAAGCAAGCTCCAAGAGCTTGGTGTGAGACCCTATCTACTTTCCTTCTGGAACACTCCTTTGAAAGAGGGAAAGTGCATAAAACTCTCTTCACAAGAGCACATATGAATAAGATATTGCTAGTATAAATATTTGTAGATGACATTATATTTGGTTCAACTGATCAATCTCTCTGCAAAAGTTTTGCTTACCTAATGAAGTCAAGATTTAAAATGAGTTGTATGGGGGAGTTATCCTATTTCCTTGGTCTTCAAGAAGACAAAATGCAGATGGCATTTTCATATCCCAATCCAAGTATACCAGAGAACTCATCAAGAGGTTTGGGATGGAAAATGCCTATGTTATGAAAACCCCCATGGCTACTAATGCTGTTTTGGATAGAGATGAAAATGGTAAGTCCTTTGATCAGAAGACTTACAAAGAAGCCATTGGCTCTCTTCTCTACCTGATAGCTAGCAGACCTGATATAATGTTTGCTACTTGTATATGTGCTAGGTTTAAGGTTGATCCAAAGGAATCACACATGAGTTATGTAAAAAGAATACTCAGATTTCTAAAAGGTACACCTGAACTTGTCTTGTGGTATCCAGCTAAATCTGGATTTGAATTAGTAGGTTATTCAGATGCAGACTATGCTGGATGCAGGCTGGACAGAAAAAGCACCTCAGGAACATGTCAGTTCCTGGGTGCTAGACTGATCTCATGGTTTAGCAAGAAGCAAACTATAGTCTCCACTTCTACAGCAGAGGCTGAGTACATAGTTGCAGGAAGCCGCTGCTCACAAATATTGTGGATGCAAAATCAGTTATTAGATTACAACTTTTCCCTTGATAATTCCACAATATATTGTGACAGCTCTAGTGCTATTTCATTAGCTTCCAATCCTGTTCTCCACAACAGAGCACATAGATATAAGACACCACTTTCTCAGGGATAATGTAGTGAAGAGTAAGATCAATCTTCAATATATATCCACTGATATTCAAAGGGCTGACATCTTCACTAAGCCACTTGATGAAAGTAAGCACAAGTTCTTCATCAATACTCTAGGTATGCTTGATGGAGCATTGTAGATCACACCTATTATGTATAATGATCTATTTTCTATATAAAGTTATTGCTGGGAAAACAGTAAGGTATTTGAAGAAAAACATAACTATTTAATCAGAACTGCGTCGAATTCAAATCGATGTACCATCGACTTCTACTCGACGTCAGCTTCGAGAGCATCATGGGACAGCTCAGTCGAATAGCACTCGACGTAATGTTGAATGCCTATCGACGCTTACATCGACATCATAATTGATGATTATATTTCGGAGCCACGTTGACTTCAATTTGACGTTCCGTCGACTTGTCAAAATGCGCGCCAAGCGGTGACATTGAAATATTTTGGCGCGCTGATTTCAGCTCATTTCGACATTACTTAGAATATAACCCTAAGTTGCGACGATTCATCTACTCAAAGCAACTTAGACATTCTATTATGTTATGCTTTTTGAATTCACTCCCTCTTGCTCTCCTCCACTTCCCTTTCTTCGTCCTTCTCTCTGTTTCTGTGCAGGTACTCACAGGACAACAATGGCGTCTCCTCAAGATATTATAGAAGCGGTTGATCAAGCCCTTGAGACCTTACTCTCTCATTTCATCTCCCTCTATCTCCCTTTGTCAATAGATTGCTATAGAAAGATTAGTGCCCAATAGAGAAAGCTACAGTACCTTATGGCTCAGATCAAAGATCTAGATGAACAAGTAAGGTCCGTGAGTCTCTCTGCTGAGGCTTTTATATCCTTTATCAATGATATACAGCAGGGGGAGAAGTATGTCAGCAGGTCCACTCTCCTTTATCTTTGAAGGGGAGCAAGCCATTACATCTAAGATGCAGCCTGATGGTTCAGCAACTCAGGGAGAGCAAACTCCTCCAAGGATCCTGCCTTCAACACAGGGGGAGTCCTCAATTCAGAGGGAGATTCCCCAAATCTCTGTGATCAGGTCTACCTAAAGACTCTGCAAGAGGTATATGTGGACACTGAGCCTTCCATTCTTGATGCACTAGCATTCGGGGTCTCTTCTGAAGACTCTACAACAACACCTTCTCCAGTTCAGCTTTCACCTCTATCTCAGCTTTCACCTCCACCTGCTTCAATTCAAGAAGCTAAACCAATTATGCCAACACCTATTTTCAGAGGAAGACCTTCATACAGGGGGATAGGTCATGGAAGAAACTTCATAGGAAGATATGGAAGAAATATACCTATCTGGGATAGGTATACAAAAGAACAAAGGAAGGATTTCAAAAAGGATAAGTCCTATTACAAAAATATGAGAGGATTGAATTCCCAGAGAATACAATGAAAACATACACTGATCCAAAGCTCTACAAAGCTTTAGAGAAGATTAGAGATAGAGAGAGATATAAAAATTAGACAGCCCAAAAAGAGATTGAAGAAAAGAGAAAAAGGTTCATTGATATTTTGAAGAGAGGAAAAGAGGTTGTTGAACAAGAGTTGTTAGGAAAAACCCCTTGATTTAACTTAACAAATTAAGTAAAAGTGATTTTATCTCTTAAGAATGAATTACCCATTGTATAGTGAGGGTAATCTGGTCACTAGATGTCTTAGGATGTCACACTAAACCTAGGTTGTTAAGGCCAGATCAAAAGAAGCAAAACTTGGGTAAAGTTAACATTTACGTCGAATAGAATTCAACGCAATGTCAAGTTGTTGTCGATGCTACTCTGACTAGAAGTCCAAGTAGTTCACTCTTCTGTCAAAGTAATCCAAGTCAGCGTTACGTCAAAAAGATATTGACGCAGAGGCCATTCGAAGTACTTGAAGAAGTCGACGCATCTTCTACTTCAACTCGGCGCAGAAGAAAGTATCTACCGAAGCAACCTAAAATCGACGCAACGTTGACTTCATCGAGACGCAGATAATGAAACTCAGAGTTATACCTTCAACTCGACGGTTACGTTGATAGGGTATCGACGCAATGTCGACTAGCAGAGTTTAGTCAGAGCAAGGATGAATTTGAAGCTGCTCCTACAAGAACTCGAAGGTGCGTCGATAAGAGAGGAAGTGAACTCGACGCTACGTCGAATACAGTCTAAAAAGGGAAACCTTTTTAGCTGTCATTTTTTTGGTCCCTCTCTCATGGCCCACCTCTCTCAAGACTGTTCTCTAACGACTCCTTAATTACCTCAAATGGAATGAAGAATTAAAAGAGGACAGAGAAAAGCTTTCTTGGAAATAAGCTTTATGTTGGTGGACGGGTCGGGAATTAAAGAAGGAAAGAAGGATGTAAATGTCCAGACAAAAATACCGTTTCAGCTCTTACCAGAAAAGGAAAAGAAATTCAAATTGAACTGGACAATAAAAGGGATGAGAAGAAAGAGAAAAGCAAGGCATTCATTACAATCGGCCATCATCTTCTCTCAAGGGCTTCTCTTCTTCCTCCCTCAGGAACCTTAACTGAGAATATTCAAAGAAGAGAAGAACAACTGCTCTTCGTTACAATCATATAGCAGGCTGATCTTAATCAGCATAAAAGAACAAAGGATCTGAAAGCTGCTCTTCATCACCATCTCATAGAAGCCAGATCTCAATCAGCAGAAACACAAAGGATCTGACAATCAAAGCTCCTACAATACATCACTATCATAAGCAGGAGTTAATCAAGAGTAGATCCAGTGATATAAACAAGAAGCTGTGTATCGTACAACCTTCATAAGAATTCTGAGAACAAAATTCCTACACCATTTCTCTTCTTCCTTCTCCTTCTAATTCCCTTCTGTAAAAGAGTTTTAATAATCCCTCTTCAAAGGATTCAGTGGTTCAAGATCTCCTTATCAAAAGATCTGGTGGTTCAAGATCTCCTTATCAAAAGATATGGTGGTTCAAGATCTCCTTATCAAAAGATCTGGTGGTTCAAGATCTCCTTAATAAAAGATCTGGTGGTTCATGATCTTCTTGTCAAAAGATCAGTGGTTCTATGAGTCTCCTTGCCAAAAGACTCAGGCACAGTGGCGCATCCCTACCAGGTGGTAGAAGAGGGGAGCACCCACATTTTGGGGAACCTCTATAAAAATTTCGTGTCTTCTGGATTGCTTTTCTATGTTGTCCCTCATAGATTAGATTTCATTTACTGTCTTTTATTTCATTACTTAACTGCAACTATTTTATTATGGGATATATCTTGGCGAAGCATAATACTTAGGTTTATTGTGTTTGCACAACTTGAATAGGAATATTTTTAAATCTCTATTCACCCCCCCCCCCCTAGAGGATTCTCAGAGGCACACTGTGCACTTGCATGAGTTGGCAAAAGCAATCCCCACCAAAACCACCTTGTTTGACCCCACTAAGTATACTGCAAGAAATCCTCAAGCCCAGATGTTGGAGGGAATAGGGCAACTTCACAGGGGGGTATTGGATGTAATCCAGAGGAAGCAGTGCAGCCACCCCAGAAGAAAAAGAAAGGAGAACTATCTGTGAAAAAGAAGAAGATTATGTTCAAGACAGTTTCAACCTCTGGCCAACCACAATCAACCTTTGTTATACCAAATCCTGATACAGACTCTGAGTCATATGATTTAGATTTGGAAGTCATAAACTTGATGACAGCTAAAATTCTTGAACTGGGATTCAATTTAAAAGATGTTCATCCTAAAATTAAAAATGATCTGGAAAAGCTGTTCAAAGGACATGACAGGATTCAAAAGAACCCAGAGAAAGCCAAACCTGCAAATTTCAAATATGTGGAAAGGAAATTCAGAAAGGTCCATGAGTCCTTTGCTACTTTTCTTAAGGGAAGAAAGTAGACTATCTCTTGGGTAAACTCTGATAAACACTTGTTGATATTAATCAGATGCTTTTCTGCTTAACAACTCATTTATTTATGTTTATCTTTTTGGGCATCTTATATATAAGTTATTGTTTTAAGCTGTATGTAACATAATGTGTAAAATCACTTCAAAACAATCTGTAAAATTTGTTAAGATAAATAGGGGAGATTGTTGGAAAAAACCCATTGTGATTTAACATAACAAATTACTTATAAGTGATTTTACCTTCTAGGTTTATTACCCACATTGTATAGTAAGGGCAATCTAGTCATTAGATGTCTTAGGATGTCACACTCAACTTAGAGTGTCAAGACTAGGTTAGGGCAAGCACAATCTGAGTTGAATTTATACTTGCGTCGAATATAATTCGACGCAACTTAGACTAGAAGTCCAAGCAACTCAATCTCTCTGTCAAAGTCCATCAAGTCAACGCTACGTCGAATAGGAGTCGACGTAGATAAAGGAGCATGTCGAAGCTATTTTAGAAGTCGACGCAACCTCAACTCAATGTAGAAGGAAGTATCTATCGAAGCCATCTGAACTCGACGCACCGTCGACTATAATTCGACACAGACAATGAAGTTCAAAATGAAGCCTTCAACTCGATGGCTACGTCGATAAGTAATCGACGCAATGTTGACAACTAAGTTAAGACAGAGCAAGAAGGAATTCAAAGCTGCTCTTATAAGAACTCAAAGGCACGTCGATAAGAGAGAAAACGAAGTCGACATAGTGTCGAATACAGTCTGAAAAAGAAACCTTTTTAGCTGTCCTTTTAGAACTCTCTCTGAAGGCCCACAACATTAAATACCGTTCTACAATGGCTTGTTTATTGCCTATAATTGAGAAGAATTAGAGAAGATAGGAAAAGCTTTCTTGGAAAGGATTCAAACAGTTGGCAGACGGGTCGTGAACGAATGAAGAAGGAAAGATTAATTGTCCATAACAATGCCTTTTCAGTACAACCCAAAAGAGGAAAAAGAATTCAAAAATTAATCATGGACAATAAATAGGAAGAGAAGAGAGAAGAATATACAGGATTCATTACTATCTACTACAGTTTTGTAGATTGTGGTTCTCTTCTCATCTTCTTCCTCCTGGAACCCTATCAGAGACAAACAGAGAAAAATAAGTGCTCTTTCAGAATAGAAAACTGAGTTGCTTCTTCATCAACATCATATAGCATCCAGATAGCAAGCAAAAGAAAGACAAAATGATTTGAAGAAAATAACCCTTGCAAATCATCACAATTTTAAGCACGGGCTCATCATTAGCAGATCCATAGAAAGGAAAAATAGAAGCTGAAAGCTTCTACAGAATTCTGAGAACATAATTCTTCTTCTTCATCCTCCTTCTTCCTTCAACTTCTTCAACTGTACAGAGTTTTAAGAATCCCTCTTCAAAGGATTCAGTGGTTCAAGATCTCCTTATTAAAAGATCTGAGTGGTTCAAGATCTCCTTATCAAAAGATCTTTGATTCTGAGAGTCTCCTTATCAAAATACTCAAGAGCTGGTTGTGCGTTCCTACCAGGTGGTATAAGAGAGGTTTACTCACATTTTGGGGAACCTCTATAAAATCTTGTGTCTTCTGTGTTATGCTTTTTCTGTGCTGTCCCCTTATTTATTGCTTATTGTTTCTCTATTTTTATAATTACAGCACTTCATTTATTCTGCACCTTGGTGTTGCTGAAGCATAATTCCTTAGGTGTTTTATTATATGCATAGTTAGGATATAAAAGATTTTAAATCTCTATTCACCCCCCCCCCCCCCCTTAGAGAATTTTTAGAGGCACACTGTGCACTTTCATATTTTAATATCTTAGATAAGATTATATTGACGATTCCTTTGTAAAGAAGACAGAATTCAAATTTTCTCCACTACCGCCAGCACTAGTGTTGATGCCTGGCGTTAGTGATAGAAGTTGAATTCCATAAGTTAATGATCAAAATGAATCAAACAATATATTTTGTTTTAGTGCTTTGATGCAATTATAATTTAAAATATTTTTGAAGAGAAAATAAAATCAATTAAATGATACATTTGAAGACATGATTTTATTTCATAAGAAATTGATTACACAAATGTTGTAACATCCCGATTCGAACTAGACCCCTCGAGTGACACGAGTCACTTGGAGACACTTAGGCTAGGTAGGAGTTTTGAGGTCCTAATGGTGCCATGGATGTGCCCTGATCTCCAGGAGTGCGTGTAACCCTCACCCCTTGAAGTTAGTAAGAAAATGCCAAAGGATTGGTAAAAGGGAGCTAACACCAGCGGTAGCTTTTACTAATGCCGGCAGTAGCGGCCGAATCAGTGCACGTGATTTTTCCATGATGGATGGCTTAGATTGCCTAAAAATGAGTTAATGGTGGAATTATGAACATATAATCAGCTGGCACTTAGGAGGGAAATCTTAACGTAAGACTTCCGACCCCTCTCCCTTGGTGCTAGATCGTAGAGAAAATTAGGAGAGGTGTTGAGCTCAAAAGAGCTTGGCTTGTGAGTTAATGGAGCTTCTTAGGAAAAGACCAAACCGGTTCTTTCTTTTTGGGGCACTGATTGCCATGAAAGTTCCTTCAATCACTTCTTCTC
Organism: Dactylorhiza incarnata; assembly: GCA_033032865.1. Taxonomy (NCBI): domain Eukaryota; kingdom Viridiplantae; phylum Streptophyta; class Magnoliopsida; order Asparagales; family Orchidaceae; genus Dactylorhiza; species Dactylorhiza incarnata. The sequence goes on from JAWHQI010000336.1 coordinate 2,110,117, forward strand.
TTTAAAAGGAAGTGATAGGATTTGATTTTGTGAAAATCCATGGTCTAATAAGGGATTATTGGAGGAGAGAAGGTGAGATGACCTAATTCATGTTTGGGGAAGATGATGAATAGTCTTGTGTTAAAGAGTGTCTTAAATTATCATATTTCAATTGATTAATAAGGGGACTCATGATTAGTGGTGAATTTCTAGTAACTAAGGAAAAGAAGGATTGATCTTGATTGGAGTTGAGAGTTCACGGGAAGAAAAGTGGATGTGTTTAACAAAGGGATTGTTCTATGTTAGCTAATGCCAGTGATTGTGCTACCGCCGGCATTAGCGGGACAATTTGTCGACGGGAAGGGGTAACTTGCCATTGACCCATAATGTCAATGGGAAGGAGTGTTGATAGATTCACTAGCGCCCGATGGTAGCACTACCGTTGGAGTTAGTGTTGGAATTGATGAAGTGAGGAATGAAGTGGAGGTCGGGCGGTCTGGGCATCAGACTGGGCGGTTTAGTAAACCGCGGAGGTCGGGCGGTCTAGTTTGAAGACCGCGCGGGTTGTCTTCCTGTATTGGACTGGCGGATTGCCAGAGCGGTTAGTATCCGTGGTTACTTCTTCTCTGGCCAGTTATTTATGTTGGAGTTTCTGAGGTGATCTCAAAGCAATCAACAGGTAGTCTTACTGCCAACGCAATATGAGCCTATAGGGTCGCACATAGAAGCGTTTGGAGAAGTTGGAGAAAGGATTGTGTTGGCCTTACTCATATTGGATATGAGTGGAGGACCAATCCTATGACTGCTTCGAATTAAGATGAGAATGTCTCAACCGGAAATCGTTTAAAGGGGTTAAACGAATGAGTTTATTCTTGACAAATTCGGCTAAAGGGTTTAACCAAATTGTGTCAAATTCGGCTAATGTGATTAATCGAATTATGTTGTTTTCGACTAATGAGATTCAGCTAATTTGATTGACCGAAATTGTAACAGATTCGACTAAAGGGTTTAGCCGAATCATGTCAGTTCGTCGAAAAGGTTTCGACGAAATGATATAGCCAAATTTGTATAGATGAATTCGTCGAAATGGTTTCGCCGAATTTGAGTCGAATTCGGTTATATTGATTAGTCGAATTCGGCGAATGTAAATCTGGACAGATATTCTGTTTTTTCCTCTGGTCTGCGGATAGCCTTTTCTATACCTTGCGTATAAAAGGAATGCGATTAGGTCTTCGTGAGAGATGGTTTTAGATCGAGCCTTTTCGCGATTTCTGGAGAGACGAAGACGGAAGTGTTCTGATCGCTCTCGTTCCGTCCGCAGACCTAATCACCACCGACAGTCGCTGCCTCCCCTTTAACGGATCTAGCAGTTCGTGGGGACGCAGAGGACGTTCTTTCTCCGACCCATTCCTTGTTCGACAAGGCTTTGGGGTTCTCCATCATTCATGTGGATCGCTGTAGAGGAGCCGACACATTTCAATTCTTGGAACTCAGATCTTGTCTACACGATTTCATCTTGGAGCACCTTGGTGGAGTATTGACTCAATCCCGCGAAGGTACATTGCATTTGCTTTCCTATTCTCTTGAATCATGAAAACCGCAAGATTCGTTAATCTCTTTTGGGTTGTTCTTATTATTATTTCTGCTGCGCATATTCGATATGTCATCCCGTTAGGGGTAAAGAAAACCCAACAATTTGCTCATGGGCTGGCAGTTGTCTACTGGTATTGCTGGAGTTTTGCGAGTAGTCCGCGCGGCTTATTCTTAAGTCGGCGAACTATTCTGCAGGGTCATCTCAGCAAGTCGCGCGTGTTGGTTACTACCCACTGCTATTGTGGGCGATTATCTTGTCGTATGGGGCGGTGACCACACTTCTCCTCGCGCCTATAAATAGGACCCCCACCGAAGGAGAAAGTAGAGAACGTGAATAGTAAGTGAGAGCTCGCGACTTGGTGCAGATAGAATTTCTATTCACGCGGTTTGAGTTTGCCTTTGCTGTGTTCGTAGGTTGTGCGGCTTGCTTGTGGTTCTGATCTGAGCAGAGGAGAACACTGTGGATAAGTCGGTAGTAGTCAGCGGCGGGTAGCAGTAGAAGGTCGAGGTTAACGATAAGGCAGTTTTCTCTTTGGCGGCTTTCAATAAAGGTCAGTTCAGGCGGTTAGGCGGTTTGCCTTTGCCGGACTGTTTTCTGTTCTGTTCTTCAACAGCAGTGTTCACGGTTAGGAATGGCTAAGCGACTGTGGTCAGGTGGCCTTGCTCGGGCGGACAGTGTCAACATTGGAATCACGGGTAGACTGCGTGTTGAGTTGCAGGTTGGCGACTTGGCAGTTTGCGCGGTCAGCTCTGATAGCCGAGTGGTTTTGCGGGTTGTGTTTTGTAACTGCCTGCTTCTTGTTATTGATTTTTTCTTCTCATTTGGCTTCTGATAAATCATGTCTCGCCATGTATACCTTGTAATATACAAAAGATAGTTGATACAAGATTTTTCTTGTTCCTTCATTGTTTCTGGTTTCTGGTGCTTGGTATGGTTGAAGTGTTCCCGCGACAAAGGTTTGAGCAGTGATTCAGCCGCATTTATCTTGCTTGGATTTCTGGAAGCACAGTTATCAGTGGTATAGCAATGGAAAGAGGAATAGCAAGAGGTCTTGGTATTGAGCTCCTGACGCAGACTAACTTTAAGAAGTGGAAGTCTTGCATGGAGAGCTATCTTTTGGGCGAGGACCTCTGGGAGGTTGTTGGTGGAGAAGAAGCTCAAGAAGTGGTTGCTGCTGGTGAAAATGCTCATCTGGTGAGAGCTTGGAGGAGAACTAATACTAAGGCAGAGTTTACTCTCAAGCGGGCTATCTCACCAGAGTTGTTTGATCACATCGTTGGATGTCAATCAGCTACTGAGATTTGGACAACTTTGGATGGCTTGTTCAATAAGAAGAATGTAGCTCGGCTACAGTTCTTGGAGAATTAGTTGGGGAAAGCCACTTAAGGAGACTTGTCCATTTCAACGTTCTTCCTGAAGATGAAGAACCTCTGCGCTAAGATATCGACATTGGACCCGGATGAGCCTATCTCAGAAGCGAAGCTGAAGAGGCACATAATTTGCGGCTTGCGGAGGGAGTATATGGCCTTTGTAACTTCTGCTCAAGGCTGGGCCAATCAGCCATCGTTGCTGGAGCTGGAGAACTTGCTTGCTTTGCAAGAGAGTTTGGCTAAGCAAATGGCGGGGATGTCTGTCTCCGGGGGAGAAAGTGAGGTCTTATACTCAGTGAAGAAGAAGCGTTGGGGCAAGAAGAATAAGTCATCTAAAGTGATGGTCCATCTACTTCATATCAGCAGGAGAGGATCTATGCTCCCAAGCATGTTGGGAAGAAGAAGGAAGGACCTAGATGCTTCAGGTGCAATAAGCTTGGCCATTTCAAGAAGGACTGCAGAGTCAATCTTCAACCGGGGCATGCTGCAGGAAAAGAGGAGTCTAGTTCCAATGCTAATGTTAGTTGGGGTGATGGAACTTTTATGACGGGCACTTGTGTTCGGGCTTTGGCTTCTATGAACTATCAGGATGATTGGATTGTGGACTCGGGTTGTGGTCATCACCTAACCGGAAATGAGTCAATGTTCTCTTCTTTGTAGGCATATACAGGTAATGATGTTATCATTACGGCTGATGATACTATACATGCAGTAGTGAAGGAGGGTGTAGTTTCTTTGAACGATGATAGAGGTACTCTTACATTGAAGAGTGTCTATCATGTTCTGGGGATGAAGAAAAACCTCTTCTCGGTGACCAATGTTGTGGATGCTGGCTATCACATTCTGTTTGGTCCAACAGAAGTGAAGTTTCTTCGAAACGTGTCAGCGGTGGAGGCTGAAGTCACTCATGTTGGTAGAAGGGTAAAGGACTTGTTTGTGTTATCAATAAGTTCCTATGTTGATAAGATGAGGACTAATGATAGCGCTGTTATCTGGCATGAAAGACTCGGACATGTTGGGATGGATAAGTTGAATGCTATGGCAGGGAGAGGCCTTGTGAGAGGTTTGCCTAGTTTGTCATCCTTCCGCGAAGGTCATGTTTGTGCAGGTTGTTAATATTGTAAGGCTTAACGTCTTCCATTTGATTAATCACAAAGCAGATGTAAAACACCATTGGAGTGTATTCATGGTGATCTGTTTGGACCTACCGCAACTGTCAGTCTTGGAGGCAGCAGGTATATGCTAATTTTGGTTGATGACTTCACTAGATATACTTGGGTATATTTTCTGAAGGAGAAGTCAGAAGCATTCGCGAGGTTTGTGGAGTTCAAGGATCTAGTGGAGGGTCGGCTCAACCTGCGGGTCAAGAGGTTCAGAACTGACAATGGAGGGTAGTTTACCTCCAAGGAGTTATTTAACTTCTACAGGAAGCATGACATCCAGAGAGAGCTTTCTTGTGCTCATACTCCACAATAGAATGGCCTTGCAGAGCGGAAGATCAATCATCTGACGGAGACCTGCAAATGTTGGCTTCATTCCAAGAGTATCCCAAAGTCTTTCTGGGCAGAGGGAATGTCTTATGCAACCTATGTCATCAATTGGATGCCTCTCAGTCCCATCAACATGAAGACACCTCATGAGTTGATGTTCAACATAAAGCCTACAGTGGAACACCTTTGAGTGTTCAGTTCTACCTACTACGTGCATGTTTCGGATGCCCTCAGAACGAAGCTAGATGCGAAAGCAAGGAAGCTAGTCTTCGTCGGTTATGATGACCGGAAGAAGGGTTGGAGATGCATAGATCCAGAGACATGGAGAGTTGTGGTCTCAAGGGATGTGGTATTCGATGTGCTGATGTCAAACCAGGGTAGCTCATCTGTGGAGCTACATGAGAGCAGGTAAGATGGTGGACCAGGAGAAGCTGTAAGGGAAGTTCTGGTGGAGTTGCATGTTTCTCCAGGTGCTCCAGGTGCTTCTAGCTCTGGGTCAGGTGCTTCAGGTTCTGGAAGCAGGGAGAGCAATGCTCCAAGTATGCCTGAGAGGAGAGCTAGTCCAGAAATTAAAGTTGAAGAGGTGGCTAAGAGTAAAGCTCTGAGGAGGTCCAAGAGGACCATTATTCCACCAGATCGGTATATGGGGGGAAACTTGGTGAACTTTGTCTCATGTTTCTTCGCAGGTCCCCTGGATGAGAGAGAGCCATTTTGTTATGAAAACGTCATTGGATTCAAGGAGTGGGAAGGAGCCATGGATGAAGAGATGGATGCCCTCAGGAAGAATGAGACTTTGGACTTGGTTCCTAAGGTTGAGGGAGTTACTCCGGTGACTTGCAAGCGAGTTTTCAAACTGAAGAAGAAGGCTGATGGAAGTATTGAGCGGTATAAGTCTCGCTTTGTAGCTCGAGGTTTCTCTCAGAAGTATGGGGAGGATTATGAAGAAATGTTCAGCCCCGTTGCCAAGATGACTTAGGTCTGGTTAGTGATCGCATTGGCATTTTGCCAAGGGATGAAGATTTGGCAACTCGACGTGAAGAATGTCTTCTTATACAGCGAGATTGACAAGGATATTTTCATGGATCAGCCACATGGTTATGTATCCGAAGAGCACCCAAGACATGTTTGCAAGCTCAAGAAGGCTCTTTACGGCTTGAAGCAAGCGCCTCGGGCATGGTATGGGAAGATCGCAGAATTCCTCCAGTTCTACAAAAATTTTGCTTCTGATTCTGATTTGAGCTTATTTGTAAAGAAGACGGTGGAGATTTAGGTCTTGGTGCTGCTATACGTTGATGTTATGATCGTCACGGGGAATTCTGAAGTGGAGGTAGCTTGGCTTCATGCTGAGCTAGCTATCAGATTTGAGATGATGGATTTGGGTGAGCTCCACCATTTCCTTGGACTCGAAGTGGAGAGAAAAGAGGGCGGATTGCTTGTTTCCCAAAAGGGGTATGCAGAACGAATTGTGAAGCGATTCGGCATGGAAGGGGGAAGAGAAGCTCTACTCCACTGGAGGTTGGTATTCATCTTTGACGTGATGAGGGGAAGGTTCTTACCGATCCTTTGGTGTTCTGGTCTTTGGTTGGAAGTCTGATATACTTGACGATCACGAGGCCAGATTTTGCTTATGCAGTTGGCAGGGTGAGTTGGTTTATGGCAGATCTGCGGAAACCTCATCTTATGGAAGCTAGGAGTATTTTGAAGTATGTCAAATCCACCTCGTATTTGGGTCTCTTTTATGGGAGAGATTCGTGCTTTTGCTTGCACGGGTACATGGATGCTGATTATGGAGGAGATTCAGATGATCGGAGATCGACGTCTGGATATGTCTTTATGATAGGCTCTACGCCTATATCATGGTGCAGCAAGAAGCAGGATTATGTGTCTGTCTCTACCACTAAAGCGGAGTACAAAGCTTCGTCTTTCGCAGCTCAGGAAGCCATTTGGCTTAGGAGGCTTGTGGAGGACATTCATAGGGAGGTGCGAGGTCCTCCACTGCTATGTGGTGACAATGAGAGTGCTCTCAAACTGGTAAACAATCCAGTTTGTCATGCGCGTATAAAGCACATCGAGATTGAGCATCACTTCATTCATGAAAAGGTGTTGGAGGGATCTCTGATGGTTGAGCATGTGCAGAGCGAGGTCAATGTCGTTGACATCTTCACGAAGCTGCTGGCCAAGGGACCATTTTACTCGGTTGCGAGGTTTGCTTGGGCTGACTTCCACTTCTCACTTCAAGGGGGAGTGTTGAAATTGTTGAAGTGAGAAGTGAAGTGGAGGTCGGGCGGTCTGGGCATCAGACCGGGCGGTTTGGTAAACCGCGGAAGTCGGGCGGTCTAGTTTGAAGACCGCATGGAGTGTCTTCCCGGATTGGACTGGCGACTGCCATAGCAGTTAGGATCCACGGTTACCGTTGGATCTATAGGCACCCTTAGAGGGGGGTGAATAAGGGTTTTAAAATCTTTAAACTTTAATAGAAAACATTTGATATTTTGGTCGCGGTGAAATCAAAAGTAAAGAGATAATGAAATTAGAAATGAAATCAATTTTATTAAACAAGAAAAGACACGATTATCATTTATAAAATTGATTACAAAATCTGATTTCAATGACGCTAGAAATCAAAGCGAATAATATGAAAACCCTTTTTGTATTCTATACCGACTCGTATCCCCACAAACCGGTTGGCTTTAGCCGATCTCTCCCCAGATACGGCCTCAAGCCGCTCTAGCCAATCTATCACCAGAAAGGCCTCGAGCACCCCCTAGATCTACTCCTTAGACCCAGTCGCCGTGTGGCGAATTCCTCCCTAAGTCCTACATAGACCTAGTCGCCGTGTGGCGAATTACCCCTAGTCCCTGCAAGGCCCTAGTCGCCGTGTGGCGAGTTCCTCTACCAAACAAAAGATATAAAGGTTACAATTTGAAAGTAAAACAAAACACAAACAAAAAAACTCCCTCAAAAGAAGAACTTCATGTCGATGTAGATGCGATCGTATTGGTCTTCAAGTTCTTTGCATTCACGAACGCTGAAGGAGTTCTTCGGGCTGCTTGGAGAAGGCTCTCACGAGTGCTCTGAATATATGGCTCCAATCCCTTCTTTATCAGCAAGCAACAACGGAGGAGGCGCGCATCTTTTTATAGAATCAGCCACTACCGCCAGCGGTAGTACTACCGCCCCGCAGTATCCACATAAGGCAATGAAGCACACAGATCGTGGTAGTTTAGGCATTATTCTGAGCGCCAAACACAAGCGCGCCGCGGTACCGCTAACGCCACGCGTTAGCGAGATTTCCTTCCTTCAGCCACAATCTTCTTCCAAATCTGCTCCTCAATCAACTGCAGACGGGATGTTTCCAAAAAGCTACCGCCGAGCGTTAGACCTAACGCGCCGTGATATTACATGCCAAACATAGCGACCCGTCGTCATTCCTTTTTCCCCACTGTTTCCTTCTTGCAGTTCTTTCCATTTATACTAGCGCCAGCAGTAGTACTAATGCACCATGGTAAAGTATATCTCTTTTCGTCATGCACATTTTCGTCGAGCTGGCCTCATATTTCGTCGACCGAATTTTCGTCGAACGGGATTCAACTTTCGTCGATCGCAAAATTCGTCGAATGCAGTGATAAGCATTTCGTCGAGCACAACCTTCATTTCGTCGATCGAATACTAGCGCTAGCGGTAGTTGTAACGCACCGCGGTAGAGCACTTCGTCAGGCGCATCTTCGTCGAACTCCGCCTTCATTTCGTCGACCTCCATTTCGTCGATTGCTAGCGCCAGCGGTAGTTCTAGCACGCCGCTGTAAAGCATGCATTTCGTCGAGCGCCGTGGTAGAACATGAAGTTCGTCGAATGCAGGTTTCATTTCGTCGAGCGCCAGTTCGTCGAACGCAGCATCCATTTCGTCGAACGCAGGTTTCCTTCTCAGCGGTTTCTTCTCAGTGGTTGTTAGTGCGGGGCGTTAACAACTAGCGGTAGTTCTTTTTTCTGATAATCTTTATCAATTAGCATCCAGTTCATAGGGTTATATAATTATAGTTCCTGCACACAATAAACACAAGCAAGATCAAATACAATAGGATTTGTTATTGTCAAACCAAGAGATGCGGAAAGCATGTTCCAACAAACTCCCCCTTTTGATAATATCAAATCCCTTTAGAAAGAAATAGTTCAAAAGATAGGAATTGTGTTTATTAAAAAATATTAGCATGAAATTTAAGACATGTGCATATGCTCCCCCAAAATGAATGCTCCCCCTACAACAAAACTTCCTATGAACTTGACTCCCCAAAACATGTTAATTTCTTTCAAATTTATTCTCCCCCTTTTGGTATTATCAAAAGAGGGTGGAGAGGTAGTCCAACAAAAAAGTGTGCAATAACTGTGTAGAGAGGGAATGATCATGATAAAGAGTGAATCACTTAGGAAAATTACAATAGATAGGAGAGGAAAGAAAGGAATGTGAAGAATTTTTCATAAAGAAACCACTTGTTGGGACAACGTATTCATGATCGAGCGTACAAGTAGTAAAGAGGTGGAAAGCATGACGAAATACTTTTTTGAAGTGAACATCTATATAGAAATTGTGAAGCATAGTAGATGATTAAGAATTTTAGACATAATAAAATAGATGTTGTAGAATTTTAAGTACACAGAGGATTTTGCTTTATAAGAGTTGTAAGCATAGAAAAGGTAATGATTTCCAAGTAACCAATCTACCCAGACAATATATCTACACCCTAGCCCCGTACTAAGTGACGGATGGGCATGAGGAGCTGCATACATGTCATAGGTTGGGGTGTTAGTCCCATATGCAAACACTAGACAAAACTTAACCTAGCACTCTTTCCCCCCAGTGCCTCGCAAGGCCCCACTGGAACCCTCCCCAGTTAAGGATAAGACATGACTAGAGATAAGGTTATCTAATGTCTACAGCCCTACGCCCCCGCTATGGTGAGATATGAAGTCATGGATAATGATTATTGGAAACATTTAAGCGTTTTAAATCTAATGATGAGTATATAGCCTATGGATTTATATTTTTATTTGAATTTTTGAAAACAAACAACTCACATAGCTATTTTGGAATCCATTAATGAATCAGAGTTTTAGCATTACAATATTTTCATGTTGAGAGCAACCAATATAAATTTTACCAAACAATTCTACCATTTGTTGAAAAATGCATTTTCATATTTAAGACTTTTATATAAGCATGAAAGCGTAAGGTAAAAATATAAGGTGATGATGCGGAAGACTTATAGAAACACAAGAAAACATCCTTTTTGAAATCATGATTATTCATAAGAAGAAATATGAGTTAAATTCAAAAAAGGAAGATGTTTTTGTAGATCATTTTGCATTTAAAATCTTTAATTTTGACAATAAAGTAACCAAGCATGAAATAATGTTTCCAAAAAGAAATTACTACAATGTTATATTAATTCACAAATTCAAAACATACAAAACATTGTAGAGAGCATGCTAGGTTATCTAGTGCATTTATATAAATAAAGAGAGTATATAATTTTAGCATTAGGATTCAATACTCATGAGAAGAAGTGTTATGGAAGATAATGATGTGCACAAAAGTGTATTTTGAATATAGTAAACAAAAGTTTTAATCAAAAATACAAGAAATATGTAAAGTAAGGAGCACAATAAAACACAAATAGTCTTACTTCCACACACTTCATTGCACACAAAAAATGTACAACTACCAAGGTGTTTTGCACACACAATGCTCATTAAGACTTATCAGGGTGCAAAGTAGTGCTTGGGGGATCACATATTTTATTTTATTTTAGTATTGAAACTAGTGATCCGGTGTACTTAAGAGTAAGTTGTTTTTATTTTGAAAGAAAGATAAGGATTGCACAAGACACTTTACTATTCTTTCCAATGTGCTCAACCTCACAACGCTTATTAAGACTTATCAAGAGGTTCAAGTAGTGCTTGGTGGAGTTATCTTTGTTACTTTATTTTATGATTTTTGTTTTGTACAAAGTTCTCCGAATACACTTGTTTGGCAAACCAATATAATTTATGAAAACATAATGAAAGTGGAGGTTAGATCTTAAATTAACCCTAGAGGAGGGGGGTGAATAGAGTTTAAAACTTTTCCCTTAGTTTTATTGCGGAATTAAAAATAGTGATATATATGTGTATATTGAGTGAGTAATAAAAACAAACACAAAGAAGGCACACAACACAATCACAAAAAAGTAAAATAAACACAGAAGACACAAGGAGCTATAGTAGTTCCCCACTAAACTTGGGTATGTCTACACTTCTACCACCCTAGGTAGGAATCCACTAGGATTTTTGATCAGGTGCCCTCACACCAAGGGGTTTTTGTTCAGGTGTTCACACACCACAGAGCTCTTGATCAGGTGCTCAAAACCAACTAGATTTTTTGATCAGGTGTCTTGCCACCAATGGGGTAAGCTTTTGAAGTGAATTATAACCCTGTACAAGATGGGATAGAGAGGGTTTTAGATGTTCTTCTCTGTCAAGATGCTGAGAGAAGACTCTAGTGGATGTATGTTGAAAAACTCCTCTGTCTGATATGAAATGTTTGACCGTTGATTGGCTGGAGCTTTTTCTTGAATCAAATGATCTTCCTGATAGCTGATAAATCTGAGAGACAAGAATGCTTCTCAGATTGTTTGTTGCTCTTTGGAGATCTGTGCTTGCAGATGATGACTGAGAAAATAATGTTGAAGATGTTCTCAGTGTGTAAGTGCTGCTGGAGGAGGAAGAAGATCTTTGTAGCTTTTTGGTCTTCTTCTGTTCTTCCTTTCTCCTTTTCTTTTTCTTTGTTTTTCTCTGTTCTTTTCTGTACAGCAAAACTGTAAAAAAACTCAGTATATTTGTTGTCGTGAGAAACTGAATGTAATGATCTGCTGTACATTAATATACTATATCTTCTTCCTTATTTTCTCTTGAATCTCTAACAGACATTAATTGCAGATCCCTTATATTAAGGAATATAATATATCTGAGAAGATATTCTGGGAATAGTACATCTGCAGTGCCGTTTGCCTTTTCCTTTTCCACGAAATGTCCTTTTCTGCTGGATGTCAACGGCTATAATCTTAGAATAATAAAAGGAAATATATTTTCCTTACTTGAACTGATAGAAAGAGTCGTTGCTGTAGTTGATCTGAGTTCAGAGAATGAAATAAATATAATCTTCTGAAATAATTCTGCTGTATAGAAGATTTTCGTCGATCTCAAGAATTTTCGTCGAACGCAATATTTAGTTCATCGTCCTCAAATAAATCTTGCTGGAAGAATTAATTTTGTTGAGCTGTGGAGAACTTTCGTCGATCTGAAAGTGTTCGTCGAACGCAGACTAGAGTTCGTCGAACGGAAGTATTCGTCGACCGTTGAGCCTGGATAAATTCATCGACCGCTGAGCTTGAGCAAAATCATCGACCGCTGAGCTTAAGCAAAATCATCGACCGCTAAGCCGGGGTCTGCTTGTCGACCGCTGAACCAATCTGTTCGTCGACCGCTGAGACTATAATTAGTCGAGCGCTGCACTTAGGCAAATTCTTCGACCGCTGAGACGGGTTCATCGACCGCTGAGATAATCTGTTCGTCGACCTCTGAACTGCTGAGACGGCTGGATTTTGTCGAACGCAGAACGCCGTTCGTCGAACACAGAGAACATGTCGTTCGTTGAACGCAGAGAGCATATCGTTCATCGAACGCAGAGAGCATTTCGTCGAATGCAGTGCTTGAATGATTTCGTCGATCGCAGAGCGTCGTTCGTCGAACGCAGGTAGCCGTTCGTTGAACGCGGAATCTGAATGAAATCTTGAGTTCTATCAACCTAAACTTTTGATCCATAAACTATACATTGGGGTCAACTTTGTCCTTAGTCAACATATAGTGATCCTAGCCCAAATCAGAAATAGGGTTGTTCCAGCAATCTCCCCCTATTTGGGTTAGGACACTATTTGACAAAAATTGAAAATAAACAAACAACAACATAGCATATATATATATATATATCTGATATATTTTAAATATTTTATCAGATATAAAATGAATAATACTCTGAGTTTTGAAATTACATTTCAATAAAAACTAATAAAAAGAACCTTTGATTTTCTCTGAATTCTGACATCTGAATTCTGATTTTCTGAATTTTTGAATTGTATTGTTCTGAATTCTGATCTGTAACTGAACTGTATCTGCTACGTTTCAGCTTTCTGAATTTGATCTGAACTGAATCTTTATATTCTGAATATGTTATCTGCTCTAACTTCTATATTCTGAATTTGCTGTATATGAATTTGCTGTATTATGAATTCTGATATCTGCTGTATTCTGAATTTGCATACAAATACTACAATCCGCTTTCTAATCTGAACAGCTTTATAATTCTGATTAGCTGTGCTTGTCATCTTGCCCTTTCTGAAGTCATCTCCCCCTGAGAGTATCTCCCCCTGAGACTGGAGGTTCTTCAGATTTCTCTCCTTGCCTAGTTTATAGAACAACTCCCCCTGAGTAACTGCATCAAATGGAGCTTGTTCATAAAAACTTCTCCCCCTGCCTAGTTTCAGGAAGGCCTGAATCTAGGCCCCTTGAAGAAGGGACATTTGATGGAGGTAGGGAAGGATGCAAGATTGTCATTGTTATTGTTCCTGTAGAAAGTTCTGGTTTTCTGATATTGAACTTGCAATTTCATTTGCATTCTCTGTCTTGAGAGTGTAAACCCTTTCTTTTGTTTCTGCAACTAATATTTTGATACCAATTGAAAGCCCTCTAATATCAGTTGAGGTCTCTGATAGTCTGATACCAATTGAAAGCCAATTGATACTAATTGAAAGTGACCTCTGTTACCTGCAAAATGTTTCTGATAGAGGTAGTGTTCCTCTCCTCATTTAATAGGTTAGTTCCAACAATGCATAGACTCTTCTATTTTAAGAGAGGATTTGTTATAAACCCTTTATGCTTTATTAGAAGGAAAAATATATAGAATTTGCTTTAAATGGAATTCTATTAATATGATGAGTTGCTACAGCTTTTAATGGATTCTAAGGAATTCTTATCTTCTCAAGGATACATTGTCTGATACCTTCCTTCTTACAGAATTTCTTATCACAAGAGATTCAAAAACTCAGTGCCATGATCATTTCTGATCAATGCAACTAGAGTAGAATACTCAAATCTTGATGATCACGAGAAAGTCTGTAGGAACATGAAGTTATCTGACTTTGTTCTTAAGATGAGAAGATTCAATTGAATCCTATAACTTTTTGTTTGATTGCAATTAGAGTTAAAAGATTTATAATAGGTTTAAGTATTGCCTTAAAGTTAATTATATTGGCCTTTTCTGTTAAGGTATTACCAAATTGAAAATTTCTTTTACCAATTGAGAATTTGATTTCTGATACCAATTAAAATCATCAAAATCTGATTTCTTTCATATGCTTTGAGCAGCCACTATCCAAACACTATTTTTCATTTATTCTTGGACAGATGTGTACCTGCAAAAACAAAAACTATTTGTTCTTGACCCAGACTACCTTGGGTCTTTTTGTATTTCCACAAAAATCTGAAAGAAAAGACATTTCAGGTTGGTCCTTATAACCTTGTGGATGATATCTCCTTGGAGGTATTATCCATTCAGTGAAAGGATTCTTAGAATGTGAAGAATAAGAATTGTTCAGATTTGCTGTATAGTTTCTGTTCGACGAACTGGGCTGAGTTCGTCGAGCATCGTTCGATGAATGACTGAGATTTCGTCGAGCTCCATTCATATAATGACTATATTGAAAATCTGTCTTCAGAGTTCGTCGAGCTATGTTCGACGAAGTGGATACATTTCGTCGAGCTCTGTTCGACGAATTCTGTTGAATTCTGCTATTCTCGACAGTCTTACTTGAAATGTTTTTATTTATTCCTACAACCTCTTTGCTCTTAGTAGAGATGAATTTTATAGGTGTAGAGAGTATGTTCTTCTTAATTAGATGTGGCTCACTTGATGAAGCACCCAAGCCTAGTTTGTTATTAAGTCTAGCATTTACTGTGCTTGTAATGTCCATCAGTTTGATGCTTCTCCCATTGAGGGATTCTTCAAACTTCTTGGCTTCAGACAACTTGCTCTCAATGAGAACAATATGTTCCCTTGAGGCAGCCAAATCTTTCTTAAGATTTACATTTTCTTCACTTATTTGATTCATTTCAGCTAGCTTATGTCTGAGTGAGATTATTTCTTTCTCAGATTTAATTAAGTCTAAGCAAAGAACCTTGAATTCATCTTTGAATTCAACTGAAGTAAAATCAAAATTAGATATTACCTGATCTGCATCATCTTCTGCTTCTGATTCTGATTTTTCTTCATCAGAATTGTTGGCTGAGGCATTGATTGCCATCATGCAGAAGTTCTTCTCTTCTTCATTATCTTCATCATCACTGGATGATGATGCATTTCCTGAGTCACTGCCTGAGTCATAAATGTCCATCAAGCATTGGTCATTTTCTTTTGTTTCTTCTTCATCATCTGAAGAACTGGATGATTGTTCTGATTCTGTGTCACTCCAAGTTTCTGCTACAAATCCTCTTCCCTTCTTTTTGTAATTGTGGGAGGAAGACTTGTTGGAGTGTCCTCTTTCTTCTTTTTCTTTTCTCTTTTCCTTCTTGTCCTTCTTGTTTTGATTCTCTGGACAGTCAGGTGCAAAGTGTCCTGGTTTCCTGCAACCAAAACATATAACTTCTTTAGATGGAGCTTTGTCATACCTTGGTTTTTCATAGCACCTGGATGACTTTCTCCTGAAATCTTTTCTTGCCATCTTGTAGAATCTTTGGGCAAGTAGGCTCATGAACTCCTCATCTCTTGGAGATTTTTCTTCTTCTTCAGCTACTTTGAAAGCTATGTTCCTTTCCTTCTTTGTTGCTGGAGATGAAGTGGACTGTTCAGCTTCTCTGGACTTGATGAGCTGCTCATAGGATTTGAGCTTGTCGAACAATGTTTCAATAGTAATCTCATTGAGGCTTCTGGCTTCCTTGATTGGCCAGATCCTAGAGTCCCATGTGCTAGTTGAGGGTTACACCCACTCCTGGAGATCAGGGCACATCCTTTGCCAATTTCCCTTCTGAGTTCGCTGTTAGCTAGCACCGGCGGTAGCACTACCGTCGGCGTTAGCAGGTTGATTTGTCGACAGGAAGGGGTAAGTTCCCGTTGACCCTTAATGTCAATGGGAAGGAGTGTTGGTAGATTCACTAGCGCCCGACGGTAGCGCTACCGTCGGTGTTAGCGCGTCGACACTTAGTGTCGACAGTAAGGATCGACATCGATGGGAAGGGTTAGCTTCCCGTTGACATCGACGGGAAGGGTTATCTTCCTGTCGACATCGAAGGGAAGGGTTAGCTTCCCGTCGACATCAATGGGAAGGTTTAGCTTCCCGTCGACATCGACTGGAAGGTGTGTCGTCGAGATTACTAATGCTCGTGGTAGCGCTACCGCTGGCGTTAGGGAATATAGGATTTCAGGTTCTCCCCTTTGGTTGGGGGTAGGAGTTCCTGGATTCCCATGACAATTGGGGAGACTTAAATTTGGGAGAGAGGTTCAAAATGACGGAAGCAGGCAGATAGATCTTAGCTGGTTGGGCTGTGCTCTTTGTTCTTACTTCAAAAGACCCCTTCCGTGCCTAGTGACCGGTTGGGCTGTGCTCTTGGTGTATACTTCCCAAGACCCTTTTCGAGTCCAGTACGCGGGTGCTCCGCTGTTGTATTCTTAGCATCGAGGCGTACGAAAGGCCTAGGTTTGGTAGTGTGCATACCCACCTAGTAGTTGAGAAGCCCATTCCACTGCCACCGTCTTAGGGAGTGGGCATGTGATGATCATAGTTGATGTAAGCCCACTATTGAAGTCCAGCCATAGAGGGAAGGAAAGTGTAACGCCCCGAGTTTTTTTTCCTTATAATTATTTTAATTAAAGCATATGGAATTGATGATAATTATTTGAAAGCGAGATTTTAATTTAGGGCATCGAGGCGAAAGGGCGTTACCGTTTCGTGAACGTCGTCGTCCGGCGAGTTTAATTCTAGGTTGGGTCATATATATATATATATATGTAAGCATCTGAATACCTATATTTGCTTATAGGCATGAACTGGATTATAAAACAAAAAAATATATATATATATATATATAATATAAGTATTATAAAACAGAATACATCTGAGTATCGATATATGCATTCAGCCGGGGATTTGATCTAGTCCAGCCTCATGTCGTGCTTAGGAAGTTTTAGAATAACTATTTAAGATGCAATTAAACATATAAGTGCATGTAGGTAAATATATATATACATACATTAAGATACGTACACATATATATGCATGCCTGAAGATTCATAAACATGTATAGATAAACGTATGCAATCATGTTTTCTCATACGGAGGTTTTTGTAGGCAGATATATATACACAGTTATATATATGGGCATATATAAGTTTTATGCGTATAAAATTTTTCCTATATATGTATATATATATAAAAGAAATACATATAATTGCATATCATTATACATATAATTTTATATATAAGTATACATATAATTATACATATAATTATACATATATATAATCATACATATACAATTATATAATGTTTATAATTAGCTAAACCCCCCCCCCCCCCCTCTCCATTCAGCGATTTCATTTTTTCCTTCTCCCCTCCCCGATGTCTGCAAGAGCCGAAGTGGAGTTGGCGGCGAGAGGGTTTCGTCGGGCGTAGGCCGTCGGGGGAGGATTAGGGGCTGCCGGAGCCCGTTTTTCGTCGCCGGAGCGGGCTGGGGGTGTGTTCTCGTCGGAGGCGGCGGCGGTGGTGAGGTCTTCCCGTCGTGGTATCGTTTCGTCGGGTGGCGTCGGCTTACGATCCGAGGCAAGAAAACTCTTCTCTTTCTCCCTCTTTCTCCTTTATACAAACTCCTTGTTAATGGTGGTTTAGTGGCCGATTGGAGTGAGGCAAGGAAGCTTTTCACCCTTTTCATCTTATTTCCCCCTCCCTTTACTTCTACTTTTTTTTGTGCTTGGCGAATTTGTGGTTTGGAAGGGCAAATCTTGATTATTTATGCTAGCTAATGGTTGGTTGGGTTCATTAATTTCTCTGATGGCTGCTTGAGGTTGCCCTCGCGATTTCGTCCAGGCTGTTTGAGGCAAGAGACCATTTTCTTCTCCTTTCCCTGCATCTATTCCTCCAGTTTACCTGGTTTGCGGCTGCGATCTTAGGGTATGCGAGTTCCTTTTTTTTGGGTACTTTTACTTGGGTTTAACTGGAATTGGTTGGGCTTTAGGGAGGGGCTGCTTGGGGCTTCTCCAGAAATTTCAATTTGACTTTAATTATGCCGGGCTGGTGGTTGATGGTGATCTTCCAGATTGCATGCTGGTATAGTCCTCTTTGTTCTGTTGTTTGGGAGTCGATTATGGCAATCCTCTTTACTTGATTTCTGAATTTCCTGCACCCAAGTGTTGCTTTGTAGTTGATTCTATTGTTTGGGGAGCTGTTTGTTGGCAGTTCTCTTGCCGAGTGCAAATCTCCTGCACCCGTTTTGTTGTTCTGTTGTTTGGGCGGTTACGACAGCTATTGATCTAATTAGTACCCCTTCGGTTCTGTGATTTCAGCTTTGTGATGTCCTTGGATTTAAATGGGGGCTGCTATTTTTTTTTTCCTCCCTTTGGTTATTGGGGGCTGCTATGCATCATGATTAGGGGCTGCTTGCATCATTTCTGTTTGTATTTTCCATCCGAGGCTGCTGCTAAGCATATTCTAATTGGGGTTGCTTTATATATATCGTCCAACCGGGTTTTCAAATGGGGGCCGTTATATATATACAACTCTAATTTGGATTTGCTGGGGGTTGCATCTTAAGGAGTGGTTAAATGGGGCTGTTTTACTTGATTTACTAGATTGGGGATTGCCTTATAGAACCCTGTTTGGAGGCTGCTTTATAAAACCTGTCACTTTGGGGGCTGCTTTATTCATGGTCCTACCCATTAGGTTTTTCTTTTGTAGTGGTGTCCCTCTTGGTTATGGGCAAGGTTCTTTATTATATCTTTGCGGCTGCCTCCTCATTGATGTTTAGCATGGTAGCTATTGATTCATTTTATTTTCCCTTGTTTTTCCCCTGATTTAAACTCTCGATTTACGAAGCTCTGCGCCTATACGATAGGAAATTTTCTTGGTATAACCTTAAGTAAATTACCGATTCGTAAATTTTCTGGGTTTAAGTTTGAGGGCTAGATACTTACTTAGGGTTATGCAAAGTTAAATTCCCTAGGCTATATGCTAGAGGTTTCGTCTCGGGGGGGGGGGGGGGGGGGGGGGGGAAGTTGTGCATGTCAGCTATTGGTTTTATGTGGGGTTTCTCCTTGGTCTTTATGTTATTGGTTAAACCTTGGACTTATCTGTTTAGTTAAGCATAAGTGGTCTTGCTCGGTAAATCTCCAAATCCTGCACTGTTCTTTTGTTGGCTATGTTCGGTTGGTCTAGCCGGTTAAATTCCCTGGGATTTTGTTTCCTAATTCCCGACGGGTACGGTGAATTAGATGCTAAACTCCCTGGGAATTTCTTTTGCTAGTTCTCGATGACACAACGAAATCATTTATTGCTAATGTGGATAGTTGTGTGGTTGCATGTTGGGTTCCAAGCTCTTCACCCGTTCCAATTATTGAAACTTTCATTCTTACAGAAAAGTGTCCATTTATGGTGTCTGCCGTGCCTCATTCATCGCACTGTTACAAGAAGTTTGGGGAGTCAAGTTTGGGCTCACCTGGTGTTCCCTTATGAAACTTCGAGTGTTGTCTAATGTTTCGAGTGTTCCATGGCGTCCTGCACTAAGGCTCATTTTATATATTTATGTATACACACATATATTTATATACATATTTATGCACCCCTGCTTTTGGTGCTTAGTGCGAGTCTGTTGAGCGTGTGAGCTGAAAGTCACCGCCACAGTGCCACTTTTGGGCTGTTGGTTTGAGTGGATTAGAGTCACCGCCGCAACACTCCTGTTTGGTTTTTGGGTGGCAGTGGAGCACCCTGTTTGGTTTTTGGGTGGCAGTGGAGCACCCTGTTTGGTTTTTGGGTGGCAGTGGACCATCCTGTTTTCTTGTGAGCTGATCAGTCTCAAATTATTAAAATATGTGCCTATATATATGTGTATTATGACATGATATGTGAAACCACAACCTCTGTGTCGCATTTGCGGACAGGTGGTTGGCTTGGTTGCTTGGGCTATTACCTTTCAGTGCAGGCTTTTCTTCTTCTCTTACCGAGTGCACCCGTTTGTGCTGGCTCGGCTTGTTGTAAGATTATTGGTGTTTACCTGCTTAGTTTTCCTTTCTGCACTTTCTTATTTCTCTTACTGCTAATCTTTGGTTTTCTTGCACCCCTTTGGGCTGAGGCATTCTTTTCTTATGAATGTCTCAGGTTCAGGTTCTTAGTTGACGCAGGAGTTCGAGCGGTGTGGTTCCGGTCTCCTGTCGAGGCCCTTCCCCTCTTCTAGGTAAGAGGCAGTTTATGTTGTTGTTTTCCTTCTTTCCTGCGGGTTCGTGTCAGTTGTTGGCGCCCGTATAACTTTTGTCTTTAGATTACTTACTTGTAGTTTTGCTGTTACTTTTGGGTTGTTTACCTACTTGCTCTCTGGGAAGCTTTATGCTAGGATGCACTAGTTACTTTTATTAGTATAAAAATGTCATCCTTGCACATCATGATTTTTAACAAATGTCACATATTTTGAAAATCGAAGAAAAATCTTTTCCTACTATACTAAACATAGATATATGCATATCATTTCTGGAATTGCTTATTTTCTTGCTCATGTAGGCTAAAAACAAACCTATTTTTCCGCTACGTATATATAGTTTTCTACTTGTGGACTAGATGATCCACCGGGCCGAGGGACGCGGTCTTAAGCTAAAAATGAAAATTTCTCTTTTAATCCAATCACATATATGTCTTTTATAAAATTATCGTAAAGAGTGTTTGCCTGAGCGTCTGTAGTCGTCTCCTGCAGGCGTGGCATCACGACGCGTATTTTTCCCTTGCTCTGATATTACGTATTATATTTTTGGGGAAAAATGCGGGTTGTGACAGAAAGTAGATTATGTTTGGGGCTGAGTAGAACTTCTTGGTTGTGCATTACAACTTAACGTGTTATGGGCAATCAGGACGATGAATGAAACGTTACGATGAGCATCTGAATAATAGAGTGTGGGGGAGCTTGTATGAATTAATTTTCATGTCACTTGATAATCGATTGGATGGTTTAGATTGGTGATAACCTCTCAACAAAGTCGATATTTGTAATCGTATTGAAATACGTTGTGATTCGTGCATGAGGATTGAATATGGGTGATATGTTTGGGCTTACCTATTTAGTAAAATATGAATATGACACCATATACATAAGTAGTCCTACAGGATGTTTTAGAGTAAATTCCATGTTATACACACCCTACTGCACGGGAGATTATGATAACTCAGTATGGGTAGCATTGATGGCTTGGTGTGGATTATAAGATATGGTTATATCTTATGGTGAAATGTTAAGAACCCGGTGGTTGGTGGCCTTGGATGCTAATTAGCATCGGCATTGATTGTAGAAGGAGAAAGGTAATAAGACTCCTTCCATGAGTCCTTGGTGGCCTGGTAGCATTGGTGTGCATGGGAATTACATGAATGTGCATGGTTTACACATGGTGGTGTAATGATCATGGCTGGAGGATTACTTGTGGCGGGTCTACGGGCTTGCTAGTCGTGACACCAACAGAAGCCGACAACTAGACTCTAGACCGGTTGAGTTGTGTTCTTGGTGTTCACTTCCCAAGACCCCTTCCATGTTATGAAGAATCAGCATGATGTGAGCAGTATGTAGGGTCTCCACTGTGTGTTCATTGCGTCGAGGCGTACATAGGCCGAGGTCCGGTAGTGTTTATACCCGCCTAGTAGTGGAGGAGCATGTTCCACTGCCACCGTCTGGCCACGACGGGGGGTTCCTGAGAGGTTAGCTACCCTCGAAAAACTACTGGTCTATGTCGACATAGCAAATATGCATGGGTTAGTCATCATATCATAATCATTGCATTGCATTCATCCATTCATGATCATAGCATTGCACCGCATCAGGTCCATCATATAAATTAGTATGGGCTCTTTTATATGATGGGTTCCAATTCGAAACCTTAACTTATAAGTTTGTACGGGCATTCATATAAGTTAAGGTACGTTTTGAAACTACATTCTATACCTTGCTACTTGTTATTGCTAGCTTAGAATTGTTTCTTACTTCACTGTCATAATAACTGCTAGCATAAATGTACTCTTGTGTGTAGTAGCTTTACTTCTACTGTTCATATAGAATTGCTAAGATTGTACCCTTACTACTGCCACCTGTTCTATTGTACTACTGATTATATTGTAGCTTCTCTTCATTCCCTTCTGCCCAGTGCCTTTGAGTCGCCGAGGGAGAGGATGTGAAGCCACTTAGTCTTTACGAATAACGGTTGTTACACCCCCATTTTAGGATCACACTCAGGCGGAGCAGCAATGTACGACACAGGAGGACAGCCAGGCCAGGGTGACAGGGCTGATGACTGCGATACCTTGGCTACTGTCAGTGACAGTTGTGAGCGAGTGGCTGAGATTTAGCCTTAGGGCAAAGTTGTACTCAGATGTTTAACAGGAGCTTCTGTAGCAGTTTGTCCATTTGAACTGTATGGACATTATTACTTAGTTGTGAATAAATTTCTTCTATTGTTTTTCTATTATTGATGGGTAGGCATGATGATATATGAGAATATCCGGCATGATAGGCATCTTGTGGAGGGGGCTAGCCCGTGTGCTGGCACTTCCGCAAGGTGACTGACCTAGGCATAGGACTCTCCTCGGTCGTGTCTTATGTTCCGGGAGTGGGGTCTTACAAATGTTTGCTTTAATGCTTTGATGAAAATATAATTTAACACATTCTTAAAGTGGAAATAAAATCAATTGAATGAAACATTAAAAGATATGATTTTATTTCATAAGAAATTGATTATACAAATGTTTGATTTCTATAACACTAGAAATCAAGACGAGAATATGAAAAATCCTTTTTTGCGATTCATTAGTCCTTATCCCAAGGATCGGTTGGCAATATCCTATCTTACCCTAGATAAAGACTCTAGCCACCCCTAGATCTAACCTTGACCTAGTCGCCACGCACAAGGCGGTGAATTCCCCCTAAACCTCATAAGGCCTAGTTGCCACATACAAGATGACGAATTTCCCACAGAATCCTTCTCGGAATCCGACATTCTCCCCGAACGATTTCTTCTCACCTGTTACCAAAGGAATACAATAAAAGATGATAAAAATAAAGTAAGAGAAACTCCCCAAGAAATTTTGAAGGTGAAGACGAAGGCGATGTGGGCGTTGGAGTTCTTGAAGCGTTCATCCTTCATATAGAATATGCGTTGTAGACCTTCTCCTCCAAAATCTTCTTTAGATCATCATGTTAGCCCAAGGGAGATCTCTCAATTATTGTAGACGAGCCTCTCTCAAAAGAATTAGAATTCTGGCTTTAGAGGCAATGGAATGCTCGTTGTAGAATGAGAGGGGTTGTTCTTTAAATAAGGATAGTAGCTAATGCCTGGTGTTAAGCGTTAACGTCAGCGTTAGCGGCACATGTACATCATGGATGAGATCGTGCAACCGTCGAGATCTTGGTAGATCATGAACTCAACGCGAGTGTTAGCTCCAACGCTGGAGTTGTCCTTTTGGACTCGACGATACTTCTTCTCGGCGTCATTCCCTTCTCGATGACAACCCTTATCGACGATAAGATAATGCGGGGCGTTAACTCTAACGTGGGGCATTAGCTCTCTTTTCATTGGATTGTCTTTATTCAGCATACTACTCATAGGGATGTGTAGCTATAGTTCCTATACAACCTACATACTATAAACACACTAAATACAAGATCAAATACAACACGGTATTTGGTATTCTCACACCAAGAGATATGGAACATAGGCTCCAACACGGTCCGCCTCCGTTTTGATGAGCCAATTAGCCGATTTGAGAAGATATCGATGCCATCACTCCTATATTCGTGAGAGCCTCCTCTTTGCAGCCGAGAGAACTCCGTTAACGTTCATGAATGCTAAGAACTTGAAGAAAGATCAACCTTGCCGACTTCATCTTCAAGTTCATCCTTTGAGGGAGTTTCTTTGATGTTTTAATTTTTATTATTTGTAACCTTTATTGTTTTATTGGTAGAGAAATTTGTCGCGTGGTTGGCGACTATGGCCTTGCGAGGACTAGGGCGAATTCGCCTCGTGGGTGTGGTGACTAGGTCTAGGGTTAGATCTAGGGGGCAGCTCGAGGCCTCATCTAAGGAGAGATAGGCTAGAGCTAACCGGTCTTTGGGAGAAGGGTCAGTATAGAAAACCAAAAAGTCCTTTGCGCATTTGCCTCTATCTCAAGCGTCATTGGGATAAGTTTTTGTAATGTTCTTCAAGCAATAATATTATCTGTATTTCTCAAATATTGTCTTGCAATTTCTGATCGTTGAAATCTAAATGAAAAGGGGGTTCTCTGTCACTAACGTCGAGCGATAACGCTACCGCGGGCGGGTAGTAACAGAGTTCTCTTCTGTCGTACCAAATACAGCCCACTTTCATAAAAAGCCTACGGTAGTATTTAAACTGAGATATTCTTGAAAATACTGTCAACCCATTTAAATAAAATCAATTAAGTTCAAAAGTTCTTAAAACCCTTATTCACCCCCTTCTAAGGGCGCCTAAAGATCCAACACTAAGTGGCAACATGCGCGCTACCAGAAGAGGTGGAAATGGAAGCAGAAGGTATTGGCGGACTGTCCATAGTAGCAGGGGTGGTTACAATAGGGAACAGTTACAGTAACCGCATAAGGAGAGTAGGACAGACGGATGGAGAGAACCAAAGTCTATACAGACCGAGTAAAGGGGATAGGCAGGTGATTAGACAGCCGAACCGCCTGGAGAAACCCTGGCAAGAAGCCAAGTGTTCATAAGAGAAGATATCACATGAGTCAATCCGAGAATAAGGCCATAAGAAATCCATTGATGGCGACAGAGTGGGCGGTTGCACAACCGGAGTTCACTCGAGAAAACAGAATAAGGGCACACAAGGCACGAGCGGTTACAAATGAAAAAGTTCGTTGAAGCTTAGAAAAGCACAAGAAAAAAAGATATATCGCTTTGTTACAAGAGAGGAGACCGCACCAACTGTGGGGATCACTCAAAGGAAACATATGTGATAACAATCGTTGTATTCACACTAGGGAGCAGCAGGCAGCAAGAGAAATAGTGGGCGGTTAAGCATTCAAAGTCCACACAAAGAGAAGCAGAGAGGGTGGGCGGTAAAATATTGAAGTACACAAAAGACAACGAGTGAATACGAGGGCCAATGTCGATTATAAGTGAACGAGTAGACAACACGGGCGAATACAAAAATAGAGATTGTGGCTACAAGATCGTTGGCTCTAATACTATATGATAAAATGAAAATAAAAGAATATTTTATTTCCAAAAAATCTTAATATTACAAGAGTGCTTCTCTTTATATAGATAAGAGAAGGAGATAGAATGTACAATTAACGATGTGAAACTAAATACAGATGACCCAACACCAGGCGGTTACATATGGAGTGTCCGCTCGGATTGTAAAAGACAGCAACATTGGGCAGTTACACCATGAGTGATCGCTCGGACTAAACAATACCACACACTGGATGGATACACTAGGAGTGTCCCCTGAACTATACAAGATTGCAACATCAGGAGATTACACTATGAGTGAACGCCTAGACTTTAACAGCTGCAACAACTGGAGGACCATTTTGTTCTTTAACAAGAAACATTCCAGAGGATGAAAATTTTCCATTTCCCACTCATATCACCATTCCCACCCCTCTAATAACTGGTAGACAGCCTTACGTGTTGATGCCAAAAGTGACATCAAGTCATAACATTCGAACTAAAGTAGGATAACTATTGAGTGGTCGGTTACTTTGGACTGCGAATGAACAAGCAGGAGAAGGGGAACTCGCAATCACCAAGGAGAGGTCACCCAGACCGCCCGCGCGACGACCTCCAAAGGGGTGTCCACCCTGACTGCCTATAGAGCTAGCCCGGAAACAAAAACAAAGGCTGCAACTCATGTCCTCCTTCGCTCACC
Organism: Dactylorhiza incarnata; assembly: GCA_033032865.1. Classification (NCBI taxonomy): domain Eukaryota; kingdom Viridiplantae; phylum Streptophyta; class Magnoliopsida; order Asparagales; family Orchidaceae; genus Dactylorhiza; species Dactylorhiza incarnata. The sequence goes on from JAWHQI010000336.1 coordinate 2,135,771, forward strand.
CCCCCCCCCCCCACCTCTGACATGGATCTGGCCACTATTTATAGGAATTTGGAGCTACCTGATTAGGAAGGCTTAGGAATTATGGGTTGGCCATAAAAAGGAGACCACGCAGACAAGGTGATCACCAAAAAGGTGTATGCGGACACTCCCAAAGGGGAGATCGCGCGGACAAAACGATCACTGAAAAGGAGTTTGTGATCACTCCCAAAGGGGAGACCTCGCGGATAGTGCAATCACCAAAAAGGGGTCAGCGAGCACTCCCGAAGGAGAGACCGTGCGGACAGGGCGATCACCAAAAAAGTGTCTATGAGCACTCCCGAAGGGGAGACCACATGGACAGAATGATCACTAAAAAGGATTCTGCGAGCACTCCCAAATAAGAGACCGTGCGAACTAGGCAATCACCGAAAAGGAGTCCGTGGGCACTCCTGAAGGGGAGACCGCGCGAACAAAATGATCGTTGAAAAGGATTCCAAAAGCACTCCCGAAGCGGAGACCTCAATGACAAGATGATCACCGAAAAGAAGTCTGTGAGCACTATAGAAGGGGAGACCGCGTGGACAAGGCGATCACTGAAAAGGAATCCGTGAGCACTCGCAAAGTGGAGACCACGCCGATAGAACGATCACCGAAAAGGAGTCTGCAAGCATTCCTTAAGGGGAGACCGCGCGGACTAGGCAAACACCGGAAAGGAGTCCGCAAGCACTCCCGAAGGGGAGACCGCATGTTCAAAATGATCACCACAAAGGAAAATTGCCTGGCTAAGGATAGCACATGGAGTGATCACTTTGGAGGAGGTGATGACCGAATTTAAGGTAAATATTATCCCCGTATTTTTTTAGTTTCAAAAGAACTTCAAGAAAATTGATCTTACCCATGAATGTCGTGATCTATCTCCTCTGGAGTCAGAAAAACAAGTGTATACAGAACAGAAAGCAAGTACCTGAGAAAACTTTCAAGTACCTGAAGAGAACTTATGAACACTTACTTATTTCTGCAAAGGAGAAAAGTCGAAGCAAGTATAAAAGAAACATAACGTGTGAGTACCTGAGGAGAGAAGGACTTTCATATACATGTTTATCTCTATAAGAGAAATGCTAAAACTAGTATACAGGAAACATAAACTGCGAGCACCTGAGGAGAAGGAGAACTCCCAGACACCTGTTATATTTCTTTTTATCACTGCAAGAGATGTCAAAATAGGCATATAAATATATGGTGCGGGGACCTGAAATGAACTTGCAAACACTTGTTTATCTCTACAAGAGATCAAAAACAAGTATATGAAATATAAGATGCGAGTACATGAGGAGAGGACTTGTGTATGCAAGTTTATCTCTGGAAAAAAAATTCAAAAACAAGTATATGAAATATAAGACGTGAGCACCTGAAGAATACTTGTGAAGACCTATATTATCTCTGCAAGAGATATCAAAAATGAGTATATGAAATATAAGATGAGAGTACCTGAAGAGAACTCGCAAAGACCTGCTAATCTTTGCAAGAGATATCCAAAATAGGTACAAGAAATATAATATGTGTGTACCTGAAGAGAATTCGGGAACACCTATTTATTTCTTGTTTATCTCTGCAAGAGATGTCAAAAATAGGTATGTATATATAAAGAGAGATGTCAGCTACCTAAGGTAAATTATTGATACCTGCTTACTTCATGTACTATAAGGTGCAAGAGATAAACATTCATAAAAGAAAGGTTATAAGTGTTGGATCGGTAGGTGCCCTTAGAGGGGGGGGGGGTGAATAAGGGTTTATAAAACTTATGTTATATTTTGATTATCTTTGAAATAATGCGTGAATAAGAAGGTGAGAAATCAAACAAAACAATTAAAATTAAGTGGAGACATGTTTTATTAATATGAAATAAGGTTTTACAAAAGTTGATTTCTATAACGCTAGAAATCGGTGGCGAAAAATAGTAAACTCTTTTTGTTTTCTATCCCGACTCGCATCCCCACAAACTGGTGGCCCTAGCCTATCCTTCCCCGGATTTGGCCTCAAGTCACTCTAGCCAATCCAACCCCGGATATGGCCTTGAGCACCCCCTAGACCTAACCTAGATCTAGTCACCAACACGAGGCAAATTTCTGCCCCTACGTCCTACCCAGACCTAGTCGCCAACACGAGGCGAATACTCTAACAGTTTACAAGAAATATGAAATGATAATAATAAAAACTCCCTCTTGAAGAACTTCTGAAGTTGGAGATGAAGATTCGATGTAGAATAAGCGTTGTAAAAGCGGATGTCGTTTGGATCTAGCGTGAAGAGATTTTCCTTCAGAAATTCGCAGAGCTTTGGTAGGACATCAACTTTTGTCCAAATCAGGCTCTGGAATTCTAGCACTCAATCTCTCTCTCTCTCTGTGATGTGTCTGAAATGAGAGAAGAGGGGTCCTATTTATAGCCTCAGCGATATCGCTACCATCGACGCTATCCCAGATTAGGACATATTCTGCGCGGGGGAATCTTTAATCCGAGGAAACATTTTCGTCTTGCCTCTTGTGCTCTGCGCTACCGCCTGCGCTATCCGCTACCGCCAGGCGCTAGCTCCTTCTATATGTGCTCCCAAAATCGCATTAATCATCGCTAGCGTCGGGCGCTAGGTGCTACCACCGGCGCTAGTGGGCATGTTGGATTTGTTGGCTCAAATTTGGGGGCAACCTTCTTATGTTATCCTTGAGTCATATGGACTTTGTTTCCTGCACACTGAAACACAAACAAGATCAAATACACATAGGATTTGTTATTATCAAACCTAGGAGATGCGAAAGATCGTGTTCCGACAAACTCCTCCTTTTGATAATAACAAATCCATTAATGATAAATCAGAGCATTAATATATAAGCATGATGAAACCTACTTGTGTGTGTGTGAGAGTGATGACTTAGGATAATTAGTGATGTTAGTTTTAATAATTGCTCCCCCTAAATACATGCTCCCCCTAAGTGAATGCTCCCCTAATATGTAAGCTATCATCTTACATAATTATATTTTGATAGCGGATTTTATTTATCATGTTAGTTCTCCCCCTTTTGTTATTAGCAAAAGTGGGTAAAGGAAGCTAACATATAAAAGTTTGTATAATAAGATAAAGGCATGATCGAGCTTTGAGAGAGAAGAAAAAGATAAGGAGTTTTTAGAATAATTTTCATCGAAATAAACCAGAGTTTTTAGCATAAGTACAAAAAGAGTACAAGGTAAATGTAATGTAGCGGAAGACTTATAAAAATACAACAAACATCTTTTCGTAAGACATGATGATTCATAAAATGAAAAAGATGTTTTTGTAAAAAAATTCATTTAAAAAATTATCATGAAAGTAACCAAGCATAAAAGAGAGGTATGAAAAAGAGACTACTACAATGTTATTCTAATTCATAAAGTCAAAACATACCAAACATTGTAGAGAGCATGTTAGGTTATCTAGTGCATTTAGATATAAAAAGTATTATAGAATTAGCATTAGAATCCAATAATCATGAGAAGAAGTGTTATGGAAGATAATGATGTGCACAAAAGTGTATTTTGAAAAGAGTAGACAAATGTTATAATCAAAAAATACAAGACAAATGTAGAGTAAAGTGCACAATAAAACACAAATAAGATTACTTCCACACACTTTTTATGCACGAAAAAAAATGTACAACAACCAAGATGTTTTGCGCACACAATGCTCATTAAGACTTATCAGGGTGCAAAGTAGTGCTTGGGGGATCACACAATTTAATTTTTTTAGTTTTGTTTTTGATCCGGTGTACTTAAGAATAAGTGGTTTTTTTGTTAAAAAATGAAGGTTTGCACAAGACACTTTACTAATCTTTCCAAGGTGCTCAACCTTACAACGCTTATTAAGACTTATCAGGAGGTTCAAGTAGTGCTTGGTGGAGTTAACTTTATCACTTTATTTCATTTTTTTTTTTGTACAAAGTTCTCCGATTACACTTGCGTTGCAAACCAATTAGATTTTGAAAGTACAACCACTTTTCTTTATATTTAACAGTGCAAATAAATGTAGTGTAGGTAAGATACTTGTGCAAATTTAATTTATTGTACAATTACAATACATAAGCAAGCATCTTTAGATTAAAAACAAGTAGACTTAGCCAAAAAGTGAGTGAAGAAATATCATTATCAACCATAAAACATTTACTCATACTTAGAGGCATGCTAAGCTAGGTTCTACACTACTTTTATAATATAATTGATGCACATATTAATAGATATATCAAAGCATGATAAGAACAATGTTCAAAAAGTAGTTTGACAAGATAAATTGTAACAATGTAGAAGTTCTAAATGATAGATTAAATCATGTTGATGTTCACAATAAAGTCCATACAGTTTTTTTGATAATTTTATGTTTTACATTTTTGTAATGGATTTTACATTTAGAAATATAATTTAAACCAATAAGAAAAAGTAAAAGAAATATTTTTGTAATTTTGGCTTTTGTAATTTTGTATTTGGATTTTTCAAAAAAGAAATATAGTTAGAAGTGCAAAAATAAATAGTACATATAGATTAATATATTTTTAAGAATTGGTTAAAATTTTAAAAATACAGAAAACCAGATAGGTGCGCTATCGTCGGCGTTAGCGCTAGTGCGGGAAACAGTGCACGATTTTTGATGATTTTGAAAATTTTAATTGTTGATCTTGATTAAGTGTCTCAATAGTAGTTTCATGCAAAAAATTCAGAATTTTAGGAGATGTTTTAGATGATTAAAAAATTGCATAAATGCGTTTATGAATGTGTTTTAACTCAAAAGATCTAGGACCCCTAACTCAAGTCGTAATAATCAAAATCTTGCATCGGGAAGAGGTTTCGTAAATATGTCAGCAAGTTGAGAGTCCGTACCAATGAAACTTACTTTTACATGCTCTTTCTTAATGTGTTCCCTAATGAAATGATGGCGAACATCTATGTGTTTGGATCTAGAGTGGTGTACGGGATTATTAGTAAGGTCTATGGCACTTTTGTTGTCACATTTAAGATCAATATTTTTAGATGAAATCCAAAATCCTTTAGAGTTTGGCTCATCCATAACGCTTGTGCACAACAACTACCAAGTGCGATGTATTCGGCCTCCGTGGTGGAGAGTGTAACCGAAGATTGTTTCCTACTAGGCCAAGCAACTAATGAGCATCCTAAAAAGTGACAAATACCGCTAGTGCTTTTTCGATCTAGTGAACAACTGGCATAATCCGAATCGGAATAGTCGTGAAGTGTAAATGAATCATTGTGTGGGTACCATAATCCTAATTTAGATGATCCTAATAGATAATGAAAAATAAGTTTTGCCGCTTTTAAATGAGATTCTTTTGGATTTGCTTGAAAGCGAGCACATAGACACACGACAAACATTATATCTGGTCTAGATGCACTTAAGTAAAGAAGGGATCCTATCATTCCTCTATATAAAGTTTGATCAATGGAAATCCCAGATTCATCTTTTCCTAGTTTTAAAGAAGCACTCATAGGAGTAGAAGCTTGTTTAAGATTTTCAAATCCAAATCGTTTAAGCATATCGTGAACATATTTTGTTTGACAAATAAAGATACCATCAGTTCGTTGTGAGATTTGAAAACCAAGAAAAAATGATAGTTCTCCTACAAGACTCATTTCAAATTCATTTTTCATTACTAAGACTACTTCATTACACAACTCTTCATTAGTGGCTCCAAAAATGATATCATCAACATATATTTGCAAAATAATTAGATCATTATTATTATGCTTAATGAAGACTGTGTTGTCGGCACTTCCCATAACATAATCGTGCTTTAACAAAAACGATGTAAGTCTGTCATACCATGCATGGGGCGCTTGTTTTAAACCATAAAGTGCTTTTTCTAATTTGTAAACATGATTTGGAAATCTTTCATTTATAAAACCGGGGGGTTGTTCTTCATAAACTTCTTCTTTTATAAACCCATTTAAAAAGGCACTTTTAACATCCATTTGAAATAATTATATTCTTTTAAAACTCGCAAATGCCAAAAATATTCGTATAGATTCTAAGCGAGCAACGGGTGCAAAAGTTTCTTCAAAATCTACCCCCTCGATTTGAGAAAAACCTTCAGCAACTAAGCGTGCTTTATTTCTTATAATCCTAGATTCACCATCTAATTTATTTTTAAAGATCCATTTTACGCCAATAACAGGATGATTAGATGGTCTATCCACTACATTCCAAACTTTATTTCTTTCAAATTGATCTAACTCTTCATTCATAGCCAAAAACCAAAATTCATCATTTAAAGGGTGGAAAAGTTTTTAGGTTCGATTTCAGAAACAAATCAAATATTTGAAAACTTTTGATTAAGAGAAGATCGAGTTCCCGATAGAAGGTTCCACAATGACTAGATCTTTTGGATGATTTTTTGAGAAGTTCAAGATGCTTGGGGGCACATATTCATCTTCCTTGGCCTTCTCCTCCTCTTATTTGGAAGGTTCCTCTTCGTTGTGCTCCAAAGATGGCAAAGGTTCATCATTTGTACCTGTGGGAAGTCTTTCTGCACACGGAATAAATTCATCAAATTTATCATTAATAGACTCTTCAACCTTACTCAATCTTTTATTAAATATTCTATAGGCTTTACTGGTTGAAGAGTATCCAAGAATATTCCTTCATCATATTTTTCATCAAATTTTCCTAAAGAATCTTTTGTATTAAGAATAAAACATTTACAACCAAATACTTTAAAATATGATACGTTAGGTTTCTTTTGATAATATAGTTCATACGGTGTGAGATTTAGAGATGGGCGAAGCATGACTCAATTAATTACATAGCATGATGTGCTTACGACTTTGGCCCAAAAAGTCTTAGGTAATTTATATTCAGATAACATAGTGCGTGCTAGTTCTTGGATTGTCCTATTCTTTCTTTCTACAACACTGTTTTGGTTAGGTGTGCGTGGAGCGGAGAACTCATGCTTAATACCTAACATTTCACAAAAAGATTTAAAATTTTAATTTTCAAATTCTCCTCCATGATCTGAGCGAATGAATTTTATTTTTAAATCTAGTCCTATTTGAATACGAGTAAATAATTTTGAGAATTCGCAAAATGCATCAGATTTGGAAGAGAGAAATAAAGTCCAACAATATCTCGAGAAATCATCTATTAGAACGAAAGTATATATTTTGCCACCAAGACTTGCGGTGCTAACGGGACCAAAGAGATCCATATGAATTAGTTGCAATGGTTTTGAAGTAGAAATTTTGTTTTTGCTTTTAAAAGATGATTTTGTAATTTTTCCTTTTTGGCATGGAGAACATAGTGAAGATAAATTTCCATTCAATTTAGGCAATCCTCTAATCAATTCCCTTTTTGCTAGTTTTAAAATGAGCTTTGAACTAGCGTGACCTAAACGTCTATGCCATAGTTCTAATTCATCATTTTTGGTTATAAAACATTTTATAGATGATTTGGAAAGATCATGAAACGAAACTATGTAAACATTGTGAATTCTAGGTGGAGTTAGTAACACATCTTTTGTTTTAGGATTAAATATTTTGCAAAGATTGGTGGATGATTCAAATAATACATCTAATCCTTTATCACACATTTGTCTTATAGATATTAAGTTATGTTTTAATCCTTTAACATAAAGAACATTTGAGATAAGAAAGGATTCGTTACCCACTGTACCTACTCCAATGATCCTTCCTTTACCGTTATCACCAACATTACGATCCCTCCTTTCTTCTTTTCTAGGCTAAGGAATTTTGCTTTGTTGCCCGTCATGTGCTTGGAGCAGCCTGAGTCCAAGTTCCACATGTCCTCCGTTTCCTTATCCTTCCTGCAAATCTAAAAGAAGATGAGAGTAAAGATCTGGATACCCAAGAGGTACCACCCATAGAGTAAGTGGATTTCTTAGGTACCCAGATTTGTTTTAACGATCGTTGTTTTATATTCCTGCAAGTGCTAGATGTGTGCCCAAATTTTAGACAATTTGCACACGAAATAAAGGGGGTTGAGACCCTTTTCTGAATTTCTACATTACTCTTGCTGGCTGATGTTTGAACTTTAGAAAAAACATGAGATTTTTTAATTGTTGAGCTACTGCCGGCGTTAGTGGCTAGCGCCAAGCGGTAGGTCTCACTTTGATATCCGAGCCCAAACTTTCCAGAACCATAACATTGGTTTCCCAAAATCATATCCAGTGATTTTTGACTTATTTCGAATTTTTTTATGGCCATATTGAGATCATGATTTTGTTTTTTAAGAGATGTTTTTTCTTGTATAATCATAACACATTTATTTTCAAAACCCTTTTTGTTATTTTCAATTTGTAAGAGAGAGGTTTTTAGTTTTCTCTCTAAGTCCCCGTTTTCTTTTGCAATAGTTTTGATTTGTGAGAGGGCCTTAGAAAGAGAAACTTAAATTTCTTTTGCCTTACATAAGGAGTGCTCACACTCTTGACTTGAAACCTTTCACTTTTCAAGGGAAATCAATATTTAGTAAGCTTATGATTTTCTTTGATGATAGATTCATTTTCACGATTTAAAATAATATTATTTTCATACTTTGATCATAGGATTTGCAAGTTTGAACAAATTCATCATAGAGTTCTTCGAAGGTGGGAGGAGTTACCTCAGTGTCGCTAAGAACACTGGTGTCGTCATCGTTTCTTTTTGCCATTAAGCATAAGTTTGCTTCCTCCTCGCTGCTTGACTCGGACTCGTTTGAATCTTCAGAGGAAGAATCATCCCAAGTTGCGACTTTCAATACTTTCTTTTTCTCCTTCTCTTTGTATTGTTCTTTTTGCTCCTTTTGATACTTCGGGCACTGGCTTCGAATGTTCCCGATCTTTCTGCAGTGGTAGCACTCTGGTGGTGGTCTTTCTTCTTCATCTTCTCTTCCTTTTCCTTTCTTTGATGAAGAGGAAGATCCTTTTCGTCGAGCATCCTTTTGGAAGTATTTCTGGAAGGTGTTTCTTCTCTCCGGATTCCTAATGAACTTCCTGAAGTTCTTCACCAGGAGACCTTCTTCATCTTCGTCATCATCTTCGATGCTCTCCTTCTTTTATTTTAGTGCCAGCGCCTTTTTCTTTGGCTCTTTGTTGTATTCATCGTTCTGAATCTGGAGTTCTACCTCATGGGTTTTCAGATTCCCAATAAGGTTCTCGATCTGGAGCGTTCTTAGGTTGTGTGACTCCGAGATGGCCATCACCTTTGGATTGAACCTTGGAGGTAAAGAGCGAAGAATTTTCCTTACCAAGTCCCCGTCTGAGTAGATCTTTCCAAGTGCCTTTGAGTTGACGATCTCTGTGAAGCGAGTGTACATCGAGTTGATGTCCTCTTCGGTATCCATCCTGAATTTTTCATATTCAGATTCCAGTTGGAATAGCTTTGCATCTTTCACCTGCGATGTACCTTCATTAGTAACTTCCAATTGATTCCAAATATCATAAGCAGTTATGCATGCAGAAATTCTATTAAACTCAGTTCTATTTAAGGCACAAAATAAAGCATTCATCGCCTTAGCATTATTTTTGCACCTTAGTTTTATCTTTAGGTTTTAGTAATATCGCCTCTCCCACTACAATTGTAGGAGGAGAGTACCAAACTTCTACCATGTTCCATACTTCCACATCCACGGTCATAAGAAAACACATCATTCGATTTTTCCAGTAGTTGAAATCTGACCCAGAAAAAAGAGGTGGTCGACTAACACCCTGACCCTCCGGAAAAGTCAGATCATGAGATGCCATTATTCTCGATTGTTAAGCCGATTGGAATAAAACCGCTCTGATACCACTTGTTGGATCGGTAGGCGCCCTTAGAGGGGGGTGAATACGGGTTTTTAAAACTTATGTTATATTTTGATTATCTTTGAAATAATGCGTGAATAAGAAGGTGAGAAATCAAACAAAACAATTTAAATAAAGTTGAGACATGTTTTATTAATATGAAATAAGGTTTTACAAAAGTTGATTTTTATAACGCTAGAAATCGGTGGCGAATAATAGTAAACTCTTTTTGTTTTCTATCCTGACTCGCATCCCTACGAACCGGTGGCCCTAACCTATCCTTCCCCGGATTCGGCCTCAAGCCGCTCTAGCCAATCCAACCCCGGATATGTCCTTGAGCACCCCCTAGACCTAACCTAGATCTAGTTGCCAACACGATGCGAATTTCTGCTCTACGTCCTACCCAGACCTAGTCGCTAACACGAGGCAAATTCTCTAACGGTTTACAAGAAATATGAAATGATAATAATAAAAACTCCCTCTTGAAGAACTTCTGATGTTGGAGACGAAGATCCGCTGTAGAATAAGCGTTGTAGAAGCGGACGTCGTTTGGATCCAGCATGAAGCGATTCTCCTTCAGAAATTTGCAGAGCTTTGGTAGGACATCAACTTTCATCCAAATCAGGCTCTAGAATTCTAGCACTCAATCTCTCTCTCTCTCTCTCTATAATGTGTCTGAAATGAGAGAAGAGGGGTCCAATTTATAGCCTCAGCGCTAGTGCCTGCGCAATCGCTACCGCCGGCACTATCCCGGATTAGGACATATTCTGCGCGGGGGAATCTTCAATCCGAGGAAACATTTCCGTCTTGCCTCTTGTGCTCTGCGCTACCGCCCGTGCTATCCGCTACCACCAGGCGCTAGCTCCTTCTATAGGTGCTCCCGGATTTGTGCTAATCATCGCTAGCGCCGGGCGCTAGATGCTACCGCCGGCGCTAGTGGGCATGTTGGATTTGTTGGTTCAAATTTGGGGGCAACCTTCTTATGTTATCCTTGAGTCATATGGACTTTGTTTCCTGCACATTTAAACACACACAAGATCAAATACACATAGGATTTGTTATTCTCAAACCTAGGAGATGCGGAAGACCATGTTCCAACAATAAGTACCTCAAGAAGACTTGTTGATACATACTTTACCCACACACTTGAACAGCATAGGAAACAACAACTTATCTATAGAGGAGATGTGAATGCCTGTTCATGCTTACTTCTCATGGATGATAGATTTAATGTTGGACTGATGATATCTCTATGAAAAAAAACTGAATAGTGTCCCCATCTGTTGTAGAGGAAAGCAATATTTTGATAACCACATCAAGAATAATGATGTGAAATCTGAAAGGAGGTTTAGTTCTTAAATTAAAAACTCTTTTTAATCTTATTTCAAAATAGTGATATATGTATATGTAAATATGTGTAGCAGAGTGATTTATGTAATTACAATATTTATGACAGATTATCATAGCATATTAATAAAAAGAAATAAAACAGGAAACAAGAAAACCAGAAGACACAAGAAATATAGTAGTTCCCCACTAAACCTGGGTACATCTACTCTTCTACCACACTTGGTAGGAATTCACTACAGGTTGTTGATCAGGTGCCCTGCCACCAAGGGATTTTTGATCAGGTGTCCACACACCAAGTGAGCTTTTGATCAGGTGCTCTAACCCAACTACAGGTTTTTGTTTAGGTGCCCTGCCACCAATGGCTGTAACTTTTGAAGGGAGTTATAACCCTTTATACAGGTAAAAGAAAATGGAAAATATATATTGTTCTTCTTTTTCTAAGAAGAATCTAGAGATCCAGATGGTGTTGTTGAGATTGGATCTTGATGATGTTGTAGAAAAGCTCCCTCTGATTTGATTAGTGTTGAGGAATAACTCTTTTTCTTCTTCTGCAGTTTTGATCCTGAGCAAATGATATTGATTTGTGTCTCAGGATGAATATGTTCTGCAAAGAAGAGTTAGCAAAAAGAAGATAAATAATATATGTTATCCTTTATCAAGAACTTTGTATATGTGTTGCTTCTTTTTGCTTCTCTGTTTATTCTTCCTGGTTCTTCCTATTCTCTCTTCTACTCTAGTTGTACTTCTCTGCTCTTCTCTTTTTGTATATATTCTGGAGAAGGCTTCTGGGCTCATTTGAATTCTTGCCCGACAAGGAAGGATATAATATCTCTTTAATTTCCTAGATTCCTCGAGAAGATAAATTGCTGTCTTTTGCTTATCTGCAACGGCTATTTTATTTAATGCTTCTGCAAACGGCTATAATATTAATTCATAAAGGCAGCAATATATAGCAATATATAAATAGAAATAATTTAAAATATTGCTTTAATCAGATATAAGAATATTAGTCGAACTGAGAATATCAATTTATAAAGCTGGGAGAAATTCGTCGAGCTCAGCTTCAAGTTCGTCGGTCTGAACATTTAATTCGTTGTTCTGAGCTTCTGCTGAATATTCATCGAATGCAGATTCGAGTTCGTCGAACGCAGCTTTTCGTCGACCGCTGAGACGGGATCTGTTCGTCGACCGCTGAACCGCTGAGACGGGATCGTTGACCGCTGAGATAGATGGATTTCGTCGAGCGCAGAATGGACATCTTTCGTCGACCACAGAGCGTCGTTCGTCGAACGCCGATAGTCGTTCATCGAACGCAGAGAACATGTATAAATTTTATCTTTCTCTTATATTATTTTCTCTGATTCGATCGTAACATATTTATATTATTTTCTTATATTATTTTCTTAGTCTTCTGAATTATAAGAGTTTGATCGAAGTTATATAAGATGTGTTATGATCATAAGGATGGATCCAAACTCAAATCAAAACTAAGGTTCCAACAATCTCACCCTTATTTGAGTTGGGATCCTAATCCAAATCAAGACTAGGTGTTCTAACAATCTCCCCCTATTTGGTTTAGGATACCTAAGCAAAAAAAGTCTTGAATAACTTAAGGCTTAAGGGTCAGAGATTATTTCTGAGAATAATATAAAGTTTGTTTAGAAATAGAAGAATTTATTGTTCTTTTTGAAAATATTTAACCATAAATTATATTATTTCTTCTTCTTTTTAAATACATTTAAGCAATTCTGGTTCCTAGATTTTGTTTTTAAATAGGTTTTTAATGAAATGAATTGCTACAGCTGTTATTGGATTCTAAGGAATTTTAAATTCAGAAAAACATTATCTGATACCTTCCTTCTATAGAATCCCCTTAATCAGAAGAGACTCACACTCAGTGCTCTGATCATTTCTGATCTATGCAATCTGAGTAGAATGTTCAACATGATTTTGGAGAAAGTCTGTAAGAATGTGAAGTTATCTGACTTTGTTTTTAAGATAGGAAATTCCAATGAAACATATAACTGCTTATTTAATTATAAAAGTTTAAGATAGATAAAAGAAAATGCCTTATAATTAGATGTACTGGCCTTTTTATCTCATTAAAATATAAATTTGAAAAATTATTTTGATTTTGCTGAACATAAAATATTTCTTTTTCTTTAGCCTTAATTAACTTATTTTTCAAAGAAATAATTTGATCTTCTGAGTTTTTCAAATTTTCCTTAAGTTTATTATTTTCAGGAATTAAAATATTTATTTCTATTAACACTTTTATAATTTCCTTCTCATATTTTATTATATCTGTATATAGAGTTTTAAAATCTGATTTGTAATTTTCAGAGGTAGAGTTGGGATTTGAAGTTACCTCATTTACCTTTTCTGCATCTGAGATGTGGTTTGAGCCATATATGGCCAACATGCAGAAAGCTCTAGCTTTTTGTTCTTCTTCTTCTTCACTTAGACTAGATGATGGTTCTGCATCAAAAATATAGTTAGTGGAAGAAGTGGAAGAAGATTCATTTATCATCTTTGAGAGGGAGTTCCAGATGCCCCTTGCTGAAGTGCAATCAGCCACTCTTTGAAGAATGTCTTTTGACATTGATTGTGCCAATATGTCCATGGCCTTTGCATCAGCACTTATCAACTTCTCTTGATCATCTGTTGAAGAAGTTGAAGATGGAGGTCCTGTCAAAATAGAGTTGTAAATATCTTCATCTATGGCATTCATATATAGTTTAATTCTAACTTGCCATAAAGAAAATATATCCAAATTACAGATTGGTGGATTTGAAAATTCTACTTGTGTCATTAGATTTTAGAAAAACCTTAAGAACTAATTGATCTTTATGATTCAGGTGTTAACCTGTATAAATAAAATCAACTACCCTCTGATACCAATTGAAAGGAGGTTTAGTTAGTTGGAACAACCCTATTTGTGATTTGGGTTAGGATCACTATATGTTAACTAAGGATAAGTTGACCCCAATGTATAGTTTATGGGTCAAGAGTTTAGGAAGAAATTTGGCATTTGTCGAACGACGCTCAGCATTCGTCGGACGGCGATCGACGAAATATCAAGGAAGCGTTCGACAGATTCCAGCCAGCGTTCGACAAATGGCTGCCAGCGCTCGACAGATTTCCATGCAGCGTTCGACATTCTCCGAGCAGCGCTCGACGAATTCCGGCCAGCGCTCGACAAATTTCTTATTGAAGCTCAAATCGACAAATATTGATTCCAGATCAATTAATACTTTAATATCAGTTATTTGTCAGTACTCTGAACACAGATCGACGACTCTAACGGATGTATTCAGTATATTTGGACATATTCAACTAAGGATATTATATTCTTTGAATATATTCTTTCTTTCCTTATTCCAAGAAAGAAATAGTCGTTGACAATTAATGCAAAGGAGTATTTCACGGCTAAGGAATTAAAGGACCTGCCAAAAGTCGATTTGTCTCTATTACAGTTCCAAGAAAGATTTAAAGACTGATTATTCTATTCCAAAGATAGAATATACAGACTTTATTGTCTAAAGCTCGAGACAGAATTAAAAAAATATCATACTTACAGAATACAGAGAGAACAACAAGAACAGAAAAAGAAGAAGAAAACACTCAGAAAATATTATCAGTCTTCTTCTTCCTCCTCAAGCAGCAATCATCATTTCTCTGAGAACAACTTCTTCAAAGATCAAACCCTCAGATATCTGCTGCAAGTTCAAGTCTTCTCAAAGAGCAACAAGGAATCTGGAAAATCTTTTCTTCCAGATCAATCTGCTACAGAAGATTTCTACTTCAAGAGAAAGCTTCTCCACCCTCTGTCAAATACTTCAATCAGACAGGGGGAGCTTTACAACAAATCCACTAGAGTCTTCTCTCAGCATCTTGACAGAGAAGAACACTATAAACTCTTTCTCACCTCTCTTGTACAGGGTTAATACTCCCTTCAAAAGTGTAACTCACTGGTGGCAAGACACCTTATCAAAAAATCCTTGTTTGGTTTTTAAGCACCTTATCAAAAGCTTATCAGTGATTTGGGCACCTGATCAAACTCCCATTGGTGTGTGGACACCTTATCAAAAATCCCTTAGTGTGAGGGCACCTTATCAAAAATTCCTAGTGGATTCCTACCACGGGTGGTAGAAGAGTAGACGTACCCAGATTTATTGGGGAACTACTATAGCTCCTTGTGTCTTCTGTGTTGATTTCTTTTCTGTGTTGTGCTGTGCTGATTTTCTCTACTTAGTTTTTATTACTCACTCTGCTTACACATATATAACACTATTTTTATTCCACAAATAAAACTAAGGAAAAGTTTTTGATACTCTATTCACCCCCCCCCCCCCCTCTAGAGTAACTTAAGATCTAACCTCCACTTTCAAAGTTCTTAAATTAAAAACTCTTTTTAATCTTATTTCCAAATAGTGATATATGTATATGTAAATATGTGTAGCAGAGTGATTTATGTAATTACAATATTTATCACAGATTATCACAGCACATTAATAAGAAGAAATAAAACAGGAAACAAGCAAACCAGAAGACACAGGAAATATAGTAGTTCCCCACTAAACCTGGGTACATCTACTCTTCTACCACACTTGGTAGGAATCCACTACAGGTTGTTGATCAGGTGCCCTGCCACCAAGGGAGTTTTGATCAGGTGTCCACACACCAAGTGAGCTTTTGATCAGGTGCTCTAACCCAACTACAGGTTTTTGATCAGGTGCCCTGCCACCAATGGCTGTAACTGTTGAAGGGAGTTATAACCCTTTATACAGGTAAAAGAAAATGGAAAATATATATTATTCTTCTTTTTCTAAGAAGACTCTGGAGATCCAGATGGTGTTGTTGAGATTGGATCTTGATGATGTTGTAGAAAAGCTCCCCCTGATTTGATTAGTGTTAAGGAAGCTTCTTCTCCTGATTGAAATAACTCTTTTTCTTCTTCTGCAGTTTTGATCCTGAGCAAATGATATTGATTGGTGTCTCGGGATGAATATGTTCTGCAAAGAAGAGTTAGCAAAAAGAAGATAAATAGTATATGTTGTTCTTTATCAAGAACTATGTATATGTGTTGCTTCTTTTTGCTTCTCTGTTTATTCTTCCTGGTTCTTCCTATTCTCTCTTCTACTCTAGTTGTACTTCTCTGCTCTTCTCTTTTTGTATATATTCTGGAGAAGGCTTCTGGGTTCATTTGAATTCTTGCCCGACAAGGAAGGATATAATATCTCTTTAATTTCTTAGATTCCTCGAGAAGATAAATTGCCATCTTTTGCTTATCTGCAACGGCTATTTTATTTAATGCTTCTGCAAACGGCTATAATATTAATTCATAAAGGCAACAATATATAGCAATATATAAATAGAAATGATTTAAAATATTGCTTTAATCAGATATAAGAATATTAGTCGAACTGAGAATATCAATTTATAAAGCTGGGAGAAATTCTTCGAACTCAGCTTCAAGTTCGTCGTTCTGAACATTTAATTCGCCGTTCTGAGCTTCTGCTGAATATTCGTCGAACGCAAACTCGAGTTCGTCAAATGCAGCTTTTCGTCGACCGCTGAGACGGGATCTGTTCGTCGACCGCTGAACCGCTGAGACGGGATCGTCGGCCGCTGAGATAGCTGGATTTCGTCGAGTGCAGAATCGACATCTTTCGTCGACCGCAGAGCGCCGTTCGTCGAACGCCGATAGTCGTTCGTCGAACGCAGAGAACATGTATAATTTTTATCTTTCTCTTATATTATTTTCTCTGATTCGATCGCATCATATTTATATTATTTTCTTAGTCTTCTGAATTAAAGGAGTTTGATCTAAGTTATATAAGATGTGTTATGATCATAAAGATGGATCCTAACTCAAATCAAAACTAAGGTTCCAACAAAATCAATCCAGTTAAATAGATTTGACTCACCAACGAAGATAATTATGTTGTTAATAATACTCCACCAATTGATGTCAAGAAACTCAGAACAATATATGATCTGAGAAGTCTGAAGTTGTAAATAGATTAACCAGAAGACTGGGATAGAAATTCAGGAATCTAGAAATCTAGGAATTTTGAATGATTTGTGGAAGTTTACGGTACCTGAAATAATAGTGATCAACAAATGATCGCATAGTTATTCAGTGAATTTGGGTACAATTTATAGGCAATCTAATTCTCTTGTAGGTAATATTACACCAATCTAACATTAGTTGTAAGTAACATCACAATAAATCTACTATCAGATGGAAACCTCTAATTATATCAAATAAAGTGGGTCGATCAACCCGATGAGGTGTCACAACTATCGGTGATTATCATCACAATGTATTAGGTTGGGCTACCACTACACATCTGCAAATAATTTTAGCGAGATGTGGTTTTGATGGTTTTACGGCCTGGTGAATAATCAGAGGTGGTATATCCACACATCATATTCAAACATCACATCCACTCTTCATATCCACGCATGTCAATGCTAAAAGCAAAAATAAGGTGATGAAGAAAGTTAAAAAAAAACATGAATAAATGAATCTGTTACATGTAAAACTAAAAAAGTATAAGATGCAGGAAAGTCTGAACAAATGAGAGATATATGAACCACAAATGACATCTCTACACAATGTATTCTTATTCTTGAGGGAAACATTCTTTGTCTGTATCTTTGTCTTTTGTTGGAGGAAGGATCATCATCAGTTTACCGAGTAACGTATTTGTACAACCCTGTATTCGCCGAGTAGGTTCTCGAGACAAGAAGTATTCCGGAACACCATTTCTCGGTATGATCCAGGGCAGGGAGAGAGGAGGGCGAGCGGTGGAGGTAGAGGCTTCCCGCTCGCCCAGCACGTGTAGGAGGCGAGCAAGGAGGGGGCGAGCTTCTCTCGCCCCGCTCCAAAAAAAGGGGGCGAGAGGAGGTGGGGCGAGAGGAGGTGGGGCGAGCCCCCCTCTCGCCCCTGCCCCCAGCAAAAAAGGGGGGCGAGAGGAGGTGGTGCGAGCCCCCCTCTCGCCCCCCGCCCCCAGCAAAAGGGGGGTGAGAGGAGGAGGGGTGAGCC
The DNA here is from genome assembly GCA_033032865.1 of Dactylorhiza incarnata. Lineage (NCBI taxonomy): Eukaryota > Viridiplantae > Streptophyta > Magnoliopsida > Asparagales > Orchidaceae > Dactylorhiza > Dactylorhiza incarnata. The sequence continues at coordinate 2,153,954 of JAWHQI010000336.1, forward strand.
CCCCTCTCGCCCCCGCCCCCAGCAAAAGGGGGGCGAGAGGAGGAGGGACGAACCCCCCTCTCTCCCCCGACCCCAGCAAAAGGGGGGCGAGAGGAGGTGGGGTGAGCCCCCCTCTCGCCCCCGCCCCCAGCAAAAGGGGGGTGAGAGGAGGTGGGGCGAGCCCCCCTCTCGCCCCCGCCCCCAGCAAAAGGGGGGCGAGAGGAGGAGGGGTGAACCCCCCTCTCGCCCCCGCCCCTAGCAAAAGGGGGGTGAGAGGAGGTGGGGCGAGCCCCCCTCTCGCCCCCGCCCCCAGCAAAAGGGGGCGAGAGGAGGTGGGGCGAGCCCCCCTCTCGCCTCCGCCCCCAGCAAAAGGGTGGCGAGAGGAGGAGGGGCAAGCCCCCTCTCGCCCCCTCCCCCCAGCAAAAGGGGGCGAGAGGAGGTGGGGCGAGCCCCCCTCTCGCCCCCGCCCCTAGCTTAGGGGGGCGAGAGGAGGTGGGCCGAGCCATCCCTCTTGCCCCCATTCCCAACAGGGGGCGAGAGAGGAGGTGGGTCGAGCCCTCCCTCTCGCCCCCATCCCCAGCAGGGGGGCGTGATAGGGAGGAGGTCAGCCCCCTCTCGCCCGGCCCCAGGAGGGTGTCCTGGTCTGCGTTTAGCGCTGCAGAACAGTGGGATTTGGCTACTCGCAGGCCAAATCCGGGGGCATTTTGGTAACTTCGCAGACGGTTTTTGGTTATTCGCCGCCCAAATCCAAAATCCTATAAATAGGACCAAGGGGGCTCCATTTTGACGGAGGATCATTCTAGACTAGCTCTCTCCCTCTCTCTCCCTCCCCAAGTCTCTCTAAGGGGTGAGGAGAGCCTCCAGTGGTGTCCAAGCTTAGTAGTGGCTTGGGAGGGGAAGTTCCTAAGGGGCTTCCGGGTATGTGGCGGAACCTCCCCACTAAGCCCTTGGTCCAGTCCATAGTTCCTCAACCTTCAACCTAGAGCTCTCTCTTGGGTGGAGTAAGGGTTGGTCTCCCCTCGGCTTGCTGAGGGGACCGAACTCCACAGAGACCGAGAAATCAGTTTCAACAGTATTCCTGTAATTTTCATGCCTTCAATAATTCATCTACCAGCTTCCAAAGAGCATGACAATCCTCTATATCATGACCAATACCCTAGTGATATTTGCATAAGAGTTCCTTATTGTGATTTTCAACCTTTGATCCTACGGAACGAGGTCTTCTGAAATCTAGCATATTTTGAATAATCGAAAGAACCTTTTCCATGGGAAGATTTAGTTGGGTATATCCTTCTGAATAATTTTCGTATTTGAGTGTTCTAGGATCATAAGATCGGATGGGACAAACTTCCAGGTATGCAGGCCACATATTTTGTTACAGAGGTTGTGTAGGCATATTTTGAAGAGGAGAATAAGATCTGAAATGTTTTTCTTGTGGAAGGCTTTGTGATGAAGATGAATGCTAATGGTATAAATTCCTCCGGCGTTGTTGAGTCATCCAGGTTAGAGAAGAAATAAAGGCAGGGTTCATTGCCTCAGCCTCAATAAAATAATTTGTTATATCGATGAGATGCCCATAAGACATTGGCGGGTTTCAGCTAACATTAAATTTAAAAAGCCCTTCTTGTAGTCCGTATAATAAGGCAACTTGATACATGTTCTGGTCAGCATCAACTATGTCAAGAAAGACTTCTTGGAATCTGTCAACGAAGTGGGCAAGAGTCTCAATATCTCCTTGTGATAAGTAGGTTTTATATGAATTTTTATTATTGATTTTTGTATTTAGTTAATAGGAATTTCTCTTTTTCATGTCAATATTAACTTATAAATAGTTCTTTTCTTCAAATTAAACCTAATTTAGCATTTCTTGTAATTTTGCAGATTTTTAGGACAATTTGGCCAAATTTGCATTACACGCCCTCGGTCACGCCCGTGACCAAGGGCGTGTAATCCTAATGTACATCCAGAGTAGCTGCCGCGCAATTTGGGAACATCCCCCAGGTCACGCCCATGTTCAAATTACACGCCATCGGTCATGCTCGTGACCGAGGGCGTGTCAACTTAAAGATGACTCAGCGTTGTTTTCGTGTCCAAGTGGAGATGTTGTGCATTTGACTTCAGTCATGCCCGTGTCCATGCAAGTCACGGTCGTGACTCTCCTGCATGATCACTGACTTCTGCCGCACAACCAATCATGCCCATGCTGCATTTAATGAAGCCACCCAAGTACACAACCATGACCTCCAAGCCACGGGCGTGTAATGTCCGATTTTTCCGCGCCGTCACGCAAGCCCCACATCGGTGTCCTAGCTGAGCAAAACAGTAATTACACATCCTTGGTCATGGGTGTGATCGAGGGCGTGTAACTAGGAAATTTTTTCTATAAATTCCAGAGGTCCCCTTGAGTCCAGGGTTTAGAATTTTCTAGAGGGGGGGGGGTGCTGCTAGAGCTTTTAGTTGATGTTTTCTTGTTTTTCTCTTTCATGTACTCTTTCTATCTTCATTTCAAGTAAAGTTCTCCTAGATATCTTTCATGCAATAGTTCTTAAGCTTGTAACCTTTCTTTTTATAGCATTGTAATCTTCCTTAAGGCTTAGAATCGCTTTTAGTTTTAATAAAATTTAGCTTAATTTTCTTCACTTCTCTTTCTACCTTAACTTATTTTTTTACTTTCAAGCAATCTTATTTTTTCTCTTTTCTTCCCTTCTACCATGATTAACTAAATCTCATTAGTTCTTGATCGAAATGATCTGGGGATGAGATAATCAAGTTATGATCTTCTAGCTTTCTTTTTCCATTTCTGTAAACACTTGATTTACCCTTGATTTTTAATTAGTGAGGCCATATTTTCGATATATGGTTTCACTTAGGTTTTCATACTTAGCTAGCCGAGAGGCTCAAAGTATGAATCAATCACTCAAGAGTAAAGAGATTTGCATGTACCCCTCGAGAAAGGATGATGTAAATCTTCCGGATTGGATTCAATCCAGTAGGTGGGTTCACTTCGTAAAGCAAGTTTTAGGTAATCGATTATAAAACGAGAGTTTGGTCGATTTTTCCTAAACTTAGTTGGGCATTTCCCTAGAGAGAGGCATGTTCAAGCTTCAGGAACCTCCACGGTCATGTAGTTTATGTAAATTTTTTGAAGTAGAAGTGGAGTGTCCGGGCGGTCTGATATTGGAGACCGCAGAGACCACGCGGGCTCCTGTGTAGCGATCTGGCGGTAGATCGCGTGTCTCTGGTGTTGGCGATCTATTTCTGTTTGTTGGTTTTCCCAAGTGTTCCTGTTCGAGTTGCGACCGGGTGGTCTAGTACTGGAGGTCTCTTCGGCATCTTGTACTTTGGTCTGCTTGAGATCGCTCTTGCGGTCTTCTGTGGTTCTGATCATATGGGAGACCAGACAGGTTGTATGAGCCTGGTTCTGGTGGTCTGTTCATGATCTGGTCAGATGCTCATATGGTTCTTCTCCTATAAGAGACTGGGCGGTCTGGCGGTTTAAAATAAGCGTGATGTTTTCATTGGACAGTTGCTTAAGTGTAATAAGGTCTTATTGAGACCGCGCGGTCAGGTTCTGGTGACCGCGAGTTCCCAATAAGGAATGTGTATGTATCCCTCTCGAGCGGTGACGACATCTGTTCATTTGCCTATAAATAGAGGGATAGGGCTAGCCATTCATAAGCAAGAACTGTAAGAACCTAGTGTGGATTAATTATGCCAGTCTCGTTTTTGAGGTCGCGCGGTCTGGAGATTATTGACAGTTTGTTGTGTTCGCAGGTTAGCCGACCAGCAAGTTCCGTCAGCATTCTTCCTATCTTTCCAGCTTTAAATAAACCAGCTCGACAGTGGTCTTTCTGGGCGAACTGTGTTTGGAGGTTCTTGGTCTGTTTGTAGCGGACTCAGTTGATCAGGCTACCTTAAGCGGTCAGGCGGTCTTAAGTGCGGTCTAGCAGCAGTGAGCATTTCTTCTTCAAGTGTTTGCGGGATACTTCTGTGATCTTGAGACTGTGCGGTTTGGGCGATCAAGAAGTGCGAACAGTTTAGTTTCAGCAGTTGCAATAAAGAGCAGCTCGTGCGGTCTAAGCTTTCAGCAGTCTGGCAGTTCACAGGTCAGCGACCTGTCCTGTTTGCGCGGTCTCAGGGAAGCCAATGATCTTGCTAAGTTCGGGCGGTCTCTGTTTTCTGGTCGCCAGTTTTTGTGTTGTTTGTTCTCATCTATGTTTTCTCTTATAAATCATGTCTCGCCATGTATGCAACGCATTGTAATAAGATAGTATTCAATTGAGATTCTCTTACCTTCATTGTCACTGGTTAACTGTTGTGAATTTGAATTGAAGTCCTCCACTGTTGTCTTCGATCCATACTCCGAAATTTTTAATTGTTTATTTAAAAGGAATTAGAATTATTTTTAGCTACTTTTGATTATTCTCACTCCAAGGTGATTTTTTGGTCTGTATCTTTTAAAATATCATATTCTATAAACGATAAGGTACACTTGCCTTCATCGGATATATGTTTAGAGAATATCATTACATAACGCCCTCTTTCTTTACTTTTCTGAAAACACATCTCCGAATGTTATATATATCAAGTTTTGGCACCGTTGTCGGGGACTTGGGTTGATATTTTAAAAAGAGGATAGCTAATAAATTTATCGTTTTCTTTTTCTTTTTTTCTATTAAGTGCACAGTGTGCTTCTGAGAGTACTCTAGAGGGGGTGAATAGAGATTTAAAAATATTTCTATCCTATTTGTGCAAACACAATAAAACACTAAGTGTTATGCTTCAACAATTCCACACACAGAATAAAACAAAAGTTGTTTAAGTGAAGCAGGAAAAACAATAAAAGGAAAAGGGACAGCGCAAAATATCCAAAGCCAAAAGACACAAAGATTTTATAGAGGTTCCCCAACATGTGGGTGGTCCTCTCTTCTACCACCTGGTAGGAATGCACCACCTATGCCTGAGTCTTTTGATAAGGTGACTCTTAGAACCACTGATCTTTTGATAAGGAGATCATGAACCAACCAGATATTTTGATAAGGAGATCATGAACCAACCAGATCTTTTGATACGGAGATCTTGAACCACTGAATCTTTTGGAAGAGGGATTCTCAAAACTCTTTACAGGGGGTGTAAGGAAAGAAGAGTAAGGAAGAAAAAGAAGGAATCAAAAATCTATTTCGCAGCTTTCTTTAACTGCAGTCTTTGAGGTGCTGTTCGTTGAGTTCTCTTCAGGATCTGTATCAGATTAACCCTAGCTTATGATAGTGATGATTGCTAGGGTTTTTAAGCTCTTGATCCTTCTTCTCTCTGCTCTTATAGTAGTACTACTGCTATATAATATTGATGAGGAAGTAGCAGTTGTTTCTCTGAGCAGAGTATTATCTTCTGTAGATCTTTCTTCAAGAGTTTGTACTGAGGAGAAGAAGAAGAAGGAGCCCAAATTGAAAAACTTTAGCTGATTGTGATGAAAGTTGTAATCTTTCTCTGTCTTCTCCTCCCTTTTATTGTCCCTCTTTAATTTTGAATTGATTGCCTTTTCTGGTAGGTCCTGAAAAGGTATTTTTCCTTGGACAATTTCTCTTTCTTTCCTTCTTTAATTCACGACCCATCCACCAACTGTAAGCTTGCTTCCAAGAAAGCTTTTCTGTCCTTTTTTAATTCTTCTTTCTATTTGAGGCAATAAATGAGCCGTTGGAGAACGGTCTTCAGTATTGTGGGCCATGAGAGAGGGTCCAAAATGACAGCTGAAAAGATTTCCTTTTCAGACTGTATTTGACGTATCGTCGAGTTCTCTTTCTCTCTTATCGACGCACCTTTGAGTTCATGTAAGAGCTGCTTCAAATTCATCCTTGATCTATTTAAACTCTGCTAGACGACGTTGCGTCAATTCTTTATCGACGTAACCATCGAGTTGAAGGCTTGGCTCTGAACTTCATTATCTGTGTTGAAATAAAGTCGACATTGCGTTGACTTTAGATGGCTTCGACTGATACTTCCTTTTGCGCTGAGTTGAAATAGATTCTACGTCGACTTCTCAAGATACTTTGACAGGTCCTTAGCTTCTACGTCGATATCCTTTTGATGTAACATCAACTTGAATTACTTTGACAGAAGGGTTGGACCACTTGGACTTCTAGTCAAAGTAGCGTCGACATTAACTCGATGTTGCGTCGATTTCTATTCAACACATATGTTAACTCTGCCCAAATTGTACTTCTCTTGATATGGTCTTGACACCCTAGGTTGAGTTTGACATCCTAAGACATCTAATGACCATATTACCCTCACAATATAATGGGTAATTCAACCTAAGGGATAAAATCACATTTAGGTAATTTGTTAAGTTAAATCAAAGAGTTTTTCCCAACAATCTCCCCCTATTTATCTTAACAAATTTTACAGATTGAATAAAGTGATTTTACACATTCCTTTTACAAAAATATGTAAGACAACATAGACACGGAGATACCAAAACAGCTGAATAGGCTGGCAAATAAGAAACATCTGATTAATTATCAACAAGTGTTTATCATAGTTTACCTAGAAAAAAAATCTACTTCCTTCCCTTAAGAAAAGTGGATAGGTCCTCATAGACCATCCTGAATTTCCTTTCCACATATCTGAAGTTTGCAGGAGTGGCTTTCTCTGGATTCTTCTGTATCCTTTAATGACCTTTGAACAGTTTCTCCAAATCCACTTCAGTATTAGGATGAACATCCTTGAGTGTGAAGCCAAAACCAAAAACCTTTACTGTCATCAAATTTATGATTTCTAGATTTAAATCACCTGAATCAAGTTCTTTATCAGGATTTGATTCAGCAGCAGTTACTTCTGCTTTCCCAGAGGTTGAAGCTTTTGTGAACATAATCTTCTTTTTCTTCTTCTTCTTCTTCTTCTCTTCAGGTGACTTTTCTCCTTTCTTTCTTTTCAGAGGAAGATGTACTGCATCCTCTAGATTGCACCCAATAGCTCCTCTGTGGAGTTTCCCTACTCCTTCTAACATTTTGGCTTGAGGATTCTTTGTTGTATACTTTGTATGATCAAATAGAGTAGATTTAATTGGAATTACTTTGGCCAACTCTTCCTTTTCAACAACCTCTTTTCCTCTTTTCAGGATATCAATGAACCTATTTTTCTTCTCTTCAAGCTCCTTTTGGGTTGCCTCATATTCATATCTTTCTCTATCACCAATATCCTCTAAAGCTTTGCCAAGCTCTGGATTAGTGTAAGTTTTCATTATGTTCTCTAGAAATTCAATCCTTTCATACTTTTTGTAATAGGATTTATCTTTCCTGTACTCCTTCCTTTGTTCTTTTGAGTACATCTCCCAAATATGCAATCTTCCTCTTCCTCTTCCTCTACCTCTATATGGAGGTCTCCCTCTGAAGACAGTTGTTGGAAGAATTAGTTTAGTTGTTTTACTTAAAGCAGGTGGTGGAGATGAAGGCTGAGCTGGTGGTGAGAACTGATCTGGGGCAGGGTCAAATGAAGCAAGGTCTTGATCAGCCATCTTGACAGGAGAAGGTGTTGTAGTAGAATCTTCAGAGGACACCCTGAATGTAAGGGCATCAGGAATGGTTGTCTCATTGTTGTCATGGTATTCTTCTAGAGACATGAGATAGATGTGATCATCTGAAAATAGAGAGTTCTCCCCTGAGTTGAGGACTCCCCCTGCGTTGATGGCAGGATTCTTGTGGGAGATGACTCCCCCTGAGTGGTTGCATCTAGAAGTTGTAGTTTAGATTATATAGCTGGTTCTCCTTGAGAGATGGAGGAAAGATGGATTATTGTTGTGTACACAGAATCTTGAGGAGGTAGCTGCCTGCTGGTATAATTCTCCCCCTGCTTTATATCATTGAAGAATGATATAAAGCCATCGGCATGCACGACTGCCGATCTTACTTCCCCATCAAAAGCCTTGATTTCAGATGTAAGATCTTGCAACCTTCTGTGTTGGCGACGTAGTTCGTGATAACAATCTGTGGAGAAGTCAAGATAGAGTGAGCAGAACTTTGATAACTCTGTCTCGAGGGCAAGATTGACTGCCTCAATAATATCTTGCTAATGCAACGGAGATGCCATTGAAATTCTGCAGGAACCTGTACTGAAATAAAGAAAAGAGATGAAGAAAAAGAAATGGAAGAGAGCAGGAGGGAGAAGATTCATTTAGCACAATAGAATTAAACGCATAAGTTGCTTTGAGTAAATGAATCGTCGCAACTTAGGGTTTTATTCAAAGCAACGTCGAAAAGAGCAGAATTTAGTGTGCCAAAACATGTCAATGTGCACGATCTGTCAGATCGACAGAGCGTCGAGTTGAAGTCGACGTGGCTTCGAAATATAATCATCAATGATGATGTCAATGTAAGCATCGACAAATATTTGACGTTACGTCGTGTGCTATTCGAATGATCCATCCCAGAGAGCTCTCAAAGCTGACGTTGAGTGGAAGTCGACTGTATGTCGATTTGAATTCGACGCAGCTCTGATTAAGCAGTTATGATTTTCTTTAAGATCCTTGTTGTTTTTCCCAGCAATAATTTTCTATAAAAAATAGGTATTTATACATAATAAAGGGGACCTACAAAGCTCCATCAAGCATACCCAATGCATTGATGAAGAACTTGTGCTTACTTTTATCAAGAGGCTTAGTGAAGATGTCAGCCCTTTGAGTGTCAGTAGATATGTATCGAAGGTTGATCTTACCCTTCTCTACATTGACTCTGAGAAAGTGGTGTCTTATCTCTATGTGATTAGTTCTGTTGTGGAGAACATGATTGGAAGCAATTGAAATAGCACTACAGCTATCACAATAAATTTTGGAATTGGCAAGGGAAAAGTTGTAGTCCAACAACTGATTTTGCATCCACAAAATTTGTGAGCAGCAACTTCCTAAAGCTATATACTCAGCTTTAGTTGTAGAAGTGGAGACTGTGGTTTGCTTCTTGCTAAACCATGAGATCAGTCTAGCACCCAGAAACTGACATGTTCCTGAAGTGCTTTTTCTATCCATCCTGCATCCAACATAGTTTGCATCTGAATATCCAACCAATTCAAATCCAGATTCAGCTAGATACCATAAGCCAAGCTCAGGAGTACCCTTCAGATATTTGAGAATTCTTTTGACAGAACTCATGTGGGATTCCTTTGGGTCAACCTAAAATCTTGCACAAATACAGGTAGAAAATATTATATCAGGTCTGCTAGCTGCTAGGTAGAGAAGAGAGCCAATGGCTTCTCTATAAGTCTTCTAATCAAAGGACTTACCCTATTTATCTCTATCTAATACAACATTAGTAGCCATGGGGGTTTTCATAACAGAGGCATTCTCCATCCCAAACCTCTTAATGAGTTCTCTGGTATATTTGGATTGGGATATAAAAATGCCATCTGGATTTTGTCTGACTTGGAGACCAAAAAAATAGGATAATTCCCCCATGCTACTCATTTCAAATCTTGACTGCATTAGGTAAGCAAACCTATTGCATAAAGATTGATCTGTGGATCCAAATATAATATCATCTATATATATGTGTACAAGTAGTAGCTGATTCTTATGTGCTCTTATGAAGAGGGTTTTATCCACCTTTCCTCTTTCAAAGTTGTATTCCAGGAGAAAAGTGGATAAGGTCTCATACCAAGCTCTTGGAGCTTACTTGAGACCATATGGTGCTTTATCTAGTCTATATACAGTAGAGGGAAAAGTTGGATTGATAATGTTGGAACACGGTCTTCCACATTTCCTAGGTTTGAGAATAACAAATCCTATGTGTGTATTTAATCTTGTGTGATCTAAGTGTGCAGGATAATAGGTCAAAATGACTCAAGGTTTACATATGGTGGTTGCCCCCGAAATTGAGCCATCAACTCCAAACTGATCACTAGCGCAGGCGATAGTGGATAGCGCCGGCGCTAGCTCGATTCTGCCGCGCAAAAAGTCTCCTAATATGAGATAGCGCCGGCGGTAGTGGCTAGCGCAGGCGCTAGCGCTAGTCTATAAAAAGGACCCAAGTCCTCTCGTTTCAGACACACATCAGAGAGATATATTGAGTGCCAGAATTCCAGAGGCTATCTTGGCCGAAAGTTGATGTGCTAGCGAAGCTCTGCAAAACTTCTGAAGGAGAATCTCGTCACGCCGGATCAGATCGAAGTCCGCTTCTACAACGCTTATTCAACGGCGGATCTTCGTCTCCAACTTCAGAAGTCCATCTTGAGGGAGTTCTTATTTCTTTATTGTTATTTCATATTCCTCTTTGTAAACGATTAGTGAAATCGCCTTGTGTTGGCGACTAGGTCTGGGTAGGACTTAGGGGGAAAATCGCCTCGTGTTGGCGACTAGATCTAGGCTAGGTCTAGGGGGGCTCGAGGCCATATCCGGGGAGGGATTGGCTAGAGCGGCTTGAGGCCGAATCCGGGGAGGATAAGGCTAGGGCCACCGGTTCGTGGGGAAGCGAGTCGGGATTGAAAACCAAAAGGTTTCTTTTCTATTTAGCTTTGATTTCTAGCTTTCATAAGAGATCAAGTTTTGTAATCATATTTCTCAAGTTAATAAAATCATGTCTCTATTTTTCTTTATTTGATTAGTCTTGATCTTCTTTATTATCATATTCAAAGCTTTTTCTAAAATAATCAAAATAGTTTTAAAATCTTTAAAACCCTTATTCACCCCCCCCCCCCCCTCTAAGGGAGCCTACCGATCCAACAAGTGGTATCAGAGCAAGGTTATTCCAATCGGCTTAACAACCGGGAATAATGGCGTCTCATGATCTCGCTTCTTTTAGTGGGGGAAATTTTTGTGAAGAAGAAAAATCACCTAAACCACCTTTATTCGAAGGGAAAAATTATAAACGGTGGAAATTATTAATGGAAAAATTTATTAAAAGCTTAGATATCAATGCGTGGGATTTAGCAATAGTTAGACCAGCAGACGAATCAAATAAACAAGAGCGTCACCTAAATGCAAAAGCTATGCATTATATTTTTTGTGCTTTTTCTCAAGATATTTTCAAATTAATATATTATTTTTCTAGTGCATACAAAGTATGGCATTTTCTTGAAGAAACTTATGATTCTCCTCCTGCAGGTATGGAACAATCACAAGAACCGGAGAATATGCAAGCGTGCACTAGTCTTCAAGAAAGCTTCTTTCATGACGAATCAATGGAGCACACATTGAATGAAAAAGAAGAAGAAGTACTGTCTTCAGAAGAGGAGTTGCAAAAAGATGTAATATGTTCAAATCGTGCCTCTCCCGATAGCAATGTAAAGAAATCTAATCCCATCTTTTGTACTTTTATCTCTTCATTACAATTGCTACAAAATACTAAGCACAAAATAAAGAAATTAAAAAGGACTAATAAACTCTTGCGCTTAGAAAATAAAAATTTAAAAGCAAAATTTAATTCTAATGAAAACATAACACCTTGCAAAGATCTTAATAATTTAAATGAAAAATACAAGGAACTTGAAAAGGATCTTATTTTTATAAAAGAACAAAATGAAAAATGATGTTTAGAAAATTCTTCTTTGAAAAATGATTGTGCTAAGTGTAAAGACTATAAAATTGAAATTAAAGAGATGGACGAAACATTTGATGAATATAGGGATGAATACGAAAAACATATTGAATCAATTGCTACCACTCTTAAAAATAGCACAATCGCTTATAATAAAGCTAGACATAATTTAAAAACTAAGAATGATGAATTAGAAATTAATATTAACTTGCTTAAGGAAATCATAAAGAAAAATTCTCAAGAACAAGCAAACTCTAAGAGCAAGTCAAATTTGATTTCACAAAATATGAGGATTGAAAATAAAGTTTCAAAATACAATCATTATTATCATGTACAACATCAAACTTCTCCAAACATAACACTTCACAAATTTCCTATGAAAAATGTTTTCTATAATTATAATCCTAAAGATAAAAATTATCACAATGGAAATTTGACTCATAAGAATAATATTAAACCACAGTTTGAATGGAGACCCAAAGTTAAAGATGAAACACAAACTCAAATCAAAAGGGCCCATTCAATCTTATCTCCCCAAAAGAAAACACGATGTATTTGGGTACCCAAAGGAACCGTCACTCCCGGTCCTCTTTGGATACCTAAATCTCTTATTCATTAGGTATCATCAACTGCATGAAGTAGAATCCTTTCAAAATGAAATATACAAAGTTCTACTTCATGATATGCTTTCATTGTTCTTATTTTTTTCTTTTTGTTTTTGTTTTGAACTATCATGTCATGGTCATTCTATACAATTTTTGAAAATATGATCTTATCTCTTAAAAGCTCAATAATGTTTATAAAATCAAATTGATCAAAATTCTAAATCATATTTTATTTTGATGACCTATCTTTTATTCGTATATTCATTGCTTCTAAATATCTTATATTATCCATATGAATCAAACTCTAAATTTGCTATAAGATATTTCAAATTAAATCCGGTTATTAGGCTATTAAGATTCTTAGCCTTCACCAACAAGTGGTTTAGCGAAATAACTTGATCTAAAAGAAAATTCAAGATTTAAATAAAAGCAAAACTTTCTTTTTGTTTATTTTTTTTTCTTAAAACCATCATGATATGATCGCTTTATATATCTTGTAATATGACTTTCATAATTTAAACCATAATTCATAAATGAATCAAATTGAATAAAATTGAATAAAAGTCATATCATTTTTTTAGGTGATCTACTTATTTTATTTTCTTCTAAATCCATTACCTTTTAAAATGTCTTGAATTATAAATTGAAAATTGAAATTATTATCAAGACTAATGATATTACTTTAATGGATTTAAATGGTTTATTAAAGGGAGTGGGCTAAAACTTAAAATGCAAAATGCATTGATCTTTGTTTTGTTGATTATGATAGCCCTTATAATAAAGAAAAATATTGTTTACAAAATGCATGATTAATCCTATGTTTAACATTGCATCTAAACTCATCATCCTAGCATCTCGTTTTGGTTTATGCTTATATATCTATGCCAGGTACAACATTTATGATGTTATTCATATTTTATGACACCTATGTGATTTGAAATCATAATAGAATACTAAAATTCCATCAATCACATAGTTTATGGATTAATCATTAAGACATATATTATTTGGCTTATTCAAACATGCTATCTTGTGTTTACATTCTCTATCTATTTTCAGTTTACATTATTTTGGTAAACACAAGCCTTTGAAAAATCATAATAAAGATATAAGAAAATATGTCTCATGCGATTATTAGGTAGTCTAGTCATATAAGAAAAGCGCTAACGTTTCATGCAATTTGCACTATCTAAACATCTCCTAAAATTCTGATATTTCAGCATGAAACTCCTAATGGGACACCTAATCAAGATCAAGAATCAAAATTTCCAATATCCTCAAAAATCACTTACTGTCTCCCGCGCTAGCGCTACCGCAGGCGCTAGCGTCCATGTCCGATTTTCTGAAATTTTAAAATTCTGAAAATTGCTTAAAAATATATTAATCTATATGTACTACTCATTTTTGCTATTCTGCCTATAATAGATTTTTGAAAAATCAAATAGAAAAATAAAAAAATCAAATTAGAAAAAAAAAAATTTATATGTTTTGCCTTAGTGTTTTTGTCATTTGTTTAAATTCTATTTCTAAAAGCAAAAATCAAATACAAAAATATAAAAACAAAATTATCAATATTTGAACTAAACTTTTCTATTTACATATATCTTGCGAAAGAGTGATTTGGGCTATCATCCCATCATATCACCTAGTACCGGGCGAACCTCTCACAGGGTAGTCCTCGGGAAGTCCAAGATCAAATTATAAGAGTCCGAATTTTAATTTAAAAAAAAATTCAAAAATATATCAAAAATACTGTATGAAATCAAGCATGATTTAATCTATTATTTTGAACTTCTAAAATGTTACAATCTACTCTTTCAAATTACATAGAACATTGTCTTTATCATGCTTTGATAAATCTATTACTATGTGCATCAATTATATTGAAAATGTTGTGTAGGACTAAGCTTAGCATGCCTCTAAGTATGAGAAATGTTTTATGGTTGATAATGATATTTATTCACTCACCTTTTTTTGGCATTGTCTACATATGCAGTTTAATTTAAGAATGCTTGTGTATGTTTATGTATTAGTACAATGAATTAAAATTGCACAAGTATATTACCTACACTCCTTTATTTGCACTTTTACAAATTAAGAAAAGTGGTTATCTTTCTTATAAATTATATTGGTTTGCAAAACAAGTGTATTCGGAGAACTTTGCACAAAACAAAAAATCATGAAATAATTTAACAAAGTTATCTCCACCAAGCACTACTTGAACCTCCTGATAAGTCTTAATAAGCATTGTGAGGTTGAGCACCTTGGAAAGAATAGTAAAGTATCTTGTGCAAACCATTACTTTCTTTCAAAATAAAAACCACTTATTCTTAAGTACACCGGATCACAATAAAAAAAATAAGAATAAAATTATGTGATCCCCCAAGCACTACTTTGCACCCTGATAAGTCTTAATGAGCATTGTGTGTGCAAAGCACCTTGGTAGTTGTACATTTTTTTGTGCATTGAAGTGAGTGGAAGTAAAATTATTTGTGTTTTATTGTGCTTTTACTTTACATATTACTTGTATTTTTGATTAAAACATGTGTTTACTCTACTCAAAAATACACTTATGTGCACATCATTATCTTCCATAACACTTCTTCTCATGAGTATTGGATCCTAATGCAAACTCTATACTACTCTTTACTTATGAAATGCACTGGATAACCTAGCATGCTTTCTACAATGTTTGGTATGACTTGAAATTGTGAATTGAAATAACATTGTAGTAATCTCTTTGTGATAGTATTATTTCATGCTTGGTTATTTTTGTCAACCATAAAAGATTTTCATTGAAACATGATTTACATAAACATCTTCTTTTTGAAATTAACTCATATATCTTTTTATGGATTATCCTTGATTAAAATAAGATGTTTCATGTATTTCTACAAGTCTTCCTCATCATCACCATATAATTTTTACCTTGTGCTTTAATGCTTATATCAAGTCTAAAATCTCAATTTTTCTTAAAAACAAGTAGTAGACTTGCTTGGTAAAATTTATATTAGTTATTCTAACACACATATCACTTTTATGCTAAAAACTCTGATTTATTTCTATGTACACTTTCATGCTAAACACTCCTACAACAAGTAAAATATCGCCTATAAAAACATCTTTTTTTCAAATCAATATTTTCTTCTCTAATTGCTATAAGGATGTTGTTTCTTTATTCAAAAATGCTTCAACTCTTATCTTTATAAAGTTTATTTTGAAACTCAAAATCATCTCCTTCTTGAACTTAAACTCTTATTTAGTATTATGATGTTTCTTTTTCGAAATCTTCCGCAATGCTCAAACTCTAATTCATTCACGAATTTCAATATTGCTAAGAGTATTTTAATTTTCAAATAAAAATCCATATGCTATGAAATTTCCCGTTAAGATTTAAATGTTAAATGTTTCCACTAATTATTATCCTGACTTCATTTCTCACCATAGCGGGGGCGTAGGGTTGTAGACATTAGATAACCTTATCTCTAGTCATGTCTTGTCCTTAACCGGGGAGGGTTCCAGTGGGGCCTTGCGAGGCACTGGGGGGAAAGAGTGATAGGTTAAGTTGGGTCTAGTGTTTGCATATGGGACTAACACCCCACCCTACGGCGTGTTTGCAGCTCCTCATGCCCATCCGTCACTTAGTATGGGGCTAGGGTGTAGACATATTGTCTGGGTAGATTGGTTATTTGGAAATCCTTATTTTTAGGCTTAAAACTCTTATTTTAAGGGGAAATCATTATTTTTTGCTAAACTCTGATTTATAAAAGGGGGATAACTACAAACAAAAGGGATAAAATAAGTCATAACTCTGATCCTTTTCAATGAAAAACAATTCTAAAACTCCTTATCATTTACTTTAAAAGCTCGATCATGCCTTATCTTCTATTTACAAATTCTTTGGTGCTTTGTTTCCCTACCCGCTTTTGCTAATAACAAAGGGGGAGAACTAACATGATAAAATGCAAAAGGGGGAGAACTAACATGATAACATATCTAACATGCTTAATTCAGTAAAGAACATATTAGGAGAGCATTCACTTAGGGGGAGCATGTATTTAGGGGGAGCAATACTAAAATGCTATAATCATTATTTATCCTAAGTCATCATTTTCACACACACACAAATATGTTTCTTCATGCTTATTTAGATTAATGCTCTGATTTATCATTAATGGATTTGTTATTATCAAAAGGGGGAGTTTGTTGGAACACGGTCTTCCGCATCTCCTAGGTTTGAGAATAACAAATTCTATGTGTGTATTTAATCTTGTGTGATCTAAGTGTGCAGGATAACAGGTCAAAATGACTCAAGGTTTACATATGGTGGTTGCCCCCAAAATTTAGCCATCAACTCCAAACTGATCACTAGCGCAGGCGATAGTGGATAGCGCCGGCGCTAGCTCGATGCATAGAAGGCATGGTGGAATTGTTGCCTCAGATTGAAGATTCTGCCGCGCAAAAAGTCTCCTAATATGAGATAGCGCCGGCGGTAGTGGCTAGCGCAGGCGCTAGCGCTAGTCTATAAAAAGGACCCAAGTCCTCTCGTTTCAGACACACATTAGAGAGATATATTGAGTGCCAGAATTCCAGAGGCTATCTTGGCCGAAAGTTGATGTGCTAGCGAAGCTCTGCAAAACTTCTGAAGGAGAATCTCGTCACGCCGGATCAGATCAAAGTCCGCTTCTACAACGCTTATTCAACAGCGGATCTTCGTCTCCAACTTCAGAAGTCCATCTTGAGGGAGTTCTTATTTCTTTATTGTTATTTCATATTCCTCTTTGTAAACGATTAGTGAAATCGCCTCGTGTTGGCGACTAGGTCTGGGTAGGACTTAGGGGGAAAATCGCCTCGTGTTGGCGACTAGATCTAGGCTAGGTCTAGGGGGCTTGAGGCCACATCCGGGGAGGGATTGGCTAGAGCATCTTGAGGCCGAATCCGGGGAGGATAAGGCTAGGGCCACCGGTTCGTGGGGAAGCGAGTCGGGATAGAAAACCAAAAGGTTTCTTTTCTATTTAGCTTTGATTTCTAGCTTTCATAAGAGATCGAGTTTTGTAATCATATTTCTCAAGTTAATAAAATCATGTCTCTATTTTACTTTATTTGATTAGTCTTGATCTTCTTTATTATCATATTCAAAGCTTTTTCTAAAATAATCAAAATAGTTTTAAAATCTTTAAAGCCCTTATTCACCCCCCCCCCCCCCCCCCCTCTAAGGGCGCCTAGCGATCCAACAGATAAAACCTGGTGGCTGCTCCACATACACCTCTTCTTGTAGGTTTCTATTGAGAAATGCACTCTTGACATCCATCTGGTATACTTTGATCTTCATGTGGGCAGCATATTCCAGGAACATTCTGATTGCCTCTAGTCTTGCTACTGGAGCAAATGTCTTGTTAAAGTCAATGCCTTCCTCTTGCCTATACCCTTGGGCCACAAGTCTAGCCTTAATTCTGATTATGACTCTTGTTGAGTCCATTTTGTTTTTGAACACCCACTTGGTGCCAATAACTGGGTAATTCTTTGGTCTTTCAACCAATGTCCAGACCTTGTTCCTTTCAAACTGTGTCAGTTCCTCTTGCATAGCAGATATCCAGTGAGGGTCACTGTCTGCTTCTTCAAACTTCTTGGGTTCATATTGTGATAGGAAACATTGCAGCATTGTCTCACTTGTGAGTTGTTTCCTTTTCTTGACTGCTGTTGTCAAGTCTCCTATTACTTGAGTTGGAGGATGATCTTCTTGAGTCATCCTGGATCTTGTTGAGTAATCTAGGATATTCTCTTCTTCCTGAGCTATCACATGCTCAGTGACAGTGGGAGCCTCATCCTCATCTACTGGAATGATGTTTGTGGCTGGTAACCCAGGTGCTGCAGTTTCCTCTTCATCTACTACAGAATCTTCACCTGAGTCAGTGTCAAACTCCTATTGTCCTTTTTCCTGACACACAGATGGATGGTCCACTAAGCTTATCCTTTCAACTTATTCTGCTAGCTGGTCTTCTTCCTGTAGAATAGTACTGGTGGAGGTATCCTTCCCCTTGTAAACCATGTTAGTTTCATCACAGACCACATGCACAGACTCCTCAATTTTGAGAGAGCATTTATTGAAGCACATATAGGCCTTGTTTGATGAGGAATATCCTAAGAATATCCCATCATCAGCCTTCTTATCAAATTTGGAAAGATGGATTTTCCCATTGTTGAGGATAAAGCATGTACACCCAAAAATTCTAAAATAAGTGACTATATGTGTCTTTCCCTTCAATAACTCATAGGGAGTCTTCAACTTAGTCTTGTGGATGATACTTCTATTCAGAACATAATTTGCAGTATTCACTGCTTCAGCCCAGAAGGACCTTGGCAAGTTAGATTCAGCTAATAATGTCCTTCCTGATTCAATTAGGGTTCTATTTTTCCTTTCAGCCACCCCATTTTGTTGGGGGGGGGGGGGGGGGAGGTCAAAGAGCTGAAAAGTTTTGCCTAATACCTTCATCCTCACAGAATCTACACATTAACTGATTCTCAAACTCAGTGCCATGATCACTTCTGATCACAGCTACCTGTGTATTGAGTTCAGATTGAATCTGTCTAATGAATCTTGAGAGGATCTTGAAGGTGTCTGACTTAGCTTTTAGAAAGAACACCCATCTGAACCTAGAAAAATCATCAACAATGACTAAGGTGTACGACTTTCCTGCCAAGCTTTGAGTGGAGATAGGACCAAATAGGTCCATGTGCAACAGGAATAGGATTCTAGGGAAGTCATTCTTACCAATTGGTTTGAATGAAGCTTTGATCTGCTTTCCTAGGTGGCAGGTTCTGAAAATGCAATTGAATATCAATTGAAGGTGATTAATATAATCAGCCTTGCTTTGATACCAATTGAAAGGGAGTTTAGTTCTTAATATCTTTTTAGGTTGTTTCAAAATAATGATATATATATGTGTAGTGCTGAGTGAGTAATAAAAACAAACACTAAGAAGGCACAGCAAAAAGAAATAGAACATAAAACAAGCAAACCAGAAGACACAAGAAATATAGTAGTTCTCCAATCAACCTGGGTACATCTACTCTTCTACCCACTGGTAGGAATCCACTACAGGTTTTTGATCAGGTGCCATGCCACCAAGTGAGCTTTTGATCAGGTGCTCTAACCAAATCACAGGTTTTTGCTAAGGTGCCCTGTCACCGGGAGTTAACTTTTGAAGGGAGTTATAACCCTTTGTACAGGAAGGAAGGAATAAACAAAACAAAAAGTTAAAGTGTTCTTCTCTTTTCTAAGAAGAGTACTCTTGATGATCTTGATGGGTTGTTAAGAGTGGATCTTGATGATGATGTTGAAGAGCTCCCCTTGATTTGTTTAGAGTTGTTGTTCATGTGGTGAAGCTTCTTCTCTAGAATGTAGTATTCCTTTCTTCTTCTGCAATTAAGATCCTGAGCAAATGATCTTGATAGGTGTCTCAGGATGAAGAAGATCTGCAGAGAAGAGTTAGCAAAGCAAACAAGATAGAATAATATGTTGTTCTCATTTTATGCTTGTGTGTCCTTGTTGCTTCTTCTTTTCTTTCTCTTTTCTCTATCTTTATATAATCTGAAGAGCTTCTCTCTTTATTTTGAATTCCTCTTTTTGGGAAAGGGAAAGAGATAAAGTCTCATTAATTATCTTGACTCCTCGAGAAGATAAACTGCTGTCTTTAAGCTTTTCTGCAACAGCTATTTTATTTAATGCTTCTGCAAATGGCTATATATAAATGTGAAGCAGTAATAATTCAAATAGAAACTATACAAAATATTGTTTAATCAGATATAATAATATTAGTCGAACTGAGAAAGGAGAATTATAATTGCTGATAATAAATTCGTCGAGCTTAGCTTCAAGTTCGTCGATCTGAACATTTGATTCGTCGTTCTGAGCTTCTGCTGAATATTCGTCGAACACAGACTTGAGTTCGTCGAATACAGCTTTTCGTCGACCGATGAGATGGGGTCTGTTCGTTGAATGCTGAACCGCTGAGATGGGATCATCGACCGCTGAGATAGATGGATTTCGTCGAGCGCAGAATGGACATCTTTCGTCGACCGCAGAGCGCCGTTCGTCGAACACCGATAGTTGTTCGTCGAACGCAGAGAGCATATATAATTTTCTTATATTATTTTCTCCGATTCGATCGCATCATATTTATATTACTTTCTTATATTATTTTCTTAGTCTTCTGACTTAAAGGAGTTTGATCTAAGTTATACAAGATGTGTTATGATCATAAGGATGGATCCTAACTCAAATCAAAACTAAGATTCCAACAATCTCCCCCTATTTGAGTTGGGATCCTAAGCCAAATTAAGTCTAGGTTCTAACAATCTCCCCCTATTTGGGCTAGGATACAGATTTATAGGCTCCCCCTACAATAAACAGGGATAAAAACTAGTGGTCTGATAATCTTCCCTTATTTGGTTTTAGGATGCTAAATTTCATCTTCTTTCAATTCTTCTTCTTTTAATTCCATTTCCTTTAACTTTTACAGCTTTTGATGGATTCTGATTTCTTAGATTTTGATTCCATTAAAATCTTGAATTGCTACAGCTGTTAATGGATTTAAATTCAGAAAAACATTGCCTGATATCTTCCTTCTTGCAGAATCTCCTTATCTGAAGAGACTCACACTCAGTGCTATGATTATTTCAAATCAATGCAACTTGAGTAGAATGCTAAAACATGATTTTTGGAGAAAAGTCTGTAAGAACATGAAGTTATCTGACTTTGCTTTTAATTAGGTAAATCTTAGAATTTTTTGTTTGATTAGGAATAGAGTTTAATGGTGAAAAACTGGTCAAGCCTTATAATTTGATATATTGGCCTTTTTATCTCATTAAAACATAAATTTGAAAAATTAAACTGATTTCTAGATTTTGTTTTAACATAAAGAAATTCAGTAATTTCTATAGAGTTTTTTATTTCTTTTTCCTTAAAAGTTTGTTCAAATTTATTTTTTAAGGAAATATTTTGTTCTACTGATATTTTTAAATCTTATTTAAGTTTGTTAAATTCAGAAGTTAAAATATTTATTTCTATTAACTCTTTTATAATTTCCTTTTTAGATTTTATCATATTTGTATATGATAATTTGAAAACAGATTTAAATTGATCAGAGGTAAAAATAAAATTTGAAGTTACCTCAGTTACCTCATTTTCATCAGGTTCAGATTCAAATTCTGCATCTGAGTAGTGGTTTGAGCCATATATGGCCAACAAGCAGAATCTTCTGGCCTTTTGTTCTTCCTCTTCTTCTTCTTCACTTAGACTTGAAAATGGTTCTGCATCATAAATACAATTAGTGGAAGAAGTGATTAAAAACTCTTCTTGTGCCATTAGATTTTAGAAAAACTTTAAGAACTAAGTGATGTTTGTGATTCAGGTGTTAGCCTGTATAAAAATCAACTACCCTCTGATACTAATTGAAAGTGCAATTGAATATCAGTTAAAGGTGAATAATATAATCAGCCTTGCTTTGATACCAATTGAAAGGGAGTTTAGTTCTTAATATCTTTTTAGGTTGTTTCAAAATAATGATATATATATGTGTAGTGCTGAGTGAGTAATAAAAACAAACACTAAGAAGGCACAACAACATAGCACAGCAAAAAGAAATAGAACATAAAACAAGCAATCCAGAAGACACAAGAAATATAGTAGTTCCCCAATCAACCTGGGTACATCTACTCTTCTACCCACTGGTAGGAATCCACTACAGGTTTTTGATCAGGTTCCCTGCCACCAAGTGAGCTTTTGATCAGGTGCTCTAACCAAATCATAGGTTTTTGCTAAGGTGCCCTGTCACCGGGAGTTAACTTTTGAAGGGAGTTATAACCCTTTGTACAGGAAGGAAGGAATAAACAAAACAAAAAGTTAAAGTGTTCTTCTCTTTTCTGAGAAGACTCTTGATGATCCTGATGGGTTTTTAAGAGTGGATCTTAATGATGATGTTGAAGAGCTCCCCCTGATTTGTTTAGAGTTGATGTTCAGGTGGTGAAGCTTCTTCTCTATAATGTAGTATTCCTTTCTTCTTCTTCTGCAGTTAAGATCCTGAGCAAATGATCTTGATAGGTGTCTTAGGATGAAGAAGATTTGCAGAGAAGAGTTAGCAAAACAAACAAGATAGAATAATATGTTGTTCTCTGTTTATGCTTGTGTGTCCTCGTTGCATCTTCTTTTCTTTCTCTTTTCTCTGTCTTTATATAATCTGAAGAGCTTCTCTCTTTATTTTAAAATCCTCTTTTTGGGAAAGGGAAAGAGATAAAGTCTCTTTAATTATCTTGACTCCTTGAGAAGATAAACTGCTGTCTTTAAGCTTTTCTGCAATGGCTATTTTATCTAATGCTTCTGCAAACGGCTATATATAAATGTGAAGCAGTAATAATTCAAATAGAAACTATACAAAATATTGTTTAATCAGATATAATAATATTAGTCGAACTGAGAAAGGAGAATTATAATTGCTGATAATAAATTCATCGAGCTCAGCTTCAATTTCGTCGATCTGAACATTTGATTCGTCGTTCTGAGCTTCTGCTGAATATTTGTTGAATGGGGACTTGAGTTCATCGAATGCAGCTTTTCGTCGACCGCTGAGACGGGGTCTGTTCGTCGACCGCTGAACCACTGAGAAGGGATCGTCGACCGCTGAGATAGCTGGATTTCGTCGAGCGCAGAATGGACATCTTTCGTCGACCGCAGAGCGCCGTTCGTCGAACGCCGATAGTCGTTCGTCGAATGCAGAGAGCATATATAATTTTCTTATATTATTTTCTCCGATTCGATCGCATCATATTTATATTACTTTCTTATATTATTTTCTTAGTCTTCTGACTTAAAGGAGTTTGATCTAAGTTATACAAGATGTGTTATGAGCATAAGGATGGATCCTAACTCAAATCAAAACTAAGGTTCCAACAGGTTCTACAGAGGTGGTCTTTATTGAATTTACCAGTTGCTAAACCCCTAACTAGGTTGAGTTTGGAGAGTTTAGCAATGGTCTTAAAATTAAGGTGACTAAGTCTCCTATGCCACAGCTCACTATTTTCTAATTGGGAGTTAAACAAGCAGATCTCAGACTTTGTGTACTCAAAGTCTACAATATATACCTTACCTTTTCTGAGACCAGTCAACACTGTTTGATCATTCTTAGAGCTAACTATATAACACAAAGACTTAGTGAATACAACTGTGTATTCACCATCACATAGCTGGCTAATGCTAATCAAATTATGTTGAAGTCCTTCAACCAAAGCTACTTTAGAAAAGGAGATTTCTCCAATCCTGAGCAAGCTATATCCTTTGGTTTGACCAGAGTGGGAGTTCCCAAAAATAACCTGGGCCCTTCCTTGGCCTTGAAATTTTCCAAAAAATCTTTTGCTCCAGTCATATGCATGGAGCAACCACTGTCCAGATACCACTGTCAGTTTGTGGTTGAACAGTCTTCCCTCTGCACATTGAATTTAAACATTAGTAAAGACCCTCTCATGTTGGGGTCTCTTTCTTCTATCATCATATGGAGATATGAAAGAATGAGATTGTCTTCCATTGTTCTCCCTTAAGTGAAGAAGTGTTGCATTGTTATGCCAGCAATATTTTGCAATATGTCCTAGTTTGGAGCAGCATAAACATCTAGGAATATAGGTAAAAGGAGGTTTTGATGTTTGGAAATTTTGTGTAGAAAATATGCGTCGAGAAGAAATCGACGCATTTTTAGAGTTGCGTCGAGTGGAATTTGATGTACATGCATAGTCCCGTCGATAATCATTCAAAGCATGGTATTGGTTGCATTGAGTGTAATTCGACGCACTCATTTAGTTGCTTAGAAATGATGTCGACACATATGCTGGATTCTGTCGAGATGCATTCGACGCATTCTTAAAATTGCGTCGAGTTTTATTCGACGTATGATTCTTATCATTAAGAGTTTGTGAATTTGTGAATTTGTATTATGAATCTGTATTTACAATTTTCTTAAGCAAGTTGATTTTTTATTTTAATTCATCACTTTTTATCATTAGATCATGTCTAGCTTTATTATAGGCATTTGTGCTATTTTTAAGAGTGGAAACGACAGAGTCAATATGAGCATGATAATTATTTTTATACTCCTCAAATGTTTCATCCATCTCTTCTATTTCAATTTTATAACTTTTTCATGTAGCACACTCATTTTTCAAAGATAAATTTTCTAAGGATTGTTTACTTAAGATTCCCGGTTGATCACTAATGTCTACCCTATTAAATATGGTGAGTTTATTAGGGTTATTATTCTTATGATCTTCACATGATTCTGAAATATTATTAAGGTCTAGACCTAAATGGTGCTACAGGTTTATCACAAGCATGTTTGCTAGTGAATGGTGGTGATTCCTGATCAAGATGATCAAATCTCTTGGAGAGATTTTATGAGATATCTTTTATGTTTTGACTCCTTCCATTTAGGGAGTTCTTCAAAGGCTTTTTCCTTTGAGAGTTCTTTCTTTAGGTCTGATTTTTCATTGCCTAAGGAATGTATTTCTTTTTCTTTCTTAACCAGTTCACATTTCAGATCACAGTTAACTGAGAATAGAGGATCTTTCCTAAGGACTTCTAGTTCTGATTTGATTATTTCAAGTTCCTTTTGATTGTTAATGTAATCTTGGCAAAATTCCTTGAAGCATTCTGTAAAATCTTTTGAAGAAAAGTCAAAGTCTTCAAAGATGCTTACATCAGTTTCATCAGTGGAATTTTCCAGAGCCATTAAGCAGGCTTCTTCTGGTCCACCATCTTCATCATCATCATCTGTTGAGGAGGAGCTTGATTCAAAGTCTGAGTCACTCCAGGTCTCAGCTATGAAACTTTTCCCTCCTTTCTTATCATTTCTCATGAAGGATTTCTTCTTATGCTCCTTCCTCTGCTTGTTTTTCTTGTTCTTTTCTTCCTCAGGACATTCAGTAGAAATATGTCCTGGCTTTTTGCAGGAAAAACAAATAATCTCCGATTTAGGAGTTTTATCATACCTTGACTTGCTTGAGCTCCTCTCTCTTCTTCTGGAATCTTCTGTCCTTGCCCACTTTTTGAATCTCTTAGCCAAGAGATTAAACATTTCTTCTTCAGTGGCGGAGGACTCTGATTCTGCAGTCTTTAATGCAAGAGTCCTCTCTTTAGGAGTTGGTGTTCTTTCTCGGGCTTCTGACTCAGCCCTGATTTTCAGTAGAAGCTCATAGGACTTGAGCTTTCCCAGGAGAGCATCAGTTGATATCTCTCTGAGGCATCTAGAATATTCAATAGCCCAAATTCTAGAGTCATATGTGTTAGTGAACCACATGAGGAGCTTGTCATTAATTTCTGTCAGAGAAATTTCCTTGTCAAGCCCTATCAGCTCATTTATGATGAGGCTGAATCTGTCATACATTTCTGTTATGCTTTCATCAGCCTTTTTCTTGAAATTCTCAAATTGAGATATGAGAAGTGCCTTTTTGTTTTTTCTATCATCAGAGCTTCCTTCAACTAGTCTGGAGAGAGATTCCCAGATCTCTTTTCGCAGAGTTGCAATCAGCAACTTTTTGGAATATGTCATCAGAAATGGTTGAGACCAGTATGTTCATGGCCTTGGCATCACATTCCTTGACCTTCTTCTCATCATCAGTCCATTCTGCTCTGGGGACTGAAGTTTATATGACCTTTCCACTAGTGTCTTTCCTTATTGAGACCGAGGGACCTGTGAGGATGACATTGAAAATTTCCTCATCAATAGAATTCATATAAAGTTTTATTCTGGCCTTCCAGAGTGTAAACTTATTCAGATTACACACTGGAGGTCTTGTAGAAACATAATCCTTAGAACTCATTTTCTTTATAAAATATATTTGTAATAAAGAAATAAGAGTAGGAGGTCTTTTTGATCAAAGGTGTTAACCTTTTAATGATCAACCTAGCTTTGATATCAATTGAAAGTGCACAGTGTGCCTCTGAGAGTACTCTAGAGGGGGGGGGGGGGGTGAATAGAGATTTAAAAATATTTCTATCCTATTTGTGCAAACATAATAAAACACTAGGTGTTATGCTTCAATAATTCCACACACAGAATAAAACAAAAGCTGTTTAAGTAAACCAGGAAAAACAGTAAAAGAAAAAGGGACAGCACAGAAAATCCAAAGCCAGAAGACACAAAGATTTTATAGAGGTTCCCCAAAATATGGGTAGTTCTCTCTTCTACCACCTTGTAGGAATGCACCACCTATGCATGAGTCTTTTGATAAGGAGACTCTTTGAACCATTGATCTTTTTATAAGGAGATCATGAACCAACCAGATCTTTTGATAAGGAGATCTTGAACCAACCAGATATTTTGATAAGGAGATCTTAAACTACTAAATCCTTTGGAAGAGGGATTCTCAAATCTCTTTACAATGGGTGTAAGGAAAGAAGAGTAAGGAAGAAAAAGAAGGAATCGGAAATCTGTTTCTCAGATTTCTATAACAGTAGTCTTTGAGGTGTGTTCTTTGGGTGCTCTTCAGGATCTGTATCAAATTAACCCTATCTTATGATAGTGATGATTGCTATGGTTTTTAAGCTCTTGATCCTTCTTCTCTCTGCTCTTATAGTAGTACTGCTGCTATATAATATTGATGTGGAAGCAGTAGTTGTTTCTCTGAGCAGAGTATTATCTTTTGTAGATCTTTCTTCAAGAGTTTGTACTGAGGAGAAGAAGAAGAAGGAGCCCAAATTGAAAAACTTTAGCCAATTGTGATGAATGTTGTAATATTTCTCTTTCTTCTCCTACCTTTTATTGTCCCTCTTTAATTTTGAATTAGTTTCCTTTTCTGGTAGGTCCTGAAAAGGTATTTTTCCCTGGACAATTTCTCTTTCTTTCCTTCTTTAATTCACGACCCGTCCACCAACTGTAAGCTTGTTTCCCAGAAAGATTTGATGTCCTCTTTTAATTCTTCTTTCTATTTGAGGCAATAAATGAGCCGTTGGAGAACGGTCTTCAGTATTGTGGGCCATGAGAGAGGGTCCAAAATGGCAGCTGAAAAGATTTCCTTTTCAGACTGTATTCGACGTAGCGTCGAGTTCTCTTTCTCTCTTATCGACGCACCTTCGAGTTCATTTAAGAGCTTCTTCGAATTCATCCTTGCTCTGTTTGAACTCTGCTAGTCGACGTTGCGTCGACTTTAGATGGCTTCGACAGATACTTCCTTCTGCGCTGAGTTGAAATAGAAGCTACTTCGACTTCTCAAGATACTTCAACCGGTCCTTGGATTCTACGTCGATATACTTTTGACGTAACGTCGACTTGAATTACTTCGATAGAAGGGTTGGACCACTTGGTCTTCTAGTCAGAGTAGTGTCGGAATTAACTCGATGTTGCGTCGATTTCTATTCGACGCATATGTTAACTCTGCCCAAATTGTGCTTCTCTTGATATGGTCTTGACACCCTAGGTTGAGTGTGACATCCTAAGACATCTAATGACCAATTTACACTCACTATACAATGGGTAATTCAACCTAAGATATAAAATCACTTTTAGATAATTTGTTAAGTTAAATCAAAGGGTTTTTCCCAACATTCTAGTTTCCCAAAAAATCTTAAAGCTGAAAATTTTAAATCTTGGAAAGGGACGTTTGGGTTATCATCCCATCACACCTCCGAGTACCAGTGAGAACCCCTCACGGGGTATACCTCGGGAAGTCCAAAACTAATTTAATTCACCTGAAAAGAAAATTATAATAATAATTACATTTTTCTCTTTCTTTCATTTTACTTTACTATTCTGTCTCCTCTCTATTTCTTTTTCTTTCTTCTCTCCCCTTTTCTTTTTCTAGTGTATAACCCGAGGTAGCTCTTTGAATATTCCTTTTTGATCTTGAGATCGAGCAAACCCTTTTGGGATGCCGCCGTTATCGTGATCAGGATACACACTCATTATTCGAAGAGTCGATCGGGGACACTACCACAGAAAATATGGAGCCTAATGCCGCCAATCCTAATGAGTCCCCCAAAGGACCATGTCCTATTATGCACGGCCGAATCTGGAATGGACACAGTTAAGTATTGTTCTCCCCGTAGTGGTGAACAATAACTTTGAGATCAAGTCCAGCATCATTCAAATGGTGCAACAATCAGTGACCTTTGATGGTCTGCCGGACGAAGATCCAAACTGTCACATTTCAAATTTTCTCAAAATTTGCGACACCTTCAAAATTAATGGCATCACCGATGACGTCATTCGATTATGTCTTTTTCCCTTTTCTTTGCGGTCTAAGGCCAAATAGTGGATGGGCTCCCTTCATAAGGATTCCATCACTACATGGGACGATATGCAAGAAATATTTCTTACTAAGTATTTTTCGCCTACAAAAACCGCCAAAATGCGAACAGATATTGCGTCATTTATGCAAATCGACTCGTAGACTCTCTATGATACATGGGAGTGATTCAAGGAGCTTTTGCGTAGATGCCCTCACCACGCACTTCCTACTTGGCAACAAGTTCAAATATTTAATAATAGCTTAAATCTCCAAACTAGGCAAATGATTGATGTGGCCGCCGATGGTACATTAAATAAAAAGACCCCGGAGGCTGCTCATGAGCATTTTGAGGAAATGGCCATGAATACGAATTAATGGAATTTGCCCCGAGCACGGCCTAACAAGCCGGCCGGAATTTTTGAAATAGACGCTACTTCTAATTTGGGTTTACAAGTTGAGCGCTTAACAAAGCAAGTGGCGGAGATGTCTGCTTCTTCCGCCACTTCTCCTTGGGCTAATAATGTTTTAATTGAATAGCAAGTTAACTACATGGGAAATCCTCCTCGGCCTTCCTATAACCTGAACTCTGATCCGTACAATAATACCTACAATGCGGGTTATAGGAATCATTCGAATTTCTCATGGAGCGACCAAGGAAATGCTCAACGTCCTCTAAATATTAATCAACCTCTTAGTCAACCTCTAAACTTAACTCCCCCTCTAAATTTTAGTCCACCCGGTTTTCCACCGCAACAGCAAAAGCCCTCTCTGCTTGAAGAGGTCTTTGCAAAATATGTTGCTACAAATGAATCGAACATCCGAAACCTCACCGGATCGATCAAAAATTTAGAGAACCGAGTGGGGCAGCTAGCAAAAATGTTCTCCGAGCGTCAGCAAGGAGATCTACTGGGAAATACGGAACCGAATCCAAGGGAGAGTGTGAACATGATTACCCTTTGCAATGGAAAGGAGGTGGTTTCAAAACAGGACGATCCCAAGGTACTTACCTCTCCTCCTCGTATTATATCTTCAAATTTTCCTGCTACATTAGCCTTGCACGCTTCTAGTTCAAATATTCCATATCCGTCTAAGCTTAGGAGCGAGTGTGTCGAGAAAATTTACAAAAAGTTTTTAGAAATTTTAAAACAAATTCATATTAATGTACCCTTCTGCAAGGCTATCTCTCAAATGCCGAAGTATGCAAAATATCTCAAAGAGTTGCTCTCCAATAAAAAGAAACTTGAAGATATCTCACATATTTCCTTAAACTCAGAATATGAAAGTATCTAGTTGCTACCTAAATCACCTAGAGGGGGTGAATAGGTGAATTCTATAGCTTTATGCGGAATTAAAAACTTTAGAAACAAAGCACGTAGAAAATGAGCACACACCACAAACACAAGGA
The DNA here is from genome assembly GCA_033032865.1 of Dactylorhiza incarnata. Lineage (NCBI taxonomy): Eukaryota > Viridiplantae > Streptophyta > Magnoliopsida > Asparagales > Orchidaceae > Dactylorhiza > Dactylorhiza incarnata. The sequence goes on from JAWHQI010000336.1 coordinate 2,183,731, forward strand.
TTTATAGTGGTTCCCTGGAATGGGTACGTCCACTTTCCCACCTCACCTATCTAGCAATCCCGGCTAGACTAAGCTACTTCACTAATCTCATATTTAAACAAATCTTATAACTCGAAGTTAGCAACTCCAACAAACTCGGAGAACAACCTCTCCTACAAAAACTCGAAGAATAACCTATCCTACAAAAACTCAGAGAATAACCTCTCCTACACTCGAACCTCTAAGCTAGGATCTACAAAAGCTCGGAAGTAAAACTTTCTACAAAAAATTGTAAAGTGTGTTTTTACACAACTATAGATTGAGATCAATCTTCTGAAATCTCAGAGAGATTTATCTTGTTCAGATCTGAAAAATAGATCTTCTTTTTCCTTGACTGAAATAAAAGCTTTGATCTTAAAAGTGAAAGAAGAAATCTTATCTTAAGAAATTTGGATCTGAAATCTTAGGAGACAACAAGATCTGAAAGGAACTTGAGAGAATCTGAAATTTGAGATCTTGCTGAGTCTTTACTTTGAGAAAAATCGTGCAAGAGCTTTGTCGGCAACATGAATGTTCTTTGCGAAAACAAGTATAGTCGACAGACGATTTGCAATTTCTAAAATAATAAGCACAATTAGGGTTGAACGAAATAACCCTTAAGTATTTATAGCAAACCTTCTTTAACGGCTAAAATCGAAAACTAAGGAGAGATCTCCACGTGTACTGTACATGCTGAAGACCTAAATGGAAGCCATTTGCGAATTCAAAAATGAAAGCGATGTCTTCATTCGTCGAGTAAACTCGTGAAGTCTTTGACTACTCGACGAATTCACTTAACTACTCAATGAAAACTTCTTGATAAATCGACGAAAAGAACTTAGTTGAAATTTGAGATGGGAAGAAACTTTAACTTAGACCACCCAAGAACATCTCGAGAGCACTCGACAAATTCGTTGAGTGTTCACGAGAAATCAGCAGACCACTCGACGAATTCGTCGAGTGTTCTCGAGTAAACACTTGATTACTCAACGCAAATACTTAAAACATTTTTCTTAGTAACCTTTTGAGTGATCTCGACGAACTGATCAAGTCCTCACAAAATGTCTCGACGAATAAGTCGAGACTTCTCGAGAGTACTCGACGAAAATGACTTAGAAAGATTTTCTTCCAATCCAGAACACAGCAACAACTTCTTCTTGACTTGTCCTTAGTGTTTGAATATGAAGTACACCCAATAGAGAGATTTCACATGAGCCAACACCTTGGTCTACACAATGAGGAATTACATTTCATAGGCCTGTGTTTTATGACTCATTGAAACCTGACATTGGTTTGTCCTTAGCAATTAATATCCTGCAAACACATAACTAAAATACCATATCAAATACAATATCAATTCATCTTAGTTCAAGGGTGACTTCTTCAATTCAAGGCTATTGTGGCTACAATACCCAACAGAATGCTCTGCGGTTATACTTAACAAATTGCCCCAAAAAGCAAATGACTCGGTATGGTTCTCCATCCCATGCCTATTTGGTAATTCGTGAGTAAAACGCGCCTTATCTGATCTTGGTGCAAGTATAAACCTCATGTCATTTTTGTTGTTTAAAAAGTTAGGTTTAGTAAATCCTAGCCCCACCCGAATGAGTATCCACCTCGCCGATCGTTCATTAAAATATCCAGTAGGTATAGTGGAGGATGTGCTCAATAAGGTTGACAAGTTCATCTTCCCGGTGGACTTTGTCATTCTCGATATCGAAGAGGATGCCGAAGTACCCCTCATACTCAGTCGCCCCTTCCTTGCCACCTCCCGCGCAATTATCAACGTAAGTAATGGAAAGCTCCTCCTACGGGTTGGAGTTGATGAGGTTACTTTTAGTATAAATCCCTCAATGCGAAATACTCTAGAGAATGATGATTCATGTTTCTACTTACAAGAGTGTTTTGAAAACAAATTTTTTTCACTTCCCGAGTTAGTCTCCTCATCGAGTAACGATTCTGAGCTCGCCGAGCTCTTTTGTATAGAAGAAGTTTCTCGCTCCACACCACCCGAGCCACTACATTTAGAAAATTTAAAAATCAAAACTTCTTATGAAGAGCCATCCATTTTAGAATTAAAGCAATTCCCCTCTCATCTTAAATATTTATTCTTAGAAAAAATTCCAAGCTACCCGTTATCGTATCATCCAAACTGAGCAATTAAAAAATTTCTGAATTGACTCTAGTCTTGAGCAATCACCGCCATGCAATTGTATGCAAATATCTGATATCAAAGGGATCAACCCTTCCTTCTGCACTAATATAATTTTCCTCGAAGATAATTCCCACAACACGGTCTAGCCTCTACAACGGCTAAACCCGAATATGAAAGAAGTCGTTAAGGCTGAAGTTTTTAAACTCTTAGATGCGGCGGTAATCATCTACCCGATTTTTGGTAGTACATGGGTTAGCCCAATACAAGTCATTTCGAAGAAAGACGGCGTAATGCTAGTTGCGAACAAAAATAATGAATTGATCCCAACCCGTACTATTACGGTTTGGCGGATGTGCATAGATTATCGAAACTAAATGATGCCGCCAGTAAGGAACACTTATCATTGCTTTTTATCGATCAAATCTTAGAAGGACTTTCAGGTCACTCCTATTATTATTTCCTCGATGGTTTGTCGTGATACTTCCAAATCCCTATATCGCCCGACGACCAATAGAAAAAACATTCACTTGTCCCTTTGGCACCTTCGCTTATCGAAGGATGTCATTTGGCCTTTGTAATGCGCCGACTACATTCCAAAGATGTATGTTGGTGATCATCGACAAGTTAGTAGATGAGGTGATGGAAGTTTTCATTGACGACTTCTCTGTTTTTGGAAATTCTTTTCAAAGTTGTCTAAAAAATCTCGAGTGTGTGCTTATGCGTTGTGGGGAAACAAACCTAGCTCTCAATTGGGAGAAATGTCACTTTATGGTCAAAGAAGGATTAGTCCTTGGCCATAAAATATCGGGCAAAGGGATCGAGGTCGATCAGGCCAAGATCGAGGTTATCGAAAAACTCCCCCCTCCAACGAATGTAAAAGCAATTAGAAGTTTCCTAGGCCACGCATGGTTTTATCGGTGATTTATTCAAAAAAATTCCAAAATCACAAAGTCGTTAACCCACCTTCTCGAAACAGAGACTTCTTTTATTTTCAATGATGAATGTCTTTTAGCTTTCAAACTTATAAAAGAAAAACTTATAAATTCTCTGATTCTAGTCTCACCGAATTGGTCGCTACCCTTCAAAGTTATGTGCGACACGAGTGATATTGCGGTAGGCGCCGTATTACACTACAACAAACTGCACATTTAGTAAGGACTAAATTGTAACGAAAAAAGAAATTTGTTACTAATAACTACATCTGGTAACGAAATTTTGCTATCGTTACAAAAGATTAGTTTTTTGTAACAAATATTTTATATTTTGTTAAAATAACTAAATGTTTGTTACAATAAGTGCAGGTATTTGTAACAAAACTAGTTTTACGTTACAAATAGTAAATATCCTCACAATAAGTAGCAATTGTAACAACACCTACAAAGTATTTGTAACAACTAGAATTTCCTTACAATTAGTATTTTGTGTAACCAAAGTTTTGTTACAATAAATATAACACGTGGTTCAATAATTAAGCTAACATTAATTACTTTTTAAATAAGATTATTTTTAAGTCCAGACACATACATGTGGTACTATTACGGTATGGGTATTTTCCCACTGCTACTCCTCTAACCCTAAAGCTCAACATTTCCAATGCTCTGTGCCTCCTTCAGTAACTCGCTTCAGAACTCCTTGCTACGTGGAATCAAGCTCTTGCTCTTGATCTTGCAAATCCTTAATAAATAGAATATTAATATTAATTTAATTAATTATAATAGTAATTAATATTAACTTTAATTCAGTTATACATATAACCATTAATATATACGAACACCCCCGCACGGGCTTCACCCGTGCTCGCTGACTCTTAGTGGGTTGCGCTCTCATTCGAGCAGACTCCGCCCGTACTCGCTGACTCTTAGCGGGCTGCTCCAACATTCGAGTTGGCTGCGCCTGCATTCGAGTTGGCTGCGCCCGTGCTTGCTGACTAATAGCGGGCTACGCTCTCATTTGAGTGCGCTGCGCCCTCATTCGAGCTGGCTGCGCCCGCTTTGAGCTGGTTGCGCCCTCATTCGAGCTGGCTGCGCCCGCATTCGAGGGCATACTTTTATTCAAAACATATACATATGAGTATTTAAAATGACGATAAATAATTATTAATCAATATTGTTATTTTTATTTTGTAAAAAAATGTATATTTTACCTAAAAAATCAATTTCTTTCATCACCCTCTCCCTCTCTCCTCTCTCTACCTCTCTCCTCCTCTCTCTTTCTTTCTCTCTCTTCAATGGATGAGTGAGATCAAATGCTTGTCACATATTGGATGGCTAAGACTAATTTTACCACTCCATACTTACTTTTAAGTTTTAAGTAGTAAAGATTATAAAATTTAATTATAATTTTAATTATATATAAACCGATAAAAAATTATATATATAATATTTTTATAAAAAATTTATATAAAGTTTTTATATAAAACGTTATATATTACTTTATAAAAACCTTCATATAATTTTTTTTTTTACTTTAAGAACATTCTTATTGTTGCGGTACGCCCGAGGCTCGGCCTCCTCAACCGTCCAAGCCCGCTGAGCGGTCGAGCGTGCAAACAATCAAAGGTTCTTAGATTTGCCCGCAATCGGAGTGAAAAACCATGCGGCCTCCCCTCGTGCGGGGGTGGCGAATCACATGAGTGCGGTGATTTATGCGCGTAACTTCCCACTATGCGAGTGGGGGGAGTGGAAAAACCCCTATCTACAGCCGTCTTTCTCTATAAATTGGGGCCAATCACATCACTTATAAAAGTTTCTCTCTCTCCATCTTTCTTTCTCTCACATGAATGAAATATATTGAGGGAAATTTCTCTCCATAAAATGTTGCAAAAAACAAATTCAAAATTAAAAACTTATTAAACTTAAAAATGAATTCAAATATCACATTAATTAAATAATATAATTTTAGAATAAAAATAAAGATCGCGCACGGGCTCTGCGAGCACGCAAAGGCACTCCTGCGCGCGCACGTGACCACCGTCGAGCACACGCGCATGCACGACGCGGGCTCGGGAAAGCATTTTTTATCCCTGTCGGGAGTGCATTTTTCGCCCGGGCACGTGTTTTTCAATCGGGCGCGTCTTTTTTGACCGAGCACCCGTTTTTTCCCCAATCGCACGTTTTGCACTAACATGCATTTTCGACTAGGAGCATTGTCTCTTAAGCGCACATTTTCGCCTGAGAGCGCATTTTAATCCAGGTGCAAGTGTTTGCCCGAGCCCGTATTTTTCTTACGGACGTGTGAGATATGAATAATAAATATCATAACATTAAAAATATCACTAATTGTTTCACCAAATCCAGTTGCACGTACAGTTTCATCATCTTCTCTTTCTTTATCGACTTTGTCACGTCATCATGTTATCTCATTACATCGCTATTTTTCATCGATAAAAATTGTGTTCTGATCTTGTCATTTCCTCCTCTTCTTATATCTCATTACACGCAATCACCCAAACACATACATGCACATTCACAAACACACAAACATACAGACACACACACACAAACACGTGAACACACATACACAGACACATACACAGACACAAACACAGACACATACACAGACACAAACACAGACACATACACAGACACATACACAGACACAAACACAGACACATTGACACATTGACACACAGACACAGACACACAAACACAGACACACACCCATAGACACACGGACACAAACACAGACACACAAACACAGACACACACACATAGACACACAAACACAGACGGATAGACTCACAGACACACAGACACATACATAGACACAGACACACACACGGACATAGACATAGATATATACAAACAGGCACATACATACATAGACACACACGGACATTCAGACTATCATACCGATATACACAGACACAGACACATACACGTACACATATACACAGATGCACAGACAGACATACAAACACACACAGACATAGACACAGACACAGACAAACAGACATACATACATACAAACACACACAGACAAACACAGACAGACACAGACACATACTGACACAAAGACATGTTAACACATAGAGAAAGACAAGCACACACACAGAGAAAGACAAGCGTGCACACACACACACACACACACACACAGAAAGACAAGCACGCGCACACATACACAGAAAGACAAGCGCGCGCGCGCACACACACACACAGAAAGACAAGCGTGCGCGCACACACACACAAAAAGACAAGCGCGCGCGCACACACACACACACAAAGACGTTTTATGGAGATGATGAGTCATCAACATCCAGAGAAAGACAAGCGCGCACACACACAGAAAGACAAGCGTGCGCGTGCGCGCACACACACACAAAGACGTTTTATGGAGATGAGGAGTCATCAACATCTCCAACTATCTCGAACAACAACAATCTAATTTATTTGCATGAAGCCAACATCTCAAATTAATATTCAAAGCTTGCACATAGCCGATGAGATCGACATCACTCAGTCTAAGACTATAACTATTGATGAACCACCACAGTAGACATTTATAGAACAGAGAGGCTGTCAAGTTGCTCAGAAACTGGGAAGAACTAGAATGCCAAGGTCAAAGCATAATAATCAGCAAATAGATCATATCAGTCATTGAGTTGGCTCATATGTTCATGTTTGACCTGATAAGAGGAAATATGTAGATATAAATGAGAAACATCGAATTGAGTCTAGCTATATATATATATATATATACTAGCATCTTCGAACGGGCTACGCCCGTTCTCGATGCGTCGCTGCGGGCTTCGCCCGTAACCAAGCGGGCTTCGCCCGTAACCAAGCGGGCTTCGCCCGTAACCAAGCGGGCTTCGCCCGTTACCAAGCGGGCTTCGCCCGCTTGGCAATCAAGCGGGCTTCGCCCGCAACCAAACGGGCTTCGCCCACCCCCGGCGGGCTTCGCCTTTCCCCCTCTTCGCACATTCTTGATGCTCTCGGGCGGTCTTCGACCGCATCCAGGCAGGCTTCTCTCTCCTCCGCACGGGCTTCGCCCGTGCGATGCATCGCCGCAGGCTGCGCCCGCAACATATGCATATGAGTACTCAAAATGACTGTAAAAAAATATAAATCATGTTTATAATTTTTATTTTATAAAAAATGTACATTTTAAGGTAAAAAAGTTAATTTATCTCTCTCCCTATCCCTCTCTCTCTATCCCTCACTTTCTTCCTCCATTTACGCCAATTTCTCTCCACTCTCTCTTCTCTCTCTTCCCCCTCTCTCCTACTCTTTCCAACAATGATAGATAATGATTTTTGAGGAGATCAAACAGTTGAGATTAAAAGGTTGGCGTGCTTCAAGATATCTATATTGCTTTATATATATATATATATATAGACATTGAGTCAGTATATTATATATGACAGATTGAGCACCCCCAAAAAATAGAGCACGTGATTAAGCGACGGCTAATAAATAGAGTAACAATTTTTTTAATAGAAATATATTAAAGACAAAGTATGATTTTATTTATTTTAACATTTAATCTGAAATCTAAAATTAATATATGGATTTATGGAGGGAAATTTCCCGCCTTAATATTTGGGAGAAGAAAAAAAACAAAAATTATAAAATACCTGCTGGGATGCGAATTTCACCATTCTTCATTCGGCAGCCCTTCCCCTTCCCTTCCATCTCCTCCCAAGTCCAGGCGCACACGACACGGTAGTACAGGGATCGATGTCTTTGAATGTCACAACCCGCATTTTCTCCGAATTTAAGAATATCAGAGTACGAGAAAATACACGTCATGATGCCACGTCATACAGGAGACAACTGTAGATGCTCAGGCGGGAACCTATTAATTAACTAAACAAGCATGATTATATGATAAGTCATCATCGAAATCATTTATTAGGGGTTTTGAGATAAGAACTGTGTCTCTCAGTTCGTGGATCAACTAGTCCACCGAGAAAGTATATATAATTGCAGCGGAAAGTACTTGATTTAGTTTACTGAAAGTCCTATATGTATGCAAACGACGGGGCATGAAGTAAATGATATGCACATAACTAGGCGTACTGTAAGAGTAGAAAATACCTTCAGACGGCTTTAAAGTTAAGGGTTTTAGTTAGAAAGAATGCAATGAGGATGAAGAAAAACCATTTTATAACTATAGTGCACCTAGCATAAATCATTCCCAGAGAGTAAGATACACAAGATTTATAAGTAGTGGCATAAACTGACAAGTAAACTATAAGGTATAAAAAGGGGCACAATGGGCGTCAACAACATGACACTAACCCATTGGCACCAACTAGTATGTCTGAGCACAAGAAGCAACTAAAAACAACTACCTCGCAACAGCGGGGTGAGCAGCTACAAACTCTGAACTCCAGGCAACACCACTAGCCGCTACGGCTCTGAACCTGAGGCATTCAATAAAACAAAGAACGCCTCAGCAAGGAATTACAAGTGGCAGAAGATTAGCAGAAAAACAATCAAGTCATAAGGGGTACCAACCCAAGCCAAATTTACAGGAAGAGAAGCTCTAAACAATGAACCAACCAGCATTAAGTGCACTAAATACCAAAAGAGGAACAAACACATTCATTTATTTAGTTTCATTGAATAAAGAGACTGATCAGCTCAAATTAAACGGGAGCGGTTAACTAACTCCGCTACCCAAAGCCCAAAACCAGGTGGGGGGTGCTACTAGACCCAACCATCCAAACACGACTACCGTGCAAGGCTATAACATTTTCCCCCGCTGTCCCCCAAACACCACTATGGTGTAAGGCTAAAGACAGTAGTTCTTATTACTTAAATTTTTAATTAAACACGGGACGCTACCCGAAAGGATAATCACTGGAAGGCCCTAAGAATTAGGGTCAAGGCAAGGTACACCGATCACAACGATTTAAGGGTAAACTCGAATGTTATCAGACCACAACCAGTAAAAGAATACAAGCAAGAGGGTTCAAAGATCAGGAGCACCGAAGGGACACTGGCAATCATCCTGGTGCACTAGAGAGGACACACGATTTAAAACATGGAAATCGCAACGAAATCACATGCGCACCTGGCGGGGTTCCAAGGGGCCGCGCCCCTGGTGGGGTCTTAGGGGCAGAGCCCCTAACGGGGTCCAAGGGGCAGCGCCCCTGGCGGTGGTCTCGAGAGAAGTGCAATTTCTCGAGAGAAGTGCAATTTCTCGAGAGAAGAGAAATCTCTCGAGACATGAAAGGGCCAGAGACAGCTATGTCTCGAGACATCCCTTATGTCTCGAGACATCCAAAGCTGCAGAGACAGGTATGTCTCGAGACATCAGCTATGTCTCGAGACATCCCCAAGACAGAGACAGGTATGTCTCGAGACATCAGCTATGTCTCGAGACATCCCCAAAGACAGAGTCAGGTATGTCTCGAGACATCAGCTATGTCTCGAGACATCCCCAAAGACAGAGACAGGTATGTCTCGAGACATCAGCTATGTCTCGAGACATCCCCAAGGACAGAGACAGTTATGTCTCGAGACATCAGCTATGTCTCGAGACATCCAAATCTGTCTCTCGAGCCACCGCAAGAACAGGGGAAAAAAAACTTGATATTAGGGTAAGGTTGAGGAGGAGAAAAATCAAGGGAAGGTTCTAGATCATAAGTTACTACACCAAACACACAAACTCTTGCTAAACAGCATGACAAGAGCTCAAAACGAGCAAACCAACCGTCAAAAGAATCAAGAGAGAAAGAGGAAGAAACCACTTGCCTTAAACCTTGCAAACTCGAAGATCTCCGCTCCGAAAGCTAAGGATCCGGCCAAGAACTCACCCGAGCACAAAACCTGAAACCTTTCGGATCAAAGGAAGGAGTTAGGTCACTACCGAATCTCTCAAAACTCCACGAAACGAGAAAATCTTACCGCTAGAACGAAGATCTCGCCGAGAGCTTTCCAAATCTTCAAACCAAACTCGATTCCGACCACTACAGCCCTAGGAGTCGCCGGTTGAAGGCTCCACGAAGCTCCGCTCTCGCCCTAACCTCCGGCGGCTGATTTTGATCGAGGAAGGAGATGAATAGGGAAGGGAAGGATTTTAGGCTTATATATAAACCTAATTTATTATTTAAATAATTAATTAATCCTCCAATCTACTTAAAACTGCGAGGGCGATCAAAACACCTCGGATTTCTACGAAATTCGCACATTAACTAAAACACGGCGCTACGAATCCAACGGCGGAGTCGGAATTCAATTCCGACGAGCCAAACTCCGGATAAAGCCTTCCGAAGCTAAAATCTTGATATCCACTCAAAATCTTCACTTTAACTCGAAACGACGCGAAATCTCGCACGCTTGACCTAAATCACAAGCCTTAACCAAGCTAAAGCTCGAAACACTACCAGACGAGCTGACATAACGCCCTTAAGCCAAAATTACGTCACAGCGGGCACGTAAAAATAATTAACGAAAAAATTAGGGGCGTTACATTGAAGCTATGACACGCCGGTGAGGGTTGCGGATTTCTCTACCAAGAATGGGGAGCTTGGTGATGTACTTGCCATAGGGGCACCTGGAGCATTTTTTTTGTCAGCGGCGAAGACGATGTGGTCCCGCTCTTTGATTTGCCTCCGCACGTGATTTGTCGGTTCGTCGATGTCCATATACGCGTGCGTAGTTTTCTACTTCTCCCTAGTTTCCGATGTTAGGGTTTAATTGGTGGTTTCCGGTGGCTGAAGGAGTCGGTGTTTGGTTGGTTGTTTTCAGGCGGTGGCGGCATGATGCCCAACATTCACAATCTTCTTCTTCCCAAGAAGGCTGGTAGTTTATCCAAGTCCGTTGTGGTAGAGGATGCGTGCTGAACCAAATTTCTATCATTCCGCTCCACTTTTTTTACAAGTTCTAGTTGGTTTCTGTACATCCAGGAAGAAGGTAACACTTTTAGCTTTGCCTTGTCCGTTGGCTAATATTTGGTTTATGACAAAGCTAGTGATTTTATTATGAAAAATTTTCCCCGGTGCAAATTCCGATCAATCTGATTTCGGCCATAATTTCAACCTTGATGTTCTGCCATTGCCGCAGTGGTTATTTAAGTTACATTTATGAGATCAAATTCTGCTTGAGTTTTGAATCTTATCATATGAGTTTTATCACATGCGCTCCTTTATTTGCCTAAATATGCTATCTGACTTTTTAATGGCCTGAAAGCTTTGTTGATCACAAGTTCTGCAAGACTCTCACAGCCTCCAACACAAGCACACATGGAGGCTTCTCGGTTCCATGCCTAGCCGTTGAGGACTGCTTTCCTCCACTGGTAAATCATGACGCTTCAGTCATTGCTGACATGCTTACATGAGATTGTGCCATAACACTCACATGTTAAAATGATGACTTTTTAGGATTACAAGTAGCAGAGGACTTCTCATTAGCTTGATGCAAATGATTTGCATGTGTGTATGAAATTGTATGTATATGTATAAATGTGCTTGTCTGTAAGTGCATGTGTGTATGTGTGTGTGTGTGTGTGTTTTCATGTGTTTGGGTATGTATATATGTTCATGTGTGGATGATGTTGTGTGTGTATGTGTGTTTAAGCAGGTGTTAGTGTGTGTGTTTTCATGTGTTTGTATGTGTTCATGTGTGGATGAAATTGTATCTATATGTGCTTGTTTATATGCTCCTCTCATATGGCATTCTTGATCAGGTTGCTTTTTTTTAATCAAATTTTGCTTCAGATCATGCAATTTCTCTCTCCAAAAAAGAGGTATTTCTTCAACGGAAATAACATCAAAATGTTTTGATTTAGTGGGGGTGGGATGCATTCATGTATGCTGTGTAACATCCCCATTCTCACCAGAACCCTAGTGTGTGTTAAGGTAGGACATGTGGTGACTCATGTGAGTTAGGGCAAGAAGATGACCCTAGGTCTCATGTGCCACTATAAGATGGCGGTTTTGGGCGGTAAGACTCCCCTCGGGTCAGTTTGGGTGGACTCGGGGTATGTTCGAAAAAGGGGTCTTACATGCTGAATGAGTAAATATGTAGTTAGTTTAATGTATTTTGAGTTTTGAGTTATGAATGAGTACTATTTGATTCAAATATTGATGATACCTTCAGGAAATAAGACCTGTAGCTTCTGCTAAAAAATAGCCCACGACTACATTGATGAATGGCTCTGTAGCTTTGAAAAAGAAAGATGACTCTAGTGATGAACAGTTGGATAGCAGCTCTAATGAAGAAAAGGTCAATCTATTAATATCTTATAAGTATTTTTTTTCAAAATTGTCTCCAAGTATTTAAGTAATGTTGATCTTCTATTGTTACTTCCTCTCAAATGTCAATTGATTAGTGCAGGGGAATGTTGCTGTTGGCAAAAAAGCTACCCTAGCACAAAGAAAATGGAGTTACTATAGTGAAACTTTTGAGAGTGATTTTGATGATGAGGTAAAAGTCATTTTATACTCTGAATACTTTTGAAATTCTTGCTGCACCGACTAAGAAAGATTATTCAAGTGAAAGTTTTGAGAGTGAGGTTAAGGGACTGTTTAAATTTTGAAATATTTTTGGTTTGGTTTTGTATGCTGCTTATGCCACAAAGAGTGGTCTAGTTACTATAAAGGTTTCTTTTACCACTTGACCTAACTAGAAAGATGAATCAAGTGATAATATGCCAAGTTAAAATTATCAAATTAAGTCCATCTGAATTATAGTTCGGACACTTTTATACTGATGTACTTGCACCATTTGCCTGCATTAACCCAACCACTTTGTAGGTGTTTCCCTCCCAAGCAAGTAGAGTGAGACATTCTTTCAAAATGGCTTCAATGTTCATTGATGATATGCAAGATATTCAAGGACTAACATTATCTAAAGTAAATAATGATGTTTTATTGAGGTAATTTTTTATTTTAAGTGTTGATTAAATGACGTTTAGTTGAATGATGAAGCTAACTTGTTTGCAAAATCATCTTTGTTCAGGTTGATAAGTCAAGTCAATCACATAATGAATTAAATGCTTCCCGTGACAATATTGGACAAGGTATTGACTATTTAATTGTTGATCAATGAGTTTCTTTTAAATGTAAATTACTTATCTTGTGATCACAAATTCAAAAGAAATCTTGATTGTATAGCTAACACATTTCAAACTCATATAGCTAACACATTTCATCCTTTCAACAAACCACTAAAATTAGTGAACTACTGGTGCACATCACTAAAATTAGTGAACTGCTGGAGCAGATCACTGAAATCGGTGAATCATTCAGTGAACAACTTTCCAGCAGTTCATCAAATTTAGCAACTACTCTAGCAATTCATTGAATTCAGCAAACTGCTCTAGCAGTTCACTGAAAAATTAGTGAACTGCTAGAAGCAGTTCAGTACTGAATTTTAATGTATGTGTGCTTTTATGAACTACTAGATGGTGTGTGTATGTGTGCGTGTGTGCGTGTGTGCGCGTTCTATGGTGTGTGTGTGTATGTATGTATGGATGTTTGTGTGTATTGATGGTGTGTGTGTGTGTTTTAATGTATGTTTGTTTTATGGGGTGTATGTGTGGATTGTTTATGCATGGATATGATTGTGTATGATGTTTCTACTCTCATGTTTTTTTAAACATTAACTATTGCTCTCTTTTATTTGTAGGGTGCTGGTGCCGTGGTGGGAAAGTGACAGAAGATTCATTAGTCATAAAGTGGCGGAAGATTCAGTAGTAGAAAAGTGACGGAAGATTGATTAGTCGAAAAGTGTCGAAGTTGATGTCATATTTAAAACATGTCGATCTTATTGTAATGTAATATTGTATTGTTATAGATGAGATGATACTAGCTTTACTCTATGTAATTCTTTTTTATGTAAATAAATACATGTAGTTCAAATTTAATAATTATAATATATATGTGTTTTCAGGATTTTATCTTGTCTTTTAGCTAAGGCTTTCAGAAATTTGATGTCAAAATTAATATTTATACTTTAAATAGTATTTGTAATGATAAATTAATTTCAATATATTTGATACATATATATAATTTTTTAGTGAGGAAGAAATCAAACATTTGTAACGAAAAATTCATATATTTGATATATAAATATAATTTCTTTAGTGGGGAAGAAGCCAAACATTTGTAACGAAATATTCTTTACCATAACTCATCTTATTGTGAGGAAGTAATGTTTGTCACGATTAAATTATTTGTAACGACAAACAAAAATTCGTTACGAGAACTTTTAGCGTCGAGCTTCAGGTAACGGTGGTCACATAAAAAAAAAATTTGTTACAACAACTTTGTGTAACGGTATTAGTTACCTTTTGTAACGATTTTAGTTCTTACTAAAAGTGTATTTTGTTGTAGTGTTAGGCCAACTGGTAAATAAGTATTTCCAACTGATTTATTATGCAAGAAAGACACTCACGTCGGCACAAGCAAACTACACCACTACCGAGAGGGAGCATCTAGCAATCGTATTTTCTTCTGATAAGTTTAGGTAGTACATCACTCTCTCCAAAGTAATCGTCTTCACAAATCACTCCGCTCTTAAGCATCTTTTAAGTAAATTGGACGCCAAGCCCCGTCTATTGAGATGGATCCTCCTCTTGCAGGAGTTTGATTTAGAGAGCCAGGACAAGAGGGGAGCTGAAAACTTGGCTGTCAATCATCTTTCCCGTTTAGAAAATCCCGATACAGAAGCGTTAGTGGAAGCCGATATTAATGATAAATTCCCTGAAGAGCGCCTCCTTGCTCTCGAAAACATAATGACATCTTTCACCCCTTGGTTCACAGATTTGGCTAATTATCTAGTAGCTCACGTTCTTCCAAAAGAATTCTCGAGTCAGCAAAAGAAGAAATTCTTTTCTGGTTTAAAAATTTATTTTTGGAAGGACCCATTTCTATTCCGTGGCTGTGCGGACTAGGTAATGAGAAGATGTGTCTCGAGTGAGGAAGGTCTAAAAATTTTACAGCACTGCCACGAAGGACCAACCAATGGTCATTATCAAGGGAACCAAACCTCAAGAAAGGCACTGGAGGCGGGCTTCTATTGGCCCGCGCTCTTTAAAGATGCTCAAACCCTTGTGATTACTTCCGACAACTTCCAGTGGTCGGGCAACATCTCCCACTGGAATGAATTGCCCCAAAATATCTTCTTAGAATGCGAATTGTTTTACCTTTGGGGTATCGATTTTGTTGGTCCTCTCCCTCCCTCTTTTTCAAAAAAGTATATTCTCGTTGAAGTCGACTAAGTATCGAGGTGGGCAGAAGAACAAGCTCTCCCCACCAACGACGCGAGAGTCATCGTAAATTTCTTAAAAAAATTATTTTCTCAATTTGGCACGCCACACGATATAGTTAGTGATAAGGGCACCCATTTTTGCAATAGCCAATTCCCTAAAATTTTAGCAAAATATGGTGTCATGCACAAACTCTCCACTGCTTATCACCCACAAATGAGCGGTCAAGTCGAAGTCGTGAATCAAGAATTAAAATGAATTTTAGAAAAAACTGTTTCCATTAATATGAAGGATTGGGCACTTAAGATCGATGACGCGTTATGGGCCTATCGAATGACGTACAAGACCGTCATCGGTTGTACACCGTATCGATTGGTTTATGGCAAGGCTTGCCACCTTCCGGTCGAATTAGAACACCGCGCATTCTGGGCACTTAAATTTTAAATCTCGATTCTAACTTAGCGGCCGAGCAAAGAAAGTTTCAATTAAATGAACTCGATGAGTAGCGCGTGAATGCGTACAAGTGCAACAAATTTTATAAGGAGCGGACAAAGTTTTACCAAGATAAAAATATAAAAATTCCAAAAACTTTTTCGCCGGGCGATCTTGTCCTCCATTATAATTCTCGTCTTCGCCTTTTCCCGGGAAAGTTAAAATCTCGATGGTTTAGGCCCTTTATCGTTAAAGAGGTTTGGTCATATGGGACAGTTCTCATATCCCACCCGGAAAATGGCTCCTTCAAAGTAAACGGTCACCGTCTTAAGTTATATCTTTCAGGAGAGTTATCAAATGAGAAGAGCGAATCGATTTGCTTCCACCGATAATGTGAGCGCCAAATGGGTCAAGCTACGCGGCCATAAATACAGTGCTTTTGGGAGGCACCCCAAACTTATCTTTTTGTTATTTTTGTTTTTGTTTTAACACTTTTTATAGGATCGTCTCCAGTCCCACCCAAAAATATCATAATAAGGGAAGCCTTCTTTACCCCTATCCTTCCTTTTCTCTTCCTGCATTCTCCTTTTGTGTTAACTTGCATTTTATTTGTTTGTTTTCTTTTCCTATTTGCTTCATACTTAGTTTTAAACATTGGAGAACTCTTCAAAAAAATTTAGATAATCGAAAATCTAATATCTTGGAAAGGGACGTTTGGGTTATCATTCTAGCACACCTCCTACTACCGGTGAGAACCCTTCGCGGCGTATACCTCGAGAAGTCCAGGAATTAAAAAAAATAGAATTAAAACTAGTTTCTCTTTTTATTATTACAAAAAAATTAAAATTTCAGAAAAAAGATAATATCAAAAAATTCAAAAAAATATGAAAAACTTTGAATAAAAGCCAAAAAAACCCTACTTGTGTTTTTGTTATTCCTCGGAAATCTTTTTGAGAATGCATATAAGCATTTTTTATGTTTTAATTGTTAATTCTTTGTTTTGTCATAGTTTGTTAAATTTAAACTTTAAGAAATCTTGTTTTAAGAATCATCTTATGATTTAAATTTGATTAGAGAATCTATTTAGCGTGATTTCTCTTTTTAATTTAAATGGCTTCGTTTTGTAGTAAATTTGCTAAACCTCTTTAGATTTCTATTATATTTTCCTCTAGCTTTTTAGATCTTAGGAAAATTCAATTTACTAGAATTTGCTCTCAAAATAATTTAATTTATAAGCTAGAATTTTTTTCTCTACCCTACCCCTTTGATGGCATAAAAAGTGTATTAAAAGATCATATGTCATGGGGATAAGTGGATAAAATTCATTATTCCCTAAACATATGCACCCAAAATCATTTAAAAGATTATATGACATAGAATAAGTGGATAAAATTCATTACTCATAAACATATACATTTTGGGATTTTATTAGAAGAGAATGTTAAAAGATTATATGGCATGGAGTAAGAGGATAAAATTCATTACTCCTAAACATATACATTTCAAAAAAAAATTGAGTGAGGTGAGAGGATAAAATTCATCACCTCCTTTCTAATATCTCTTCCTATGCCAAATTTTGTAAATCCCCTTAACTAATATCTTTGACCTAGATTTAATTTAAGTTATGGAGAGAGCAATATTTAGTAGGTTACTTGTTCCTTAAGTTTCTTTTAAGTTAGATTTCATATAATTTTAATCTAATTTAGTTTGATAATTTCTGCTATTTTGTTAGCTAGTTAGTTATCTTGAGAAATCCCTAGCTAAGCATGTTCACTCTTTTCAAATCATCATCATAATTTAGGGCTTAATTCCTCCTAAAATTTATCCATAACTTACTTTTGATCTAAATGAAAATTTTACTTTAATTAGAAATTATATTAATGTATTATAAAATATTTCTCATACTTTTGCCCTAGAATAGCAAAAGCTCAAGTATGGGGGTATTTAATAAGTAGGTTTTATATGAATTTTATCATAGATTTTAGTATTTAGTTAATAGGAATTTCTCTTTTTCCTGTCAATATTAGCTTATAAATAGTTATTTTCTTCAAATTAAACCTAATTTAGCATTTCTTGTAATTTTGCAGATTTTGGGGACAATTTGGCCAAATTTGCCTAACACGCCCTCAGTCACGCCCATGACCAATGGCTTATAATCCTAATGCAAGCCCAGAGTAGCTGCTGCGTGATTTGGGAACATTCCCCCCAGGTCACGCCCATGTTCAAATTACACGCCCTCGGTCATGCTCGTGATCGAGGGCGTGTCAACTTAAAGATGACTCAGAGCTGCTGCCATGTCCATGTGGAGATGTCGTGCATTTGACTTCAGTCACGCTCTTGTCCATGCAAGTCACGGCTGTAACTCTCTCGCGTGATCTCTGACTTCCGTCATACCGCCAATCACACCCACGTTGCATTTAATGAAGCCACTCAAGTACACGGTCGTGACCTCCAAGTCACGGGCATGTAATGTCCGATTTTTGCCATGCCATCACACAAGCCCTACGCCGATGTCCCAGCTTAGCAGAACAGTAATTACACGACCTTGGTCATGGGCATGACCGAGGGCATGTAACTTGGAAATTTTTCCTATAAATTCCATAAGTCCCCTTGAGTCAAGGGCTTAGAATTTTGGAGAGGGGGAGGTGCTGCTAGAGCTTTTAGTTGTTGTTTTCTTATTTTTCTCTTTCATGTTCTCTTTCTCTCTTCCTTTCAAGTAAAGTTCTCCTAGATTTCTTTCATGCAATAGTTCTTAAGATTGTAACCTTTCTTTTTATAGCATTGTAATCTTCCTTAAGGTTTGTAATCGCTTTTAGTTTTAATAAAATTTAGCTTACTTTTCTTCACTTCTCTTTCTACCTTAAGTAATTTTTACTTTCATGCAATCTTATTTTTTTTCTTTTCTTCTCCTCTATAATGATTAACTAACTCTAATTAGTGCTCGATCGAAATGATCCGAGGATGAGATAATCAAGTTATGATCTTCTAGCAATCTTTTTCCATTTATTTAAACACTTGATTTACCCTTGGTTTTTAATTAGTGAGGTCATATTTTCGATATATGGTTTTCAATTAGGTTTTCATACTTAGCTAGCCGAGAGGATCAAAGTATGAATCGATCACTCAAGAGTAAAGAGAGTTGCACGCACCCCTCGAGAGAGGATGACATAAATCTCCCGGATTTGAGTCAAATCCAATTGCGGGGTTCACTTCGTAAAGCAAGTTTTAGGTAATCGATTATAAAACGAGAGTTAGTCGATTTTTCCTAAACTTAGTTGGGCATTTCCCTCGAAATAGGCATGTTTAAGCTTCGGGAACCTCCACGGTCAAGTAGTTTATTTAAAAGGAATTAGAATTATTTTTAGCTACTTTTGATTATTCCCACTCCAAGGTGATTATTAATTGAGCACTAATCTTCGTAATCATTGTCTAAGCCTTTCTTTAATTTGCAATTGTCTTTCTTTTTAGTTAAGTAAAGCTCTTCAAAAAAAAATCAATAGATAAGATAATAGTGACCTCCTCGAAGTAGAAGTAATCAACGCGCCCTGAAGAATACGACTTTGGTATCTTTTAAAATGTCCTATTGTTAGGTATTATGCCTTCAATGATCCTAGATTTGAAGAAGAAACACAAATATAGATAAGCTAAGTTGTCTTTGATATGTGGTTTTGTTCATAATGTGATAGGTATATGAAGACTATATTATTAGTATCAAAATTATATAGAAGTGAAAAGTTCGTCAAATATCAGTTTGAGCTTTAGCTGACATATCGTTGAGACAAGGAACATACCATTGAGACAGTCTCGAGGATATCGTCTTGAAGAAACTTTATCACTGAGAAAGCAAGGTCAAATCATGTAAACAGCAACTCGACGATATCGTCGAGAAGAAAGCATATCAACTTGAAGATTAAGCTTATGTCACGTAATCGTCTAGACGATATCATCTAGAAGAAGTCATATCGAGGAGAAAATCATTATGAAAGGATCATGTAGACAACATTGACTTAAAGACCTCATATCGTCTAGAAGATCAAGACGATATCATCTTACAGAAAGATTATCAACTTGAAGAATAAGTCTAAGTCATATATAAAGAAACATCTCGACGATATCGTCTAGAAGAAGCAATATCGTTGAGATATCAAGTAAAGTTTGAAGAAGGAAGTATGTCGACGATATCGTCATGAAGATTGCCTATCTTTGACACAATCAACCTGATATTGGCTTGAAGAATTTTTATCGTCTTGAAAGTTGCAAAGCTGCATTTAATGCACAGACTTTCTTGGAAATTGGTATTCAATTCAGGGAATGTGCACGCCGCCTATCTTGCGCACCAATCAAGGAATAATTAATGATATATCTTCTGCAGAATATAGTTATTTACACAGCATTTAAGAAGATTATTATTTATTTCTAAATAGTGTAAGTTCCAAAAAGGTAAAGCATTTATGGTGCTTTATTCAGCCGATTCAGTATACATTCTCTGATGGTATAATTAATTAAGGAATGAATGATTGAGAATCATTATGCATAAGTGCAGAGGAATATAAATAGATTTCATTTTTGAAATCATAGACAACTGATAATTCTCACTCTCACACTTAATCAAAAAGAAGAAAAGACCTGTACAAAAAAAAAATTAGGTTGTTGTGTTGTGAAGACTACAAGAAGTAATCTTCTTCTATCTGTGCAAGAAGCTGAACCTAATATATTCAGAAGAAGATTAAAGAAGGTTTTGGGTGATACAAAACTCACTAAGCCTACATCTATAAGAAGAAGAAGGAGATCTAACTGTGAAAAGCTTTATCTTTGAAGTCTTCTTATCTTCAACAACAAAAACCATCTTCCTATCTTTTAGGGTTCTTTGTGAACATGAGCTTGTAGGATCTTGTAAAAAGATCTGAGTTGGTAGGGTTCTTTGTGAGCCTAAGTCCTGTAGGGTTCTTTGTGAGCCTGAGTTGGTAGGATCTTGGTACAGATCTGAGTGCTTGGTAGGACTTGTAAAGTCAGAGATAAAGCTTTTCTATGTGAAGGCTGAGGTAGAATCCTTTGTGATCTGAGTTATAAGATCTATTATATAGTGAAAAAGATCTAAGTTTTGGAGAAGTTGACTAGTCTAGCACATTGCTAGGTAGGTGGGAGGGACAGAGGACTACCTCTTGACACATTATCTTGAAGGGAACCACTATAAATCTCTGCGTGTTTTTTTGGTTTGCTTATGCACTTTGTTGAATAATTTAAATGTGAAAATAACCTTTAAAACACCTAATCACCCCCTCCCCCTCTAGGTGTAGATTTAATCAAACACATATCTTTCAATTAGTATCAGAGGTAGGTTTAGTTCAAAGGCTTAACAGCTTAGAACCAGATCCACAAGTTTAGTGGATTGTGATAAATCAATGGTTGGTGAGCATCATAAGGAAATGAGCTCAATGAAGCTGCCCATATGCACCTAAGAGAACTTCGCTATCTGGAAACAGAGAATCAATTTGTACATGGAAGCTTCAGACCCTAGCGTATATTTGGCAGTGGAAGAGGGACCCTATGTTCCCATGAATATCCTTGTGGATCCAACAACAACTCCTACACCTAAAACCTTATCCCAATTCACCAAGGATGAAGTAGCCTTGGTCACCATGGGCAAAAGGGCTAAGAACATCATTGTAAATGCAATTGATGATTCAACATTTCAGAATCTGTTTCATTGTAAAACAACAAAGGAAATGTGGAATTCCTTGGTTGTTTACATGGAAGGAACTGAAGAGGTCAGGGATGACAGAAAATCCCTCCTAAATTAGGAATATGAATCCTTCAGGCAAGACAAGAAGGATGACATAGCTGCCTGCTATGAAAAGTTTTACAGGGTTGTAAATGGGCTCAAAACCTATGAAAGAGAGTTCACTAATTATGAGCTAAATGAAAAATTCTTGTGATCTCTGAACAAAGAATGGGACATTAAGTTGTGTGCAATAAGGTAAGTTGGCAATCTAGGAGCAATGGAGCCTAGATAGCTATATGGCAAGCTCCCATCATATGGTTGCAGCTGAATATTAGAAAGGCCGAAGAGAAAAACTCCAAGGCTTACAATAAAGAAAAGGCAGTGGCCTTTAAAGTTGAAACTTCAAGAAAGCACATAGCTGTGGAACTTGATTGCTTCTCAGAAGATGAGATCATCAACAACTCCAGTTCTGATCTTTCTGATGAAGAAATCTCCCTGTTCACAAGGCAGTTCAAAAAGTTGCTGAGAAATAGAAGAAGAGGGAACAGAAGACAGGAAGCTTCTCCTTTTAGCTCAAGAAGAGAAGATAAGTATGGAAACAGACACAAATCAAAAAGGTATGACTCTAAACATAACAAACATACTTCCTCTAATATTATTTGTTACAGCTGCAAGAAGCCTTGACACATCATAGCTGAGTGTCCACTCAAGAGAAAGGAAAATAGTGAAGAAAGGAAGCACTCAAAGAGCAGGGAGATGGAGAAGAATTTTGTAGATAAGAATGTCAGAACCCTCAGTGACAGTGACACTGAGTCATCATCATCAGAGTCTGACAGCCACATAGCAACAATGGCATTTTTCAGATGAAGGAAGTTGTGATGAATCTCATCACAACCAGGTAATCCCTAAAGCTTCTCCTACCATATCTGAGATAGATTCAGATGCCAGATCCTCTTCAACAGTAAGAGAAGATGACACTGATGATATTGAGAATTTTGGTGCCCTACATGAAGCCCTTAAGAAAGAAAAAGCTCTCTGCAAGTATCAAGCAGTTGAGACTCCCTTAGTGACAAGAGAGATGAACTGCTTGAGAAAGTTACTAAACTAGCTCAAAAGAAAACCAATCTATCAATTTCTACACTGAGCACCTTAACTGAAGTCATCAAGCATAAGAATACTAGAATCAAAGAGTTGGAGGATAAGCTCTTAGAGAAAATGGACATTGTGTCTAGTTATTCCAAGCCACAAACTATTTTTCCCTTGATTGATGGCTTTTCACAAACAAATAAGCAAGGTTTGGGCTACTCTCAAGGTGAAAAGAATGGGAAATCTACCTAAGGAAAGACAATCTTTAGAAAAGTGATCATACCCACTAATTCATATGATCACAATAACATCTATGAATGCAAAGAAAGTCAGAAGATAGATAGTGGTCTTAAGCTTCCTTCTACCTTGCTAAGAAAGAGACAAAATTTCCTTGGGAAGAGTGCACAATCTGCACCCCAAAAGAATCCTCCAGTGAAGGCTTTCAGAAATTGTCATGTTGGGGAAAACCCTTCAGCTTCCAAGAAGGGAAGGTTAGCTGTCAAGCAACAGCCTAACCCAGTCAGACCAAACACTACAAGAAAATCTAGATATAATAGATTTGAATGTTGGTGTTGTGGAAAAATAGGGCATTTTGCCTTAGACAGTTGGTTCAACCTGTTGGGAATATTTCCCTCAATGTTACCTTTATTTGATGAGGCATCACTCACAATGTTAAGTACATATTTTATTTGATAAACCCAATTTTGCATCATGACTGTGCATGGTTTAGATATTCCAAGGATTTGAATAATATGTGAGGTTCACTGTCTGAACCGCTGAGAAGAACTCATTGTCTCAACAAAACCGCTGAGACGTGGCCAGGAGCCACTGAGAAGGGGTATGCCTCAGCTGAGTTGCAGATAGACAAGATCCACTGAGAAGACAATCTGTCTCAGCGGATCCGCTGAGACCAAGATAGCTCAACGGCTGAG
The DNA here is from genome assembly GCA_033032865.1 of Dactylorhiza incarnata. Classification (NCBI taxonomy): domain Eukaryota; kingdom Viridiplantae; phylum Streptophyta; class Magnoliopsida; order Asparagales; family Orchidaceae; genus Dactylorhiza; species Dactylorhiza incarnata. The sequence continues at coordinate 2,207,237 of JAWHQI010000336.1, forward strand.
ATGGAAGACTATCTCAGCCCAACCGCTAAGACAGATTCAAATCAGGAAGACGACACTGGCGGGATTTGCTTTTGGTGCAAATAGCTGTGAAGGGAAGATAAAGTGTTCTATCCTCTTCCAAAGTGTCAGGGCTCTTTCTAAGAGCCGTTGAAGATAAATGAAGTATAAAAGAATAACTTATGGCACTTTCAGAAGGACGAGTTGGTGTGTTAAAAAGTGTGAGAGCCATTACTGTTCCATTGACAGCTTTCAAGAGTTTTCTCTCCTTCATCTTACTGAACCAGGAAGAAGACACAAGGTGAGAATAAAGCTCTTCTATTATGAAGATCAAGGTGATCCTTTCTCATCTACTGAAGAGAAGGATCAGTTAGGAGCATGTCTGAAGATTACTTTCAGCCCAGCTTCAAGATTCCATCAGCTGTGCATAATCAACAGAAGACATCAAATCAATGATGTCTACTGTTGTAAGCTAAAACTTATACTCATTGTAGGAACTGTGTAGTTCTGAGCTTGTAAGGCACTGTGCCTGAGTGTGTAGGGTTTTTGAACCTGAGCTGTACGGTTGTTGAGCCTGAGTTTGGTAAGGCTATTGAGCCTGGGCTGTAGGGCATTTTGCCTGAGAAGTAGGGCCTCTTGATAGGCTTGAGGTAGGAGATAAAGGTGATCTCTGAGCTGTAGGAGTGGGAGCACTCTGAGTTAGTAGGGCAGTTAGGCCTGAGGTAGGGTTTGGAGCAAACCTGAGAGATCCTGGGGGGATCTGAGTTGTAAGCTCTTGGAGCTGAGATTGGAGGAGTTTGCCTTATCTAACACAATGTTAGAAAGGTGTAGAGGGAAATTGGACTACCCATAGACACACTGTCTTGGTGAACCACTATAAACAATTGTGTGCTTTCTGTGTTTGCTTGAGTTTTTATTTACTACTCATTAACTGCTAGCAACAATTAAGTAAACAATTAATGAGACCTATTCACCCCCCCCCTCTAGGTGAATTAGACTACTAACCTGTAAACTTCAAGTGGTATCATAGGAGTTCAAGTACTAGCCTGAACACAAGCATATTGATGCTACTTCTTCAAAGAATGTTTGGAAGAGAAGATACAATATTCATGTGTGTTGGTGATGTGGTATGGTGGGATAATTTGTCATAGATTGTTGGCACAATCCCAATATTCCAAGTGAAAAGAAAAGCTTTCCTGCAAAGGTTGCAACAAGTGTGAAGTCATTTTATCATTCTAACAAAAGCCTAGGACCCAAAATTAATTGGGCTCTTAAGGGTAAATAAATTCCTTCTTGCAGGTTAGTTCAAGTACCAGCCTAGGGCAAATATGGTACTTGGACAGTGGGTGCTCAAGGCACATGACAGGTACCAAGAGTCTTCTATAAGAATACAAAGCTGGGCAGAATAAACCTAAGGTCATCTTGGGTGGATCAGAAAAAGGCATCACCAGAGGATATGGTATGATTTCAAATGGCATAGTCTCCATCACAAGGGTCGCTTATGTTGAAGGGTTGCAACACAACTTTGTAAGCATAAGTCAACTATGTGACTTAGGCTATGTCATTGAATTCCACAATGATAAGTGCTTGATCAAAAATTCACATGACTTAGAGATCATTCTCTCAGGCACTAGGAGTGGTAATGTTTATTGCTTAGATTTTATATGCAATTCTTATTTATCTCTTGTGTGTCTTGTAGATAATGAAAGTGTGTCTCTTTGTGTTCAATGGCACAAGAGACTTGCATACATTAACTACAAGATAATGTATAGGCAATTTTCTAAAAACCTAGTTAGAAATAGTACTAATTTGAAATGTATTAAAAGTGGTCCATTTCATGCATGCCAAATGGGCAAGCAAACTAGGGTCACCTTTAAAAGCATTGGATCCAAAGACACTAAAAGATGTCTTTATCTATTACACATGGACTTGTTTGGTCCTTTGCCAATTCAGAGCCTGGGTGGGAAATTGTATACCTTGGTGATTGTTGATGATCATTCAAAGTATGCATGGGTATTCTTCCTTAAGAAGAAATCTGATACTTTAGATGTCTTTATAAACCATGTTAAGGGAATCCAGAATGAACTACAATGTACTGTGGTCATTACTAGAACTGACCATGGTACAGAATTTCAATCTAGGGCAATGACAATATTTTGTCAATAATTTAATATCACCCAAGAATTTTCCTTCCCAAGGAATCCATAGCAAAATGGTATGGCAGAGGGGAGGAATAGGACCTTGATAGAAGCTGGGAGAACATTGCTTAGTGACTCCTCACTTCCACAACATTTCTGGGCTGAGGCAGTCAACACTACATGTTATGTTCTCAATAGAGCATCTATCAATAAGACCCTACGAATAACCCCCTATGAGATTCGGAAAGGCAAACAACCAACTATTTCATACTTTAGAATCTTTTATTGCAAATGCTATATTTTAAATAATGGAAAATCTCAATTAACTATGTTTGCTGAAAAATGCAATGTAGGGGTTCTTGTTGGATACAGCTCACATAGCAAGGCCTATAGAGTATTCAACAAGAAAACTCATGTTGTAGAAGAATCTATGCATGTGGTATTTGATGAGACCAGTCTGCTCTATAATGGATGGTCCAGTTCTCCTGTGTTGACAGGTAATGAACAGAAGATGCAAGATATATTTCTCCAAGACATACCCAGCACAAGCAGGATCAATTCTGAGGTAGCTGATATGATAATTGTTGATTACGGATTTATGAGAATTTAATAGATTTGTTGTTGATGTTCTCCAATTCTATGTCCGATGAAGGCAAGCGTACCTTATCGTCTATAGTATAGGATACTTAAGAAAAATATCTAGGTCGTATTAAACACGGGTATGTCGAGTACTTGTACTTCGAGATTGCAAACTATTATTTTATCGGAGAAAGAGCGGAAAAGAGCTAATAATTAAAACTAAATAAAAGAGAACAAAAAGAAAATAAAACAAAAACAAAACATGATTAGAACTCACTTTGAAATGAAATAAAAAGATAAATATTATCATTCTACTCTAAACCTTGACCGTAGAGATTCTTATCTTATGAACGCACCTCTCTCAAGGAATACGCCCACCTGAGATTAAGTTGATCGGTCGGACTCTAGTCCTATAACCAAAATGCCTAATACACTCTTTAACGAGGTGAATCCCGCTATAGGATTTGACTCCTATCCAGAAGATTTATGTCATCCTCTCTAGAGGGTGCGTGCAACTCTTTTTATTCTCGAGCGATCGATTCGTATGCACGAGCCTCTCAGCTAACTAGAATATGAAAACAAATACTGAAATTCATAACCGACATATGAACTCGAAATCATTATTTTTCGAGAATAAATAGAAGGAGAGGAGAAACGATAGTAAGGTAAAGAGATGAATTCATATCAAATCTTGCAAAAATCAAGAACAACTAAATATTAGCTAAAGGAAAAAAATAAGAAAAAGAGATAAGGAGAGAAGAGGAGATTTTGCATAAATGAAAAAAAAAACTAAAATTTCATTACCATAAAAAAAAGAACATTACATGAAATGAAAACTAAGTTACATTACATTGAAGTAAATCTAGACTAATTTGCATGAAATGAAAATAACAAGGCATTAAAAAAGAAATAAGAAAATTACATTAAATTAAATCTAAACCTTAAAAATACAAAAAACTATACAAGAACAGCCCAAATGGGCAGGGGGCAGGAGCAGGAATTGCTGGAAATGAGCTCTTGAATTTATAGGAGAAAATTTGAGGTTACACGCCCTCGGACATGGGCGTTACCAAGGGCGTGTAATATCTATTCTGCAGCTGGGACAGCGGCGTGGGCGATTGTGTGACGGCGGGAGAAAATCGGACATTACATGCCCGTGTAACTTGGGTCACGGGCGTGTACTTGGACGGCTTCGTTAATGCAGCGTGGGCTAGACTGTGGTGCGGCGGAGAGCAGGGATCACACGCAAAAGTCATGGGCGTGACCTATGAGTCACGGGCGTGACTTTCATCAACTTCTCAATGACACCTCCTCTTCTCGACGGCATCACTGCTGGCAAGATTCTATGTTTACATGCCCTTGGTCACGGGCGTGACTTTGGATCACAGGCGTGACTTGTTGTGGACTAGCTCAAACGCATGGCAACAACTCTGGACTGATCTTATGATTACATGCCCTTAGTCACGGGTGTGACCTAGGGTGTGTACTACCAATTTTGAGCAAAACTCCAGAAAATCTGCAAAACAGAAATACAACTATATTTAGAACAGAAATTGTAAAAGAAATGATTTTTAATTAGAATATAAATAATATTTACAATTTTATATTAAAATTAACCTAAATACAATAATTAAAATACGCATAAATCCTACTCATCAAATTTCCCAATACTTAAGCTTTTTTTATTCTAGAGCAAAAGTATGAGAAATATTTATAAGACATTAATAAGGTTTTTAATTAAGGCTAAAATTCTATGTAAATCAAAAGTAAGCTAAAAATAAAACTTTAGGAATTCAAATAATAAGTCCTAAATTATAATTATAATTTGAAAAGAGAGAAGTGTTTAGCCAAGTCTTCTCAAGTTACTTAACTAGGAAACAAAATTGGAGTAACTAGCAAACAAGTTTAGATTTAAAATTATAAAAAAATCATTACTTGAAAGAAACTTGAAGGAAGAAAGTAACCTACTAAATATTGCTCTCATTATAATTTAAATTAAATATAGATCAAAGATATTGGTTATGGGTGTTCATTAAATTTGGCATAAGAAGAGATCTTAGAAAGGAGGTGATGAATTCTATCCTCTCACCTTACTTAATTTTTTTGTATATGTTTTGGAAAATGATGAATTTTATCCTCTCATTTTCCATGCCATATAATCTTTTAAAAATTCTCTTCTAATAAAATCCCAAAATGTATATGCTTAGGAGTAATAAATTTTATCCTCTTACTCCATGCCATATAATCTTTTAAATGATTTTGGGTGCATATGTTTAGGGAAAAATGAATTTTATCCTCTTATTCCCATGACATATGATCTTTTTTAAACACTTTTTTATATGCCACAAAAGGGTAGGGTAAAGAAAAATTTCTAGCTTATAAATTAAATTATTTTGAGAGCAAATTCTAGTAAATTAAACTTTTCTAAGAGTCTAAAAGTACGAGGTAGAAATAATTTAAATCTAAATGTGTTAAGTACAATTACTACAAAATTGAAACTATTTAAAATAAAAGAGAAAAAAGTGCTAAAGAAAATACTCTAACCAAATTAAATCATAAATTATTTCTTAAAACTAAATCACCTAAAAAATTAAATTTAACAAACCATGATAAAATACAAATTAGCAAATTAAAAGACAAATACAAATGATTATAAATAAACTCATAAAACAAAATTGATTTTGGAAATAATAAAAACTAAAGCAAAGGTTTATTATATTATTGGCATTTTTCTAAATTTTCTTCAATTTTTTTTTTGAATTTTTTATATTTTTTTTTTTGATATTATCTTTTATTGGATTTTTAGGATAAGAAATAAATACTAGAAATGCTAAACATAAACTAAGAAAGTCTAAAAATAATTTTTTTTTTAACTCTTGGACTTCCCCAGGCATACCCCGTGAAGGGTTCTCAACGGTACTACGAGGTGTGCTGGGATGATAGCCTAAACGTTCATTTCCAAGAAATTAATTTTCTATTTTTTTTTTTGAAGATTTTGGGTTTTCTAATTTAAAAAAAAAAACTATTTTTTCTTTTTGTAAAAGACAACAAAATAGGAAATACACTATGTACAAAAAGAAAATAACTATGTACAAACAAAATATTTTTGGAATTTTTGGATTTTTAAATTTTTTATGGAAATTGTCTACGATTTTATAATTTAAAAGAAAGGGAAATACACCCTCATACTTAAAATTCAACATTGCCCCCAATGTTGAAAGCTAAGAAAAAGAAAAATAAAATACAAGCACATGATTATGAAAGAAAATGAACAAGGACGGGAGAAAGAAGCACTTCTCTGATTTGGAGACGGGCGATTACCATGATCACCTGCAAAATTATTTTTAAAATAAAACAAAACACAAAATAAAAAGGAATAAAACATAAAAGTTACTTTTTTTTTGAATTTTGATAAAAGTAATAGTGCTTTCTCTTTTCAAAATATCGACAAAATATCCCCGGCAACGGCACCAAAAACTTGATATGATACTTGTTGATTACAGATTTATGAGAATTTAAGAGATTTGTTGTTGATGTTCTCCAATTCTATATCCGATGAAGGCAAGCATACCTTATCGTCTATAATATATGATACTTATGAAAAATATCAAGGTTGTATTAAACACGGGTATGACGAGTACTTCTACTTCGAGATTGCAAACTATTATTTTATCGGAGAAAGAGCGGAAAAGAGCTAATAATTAAAACTTAATAAAACAAAACAAAAAGAAAATAAAACAAAAACAAAACTAGATTAGAACTCGCTTTTAAATGAAATATAAAGATAAATATTATCATTCTACTCTAAACCTTCCGTGGAGATTCCTAGCTTATGAACGCACCTCTCTTGAGGAATACGCCCACCTGAGATTAAGTTGATCGGCCGGACTCTCGTCCTACAACCGAAACGCCTAATACTCGCTTTAACGAGGTGAATCCCACTATAGGATTTGACTCATATACAGAAGATTTACGACATCCTCTCTCAAGGGGTGCGTGCAACTCTTTTTATTCTTGAGCAATCGATTCGTACGCACGAGCCTCTCGGCTAACTAGAATACGAAAACAAATACCGAAATTCATAACCGGCATATGAACTCGATATCGTTAATTTTTGAGAATAAATCGAAGGAGAGGAAAACGATAATAAGGTAAAGAGATGAATTTAAATCAAAGCTTGCAAAAATCAAGAACAACTAAATATTAGCTAAAGGAAAAAAAATAAGAAAAAGAGATAAGGAGAGAAGAGGAGATTTTGCATAAAAAAACTAAAATTTCATTACCATAAAAAAAAGAACATTGTTGAAAAACTTGAGGTCCGGAGATGAAGTGAAAAATATGCGGAACACACTTCACAAAACCTTTCACAAGTGTAGCACAACAGTGACAATGGGAAGAACGAATAGTACTATGGTATTGTCTATCTCTTTACAATGCGAGGTATACATGGCGAGACATGATTCATAAGAATCACGGAGGAGAGAAGCACACAACACAAAGGTAAAACAAGCTTCAGCGACCTGACGACTTGAGACTGCTAGACCGCGCGAACAGACAAGCCGGATGGAAGCCGCTGAGACCGCGCGAACAGAGTACAAGCCGCACCTGCCAGACCGCAACCACACACCGCCAACTTGCTGCTTTATTTCACTGCTGAAAACAACCAGTTCGCACTTCTTGATCGCTCAGACTGCACGGTCTTGATCAAAGAAGAACCCGCGAACTCTGAACAGAGAAACTGCTACCTGCGACAGACCGCAACTCAATACCGCCTGGCCACTTAAGACCGCCTAATCAACTGAGTTCGCTGCACAGACCGCAAACACCTAAACACAGTCTGCCCGGACTGGTTTATTCAAAGCTGGAAGAAGGGAGACAAGCTGACCGCGAGCTGCAAGACGCTAACCTACGAACACAGAAACTGATCAGACAAAGATCTCAAACCGCGCGACCTCAATCTGAGACTGGCATAATCAAGCTAACTTTTGTTCTTACAGTTCTCATTCTTGTTATTAATGATGGGCTATGCACCCCTATTTATAGGCGGACAGATGAATGTCGTCATCGCTCAAATCGGGATACAATAACCGCCCATCAGATCGCGAGCGGTCTCGCAAAGCAGACCGCCCGAGCTCAGCATAGCTCACAGCTCCTTTATTAAACCTTGCGGTTAGAACCAAACCGCCCGGTCACTGCGGTCTCCGAAACTAGACCGCACGATCTTATTGCAAAGCAAGAAACTCCTTCAGTAACTAGACCGACTAGAGTAGTCGTCAGACCGCCCGGTCACTGCAAGAAGGCAGACCAAGAACATCTGGCCAACTTGAACAAGTCGCCAGACCAACCCGCGCAAGCCGCCTGGACAGAAGAGGCGGTCTCCCAGATCAGACCGCTCAGAACAAACCCGCCTAAGACACAACCGGCCAGAGAACCAGCGCAAACCGCGCAGTCTCTGCGGTCTCCAATCTGCAGACCGCCCAGCTCAAATCCACTTCCACTTCAAAAATTTAACACTCCCCCTTGAAGTGGGAAGTGGAAGTCAGCCCAAGCAAACTCCGCAACCGACTAAAAGGTCCCTTCGCCAGCGTCTTAGTGAATATGTCAGCAATATTCTCCTTGCTCTGCACATGCTCCACAGTCAGAGATCCCTCCAACACCTTCTCACGAATGAAATGGTGATGAATCTCTATGTGCTTCGTACGCGCGTGACAAACTGGATTGTTCACCTGTTTGAGAACACTCTCGTTGTCACCACGTAGCAGAGTAGGACCTCCCACCTCCCTATGAATGTCCTCCACAAGCCTCCTAAGCCAGATGGTTTCTTGAGCCGCCAAAGCCGAAGCTTTGTACTCCGCTTCTGTGGTAAAGACAGACACAGAATCCTACTTCTTGCTGCACCATAATATAGCTGTAGAGCCCATCATAAAAATGTATCCAGACGTCGATCTCCGATCATCCGAATCTACTCCATAATCAGCATCCATGTACCAGTGCAAGCAAAAGCCTGAATCTCTCCCGTAGAAGAGACCCAAATTTGAGGTGGATTTGACATATTTCAATATACTCCTAGCCGCCACAAGATGAGGCTTCTGAGGCTCTGCCATAAACTGACTCACCCTGCCAACTGCATAAGCAATATCTGGCCTCGTGATCGTCATGTATATCAAGTTTCTGACCAAATCCCGAAACACCAAAGGATCGGTAAGAACCTTTCCTTCATCTCGCCTAAGATGAACTCCAACCTCCAGTAGAGTAGAGCTACTCTTCCCCCCTTCCATGCCGAATCTCTTCACGATTCGATCTGCATATCCCTTTTGGGAAACAAGCAACCCGCTCTCTTTCCTCTCCACTTCGAGCCCAAGGAAATGGTGGAGCTCGCCCAAATCCTTCATCTCAAATCTGATAGCTAGCTCATCACGAAGCCTAGCTACCTCCATTTATGAATTCCCTGTGACGATCATATAGTCCATGTACAGTAGCACCAAGACCTGAAGCTCCCCCGTCTTCTTTACGAATAAGCTCGAATCTGAATCAGAAGCAAAATATCCGAAGAACTGGAGGTATTCTGCGATCTTCCCAAACCACGCCCGAGGCGCTTGCTTCAAGCAGTAAAGAGCCTTCTTGAGCTTAAAAACATATATTGGGTGCTCTTTGGATACATAACCAGGTGGCTGATCCATGAAGATATCCTTGTCAATCTCGCCATATAAGAAAGCGTTCTTCACGTCGAGTTGCCAAATCTTCCACCCTTGGCAAGCTGCAAATGCGATCACCACCAGGACCGAAGTCATCTTGGCAACGGGGCTAAACGTTTCTTCATAATCCTCCCCATACTTCTGTGAGAAACCTCGAGCTACAAGGCGAGCCTTGTACCGCTCAATATTTCCGTCAGCCTTCTTCTTCAATTTGAAAACCCACTTGCAAGTCACCGGAGTAACACCCTCAACCTTAGGCACCAAGTCCCAAGTCTCATTCTTCCTGAGGGCAGCCATCTCTTCATCCATGGCTCCTTCCCACTCCTTGACTCCAACAGCATTTTCATAACAAGATGGCTCTCTCTCATCTAGGGGACCTGCGAAGAAACTTGAGACAAAGCTCACCAAATTCCCGCTCATATACCGATATGGTGGAATAATAGTCCTCTTGGACCTCCTCAAAGCTTGACTCTGAACCACCTCTTCTACTGCAGCTTCTGGACTAGCTCTCCTCTCAGGTAGACATGGAGCCTCGCTCCCCATGCTTCCAGAACCTGAAGCACCTGATCCTGAGCTAGAAATACCTAGAGCACCTAGATAAACAGGTAACTCCACCAGAACTTCCCGTTCAGCTTCCACTGGTCCACCACCTTCCCTGCTTCCTTGTAACTCAACAGAAGAGCTACCTTGGTATGACGTCAGCTCGTCAAATACCACATCCCTAGAGACCACATATCTCCGTGTCTCGGGATCCATGCATCTCCACCCTTTCTTCCGCTCATCATAACCGACGAAGACTAGCTTCCTTGCCTTAGCATCTAGCTTCGTTTGAAGGGCATCCGGAACATGCACATAGTAGGTAGAACCGAACACTCAAAAGTGTTCCACGCTTGGCTTCTCCTTGAACATCAACTCATGAGGAGTCTTCATGTTGATGGGACTGAGAGGCATCCGGTTGATAACAGAAGCTGCATAAGACATACCCTCTGCCCAAAAGGACTTAGGAATATTCATGGCATGAAGCCAACATTTGCAGGTCTCCGTGAGATGATGGATCTTCCGCTCTGAAACTTCGTTATGTTGTGGAGTGTGAGCACAAGAAAGCTCCCTTTGGATGCCATGCTTCCTGCAGAAGTTAAAGAACTCCTTGGAGGTAAACTCCCCTCCATTGACTGTTCTGAACTTCTTCACCCACAGGTTTAGCCGACCTTCCACCAGCTCCTTGAACTCCACGAACTTCTCGTACGCCTCTGACTTCTCCTTCAAAAAATATACCCAAGTATATCTGGTGAAGTCATCAACCAAAATCAGCATATACCTGCTACCTCCAAGACTGGAAGTATTGGTAGGTCCAAACAGATCACCATGGATGCACTCCAATGGTCTTTTATATCTGCTTTGTGATTTATCAAATGGAAAGCGCTGAGCTTTACCAAACTGACATCCTGGACAAACATGACCATCCCCGAAAGATAACAAGCTAGGCAGACCTTGTTGGATCTTACGGCGCCCTTAGGGGGGGGGGGGTGAATAAGGGAATACAATTCTTTTTATAATTTTTAAGATAATTACTAAGTTGTTTCTGATTAATAGGAAATAAGATGACAATTTAGTAATAACAATTTTGTAATAATGAAATTTTACGCCAATTGAGAGAAATCAAATAAACACAAATATAATCATGATTGCATTATATAAAAAACGGTGTTTACAAAATTTGATTTTAATATCGCTAGAAATCGGAGGCGTACAAAAGTGAATTTCTTTTCCTTTTCTATACCGACTTGTATCCCCACAAACCGGTTGGCTTTAGCCTATCCTTCCCCGGATAAAGCCTCAAGCCGCTCTAGCCAACCCAAACTCGGATATGGCCTCGAGCACCCCCTAGATCTAATCACCTAGACCTAGTCGCCAACACAAGGCGAATTTCCCCCTAAGTCCTACCCAGACCTAGTCGCCAACACAAGGCGAATTAACTAAACGGTTACAAAGAAAATATGGAATGGAAATAATGAAAACAATAATAAAACTCCCTATATGAGATCTCTGGAGTTGAGGATGAAGGATCGTTGTAGTATAAGCGAGGTTGAAGCGATCGTCCTTCGGATGTAGCGTGACGTTGTCCTCCTCCAGAATTCTCCTTAAGCTTTTTGTGGGAGATCCTTCTTCGGCATCATAACAACACTGGAATTGTGGCACAAGCAACCTCTCTGGGATGGATCACCAAAACGATCGAAGTTGGCTCATTTTATAGAACTTGGAGATAGCGCCTGCGGTAGCTCCTAGCGCCTGCGGTAGCATTCGTGTGGAGCCGTTGCGAAACCGTCGGCTGTGTGGCTCTGTGCACGAACTTGAGATAGCGCCTGCGGTAGCTCCTAGCGCTGGCGGTAGCGCTCGTGTGGAGCGGTTGCAAAACTGTCGGCGGCGTGGCAATCTACACGAGCTCAAGCTAGCGCCAGGCGGTAGTGCTAGTGCTGGCGATAGCGCTAAGGAACCGCTGAGACGAGGCTAACCGCTGAGACGAGGCTAACCGCTGAGACGGAAGCTGAGATGAAAAATGCTGAGACGGAACCAACTGAGCTAGCGCCTGGCGATAGCGCTAGCGCTGGCGTTAGTGCTGCTCCTTTCAAAAGTTTGATTGCATGCTGCCTTCTACCTGTGGAGTATTGCACCTATAGTTCCTGCACACTATAAACACACTACAAGCAATATCAAATACAATATGGGATTTGTTATTCTCAAACAAAAGGATGTGACACACATGTCCAACAATCTCCCCCTTTTGATAATAACAAATCCTCTAAGCAAGAAATCAACAATAGGGTTTATAGTATATGACAAGCATGATAGTAGTGCAACTATAGTATATAATAAGCATGATGAAATTATGCATACTCCCCCTATCTTAATGCTCCCCCTACATAAATGCAATTTATGTTCTACTCCCCCTAAATGATAGATTACATGAATTAGTCTCCCCTTATTATTCTATATTTCTCCTATATAGATTTCTTCAATTAATCTCCCCCTTTTGGTATTATCAAAAGAAGGTAGGGTGAGGGTAGTAAGGAGGCATTTTAAAAAGATAAAGCATGATCGAGCTTATCGAAATATAGATAATGATAAAGAGGTAAAAAGCATAATTTTGAAGAGATTTCAAATAAATAGATAAGAGTTTTAAGCAAGCGGAAGATTATAATAAACATCTTTTTGTAAGCATGAAAAGCATAAGTAAAAATATGAGTTTTAGTTCAAAATTGAAAGATGTTTTAACCTTTTGAAATCTCAAAGTTTTTCATAAAGATACCAAGCATGAAATGAACATATCAAAGAGAGATTATACTACAATGTTACTTAATATTAAATTCAAGAAATACCAAAACATTGTAGAGATCATGCTAGGTTATCTAGTGCATTTCTTATATAAAGAGTAGTATAAATAAAGCATTAGAATCCAATACTCATGAGAAGAAGTGTTATGAAAGATAATGATGTGCACATAAGTGTATTTTGGGCAATGTTAACAATGGATTTAAATCATCAAAATACAAGACAAATGTAAAGTGAAGTGCACAATAAAACACAAGTAAATTTAATTTCACACACTTTTAATGCACATAATTTTTAACAAAGTGGTGTAATAACCAAAGTTTGCACAAGAAACTTTACTATTCTTTCCAAGGTGCTCAACCTCACAATGCTTATGAAGACTTATCAGAAGGTTCAAGTAGTGCTTGGTGGAGTTATATTTGTCTACATATATAATTTTTTTGTTCATATTTGTGAGACAACATTCTCTGAATACACTTGTTTTGCAAACCCAATTTTTAACTTAACCACTTTTCTAAATTTCATAAGTGCAATTCAAATGTAGTGTAGGCAATAAACTTATGTAAGTTTTAATTCATTGTACAAATACAATACACAAGCAAGCATTTTTAGATTTAGACACACATGTTGATTACCAAAATAAATGAGTGAAAGGTATCATTATCAATCATAAAACATTTACTCATACTTAGAGGCATGCTAAGCTTGGTTCTACACATATTTTTCAATATTTGATGCACTTTAAATAGATATATCAAAGCTTGATAAGCAAAATAATGTTCATAGTAATTTGAAGGAATAAGTTTTAACATTGTAAATAATTCTAAATAATAGAATTCATACATGCTTGATATTAGCAATACAGATCATACAGTTTTTTTTTTGTTTTATCATTTTTAAATCAAATAAAAAACAGAAAATCACAAAAACATATTTTGTAATTTTTGAATTTTGAATTTTTGTAGTAGATTTTTCATAATATGAATAAAACACAAATAAAAACAAAAAATATTTTTGTAATTTTGAATTTTGAATTTTTGTAGTTGATTTTTCATAATCTATACTATTCTATAAAGGAAAAACACCATTTGGTGCAACATTCATAATACCCAAAATACCCTCATTTTTTTCATTAAAGACCAAGATACTCAAAGAAAAATTCAAATTATTTCAAAATAGAAAGTCTACATCTGTAATTTCTCATTCCCTGCCTAAATTAATGGGCGTCAGTCTGGCCGGTAATATCACATCAGCCGCTTCACTTCACTTCATTTTGCTCCTCCCGAAGCAAAAACACGCCATTCCATTACGCTGCCCACTAAAGGATCACCTTTCGTCCCGCTCCTACAGCTACTACCCCGCCGCTCCAAATCCTCCCACGGTGTTCCTCCAGCGATGACGATGGCCTCCATTCAAAGACATCTTCCTCCAGCATCATGTTCCTCCAGCGACTCGCCACATTCAGCCGCTAAAATTGACTTTCCCGCACGGTATGCCCTAACAATCCACGCTCTCTCGCGTCGCCGAAGCCGGCAGCTATCGCCTCCGACGAAGCCTGCAGCCACGATGCCTCAACGACCACTGTTCGCCATGAACCTTCCCTGCTTAGATGCTTCTCATGAAAACTCCTCTTTTTCGCCACGATGCCCGCAGCAACGGTATGCCCTAACCTCTTTTCTCCTTTGCTTATCTCCTCTTTTTCCGGATGATTTGTAGAACTGCTGAAATGAACCATTGCTCGGGAGGACCAAAAATCTATGTTCTCAGTAACGATTTACAGATCTCACAGGTAATCTCTGTTTTCAGGATCTCCATCACTGATTTCTGTGTTGCAAAAATGTTTGTGGTGCATTTTTGTGTTTTACATTTCTGTGTTGCAATCTATGTTCTCCATTACTGATCTCCATTTTTGTGTTCCATTACTGATTTCTGTGCTGCAATAATTTCCGTGTTGGAATAATTTCAGGATCTCACAAGTAATTACTGTATTGCATTTTTGAATGTATAACATATTTTCATCTTCCTCTTCAGAGATAATCATAGTCTGAATTTTTTACAGCTATTTGCCTTTCTTTGAATACTGGGAACTAAAGAGGTACCCTGCACAGTTACATGTATCAACACTTCTATGGAATCTCCCTATTTTCCTGCTCAAATATCAGTTCATAATTTCTTCATTTATGGTAACATTCATAATTCCTTCATTTATGGTAACATGCATATGATGGTATAATTTCTTCATTTATGGAACCTCCCTATAATTTCTTCATTTAAGAATGTTTTGATCTTATTTACTTCTGCATATAACTTTCATAGGTATATACTTTTGCATAGATATTTTGATCTTATTTGATCAAAATAAACCTCCCTATAATTTCATAATTTAAGAATTTTTTGATCTTATTTACTTCTACATAGAATTTTCACAGGTAAATACTTCTGCATAGATATTTTGATCATAGGTTTGGATCTTTTATATAGGTATTCCATTGGATGTATTATTAGCATTATGTGGTTTCTGTTTTTTTCCTATTGAGTATCAAATTGATTCTAGATTCCCTTTTAAAGGATCATATAGCTTTTGGGTGAGGTTTAAGTACCCCCCCCCCCCCTAATTTTGGCAGGTAGAGCAAGTCGAACTGCAGTGCAAAGAGATTTTCGATGCGAATCATCTAAGAGGTAATTCTATTAAAACTAATTGGATAGAATTTATATGGCGGTTGGATAGCCTAATAAAAATCACATTGCTTGGGGATTTAATTCAATTTATATTGGATGGTCTTTGCATGCTCTTTAGCTTTATACAACGAGCCTCTAGGTATTCCATTCAAGCGCAAAGACGGTGCATGCCATTTTTATTCTTTCAGCCACTATAAGAATGAGAATAGTTGAATGTGGAGGAAGTAAGTGGTATTTCATAGCCTATATTTTGATGACATTATGAGTTTGATGCTTATGTAGGAAATCATTTAGTTGAAATCATTTAGTTGAATATTTATTTGTGGAATTTAAAAACAAAAAAAATTAGAATGCTTGAATATTGGCACTTTTGAATGTTTCATGTTCTCACTCCCTCTCTTGCAGGATATATAATTAACCCAGCTCTGCTCCTTTTGCGTTCGTTCCCTGAGCCGGTAATGAATTCATTTCATGCAGTTTTGTTAACGTATTTCCTTGATGTGCTATCTTATATTCCAGCCAGTGTTTTTTCTTTGACGTTTGTGCAATTCTATTTATAATCACACATTTAGATGTTTATGCAATTCTTTTCTCTCCCCAAAGCAGAAGGGAAGTAAAAGGTTATTTTTGTATAGCAATTTGAGTAATGTTGTCAATGTAAACACACACTTGGGTTCAGTTTCATGTCAATTTTAATGATGCATTCACTTTAACAACAATGAAGCGAGCAAATTGTTTCATATCAATCAAATTGTTTCATATCAATCAAATTGTTTCTTTCAGATTAACTGTGGGATACAAAATTTTGAGGATGCCATTGATGGCGCAAATCTTAGCACACCGCTATAGGCGGTAGTAAGACTGCGGCACGAAATGGCAGTGTACCGATCGTTCAAGTAATATAAAATGAGGAGTAATCCCCGAGTATCGAATCTCTCAAGGAACACAGTAAGGTGGAGTTAACGTTCGAGGAAGGACTTGAGATTGAAGTCCTTTACGTCGGATGGATGTGGAAACGGGGGATTTGGATTGTGAAAAATAAAAAGAAAATACTACACTACTCCTATGCAATGCCGCTATGCAATGCTTCGCTTGGTGTGATGGAGACTAGGCAGGCCTTGAGCGCACTTCGTCGCAAGGGCGGATGGACGAGTAGGCAAACAGAGTGAGGGTCGGAAGCACCTCTTCGACAAGCATGCCACTAGCAATTGCTAGTGCGGCAACGAACGCAATGGCGGGGTGGATGATGGACTGGGGCGCACCTCAAGCAACATAAACCATAAAATAATTTCACATAGACATGAAATATAGAAATACAAACAAGTTTATGCACTCTACTTCATCATAATAATGAGATCTACACATTTACACATCAATACGAGAATTACAAGGCAAGAAATCGACCGAATCCGAAGTCTTGTTGAAGATTCACGGTTGAAATCACTGGGTTGTCAACCCGCGTCCAAGCTCGGTCAGCAACTGCGTCCGGGGTAGAGAGAGCTGTCACGACTCTCCAATGGACCCGTCTTCTTCGTCTCACGATCCGGAGGAGGTTGCAAGCTTCCTCTTGCTTGAAGATGATGGCATATAGATCTCTCTTGAAGCCCTAGGATGAAGGAGGAGGCCAAAGGGACGAAACCCAGGTGGAAAAGGAGGAATCGCACTGCTGTTCGGCGCATACGGGCTCTCTCCAGTTTAGGTCGAAACTGCAGCTTTTATAGAAAATCGTCAGAAAATTGGTCGCGCACGGTCGAACGCACGACCATGCGTCGACCGTGCGATACTTAAGCTCAGCAGGCGTGCAGGGGAAGAAGACCTTCCGCCCGTGCAATTTGTTCACGCACGACCAACGCCGCCCGTGCGCAAAGACGCATGGGTAAACTCCGACGCTCCGTTTTCTGCCCAGACACAAACGCACGACCGCCACCAACCGTGCGAAAAGGAAACGCAAGACCGTGCGATATGCACAGAAATGACTTCTGGGGAAAACAGGACGATTAGGCCACCTGCATACAAGAGCAACGGCTGGGAATACCCATCCAGCAGCACAGAGATACAGAAAATACAATGGGGAGCACGAAGTGCTTACCCCCAACAACAAAGTGCGCAATTGCACACAAAAACAAGCACAACTATATACTTCTAATAAAAGCATGAATAAAGGAAATATGAACGAAACTGAAGCACAAAACCAGAAAAACTAGCCTAAATGAGTACGAAAATGTGTATATAATAGGGACTCATCACACCCCCAGACTTACCTGTTTGCGCGTCCCGAGCAAACAATTCCTACGCAAGCGGGAATATGAGGTAGCTAACTAAAAATTACAAAATGGAATACCATGCGAAGTCGCATGCTCATGTACGTATAAGAAAACTAGAGGAGATTTCTAATTATACACAGAGTTTATGAATTTCTAAAAATATAAATAATTGTTACTTCTACTCAAGATGAGAATACGGTGAATCATCCGGTCTCGCATACGGAGAAAGTAAACTGAACGCTGAGGCGAGCATTGCTAAAGATCAGGGTGCCGGAAAAACTCCACCGAAATCCATCGGTGTCGGTGACCATAGGCTTGCCCGGTCACATTCTCTCCACTACACTAGATTGGCTCAAGGCGTGAGTCAGTAGGACTTGTAGGTTTAGAATGGGGCTTGGGTTACGGTGAGGTAAATAAAGGTAAACCTGGAGGCTAAGCACACCCAACCCAAAATGAGCTTTATGTCAAGCTACCCGCACATCTATAAGCTTACTGTTGGAGCATGCGTTTCGCACTCCTCCGGTTTGATAATAACAAAGTCCCTTATGTATTTGATTCTATTTTCATTAATGGTGTGCAGATAACAGGTATGAGATGTTCACATTGCTGCTGCAGCTAAAATTGAATGTGGGAAAAATTCACTGTCGGAAAATTCCAACAGCCACTGTCGCCCAGGCGACAGTAGAGAAGTTACAACTACTTCCCTCCACGACAGATCGACGAAAGACAGTTTTGCGCTGTCGGAATTCCGACATCGATGTCGCCCAGGCGACAGCTCGACGGTTACCACATCTGCCCACGTCTTCACCCACGAGCGGCAGTTTTGCACTGTCGGAAATTCCGACATCGATGTCGCCCAGGCGACAGCTCGACGGTTACACCAACTGCCCACGACTCCACCCACGACGGCACTCCAGCGGCAGTTTAGCACTGTCGGAAAATTCCGACAGTCACTGTCGCCCAGGCGACAGTGAATTTCTATAAATTGGTTCCTTTGGTTCGTGCATTCCAAGTTTTTGAGAATTCCAGTCCCTTCCTGAGTGCATACAAACCAGAGAGCTCCAGAACCTCCTCAACTCCCATTTGTATAAAGAAGGATTAAAGATTGAAGACGAGATAGGGCGCGCTTCTTCATCATCAATCATCTCGAGGCTTCAACAATCCGTTCAGAGATCTGATTTTCTAGGGAGTTGTTCTTTTCATATTGTATTTTCATTCACATACTTTTTCATTTAGTATTTGTAGAGAAATCGTCGTCTTGCGTGCGGCGTCTAAGTCCTTGCGCGGCTTAGGGGAAAATTGCTTCCTTGTGCGGAGCGTCCAAGTCCTTGCGAGGCTTGGTGGGAAATCGTGGCCTTGTGTGCTACGTCTAGATCTTGGGAAGATCTAGAGGATAGGCTTGGGCTTGGTCTTGGGAGAGACAAGCGATAGCCTTCCGATCCTTGGGAGAAGGATTGGTAAACCAAAATTATTGTATTTTTATTATCATAATTGTGCCTTGTTCTTAAGCATTGTTAAGATCATTTTTATTGTATGCAAATTTCATGATTAATATAATTATGCTCTTTTCACTAATTGCAATTTTGTTTGCTTAAATCTTTATCTTAGAAATTTGTGTTTGGTTAAATACAAAAATTACATTGGTTTAAAATTATTTATAAGTAACCTTTTTAGTAAAGTAAAATTTGTCTAAAAATTATTAAGTAAAAATTATATTTTTAAAACACACCCTTATTCACCCCCCCCCCCCCCCTCTAAGGGCGTCACACGATCCAACACTTACAAGTGCAACACACCCCCAGACTTGAACTTTTGCAACATAGGTGTGTGCACTCCCTACTCCCAATCATAAATTTATACAAAGATTTTTCATTAAAATCATTTTTATCTCTTTTTTTTTCTTTTTCTTCTTCATTCTTCTTTTATTTTCATTTCTTTTTTTTCAGCATTTTTTCTAATGAGCATAACCACAACTTCACACAAAAAGCAGTACAGTCACACCCCAAACATGAAAATACTAATAAAATTTAAGCTCGATTTTGGTTGTGCAACTAGGTTGGGCTTTTAGGCTTTGGTGAAAAATATGTGGAGCTGAATCAAATGAAGGGGTAGGCACAAAATGGGCTAGCAAGGAATAAATGATAGGAATGGTACACAAAGCTCAACCTGGCCAAAATGATGGCCTATGTCATTCTCACGCACTCAAACTATCTTATGTCAATGCTTCGAGAATCGCTTGGGGCAAGTTCTAGCCACCGAGAAAAATTCTCCTTTCTCCCGACTCGAGCAATACGAATCTAGCAAACGTCTACACACATCCCTACGCTACCATTTGATTCACACCGGATTCATCATTTGAGTATAGTAAACAATATTTATACTAATAAAAATGCATAAAGCTAATAGTATAAGGAGAAATCTAATCTACATGAATTACTATACTTGCATGAGTACTTGACTAGAAACACTGGAGCCAACATTTTATTCCACTACATAATTTAAAAGCTAGCACAAACATTTTCTCATATGCACAAAGGGATGAGTTATACTCGTGACGCTCTAAAGGTAAAGTACACGCTCAAGTAGGTGCTAAGTGTGCAGACAAAATGAACAAAAATGATTCTTAGATAAAGAAGCTTCTAGCATGCTAAATAACTGTGCACGTGAGTGGGTACACAAACAGGTCTCCCCCAAACTTAAACTATATATTAAGATATTCTAAAACAAAGTTTTAGGGGACGAGGGTACCCAATGCTCAGCAAGTAAGCATTCCGGAAGCCTGTAGTGAAGTTCAATGAAGAATCACGACCACCGCCTTCACAAATAGAAAATACCTGCAAATGGTGGTCTCCACACACAAAAACTAAAATAGCACAAAATAAGCTAGTTTTTGCAGGGGATAAATTAAAAACAAGAAAAATTAAGATAACTACTGGGGTTATTGTCCTCCCAGCATGACTTATTTGGCTTTTGTACAGTTCTAGCTAATGGGCCTATGAAAAGAAAAGTGAACAGGCAGTTGTTCTAATATGCGTGTCGGTAGCGGGTACCGATACGGCGATAAAACAGTTATTCCCCTACCTAAATAAAGATACCTGCTGAACACAGGTAGCGGGAATAGGAAGTAAGAAGAGGAGGAGGCCTGGTCCTCACTCATCTCACCACAAATTAAATCCTTGCCTAGCAAGGTGTCATCTCCAGGGAGGTGGCAGGAGAAAGAGGCAATGAGTGGAGCTTCCTCTACGGAGGGGGAATCAACCTCCTCACATAAGAGGATGCTCTCATCATTGACTTGAGCATCATGCTCCAAGTCCTCCTGGGGTATCTCTGAAGACTCAACCTGCACAGGCTCCGATGGAGAAAGGGAATCAAGAAATAAAGAAGAAGAAGAACATAAATAAAAATCATTCGGGGGAGTGGTCCCGGTCTCACTCCCATTGGGTTGGGAAAGTAAAATCATGTTTGCATTGTCATCAATGCTACAAGGTTCGGCGGGATCAACAGTGGCCATGCCCAAGAGTTGGACTTCCTCCACCGGTGCTGAGAAAACTCCTCTTTACCTAGAAGGTTGTCCTCCTCCATAGGAGCAGGCATAACACATAGATCGCCAACCTTATCTTGCGACACATCCTCAACAATGTCGTCAGAGACGAATGTAGTATGCACAATATGGGGAGGAATAGTGCTTGAATAAATGTCAAGCACTGATTCCTCACAAAGAATCGAATCTATGCATGGTGATATATGTACAAGGGAGATGGGCTCTGCAATGGCAGAGTCTAGATCAGCCACACATCTGGTGACTGTGTCCACATAATTCCCTTCAAAACTTGAAGGTGAAATGGACACATAACCGGATGTTGAAGGTGTGCTGCCAGAAGTAGGAGTCAGGACGATCCGGATATTCGGCTCGTCATCCTCGTCCATCTGACGAAGGAAAGCGGCACAATCCTTCAAGGCATGATCCATGCTCTAACAAAACGAGCACTGCCTTATAGGCTTCTTTGGCACAGAAGGTGCTGAAGCCGAAAAGAAGTATGACGGCAGAGGCTCGGCAGAATAGCCATAGGACTTACGCGCACCATATGGAGTACCAGACGAAGTCGGTGCTCCATATGCTGGGCTGGGGGTGCTAGGGCTACTATCTCCCTTTGGACATCTATCGCTAGCGTGAGAGATATCTCCACAAAAGCGGCAACGAATATTGAATGAAGCCCACATAGTGTGAAGATAAAATGATTCAAAAAAAACACTATTGTGCAAAATACTACACCTAACAAAAATTTACTAAACAACCTAATAAAAACAGGAAAACAGAATAGGAAGAAATAAAACAAAAAAATGCAATACACAAATGGAAGGGCTTAAATCTCAGATTCTCCCTCTCCAGAAAACTCACACGTATGTGTTCCCCGGCAACGGCGCCAAAAACTTGATGGCGCAAATCTTAGCACACCGCTATAGGCGGTAGTAAGACTGCGGCACGAAATGGCAGTGTACCGATCGTTCAAGTAATATAAAACGAGGAGTAATCCCCGAGTATCGAATCTCTCAAGGAACACAGTAAGGTGGAGTTAACGTTCGAGGAAGGGCTTGAGATTGAAGTCCTTTACGTCGGATGGATGTGGAAACGGGGGATTTGGATTGTGAAAAATAAAAAGAAAATACTACACTACTCCTATGCAATGCCGCTATGCAATGCTTCGCTTGGCGTGATGGAGACTAGGCAGGCCTTGAGCGCACTTCATCGCAAGGGCGGATGGACGAGTAGGCAAACGGAGTGAGGGTCGTAAGCACCTCTTCAACAAGCACACCACTAGCAATTGCTAGTGCGGCAATGAACGCAATGGCGGGGTGGATGATGGACTAGGGCGCACCTCAAGCAACATAAACCATAAAATAATTTCACATAGACCTGAAATATAGAAATACAAACAAGTTTATGCACTCTACTTCATCATAATAATGAGATCTACACATCTACACATCAATAAGAGAAGTACAAGGCAAGAAATCGACCGAATCCAAAGTCTTG
Organism: Dactylorhiza incarnata; assembly: GCA_033032865.1. NCBI lineage: Eukaryota > Viridiplantae > Streptophyta > Magnoliopsida > Asparagales > Orchidaceae > Dactylorhiza > Dactylorhiza incarnata. The sequence goes on from JAWHQI010000336.1 coordinate 2,229,954, forward strand.
TTGAAGATTCACGATTGAAATCGCTGGGTTGTCAACCTGCATCCAAGCTCGGTCAGCAACTGCGTCCGGGGTAGAGAGAGTTGTCACTACTCTCCAATGGACCCGTCTTCTTCGTCTCACGATCCGGAGGAGGTTGCAAGCTTCCTCTTGCTTGAAGATGATGGCATATAGATCTCTCTTGAAGCCCTAGGATGAAGGAGGAGGCCAAAGGGACGAAACCCTGGTGGAAAAGGCAGAATCGCACTGCTGTTCGGCGCGTACGGGCTCTCTCCGGTTTAGGTCGAAACTGCAGCTTTTATAGAAAATCGTTAGAAAATTGGTCGCGCACGGTCGAACGCACGACCGTGCGTCGACCGTGCGATACTTAAGCTCAGCAGGCGTGCAGGGGAAGAAGACCTTCCGCCCGTGCTATTTGTTCATGCACGACCACCGCCGCCCGTGCGCAAAGACGCACGGGTAAACTCCGACGCTCCGTTTTCTACCCAGACACAAACGCACGACCGCCACCGACTGTGCGAAAAGGAAACGCACGACCGTGCGATATGCACAGAAATGACTTCTGGGGAAAACGGGACGATCAGGCCACCTGCTTACAAGAGCAACGGCTGGGAATACCCATCCAGCAGCACAGAGATACAGAAAATACAATGGGGAGCACGAAGTGGTTACCCCCAACAACAAAGTGCGCAATTGCACACAAAAACAGGCACAACTATATACTTCTAATAAAAGCATGAATAAAGGAAATATGAACGAAACTGAAGCACAAAACCAGAAAAACTAGCCTAAATGAGTTCGAAAATGTGTATATAATAGGGACTCATCAGCCATGACGCGAGCAAACACAATGGTTCAACGCCAATCCACCACAATCTCAATTGCTCCCTTATAATGTAAGCAGCCATCAAATGCTATAAAACACTTACAGTGACTATTTAAGCCAATTTGATACAGTAAAATAGGAATATTGTCAAATAGTTCCCTTTTTTGCAATAGATTGTGGATCATGAAATAGTATTCTTTCACCATAATTTACTTAATCTACCCTGGAATTATAATGTTTAGAAAAAAGATATGGAGAACATAAAAGGTATTATGGTGTTTGATATATATATTTTTCTACTAAACTCCTGAAAGTTTTGATCATTTCATAAATATTATGTTATCAAATTTCTAAAATTTTGGTAAGGAATGCACTTCAGTTGTGTAGAATGACAAATTGCCCAAATAAACAAATTGTCCATATATATAGACTCTGAGCGGCGTTTTTGCTCCGTTGAGTTTGGAAAAAAAATGCCACCGTCATAGAATGCATGTTTGGCAACACAATGGTTATGAATAGGTTGGATATCTTTGATTTCCTTTAGTTCATCCTTGATTTAATCATGTCATGATTTATTGAGTTGGATTTGAGTTATTTCATTATATTGGTGGCATATGGTCCCTACAGAATGTCTCTTGGGTATTCACTTACAACCCTTCCCTATTGCTAATGTATCTTCTTCCACCCTCTGCGTATATATGTATAGAAATTACAGTTTATGAAACCAAATGTGAACCAGCCATTATGCACTCTATCAAGTACTGAAGTAATGGTTGGGAAGTTCAATTAACCAATATGATTAGTGGGTGGTATCTATTAACTGTAAGTGCAAGTAGCATCCATTTTTACTTCACCATGCACCAAATGGTCTTTTTGAACCATCAATTAATAGCTTCATTTATTGCTGCTCCATTCGAAACTCAGCTCCATTTTTAACCGCCCTGAAGCCTGAATGACACTGCTCTCTCAAACATAGCCTTTGGCTTTCTGAATTTCATTACTCAGAATGCTCTCAGATCATTCAAATTGTTTTGAATGTGCCTACTTTTACAGTTTTGTGTGTTATTTTGATGCTAAAATAAGCACAATAAGAGTAGAATTGACATCCTAACAGTATCATTTGATTTCCTTTCCCTCAAAGGATTCTGGAAAGGCCCGGACTCAGAAGAGACGCATGCCCATTTCTTGATGTCCGCCTCTGTCTGAACTGGAGATGAAAGATGTAAGCCATCATCCAGTTATTCGAGAGGCAACAAAATGGTATGAGTAGTGTTGTATGAATAATGATGTTATTCTGCAATTCTGAGGCCTTTTATCAACACATTGGCTGATTATTAGCTATATGTATGAATAGTGTTGTATGAATATTGCTGTATGAATATTGTTGTATGAATATTGTTGAATGTTGATGTATGAATATTGCTGAAATTTGATTTATTGTATGAATATTGCTGAATTTTGTTACTCCTTACATGGGATCATCAATATACAGTTTTTCCTGAGACGTGGTGATTAAAAGCATGAGTGGACTTTTATCAAGAATTTTTGTCTGTTGAAGGCATCTACAGCAGTAAGAAAATGGAACTTTTACCTAATTACTATTTCTGGGTAAAAGCCATCCCATCGCAACACAGCATTCAGATTTGGAGCTTGGATTTCTTCAACATAATCTGCAGGTATGGCGCCTGTAGGCTGATCGTTGCCCCAATATAATCCCTTCCTTTTAAACTATCTCCTATATTCTTCCAGTAAATGAGCACAAAGGAGATGAAAAAGGATGAAGAGTCAGCAGCTTGCTTTGATCAATTTTTTCAAAGTTTTATCCACTTCGGTTCCTTCGCCCCGATGTTTAGTTCTTTGCGTCTGGGGATAAATATAAACTCTGAAGCCAAATGCAAATGATTGCTTCCGATGTTCTGCAAGTGATAGGGTAAAATTGGGGTTAGAAACAAAAGTAATACAGGCCTTTATCCATCATCCTTCGGAAAAATTGCGCAATCATTTTTCCAATTAGAATTTGTTCATTTAGAATCCCCAGTTTTCTATTTTTTTTCTTTTTCGATGAGAAGTGCTATGCTAAATTATTAGGTGACTATTAGCTCTATCCAATTGTCAGAAACCAATTGTCTCTTAAATATTTTCCATGTGTCTCATGAAACTGCTTCCATATCAAGCTTCTTTTTAGGTTCGATTTTGTGTTCTAATTTCATTTTCAGAACCTGTGGTTTCTTCTTAGCTCTTGGTTTTGAGGTACTCAAAACATTTGAAATTTAATTAATTATTATATAGGTTTAGCTTCCATTATTTCTTACATGTCATGTAAAATATAATATAGGTTTATGCATCCATGGCATTGCCTTAGTGGGTGCTGTATAAATTTGATGATTATTCTGGAATGAAATGATGAGAAGTGCTCATAGTGAAATGTTTTATTGCGTTGGAATGATGAGATATTACTGATAATGAAATAATGAGATGAGTTGCATTTTTTCTAATTCACATGGTGACAAATCCACCATGACATGGTTGCCCAGCTGTACTTGGGAATCAGAGAATCTCATAGTCAAAAAGAAGAAATGCCAAATGACTTGGTTTATTGTGTTGGATTTTTCAAATAACTTACCAAAAATATTTGGTTAATTTTCTGCATATGATTCAGGTTGTTTTTAACTGCTATGATCTGATTCGAACTTGGGAATTTTGTATGCATAAAGAAGATGGTTTTATTTTCAAGTCTTAAGGTTTCAGGTTTAAGTTGTGTGAAATCATGTCACCGCCCACGGTCAATATCGCCGCCCATAACCAATGTCTCCCCCCCAACAAATGACGCATCCCACGAAATGTCGTCGCTCACGACAAATGCAACCGCTCACGACAAGTGTCGCCTCCCATGATAAATGTCATCACCCACGACAAGTGTCATCCCACATGACAAATGTCGTCACCCACGACAAGTGTCGCCACCACGACAAATGTCGTCGCCCACGACAAGTGTCGCACTCAACGATAAATGTCGCCACCCACAAAATGTGTCGCCCCTCACGACAAATATCGCCCCCAAAACCAATATCGCTCACACGATAAATGTCAACCCCCACGACAAATGTTAGCCACCACGACAAATGTTGCCTCCGACGATAAATGTCGCCCCCACAATAAATGTCATCACCCAAAACAAGTGTCTCTCCCACGACAAATGTCGTCACCCACGACAAGTGTCGCCCCCTCCCCCCTCACGATAAATGTTGCCACCCACGATATGTGTCGCCCCCCAAAACTAATATCGCCCACACGACGAATGTCGCCAGACCCCCCCCCCCCCCCCCCCCCCCCCCACGACTAATGTCGTCGCCCACGATAAATGTCACCCCCATGACAAATGTTGCCCCTATAACAAATTTTGCCCGCCCACGACAAATGTCGCCTCTACGACAAATATCGCCCCCCATGACAAATGTCGCCCTCATGATAAGTGTCGCCCCCCACGATAAATATCGCACCCCACGACAAATATCACCCCCACGACAAATGTCACGCCCATGATAAATGTCGCCGTCACGACAAATGTCACCCCCCCCCCACAATGAGGGTCGCCCCCACGATGAATGTTGCCTGCACGATGAATGTCCCTGCACGATGAATGTCGCCCCCACGATGAATGTCGCCCCCACGACGAATTTTGCCCCCACGACGAATGTCGCACCCACAACCAATATCACCCCCCATGACAAATGACACCGCCCACGACATATGCGGGCGCAGCCCGCCTGAATGCGGGTGCAGCCCGTTTGAATGCCAAGCAGGCGAAGCCCGCTTGGTTACGGGTGAAGCCCGCAGCGACGCATCGAGAACGGGCGTAGCCCGTTCGAAGATGCTAGTATGAATAAAACAAAAATAACAAATGTCAGAAATACAAAAACAAAGTAGTACATATAGACTAAAATATTTTTAGTGATTTTTAGAAATTTTGAAAATCAGAAAATTCCAACACCCACGCTAGCGCCGGCGCTAGTGATAGCGCGACAAACATCACGTGATTTTTTGAGAATTTAAAATTTTTGATTTTTTATTTTGATTAAGTGTCCTTATAGTAGTTCCATGCTGAAATATTAGAATTTTTGGAGATCTCTAGGTGGATCAAATTTGCATGAAACTTTAGCTTTTTCAAATTCTTGTGTTTTACAAAACCATTTAATTATGAAAAGATAAGTTATGAAGACACAAGAGGACATTTTTTTATTAAACAACCCAAAATATGCATGATTTAAGTGATAAGTAAATAAAATGATCATGCAACGAGTAATATAAGTATGTCCTAAGATTAAAGACTATCCCGACCAAATGTCTACACCCTAGCCCCGTACTAAGTGACGGATGGGCATGAGGAGCTGCACACATGCCGTAGGTTGGGGTGTTAATCTCATATGCACACACTAGAGAACGCTCAACCTAGCACTCTTTCCCCCAGTGCCTCGCAAGGCCCCATTGGAACCCTCCCCGGTTAAGGACAAGACATGACTTAGAGGTTAGGTCTCTAATGTATACAACCCTACGCCCCCGCTATTGTGAGATATGAAGTCATAAGTGAAATAATCTTTTGGACAACCTATGCTTTTAAATCTAAGGGTTGATATATAAACTATGGGTTTTGTTTAATGTGATGAGTTATATAAAGACGCATAGTTTTTCTACTTTTATGAGATGACGATATGTGATAACTAGCACAATTAATAATATTCAATAAGTTATAAAGCTAGTAAGATGAGTTTCGGATTTAATTTCATGTCATAAGATTAATATTAATATTGCATGTATTCCAAAGTAGAGTTTCAAATTATAGATCTAGAATGGAGTGATGATTAAGTTTGATGTATCTTTATTATTCCTAAGTTGAATCTAGAATCTACAAATATGAGAGATACATGCAATTAATATCAAAGCATATCCATACACCAACTAATGTAAAGAAAAAAAAAACAATATTCATATTTTTATCATAAGATTCATAATTCCTAGGTGGTATATTGTTTTGAGATTTTTCTTGATAGAACATGAATTATGATTTATGATTATAGACAATTTTGCATAGAATATATCTTAGATCATCATGATGTATGTAAATTCTAATTCTTCTAGACTTAAGATATAGTGATATAGTGATTTTCTTTTAAATAAGCATGTTTGATTTTTAAGCCTAGAAAATGATGAACATGTAGTCATATCAAAGACAAAGATCACATATATAATGTTTTGAACTTTATATAAAACATGCATTCAATAATTGAATATATTGATCTTTGGTTTTTCATGATAATATATGATATATATTCTAATGATTAATCCATAAACTATGTGTTTGTTGGAATTTTAGTATTCTATATAATTTCAAATCACATAGTTATCATGATATTTTAATAACATTGTAAATGTTATACCTATCATATAAATTTAAGCATAAACTAAGAAGAAATGCTAGAATGATGAGTTTGAGTGCAAAGTTATTATATATGATTTAATGGAGAAAATGTTGCATGTAATAGGAGAAGTTTTCAAATTAATTTTTTTAGACCTAGAATGAAATGATTAAACTTTTAATTTGATCTTAATGATACAAGATGATTCTAAGGTCTAAATTACATGCAAACATTGGTGACACACATCACACACATAATATAAGATATGAAACTATAATACCAATACCCATCATATATTTCATAATTCCTAAGGTTGATAGAAATAGTTGATTTAAGATAATTCTTGATAGATCATGAATTATGATATATGATAATAGTGAATTTTAGCATAGGATATTAATATATCATGGTGGTGGGTGAATAGTTCATATTCATCCTTTTAAAGAGACAAACAAATTTGTTTAGATTATCTGAAAGTAGAAGACAATGATACTTAACACAGAAAAATAATTTTTCGAAAAATAATAAATAGAGAAATCAGAATTTTTAGGAAACTATGCTACCGCCAGCGTTAGTGATAATGCCTGGCGTTAGCAACAGAGTTACTATATTTGATTTAAAACTCATAGTTTTTGATATTATTTGATTCTGATTTTTCTCGATTATAATTTTTAATATAGGGGCTATTATATGCAGCAACGAAAAATAGACAAATATGCAATTATTTGCGCATTTAATATTTTAGCCTAAGACCCCTAAACATCCATTTAAATCCAATTTTGAAAGTAATTTTATTAGTCTTGATAATATCATTTAGAAAATTTAGAACTCAATTTATAATGATAATATAAGACATTTATAGGCAATGGATTTAAAAAAAGGATAAAATATATAAAAAGGAAAGATAGATCACTTATAAATTTTATGACTTTATATTTAGTTTTATTCAATTTTGATTTAATAAACATTAGGCTTAAAATGTAAAAGTCATATTTCATAATATATCTAAGTGACCTTAGCGTGTTGGTTCAAAAAATAAAAAATAAACAAAAGAAAAGAGACAATAAGCATATCATGAAGTAGAGTATTGGTATTTCATTTTTAATGGTTTCTACTTCATGCAAATGATTGGATACTAATGAATGAGAGATTTAGGTATCCAAAGGGGACCAAGTGGGATGGTTCCTTTGGGTACCCAAATACATCGTGGTGGTTTTTTAGGAGACAAGGATAAATGGGCCCTTTCAATTAAAGTTGATGTATCATTTTTCTTTAAGGGTCTCCATTCATACCTTAGTGGTTTATCTTTTAAATTCATATTATGATTATGTGACATCTTTATATGATTATATTTGTTTGAAAAATAATTCATTTGAGATTTATGTTTATTCAAATTATTTTTCAAATTAGATTGATGTTGATAATCATAATGAATTTTATTATATGGATTCTTTGAAAGTTTATAAGAGTGGTTGTCTTTCTTTAGAAGTGATTGTTGAAAGAGTGGGTTACAATATGTTTTAAAAGATTGATTCTTACTTTGTTGATTTTCATTTCCACTCTTTCTTATAGACATGCTCTTATAATATGAAGGATTATATTTTGTAGTTTGATTTTCATGAAAAAGAGGTTTTAAATTTGAGTCATGATTGAAAATATATTGAGACTTATAATAGTGACTCTTAAGAATTTTATGAGGATCATAATTCATTTTGAAACTAAACTCTTTTTGATTTAATGTGTGAAAATGATCCTTTTTAGAAATGATTTTGTAAGTTAATTTATCCTTGTTATTCAAAATCTTATGATGAAATTCATTAGATGACATTTGAAATTTTTCAACAAAAGATTTTAATTGTATTAACTTACAAGTTAAAGCATCATTTTCAACTATCAATTTTTCATTATGTTCTTTAGAAACTAAGAGCCCTTTTTCAATTTCCTTGAATTTTTCTTTTAATAAATTGCAATCTAAATAAGGAATAGGAATTTTAACTAAAGAGCATGAAAGAGAATTTAACACATCAATATTAGATTCTACTTTAGCGTTTGCTTTTAAAGTTTTATTTTCTAAACGTAATTTGGAATTAGCATGTTTCAACTTTGAAATTTTACGTTTAGCAAATTTAAGCACACGAAATGTAGAAATAGAATTTGTTACAAAAAGAGAAGATTTAGATTTTCTTACCTTGCTATAATTTCCATCTTCTCTTTTGCTTGATGTTTGGTCATCAAATGAGTCCAACATTGTGACGTTGTATTCTTCTTCCTTCAAGCATGAGTCCTCATCGATTTCTTCTCTTGGATCCATAAGGAATTCCTCGTCGATTTCTTTCTTAGATTTATCTTCCTCCAAGAATGAGTACTTGTCGATTTCTTCTCTTGGATCCATAAGGAATTCCTCTTGTTCATCATCTGTGGAAGGAAGACTATAAGAATTCTCAAGAAATTTCCAAACTTCATAAGCAGTAGGAAATGTATAAATAAATTTGAAAATATTTTTATATAATGCACAATATAGACTATTCATTGATTTGGCATTTAAAAACATTTCATTTTTATTAAGAATACTTGGGGGCATTTTAATTGTAATATTCCATACTTCAATATCCAAAGATTTAAGAAATTTTTCCATAAGAAATTTCCACCCATTATAATTTTTGCCTTCAAATAAAGGTGGTGCTAAAGATTTTTCATTTAAAAGAAAGTTCCCCCCACTAGTAGAAGCGAGATCATGAGACGCCATTATTCCTGGTTTTTAAACCGTTTGGAATAACCTAGCTTAGATACCACTTGTTGGATCTTACGGCGCCCTTAGAGGGGGGTGAATAAGGGAATAAAATTCTTTTTATAATTTTTAAGATAATTACTAAGTTGTTTTTGATTAATAGGAAATAAGATGACAATTTAGTAATAACAATTTTGCAATAATGAAATTTTACGCCAATTGAGAGAAATCAAATAAACACAAATATAATCATGATTGCATTATATAAAAAAGGGTGTTTACAAAATTTGATTTCAATATCGCTAGAAATCGGAGGCGTACAAAAGTGAATTTCTTTTCCATTTCTATACCGACTTGTATCCCCACAAACCAGTTGGCTTTAGCCTATCCTTCTTCGGATAAAGCCTCAAGCCGCTCTAGCCAACCCATACTCGGATATGGCCTCGAGCACCCCCTAGATCTAATCACCTAGACCTAGTCACCAACACAAGGCGAATTTCCCCCTAAGTCCTACCCAGACCTAGTCGCCAACACAAGGCGAATTAACTAAACAGTTACAAAGAAAATATGGAATGGAAATAATGAAAACAATAATAAAACTCCTTATATGAGATCTCTGGAGTTGACGATGAAGGATCGCTGTAGTATAAGCGAGGTTGAAGCGATCGTCCTTCGGATGTAGCGTGACGTTGTCCTCCTCCAGAATTCTCCTTAAGCTTTTTGTGGGAGATCCATCTTCGGCATCATAACAACACAGGAATTGTGGCACAAGCAACCTCTCTGGGATGGATCACCAAAACGATCAAAGTTGGCTCAATTTATAGAACTTGGAGATAGCGCCTGCGGTAGCTCCTAGCGCCTATGGTAGCGTTCGTGTGGAGCGGTTGTGAAACCGTCGGCTGCGTGGCTCTGTGCACGAACTTGAGATAGCGCCTGCGGTAGCTCCTAACGCTGGTGGTAGCGCTTGTGTGGAGCGGTTGTGAAACTGTCGGCGGCGTGGCGATCTGCACGAGCTCAAGCTAGCGCCAGGCGGTAGCACTAGCGCTGGCAATAGCGCTAAGGAACCGCTGAGACGAGGCTAACCACTGAGACGGAAGCTGAGATGAAAAACGCTGAGGCGGAACCAACTGAGCTAGCGCCTGGCGATAGCGCTAGCGCTGGCGTTAGTGCTGCTCCTTTCAAAAGTTTGATTCCATGCTGCCTTCTACCTGTGGAGTATTGCACCTATAGTTCATGCACACTATAAACACATTACAAGCAATATCAAATACAATATGGGATTTGTTATTCTCCAACAAAGGGATGTGACACACATGTCCAACAGACCTTTCACCAGGCCTCTTCCTGCCATAGCTTTCAACTTATCAATTCCAACATGCCCAAGCCTTTCGTGCCAGATAGCAGCGCTGTCATTAGCCCTCATCTTATCAACATAAGAATTTGTTGAAAGAACAAACAGATCCTTCACCCATCTCCCAACATGAGTGACCTCAGCTTTCACCGCTGAAACGTTTCAGAGAAATTTCACTTCTACTGGACCAAATAGAACGTGATAGCCATCATCCACTATATTGGTCACTGAGAAGAGGTTTTTCTTCATCCCCGGAATATGATAGACACTCTTCAAAGTAAGAGTACCTCTATCATCGTTCAATGAAACCATACCCTCCTTCTCAACTACATGAACAGTATCATCAGCCATAATGATAGCGTCATTACCTGCATATGCCTACAACGAGGAGAACTTCAACTCATCCACGGTGAGGTGATGACCATACCCAGAGTCCACAATCCAATTGTCTTGATAGTTGATGGAATCCATCGCTCGAACACACGTGCCCATCATGAATACACCTCGACCACTCCAACTACCTTCTGAATTGGAACCAGCCTCCTCCTTCCCTACAGCATGCCCTGGCTGAAGATTCACCTTGCAGTTCCTTTTGAAATGACCAACCTTGTTGCACCTGAAGTATCTTGGTCCTTCCTGCTTCTTCCCATAACGCTTAGGAGCATAGCTCCTCTCCTGCTGATATGAAGTAGATGGACCATCATCTCCAGATGTCTTCTTCTTCTTGTTCCATCTCTTCTTCTTGCCAGAAAAAAGAACCTCGCCTTCTCCACCAGAGACAGACATCCCAGTCATCTGCTTAGCTAAACTTTCCTGTGAAGCAAGTAAGTTCTCCAGCTCCAGCAACGAAGGCTGATTGGCCCAGCCTTGAACAGAAGTCACAAAGGCCACATAATCTCCCCGCAAGCCGTGGATTATGTGCCTCTTCAGCTTAGCTTCTGAGATAGGCTCATCCGGGTCCAACGCTGATATCTCTGCGCAGAGGTTCTTCATCTTCAAGAAGAACGTTGAGATAGACAAATCTCCTTGAGTTGCTTTCGCCAACTCATTTTCTAAGAACTGTAGCCTCGCTACATTCTTCTTAAACAAGCCATCCAAGGCTGTCCAAATCTCAGCAGCAGATCCACATCCGATGATGTGATCAAACAGCTCCGGAATGATAGCTCCCTTGAGAGTGAACTCCGCCTTAGTGATGATTAATTTACGATCAATCCGAAAAGGCAAGTGTACCTATCGAACCGTAGTACCAAGGTCGTATTTAAAAGATGGGGCTGTCAAGTATTACTACTCACGCTTCCAACTATTATCCTACCGTACGATTGTTGTGATTTGAAAATCTAAAGACGCACTAATGAAAATTGAAAATGATAAATTTATATTTAAAAAGATAACATTCGATCAATGATTCACCATGAAAAGAGAGAAGACGAATAAAAATAAAGTTTTAAGATTGCATAATTAATCTTGACCGTGGCGGATCGAAAATAAGAAATAATCTCGCTAGAGCATTAAATCTCCTAACTTCTAGACAATTTGACCGAAATCTCTTTACGAATCAAAAGGGCTAAAGTTGCATTATCGAAGTGAGCCACACTATTGGATTTGACTCCAATCCGGAGGATTTACGTCGTCCTATCTCTAGGATTGCGTGCAACTCCTTCCTTCTTCAAGTGATCTTTCAAATTAATGAGTCTCTCGACTACTATAAAATGAGATCAAATTTCTACTACCGTATACCAGAAATACGGAGTCGATACAAAATAAATCCAAGAAGGATCAAGATAAAATTCAGCAAAAATAAAACTTAGAAACGACGCAAAAATCTCATCTCAATCCATGGATCCTCATGATTGAACACTAAAAAGGATTAGCTACTCATATTAAATAAAAAGACGATAGTAAAATATAAAAAGGACATTTTCATTAACAATAAAAAAGGGGTTACAACAATATAGAAAGACAACACTAATGTTCTACTAAATAAAAGAGCGAGTACAAAATAAAGAAAAAAACTCTCTTGCTTTCAAAATAAACTTGCACTTGTGCTCTCTCCAGCACTCTCCAATTTTTCCAACCTCTAAAGCCTTGAATTTGTGCCCCTTATATAGATGCAAAAACCATCTAGAATCATCCCAAGAGAAGAATAATCTAGATGGGGGAAGAGTAAATGATGGTGGCTCCAATTGCTATGAAAGTTTCGGCCAAAGGAGGAGGAGAGGAATAGGAATAGTTGCATTAATGATGAAGGAGTGAAATGAATGGGTGCTAAAAATATTAATGATGGTTGCGTGCATTAAGGATTAATAACCGGCTAGAGCATGGAAATTGATTTGGATGGGTTGCTTCATGGAGGGAGGTGGACGGGCTGCTCAAATTATGGAGAAGTTGAATGGCTGCATTTGAAGCTTTAATGAAATGGTTTTTTTAATAATTATGGGTTGTTGAATTTAATTGGAGAGGAGCATTGATTGGTGCGTTGAAAATGAATAAAGGAGTTGAAGTTGGGTTGCTCCATGAGGTGGGTGAGTATTTGGAGGAGCCGGCTCATTGAGAAATTAAGTGGGTTGTTGAATGGAAATAACGACAGCATTGAAGATGAAGAATTAGAGAGCTGAATTGAAATGGAGGAGAACCGAATGGCAGCTATATTGAAGAGGAATTGGAGGTTTTGATATGGGGAGGTAACACATATGATTAATTTATAGTGATGATGTGGCATTTTATTTGTATGGATTTCACATCTCCAACTTTTCATGGAGGGTTGATGGAAAGGTTTCACGTGCATGGATAAAATGGTAGTGGCGGCATGCAAAGGTGGTGGCGATGGCGTCGTGTGCGGCTTGGACTTGTCCGGCATGAGCTTGTGGAGTTGGCGGAAATGGCGAGCGGCATGCAAAGGAGTTAATTTCTTGGACTGGTGTAGCTTGGAAGATGGCGCGGCGAAGCGAACATTGCGGCGATGGCGCGACATCATGCCTACAAAATAGAAATAAAGATACATAAGTAAAATATAAAATGAAAGGATTTATAATTGAAAACACTAAATATATTTTATATTAAATATTATACTCAATTAATCCTCCTCATAAAATAATAATAATAACGTTAGCATAAATTTTGCGAGAAAAATAAATTATCTTTAAAACCAATTTTTTAATATGCGAGATGATATATTTTTATCAAAATATTTAATATTATTATGTTATAATTTAGGATTAATAGTGCGTTATCAAATTCCCTCATGCTTAAGTATTTGTTTGCCCTCAAGCAAATGGAAGTATAATTGGAAGGAGGAATGACAAACAACTTGGAGTTTCAAATATTAAGAAAATCAAAACATGAAAAATTAAACTATCCTAACTTCTATGCTAGCAACTAGTAGGGTGAGAAGTCCAAAAATAAAAAACTTGAAAATGGAAATCTAAAAATATTATTAGAACATAAAGAAGGTTTACGCATTTCAAAATTCCTAAAACAAAACATCCAAAAATTAAGAAGGTAAGAAAGGCAATAGTAGAGATTCTAAATAAACGGCACATTGAACAAACTACTAGGTTGCTAAAATAACAATTATCCCATAATCACGTCAAGATAACCTCCAAAGAAATCCATCAATGATGGTGTCCATAGGCTTGCCCGTTCACACTCTCTCCACTACACAAGTTGGCGACACGTTCTAAAGATCAAAAGGAGTTTTATAGGTAATTTAACTTGGCTTAGGTAAAGGATTAGGATATGGAATAACAAAAGATAAACATGGCGGTCAAAATCACACTAAACCAAGGATGAGCTTACAAAAATGATAAACATAGGATTTTTTCATGATGCTTCCAAACAAAAGAAAAAAGTCAAATGAGATGATTTCATCTTTTTGAATAAGCCATCACAATAATTTTTTCAACAATATATATATATATTTTTTGAACTTGGCCAACAAGAAATTTTCTTTTCTTTGTAACATGTTCTCAATTTTTCTCCAAATTTTTCAATATTTTTTTCTTCCTTTTCACCGAAATATGCAAGAAAACAAGTCACCCAAACACAAGAAAATTCTATCACAAATGAAATTTTAGCTCAAAAATTTAGTGCGATTGGGAAGGGAATTTTAGCCTTGGTGAAATTTGGTGGAGGTGAACAAAAGGAACAGAAAAAGGCCCAAAATTGTTTAAGCAATGGTAAAATTTTTGGGTGGGCAAATAAGCTCAAAACGGGTCAAAAGGTGGCCTAAATCATTTCTAAAGTTCGTGAAGAACCGCGCAAATGCTTCGAGAGTCGCTTGAGGCAAGTTCTAGACACCAAGAAAGAATTACCCCTTAATGAAAATAGATAATATTATCTAGCAACCATTCGTACGCAACTAAGCCGAATAAAAAGAAAACCCACAAATTGCTAACTTAGAACGTAAAAATGGATGCCTATATTTATGAATTAGAAAATAGTAAAACTAAAATATGTAAAAATAATAGATTTAGACAACCGTTTCAAAGAAATTCTACTTAGAACTAAAGTACCGCTCGGGCATGCACACCACTAAAAGATGCATAGAAATAAAGATAGGAAATTATTTTTGATTTTGATTTTCAAATAGATTTTAAATTTGTCATTATGTTTTTTGGATTTTAGATTTTAGATTTTATTTATAAGTGCTAGAAAAAGAAGATAGAGATTCAGAAACACGAAAAGAAAAGAGCGAAAAGAAAAGAGCGAGACCCTCCCCCATGCTTACAGTATTCATTGCCCTCAATGAAAAAGAAGAAAATAATGAGAAAGAGAAGGCAAAAAGAAGAAGAAGAGGGAGAGGGGATGTAGTAAAATAAAAAGATAAAGAAAAAAAACAGGACTTCCCCAGAGTTGTGAGGCCGAATGTTGATGTCGCTCCCCCATGATGACGCTTTAAACCACATGATAATCAGTAGGCTTGACTTGATCCATCTTGAAATCAGCAACGTTGGAGCGGCGATCACGATCTTGGATTTAATTGGCCACCGGGAGGAAGAACAAAATTCCAATAGAAAAGAAAAACAGGAAAAACCTTGGGCAGCCTCCCAAGAGTGTTCTTGATTCAACATTATTGAGTTCGAAGACAATAAACAAAAGTTCAATAATAAAGAGTTCCACAATAAAAAAAAGTGTTCCAAATAAAAATAAATATTAAGAGTTAAATAAAAATTGTTCCGTAGCAGAAGACACACAATCATTAGAAAAATATAATTTCAATCTATGACCATTAACCTTGAATTCACCCTTTTCTGGGTGCGTTAACAGTACAGTATCATACGGAAAAACTTGTTTGACCGTAAACGGTCCAGACCATCGGGACTTGAGTTTCCCAGGAAAGAGATGCAAACGAGAATTAAAAATAAGAACCTGATCGCCTGGTTTAAACATCTTAGGGTGGCGTAGGTTCTTGTCGTGATAAAATTTCGTTCGCTCTTTATATATTTTATTATTCTCATAAGCGTTGGCTCGCCACTCGCCGAGTTCGTTCAATTGAATTTTTCTGTGCTCACCGACCGAGTGCGGATCGAAATTTAAAAATTTTAGTGCCCAATATGCATGGTGTTCTACTTCTACCGGGAGATGACACGATTTTCCATAGACCAATCGGAAAGGGGTACAACCAATAGCGGTTTTATACGCCATCTGATAGGCCCAAAGAGCATCGTCTAACTTTAATGACCAATCCTTACGAGAAGTAGAGACGGTTTTTCCCAAAATTCTTTTAATTTCGCGATTGACTACTTCGACCTGACCGTTAGATTGGGGGTGATAAGCGGTGGATAGTTTATGCGTAACGCCATATTTAGCTAAAACTTTAGCGAGCTGAGAGTTGCAAAAATGAGTTCCCCTGTCACTAACGATAGCCCGAGGAAAACCAAAATGAGAAAATAATTTTTTAAGAAATGAAATCACCACGCGAGAATCGTTAGTGGGTAAAGCTTGGGCCTCCGCCCACCTAGAAACGTAATCTAATGCGACTAGAATATACTTATTTCCTAAACTAGAAGGAAACAAACCTACAAAATCAATACCCCACAAATCAGAAACCTCGCATTCGAGAAAATAATTTTGTTCCATTTCATTTTTATTAGAGATGTTTCCGGTCCGCTGGCACCGATCACACCCACTCACAAAATGTTGTGTGTCTTTAAATATGCTTGGCCAATAAAAACCAGCACTAAGCACTTTGTGAGCAGTGCGATTTGCTTGATAGTGCCACCAGTCGGACCTTCATGAACATGCTTTAAAATTTGATAACCTTCTTCCCGGGAAACGCATCTTCTTACCACCTGGTCTGCGCAAATACGAAATAAAAATGGGTCCTCCCAAAAATAGTACTTCAACTCAGAAAAGAATGTCTTCTTTTGATGAGAAGAGAACTCTTTTGGGAGGACGCGGGCCACGAGATAATTGGCCAGATTTGCAAACCAGGGGGTAGAAGAAGAAACATTTAAAATTTGCTCATCCGGAAAAGAATCATTCGGAAAATTTTCATTTAAAATGCCGATTTCAGGATTTTCGAGTCGAGAAAGATGATCAGCCGCTAGATTTTCCGCTCCTTTCTTATCCCGGATCTCTAAGTCGAATTCTTGAAGTAAGAGGATCCAACGAATAAGACGCGACTTGGCGTCCGGTTTAGAAAGGAGGTACTTCAAAGCAGAATGATCCGTGAAAATGATAACTTTAGAAACAATAATATACGGTCGGAATTTATCAAACGCGAAAATAACGGCTAAAAGTTCTTTTTCAGTTATGGTGTAATTTTCTTGAGCCGAATTAAGCGTTTTGCTAGCATAATAAATCAGATGAAAGTTTTTAGCTATTCGTTGTTCGAGAACTGCACCGACCGCAAAACTACTCGCATCGCACATAATTTCGAATGGTAAATCCCAGACCGGAGCGATCATAATCGGAGCATTTATAATTTTAGATTTAATTAATTCAAATGCAGCTAAACATGAATAATCGAAAATAAAAGGAGCGTCTTTTTCTAAAAGTTGTGTTAGAGGTTAGGTGATTTTAGAAAAATCTTTGATAATACGCCTATAAAAGCCTGCGTGGCCTAAAAACTCCTAATCGCTTTTATGTTCGTAGGCGATGGCAGCTTCTCAATCACCTCGATCTTAGCTCGATCGACCTCGATTCCCTTAACAGATATTTTATGACCCAAAACTAACCCTTCTCTCACCATAAAATGACATTTTTCCCAGTTTAAAATCAGGTTTGTTTCCTCGCATCATTCTAACACCTTAGCTAGGTTTTGTAAACACAAAGAGAAAGAATCACCAAAAACCGAGAAGTCGTCCATAAAGACTTCCATTATATTTTCTACGTACTTATCGAAAATTGCTAACATACAACGTTGAAAGGTAGCCGGTGCGTTGCAAAGACCGAAAGGCATTCTACGATAGGCAAAAGTTCCGAAGGGGTAAGTGAATGTTGTCTTCTCTTGGTCCTCGGGTGCGATAGGGATTTGGAAATATCCCGAGAGACCATCGAGAAAACAATAAAAACTATGCCCGGATAAACGTTCTAAAATTTGATCGATAAAGGGAAGGGGGAAGTGATCTTTACGAGTGGCATCATTTAATTTACGGTAGTCGATGCACATCCTCCATCCCGTTATCGTCCTAGTTGGAATCAAATCGTTATTCTCGTTTGCTACCACCGTAATCCAACCTTTCTTAGGCACTACCTGGACTGGACTCACCCACTTACTATCTGAGATAGGATAAATTATCCCCGCATCTAATAACTTAAGCATCTCTCCCTTTACGACCTCTTTCATGTTTGGATTAAGACGACGTTGAGGTTGGACTACACTTTTAGAATTCTCTTCGCAAAATATTTTATGTGTGCAAAAGGAAGGGCTTATGCCAGAAATATCAGATATTTGCCACGCTATAGCTCGGCGATGCCTTTGTAGAACTTCGATCAATTGATCGTTTCGGATTGAGAAAGAAATGTCGAGACTATAATGGGCAACTTAGAATTTTTTCTGAGAAAAGCATATTTTAGATGTTCGGGGAGCGGTTTTAATTCAAGAGTGGGTGGTTCGTCATAAGAGTTTTTTAAAACCTTTTCTTTTTCAAAAACAATAGATTCAAATTTTTTAGATCTTAAAATAGTATCATTATCAAAAACAGCTTGTACGGACATAGCCGTGTCTTCATAAAAATCAGTAGAGTTTTCATAAAACGGAGAGGAAAAATCATTTGCAGACACATTTGAAAGAGAAAAATCAGAATCGTCATTTAAAATATCAAGAAAAAAACAAGAGTCATCATTTTTTAAAGAATTTTTCATGAATTGATTTATTGAAAAAGTGACTTCGTCATTTCCTACACGGAGCAAGAGCTTTCCGTTACTCACATCGATAACCGCACGTGACGTACCAAGGAAGGGGCGGCCAAGGATCAGAGGAACCCCGACATCTTCGTCGATATCGAGAATAACAAAATCCACCGGGAAGATGAATTTGTCAACCTTCACTAGCACGTCTTCTACAATTCCTAGCGGATATTTAATCGATTGATCAGCTAACTGAATACACATACGCGTAGGGATGAGAGTACCCAACCCTAACTTCTTAAATAAAGAAAAAGGCATCAAATTGATGCTCGCACCTAAATCAGCTAACGCATACTTCACAAAAAGATCACCAAAAACGCAGGGGATAGAAAAGCTACCCGGATCGTTTATCTTTTTAGGAAGATTACTATTATTAACGACTGCCGAGCACTCTTCATTCAACGTTACGTGAGATAAATTTTCTAATTTCTTTTTGTTTGTTAATAAATCTTTCAAATATTTTGCGTACTTAGGCATTTGACTAATCGCTTCATGAAATGGTAAATTTATATAAATTTGTTTAAACATTTCAAGAAAGCGGTGATATTGATCGTCTAATTTTTCTTTCCTAAGTTGAGCAGGATAAGGAGGAGGAGGTAATTCTCCTAAAAATTTTGGAGCATTCTTTTGAAAATCATTTTTTTCTTTTTCTAAAACATGATTCTTGATGTGCACCCGTAAAAATAATATGGGATGCGGTCTCGCGAAACGTATCCGGATGGGTACCGCCGAGCGCGCAAGTGCCACGCGTGGCGTGAAAATTAAAAGGTGTTGCGCGGCAAGCAACACATATCAATCGTCGCGCCAATAAGCATGCCAATTACGGCGCCAAGAGGGCGCGGCACTCGCTGCGCCGGAATGGCGCGGCACTCGCCGCGCCGGAATGGCGCGGCACTCGCCGCGCCGAAATGGCGCGGCACTCACCGCGCCGAAATGGGGGTGCGACATTACCGCACCCCCATTTGTTTAGGGGGGTGCGGCATTGCCGCACCCCCACCTACATTGGGGGGTGCGGCATTACCGCACCCCCCAATTGCCACAAATGGGCGTTGACCACTTGGTCAACGCCCATGTGGCATTCCCCAATTGGGGAGTGCATAACTCCCCAATTGGGGATTCACGTAACTCCCCTTGGGGAGTTACCAGAACAGTAACTCCCCTTGGGGAGTTACGTGAATAGTAACTCCCCAAAGGGGAGTTACATGAATATGAGTAACTCCCCAATTGGGGAGAGCTCCTGGCCGCCTCGACCTCACGGTCGTCTCACAGCCGCACGCTAAACGTCTCCACATTCACCACTCGCTCAGAACGCCTTTAAGCGCGTCCGGAACGCTTCCGTGCTCGTTGGGCCCTCAGAACGCTTCTGAGCGCGCTCGCGCGCTGATAGAGAAAATCGTGTTCTCCAATCTATACTCGATTAAGGCAAGTGTACCTATCGAAATATAGCATAGGATATAAAATATATCAAGGTCGTATTAAAACACGGGTCTGTCGAGTACTCCTACTTTAGGAAAACTAACTATTATTTTATCGATGAAAGATTTACTATAATTTTGTGATTAAAATGAAAATTCGAAATAAGAAATCTAAACTTGAATAAAACAAACTTCGAAATGAAATAATAATGATATTTTATAAACGTCTAATCTGATCCTTGACCGTGGAGATTCCCGATTTATGAACGCACCTCTCTCGAGGAATACGCCCAACTGAGATTAGGTTGATCGACCGAACTCTCATTCTAATCGAAACCCCTAAAACTCACTTTAACGAGGTGAATCCCGCTATAGGATTTGACTCCTATCCAGAAGATTTTCGTCATCCTCTCTCGAGGGTTGCGAGCAACTCTTTTTATTCGTGAGCGATCAATCCATACGCATGAGCCTCTCGGCTAACTAGAATACGAAATCAGATACGAAAGTTCACACATCGACATATGAACCCGATATAAATCACGAATAAATCGAAGGTGAAAAGAACGAATATAAGAGAGAGATATTTATTTCATTCCAAAATTTGTAAAAACCAAGGTCTACATATTATACTACTTGCTATAAAATAAAAAGAGTACATGAAGGAAGAAACAAATTTGCTAAAAACAAAATCTAATTAACGTTGCATGAAACGAAATTACATAAAAATTAAATAAACAAACTAAAATCTTCAATGAAAGGAAAATAGAAACATCTCTACCCAAAAAGGGGTAGAGCAAGAGAGAGGGAAATCTTGGAGAATGAGGTCATATATATAGGTGAAGGGGAAGCTTCTAGATGGAGGGAATGAAGGGACACATGGGGTGAAGATGCATGAATCATATTCAATGGGAGGAGGCTAAATGCATGCATGAAAATTAATGGGAGGAGAGAGAGAGGCTACATGCATTGTTTGTCATTTAAAAGAAAAATAAAAAGAATAATTAAAATTAAAAATGAAAGAAGGGAGATGGATGAGTTTAAATGAAGAAGAAAATAATAAAAAAAGAGAGAGAGAGTGACATGCAAGCAAGGTGGCGGTTACAACATTCCTACAAAATAAAATAAAACGTTAGTTTTATGAGAAATTAAAACAAAGTAACAACATGAAATAATAACATTGCATGACATATTAAAATATAACAAACATTAGATCATAAAATAACAACATAAATTATAACATAAAATATAACAAGCATACATTACAACAATATAAAATAACACACATACAATAACAACAATAAACATAAAACACATACAATAACAACAATAAACATAAAATAACAATAATAAACATAAAATAACAAACATAACACAACATGACAACATACAAATAACAACATAACATAACAAACATAAAATATAAAGAAAATATAATTAAAACTAGGGAAATTTATACTAAACTAACCTAAAATATTATGACTAAAAACTACTTATCAAACTCCCTCATGCTTAGGCTTTTGCTATTCCAGAGCAAAAGATGAGAAATATTTATACGATAATTATAAAATTTTCAATTAAACTAAAATTTACTTGCACCATAATCTAGCCAAAAATAAAATTTAGAGATTTAAGAATTAAGTCCTAAATTATGAAATTAAAATGAAAAGAGAGAAATATTTAGCCAAAACTTCTCTAATAAATTAACTAGCGTTCAAGATTGAGTAAAATGCAAACAAGGTTAGATTGAAATTATAAAAACCATAACTTACAAGAAACTTAAGGAAAATATGCTACCTACTACTTATGCTCTCCAAATATTTTAATTTAAAATCTAGACAATGATATTGGCTAAGAGGTTTGGGAAGGAAATAAACATGAAGAGGTCTTTGATTGGAGGTGATCATCAATATATTTTTTTTTAAATAAAATATATATGTAATACCAAAAAATGATAGACTAACATCCTATCACTTCCCACGACATATATGAACTTTTAATTCCTCTCTTCATTTTTGGGTTGCATATGTTTACCAGAGAATAAGGAACTAACATCTCTTTATTCCCATGACATATGATCTAACAATAAAAAAGAAAAAGGAGAATTGGGGTAAGGATAAGAGGTTAAACAAAAAAAAAATTTAGAAAATAAACTAAAATACTAGAGAGCAACACTAGTAGATTGAAATTTCCTAAGAATCTAAAAGCTTGAGGTAGAAATAACTAAAATCCAAAGTTGTTTAGCAAAAATACTACAAAATTGAAACTACTTAAAAAAATAAGAGAAAATGATGCTAAATAAATTACTCTAATCAAATTAAAATCATAAGATATTTCTTAAAACTAAATCACTAAATATTAGATTTAACTAAATATGATGAAATAAAAGATTAGCAAATCAAAAATAATAAAACTGCTTATAACCAAACTCAAACTTTATTTCTAAAAACAACAAAAAGACTAAGCAAGGGGTTTATTATATTTTTGGATTTTTTTGAGATTTTTCAATTTTTTTTTGGATTTTGAAATATGATCTTTTTTGGAATTTTTGATTTTTCTAATTTTTTTGGGTTTTGCATTTTTCAAATTTTTTTTTGGATTTTTGATAAAGCTAAAGAAGCAAATTTTTTTATTTTTCTTTGAAAGACTTAAACAGAAAAGGGAAAACACTCCCTCATGCTTAAAGTTCAACATTGTCCCCAATGTTGAATAGTAAGTATGAAGAAATGAAAAGACAAGAAGAAAAGAAGAAGGGAAAAGAACACGTCCCTGATTTGGAGACGGAGCGACCACGACGAACACCTGAAAAACATGTTAGAACAAAAATAACAAACAAAACTAAATACAAAACAAAGATACAATAACCATAAAGACAAAAAAGAACAAAACACAAAACAAGGCACAACAACCACACAGAAATATTTTTGTAAATTTTTTTGATTTTTAAACAAAAATAAATTGAAAAGAGGTTTTTTTTTCGTTTTAATTAATTTTGGACTTCCCGAGATCTGCCCTGTGAGGGGTTTGCAACGGTACTAGAGGCTGTGATGGGAATTTTAAGCCCAAAGCGTCCTTTACAAGAATTTAATTATAACAAAAAAAAATTTTGGCGAGGGAGGGGGAGAGAAAAAAAAAACAAAAATGATAAAAGTAATAGCGTTCGCTCTTTTCAAAATATCGACAAAATATTCCCCGGCAACGGCGCCAAAAACTTGATAGAGAAAATCGTGTTCTCCAATCTATACTCGATTAAGGCAAGTGTACCTATCGAAATATAGCATAGGATATAAAATATATCAAGGTCGTATTAAAACACGGGTCTGTCGAGTACTCCTACTTCGAGAAAACTAACTATTATTTTATCGATGAAAGATTTACGATAATTTTATGATTAAAATGAAAATTCGAAATAAGAAATCTAAACTTGAATAAAACAAACTTCGAAATGAAATAATAATGATAGTTTATAAATGTCTAATCTGATCCTTGACCGTGGAGATTCCCGATTTATGAACGCACCTCTCTCGAGGAATACGCCCAACTGAGATTAGGTTGATCGACCGAACTCTCATTCTAATCGAAACCCCTAAAACTCGCTTTAACGAGGTGAATCCCGCTATAGGATTTGACTCCTATCCAGAAGATTTTCGTCATCCTCTCTCGAGGGTTGCGAGCAACTCTTTTTATTCGTGAGCGATCAATCCATACGCATGAGCCTCTCGGCTAACTAGAATACGAAATCAGATACGAAAGTTCACACATCGACATATGAACCCGATATAAATCACGAATAAATCGAAGGTGAAAAGAACGAATATAAGAGAGAGATATTTATTTCATTCCAAAATTTGTAAAAACCAAGGTCTACATATTATACTACTTGCTATAAAATAAAAAGAGTACATGAAGGAAGAAACAAATTTGCTAAAAACAAAATCTAATTAACGTTGCATGAAACGAAATTACATAAAAATTAAATAAACAAACTAAAATCTTCAATGAAAGGAAAATAGAAACATCTCTACCCAAAAAGGGGTAGAGCAAGAGAGAGGGAAATCTTGGAGAATGAGGTCATATATATAGGTGAAGGGGAAGCTTCTAGATGGAGGGAATGAAGGGACACATGGGGTGAAGATGCATGAATCATATTCAATGGGAGGAGGCTAAATGCATGCATGAAAATTAATGGGAGGAGAGAGAGAGGCTACATGCATTGTTTGTCATTTAAAAGAAAAATAAAAAGAACAATTAAAATTAAAAATGAAAGAAGGGAGATGGATGAGTTTAAATGAAGAAGAAAATAATAAAAAAAGAGAGAGAGAGTGACATGCAAGCAAGGTGGCGGTTACAACATTCCTACAAAATAAAATAAAACGTTAGTTTTATGAGAAATTAAAACAAAGTAACAACATGAAATAATAACATTGCATGACATATTAAAATATAACAAACATTAGATCATAAAATAACAACATAAATTATAACATAAAATATAACAAGCATACATTACAACAATATAAAATAACACACATACAATAACAACAATAAACATAAAACACATACAATAACAACAATAAACATAAAATAACAATAATAAACATAAAATAACAAACATAACACAACATGACAACATACAAATAACAACATAACATAACAAACATAAAATATAAAGAAAATATAATTAAAACTAGGGAAATTTATACTAAACTAACCTAAAATATTATGACTAAAACTACTTATCACGCGCCCGGAACACTTCCATGATTGTTACGCGCTCAGAACGCTTCTAAGCGCTCTAGCGCGCTCAGAACGCTTCTGAGCGCGCTTGCGCACCCGAAACACTTCCGCATTTCTGACATACTCACATTTTGTCTTTCTAGCTTCTCAGATTTCAGGAACCATCTGTCGCCTTTTACGCCTCCAACGAAGCTGCTCAAACTGCCCGAACTACCCGAACTGCCCGAACTGCCCGAGGGGCAAGATGGTCATTTACAAAAAATGGTGATTCGTGTGCTCCGAACCAGAAAATATGATTCGTCCGCCAGGTGGTTACGGTGGTTACAACGGTGAAATTACCGTGCTACCCCCGGCCAAAGCTATAAAAGGACCCCCAGGGCTTCATGTGAAAGGACCTTGCCTTCTGGACCCGGGAGAGCTTCTTGCAGACTTTCGCGGAATTCTCTTTCGGACTTGAAGATTTCCTTCTTCCCAAAAGGCGACTCAGCGCGCTCACTTTTGTTCTCCAGGGCGTTCTCACTTTTATTCTCCACCTTTCTCAGAAGGAGAAAGGACTTAATTTTTCTGGAGGTGGTCTGTCACCTTCGGAATTCTCTCTCTCTCTCTCTCTTTCTCTCTAGTATTGTAACGAGCAGCGGCCTGTCGCGCTCGACTTCTAAGTCTCTAATTGTAACCCCCCAGAAGATAGTGGAAGTTTTGTCGGCACAGCTCCGGCCACATGGTTTTTTACCCTTTCCGGGTTTTCCACGATAAAAAGTCCCAGTGTAATCAACGAATCTAAAATTAATTGTTTGCGCGCATGGTTCGCTCCCGAGCTAAGGTGGTTCAAGTAAACCGGTCTACCAAGAGCCCTAAGCGACCCGCAACAGTTTGGCGCCGTCTGTGGGAAAGATTCACAAAACTCTTTAAAGGCCAACTGCAATGGCAAGAAAGAGTGCTCGCATTACTGAAGGATCGATACCGGAGGGACGCGTCGACCCAGCTCCCTCCCACTCGCTTATCAATGCGCCTCCTGCAGAAGAGGCAGTGCCTGCGCCCGCAACAGTGCTGGAAGGGCGCATGCAGCAGATTGAAGAACAGCAAGCCGAGATGCTGGTTCTCGTAAGGAATCTCGGGGCACCTCGGGTTCCGGTTCAATCGCCAGCATTGAACGTGTCATCGCCCCCAGCTCTAAGTCACGCCCCGAACGAAGAGGTCGTTCAGGAGGAAGAAGCTTCAGAAGGATTCTCCGACGCAGCAAGCTCCGCCCACCCTGCTCCGCCAGCCAGAGGACTAGGAGCTGACCACCGTCACCATCGCCCAGGAATAGCCGCCCCTAATCGAGCAATGGAAAGAACCACGCGAGAAGAAATACGCGATATGATAGAGGAAGAGTACATCCAAGTAGGGCGACGTGCAGCTCTCGCCCACCGTCCCGCGCACCACAGCTCCCCATTGTCGCCTCAAGTCTTGGCCCATCCAATTCCGAAGGTTTCAAGCTTCCCAACATCGAGACATTCGACGGGACAGACGATCCATCGAAGCATGTCAATCACTTCACCGCCATCATTGTTGGAGCTTGCTTTCCGCATCTCTTGGTTTGAGAATAACAAATACCATGATGTATTTGATCTAGTCTTTTGTGTGTTTATAGTGGCCAGGTTGTACAGGTTCAATGAGGAGACAAGTCCTCGTTCATGGGCATGATCCGAGAACGACAAGTCTCAGGTTGGATGAGTTTTGTGTGCTGATCTTAAAATGGCCATAACTTTCAATCCCGGAAGAGTTACAGAACGTGCCACCCCATTTCGGAGATGAGAAAGACTCAATCTACATGCTGGAGCTAAATTTGAATGTGGGAAATTTCACTGTCGGAAAATTCTGACAGCCACTGTCGCCCAGGCGACAGCAGAGAAGTTACAACTACTTCCCTCCACGGCAACACGACGAAAAGCAGTTTTGAGATGTCGGAAATCCGACATCGATGTCACCCAGGCGACAGCTCGACGGTTACACCAACTGCCCACGACTCCACCCACGACGGCACTCCAGCGGCAGTTTAGCGCTGTCGGAAAATTCCGACAGTCACTGTCGGAAATTCCGACAGCGATTTTCTATAAATTGACACCTTCTGTTCGTGCATTTCAAGCATTGAAGATTCTAAGTCCTTTCCTGAGTGCATTCCATCCAGAGAGCTCCAGAACCTCATGAACTCCCATTTATGCTGAGAAGGTTTGAAATTGAAGACGAGATCGGACGCGCTTCTACATCAAGGATCATCTCGAGGCTTCAACCTTCCTTTCAGAGATCTGAATTTCTAGGGAGTTCTTATTTTATCTTGTATTTTCATTTATATACATTTTACTTTGTATTGGTAGGGAAAATCGCTTCCTTGTGCGGAGCGTCTAAGTCCTTGCGTGGCTTAGGGGAAAATCGCTTCCTTGTGCGGAGCGTCCAAGTCCTTGCGTGGCTTGGTGGGAAATCGTGGCCTTGTGTGCTACGTCTAGATCTTGGGAAGATCTAGAGGATAGGCTTGGGCTTGGTCTAGGGAGAGACAAGTGATAGCCTTCCGATCCTTGGGAGAAGGATTGGTAAACAAAAAGAAATTTACATTTGTACGCCTCCGATTTCTAGCGATATAGAAATTAAATTTATGTAAACACTTTTTCATATAATATAATCATGTCTCTTTTGTGTTTACTTGATTTCTATCATTTGGCGTAATCTCTATTATATTGTGTTCTAAGTTTTCAATTCTTAATCTAAATTGTTTATTTCAATCTCCTTCATTATAAAACAATTTAGTAATTATCTAGAAAATTATAGAAAGAATTTTATTCCCTTATTCACCCCCCCTCTAAGGGCGCCGTAAGATCCAACAATTGGTATCAGAGGGAGGTTATTCCAAATCGGCTTAACAACCGGGAATAATGGCGTCTCTTGATCATGATCTCGCTTCTACTAGTGGGGAAAATTTTAATATAAATGAAAAAATATTATCACCACCTTTATTTATGGGCAAAAATTTTAAAGGGTGGAAAATATTAATGAAAAATTTTCTTAAGGCCTTAGATGAAAAAGTTTGGAATATTACGATTAAAAAGCCATCTAGCGTACTAACTAGAAACGAAATTATTTTAAATGCAAAATCTATGAATAGTATATTTTGTGCGTTAGACCAAAATATTTTCAAACTTATTTATACTTTACCTACCGCATATGAAATTTGGAATTTTCTTGAAAGAACTTATGATTCTCCTTCTACAGGTACGAAACTTTCACAAGAACCGGAAAATAAGCAAGCCTATGCAAATATTCAAGAAAGCTACACAAAGGATGGATCCATAGAATGCTCATCAAACGGAAAGGATGATGGACACTCTTGTTTGGAAGAGGAAGATGAAGAAGACAACGTCACAATATTGGACTCAGTTGATGGCAACACATCAAGCAAAAGAGAAGACGGAAACTATTGCAAGGTAAGAAAATCTAAATCTTCTCTTTTTGTAAAAAATTCTATTTCTACATCTCGTATGCTTAAAATTGCTAAACGCAAAATTTTAAAGTTAAAAATTGCTAATTCCAAATTACGTTTAGAAAATAAATCTTTAAAAGCAAACGATAACGTAGAATCAAATATTGATGTGTTAAATTCTCTTTCATGCTCTTTAGATAAAATTCATATTCCTTGTTTAGATTGCAATCTATTAAAAGAAAAATTCAAGGAAATTGAAAAAGGGCTCTTAGTTTCTAAAGAACATAATGAAAAATTGTTAGTTGAAAATGATGCTTTAACTTGTAAGTTAATACAATTAAAATCTTTTGTTGAAAAATTTCAAATGTCATGTAATGAATTTCATCATAAGATTTTAAATAACAAGGATAAATTAACTTACAAAATTATTTCTAAAAAGGATCATTTTCACACATTAAATCAAAAGGAGTTTAGTTTCAAAAAGAATTATGATCCTCACAAAATTCTTAAGAGTCATTATTATAAGTCTCAATATATTTTCAATCATGACTCAAATTTAAAAACTCCTTTTCATGAAAATCAAAATATAAAATATTATCCTTCATATTATAAGAGTATGTCTATAAGAAAGAGTGGAAATGAAAATCATCAAAATAATAATCAATCTTTTAAAACATATTGTAATCCACTCTTTCAACAATCACTTCTAAAGAAAGACACTCACTCTTATAAACTTTCAAAGAATCCATGTAATAAAATTCATGATGATTATCAACATCAATCTACTTTGAAAAATAATTTGAATAAACATAAATCTCAAATGAATTATTTTTCAAACAAATATAATCATATAAAGATGTCACATAATCATAACATGAATTTAAAAGACAAACAACCAAAGTATGAATGGAGGCCCAAAATTAAAAACGAAACACTAACTCCACTTGTAAAGGCCCATTCATCACTATCTCTCCAAAAGCCTACACGATGTATTTGGGTACCCAAAGGAACCATCACACTTGGTCCCCTTTGGATACCTAAATCTCTCATTCACTAGAAATCATCATTTGCATGAAGTAGAAACAATTAAAAATGAAATATCAATTCTCTACTTCATGATATGCTTATTGTCTCTTTATCTTTTGTTTATTTTATATTTTTTTTTTAAAAAAAACATGCTATGGTCACTTTATATATCATGTAATATGACTTTCATATATTAAGCCTAATGTCTTTCAAATCAAATTTGGCTTATTGTCTCTTTATCTTTTGTTTATTTTATATTTTTTTTTAAAAAAAAAACATGCTATGATCACTTTATATATCATGTAATATGACTTTCATATATTAAGCCTAATGTCTTTCAAATCAAATTTGAGTTAAAATTGAACATTAAGTCATATATTTTTTTTCAAAAGTGATCTATCACTCATCTTTGATTGTTCTTTATCCTTTTAAATCCTTTATCCATCTATGTCTTGAATTAACATTATAATTTGAATATAGAAATTATTTTCAAGACTAGTGAAATTATTTAAAAAAAAAGGATTTAAATGGTTTATTAAAGGGCTTAAGCTAAAAATTAAAATGCGCAACGTTATGATAATCTTCTATTTTATTTGTTGCATATGATAGCCCTTATAATGAAGAACATTATCTAGAAAATTTGAAAACAAAAATTCATCTAAACGCATGCTTAATCTATCAAAAAGCGAGTTTTTGATCAAAACTTCAAATAGTCATATCTTTTGATCCGCTCGTCCGATTTTCGCGTTTAATATATTTTTGGAAAGAGCACAAAAATCTCCATCCAATGGCAAACTAGGCTTGTTCATTTGAGTTCTCTTGGTTCTGTCAACTTGCCCAATTACAACTCCGTTTTAAAAGCTATCTTAGTTTGTTTGATTTGGAAATTTCTGTGTTTATGAATTTTTTCATCACACGCTATCCTTAGAATAATTGTTTCATATTTTATATTATGTGTTTGATGTGTGTCACCTATGTTTGCATGTAACTTAGACCTTAGAATCATATTATATCATTAAGATCAAATCAAAACTTTAATCATTTCATTCTAGGTCTAAAGAAAATTAATTTAAAAATTTCTCATATTACATGCAACATTATCTCCATTAATTCTATGTAATAACATTGCATTCAAATGTATCATTCTAGCATCACTTCTTAATTTGTGCTTAAATTTTTATGCTGGGTAGAACATTTACAATGTTATTAAAATATCATGATAACTATGTGATTTGATATATATATATAATACTAAAATTCCAACAAACACATAGTTTATGGATTATTCATTAGAATATTTATGAATATTGTTTCATGAATCATTCTTATCATGCAAAACCAAAGATCAATAAATTTAATTATTGAAAGCAATCTTATAAAAATTCAAAAACTTTATATATATATGATCTTTGTCTTTTATATGATTGGATGATCATCATTTTTCCTAGACTTACAAATCAATCATGTTCTTTCAAAAGAAAATCACTATATCACTATATCATAAGTCTAGAAGGATTAGAATTCTCATACATCATGATGATCTAACATATATTCTATGCAAAAATTCTCTTTAATCATAAATCATAATTCATGTTCTATCAAGACATATCTCAAATCTATAATAGGAATTATGAATCTTATGATAAAAATTATGAATAATGTTTTCATTACATTATTTGATGTATTGATTTGCTTTGCTAGTGATTGCATGTATCTCTCATATTTGTAGACCCTAGAATCAACTTTGCAATGAAGATATACATCAAACTTAATTATCACTCTATTCTAGATCTATAATTTGAAATTCTATTTTGGAATACATGCAATTTCAATATAAATCTTATGACATGACATTAAACTCAAAACTCATCATACTAGCATTGTCACTTATTGAATATTAGTAATTGTGCTAGTTATCTCATTTCGTCATCTCATAATAAGTAGAAAAACTATACGGCTTTATAACTCTTCACAAAAACCCATAGTTTACATAACAACCCATAGATTTAAAAAGCATAAGTTGTCCAAAAGATTATTCACCTATGACTTCATATCTCACAATAGCGAGGGCGTAGGGTTGTATGCATTAGAGACCTAACCTCTAAGTCATGTCTTGTCCTTAACCGGGGAGGGTTCCAGTGGGGCCTTGCGAGGCACTGGGGGGAAAGAGTGCTAGGTTGAGTGTTCTCTAGTGTGTGCATATGGGACTAACACCCCAACCTACGGCATGCGTGCAGCTCCTCATGCCCATCCATCACTTAGTACGGGGCTAGGGTGTAGACATTTAGTCGGGGTAGCCTTTAATCTTAGAACATACTTATATTACTCACTGCATGAACATTTTTATTCACTTATTACTTAAATCATGCATATTTTGGGTTGTTTAATAAAAATGTCTTCATGTGTTTGCATAATTTATCTTTTTGAGTTTAAATGTTTTTGTAAAACACATGTATTTGAAAAAGCTAAAGTTTTATGCAAATTTGAGCAATCAAGTCATCTGTGAAAATTCCAAAATTTCTGCATAAGACTACTCTAAGGACATTTAATAAATATCAAAAATCAGATTTTTAAAATTCTCAAAAAATCGAGTACTGTTTCCAGCGCTAGCGCTAGCGCCGGCGCTAGCGTGGGTGTTGGAATTTTCTGATTTTTAAAATTTCAAAAAAAATCCATAAAAATATGTTGGTTCATATTTTCTACTTATTTGTTGTGTTTCTGACTTTTGTTATTTTAGTTTTATTTATATTATGAAAAATCAACTACAAAAGATCAAAATTCAAAAATACAAAATTTTTTTTGCTATTTATGTTTTTCTTCATATTATGAAAAATCTACTACAAAAATTCAAAATTCAAAACTTACAAAAATATGTTTTTTTGTGATTTTTCTGTTTTTGATTTAAAAAAAAATTTATAAAACAAAAAAAATTGTATGATCTTTATTGTCAATATCAAGCATGTATGAATTATTTACAATGTTGAAACATATTCTTTCAAATTACTATGAACATTGTTTTGCTTATCATGCTTTGATATATCTATTTAAAGTGCATCAATTGTATTGAAAAATGTGTAGAACCAAGCTTAGCATGCCTCTAAGTATGAGTAAATGTTTTTATGATTGATAATGATACATTTCACTCACTTATTTTGGTAATCAACATGTGTGTCTAAATCTAAAAATGCTTGCTTGTGTATTGTATTTGTACAATGAATTAAAACTTGCATAAGTTTATTGCCTACACAACATTTGAATTGCACTTATGAAATTTAGAAAAGTGGTTAAGAGTTAAAAAAAAAATATTGGGTTTGCAAAACAAGTGTATTCGGAGAATGTTGTCTCACAAATATGAACAAAAAAATTTATATATGTAGATAAATATAACTCCACCAAGCACTACTTGAACCTCCTGATAAGTCTTCATAAGCATTGTGAGGTTGAGCACCTTGGAAAGAATAGTAAAGTGGCTTGTGCAAACCTTAGTTATTATACCACTTTGTTAAAAAATTATGTGCATTAAAAGTGAGTGAAAGTAATTTACTTGTGTTTTATTGTGCACTTTACTCTACATATGTCTTGTATTTTGATGATTTAAATCAATTGTTAACATTGCCCAAAATACACTTATGTGCACATCATTATCTTTCATAACACTTCTTCTCATGAGTATTGGATTCTAATGCTTTATCTATACTACTCTTTATGTAAAAATGCACTAGATAACCTAGCATGATCTTTACAATGTTTTTGGTATTTCTTGAATCTAAAATTAAGTAACATTGTAGTATAATCTCTCTTTGATATGTTCATTTCATGCTTGGTATCTTTATGAAAAACTTTGAGATTTCAAAAAGGTTAAAACATCTTTCAATTTTGAATTAAAATTCATATTTTTACTTATGCTTTTCATGCTTACAAAAAGGATGTTTATTATAATCTTCCGCTTGCTTACAACTCTTATCTTTTTATTTGAAATCTCTTTTATATACTATGCTTCAACTCTTTATCATTTCATATATTTAAAAGCTCGATCATGCTTTGTTATTTAAATGCCTCCTTACTACCCTCACCCCACCGTTTTTTGATAATATCAAAAGGGGGAGATTAATTCAAGAAATCTAGAAGATTAAGGGGAGAATAATTAAATAATGCACCATTGCAATTAATTATAACATTTAGGGGGAGCATAGATTTAGGGGGAGAATACAATTTAGGGGGAGTATATTAAAAAGTTTTCATGGAAAGCGTCTATTGCTCGATCATGACAACCCACTTTTGGTAATAACAAAAGGGGGAGAATAAAATGAGAAATCTAGTGACATATATATTTAGGGAGAGTAAAATCTGTCACGCAGTAAACCTTTTATTCATGCATATCTTTTATCGCACTTATCTATAAACTCACTAATTTCTCATATGGGTATTTGTTATTATCAAAAGGGGGAGATTGTTGGAGCTTGCGTTCCGCATCTCTTGGTTTGAGAATAACAAATACCATGATGTATTTGATCTAGTCTTTTGTGTGTTTATAGTGGCCAGGTTGTACAGGTTCAATGAGGAGACAAGTCCTCGTTCATGGGCATGATCCGAGAACGACAAGTCTCAGGTTGGATGAGTTTTGTGTGCTGATCTTAAAATGGCCATAACTTTCAATCCCGGAAGAGTTACAGAACGTGCCACCCCATTTCGGAGATGAGAAAGACTCAATCTACATGCTGGAGCTAAATTTGAATGTGGGAAATTTCACTGTCGGAAAATTCCGACAGCCACTGTCGCCCAGGCGACAGCAGAGAAGTTACAACTACTTCCCTCCACGGCAGCACGACGAAAAGCAGTTTTGAGATGTCGGAAATCCGACATCGATGTCACCCAGGCGACAGCTCGACGGTTACACCAACTGCCCACGACTCCACCCACGACGGCACTCCAGCGGCAGTTTAGCGCTGTCGGAAAATTTCGACAGTCACTGTCGGAAATTCCGACAGCGATTTTCTATAAATTGACACCTTCTGTTCGTGCATTTCAAGCATTGAAGATTCTAAGTCCTTTCCTGAGTGCATTCCATCCAGAGAGCTCCAGAACCTCATGAACTCCCATTTATGCTGAGAAGGTTTGAAATTGAAGACGAGATCGGACGCGCTTCTACATCAAGGATCATCTCGAGGCTTCAACCTTCCTTTCAGAGATCTGAATTTCTAGGGAGTTCTTATTTTATCTTGTATTTTCATTTATATACATTTTACTTTGTATTGGTAGGGAAAATCGCTTCCTTGTGCGGAGCGTCTAAGTCCTTGCGTGGCTTAGGGGAAAATCGCTTCCTTGTGCGGAGCGTCCAAGTCCTTGCGTGGCTTGGTGGGAAATCGTGGCCTTGTGTGCTACGTCTAGATCTTGGGAAGATCTAGAGGATAGGCTTGGGCTTGGTCTAGGGAGAGACAAGTGATAGCCTTCCGATCCTTGGGAGAAGGATTGGTAAACAAAAAGAAATTTACATTTGTACGCCTCCGATTTCTAGCGATATAGAAATCAAATTTATGTAAACACTTTTTCATATAATATAATCATGTCTCTTTTGTGTTTACTTGATTTCTATCATTTGGCGTAATCTCTATTATATTGTGTTCTAAGTTTTCAATTCTTAATCTAAATTGTTTATTTCAATCTCCTTCATTATAAAACAATTTAGTAATTATCTAGAAAATTATAGAAAGAATTTTATTCCCTTATTCACCCCCCCTCTAAGGGCGCCGTAAGATCCAACAATCATGAGGATTTATATCGCCCCTGATCAGCTCCTCTGTTAGGTGTTCCCAACAACTTTAAAGGGACAAGCGCGCACTTGGTTCCACTCCCTGCGGAATGGGGCCATCAACAACTTCACAGAAATGGCGCAGCAGTTCGTGGACCAATTTATCGCCAATCGCAGGATCGTCCGAGATCCCTCCAAACTCTCAGGGGTCCGCCAAAACGATGGAGAGACACTCAAAGATTTTTTCCGACGCTTCACTACGGAGGCTCGACAGATCCCAGGAGTCGATCCCAAGCTCTTGCGGGGAGTCTTCCATGGAGGACTCCGCCCAAGTGGCTTTTACTCAGCTCTCATGAGGGAAACCGTACCAAGTTACCCCGACCTCATTCACCGAGTTGAAGCTCAGATAGCCGTCGGCGAGGCCATCGAAGCACACCGTCGGCAGTTTGAGGGGAGATAGAAGAGCAAGAAAGAGGAATCGTCGCCGCAGACAGTTCCCAACAAGAACAACAAGCATCACGACAACCCCAGCCGAGACCGAAGATCTCGCCAGCATCAGGACTACACTCCCTTGAACACCACCAGGACTAACATTCTCCTCGCCATCCACGATAGCAATGCGCTCCGCAGGCCCGAACCGCTTACGTCGAGCGGAAGAAACCAGTCGCAATATTGTGACTTCCATTGCGGGCATGGTCACAGTACTGAAAGCTGCAAGCGGTTGAAGGAGGAAATCGAGCATCTTGTCCAACAAGGCCTCCTCGGAAGGTTTTTACTAAACCAGGTCCCGAACCAGCATGGACCGCAGGCTGACAATCTAGTAGAGGACAACGTCGTACCCCGACGCGAATAAGCGAGCGGAATTGGGCAGGGGAACTTTCCCCTAGTAAAGCGCGCACAGCTCGCGTATCATCTATCGTCAATTTCTGTTTTTGTTTCTTCCAGTTTTTGCTTTTAAACAGTAAGCAACAAGATTGTACTTGTGCACATGTATCCGTTGTGTATTTAAAATTACTACGGCTATTCTCAGGCTCTATCAGCAATGTGAATCATCTAAAATAAGGCTACGAAAGTTAAGCCCACGATCTTTGATACTAACACATAGCAGCAAATTCGCCAATGTGGTGAAGAGAAGAGAACTCTCGCAACTGGAGGATAAGCGTCAAGTACGATAATTTTAACTAGGTCTGCCCAAAAGACCACATTGCCTCGGCGCTGCTTGGGCACATTGCCTCGGAGCTTCTTGGGCACATTGCCTCGGCGCTGCTTGGGCACATTGCCTCGGCGCTGCTTGGGCACCTTGCCTCGGCGCTGCTTGAGCACATTGCCTCGGCGTTGCTGCCTGCTTGGGCACATTGCCTTGGCGATGCTTGGGCACATTGCCTCGGTGCTGCTTGGGCACATTGCCTCGGCGCTGCTTGGGCACATTTCCTCGGCGCTGCTTGGGCACATTGCCTCGGCGCTGCTTGGGCACATTGCCTCGGCGCTGCTTGGGCACCTTGCCTCGGTGCTGCTTGGGCACCTTGCCTCGGCGCTGCTTGGGCACCTTGCCTCGGCGCTGCTTGTGCACCTTGCCTCGGCGCTGCTTGTGCACCTTGTCTCAGCGCTGCTTGGGCCCCTTGCCTCAGCGCTGCTTGGGCACATTGCCTCAGCGCTGCTTGGGCACATTGCCTCAGCACTGCTTGGGCATATTGCCTCACCGCTGCTTGGGCGCCTTGCCTTAGCGCACCTTGAACACCTCGCCGCCAAGCTACCCAGACCTTAACGCTAAATGATAAGCTCGTCACGATATCCGACACAATCATGGGGAGGCAAGATCACCGCGATCTCCGATGCAATCGCTAGGCCGCAAGCACACAACCGATAAAGACGAGATAGAAGATTCTCCCACAACTAGAGCCGAGCGACGACTTCCGACACGTCACACGAAGATGACAGTGATCCAAATTGCCGCGAAGGAAAATTAAAACCTCTGAACTCCTCCGCGCAGTAATTCGGACTCCAAAGGTTTGGGGGGCTTATGATGTGCACCCGTAAAAATAATATGGGATGCGGTCTCGCGAAACGTATCCGGATGGGTACCGCCAAGCGCGCAAGCGCCATGTGTGGCGTGAAAATTAAAAGGTGTTGCGCGGCAAGCAACACATATCAATCGTCGTGCCAATAGGCGTGCCAATTATGGCGCCAAGAGGGCGCGGAACTCGCCGCGCTGGAATGGCGCGGCACTCGCAGCGTCGGAATGGCGCGGCACTCGCCGCGTCGGAATGGCGCGGCACTCGCCGTGCCGAAATGGCGCGGCACTCGCCGCGCCTAAATGGCACGGCACTCGCCGCGCCTAAATGGGGGTGGGGCATTACCGTACCCCCATTTGTTTTGGGGGGTGCGGCATTGCCGCACCCCCAGCTACATTGGGGAGTGCGACATTACCGCACCCCCAATTGCCACAAATGGGCGTTGACCACTTGGTCAACGCCCATGTGGCATTCCCCAATTGGGGAGTGCATGACTCCCCAATTGGGGATTCACGTAACTCCCCTTTGGGGAGTTACTATTCACGTAACTCCCCACGTAACTCCCCTTGGGGAGTTACGTGAATAGTAACTCCCCTTGGGGAGTTACGTGAATAGTAACTCCCCAAAGGGGAGTTACATGAATATGAGTAACTCCCCAATTGGGGAGTGCTCCCGGCCCCTCGGCCTCACGGTCTTCTCACAGCCGCACGCTAAATGTCTCCACATTCACCGCTCGCTCAGAACGCCTTTAAGCGCGTTCGGAATGCTTTCGTGCTCGTTGCGCGCTCAAAACGCTTCTGAGTGTGCTCGTGCGCCCGGAACACTTCCATGATCGTTACGCGCTCAGAATGCTTCGAAGCACGCTAGCGCGCTCAGAATGCTTCTGAGCGCGCTTGCGCACCCGGAACACTTCCGCATTTCTGACATGCTCACATTTTGTCTTTCTAGCTTCTCACATTTCCGGAACCATCCGTCGCCTTTTTCGCCTCCAACGAAACTGCCCAAACTGCCTGAACTGCCCGAGGGGAAAGATGATCATTTACAAAAAATGGTGATCTGTGTGCTCCGAACCAAAAAATATGATTCGTCCGCCAGGTGGTTACGGTGGTTACAATGGCGAAATTACCGGGCTACCCCCGGCCAAAGCTATAAAAGGACCCCCAGGGCTTCATTTCAAAGGACCTTGCCTTCTGGACCCGGGAGAGCTTCTTGCAGACTTTCGCGGAATTCTCCTTCGGACTTGAAGATTTCCTTCTTCCCGAAAGGCAACTCAGCGCGCTCACTTTTGTTCTCCAGGGCGTTCTCACTTTTATTCTCCACCATTCTCAGAAAGAGAAAGGACTTAGTTTTTCTGGAGGTGGTCTGTCACCTTCGGAATTCTCTCTCTCTCTCTCTCTCTCTCTCTCTCTCTCTCTTTCTCTCTAGTATTGTAACGAGGAGCGTCCTGTCGCGCTCGACTTCTAAGTCTCTAATTGTAACCCCCCAGAATATAGTGGAATTTGGTCGGCACAGCGCCGACCACGTGATTTTTTACCCTTTCCGGGTTTTCCACGCTAAAAAGTCCCAGTGTAATCAACGAATCTAAAATTAACTGTTTGCGCGCTTGGTTCGCTCCCGAGCTAAGGTGGTTCAAGTAAACCGGTCTACCAAGAGCCCTAAGCGACCCGCAACAATTCTCTTTTTCAAAATCATTTTTATCAGTTTCCAAAATTATAGTTTGTTTAGCAGCTGGAGAGGCGATCACCTCTGGCTCTTCCCTTGTGGTGGGCTCGTGAATTACTTTACCGCTTCGCAGGGTAATCGCTTTTGCGTGCTCCCTTGGATTAGGTTCAGTATTTGATGGAAGAGTCCCAGGTGGCCTTTCAAAAATAATCTTGGCGAGTTGCCCGACCGTATTTTCTAAATTTTTCATTGACCCGGTAAGATTTCTAATAGTCGCCTCGTTTGCGGTAATATATCTTGAAAACATATCCTCCAAGGATGGAGGTTTTTGAAAACTTTGATTTTGATTTTGATGTGGTGGTGGTGGTGGAGTGAAATCGTGTGGTGGACGTATAGCGTTTGCGGGGTTACTCCAAGAAAAATTTGGATGGTTACGCCATCCCGGATGATAAGAATTCGAAAAACCAGGAGGAGAAGAAAAAGCAAAAAAATTATTAAGAGCAGGCTTGGGTGCATTCCCCAGATAATCCACCTGCTCAGCGGCAGCATTTGCAGTTTCCCATACCTGAGGGGCGGAGGCAGCAGACATCTCCGATATTTTCTTGTTCAGCATCTCTACTTGAAGCGCCAGTTGGGATACCGAGTCCACCTCGTATATACCTCCAGGTTTATTTGGGCGAGACCTGGGCGTATTCCACTGATAGGTGTTCATCGCCATGTCCTCAATAAGCTCAAGAGCGTCCTCCGGAGTTTTTCAGTTCAAAGAACCACCGGATGCTGCGTCTATCATTTGCTTGGTTGCTTGATTTAGCCCATTATAAAATGTCTGGACCTGTAACCATACAGGCAAGGCATGAT
The DNA here is from genome assembly GCA_033032865.1 of Dactylorhiza incarnata. Taxonomy (NCBI): domain Eukaryota; kingdom Viridiplantae; phylum Streptophyta; class Magnoliopsida; order Asparagales; family Orchidaceae; genus Dactylorhiza; species Dactylorhiza incarnata. Next base: position 2,269,532 of record JAWHQI010000336.1, read on the forward strand.
GAGGGCAACGTCTCAAAAGTTGCTTGAACCTCTCCCAAGTGTCATAGAGGGTCTCAGAATCAATTTGAGAGTAGGAAGAAATATCATTTTGAAGTTTAGCAGTTTTTGCGGGAGGAAATTATTTAGCAAGAAATTTTTCTGTTAACATGTCCCAAGTAGTGATTGATCCTCTTAGGAGAGAATTCAACCATTGTTTGGCTTTAGTTCTTAAAGAGAAGGGGAAGAGTCTTAGCCTAATCGCATCGTCCATGACACCATTAATTTTGAAGGTGTCACAGATCTCGAGAAAATTAGCAATATGCAAGTTCGGATCTTCATCTTGTAATCCGTCGAACTGCACATATTGCTGCACCATTTGAATGATGCTAGACTTAAGCTCAAAATTATTGTTTGCTACAGCAGGGCGAACAATACTTGATTCTGTACCCTCCAGATTGGGTCGAGCATAATAGGACATGGTCCGTTGCTGGGCTTCCTCTGGGTTAGGATCTCCCATTTCAGAATTAAGATTGCAATTACCGTCGGTATCCTCAACCGCTTCTTGAGAAGTGGAATCCTTGAATCGCAAATTTCTCCAAAAGAAGCGCTCGATTTCTGGGTCCAAATCAACAAGTGACGACGGATTCGTGCGGGTCATGCACTAGAAAGAAAAAAATAGAGAGAACCGGAAGGAAGAAAATAGAAATTCAGAAATAAAAAAAAAAAAAGATAAAAACTCTTTTTTTTTGCAGAAGTAATAGTGACGGCGTTTTCTTAATATTGACAAAATGTCCCCGGCAACGGCGCCAAAAGCTTGATGATTAATTTACGATCAATCCGAAAAGGCAAGTGTACCTATCGAACCGTAGTACCAAGGTCGTATTTAAAACACGGGGCTGTCAAGTATTAATACTCACACTTCCAACTATTATCCTACCGTATGATTGTTGTGATTTGAAAATCTAAAGACGAACTAATGAAAATTGAAAATGATAAATTTATATTTAAAAAGATAGCATTCGATCAATGATTCACCATGAAAAGAGAGAAGACGAATAAAAATAAAGTTTTAAGATTGCATAATTAATCTTGACCGTGGCGGATCGAAAATAAGAAATAATCTCGCTAGAGCATTAAATCTCCTAACTTCTAGACAATTTGACCGAAATCTCTTTACGAATCAAAATGGCTAAAGTTGCATTATCGAAGTGAGCCGCACTATTGGATTTGACTCCAATCTGGAGAATCTACGTCGTCCTATCTCTAGGATTGCGCGCAACTCCTTCCTTCTTCAAGTGATCTTTCAAATTAACGAGTCTCTCGACTACTATAAAATGAGATCAAATATCTACTACCGTATACCGGAAATACGGAGTCGATGCAAAATAAATCGAAAAAGGATCAAGATAAAATTCAGCAAAAATAAAACTTAGAAACGACGCAAAAATCTCATCTCAATCCATGGATCCTCATGATCGAACACTAAAAAGGATTAGCTACTCATATTAAATAAAAAGACGATAATAAAATATAAAAAGGACATTTTCATTAACAATAAAAAAGGGGTTACAACAATATAGAAAGACAACACTAATGTTCTACTAAATAAAAGAGCGAGTACAAAATAAAGAAAAAAAAACTCTTTTGCACTCAAAATAAACTTGCGCTTGTGCTCTCTCCAGCACTCTCCAATTTTTCCAACCTCTAAAGCCTTGAATTTGTGCCCCTTATATAGATGCAAAAACCATCTAGAATCATCCCAAGTGAAGAATAATCTAGATGAGGGAAGAGTAAATGATGGTGGCTCCAATTGCTATGAAAGTTTCGGCCAAGGGAGGAGAGGAATAGGAATAGTTGCATTAATGATGGAGTAAAATGAATGGGTGCTAAAAATATTAATGATGGTTGCATGCATTAAGGATTAATAACCGGCTAGAGCATGGAAATTGATTTGCATGCATTTGAAGCTTTAATGAAATGGTTTTTTTAATAATTATGGGCTGCTGAATTTAATTGGAGAGGAGCATTGATTGGTGCGTTGAAAATGAATAAAGGAGTTGAAGTTGGGCTGCTCGATGAGGTGGGCGAGTATTTGGAGGAGCCGGCTCATTGAGAAATTAAGTGGGCTGCTGAATGGAAATAACGACAGCATTGAAGATGAATAATTAAAGAGCTGAATTGAAATGGAGGAGAACCGAATGGCAGCTATAATGAAGAGGAATTGGAGGTTTTGATATGGGGAGGTAACGCACATGATTAATTTATGGTGATGATGTGGCATTTTATTTGTATGGATTTCACATCTCCAACTTTGCATGGAGGGTTGATGGAAAGGTTTCACGTGCATGGATAAAATGGTAGTGGCGGCATGCAAAGGTGGTGGCGATGGCGTCGTGTGCGGCTTGGACTTGTCCGACATGAGCTTGCGGAGTTGGCGGAAATGGCGAGCGGCATGCAAAGGAGTTAATTTCTTGGACTAGTGTAGCTTGGAAGATGGCGCGGCGAAGCGGACGTTGCGGCGATGGCGCGACATCATACCTACAAAATAGAAATAAAGATACATAAGTAAAATATAAAATAAAAGGATTTATAATTGAAAACACTAAATATATTTTATATTAAATATTATACTCAATTAATCCTCCTCATAAAATAATAATAATAACGTTAGCATAAATTTTGCGAGAAAAATAAATTATCTTTAAAACCAATTTTTTAATAGGCGAGATGATATATTTTTATCAAAATATTTAATATTTTTATGTTATAATTTATGATTAATAGTGCGTTATCACCTAGCATTCATTCTTCTCCATGCCTTCACGAGCTCAGCATTCCCTTCAGCAGGAACAACAGCTTGTCTTGCTTCTCCTACTACCTCCCACAAATCCTCGCCAAGAAGATAGCTCTCCATGCAAGACTTCCACTTCTTGAAGTTAGTCTGCGTAAGAAGCTCAATACCGAGACCTCTAGCATATCCTCCTTCCATTGCTATCCCATTGATTGCTAACCACTTGAGAAACCCGAGAGAAGTATCAGCAATTTCTGCTACGCAACCTCAGCAACCTTGCTCTGATACCATGTTGAAAAACTTGAGGTCCGGAGATGAAGTGAAAAATATCCGGAACACACTTCACAAAATCTTTCACAAGTGTAGCACAACAATGACAATGGGAAGAACGAATAATACTACGGTATTGTCTATCTCTTTACAATGCGAGGTATACATGGCAAGACATGATTCATAAGAATCACGGAGGAGAGAAGCACACAACACAAAGGTAAAACAAGCTTCAGCGACCTGACGACTTGAGACCGCCAGACCGCGCGAACAGACAAGCCGGGCGGAAGCCGCTGAGACCGCGCGAACAGATTACATGCCGCACCTGCCAAACCGCAACCACAGACCGCCAACTTGCTGCTTTATTTCACTGCTGAAAACAACCAGTTCGCACTTCTTGATCTCCCAGACCGCACGGTCTTGATCAAAGAAAAACCCATGAACTCTGAACAGAGAAACTGCTACCTGCGACAGACCGCAACTCAAGACCGCCTGGCCACTTAAGACCGCCTCATCAACTGAGTCCGCTCTACAGACCGCGAACACCTAAACACAATCCGCCCGGACTGGTTTATTCAAAGATGGAAGAAGGGAGACAAGCTGACCGTGAGCTACAAGCTGCTAACCTGCGAACACAAAAACTGGTCAGACAAAGATCTCAAACTGCGCGACCTCAATCTGAGATCGTCACAATCAAGCCAACTTTGGTTCTTACAGTTCTCATTCTTGTTATTAATGACGGGCCCTGCACCCCTATTTATAAGCGGGCAGACGGATGTCGTCACCGCTCAAACAGGGATATAATAATCTCCCATCAGATCGCGAGCGGTCTCGCAAAGCAGACCGCCCGAGCTCAGCATAGCTCACAGCTCCTTTATTAAACCTTGCGGTTAGAACCAACCCACCCGGTCACTGCAGTCTACGAAACTAGACCGCCCGGTCTTATTGCAAAGCAAGAAACTCCTTCAGTAACCAGACCGACTAGAGTAGTCGTCAGACCGCCCAGTCACTGCAAGAAGGCAGACCAAGAACATCTGGCCAACTTGAACAAGTCGCCAGACCAACCCGTGCAAGCCGCCCGAAAAGAAGAGGCAGTCTCCCAGATCAGACCGCTCAAAACAAACCCGCCTGAGACACAACCGGCCAGAGAACCAGCGCAGACCGCGCGGTCTCTGCGGTCTCCAATCCGCAGACTGCCCAGCTCAAATCCACTTCCACTTCAAAAATTTAACAAACATTACATGAAATGAAAACTAAGTTACATTGCATTGAAGTAAATCTAGACTAATTTGCATGAAATGAAAATAACAAGGCATTAAAAAAGAAATAAGAAAATTACATAAAATTAAATCTAAACCTAAAAAAATATAGAAAACTATACAAGAACAGCCCAAATGGGCAGGGGGCAGGAGAAGGAAATGTTGGAAATGAGCTCCTGAATTTATAGGAGAAAATTTGAGGTTACACGCCCTCGGTCACGGGCGTGACCAAGGCGTGTAATATCTGTTCTGCAGCTAGGATGGCGGCGTGGGCGATTGCGTGACGGCGGGAGAAAAACGAACATTACACGCCCGTGTAACTTGGGTCACGGGCGTGTACTTGGATGGCTTCATTAATGCTGTGAGGGCTAGACTGCGGCGCGACGGAGAGCAGGGATCACGCGCAAAAGTCACGAGCGTGACCTTTGAGTCACGGGCATGAATTTCATCAACTTCTCGACGGCAACTCCTCTTCTCGACGACATCACTGCTGGCAAGATTCTATGTTTACGCGCCCTTGGTCATGGACATGACTTTGGGTCACGGGCGTGACCGAGGGCGTGACTTGCTGTGGACTAGCTCAAATGCGCGGCAACAACTCTGGACTGATCTTATGATTACCCGCCCTTGGTCACGGGCGTGGCCTAGGGCGTGTGTCGCCAATTTTGAGCAAAACTCCAGTAAATCGGCAAAATAGAAATACAACAATATTTAGAACAGAAATTGTAAAAGAAATGATTTTTAACTAGAATATAAATAATATTTACAATTTTATATTAAAATTAACCTAAATACTATAATTAAAATATGCATAAATCTTACTCATCAGTAGCCATCCCAGAAGTTGAAGATCAGCAAGACTTTGAAGATGTTGCTGCTCAAGAAGAAGAGCTGCAGATAACAAACATGTTCCCTGCAGCAAACATGTACCTAAGGTGAATGTGCACAGTGTGCCTCTGAGAATCCTCTAGAGGGGGGTGAATAGAGATTTAAATTTATTTCTATCCTAACTGTGAAAAAAATAAAATAAACTAAGGATTTATGCACAACAAGAACACATGCAGAATAATAAAGGTGCAGGAAATAAAGTGCAGAATAAAAAGAACTTGGGACAACTTAGAAAAGCAATCCAGAAGACACAAAGATTTTTATAGAGGTTCCCCAAAATATGGGTACTCCCCTCTTCTACCACCTGATAGGGATGCACCACTATGCCTGAGTCTTTTGGTAAGGAGACTCTTAGAACCCTGATCTTTTGACAAGGAGATCATGAACCACCAGATCTTTTGATAAGGAGATCTTGAACCACCAGATCTTTTGATAAGGAGATCTTGAACCACTGAATCCTTTGGAAGAGGGATTCTCAAAACTCTTTTACAGGGAATGAGAAGGAGAAAGAAAGAAGGGAAGGAGTGTAGGAATTCTGTTTTCGGAATTCTTATGAAGGTTGTATGAAGAACAGCTTCTTGGATCTTTCACTGGATCAGCTCTTGATTAACTCCTGCTTATGATAGTGTTGTATTGCAGGAGCTATGGATGTTAGATCCTTGTTATTTCCACTGATTCAGATCTTTGCTGCTATATGATTATGATGAAGAGCAGCTTTCAAATCCTCTATTCTATGAGATGGAGAGCAGTAGTTGTTTCTTCTCTGCGTCTGCTCTATTAGGGTTCCTGGGGAAGAGGAAGAAGAAGAAAGCCAATAGAACAGTATTGTTGATTGTGATCAGTGCACTCGCTTCTCTTTCTTCTCTGGCCTTTTATTGTCCCTCTGCAGATTTTGAATTTGTTTCCCTTTTTGGTAAGACCTAAAAGGTATTCAACTCTGCACAATCTCTTTCTATTCTTCTTTAATTCATGACCCGTTCACGAACATTAAGCATGTTTCCAAGAAAGCTTTTTGTCCTCTTTTTGTTCCACTTTCTATTTGAGGCAATTAATGAGTCGTTGGAGAACGGTCTTGAGAGAGGTGAGCCATGAGAGAGAGTCCAAAATGACAGCTAAAAAGGTTTCCCTTTTCAGACTGTATTCGACATAGCGTCGAGTTCTCTTCCTCTCTTATCGACGCACCTTCGAGTTCCTGTAGGAGCAGCTTCGAAATCATCCTTGCTCTGATTGAACTCTACTAGTCAACGTTGCGTTGTTACCTTATCGATGTAACTGTCGAGTTGATTACATGGATCTGAACTTCATTATCTACATCGAGATGAAGTCGATGTTGCGTCGACTTTAGCTGGCTTCGACAGGTACTTCTTTCTGCTCTGAATTGAAGTAGAAGTTGCGTCGACTTCTCAAAGTACTTCGACAGGTCCATGGCCTCTACGTTGATATGCATTCGACGTAATGTCGACTTGAATTACTTCGACAGGAGGGTGAACTACTTGGACTTCTAGTCAGAGTAGCGTCGACAATAACTTGGCGTTGCGTCGAATTTTATTCGATGCAAATGTTAACTTGCTTAATTTTTGCTTCTCTTGATTTGGTCTTGACACCCTAGGTTGAGTGTGACATCCTAAGACATCTAATGACATGATTACCCTCACTATACAATAGGTAATTCAATCCTAAGAGATAATATCACTTTTAGGTAATTTGTTAAGTTAAATCAAAAGAGGTTTTTCCCAACAATCTCCCCCTATTTATCTTAACAAATTTTACAATTTGAATAAAGTGATTTTAAACATTTCTATATATAAACAAGAGTACATTCAAGACAATATATCTAAGAAGATAACAGACTTAAAACACAAGCAATATCATTCAATTGTCAAGAAATATATATAGGTCTCCACAGATGTTTCCCAGTAGTAGTAATTTCTTACATAATACCTGAGCTTCATTACTCCTTCTCAGGAGTTCTTCTTTTTCTGCAAAACACTTTTGGGGCAGTTTTCCTTGGAGCAATCTGCAAAGGCTCGTCATCATCTTCAGTAGTAATGTCTTTTGGAAGCTCCCCCTGAGATTGTGCATTTATTCCAGCTACCTGGGCAGCTTCCTGGGTTATCTGAGCTACTTCATCCATTAGATCTTCATTCTGAGGCTCACTCTGAACTGCTGCTGTGCTTACAGCTGCCATTTTTATATCCAGGTCCCTTTGAACATTTGGGGCAGGCTCCCCCTGAATTGCTGAAAGCTCCCCTAGTTCTGTGCATCTTGAAAGATAGTGATTTTCTCAGGAGCAGGGGCTTCATTAGCATTACTTTGATCCTGTCCACTCAAATCTAGGATATGTCTTTCTTCCTCTAATAAGTTCTCCCCCTTCTTAACCTTGCTGGCCAGAGAGGTTAAGAATTCCTTTGTAACCATAGAGGAAGATACAAAATCCTTTAGGCTCTGGAGAGATCTTTTAAAAATTAATAGCTCAGCCTCCATTTGTGAGTATTTTCTATCAAAGCTTCTTGCCTGAGAGGCCACCTGGTCTGCAAAAGTAGAGGAGGCAAGCCCAACTGCCTTGGAGATGATTTGCTCAAGATCAAGTTTATGAATATGAGAGGTAGATGGAGGAGGTGATGGAGGGACTTCTTCTTGGATAGGGGAGAGATCCTAATAGGTATCAGGTGAAATATGAAGACGTGGTGGTAGAGGTGGAGCAAGAATGGTAGGAGGTTGATGAGGAATTTGGGGAGATGGCTCTGGGTCTGATGGGGATTGGCATTGTTGTTGTTGTTGCGGTTGAGGAGAATGTTGGGCTGGAGCATCATCCTAATGGAGATCTGGAACAATGTCTAGTGGAGGTGGATAGTGAGGAGGGATAGCATCCCTTGAAGGGTCTGGTATTTGCCTTGCTGGCTAATGGGGAGGAGGAGAGGGAGGAGGTGAGGCTGGAACTTGACTAGGCTTCAAGATCTGCCTGATCCACTAAGAGAAGATCCTTATATAATCCTCTTCCCAGGAGGAATAGGAACTCCTTTGGATTTACAGATGCTTGAATAATGTTGGAGGAGCACTTGGCTCAGAATTATCATATAAGCAGTCTCTTTATGGGCATACTTATGCCCAATCATTTTTAGGAGTAACTTCCCCCCGTTTATCTTTTTCTTAAGGACAAGAGTGCCCATAATCTGCAGCTGCTGCTTTGGAATTGCATCATGAGCTGAGATTTTGCACAGTAACACCTTCCCAACTATGTCAGCCAGGAACCTGTATTCTTCTGCCAAGTTGTTCTTCTTCAGATTTATAGGTCTGTATTTCTTGAACTGCATGATTTCCAGAACATTTTTTGTCTCTTCTCCTGTCAATTCTTTTGAGTCAATCCCGGTAGGAAGATCATATGTTTGGTTCAATATTTCCTCTGTTATCAGAATATCTATGTCAGATATTTTTCCTTTAAGAGAGTCATCCTCTCCTATCTAAACATTGTCTTTAAACTCTGTTAGCTCGATATCAAGGATCTTGCATCTTGTGGATATCAGCTTTGTTAAACCAGCATCTTGGAATAGGCCAAGGATAGCCTTGAAGCTCTCTGCATCAGCATTGAACGAATCAATGTCCACATCGAATCCAGAGTTAACTTTAGGTGGAGCCATTAGAACAATGGTACATGCAGAGACAAAGAAAAGCGAGAGAGAGAGAGAGAGAGCACGGGAGAGCTGAAGAACCGGAGAGCAAGAGAGCAAGGAGAGGAAAATTCGAAAGCGTAAATGTTTTGATGCGGTAATTGCTTAAAAGTAGATGAATCGTCGTAACTTAGGGTTTAGGTCGACGCACCATCAATAAAACTTATTATTTGGCGCGCGAAGCTGTGTCGAGATTGCTTCTAGAAGCAATTCTACGCGCGCTGATATATCGACATTGCGTCGACTAGTACTCGACGTAACTTTGAGACTATACAGGAGAACCTAAGTCATCGTGGTCCTATTGACGTTACGTCTATTTGCAATCGACGCAACTTCGACTTTAGCCAGAGACCAATGAGATGACGCTTGCGTCGATAAGAACTCGACATTGCGTTGAGATCTATTCGAATTATCTACTCTGAGTACTTCTTGACGCTGGCGTCGAGTAGAAGTCGATGGTACGTCGACTTCTATTTGACGCACCTCTGAATGAACAAATCTATTTCCTTGGAAAATTCTTGTTGTTTTTCCCAGCAATTTTATTTATTGAAAATAGATTATAATATATATTTAATAACCATTGGGAAGGATTCATGACAGAAATTACTCCCTTGAATAAATCTTGTTCCTTAATCAAAATCTACATCTTTCTTCCCACTCCATTTTCTTCTGAGTGGGACCCTACCTAACCTTGCACAGGTAATTCAAACATTAGAGGGAACCCAGATTACGTTGGGCCCTTTGCTTTACCATTGTAGGGTTTAATGAAAGAGTAGAAGGGTCTTTCATGATACCCTTTGGGATGATAGGGAATGATTTCCCAAACCTCTTATCTTGATGCTTGAAATGAGTATAAAATGTACCCAACTAAAGGAGATCAGCAGAATGTTTGATTATCCTAGGTTTTGCTTTAGCCTTTTGGTTGATGTTATTTGACTTCTCTACATGATTCTTGCCTAGAGATTTTTCTCTTTTATTCAGATTTATCTTTTTAGGTTTGTCTATTCTATCTAGATGATTGTTAGTTGTACCCTTGGATGATGCACTCTTCTCACTTGGTTGGTACTCATTAGGTCTAACAAATGACACTGGATTTTTCCAAGCAGGTTTCCTATGTGCTTCTATGCTAGTGGAGGGCTCTGCTCATAACCTTAGGTGATTAAATCTCATAGAGAGATTTTCAGTGATGTCTTTGAGCTTCTGACTCCTCCCATTGAGTGAGTCCTCAAAGACCTTTGCCTTTGCTAGCTCTTCTTTTAAGTTTATGTTTTCTTCTCTAAGTTTAATCAATTCTAACTCTTTATTATTAATTTCATTTGTTAAGTCTTGATTTCTTAGGTAGATTTCATCCATTTTAATCTTCTCTAATTCAGTCCTAGCAATGTCTAATTCCTTTTCTACCCTAAGATGATCAATGCAGAAATCTTTAAAACATGATTTAAAATCTTCTGAGCTAAAATCAAATTCATAAAAATAGATACCTGATCATCTTCATCATCTGATGACATCCCCAGTGCCATCATGCAGGCTGCTATTGCCGATTCTTCATCATCACTCTCAGATGATGAGGAGCTTAATTCTGCTTCAGAATCACTCCAAGTTTCAGCAATGAAGCCCTTAGCTTTCTTCTTGTCCTTTCCTCTGAAGGACTTCTTCTTCTTCTTCTTCTCCTCTTTACTGCTTCTTCTTTCCCTTTGCTCTTGTGGGCACTCAGGAGCAATGTGCCATGGTTTGTTCCAGGTATAACAGATAATCTCCTTCCTTGGAGTTTTATCATACTTGGGCCTTGAATCTCTTTCTCTGCTACTTGAGTCTTCAGTCTTGACCCACTTCTTGAATCTCCTTGCTAGCAGACTGAACATTTCATCTTCAGGAGTAGAGGGCTCTTCTTCAGTAGCTTTCAGAGCTAGGGACCTTTGGACAGGAGCTGGAGAAATCTCCCTTTCTTCAGCCTTAGCCCTGTTCTTCAGAAGCATCTCATATGACTTAAGCTTTCCTAGCAAAGCTTCAGTTGAGATCTCTCTGTGGCACCTGGACTCTCTAATTGCCAAGATTCTGGAATCCCATGAGCTAGGGAAGCACATGAGGATTTTATCATTAATTTCAGTCACGGAAATCTTCTTGTCTAAGCCTCTGAGCTCATTAATGATAATGTTGAATCTGTCATACATATTAGTAACAGATTCTTCATCTTTCTTTTGAAAGTTCTCATACTAGGATATGAGAAAGGACTTTCTGTCCTTTCTTTCATCAGCACTCCATTCCACCATTGTGGTGAGTGAGTCCCGGATTTCTTTTGCTGATTGGCATTCAGCCACCTTCTGTAAAATGTCATCTGACATTGTGGATACCAGAATATTCATGGCCTTGGCATCACATGTCTTGACCTTCTTCTCAGCCTCTGTCCATTCCTTTCTTGGTACAACCTCAGTTGTTGAGGTTTCTCCTTCCTTTTGTCTGACTGGACATGGAGGACCTGTGAGAAGAACATTATAGATGTCTTCATCAACTGAGTTCATATAAAGCCTTATTCTGGCCTTCTAGAGTGTGAACTTATTCAAGTTACACACGAGGGGGGGGGGGGGGGATCTTGTGGAAGCATAATCCTTAGTACTCATTTTCTTTATAAAATATGTTTGTTAATAAAGAGAAAAGAGTGTAGGAGGTCTTTTTGATCAAGGTGTTAACCTTTTAATGATCAACCTCCCTCTAATACCAATTGAAAGTGCACAGTGTTCCTCAGAGAATCCTCTAGAGGGGGTGAATAGAGATTTAAATTTATTTCTATCCTAACTGTGAAAACAATAAAATAAACTAAGGATTTATGCACAACAAGAACACGAGTAGAATAATAAAGGTGCGGGAAATAAAGTGCAGAATAAAAAGAACTTTGGACAGGACAGAAAAGCAATCCAGAAGACACAAATATTTTTATAGAGGTTCCCCAAAATGTGGGTACTCCCCTCTTTTACCCCCTGGTAGGGATGTACCACTGTTCCTGAGTCAATTGGTAAGGAGACTCTTAGAACCACTAATCTTTTGACAAGGAGATCATGAACCACCAGATCTTTTGATAAGGAGATCTTGAACCACCAGATCTTTTGATAAGGAGATCTTGAACCACTGAATCATTTGGAAGAGGGATTCTCGAAACTCTTTTACAGGGAATGAGAAGGAGAAAGAAAGAAGGGAAGGAGTGTAGGAATTCTGTTTTCAGAATTCTTATGAAGGTTGCATGAAAAACAGCTTCTTGGATCTTTCACTGGATCTGCTCTTGATTAACTCATGCTTATGATAGTGTTGAATTGCAGGAGCTATGGATGTCAGATCCTTGTTATTTCCACTGATTCAGATCTTTGCTGCTACATGACTGTGATGAAGAGTAGCTTTCAGATCCTCTGTTCTATGAGATGGAGAGCAGTAGTTGTTTCTTCTGTGTCTGCTCTATTAGGGTTCCTGAGGAAGAGGAAGAAGAAGAAAGCCAATAGAACAGTATTGTTGATTGTGATTGTGTTTTAAACCCTTGTTATAGGAGCGGGTGTTTTTTATTTTTGTTCCTTTTTGTCCTTTTGTTTGTGTATGCAGGGGCAAGCCGCAAGGGATCTAGCACCCTTTAATCCAGAAATCAAACGGACTGCTCGCGAACTGAGGCGTGCTGCAGCCGCACGAGCGCAAATGGGAGATAATCTTAACCAGGGAGAGGGCCACGGAGGCGGCCAGAGAGTGCCCGACGAGGGGCAGAATATTATGGTGGATGAGCAGGAGGTGGCTCGACCAAGGCCACGAACAATGAGGGATTACACCACCCCAACTGCCGGGAGTGTGTATCCGGGATTCGGGCCAGATATCATGAACAACCAGTTCGAAATCAAGCCGGCCATTCTGAATATTATCCGCAACAACACATAGTTCTCGGGGATGCCTAGTGAAGACCCACATCTTCACCTGGCGGAGTTTGCTGAAATTTGCGGAACGTTTCGCTACACGGGAATCCCGGATGCAATAGTAAAACTGAGACTATTTCCATTCTCTCTGCGCGATAAAGCCAAGGTCTGGCTCCATACAATCCCTCCAGGAACAGTCGCAACATGGGACTCCCTCACGTCCAAGTTCCTCGCCAAGTTCCATCCGGTGGACAAGATTGTTAGCCATGGGCACCAACCGTGGGAACTAGTGGAGAACTTCTACTTCGTGATAGAGCCCAACTATCGGACAATGGTTGATGCCACTGTTGGAGGAACCTTAATGAACCACACTCCGGAGGAAGCCTTGAGAATATTGTAAGACATTACTTCCCACAACACTTTCTGGACAGCTGGGAGGAACGTACCCAGGGGCTCTCGGGGTCTTTTCGCGGTGGACACTATACCCTCTACTGCTGCGCCCTCTATGACTATTGCTTGTGAAGGATGCGGAGGTGGTGGTCACCATGATTACGAATGCCCAGGAGGTGGGCTGTCAGGTGAATTCGCCCAGCTTAACTTAAATGAGTCTGTTAATTATGTAGGGAATCAAACTAGGGGGAACCCTATGGAAATACTTATAATCTGGGTGTGAGAAATCACTCAAATTTCTCATGGAATCAAAACACTGCGGGCCAACGTTGGCAACCGGGCCAACATCAATTTGATGCTCAAGCGTCCGGAAGCCAACAAAGGCCAACTCAACCCGGATATAATCAAGGCGATCTGGTGCAGCGCAAGAGTGCGTTAGAAGAGATGATGGAAAATTTTGTTGATGTGGCCCAAGCAAATATGACCCATCAACGGCCTCGATGAGAAACTTGGAAACGCAACAGGGTCAATTGGCTCAAGTGCTTTCTGAGTGAACTCAAGGTGCTCTCCCAAGCACGACGGAAAAAAAATCCGCGTGAGCAAGGAAAGAGCCTAGTCGAGGCGGATGGTTGCAATGAGGGCGATTTAATATTGAAATGTTAGATAAACAATGTTGAAACCACCGCTCTTTGCGACACAGGATCGTCACGCAACGTTCTTGCTCTGCAAGACGTTGAAAAGCTGAACTTAAAAATCAATGTGGACGATCGGACACTTCTTGTCCTCGCAAATGGAACGGTGGTGGAAACAGTGGGAGAAATTAAAGATGTTAAGGTTGTTGTAGATAGAGCAGCGGTTGTCACTAACTTTTAAGTTCTGGGACCTATGGAAAACACTTCCATGCCTCTTTTGGGTATCTCGTTCTTGAAGGAGAGTGGCGCCACTCTTCACATCGTTAAGGAGTGTGTCACTTTGTCACCCAAAGTGGCACACCACACCTTCCCCTCTACAACAACCAAGGATCTAAATTCTTTACCTGTCATTTCTGATAAATTTGCTAATGAGTTGAGTATAGTTGTGGAGAAGCAAAGCGAAGAAACAAATGCTGAGTCAGAGGAGGAGGAAAAGAAGATAGTGAAGAAAGATGTGAGGGATGAAGAAGAAGCTGAGAACAAAGGCGGCGAGGCCGCGAAGTCTGAAGTTACCATGGTCGGCATGGCTAAAAACCTTTTGATTGATTTTGTTAAAACTGAAGTAAAATGTAAACAGTTAAAACAGGTTTGTTGGGCGGATCTGTCACCCGTGGTGGGTGAAGAAATGAAGCCCCTAGCTGCTCCGGGACTGCTAAATGTTGATTCTGATATGGCACATTGTGCCCGATGGCGCTCCCCTTCTGTGGAAAAAATTAAATAAGAGAGACTACTTTGCGCTGCTCGTTTTGCCGCCTTTCGGCACGAGAAGGAAGAGGTTAGGGGCAAGGGAGAGAAATCTCCTTTGAGCCTTAAAGCCTTCACCTCCTTTCCATCTCGTGTAGCAGGGGAGAACCATCACAAATCAGCATATAGCTGAGTGTGACTGAGTCTCCGGGCTTTTGGTTGCTGCTCGTTCTGTCTGCTTTTGTTTTAGTCCTTAGTTTGTTTGCTTGTGTATCTCTTTTGGTGATTTTATGGACAATTGCTAGAACTCTTCTCTATTTATACAATGCTAATACAAGTATTTGGTCCACCTTAAGGACATTAAACAAAAGGGCTCTTGGGAGACAACCCAGTGGGGGACCTTTCGGTTCCCGTTTTTTTTTCTAATCTATTTATGCTTCTGTTTTCTTTATATTTTTGTCTTTGGTGTGATTTATTCGCAGGAGCAGTGATTTTTTTTGGGCGGCGAACCTGGTGATTTCCAAGGACTAACGCCAATCTTCTGGTATGCTCATATCTGAGCATAGGTACCCTCTTCCCTAGCTTTCTCTTATTTTCATTGTCAAAAATTCATGTGATTGTCCAGTTCAAGTATGGGGGGAAGAGTGTACCGAGTATTCACTACACGTGTACACGTTTTAGCATACCAGAAGTATATTTTCATTTATGTCATATCATAGCATACACCAATTCACCCACACAAGCGCGCACTCACTTGTTTGTGTGCTTCCGTTCACGCTTATCTTGGTTTGGATTTTGAAATAGGATGTTAGCTTAGGAATTGCAAATCGGAGTGCAATGTTGACTCTTGTAGTTCTCAAGTCGCATCTGCATGCTCCCATAGATATTTGAGTAAAATTAGATTATCTCTATGCTTTTAATTTACAATTAGTGTTTTTGCATAGGTTTTGATTTATTTTACTCATTTGGTGAATGTGACTGAAATTTGCAGTAGTACGGTGTTGTGTGTAAGCGAGCGTAGTTGTGCGTTTCTCGAGTCGGAAGGAAGGTTTATCTTTCTCGTGGGCTAAGAACTTGCCCCAAGCGACTCTTGAAGCATGAGTGAGAGCGACTCAATAAGTTGAGCGTGGCGTAGGCCATCTAGTTGGCTAGTTTGAGCTTTGATTTCCATGACCTACGCGCTTACCTTTGCAAGCCAATTTGTGCCTACCCATCCTTTGTTTTAGCTCTTCCGTCAATCACCAAAACCTGAAGCTTATCCCACTTTCGCAACCAAGTTTTTGAGCTAACCAAAAGTATAATTATCGTTGGGTGTGATGTGTGCAAATTTTGTGATGATGAGAAACTATTATGCTGAATATATTGGTGAACCAAATGGGGGATTCAAATAAAAAGAAAGCAGAAAGAAAATGAAAAGAAAAATCTAAGGAAGGAATAGAAATGAAAAGAATTCCCCTTGTGCGTAATTGAGAAAATCAGTTGGAGTAGGCTATGTGCACACCCAGTTTTCAAGCTAAGTCTGGGGGTGTGTCACACTAGCGCTGTTGTGGGCTTGTTCCGGATAAGCATATTGTTGTTGCTCATTTGGGTTGCGTAGCCTTCAAGTTTATCTTTGTATATCATTCCGTAACCTAAGCCTTGTAAAAACCCGAAAGCCCTACTAATTCACCTTATGAGTTTGCTAGCACCGTGGAGAGAGTGTGACCAGACAAGCTTATGGCTCACGACGTTGATGGATTTCAGCGGAGTTACCCCTGAATTCCAGTTTGTGGCAACCCCCTCCTTAGTGGCTTGTTTACTTTCACACTGGTGCACGACTGCAAAATTCACCATGATTCATCTTCTGAGTAAACTTAAATTTCTACTTGCGCATTTATACTATTGTAAATTAGTTAGTATGGTTAGAATTTTCTTTTACTGGATTTCTATTTGCATGAGTATGATACTTCGCATCTTACTCTTTCTTTGCAATTCTCTACGCTAACTACCATTTTCATTTCCCACCGGATTTGTTTGCTCGGGACGCGCAAACAGTTAAGTCTGAGGGTGTGATGAGTCTCATTTATATACACTTTTATGGACTCATCCGAGCTAGTTTTCACTCTTGTGCATGTCCTATTCGAGCTATTATTGCTTATATTTCTCTTATAATCACTTCTGCGCTATGTGCACTATTTAGGCCCGTTTTGGTTTGCTTTTGTGCTTCTTGTTGTTGGGGGTAAGCACATGGTGCTCCCTAATCTTTTATTTTGTATTTGTATTGAGCTGGAAGGGTATTCCCAGCCGTGTTGATGTTTATGCAGGTGGATGGATCATCCTATTTTACCCATTTTTCATGACTGCATATATCGCACGGTCGTGCGTTTTTCTTGACGCACGGACGGCTGCGGTCGTGCGCCCTCATCTGGGGTAGAAAACGATGTTCTGTCGTTGATCGTGCGTTTTACGCACGGACAGTTGCCCGTGCGCGAAGAAAACGCATGATCGCCTAGTAAGCCTAGTTTTTTCGGCCATCTGGAATTGGTCGTGCGTTTTACGCACGGGCGGCTTCAACCGTGCGTGAGTAAAACACACGGGCGCTGCTACTTCTTCCTCAAGGCACTGCTTCTTTGTTAATATTGCACGGTCTACGCACGGCCGTGCGTTCGACCGTGCATGACTTAATTTCTGTTGTTTTTGTTTATAAGCCAGGAAATCTGCCGGCTTGGGATGCGGAGAACGGACTTCCATTCCGCGATTTTAAGCTTCGTCCAGCGCCGTTTTCGCTCCTCCACCATCTCCACTCATCTCCTTCATCCGGGAACCCTTCTCCGGTGAAACCATAGCGGATTCCAAGAGTTTGGAAGCATTCCCGGCCGTCAACAACACTATTGCCGAGTTGTGCAACCTCAGTTTGGAAGAAGAAGAAGAAGAAAACCTGACGAACGAAGACGACGGAGCAAGATCGGAGATAGTGACAGTCTCTTGGTCCCGGAAGCATACATCGACCGAGCCTGGAAGTGGTTTGACAACCCACTATTCCTGCCGAGATCGACGGCTAGTCTTCTCTATTGGTTTATTCTCCTCTTTTCCCTTTTGTGGATGTATTTGTTTGTAATGAACATGATTACTCTCATTTGTCTATGAATGAAAGTGCTTATTGTTTTTCTTAACCTTGGATATTGTGTTGCGCTTCATCACCACTCACCCACATTCACTCACTTGAGACTCACGTTAGCAAAGGCTAACGGTGATTAGCGAAGAGGTGATTGCTACCCTCACATTCCACACTTGCTTTCAGTCCACTCGCCTAACGAAGCCCGGCATAGCGGCCGACGCATTCATCTCGCCAAGCGAAGCGGTGACTTCGACCCGCATCTTTATTTTCTTGTTTGTTAGTTTAGACCAACCAACCAAAGCTCCCTTGTTTTACTTATTTCGCTCGTTGTAACAATCATTTCACGACACGAATCACTTCATCACAACTTGCATTCCTCAAGAGATCGACATTCGGGGAAGCTATTCTCATTATTACTTGACAACGATCAGTGCACTTGCCGAAACCGCATCAGAAGACAGACAGACGGGGCTCTCTGAATCCATTAGGAACAGGTTCCCAACTAACTTGATCTGAAAAAGGAGATGGATCCTCCCTATTATCAGTTGGAGGATTGCCATGACTTTCTTGGAAGTTCAGCTCTCTTGCTGGACCTCACTAGGCAGCTACTCTGAAGAAATCGCGACGAGCAGCGGCGAACTCATCAGCTTGAGGCCGCAGAGGAACTATGGGCAGAACAACAAGGCTATTAACCAAATTCCTACGACCTCGATCAGCATTCGCACCGCCCATCTCAGAGTTTCCAGGCGGATTCCCAGGCGTGTCCACGGGCGGATCCCAGAGAAGTGCGCCCTTAGCAGAAGACCCGGGGGGGCACCCCCAGAGTGTCCGTGGACTCTTTCCAGGATCTCAATAGGGGCGCGAGTAGGATTGTTCATCAAAGAGCCCGAGCCCTCCATCCAACAACGTCAGGCTCCTAGAGGAGTCGTTGCGGGTACTCTCCATAACCCGCCTGGACCCCTTTCGACGAGGTGTGCATGGTCACGACTTGTCGTGCCCGCGTGCCCTCTTTCTTCTCTTCCGCGACAGACGCTTCGGTTTCTTCGAGCGGCAAAGCATTTAATATAACATTAAATGTTCCCCACCGGCCAAGCAACCTACCCTCTAGTATAAATAGAGGGTCAGGGGGGCTTGGAAGGGACACAGGAATAGTACCAGAAGCTACTCTGTTGTAGGTGCAGTCTCAAGTTCCCGTCACTCGGTTGTCTGCTATTTTCCAGCATTTTTGTAATAGTTTATAACAGATTCTTGTGGAATATAAAAACCCCACAGCAAGAGAGGCATTCGCCGTTGCGGGCCAATCTGGTGTCCATCGCTGCTAGCATCATCCACTTTCATGTGCTCTCTTCGCCTCGTCTTACGGGTTAGTAAGCGGTTACTTGCGATTCTTAATCTCATTTTCTTAATCCCTAGAGTGTTCGTTGAGTGTGGAGCATTGGTGACAATTTTGGTGCCAACAAGGGCGGACTAGAGGAGTTGGAGCAACGGAAAGAGGAGCAACATAATAAAATGCATCGAGGGGATTTGCAAGCAACATAATAAAATAGCCTAAGCAACTTCAACAATGTACATGAGCACAAAAATTTTAAGAAAAGTTTCTGAATCAAGTGAACAGAGAAAATTGTGGACAACTTAAATGCATGAAGGTTGACGACAAAGAAAACACTAATAGAAAAGTGTACCTTAAAAAAACAGATGGAGGGGCAACTTAAAAATAGCTTTAGAAAATTAGACAAACATCTCCATTCCAGGATCGTAGACAGACAGGCTTGAGCATGCTCATTAGAAGGTGCAAATTAAGAAAAAGTACAACAATCTCCCTTCAAATCATATAGATCAGATAGTTTTAAACTTAGGCTCCGTTTGGGGGGATTTATTTTCACCGGTCAAGCGGTTACGACCGCATGAACCGGACCTTAACCGCTTGACCGATGAAAATAAGGCTCAGTTTGGGGGGACTTATTTTCACCGGTCAAGCGGTCACGACCGCATGAACCGGACCTTAATTAAGGTCCGGTTCATGCGGTCGTGACCGGTCAATTAAGGTCCGGTTCATGCGGTCGTGACCGCTTGACCGGTGAAAATAAGTCCCCCCAAACGGAGCCTTAAGAAATGAATGCATTAGCATGCTCAAACATTAATGTAAGTCGAGGAATGAATATAATCGTGTGCGCATATATCTGATAAAATAAAGTACAGGAATCAGTAGAAAGGCCACATAGCAGAAAGGCCAAGGCTAATATAAAGCATGCAAGCCTAGATAAAGTCGAGGTTCTTAGCAAAAATTCAAACAGGAACAAGCAAAAATTCAAACAGGAACTAAACACCTAGCCAGAAAATTGTAAAATCAAAACTTAATCAACCTCCTCAATCTTGGGACCTGCACCCCTGCCACCTGCAGCAGAAGGAACATCCTCATCCATACCAGCAGAAGGCATACTACCATCACCAGCCTGGTACATCTTCGCAATTATGGGATTGCAGATGCCCTCAAGTTCCTTCATCTTGTCATCAAACTCATCTGCCTCCGCAAGCTGATTATTTTCCAGCCACTTGATTGCCTGATCAATGGCATCTTCAACCTTCTTCTTGTCATCAGCACCCAGCTTTGAAGCAATCTTGTCATCCTTGATAGTGTTTCTCATGTTATAGGCATAGTTCTCCAGCGTATTCTTCGATTCGACCTTCTTCTTGTGCTCCTCATCCTCTGCCTTGTACTTTTCGGCTTCCTGAACCATCTTCTCAATCTCAGCCTTGCTCAACCTTCCCTTGTCATTAGTGATAGTGATCTTGTTCTTTTGGCCAGTGGTCTTATCCTCAGCAGAGACATTCAGAATACCATTGGCATCAATATCAAAGCAGACGGTGATTTGTGGAACACCTCTTGGGGCAGGTGGGATACCAGAGAGCTCAAATTTACCAAGCAAATTATTATCCTTTGTCCTAGTTCTTTCTCCCTCGTAGACCTGTATCAGTACTCCCGGCTGGTTATCAGAGTAGGTCGAAAAAACCTGCTCTTTCTTGGTAGGAATAGTAGTGTTCCGCGGAATCAAAACGGTCATGACACCCCCAGCTGTCTCCAAACCTTGAGACAGTGGGGTGACATCAAGAAGCAGAAGATCCTGCACCTTCTCATTGCCTTCGCCACTCAAAATAGCGGCTTGAACAGCAGCACCATATGCAACAGCCTCATCCGGGTTAATGCTCTTGCAAAGCTCCTTGCCATTGAAGAAATCTTGCAGCAACTGCTGAACCCTAGGAATCCGAGTTGATCCGCCAACAAGAACGACATCATGGATGGTGCTCTTGTCCATCTTTGCATCCCTAAGGCACTTCTCGACAGGATCCATGCATTTTCTAAAGAGATCCATATTGAGCTCCTCAAACCTTGCTCGAGTGATGGTGGTGTAAAAATCAACACCCTCATAGAGAGAATCAATCTCAATGGTGGTCTGAGCTGTAGACGACAACGTCCTCTTTGCTCTCTCACAAGAAGTTCTCAGCCGCCTGAGTGCCCTGGGATTATTGCTAATGTCCTTCTTGTTCTTCCTCTTGAACTCCTGAACAAAGTGGTTAACCAGACGATTATCAAAATCTTCACCTCCAAGATGGGTATCGCCTGCAGTGGCCTTGACCTCAAAGATGCCCTCCTCTATAGTGAGAAGAGAAACATCAAAAGTTCCACCTCCAAGGTCAAAAATCAGAACATTCTTCTCCCCCACACTGGTGGACTTCTTATCAAGACCATAAGCAATGGCAGCAGCAGTGGGCTCATTGATAATGCGCATGACATTAAGACCAGAGATAGCACCAGCATCCTTGGTGGCTTGCCGCTGGGAGTCATTGAAGTATGCCGGAACAGTAACCACTGCATTCTTAATGGTTGTACCAAGATAGGCCTCCGCAATTTCTTTCATCTTAATCAAGACCATAGATGAAATTTCCTCAGCAGCAAACTGTTTCTCCTCACCCTTATACTGTATGACAATCATAGGTTTGTCTCCAGGGCCAGGAACAACCTTGAAGGGCCATAGCTTAATATCACTCTGAACCGATGCATCACTAAATCGCCTACCAATTAAGCGCTTTGCATCTACACAACAGATTTAGGATACTTAAATGAATATCTAATGTGAATAAAATAATATGTCTTTTACTCTTTACTTAATTTGCATGCTACAAAAGAATTCAGTTTGAGGAAGTAGGAGTTCTCACTAAATAATTTAAGAAATTTTAGGACTAAAAAGCTCAACTTAAAATTTCAAAAAGAATTCTCCATATAAGAATAACAAGAAATCTACTAGGGTTTATAAATGATGATAAAAATTGTACTGAAACAGAAAGTAATTAGACTGGTGAGAGAATTGAGGAAAAATTATCTTACTAAGAAATTACAGGACAAAGTAAAGAACAAATGAATAGGTTTATAAATAATGACGGACTATGGAATGCCTTGAATTTAGTGCGCATATCAAATTACAAGTTATTATCAATGTATTGAATCATATAATGCTTGCATACCAATATTGGGTGCTATTAAAATAAGTGTATGAACCAAATAATGCTATGATACCACTGTTGTATTATTACTGAATAACAAATACCTAGCAATATTCCAATACATTTAACCACAGCACAGTTCTCGTCTTCAATCTTCATTTTTCTTTCAAATTTACTTCATTTTTTTGGTAAGACGGGAACACCTAAGAACTAGTGAACCCGAACATGAGCACACTGATTGCGATCAGGGCCAGAATGCGCATATCAAGAGGGAAGTAGTTTTGCACATACGAGAAGACTCCCTTGGTAATCGCCAGATTAGCACAGCAATCCGCAACACTATTCACAACCCGGTAACTATGCTCTAATGTTCTGAACTTGTCCCCTTCTGCTATCAAAATAGAAGGAAGAATCATTGATCCACTGGATAACCGTCATTGCGTCACACTAGACAACAATGTGATGGAACCGAAGAACAAAGATAGTTTGACGGAGGCCCTCCCACGCAGCACAAAGCTCAATAATAGGAATGTATAGCAACAAAATCAAATGCCACCAGGAAATCAGACGAGCAAGATAGTGCCTAATAACCCATACAGTACCAGCCCAACCTGATTGACGGTTCAAGGTATCATCAAAGTTGAGTTTAACCCAATCATCATGGTGAGATTTCCATAGCAAGGAGGTTACCGAGGGCCGACAAATTGATCACCGCCAAGAAACCGAGCAAGGACGGCGTGCTATTATATTTTCTACATTTTTTCTCTTTTTAATTTTTTTTAGTTCACTTGATGTTATTTTTGTTTTTTATTTCATTTTATCATTTTCTTTTATCTCAAACTATATTGTCATGGTTACTATAATTAAAATATAAAATTAATTGAATTGTGATGAATAATTTGATGATATAGTAAGGAACTCCATCATTTATCATTTATTCAATAAAAATAAATTATATATGTACTGATAAAATTATTATACAAAATGGACATCAGAATAAAATTCGAAGAAAAATTGTGAAAACCCGCACCATACAAATATTAACATTCTACGGGAATATTCAATAGTTTTTCTCGATTATGTAGCTCCAAAGAAATATTAAATTATCTCAATTAACATAATCTTATGAAGATAAGCCTATTGGGACAAATGATCAATTAAATGTCATTTGAGGATTAGTGATACAATGATGTCATTGTAATATAGAGAATGCACTAGGTTATAATCAAATTAACAATATTGCATGAATATAAGCAAATCAAATTGTGTAGAAGAATTTTTTAGTACAATTTTGAAAACAAAGAAGAACGATATTCAGTAATATTTATGAACGCATAGAAAATGTCTAGTACCCTTTCAAATTTAATCATAGGATTCGGCGTCACGGTGAAAATAATGCAAATAAGGGTCTGTTTGGAAATCCGGCTACCACAGATGGCAGAACAAACACACGGACAGAGCTCGAGGCTCCAGCCTGAAGGGTGCGGCACAACGAGGGGTTTTTGTTTCAGACGGCCTCAAACAGGATGGTGAAATTCAGAAGTAAAATTAATTTCATGAAAAATCAGGTAATTTAGATAAGCATGAACTTTTGGGCATGGAGCGGGGCTAGCATAAGTGGCTGGTGCTGACAGCTCCGCAACTACAGACACAATAACTTCAGCAGCCGAATAACTTCGACAGCCGAACAGGGTAATTCCGCCCCAGGAACTGTTTGTTTCGGCATCTGTCACGCTGCAGCGGAGCTTGGCCGACGTGGAAAACAGGACCAAAGTAACGAGACTAGTAATCTGTTTGGGGAATCTTATCCCACAGGAGGCGGGACGGAGGCGCCAGACTGGACGGCTCCAGTCTGATCGGAACGCTTCCGCACGGCAACAGATAAGGCCAAACGCCACCGCCCCTGAACGACAATTTGGATCGCCTCCGTTGCAGCAGTGCCGGAGTCCAAACGGCGCCCCCAACAGGGCATATGATAAAGAAGACGACAACGCGAAATCCAAACAAAAAATGCACCAGCAGTCAATAAAGAGCATAAGAAAAGGCGGCCCATCAAAAGTACAAGCTAAATTACAATCCACTAAATACCCTACATAGATCTGTAAAAAACTAGATCTGAGAGGTCGAAATCTCACCGAAGACGGTATTTATGGGGTTCATAGCCACCTGATTCTTAGCAGCGTCGCCGATGAGTCGCTCGGTGTCGGTGAAGGCGACATAGGAGGGTGTGGTGCGATTTCCCTGGTCATTAGCAATAATCTCGACGCGGTCGTGCTGCCATACACCAACGCACGAGTATGTTGTTCCTAGATCGATCCCGATCGCTGGACCTTCGCCCTTTCCAGCCATCCGGCGAGAGATTGTAGAAATGAAGAAAAGTAGAAGAGGTTGGGGGAGTTCCGAAAACTGCGTAAGATGAACCCTAGCCGAGACCTCTGATTGTGAGGATGAATGGGGGATGGCGGGCTATTTAGAGATTCGTAGATGTTCTCTAGAAACTTCGGCCCATAATCTGCCGTTCGATATCATATGTAGGGCTTGGATTTTGCTCGTGAACTCCGCGGTTCTGGTGTGGATGCCGTAAGGAATCCATTCTCTGGATGTACTCTCGATGGTCTTATTCCAATATTTGACTTTGAAGCATTGGCTATGAATAAAAGCAATTGTTCCGCTGAATATAAAAATTGTCATATGAATTTGAATTAATGTTTCGACTACAGCTCCGTTTGGGGGGACTTATTTTCACCGGTCAAGCGGTTACCGGTTCATACGGTCGTAACCGCTTGACTGGTGAAAATAAGTCCCCCAAACAGAGCCATATATGTTAAAAAATAATGAATGAAATTAAAATTTTAAATATAAAACAGTGACATAATAGGAATATCAGGATAAATATAATCCGCAGATTTTAAAACACATGCATAAAATCCTCAGATTTAAATAAAATTCACATACTAAGTAAATTAGGTATAATAAAGTCCACATAAAAAAATTCATAAATTCACATAAAATCAATCCAGTAAATGTAAGTGTAGTCAGATCCTCCTGATTGGCACCGACAACGCTATGAATGTGTCGCTCTTCATGTTGTCAACATTCCGCATATCAATAAAATGTACGATCTCGTGCCGTTGCAACAGCTGCTCCCCTACATCTACGATGCTTCATTATTTCTTCCAACTACATATAAAACATAGACGCGCACTTAGGCACCTAACAAATACACACACAAATACATACACATACACACATACACACACACATACATACACACACACACCAATATAAGCATACACACAAAAAACACACAACAAAAATACACACACATAAACACACGAATACACACATACATACACACAAAAATACACACGCATATACACACAAAAATACACACATTCAGACACTAACAAAAATACACATACACACACAAATACACACACCCACAAATACACACACACAACCACATTAATTACTCATGAAAATCACTCATTAACGCAATCACATTTTCATCCACACAACCCTAATAATCACTCCATGAAAATCACTATGAATACACACCATACATAAGCAATAATACCCTAGGTAAAAAAATCATAAATCCTACACAAAATACTTAAATAATCACATAGAAATCTTATTAACTCCTTAATAATGACATAGTAGTGAAACTGAAAATAACAAGGGAAAGAAATCGGCACAGAAAGGAGATTTTTTTGAAAAAATGGAGAAAATCGGGAGAGGCCGAACCTGAGAAGCAGATGCGAGAGAAGAGGAGAATGTCAACGACTGAAAAGAGGGTTCTGGATGGAGGAGGTGGATCGTCGAAGTTCGCGGGAGAAGGAGACGTCCAGGTCGGTCGCCCAGGTCGGAAAGAAGTCACTCCTGGAGGTCGATCACAGAATGGAAGCTTCTCGTCGACTTGGAATCGGGAAATCCATCCTATTTAGGTCGGAAATGGGGGGAGACTTGATGGGGTTCCCCTAAAAGGGTTCGGTTTGAGTCAGACCGAGTGTTTCTCATCGTGGCCTCGACCGGACCCGCAGGGAGGCTCCAACTTTTATGGTCGGTCTTAATCCCGCTGCTAAGCAGCTTCGCGCTACCGCTCTTGCTTGTTCCTCGGGAAGCGCTCCCGTTCGCTCCTGCTCCGCAGGGAGCGCTTCCGCTTTCGCCTACTCCGCGGGAGGCGCTCCCGCTCGCTCCTCCTCCGCGGGAAGCGCTTCCACTCGCTCCTGCTACGTAAGAGCGCTTCTGCTCGCTCTTGCTCCGTAAGAGCGGTTCCGCTCGCTCCTGCCTCGTAAGAGCGCCTCCGCTCGCTCCTGCTCCGTAAGAGCGCTTCCGCTCGCTCCTGCTCCGTAAGAGCGCTTCTGCTCGCTCCTGCTCCGCGGGAAGTGCTCTTGCGCTCCCGTTCGCTCCTGCTCCGCTGGAAGCGCTTCCGCTCGTTCCTGCTCCGTAAGAGCGCTTCAGCTCGCTCCTGCTCTGTAAGAGCGCTTTCGCTCGCTCCTGCCCCGTAAGAGCGCCTCCGCTCGCTCCTGCTCCGTAAGAGAGCTTCCCCTCGCTCCTGCTCCGTAAGAGCGATTCCCCTCGCTCCTGCTCCGTAAGAGCGATTCCACTCGCTCCTGCTCCGTAAGAGCACTTCTGCTCGCTCCTGCTCTGCGAGAAGTGCTCTTGCGCTCCCGCTCGCTCCTGCTCCGCTGGAAGCGCTTCCGCTCGTTCCTACTCCGTAAGAGCGCTTCCGCTCGCTCCTGCTCCGTAGGAGCGCTTCCGCTCGCTCCTTCCCCGTAAGAGCGCCTCCGCTCACTCCTGCTCTGTAAGAGCGCTTCCCCTCGCGTCTGCTCCGTAAGAGCGCTTCCTCTCGCTCCTGCTCCGTAAGAGCGCTTCCGCTCGCTCCTGCTCCGTAAGAGCGCTTCCGCTCGCTCCTGCTCCGGAAGAGCGCTTCTGCTCGCTCCTGCTCCGCGGGAAGTGCTCTTGAGCTCCCGCTTGCTCCTGCTTCGCAGGAAGTGCTCCCGCTCGCTCCCGCTCCACAGGAAATGCTTCCACTCTCGTATGATCCTCAAGATGCGCCACTATCATCCGACCACCACCACCACCAGGGAGGCTGCCCGGGCTGCCCAGCGTGACCGGGGGGGCAAACTCTTCATAATCTCAAAGTTAATGATCTGTGTGCCCTGAATCAAGCATTCTCATTCGCTCGTCAAGAAATCGGCATGACGCAGTTACCAGAATGCCCTCCTCAAAAATTATAAAAGGGGGGCCAGGCCTCCATTTGAAGGGATTTTTGGCACTGGAGAAGAAGGAGCTCTTGAGTTTTCCGGCGAGTACTCTCGGAAGATCTTCATCGGTCTTCAAGCTCCTCTTAGAGATCTCCCTCAGCATTCCAGTTTTGCTTCAAGGACTTGGGGAGGATCTCAGTGATTTGGATCCAGGCTGCTCTACAGCGCTCCGCTCTAGGGTGCTCTGCAGCGCCCCGCTCTAGGGTGCTCCGCAGCGCCCCGCTCCAGGCTGCTCCACAACGCTCTGCTCTAGGCTGCTCAGCAACGCTTCGCTCCAAACTGCTCAGCAGCTCTGCTGAGGCTGCTCAGTAGCACTCCGCTCCAGGCTGCTCAGCAGCGCTCCGCTCCAGGCTGCTCAGCAGCGCTCCGCTCCAAACTGCTCAACAGCGCTCTGCTCCGGGCTGCTCCGTAGTGCTCCGCTCTAGGCTGCTCCACAGCGCTCCGCTCCAGGCTGCTCCGCAGTGCTCCGCTCCAGGCTGCTCCGCAGCGCTCCGCTCCAGGCTGCTCCGCAGCGCTCCGCTCAAGGCTATCCCCGAGCATACTTCACTATGCTCGGCTCCCGAGGACTTGAAGGACTTAACAAAGTCTCTGTAACGAGCAGTTCCACCTTCCCTGTAACTCACAAAACTAGCGGATCGTTCAGAACTGGGCTAGTCCCCGTGGTTTTTTCCCTTTCCGGGTTTTCCACGTAAAAACCTTGCAGTCTATTGTTGGTTCTCATTTTTGGCTATTTGCGCGTTCGGCTCACTCTTGAGCTAAGGTGGTTCAACTCAACCGGTCCAGAAGAGCGTTGAACAACTCACAACAATTTGGCGCCGTCTGTGGGAACAAGCATTCACAATTAGCTCTAAAAGCGATCTCTCTTAGAGACTAACAGTAATGGGCATTCACCAGGCAATTTCGGACACGGGCAGTTCCACCTTCCCAGCACACTCAGGAAAAGGAGCGCCCATCACGACACCCATCCTGCCCCAGTGGCTCGGCGCAGCTAGCCAGCAATCGTCTCTGGCGTCGGGGCAAGTTCCAAGCGGTGACATACCTCAGCTAAGGCAATCCCCCCTATCGGGATGGGTCCTGGCATATCCAGTTCCCTCCTGGCTCAAGCTCCCGCACTGTAAAAACTTCCACAGAGCAGAGGATCCGTATGAGCATGTCAACTACCTCTTGGCCGCAAGGGAGACACTTGGGTTTCTAGATCAAATTTGCTGCAAGATCTTCCCAACGACACTTTGCGGCGACACTCTCAACTGGTATCAGTCCCTGCCTGAGGGAATCATTTACAACTTCATCGAGCTATCTCAACTATTCACGGGATGGCGCGAAGCTCATGCGCAGAGAACCAGAGAAGAGACACAGATAGGGAGGGAGCTCGGGTTAGGCAGACCTCCCCATGCAGGGCGGATGGAGCATGGCGAGCTCTAAGGAGATGTCGTCGTAGAATCACAGGAAAAGGATCTCCGTGGAGGGTTGGATTTCGCCCTGCAAGCGAGCATTGGGAATCCAGCATTTGAATTAAGAAGGGCATTGATAAGCCACCGCATTACATTCAACATCTTGTTCATGGCAACTGTAATACGTGTAACGATCCAGGCCCGCCAATACGGGACCCAGCTGGACCGCCAGCACCCTCCCAGCCCAGGCCCGTCAACACGGCACCCAGCTGGCATCGGAAGGGTTCAGCCTAACCAAATGGTCTGCAGACCATGCACCCCAGCCCCTCTCTGTCCCACCACAGGGCACAGCGGGTTATTGGAGACCGCAGTCCCCCTTTTGATGAGAATTGAGTCAGTTAAGCGGCAGCGCGTACAACTCAATTGGTGATGAGAAGTGAAAATACTCCATAGTTAAGCGTGCTCGGGCTGGAGCAATTCTGGGATGGGTGACCTCCTGGGAAGTCCATGCCCATGCGCTACCGCTTAACTGGCTCAATTCTCATCAAAAGGGGGACTGCGGTCTCCAACAACCCGTTGTGCCCTGTGGTGGGACAGAGAGGGGTTGGGGTGCATGGTCTGCCGACCATCTGGTTAGGCTGAACCCTTCCGGTGCCAATTAGGTCCCGTGTTGACGGGCCTGGGCTGGGAGGGTGCTGGCGGTCGAGCTGGGTCCCGTATTGGCGGGCCTGGATCGTTACAAAAAGTGCAATCCTGGGTCTCCTATGCTCTAGGATTGCACTTTTTGTAACGATCCAGGCTCGCCAACACGGGACCCAGCTGGACCGCCAGCACCCTCCCGGCCCAGGCCAGCCAACACGGGACCCAGCTGGCACCGTAAGGGTTCAGCCTAACCAGATGGTCTGCAGACCATGCACCCCAACTCCTCTCTGTCCCACCACAGGGCACAGCGGGTTGGTGGAGACCGCAGTCCCCCTTTGATGAGAATTGAGCCAGTTATGCGGCATCGTGTGGACTTCCCAGGAGGTCACCCATCCCAGAATTGCTCCAGCCCGAGCACGCTTAACTATGGACTTCCCAGAATTGCTTCAGCTCAATTGGTGATGAGAAGTGAAAGTACTCCATAGTTAAGCGTGCTCGGGCTGGAGCAATTTTGGGATGGGTGACCTCCTGGGAAGTCCACGCGCTACCGCTTAACTGGCTCAATTCTCATCAAAGGGGGGACTGCGGTCTCCAACAACCCGCTGTGCCCTGTGGTGGGACAGAGAGGGGTTGGGGTGCATGGTCTGCAGACCATCTGGTTAGGCTGAACCCTTCCGGCGCCAGCTGGGTCCCGTGTTGGCGGGCCTGGGCCGGGAGTGTGTTGGCGGTCCAGCTGGGTCCCGTGTTGGCAGGCCTGGATCGTTACAATACGTCTCAAGCTGCTTGGCGGGAACCTCAAGCTCAGGGCTTGCCATGCGAAGCTTCCGGACGGAACAACGATAACAACTATAGGAGACATCATCCTCCCTGTCCACATAGGGGAACTTCCGGAACCAGTCGAATACAACGTCCAGTTCATCATCGCAGAAGCCGATTCACCGTATGACGCGATATTTGGAAGCATAACTCGATATACTACAACATGACACCTCCATGGCGAGACGTATGGCAAGCAAAGGGAAAATCATCCAAAACTCGGTTCACTACCTCAGCGCTGCAATGACCCATGTTCCTTGGATCGGCCATGGCCCCTCGCAAAACCCGAATCGCAGAAAACCTCTCCCAGATAAGAGCCGCATGGACCCATCACCAGTAGCAGAAGCTGATCTCCCAACGTCAACACGTCAACATCAACTTGAAACTGTGGGACGGAAGGGAAAAGGACAACAACTGCTGTGAGAGGTTGGCTGGCCTGACCAGAGCCCATCGGGCAATCCTCGAGGGGTGATGAACCTAAAAAGTCAAATCTACACCCCATTGAACGCATCCCGCGAGCATATCCTATATGTGATCTGCAACAACAATATCGTTAAGTGGCCAAGGCCGCTCCCTCATAACACGAGGAATCAATCCAAGTTCTGTGAATTTCATATAGGCCAGTGGCACCATACAAGGCAGTGCCTATGTTTGAAGGACGAAATCGAACGCCTCGTCTCGTTGGGGCACCTCAGGGTCTTTCGCTAGACAACTCAAAGGCAAGCAGCTTGGGAAGGGGCAACTGAGTTCCAAACGTCGGAGTGATCGCCTCCTAAGCCAGACTGTCTCCCTCAAGGACTTGTAGCATTTCTTTATCTCGTTTCTATTTCAGAATGTATCCACATTTTTCTTCCTAACAAAATAATTTCAGGTCCTTGCCCACTATGAGCGATCCCCAACAAATCTCCAAATGGTAAGGCGATGACCTCCGATAAGATGGTGGTCAGCCCTCCACATCGAGAGCGAGCCTATGCCATCTGGCCGCTGAGGGTGTGCCCCCTCATGACCCGGCAGGAACCATGTTTCCCTAAAAAATCTCCAAATGTTAAGGCGACGACCTCCGATAAGATGGTGGCCAACCCTCCACATCGAGTGCGAGCCTACGCCATCCGGCCGCTGAGGGCCTGCCCCCCCCCCCCCTCATGACCCGGCGGGAACCACATTTCCCCAATGAATCTCCAAATGGTAAGGCGATGACCTCCGATAAGATGGTGACCAGCCCTCCACATCGAGAGCGAGCCTACGCCATCCGACCGCTGAGGGTCTGCCCCCCTCAAGACCCAGCGGGAACCACGTTTCCCCCAATGAATCTCCAAATGGTAAGGCGACGACCTCCGATAAGATGGTGGCCAGGTCTCCACATCGAGAGCGAGCCTATGCCATCCGACCGCTGAGGGTCTGCCCCCCTCACGATCCGGTGGGAACCACGTTTCCCCAACGAATCTCCAAATGGTAAGGCGACGACCTCCGATAAGATGGTGGCCAACCCTCCACATCGAGAGCGAGCCTACGCCATCCAACCACTGAGGGACTGCCCCCCCCCACCCCCTCACGACCCGACGGGAACCACGTTTCCCCAATGATTCTCCAAATGGTAATGCGACGACCTCCGATAAGATGGTGGCCAGCCCTCCACATTGAGAGCGAGCCTACGCCATCCGGACGCTGAGGGCCTGCCCCCCTCACGACCCGGCGGGAACCACGTTTTCCCAACGAATCTCCAAATGGTAAGGCGAAGACCTCCGACAAGATGGTGGCCAGCCCTCCACATCGAGAGCGAGCCTGCGTCATTCGGCCGCAGAGGGTCTGCCCCCCTCACGACCCGGCGGGAACCACGTTTCCCCAACGAATCTCCAAATGATAAGGCGATGACCTCCGATAAGATGGTGGCAGGCCCTCCACATCGAGAGCGAGCCTACGCCATCCAGCCGCTGAGGCCCTGCCCCCCCCCCCCCCCCTCCCGACCCGGCTGGAACCACATTTCCCCATCGAATCTCCAAATGGTAAGGCGACGACCTCTGATAAGATGGTGGCCAGTCCTCCACATCGAGAGCGAGCCTACGCTATCCGGCCGTTGAGGGCCTGCCCCCCTCACGACCCGGCGGGAACCACGTTTCCCCAATGAATCTCCAAATGGTAAGGTGATGATCTCCGATAAGATGGTGGCCATCCATCCACATCGAGAGTGAGCCTACGCCATCCGACCGCTGAGGGTGTGCCCCCCTCACGACCCGGCGGGAACCACGTTTCCCCAACGAATCTCCAAATAGTAAGGCGACAACCTCCGATAAGATGGTGGCCAGCCCTCTACATCGAGAGCTAGCCTACGCCATCCAGTCGCTGAGGGCCTGCCCCCCCCCCCCCCCCCCCCCCCCCCGCCCCCCCCCCCCCCCCCCCCCTCACGACCTGGCGGGAACCACGTTTCCCCAATGAATCTCCAAATGGTAAGGCGACGACCTCTGATAAGATGGTGGCCAGCCCTCCACATCGAGAGCGAGCCTACGCCATCCGGCCGCTGAGGGCCTGCACCCCCTCACGACCCGGCGGGAACCACGTTTCCCCAACTATTCTCCAAATGGTAAGGCGACGACCTCCGATAAGATGGTGGCTGATGCAATTTTTGGCAAGTGCACCGGTCGCGCAAGTAATAAATGTTGGGAATAGGATCCCCGAGCGTCGGTCTCTTGAGGAATGCAGGTGGGGTGAACGAATTGCGTTGTGTGACAATTGTTACAAAAGCGGGAACAATCACAAAAAGTGGGGTTTTGATTTGGTTTCCTACCGTTAACAACAATAAAAGAAATGCGGGTCGAAATCACCGCTTCACAAGGTGAGATGGATGCAACGGCCGCGATGCCGAGCTTCGTGAGGCGGATGGACGGTGCGCATGCAAATGAAGTGATCACTAGTGCGGGGAGTGAGGGTCGCAAACACCTCTTTGCAAATCGCCGTTAGCTCTTGCTAACGCGAATCGACCACGATGAGTGCGTGAGTGAGTGAGTGAAGGTGAGACGTATCACAAGCAAATACTGAAGAACGGATAAGAAACAACCATTGCATTTAAACTAAACATCATGATATTCAAGTTTAAATGATTCAAAGAAGTACAACAAAAGGGGGAGGAAGAAATCAACCAATGGACGAAGACTAGCGGTCGTTCACGGCCGGAATGGTAGTTTGTCAAGCTACCTCCGGACTCGGGCGGACTGTGCTTCCGGCGTTGAGAGACTGTCACGACCTCTCCACGTGCTTCCGTCGTCTTCTACCTCAGGATGACTATTCTTTTCACCGGACCGAACTGGAGATGGCTTGCTTGAGTGCTTGCGGAGGGCGGAGAATGCTCCCGGACGATGGAGGATTGCTTAGAATGGCTGGAAATGACTTCCCCTTGCAGAGAAGATGAGGTGGAGGTGGCTGGAAGTGGAAAACGGCGGCGTACGGACGGTAAATCGCGCTCCCGGAACCCCCCCGTATCCCTAATCTGCGGATCAGGACTTTATATAGGAGCTGGAATAAATACTGCGCACGGTCATTGGCGCACGACCAGTGGTCGTGCGCGCTGGAATTCTGTGATCGTGCTCCTGCCTGGGTGGAGCCTGCAAAGTAAGAAATTTATAAAATACCATGTTCGCACAACCAGAGGCGCACGACCGGTGGTCGTGCGCACTATCGTAGGTGGTCGTGCGCACTGGTCAAAACAGAACTCATGAAATTGATGTTAAGTGCGCACGAACAGTGGCGCACGACCGGTGGTCGTGCGCACTATCGCAGGTGGTCGTGCGCACTGTCCGAGACAGAACTCAGAAAAAAGGGTTAAGTGCACACGATCAGCGGCGCACGACCAGTTGGTCGTGCGCAATCGAACCAGTGATCGTGGGCAGTGTTCCTGTACAGAATTTTACCAGGAACACCTGCACGACTCCTGTTTCTACAGAAATGCTAATCAGGCCACTGAAAGTGGCACTCAACAAAACGATAAGGCTATCAAAAGGGAATAAGCATAAAACACACCAAATTAGGCCAAGAAGTGCACCTAGCATAGAAAGATAAATATGAGCTGAAACAGGGCTAAAGTGCAGTGAAACGACTAGAAAACCGGCCTAGATGAGTCCAAATATGTGTATATGATCAGGACTCATCACACCCCCAGACTTACCTGTTTGCACGTCCCGAGCAAACAAAATCTAAGCAGACGGGGAAAACCAACTAGCTGACAGAGAAATTGCGACACCGAGTACCATGCGAAGTCGCGTGCTCGCACGCATAAAAATATAACAGAGGAAATTTCTAAATATGCATAACAGTTTGTACTTTTCTCAAATGCGTATCAAAAATTTATTACTACTCAAAAATAGAATCACGGCGAATCATCCGGTCACGCGTAGGGAGAAAATAAACTAATCGCAAAGGTGAGCATTGCCAAAGATCGGGGCTCAGGACAACCTCCAAAGGAATCCACCAAAAAAAATAATCTATCCGCTTGCCTGTTCGCACTCTCTCCACGACACTGGTTTGGCTCACTCACGAATCAGTAGGACTTTAGGTGAAGATGGGGCTTGGGTTTCTGTGAGGTAAACAAGGATAAACATGGAGGCTACGCACCAAACCCAAATGAGCTAGCATAAACAAAAAAAATAATCTATCCGCTAACCCAAATATATGCGAGTACACCACACCCCCAGACTTAAATTTTTAACAATGGATGTGTGCACTGCCCACTCCCAAATACAAATCAACAATTATTTTCAATTAAACTTTTTCTTTCTTTATCCATTTTTTTTTTCAATTTTCTTTTTCTCTTTTCTAATTTTTTTTCTTTTCTTTTCACAACAAAATCAGCAGATTAAACATTGAAGCACATCCACATTTTCACAAAAATATTCACCACATCAACACCCTGAATGAATATATAAAATACTAAAGCTCGACTTGGGTGCGCGACTAGGATCGACTATGAGGCTTTGGTGAAATAATGGTGGAGCTGAATCAAAAGAAGGGGTAGGCACAACGGGGCTAACGAGGATAAGACATTAGGATTGGTACAAAGCTCAACCGGGCCAAAATGAAGGCCTACATCACGTTCGTGCACTGAACTAACCTATACCCATGCTTCGAGAATAGCTTGGGGCAAGTTCTTAGCCAACGAAAAAGACTATCCGTCCTCCCGACTCGAGCAATGCAAACCTAATGCCCGGCTACACACATCCCTAAGCTACCGTTTGATTCACACCGAATTCACCATTTTTGAGTAGAATAAACAGTATTGACGCAAATAGAAAAATATAAAACTATAAGCATACAGAAAAATTAAATCTACTCAAATTTCTACATGAAACGAGAGCACTCGACTAGGACACTGCAGGAGTCAACATTTTACTCCATTTCACAATCCTAAGTCAACACGATGATTTGCCCGAATCTTGCTCAAGAAATGAGTTTAACTCGCGGCACACACACAGCTAAGCACGCGCTCAAGTGGTTGCAAGTGGTGTGTGATGCAATGATCTAAACGAAATAAATCAATAAAAGCTTCTAGTATGCATATGCAGTGTGCACGTGCATTGGGTAACACATACTAGCTCTCCCCCAGACTTAACCTAAGAAGTACATCACATGATATTAAAATGAAAATCAGAAAGAGAAAGGGAGAGAGGTTACCCCATGCTCAGCTAGTGAGCATACCAGAAGACGCGTGACTGACCGAGGCCGCCCCACCACCATACGAAAAATCACAACCACCACCTTATAAGATGTGCAATGAATACCTGCAAGGTGGGTGAGCTCCGCAAAACAAAAGCAAAAATGTATAAGAACTGAATTGAAACATGTTAGAAAAACAGAAATCAGCAAATCTGGGTTGTCTCCCAGCAGCGCTTTTATTTTATGTCCTTAAGCTGGACCAAATACCTGTATTATAATTGTTTACAGAGCACAGAAATTAAATAAAAAGTGCATGAAACAGAGAGTTTCACAAAATAAGAGATAAAAAGAAAATCAGCTGTAGGCGCTTTTATGGTGCCCGTCTCCCAAAGCTTGAAGGCGGGAGGTGAAGGCTTTAGGGCCAACACTGGTGTTACCCAGTGTTCCCCTAACCTCCGCCCTCTTGCCACGGAGAGCAGCAGAGCGCGCATCGCGCAGACGCTTCTCTTGTTTAAGTTTAGCGACAGTCGGAGACTGCCAACGTTGAATGTTTTCAGATTCTCTCAACTTAGTAGTGAGTGATGTCACTTCCGTCGCAGCAGTGACGTCCAGATCAGCCCAAGAGATGTAACGCTTAACTAGTTTATTACATGATTCAATGCAAGAGAATAATGGGATGTCATCCCGAATCAAGTTCAGCTCAAAATGTTCAGGACTACCGTCCTCCTCCCTCTTGGAATTATAGTTTCTCCGAGCATCTACTTTTTCCTCTCCGCTTGACTGGTACTCTTCCTTTTCTCCTTCAGATGATCCATCATCTTTTTTATCCCCTGCGCAACTCAGTGATTCATCAAAAATAAAAGGAGG
Organism: Dactylorhiza incarnata; assembly: GCA_033032865.1. Lineage (NCBI taxonomy): Eukaryota > Viridiplantae > Streptophyta > Magnoliopsida > Asparagales > Orchidaceae > Dactylorhiza > Dactylorhiza incarnata. The sequence goes on from JAWHQI010000336.1 coordinate 2,306,260, forward strand.
GGGGCAACTGGATGTTTCAGTTATAGTCTTGGGGCAAGTGGACAAAGGCACCTTATTGGGTAGGAGGACACAACCCACAGAAAAATCAAGGGTGGCACCGCTCTCTTTCAAGAACGGTACACCCAAGATAGGGATGGAGTGATTCTCCCGGGGTCCTAACACTTGAAAATCAGCAACCACCATTGTCCCCTCAACTATAACCTCTACATTTTTAACTTCCCCTTCCGATTGTATGATGGCGCCATTTGCAAGCACAAGAGATTTCCGGTCCTCCGTGTTAATTTCAAGTTGCAATTTATCAACGTCTTGCAAAGCAATGACGTTGCGGGAGGAGCCGGAATCACACAAAGCCTTAGTTTCAATTTTATTAATGGAACAAGAGATTACTAACTCACGCGGCTGACCCACTTCCGCATCGCCAAGACTCTTCCCTTGGTCTATTGGATTTTTTCGGTGTTACTAGGGAGAGTTCCATGCGACCGCTCGGTGAGCACTTGGGCCAATTGGCCCAGCTGTGTTTCCAAGTTCCGCATGGAGGCGGTTTGGTTAACCATGTTTGAGTTAGCCGCTTGCATAAATTTTTCCATCATCTCCTCCAAGTTACTCTTTTTGGGAGCTGGGGGGCCTTGGTTATATTCCGGGTGAGGTGGCCTTGTTTGGCTCCCGGAGGCGTAGGCATCATTTTGATGCTGCCCCGGTGCCCATCGTTGGCCAGATGCGTTGGGGTTCCATGAGAAGTTTGGGTGACTTCTCACTCCCGGATGATACGTGTTATTAAACGGCACCCCCTTAGGTTGATTACCAACAAAATTAACAGATTCATTTAAAGAAAAGTGCGAGAAGTCACCTGATAAATCATTGCCCGAACATTCATACGCATGGTGTCCGCCGCCTCCACATCCTTCACACGTAATGACAGCAGCCGGTGCGGATGTAGGCGGGAGTGAATCGACCACGAAGAGACCACGGGCGCTTCTTGGTGCATTCCTCCCGGCAGTCCAAAATGTGCTGTGGGAGGCGGTGTCTCGCAGAATTCGAAGAGCCTCCTCTGGAGTATGGTTCATTAGAGTACCACCCGCAGCAGCATCAATCATCGCCCGGTAGTTGGGCTCGATCGCGAAGTAGAATGTCTCTACCACGTTCCAAGTTTGGAGCTCATGGTTCGGGCAGCGGCGGAGAAGATCATTAAGGCGCTCCCACGCCTCGGCAAGGGTCTCTTGGTCAGCTTGGCGAAAGGTAGCGATCTCCCGCCGCAGGCTCACAATTTTATCAACAGGGTGGAATTTGGCCAGGAACTTGGAGGCGAGAACATCCCAAGTCGCAGCGGTCCCAGGAGGAATGGAATGGAGCCACACCTTGGCCTTGTCGCGAAGTGAGAAGGGGAACAGTCGCAGCTTGACTGTATCGTCAGGAATCCCAGCGTAGCGGAAGGTTCCGCAGATATCAGAAAACTCTGCCAGGTGCAGGTGTGGATCTTCACTGGCCATCCCGGAAAACTGAGCATTGTTCGGGATGATGTTCAAGATCGCAGGTTTGATCTCAAACTGGTTTTTCATAATGTTGGGACCAAACCCAGGATACACACTCCCAGCTGTCAGAGTGGTATAATCTCTCATCGTTCGGGGCCGAGGTCTAACTACCTCTTGCTCATCTCCAGGATGGTGCTGCTCCACGTTGGGTACTCTTGGTTCAGCATCATCTGGGTTTATGTTGTCACCCATTACCGCTTGTACGGCTGCTGCGCGCCTTCGTGCGCGAGCGGTCCGTTCGATCTCGGGATCAAAGGGTACAAGTTCCCCCGCGGCTTGTCTCTGCATGCACAATCTCAACCAAAAGAAAACAAAGCAAAGAAAGTCAAAAACAGCTGCTCTTGTAACAGAAGTTCACAACTTAAGACGTTACACGCCTGAACATTCCCCGGCAACGGCGCCAAAAACTTGATGCGATGTTCGGCAAGTGCACCGGTCGCGCAAGTAATAAATGTTGGGAATAGGATCCCCGAGTGTCGGTTTCTTGAGGAATGCAGGTTGGGTGAACGAATTGCGTTGTGTGACAATTGTTACAAAAGCGGGAACAATCACAGAAAGTGGGGTTTTGATTTGGTTTCCTACCGTTAACAACAATAAAAGAAATGCGGGTCGAAATCACCGCTTCACAAGGTGAGATGGATGCAACGGCCGCGATGCCGAGCTTCGTGAGGCGGATGGACGGTGCGCATGCAAATGAAGTGATCACTAGTGCGGGGAGTGAGGGTCGCAAACACCTCTTTGCAAATCGCCGTTAGCTCTTGCTAACGCGAATCGACCACGATGAGTGCGTGAGTGCGTGAGTGAGTGAGTGAAGGTGAGACGTATCACAAGCAAATACTGAAGAACGGATAAGAAACAACCATTGCATTTAAACTAAACATCATGATATTCAAGTTTAAATGATTCAAAGAAGTACAACAAAAGGGGGAGGAAGAAATCAACCAATGGACGAAGACTAGCGGTCGTTCACGGCCGGAATGGTAGTTTGTCAAGCTACCTCCGGACTCGGGCGGACTGTGCTTCCGGCGTTGAGAGATTGTAACGACCTCTCCACGTGCTTCCGTCGTCTTCTACCTCAGGATGACTATTCTTTTCACCGGACCGAACTGGAGATGGCTTGCTTGAGTGCTTGCGGAGGGCGAAGAATGCTCCCGGACGATGGAGGATTGCTTAGAATGGCTGGAGATGACTTCCCCTTGCGGAGAAGATGAGGTGGAGGTGGCTGGAAGTGGAAAACGGCGGCGTACGGACGGTAAATCGCGCTCCCGGAACCCCCCCGTATCCCTAATCTGCGGATCAGGACTTTATATAGGCGCTGGAATAAATACTGCGCACGGTCATTAGCGCACGACCAGTGGTCGTGCGCGATGGAATTCTGTGATCGTGCGCCTGCCTGGGTGGAGCCTGCAAAGTAAGAAATTTATAAAATACCATGTTCGCACGACCAGAGGCGCACGACCGGTGGTCGTGCGCACTATCGTAGGTGGTCGTGCGCACTGGTCGAAACAGAACTCATGAAATTGATGTTAAGTGCGCACGAACAGTGGCGCACGACCGGTGGTCGTGCGCACTATCGCAGGTGGTCGTGCGCACTGTCCGAGACAGAACTCAGAAAAAAGGGTTAAGTGCACACGATCAGCGGCGCACGACCAGTTGGTCGTGCGCAATCGAACCAGTGATCGTGCGCAGTTTTCCTATACAGAATTTTACCAGGAACACCTGCACGACTCCTGTTTCTACAGAAATGCTAATCAGGCCACTGAAAGTGGCACTCAACAAAACGATAAGGCTATCAAAAGGGAATAAGCATAAAACACACCAAATTAGGCCAAGAAGTGCATCTAGCATAGAAAGACAAATATGAGCTGAAACAGGGCTAAAGTGCAGTGAAACGACTAGAAAACCGGCCTAGATGAGTCCAAATATGTGTATATGATCAGGACTCATCAGTGGCCAGCCCTCCACATCGAGAGCGAGCCTACGTCATCCAACCATCGAGGTGTGCCCCCCTCATGACCAAGCCGGAACGACGTTCCCCCAACAAGTCTTCAAGTAAAAAAGCAAAGCCTCCTACAAGATGGTAGCTAGCCATCCATGCCGCGCGCCCAGTGCAAGGGTCCACAATCCACATACTCTTCTGCACGCCGCTGAACCAGCTTATGCATTTCAAGAATCAAGACAATCAAAACAACCCCGAGTATAGAATACCCAACAAGCCCCTTCCATCTAGGTCTAAGAGTAGGTATCATTCTCTAACTTTATATCATCTCAAAAAGTCTGACTGGTCACCCTCCCGGTTCCCAATCTTTTTCAGAGAGGGTTGAATGGCCTTCTAAAATAATGGAAACTCGCATTACTTCAGTGAAGATGGTGCCTAAACCTATACTTTTTATGACTAAGGCTTCGTGCTAGCGTTTTTGCTCCGGTGAGTTTGGACAAAAATGTCACCGTTATAGAATGTATGTTTGACATGACAACGGTTATGACCGTCGCAAAGAAAAGAAAATAAGTTTTGAACATAAAAGTGGATGAAGTTCCTTGTGAGGTCGGGTGTTCATGAACGACAGATAGTTCATAACCACCACATTCATGACCGCCACCGCTGTGCCAAAAGGAGCCTGAGAGTAAACGAAATGGTTTTGATCGGAGGAAATCTTTTAACAACTGATTTCTTAAAATGGTCTCAATTAGAGACTAGTTTCACAACACACTTGCAAATGGTATGTAAACTGAAATTAAGAAACAAAACATACAACAAATTGTCCCAAAACAACTCTGTGGCATTTAGAAGAAAATGAAAGGAAGATCCTGCTCACCTGGTGATCTGAAATCTTCACTGGCACAAAAAAGAAGTCATTATCCACCTCTCTGAGATCCTTAGTCCCAACCACTACATCCTTCTTCATCTTCGATACCTTCGGATCACCATTAACGTCCTATGTATCAAGCCACCCCTCCTTAAAAAACTTGATGCATACATTACTCATCTGAAATGCCTCGAAGTGCACATCTGCTACTCCATCCTCGTTTACTTCGAGTTTCACCACGGCCGTCGCCCACTCCTGGATGCCGCCCTCAGCCTGCGGCTCCGCTGCCTGAATCGCTTCTCTTCTCGACATGGTGTACTCTCCCTTACCTTCTCTCCCCACGGCTTGCGTAAACACAAAACCTACTCTTATCATCCCAAGCTCGATCGCGATCGCTTCCACGAGCCTCTCCTCCCCCGGATCCCTCGAGAGTGTGAGGACGTCCTCCGTGCCCACCTGAGGTAGCTCGTAGATAAAGTGGACCTCGATGACCGTACATGAAGCCCCCGCGCTTGATGGCTAATTCAGGCTCCGTTTGGGGGGACTTATTTTCACCGGTCAAGCGATTACGACCGCATGAACCAGGCCTTAATTAAGGCCCGGTTCATGCGGTCGTAACCGCTTGACCGGTGAAAATAAGTCCCCCCAAACGGAGCCTCAAGGGTGCTCGGGTGTGCCCCCGGCGCCCTTTTCGAGTTATAGCATGCTCGGGTGTTCCCCCGGCGCCGTTGTGCATGCTTCGTCGCGAGCGTTTCCACGCGCGCTTTTTCTGTTCAATTCTAGCAGAGTGCGAGAAAGTAAAATTTTTTACCTCCGCTCTCGCTGCCATGATAATTTTCCCGTCCAAGCAGTGACGATCCTCTCTCGCAAAAGGCTGCGTTTAGTTTTTTTTCATCTCGGTTCTATGTCCATCTAGCGTAATTTATAGAGGGGTCGGGGGTTTCAACTAATGAAACATCGTCATTAAGGGAAAGACGAGAATTAAGGGAATAAAATACTCTCTTTAGCATGTAATGGGTAGCGTCCAATTAAGAAAAAAATTAATATTCTCATAATTATGGTTTTAAATAAGTAAATTTCATTCATAAAAGTTAATATGTTATTAATCTACATAATTAAAGAAAAGTTAATATGTTTTAGTGAAGCTTTCAATTTTTCAATTATTTATGTATGTCGAATACTACTCCGAATTGAAAATTTAAATTTGCGTGGCGTCCCCAAATAAATTTAGGGGATAGCCTAATTAAACTGATAAGTTAAAGCGATAAGTATTCCTCCGCAGAGCACGAGGGCGACCATGTCGAAACGCACTCACGCGGACTCATGTAAGCGGTAGAAATTTTCGGACTTTTGATTACAAATCACGGCCTCCGAAAACTGGGGGGCAATTGATGGGGTTCCCTTAAAAGGGTTCGGTTTCAGTCAGACCAAGTGTTTCTCATCGTGGCCTCGACCGGACCCGCAGGAAGGCTCCAGCTTTTATGGTCGGTCTTAATCCCGCTTCTAAGCAGCTTCGCGCTACCGCTCCCGCTTGTTCCTCGGGAAGCGCTCCCGCTCGCTCCAGCTCCGCAGGGAGCGCTTCCGCTCCCGCCTGCTCTGCAGGAGGCGCTCCCACTCTCTCTTCCTCCGCGGGAAGCGCTTCCGCTCGCCCCTGCTCCGTAAGAGCGCTTCTGCTCGCTCCTGCTCCATAAGAGCGCTTAAGCTCGCTCCTGCCCCGTAAGAGCATCTCCGCTCGCTCCTGCTCCGTAAGAGCGCTTCCGCTCGCTCCTGCTCCGTAAGAGCGCTTCTGCTCGCTCCTGCTCCGCGGGAAGTGCTCTTGCGCTCCCGCTCACTCCTGCTCCGCTCGAAGCGCTTCCGCTCGTTCCTTCTCCGTAAGAGCGCTTTAGCTCGCTCCAGCTCCGTAAGAGCGCCTCCGCTCGCTCCTGCCCCGTAAGAGCGCCTCTGCTCGCTCCTGCCCCGTAAGAGCGCCTCCGCTCGCTCCTGCTCGGTAAGAGCGCTTACCCTCGCTCCTGCTCCGTAAGAGCACTTACCCTCGCTCCTGCTCCGTAAGAGCGCTTCCGCTCGCTCCTGCTCTGTAAGAACGCTTTTGCTCGCTCCTGCTCCGCGGGAAGTGCTCTTGCGCTCCCGCTCGCTCATGCTCCGCTGGAAGCACTTTCACTCGTTCCTGCTCCGTAAGAGCGCTTCAGCTCGCTCCTGCTCCGTAAGAGCGCTTTCGCTCTCTCTTGCCCCGTAAGAGCGCCTCCGCTCGCTCCTGCTCCGTAAAAGCGCTTCCCCTCGCTCCTGTTCCGTAAGATCGCTTCCCCTCGCTCCTGCTCAGTAAGAGCGCTTCCGCTCGTTCCTGCTCCGCGGGAAGTGCTCTTGAGCTCCTGCTTGCTCCTGCTCCGCAGGAAGCGCTTCCGCTCGCTCCTGCTCCGCGGGAAGTGCTCTTGCGCTCTTGCTTGCTCCTGCTCCACAGGAAGCGCTCCTGCTCGCTCCTGCTCCATGGGAAACGCTTCTGCTCTCATATGATCCTCAAGACGCGCCACTATCATCCGACCACCACCACCAGGGAGGTTGCCCAGGCTGCCCAGCGTGACCGGGGGGCAAACTCGTCCTCAAAGTTGACGATCTGTGTGCCCCGAATCAAGCAATCTAATTCACTCATCCAGAAATCGGCATGACGCAGTTACCAGAACGCCCTCCTCAAAAATTATAAAAGAGGGGTCAGGCCTCCATTTGAAGGGACTTTTGGCACTGGGAGAAGAATGAGCTCTTGAGTTTCGGGCTAGAACTCTCAGAAGATCTTCATCGATCTTCAAGATCCTCTTAGAGATCTCCCTCAGCATCCCAGTTTTGCTTTTAGGACTTGGTGAGGATCTCAGTGACTTGGATCCAGGCTGCTCTGCAGCGCTTCGCTCCAGGGTACTCCGCAGCGCCCCGCTCCAGGGTTCTCCGCAGCGCCCCGCTCCAAGCTGCTCCGCAGCGCTCTGCTCCACAGCGCTCTGCTCCGCAACGCTCTGCTCTAGGCTGCTCAGCAACGCTCCGCTCCAAATTGCTCAACAACTCTGCTTTAGGCTGCTCAACAGCGCTCCGCTCCAGGCTGCTCAGCAGTGCTCCGCTCCAGGCTGCTCAGCAGCGCTCCGCTCCATGCTGCTCAGTAGCGCTCTACTCCAGGCTGCTCCGCAGCGCTCTGCTCCAGGCTGCTCCGCAGCACTGCGCTTCAAGCTGCGCCGCAGCGCTCCGCTCAAAGCTGTCCCCGAGCACGCTTCCCTACGCTCGGCTCCCGAGGACTTGAAGGACTTAACAAAGTCTCTGTAACGAGCGGTGGCTTGTCACACTCGAAAAACATTTCTCTCTGTAACTCACAAAACTAGTGGATCATTCAGAACTGGGCTAGGCCCCGTGGTTTTTTCCCTTTCCGGGTTTTCCACGTAAAAATCTCGCTGTCTACTGTTGGTTCTCATTTTTGGCTGTTTGTGCGTTCGGCTCACTCTCGAGCTAAGGCAGTTCAGCTCGACCGGTCCAGGAGAGCGTTGAACGACCCGCAACAAGACTTTTTCTCTTTATTCAAAATCTGTGGGAAATGAAATGAATTCCAATTCCTAGGAAATTTCAGGGTCGCCAAATGATAAAATATTTGGAATTGTCAATTAAATTCTAATTTCAACGCTCCAATTCCGACCTAACGAACGAGGTCTTAGATTATTAATTGTAAATGAAGAATGCATACATATGGAATCATAAAAGAGTGACCCAGAATTCAAAAACTTCATATGAACTTATTTCTCAAAATAATTGAGAATATACATTGGAAAATAAGGGTGCAAGCTTAGTATAAAATGATTAACGATAAATTTTAGAAGCTGGAGGAATTGTAAGCTCACCTCGAGAGAACCCTTGAATGAGGCAATGTTTGGGGGAGCTCTTTTTATTCAGAAAGTTCTATTAAAACCATAAAAAGTGTTTTAGGTTGTTTGAATGAAGAATTTTTTCAAAAGAGCTTCTTCAAGAAAAATGTTTTGGAGACTTTGAATAGTCGTTCTATCATAACTTTTTGAATATCATTTTCTCTGCTTTTTAACTTTTTCTCAATTATAAACTTCACTATGTACCAATTCACAATGTTAAATTAATACTTTCACCATATTTTTTAATTTTTTTCAATCCATTTTTGAATTAAGCATTTTCGCTCGAGCGAGGGTTTTCGAGCGGGCGTGCTTGTTCACCCGGGAGTGCCCGGGCGCGTGTGTTTCTCTCGGGAATGTTTTTTCTCCTGGGTGTGTGTTTTTGCCTGGGGCACCTTTTCGGTCTGGATCGTGTTTTCCCCAGGGCGCGTCTTTTTTGCACAGACTCGCATTTTTTGGTCGGTCATGCATTTTCAACTAGGAGCGCCTTTCCGGACGTGCACGCAATTTCTTCGAGCACACATTTTTGGCTAGGCACGCATTTTCTATTGGGTACACATTTTCACAAGTGTACAACCCCGTATTTGTTGGGTGGGGCATTGGACTTAGGATAGGCAAAAAGGCAAGCAAGGATGGCTTTCTCCCAGGCCAGAAGGAGTTCCAAGTGAGTGCGGCCTCTCTCGCATAGCACTCGCGCGAATGAGGCGCCTTCAAGGGCCATTTGCCCCGCGGGTGCCGGGAAGTCAGGCACACGGGAGGTCCGAGCGAGAGGTGCTTTCATGGACCGCTCGCCCAGAAGGATTTGGGGGTAAAATTACCTAGATACCCTTCGTGGGTTGCCAATAGCCCTTCAGAACAGCAGAGTTAGGTTGTTAGCAGACCAATTTGGGGTGCGGTTAGTAAAACCAAAAGGCGGATTTATGCTATTTGCAGTCTAGGCTAGAGAATCTATAAATAGACCCTTAAGGGCACCTTGGAGGAGATCTGATCTTTCAGGCTCTCTCCTCCTAGACAAGTTTTGGTTGGCCGCTAGTGCCCTCCAAGGTGCCTGACTGAGCTTTGGTTTAGGAGAGGAAGCTCTCTAAGATCTTCTGGGTGTGGCAGGACCTCCTCGCTGCAGCCTTGGTTCTGTTCCTAGTTCTTCGTCCACAGTCAAGAGCGTAAGTGAGGGATAAGTAGGCGCGGGTTACAACCCCCTGTGGGTCCGAACTCAAGAGATCGGTTGCCGATTTATACATTTTTGGTGCTGTGAGTGTGAACCGTAGCCTATGCAAGAAAATACCAAGCTGAGCTCCATGGCTGGAGATGGAGGAGAGGGATCTGACCAGGGCCACTCGTAGCCACCCGCAGCCACCCGCGAAAGAGGTGACACTGGAAATGTTTGAAGGCCTCAGCCGAGAGATCTTGCAGACCTTGCAGCTGGATTTCGACATGAGGAGCGAGTGCGAGACACCCACCGTTTCATGTTGGATCGGTCGGCGCCCTTAGATGGGGGTGAATAAGGGTTTTCAATAAGTTTAGATTATATTTAAAAACTTTGAATTATTGCAAGATTAAAGACATGAAATAAGTTAAGTAAAACAAAAAGAGAGACATGCTTTATTAATGATAAATAAGTTTTACAAAACTTGATCTCGATGATGCTAGAGATCAGAGGCGAATAATAAAAAAGCTCTTTTTGTTTTCTATCCCGACTCACTTCCCCACGAACCGGTGGCCCTAGCCTTATCCACCCCGGATTCGGCCTCAAGTTGCTCTAGCCAATCCTTCCCCGGATGTGGCCTCGAGCACCCCTTAGAACTAGCCTAGATCTAGTCGCCAACACGAGGCAAATTTCAGCCCTAAGTCTACCCCAGACCTAGTCGCCAACACGAGGCGATTTCACTACCGTTTACAATGAAGAAAGAGAAATAAAATAACAAAACCTCCCTTAAGATGAACTTCTGAAGTCGGAGATAAAGATCCGCTGCAGAATCAGCGTTTGTTGAAGCGGACTTCGTCTGGATTCGGCGTGATGGAATTCTCCTTCAGAAATTGGCAGAGCTTCGCTGGGACCTCAAATTTCGGCTAAGACAAGCCTCTGGAATTCTAGTACTCTCTCTGAGGTGTATGCAATAGGTGTGTTCGAAAACAAGAGGAGAGGGGGTCCTTTTATAGCCCAAGCGCTACCGCCGGCGCTAGCCCGGATTAGGAAACAATTTGCGCGGCAGGATCTCCCATCTGCGGCAACATTTTGCTCTATGCCTTTTGTGCGCCATGCTACCGCCAGCGCTAGTAGCTACCGCCGGCGCTATCCCCGATTAATAAACATCTTGCACGGCAGGATCTTCAATCCGCGACAACCTTGCTTTTATTCCTTCTGTGTTCATCGCTACCGCCGGCGTTATCCGCTATCGCCAGGCGTTAGCGCCTTCTATAACAGCTCCAGGAATTGCGCTATTCATCGCTAGCGCCCGACGCTAGGTGCTACCGCCGGTGCTAGTGAGCTTCTTCGAATTCTGGCTTCAATTTTGGGGGTAGTCATCATGAGTACTCCTTGAGTCATATGGACTATGTTAACCTGCACACTTGAACACACAAGATCAAATACACATAGGATTTGTTATTCTCAAACCTAGGAGATGCGGAAGACCATGTTCCAACAAACTCCCCCTTTTGATAATAACAAATCCATTAATGATAAATCAAAGCATTAATAGATAAGCATGATGAAACACTACTTGTGTGTGTGTGAGAGTGATGACTTAGGATAATTATTGATTTTAGCATTTAGAATTGCTCCCCTTAAATACATGCTCCCCCTAAGTGAGTGCACCCCTAATATGTAAGCTATCATCTGAATTTGTCATGTTTGGTTTATGATAGCGGGTTATATTTATCATGTTAGTTCTCCCCCTTTGTTATTAGCAAAAGAGGGTAGGGAAATAAAGCACCACAGAATTTGTAAACAGAAGAGAAGGCATGATCGAGCTTTTGTAAGTAAATGATAAGGAGTTTTAAAATTGTTTTTCATTGAAATAGATTAGAGTTATGAGCATTACAAAATGTTCAGAGTTTGTAGCATAAAAGATTTTTATGTTTGAAGTAACCAATAAAAAGTGTTCCAAGTAAATCTATCACTTAATGAAAGATAGGAATTTTTAAGAATAAGTGATGATGCAAAGAATACAAGATATTAAGTAAGCATGAAAGCGCAAGGTAAAACACTAATATGGTTAAGATGCGGAAGACTTATAGCAATACAAAAACATCAAATAGTAATGATAATCCAAAAAATATGAGTTAAAGTTCACAAAAGATGATGTTTTTGCAAATCATTTTGTAGTTAGAACTTTAAATTTGATAATAACCAAGCATGAAATAATGTTTATCAAAAAGAAATTACTACAATGTTACTTTAATTCATAATTCCAAAAAAAAAAACATACAAAACATTGTAGAACACATGCTAGGTTATCTAGTGCATTTCATAAATAAAAAGTAATATAGAATTAGCATTAGGATCCAATACTCATGAGAAGAAGTGTTATGGAGGATAATGATGTGCACATAAGTGTATTTTTGAGGAATGTAAACAAATGTTTTGATCAAAAATACAAGATATATGTAAAGTACGAGCACAATAAAACACAAATAAGATTACTTCCACACACTTTAATGCACAATAAAAAAGTACAACTACCAAGGTGCTCTGCACACACAATGCTCATCAAGACTTATCAGGGTGCAAAGTAGTGCTTGGGGGATCACATATTTTATTTTGAATTTTGAGACTAGTGATCCGGTGTACTTAAGAGTAAGTGGTTTTTCTTATTTTTGAAAGAAAGATTTGATTTGCACAAGACACTTTACTATTCTTTCCAAGGTGCTCAACCTCACAATGCTTATTAAGGCTTATCAGGAGGTTCAAGTAGTGCTTGGTGGAGTTATCTTTGTCATTTATTTTATAATTTTGTTTTGTACAAAGTTCTCCGAATACACTTGTTTTGCAAATCAATAGAATTTATAAAAAACATAACCACTTTTCTTAATTTTTAAGAGTGCAAAATAAGGAGTGTAGGTAAGATACTTGTGCAATTTTAATTTATTTGTACTAATACAAAACATACACAAGCATTCTTAGATTAAAGACATATGTAGACAATGCCAAAAAAAAGGTGAGTGAATAAATATCATTATCAAACATAAAGAATTTCTCATACTTAGAGGCATGCTAAGCTTGATCCTACACAACTTTTAATCTATAATTGATGCACATTTGAATAGATATATCAAAGCATGAAGAAAGACAATGTCCAAAGTAGTTTGAAAAGATAAATTGTAACATTATAGAATTTCAAAATAATAGATTAACTCATGCTTGAAAAAATCATACAGTTTTTTTTATTTGTTTTAAAGTTTTATATTTTGTATTTGATTTTAGCAAAGAAAAGCATATTTGTGTAATTTTTACTTTTGTAATTTTTATATTTGATTTTTGCATAAAGATGAACTTTAAACAAAGGAAACAACACAAGCGAAAAAGAAAAGCATATTTTTTGTAATTTGTGTTTTGTAGTTTTGTATTTGATTTTTCAAAAAATAAAGAAACACAGAAGTGCCAAAACTAAGTAGAAAATATAGATTTATATATTTTAAGGGATTTTTAGAAATTTAAAAAATACAGAAAAAAGAACATGGACGCTAGCGCCTGCGGTAGCGCTAGCGCGGGAGGCAGTGAACGATTTTTATGGATTTTGGAAATTTTAATTTTGGATCTTGATTAAGTGTCCCAATAGTAGTTCCATGCTGAAGTTGCAGATTTTTAGGAGATGTTTTGGATGGTTAAAAGTGAAGAAAATTGTATTTGTGAGTATGTTTTAACTTGAAAGATCTAGGACACCTAATTCAAGTCGTAATAATCAAAATCTTGCATCGGAAAGGGGTTTAGTAAATATGTCAGCAAGTTGAGAGTCCATCCCAATGAAGCTTACTTTTACATTTTCTTTCTTAATGTGATCCCTAATGAAATGATGGCGAACGTCGATGTGTTTGGATCTAGAATGGTGTACGGGGTTATATGTGAGATCTATTGCACTCTTGTTGTCACATTTAAGATCTATGTTTTTAAGATGAAATCCAAAGTCCTCTAGTGTTTGGCTCATCCATAACGCTTGTGCACAACAACTACCAAGTGCAATATATTCAGCCTCCGTGGTGGAGAGTGCAACCAAAGATTGTTTTCTACTAGACCATGCAACTAAAGAGGGTCCCAAAAAGTGACACGTACCGCTAGTGTTTTTTCTATCTAGTGAGCACCCGGCGTAGTCCGAATCGGAATAGCCGTGGAGTGTGAAAGAGTCATTATGTGGGTACCATAATCCTAGTTTAGATGACTCTATTAGATAACGAAAAATACGTTTTACCGCTTTTAAATGAGATTCTTTTGGATTGACTTGAAAGCGAGCACATAAACATACGACAAACATTATATCTGGTCTAGATGCACTTAAATAAAGAAGAGAACCTATCATTCCTCTATATAGTGTTTGATCAATAGAAATTCCAGATTCATCTTTTCCTAGTTTTAATGAAGCACTCATAGGAGTAGAAGCTTGTTTAAGATTTTCAAATCCAAATCGTTTAAGCATATCGTGAACATATTTTGATTGACAAATAAAAATACCATCAGTTCTTTGTGAAATTTGAAAACCAAGAAAGTATGATAGTTCTCCTACAAGACTCATTTCAAATTCATTTTTCATTATTAAGACTACTTCATTACACAACTCTTCATTAGTGGCTCCAAAAATGATGTCATCAACATATATTTGTAGAATAATTGATTCGTTATTTTTATGCTTAATGAAGAGTGTGTTGCCTGCACTTCCCATAACATAACTGCGCTCTAACAGAAACGATGTAAGACGATCATACCATGCACGGGGCGCTTGTTTTAAACCATAAAGCGCTTTTTCTAATTTGTAAACATGATTTGGAAAATTTTCATTTATGAAACCGGGGGGTTGTTCTACATAAACTTCTTCTTTAATAAACCCGTTTAAAAAGGCACTTTTAACATCCATTTGAAATAATTTTATTCTTTTAAAACTCGCAAATGCCAAAAATAGTCGTATAGATTCTAAGCGAGCTACGGGTGCAAAGGTTTCTTCAAAGTCTACCCCCTCGATTTGTGAATAGCCTTGAGCAACTAAGCGTGCTTTATTTCTTACAATCCTAGATTCACCATCTAGCTTATTTTTAAAAATCCATTTTACGCCAATAATTGGATGATTAGATGGTCTTTCTACTAAATTCCAAACTTTATTTCTTTCAAATTGTCCTAACTCTTCATTCATTGCCAAGAACCAAAATTCGTCATTTAAAGCGGTGGAAACGTTTTTAGGTTCAATTTCAGACACAAAGCAAATATTTGAAAATGTTTCATGAAGAGAGGACCGAGTTCTTACCCCAGTAGAAGGTTCCCCAATGACTAGCTCCTTTGGATGATTTTTGGAGAAGTTTAGAATGCTAGGAGGTACATATTCATCTTCTTTGGGCTTCTCCTCCTCTTCTTTGGACGGTTCTTCTTCGTCGTGCTCCAAGGATGGCAAAGGTTCATCATCGGTACCTGTAGGGAGCTTCTCTGCACAAGGAACAAACTCATCAAATCTGACATTAATTGACTCTTCAACCTTACTTGATCTTTTATTAAATATTCTATATGCTTTACTAGTTGAAGAATAACCAAGAAATATTCCTTCATCGCATTTTTCGTCAAATTTTCCTAAAGAATCTTTGGTATTAAGAATGAAGCATTTACATCCAAATACTTTAAAATACGATACGTTAGGTTTCTTTTGATAGTAGAGTTCATATGGTGTGAGAGTTAATGATGGGCGAAGCATAACTCTATTCATTACATAGCATGCAGTGCTTACGGCTTCTGCCCAAAAATACTTAGGTAATTTATATTCAGATTGCATGGTGCGTGCAAGTTCTTGTATTGTCCTATTTTTCCGTTCTACAATACCGTTTTGTTGAGGTGTGCGTGGAGCAGAGAACTCATGCTTAATACCTAACATGCCACAAAAAGATTTAAAATTTTCATTTTCAAATTCACCTCCATGATCTGAGCGAATGCATTTTATTTTTAAATCTAATTCATTTTGAATGCGAGTACATAATTTTGAAAATTCGCAAAACGCATCAGATTTGGAGGAGAGAAATAAAGTTCAACAATATCTAGAATAGTCATCTATGAGAACATAAGTGTATAATCTACCACCAAGACTCGCAGTGTTAACGGGACCAAAAAGATCCATATGAATTAATTGCAGAAGTTTTGATGTAGAAATTTCGTTTTTGCTTTTAAAAGATGACTTAGTAAATTTGCCTTTTTGGCATGGAGAGCATAATGAAGATAAATTTCCATTTAACTTAGGCAATCCTCTAATCAATTCTCTTTTTGCTAGTTTTAAGATGAGCTTTGTACTAGCGTGGCCTAAGCGTCTATGCCATAATTCTAATTCATCATTTTTCGTTATAAAACATTTTATAGAAGATTTAGAAAGATCATGAAATGAAACTATGTAAACATTATGAATTCTAGGTGCAGTTAATAACACATCTTTTGTTTTAGGATTAACAATCTTGCAAAGGTTAGTGGAAGATTCAAAAAGTATGTCTAAACCTTTATCACACAGTTGACTTATAGATATTAGGTTATGTTTTAATCCTTTCACATAAAGCACATTTGATATAAGAAAAGATGCGTTACCCACTGTACCAACTCCCATGATCCTTCCTTTACCGTTATCGCCAAACGTCACTATTCCTTCTTTCTTCTTTTCTAGGCTAAGGAATTTTGCTTTATTGCCCGTCATGTGTTTGGAGCAGCCTGAGTCCAAATACCACACGTCTTCTGTTTCCTTAGCCTTCCTGCAAATCTAGAAAGAGGATGAGAGTAAAGACCCAGATACCCAAGAGGTACCACCCATAGAGTAAGTGGATTTCTTAGGTACCCAGATTTGTTTTAATGATCGTTGATTTATTATATTCCTGCAAGAGCCAGACGTGTGTCCAAATTTAAGACAATTAGCACACGAAATAAAGGGGGTTGAGACCCTTTTCTGAGTTTCTATGTTGCCCTTGCTGGATGATGTTTGTACATTAGAAAAACCAGAAGAATTTTTAACTTTAGAGCTACCGCCGGCGTTAGTCGCTAGCGCCTGGCGGTAGTGTTCACTTTTATATCCGAGTCCGATTTTTTCAGACCCAAAGCATTGATTACCCAGAAGCATATCCATGGATTTTTGACCAATCCCAAATTTGGTTATGGCTAAATTTAGATTTAGATTTTGTTTCTTAAGAGATGTATTTTCTTGAACAATCAAACACATTTGTTTTCAAATCCTTTTTTGTTCTTTTCAATTTGTAATATAGAAGTTTTCAATTTTCTCTCTAAGTCCCCTTTTTCTTTTGCAATGATTTTGTTTTGTGAAAGGGCATTAGAGAGAGAAACTTCAAGTTCTTTTATCATAAATAAAGAGTGCTCACATTTTTGACATGAAACTTTTCTTTTTTCAAGAGAGACTAATTTTTTTGTGAGCTTACGATTTTCTTTTATAATAGATTCATTTTCAAGATTTAATAAAACAAATTTATCATAAAGTTCTTCAAAGGTAGGAGGAGATACCTCAGTGTCGCTAAGAACACTGGTGTCGTCATCGTCGCTTTTGGCCATTAAGCACAAGTTTGCTTCCTCCTCGCTACTTGACTCAGAACCGTTTGACTCTTCCGAGGAAGAGTCATCCCAAGTAGCGACCTTCAGAACTTTCTTCTTTTCTTTTGCTTTCTTTTGTTCTTTCCGTTCCTTTTGGTATTTTGGGCACTGGCTCCGAATGTGCCCGGTTTTTCTGCAGTGATAGCATTCTGGAGGCGGCCTTTCTTCTTCGTCATCGCTTCCTTTTTCTTTCTTCGATGAAGAGGAGGATCCCTTTCGTCGAGTATCTTTTTGGAAGAATTTTTGGAATGTGTTCCTTCTCTCTGGATTTCTGATGAACTTCTTGAAATTCTTCACCAGGAGTCCTTCTTCATCATCATCGTCCTCTTCGATGCACTCCTTCTTTGATGTCAGCGCCAACGCCTTTTTCTTCGGCTCCTTGTTGTATTCGTCATGTTGAATTTGTAGTTCTACCTCATGGGTTTTGAGATTCCCAATGAGATTCTCGATCTGGAGTGTTCTTAGGTTGTGCGACTCCGAGATGGCCGTCACCTTCGGATTGAACCTTGGAGGTAAGGAATGAAGAATTTTCCTCACCAAGTCCCCGTCGGAGTAGGTCTTTCCAAGCGCCTATGATACGTTGACAATCTTTGTGAAGCGAGTGTACATTGAGTTGATGTCCTCTTCCGTGTCCATCCTGAATTTTTCGTATTCAGATTCTAGTTGAAACAGCTTGGCATCTTTTACCTGCGATGTACCTTCGTGAGTAACTTCCAATTGATTCCAAATATCATAAGCAGTTGTGCATGCAGAAATTCTATTAAACTCAGTCCTATTTAAAGCGCAATATAAAGCGTTCATTGCTTTAACATTATTTTTACACCTTAGTTTATCGTTGTCATCCCATTTATCTTTAGGTTTTGCTAATGTCGCCTCTCCTACTACAGTTGTAGGCGGAGAGTACCGTACTTCTACCATGTTCCATACTTCTACATCCATGGTCATAAGAAAACACATCATTCGATTTTTCCAGTAGTTAAAATCTGACCCAGTAAAGAGAGGTGGTCGACTGACCCCTTGACCCTCAGGAAAAGCGAGATCATGAGACGCCATTGTTCCCGATTGTTAAGCTGATTGGAACAAAACCCCTCTGATACCACTTGTTGGATCGGTCGGCGCCCTTAGAGGGGGGGGGGGGGGGTGAATAAGGGTTTTCAATAAGTTTAGATTATATTTAAAAACTTTGAATTATTGCAAGATTAAAGACATGAAATAAGTTAAGTAAAACAAAAAGAGAGACAAGCTTTATTAATGATAAATAAGTTTTACAAAACTTTATCTCGATGACCCTAGAGATCGGAGGCGAATAATAAAAAAGCTCTTTTTGTTTTCTATCCCGACTCGCTTCCCCATGAACCGGTGGCCCTAGCCTTATCCACCCCGGATTCGGCCTCAAGTTGCTCTAGCCAATCCTTCCCCGGATGTGGCCTCGAGCACCCCCTAGAACTAGCCTAGATCTAGTCGCCAACACAAGGCGAATTTCAGCCCTAAGTCTACGCCAGACCTAGTCGCCAACACGAGGCGATTTCACTACCGTTTACAATGAAGAAAGAGAAATAAAATAACAAAACCTCCCTTAAGATGAACTTCTGAAGTCGGAGACGAAGATCCGCTGTAGAATCAGCATTTGTTGAAGCGGACTTCGTCTGGATTCGGCGTGATGGAATTCTCCTTCAGAAATTGGCAGAGCTTCGCTGGGACCTCAAATTTCAACTAAGACAAGCCTCTGGAATTCTAGTACTCTCTCTCTGAGGTGTATGCAATAGGTGTGTTCGAAAACAAGAGGAGAGGGGGTCCTTTTATAGCCCAAGTGCTACCGCCGGCGCTAGCGCTACCGCCGGCGCTAGCCCGGATTAGGAAATAATTTGCGCGGCAGGATCTCCCATCCGCGGCAACATTTTGCTCTATGCCTTTTGTGCGCCATGCTACCGCCAGCGCTAGTAGCTACCGCCGGCGCTATCCCTGATACGTTGAGATTTATTTTTAAATGTGTGGCCTTGCTTTCTTCTTTTATTAGAATTCGGCGGCGTTTTCGAAGAGTCCCGCGAGTAATCCTACTTCGAGGAATTACTCGTTATCCTATCGAAAGATAGAAGTAACGACCTTTTCCTCTTTCGAAATATCGAAGATTACTCTTTGGCCGCGTCGCCAAAAGCTAAGTAGAAAGGGTTAGAAAGGCTTTATGTTGAAATTAAAATTGAAAGCTTTTTGAAAATATTGTTGCAACATTTTTTTGAGTAATTGCAACAATTCTTTAAAAGCGCTTTAAAACTTCTTTTACCTTAAGCTAGTTGCAACAACCAAAGATGTTGCAACAATTTTTTAAGTGTTTTTAAAAGAGTTTTAAAGAGTGCTTTAGAGAGAAAGCTTTTGGGTTTATGTAATTATCCGGACTAAAATCAATAAAGGCAAGTGGACCTTATCGATAGTAGTATAGGATATTTCTTTTGAAATATCAAGGTCGTATTTTTCCAAGGTCGTATCGATTATTTCTACTTTTTAGGAACGCGCTATTATTTTATCGAGAAAAGTTTGAAATTGATTTTTATGATTTTATAGAAAAGTTAGTGACGAAAACGATAACTATCGCGGGCTTGGTGTGCGTTTAGCAAAAACCAAGAAAAGCGATGAAAAGAAAAAGAACGAAAACGTTAATTTAAAAAGTAGTTTTGCTTAGAATTTTTTTAGGGTTTTATAAAACGATAATGATAACTACGGCGATAATTAGCGATTGAGCGGGTAGCGGATTTAAGCAAAAAGCAAATATATAAAAAAAAATTAAAAGACGCACTAATTGAAAACTCACGCACTCTACGGAATTAAAATGAAAGCTGTAAATTGCAGAAATTGAAGAAATGCGATCCCTACCCAAATAGGTAGAGGGGAAATAAATGCGTGAGCAAGTCCTATCCAAACGGATAGGCGGGAAATAAATGCGTGAGCAAGTCCTATCCAAACGGATAGGCGGGAAATAAATGCGTGAGCAAGTCCTATCCAAACGGATAGGCGGGAAATAAATGCGTGAGCAAGTCCTATCCAAACGGATAGGCGGGAAATAAATGCGTGAGCAAGTCCTATCCAAACGGATATGCGGGAAATAAATGCGTGACGGAAATGGAAACTATTCGATTACAAAAA
This sequence comes from Dactylorhiza incarnata, assembly GCA_033032865.1. Lineage (NCBI taxonomy): Eukaryota > Viridiplantae > Streptophyta > Magnoliopsida > Asparagales > Orchidaceae > Dactylorhiza > Dactylorhiza incarnata. The sequence goes on from JAWHQI010000336.1 coordinate 2,326,382, forward strand.
AAAGCGCAAACTTTATACTCATACACACACCCACTCTACGTTAATGAAATCTAATTAAAATAAAACAAAAGTTAACTCATACACTCACACACACAACATAAAATGAAGCTAAGTTAAAAAGAAAAACAAATCTATTCTCATACACTCACACACACTAACAACAAAATGAAAATAAAATAAGAACAATTTACTCTCATACACACACACACACTTACAAAAAGAGAGAAAGAAAGTGAAAACACCAAATCAAAAAAAAAAAAAAAACTAATTAACCTCCTACACTCACACACACTAACATAAAACCATCTAAAAATTACAACAAAGCTAAAAATATGAAAATTACACTCATACACACACACACACCCAAATTAAAATGACAAACTAACAAAAATTACAAAGATTACAAAAACTAAAAAAAGAAAGGAAGATAAACACACACACACTTTCACAAGAACAAAGAGAGAGTTACAAAATAAGCAAATTTTATTTTATTATCATCATAAAAAGGGTTACAAAGCTAGAGAGAGTGCACAAAATTACAAAAACACTAAAAACCTTAAACACCAAATGGATCACAACCTCAAGGTTTAATTCTCAAAATTGTGAACCTTCATTACAATGGCCTACCCCCCTTATTTATAGGCAAAAGAGAGAGAGAGAGGGAGAGAGAGAGAGAGAGGGGGGGCTGGCTGGAAGCATGGTTGGAGGGGTGCAGCTGGCGGGTGTGCTGGAGGGGCGCGGGCAGGGGGCAGCTGCTGGCACGGGCGCGGGCAGGCGGGCAGGGGCGCGGGCAGCAGGGTCGGCGCGGGCAGGGGGCGGGCAGCGGCTTTAATTCAGCAAAATGTGGCCGCCGGGATTCGATCCTGCGCCACTAAGGAAGACAACCTACACCAAATCCACATGGGCAAGTGGACTTTGATGTAAACACAAGAACATTTTTATACATATTATATATTTACAGATTTTTATTTTTTTTAATTTTATTTTCATTTAATTTACAAAGTTATTTATAAGTTTATATTTAATTTATATATATATATATATACTACTATTATTATTTACAATCATACATATTATTTATATATATTTATACATATACATATATTATTCATATATATTTATACTCATACATATATTATACATATAAGCATTTTATTATATTTATAACATATTTATTATTCAATATTATTATTATGATGCTAATAGCTTATACTACTATATTATTATATATATATTACTATTATTATTAAATATTACTATATATACTTATTATTATTGTTATTGTATATATATTCTTATCATTATTATAATATATATTTTATTATATATCTTATTTATCTATTATATATACATTATGATTATTACTATGTTTATTTATTATATGATACTACTATATTTATTATATATATTTCTATATATTTATATTATATACATAATATTATCTTATTCTCAAATTTATTCTTATATAAGTATAATTACTTATTTTTACAAAATTTATATGAATATTTATATACATATAAAAAGAAGTGATTATTTCAATAATTTGCATATTGTATGTACAAAAATACCCAAAATTAGGCTAGAAATTATACTAAAAATAAGCAATATTTTCTATTTATCAAACACCCCCATACTTAAGCTTTTGCTATTCCAGAGCAAAAAGTAAGGGATACCTATAAGACGTTTAATAAAATTTCTAATTTACTAAAGTTTTTATTAGATCAAAAGTAAGATCGAAATAAATTTAGGGTATTTAAAGAGGTAAGTCCAAAACTATGAAAGTAATTTAAAAAGAGCGAAAAAATTTTAGCGAGACTTCTAAAGTTAGCTAAATAGCGTCGATTATTGCAGTCTTTGGTACCTTTTAATTAGAATAGAATTATATAAAACTTTAACCTTTTTTAAGAAAGTTTTTAAGAATAAATAAAGCCTACTAATTATGCTCTCGCAACTTTTTTAAATTAAAATCTAGGTACAATTTTATTGGCTAAGGGGTAGGGGAAAAAAGGGTAGCCTTGGCAAAAAGAAGAGTGCTTGGATTTAGGGGTGACGGATTGTATCCTCTCACCCCACCTTTTTGGTGGTTTTGCTTTTGTTCCCAGCGTTGGTTTATGCGGGATAATTGAAATCTTTTCTAAACTTAACCCAATGCCCGTGTTTACGGAATTAAATTCCCATTGACACGGGATTTCTTTTAACAATATTGGGTGCCTGTGTTTACGGAATCTTTTTATTCCCATTGACACAGGATTTCTTTTAAAACTCCTTCTTTTACTTTTTTATGCCAAGCTAAAGGGGTGTTTATAAGGGGGGGTTTCAAGAGAAATTCTAGATTAATAAAGAAAGATTTTGAGAGCAAGTTTAGTAGATTAAAAACATTCCTAAAGTTTCACAAGTTTAGAGTTAGAATAATTGAATCTAAAGATGGTTTGCCAATATAATACAAAAATGAATCTATTTAGGTTAAACCCGAGGTAATGCTAAAAGTTCTGTTCTCAAATTAAATTAAGATCGCAAGATTTTCTTTACTACTTAAAATTCCTCGATTTAAATTTTTCAAACTATGAAATAAATAAAATTGATTTAGCAAATCATAAATAATGAAAAGCGCTTAGAGATAAAACTAACCTCGCCTTGGGAATAACAAAAAGCTAAGTAGGGGTTTTATTTTATTTTTGGGTTTTTTGATAAGTTTTTCAAATATATTTTTTTTGTTTTTAAGATATGATATTTTTTTTTGGATTTTTGATTTTCTTTATAACAAAATGCATATATAAATACAAAATATTTTTGATTTTTCTAAGATATTTTTTTTTCATCATATTTTATTTGATTGTTTTAATTTTGTTAAAAATATGTACATATATAAAAAAAAGGAAAAAAAGAAAGAAAGAAAAGAAAAAAAAGAACATAAATATTTTTGGTGTTATGACAAAATAAATTTTGTTATAACAAATTTTTAAGTACTTTTTTTTTTCATCATTTTTTTTTATTTTGATTTATAACAAAAAAAAAAAAACATAAGTAAATACATATATATTTACATTAATACTAAAAAAGGAAAAAGAAAGAAAAAGAAAGACATATATATATATATTTTTTGAATGTTATGACAAAATTTTTGTGAATTTTGTTGTAACAAATTTTTTAGTAAAACTTTTCATCTTTTTTTTTGTTTTGGATTTTGATTTTATAAATAAGGTTTATTTATATACAAATAAAGACATAAATATAAAACATGTAAACTTTTTTTTGGATTTTTCATTTGATAAGGGAGGGGCAAAAATAATTACAAAAAAGAGGGAAAACACGCCCCCATACTTAAAACCAACATTGTCCTCAATGTTGAAGGTAAGTGTGAGGAACGAAAATATTTACAAAAAAGACGAAGATTTTAATTACAAGAAAGAAAAAAATATACAAGAATAGTTACAAAATAAAAAAGGGACTCCACGAATATATACAAAATTGTTTTTTGGTTTGTTTTAGTTTTTCGAAATGTACAAAACACGAATAAAATACGTATAAAAGAAGTTAAAAACATATATTTTTTGGTATGATAAAAATAAATTTTTATCATCTTTTTATGTTATTATTTATATTATATGTATTTTTTGTTGTTTTGGTTTTAATTTGAAAATATGCATGTTTTAAAATATATCTAAATTTTAAGAAAGATAAAATAATGTAAAATAAAGAAAAGGCTTTAAGATAAAAACCAAGGAAGAAAGAAGAGAAATAAAAAGGTAAAAGCAACGGGGTTTTCTCGTTTCGAAATATCGACAAAAATTCCCTCTCGGGTCTGTCGAGTAATCCTACTTTGAGAAACTTCCTATTGTCTTATCTTAAAATTCCCAGAATTCTTTATGATTTTTGTTTTAAAGTTTTTGCATTATTTTGTTTTGTTTTATGTTTCTTTTTTGAAAAAGAATGATAATTTAAAATATGCATAATTATTAATATTATTATTATTATTATTATATTTTTTTTTCATTTTGTTTGTTTGTTTTTTATTTATTTATTATTATTATTTATTTATTTATTATTATTATTTATTATTATTATTATTTATTATTATTATTTTTTATTATTATTATTTTTGTTTAAGTTTTTATTTTTTTGAAATGAAAATTTATTTCATCATTTTTTTTGGTTTTATAAAAAAGAGCGTAATTGGATAAATATGGGGGTGCCTCCCACGAGCGCTTTGTTTACCGTCTCGTAGCTCGACGCGTTGGCGGGGTACGATCTTTTTAGAGGTGGGGGAGGGGTATGGAATTTAACTTCCCTCCCAGATGATCCCCCGCGTGGTAGAGTTTTAGTCGGTGACCGTTAACTTTTAAGTCGCCTTTTTCCGGGTGGGTGATAAGGACGGTCCCGTATGGCCAAACCTCTTTCACTTGAAAGGGGCCGGACCAACGGGATTTTAGTTTCCCCGGAAAAAGACGAAGACGTGAGTTATATAGGAGGACGAGATCGCCCGACGCAAATGATTTTGGAAATTTTATTTTCCGGTCGTGGTAAAATTTCGAGCGTTCCTTATAAAATTTATTACTCTCGTAAGCGTTCGCACGCCATTCATCAAGTTCATTTAATTGGAATTTCCGGTTTTCGGCGGTTAAATTATGATCGAGATTTAAAAGTTTTAACGCCCAAAAAGCGCGGTGCTCTAATTCTACGGGCAAATGACACGCCTTGCCGTATACTAATCGATAAGGCGTACAACCGATTGCGGTCTTGTACGCCGTACGATATGCCCACAGCGCGTCGTCTAATTTAATCGCCCAATCCTTCCTATTAGTTGAAACGGTTTTTTCTAATATGCGTTTGATTTCCCGATTTACTACCTCCACTTGGCCGCTTGTTTAGGGGTGATAGGCGGTGGCGAGCTTATGCGTGACGCCATATTTAGATAATATTTTTGCAAACTGGGCATTGCAAAAGTGCGTTCCCCTATCACTAACAATTGCGCGGGGCGTGCCGAAGCGAGAAAATAATTTTTTAAGAAAGTTGACGACGACTCTCGCATCGTTGGTGGGGAGAGCTTGCGCTTCCGCCCACCTAGATACGTAGTCGACCGCCACTAAAATGTAGCGATTTGTATGTGAAGGAGGTAGGGGGCCTATGAAATCTATGCCCCATAAATCGAAAATCTCGCATTCTAAATAAAAATTTTGGGGCATCTCGTCGCGATGAGAGATGTTACCCGACCGTTGACAGCTATCGCATGCGCTCACAAAAGTGTGAGCGTCTTTGAAGAGAGCGGGCCAATAAAAGCCCGCCTCCAGCGCCTTCTGCGCGGTCCGGTTGGCTTGATAATGCCCCCCGGCCGGCCCTTCGTGGCAGTGCCGCAAAATTTGCGCACCCTCCTCGCTCGAAACGCATCTCCGCACGACTTGGTCCGCGCAGACGCGAAATAAGAAAGGGTCCTCCCAAAAGTAATTTTTCAAATCAGAAAAGAATTTCTTCTTTTGCTGTTTTGAAAAGTCTTTCGGGAGTACCCGCGCAACTAAATAGTTGGCGTAGTCTGCGAACCAAGGCGAGGGAGAAGTTTTTAAATTATTTAAAGCTAAAAGACGCTCCTCGGGAAATCGATCATCGATTTCCGGTTCGAAGAGTGCTTCCGCGATTGGGTGTTCTAAACGAGAAAGGTGGTCGGCCGCTAAATTTTCGGCCCCTTTCTTATCCCGGATCTCTAAATCAAATTCTTGTAATAGGAGGATCCAACGAAGAAGGCGGGGCTTAGCGTCCATTTTTTCTAATAAATATTTTAGGGCGGAGTGGTCGGTAAATATTATAATTTTTGAAAGCGTGACGCAGGGCCTAAACTTATCTATGGCGAAGACGACGGCAAGGAGTTCCTTTTCCGTTGTCGTGTAATTAGCCTGTGCGGCCGTGAGCGTGCGGGACGCGTAGTAGATAGGATGAAAATATTTATTTACGCGTTGGCCTAATACGGCCCCTACCGCTATATCGCTCGCGTCGCACATAATCTCAAACGGAAGGGTCCAATCGGGCGCCACCAGAATGGGAGAATGGATAAGTTTATTTTTTATGGCATTGAATGCCTCTACGCACGCGCTATCAAAAATGAATGGAGATTCTTTCTCCAGGAGGTGGGTTAGCGGTTTTGTTATTTTGGAAAAGTTTTGAATAAACCGCCTATAGAAACCCGCGTGGCCAAGAAAACTACGGATTGATTTTATATTTGAGGGCGCGGGGAGTTTTTCAATTATTTCGACCTTGGCCTTGTCGACCTCCATCCCTCTTTCAGAAATTTTGTGCCCGAGAACTAAGCCTTCTCGAACCATAAAATTACACTTTTCCCAGTTTAAAACCAGGTTCGTGTCTTCGCATCGTTGGAGGACTCGATCTAAATTTTGGAGGCAGTTTTGGAAGGAGCTTCCAAAAACCGAGAAGTCATCCATAAAGACTTCCATAATATCCTCTACGAGCTCTCCAAAGATCGCCATCATACATCGTTGAAATGTAGCTGGCGCGTTGCAGAGGCCGAATGGCATCCTTCGGTACGCGAAGGTACCGAAGGGGCACATAAAGGTTGTTTTCTCCTGGTCTTCGGGGGAGATAGGAATTTGTAAAAATCCCGATAGACCATCGAGAAAACAATAATAAGGATGACCCGATAGTCGCTCCAAAATTTGATCGATAAACGGTAACGGAAAGTGGTCTTTGCGGGTGGCATCATTTAATTTTCGGTAATCGATGCACACCCTCCAACCCGTAACAGTACGAGTTGGAATTAATTCGTTATGTTCATTTGCCACTACCGTTATACCGCCCTTTTTAGGCACGACATGAATGGGACTAACCCACGTGCTGTCGGATATAGGGTAGATAATCCCCGCATCCATTAATTTTATTACTTCAGCCTTAACGACCTCCCGCATGTTTGGGTTTAATCGTCGCTGAGTGTTGGCACCAAAAATGGTACTTCCAAAATTCACACACTAAGGGGGAAAAAGGAGAAGACTGCGAAGTACAGGTTACTAGGACAAAAGAGGCTGGACAAAAGGAAAAACGATCACAGGGCTGCGATCACTGAAAAATGAGACCGCTTACACAGGTTGTAAGCTGGAGCCTTGGAGCCAAAAGTCCTTTTTCTGGTACCCCTACCCCTCTATTTATAGACGAAGGAGCTGCCCAGACGGGCAGAACCGAAAACTACGGGCTGCCCGGGATACAAGGGCAAAATAGTAAAAAACAAAGGAAAACACTCTGATCGCCCATCTCTGACGATCTCGCTTTGCTTCGGATGCTTGGAACTTAGAAGAATCTGGCAGCAAGCAGCTTAAGACCTGGAGCGGTCACCAAAATAGAGACCGCATGAGACCGCAAGAGACCGCAAGAGACCGCAATTTTGCCTTGCAAGGAAGAGGTCGCGGATTTTCCGGTCAAACATAATCCCCGCACATTTTAAAGTTGCTCTGAAACTTCGAAAATGTAAACTTTGACCGCAGAGACCGCGACTGTCATAAATGCGGCTTGGGCTATAAATAGCACCTCAGATCTCCAGTTTCCAAGATATAGAGAAAAATCAGAACCTTGACCGATCATCATTTATTGAGATCGCACAAAGAAAACTTTTCCAGAATGGATGCTTTGGACATGATGAAGCTATCAGCGCAATCTCGACAATCTCCGAGGTCTGCATCAAAAGCAAAGAAAATTATTTCGAAGAAGACCGCGGATTCTGGCAAGGAAAAACCTGCTAAGGGTTCAAAGAGAAAAAGAAATTCCGCTCCGGATGACATTGTCGATCTGACGATCTCAAAGGCTTCCACTGAGATACCCCCGGTAGTGACGAGCCAACCAGCAGGACCTTCTGGTAAGACCGCCTCTACAGAGTCGATCAAGGCTGCTTTGCAACAGCAAAGTCTTTCAGCTGAAAAACTTAGAAGCCGGATCGCCGATCTGGAGAAAACCGCGGAGAAGGAGGAGATCGTCAAGAGATCGAAAGCAACTGTCGGTCAGGAAGTGACCGCCGAAGATATTTCTCTTCAAGATTATCTTTCAGACAACAATCCTGCTGTGAATGTAAGTAACCAAATTACTACTCTTAACTTTACTTTTACTTAGTGATAATTGCAAGTTACCATGTAAAAATTTTAAAATTACAGTCAATGGATCCTTTCGAAGTCGAACGAGTTCGGATTCTTGCTGAAGAAAAAGCTGCTGAAGAAGAGAAGAAAAAGGAAGAGGAGAAGAAGGAAGAAAAAAGAAAAGAAGAAGAAAAGAAAAAGAAAGAGAAAGAGGAGAAGGAGGAGATCGCCCGGCTTACAGCGATCGCTGAGAGAAAAAGGATAGAAGAGAAGGAAGAAGAAGAGAGGGAGAAAAAGAAAAAGGCCGAGGAGATCGCCAGGCTCGCGGCGATCGCTGAGGATAAGAGAATAGAAGAGGAAAAAGCAGAAGAGAGGAAGAGGCGGGAAGAGATCGCCAGGGAAGAAAAAGAGAGGAACGCAAAGGAGGCGATCTCCTTAGCGATCGAAAAAGATAAGAAAGAAAAGAAAAAGGAGCGGGCTTTAGCCGCAGGGAAGAAAAAAGAGAAAAAAGAGAAGAAGAAAAAGAAGATCGCTAAGAAGGAAACCATCAGAGAAGAGAAGAAAGATGAGATCGAGGTGTCGAGCGATCGCGGCAACTTCTTTCATGAAATGGATGAGGAAACAGATTCTGGGGTAGCAGATCGTGCAGCTGCGCTGGAGGCGATCAAGACTGGTAAGGCGAAAATGATCGCGAGATCGATTGACTCACTTCCCAAACTCGCTTTTCGACCTGCATCCCCTAAGAAACGACCTGAGGTCGTCATTATTGAGACTGATGATATCCTTGTTAGCAATGCCGAATTAAAAAGGAGGAGAAAAGAAGGAGAGCGGTCACAGAAAAAACAATTAGAAAAAATCGACCTAGAGCGCTTAAGGGGTTCTGACCGCCTTTTGTTGACCGCCAATACTGCGGTCTCAAAAGATGTCGAGAAGAATTTACTTGACTGCGGTCTTGCAACTCCGTCAAGTATTTTCCTTATAAAACTCTTTCCTTCTGAAAATTATCTTCTGATTTTTGACCTTTTCCCTTCTGATCGCAGATGATCATGCGAACTTAGTTTCTGAAGAAGGCGAAATACCAAGAAAAATTTTGATCCCTTCAGAGTTCACTGATCTTTTCAGGCCAATGATTGAAGACATGAGGGTTATGCGAGATCGCGAGCGCTTGATGGAGGATCGCCTTCGGATCCAGACCGCAAACTTTGAAACAAAGGAAAAACAACTTCTTGCAGACTTTGGAGTTAAAGAAAAACAGATTCGAGGTGAATATGAAGAAAAACTTCGAAAAGTAGAAAAAGACGCAGAATACTACAGGGGAAAGGCCGCTGCACTTTCAACTGAGAACGCAGTCCTTCGGGGTGGTCCTCAGATGTCCATGAAGGCAGGATCGTCCAGCGGTCACCAAGACAGGAGATCGGCAGACATCGTGGTGATTCCTATGGAACAGGTAGACCGCGAGATGTCTAGAATCCATAGGGCTGCCATGGTGGCCAATCACAGCTTGGCATCTGCTTGGACTGCGGTCAACGAAATGCAGGATGTGGCAGCTTTCGTTGGAAGAAAAAGGGAGCAGCGAAAATGAGACCGTATTTTATTATTCTCGTCTTTAGCGATCTCTCAAACAATATTATTTCCTCCTGGTTTTGTAATATATTTTTGGTGCTGTACTATGATGCTGTAATATATACTTACTCTGCGATCTCTTAAATTTGTTTGAATTTATGCTCTGCGATCTGTGAATGAATTTGGTTAGCTTTTGGCGGTCTGAGTTATTTGCAAGGCGATCTTGAGAAATGCAATCATTACTCAATCAACTTTTACTTTCTATAAATAGTTGCTTTTCGGATCACTGTTCTATTCTTCTTGCTTTCTCTTTAAACTATTAACTCCAGCGATATCATAAAATGGTGTCCGCACGTTCAAAAGCTGCTGAGGTTTTCTTGGATTCCGATCACAAATATGGTCACATCTCGGAGAAGGAATTTTCTTCTTTTATCGAGACGTACAAGATTGATGACAGTATTACGATCAGAATTCCATTTGAGGGAGAGGACTTGAATTCTGGGGATGAAGGCAGATATATCATCCCAATCGATCATTTTGTTTACGGTCTCCAGATTCCCATTCCTTGGGAAATTCTGGAAGTGATGGAATATTATGGTCTTGTGCTCGCTCAACTCCCACCGAACGCAATCGGTCTGATGAATGTCTTCATTAATTACCTGAGATCGGCAAGAATTAAATTCACCATGCCGATCTTCCGAGGGACCTTCTCTGTCAAAATACTAAAGGAAGGTCAGAAAAAGGAAGAATTCAAAGGTCTGATGTATTTTAGCTGCAATGGAATAAAAATTCTTAATCTTCCTAACAAGATTCCCCTTTGGACTGAGAGGTATCTGATTTTCGAGGGTGATCTCAGCGGTCTCCCCAGCCGACCTTCCCCACGAGCAGAGCGGATTTTTAGGAAGGAGAAGTTTATTTCAAAGGAAGAGCTGGCGATTTTGGAGTGGCTTGCGGGCAAGCGCTTCGATCTGGTTCACTACCTGGCGATCTGGCCAGAGGTTTCTGCGGTCTCGCCTGAAGATAGTAAATAGAAAATCTTGCGATCTCCTGTAGTTTTTTTTAAAAATAACTTCATCCTTATTCTAACTGCTCTTCTTTAAATATATACAGCTTCTTTTGCAATCCCGGATGTCGATCCTGTGACTCCTAAGGGAGAAGTTCTGACTCAGAGAGAAAAACGATTACGCCAAGATCGCCAGAGGAAAGAGAAGGAGATCGCGGTGGAGGGCGATCTTGAGGAGGGACCCTTTCCCTTACTGGGTTTTGCAAAGAAAGTGAAAGATATCAAGGGAAAAGCTTTATTAAGGTGGAGTGAGACCGGCAAGTCTTTGAAGGTGTCAACCGATCTCCCTTTCTGGGGTGGTAGATTTACGAACCAGGCTTTTGCGGTCACCTCTGCCCTTTATGGGAGAAAAAACGCAAATGAAGCTTTGAGGATCGGGATCGATGATCTTCCTGATGTATGCGCTCAGGTGACCGCCCGAAGCACAGTTTTAAATCACCACATGGGGCGATCTCTTCGCGCATCTCTCGCACATGCAGAACGCCTGCAAGATCGTTTTGACGTAAGTATCAAAAGACGCGATCTAAACGTATTTGTTTTACCTTGACCGTTTTCGATCTGATTCATCTTTTTCCTTCAGAATTTTAAGAAGACCGCATATGACATCCACAACCCTGACTACCTCAAGTCTTTGTATACTCATGTTAGAGATGCGTCAAACAAGACCCTTGCTACTCTTCGAGAAAAAGGCGGTCTAACTAATGAATTCCGGGATGCAACCTTTGCTGATCTCTTTCCTGAGGTCGCAGAAATGATCGAGGAAGCAGAGGAGAAGAGGAAAGCCAAAGAATCGAAGACCGCAGAGAGTTCTGAGGATGAATCTGTTGAGATCGGCGGGAGTCCGGATACACGGGATCATGCTTCCCCTAGTGGAAGTATCTTTGAAGGTGAGGAGACGAGTTCGGCGGCGGCCTCGGATTCCGGATCAAAAGAACCCGAAAGCGGCACTGAATCTTCAGAAGAGTCAACTTCTTCATCAGAGGAGCGGTCTCCCCACAAGAAAAAACAAAAGAAATAGTTCTTATTTCCAGGAAACATGATGTAATTATCGGTCACAGACCGCACTTTAAAGCTGTAACAATTTTTGAGATGAATAGAAATGTTGCTTTGTTCAAGAATCTCTCTGTATTATTTATGCTGTGTTATTGGGATGAATCGATCACAATATATATTGCATGCGGTCACGCTTTTATGAAAACAAACTCAGCATTCGATCTCTAATCAATAGTTGAAAAAGATTTTAAAATAATAATTCCTTATTGAAAACCCTAAACCCTTGAAAAAAGAATCTGAGCCCTGTATTGGATAGTGCTGCGATCTCAGTATAGTCAGATCGTCAATGAAGAATTTTAATGAACCAAACCAGATTTGTATATCAACACATTCGGTCACAAATCATACAGACCGCATCTTCAAGAGTTAATACAATTCGAACTCAATACTTTTATGACGATCTCAATTTACTCAGTCCGCCGTGAACTGTAAATAGTCCAGGTTTAATGAACTTCCTGACAGTTTTGAAGGCTGATTTGGATGGAAAACATCTTGATGAATTCCCAGGCTATTATTCAATAGTTGTCCGCGATCTCTTAAAACCTGAATTAATTCTGACTTCCTTCGGAATTTCCAGGTCTGCGACCACCTTTATTCAGTTCCTGAAGAAGATTAGGCCACCGTTTATAAAAAATATAGAACATGCGGTCTCAAAAAACTTCTGATCGCTCGATCTTGATGTTTAAGAGACGAAGCCTTGTGAGAAACAGAAAAAGAAACAGGCGGTCTAAAAAACTTTTGACCGCCCGATCCAGAGAATAATAACCAGGGCAGGTGTGGTCATGCCGATTTAGGCTATACCGACATTGCTTTCCCTGATGGATTGTTGGGTTTTACTTCCCCAATTATGCTTTTAATGAATAATCGAGAGTTACAGAACAGAATGATCAGTGGGGCAGGTGTGGTCATGCCGATGAGGCTTATACCGACATTGCTTTCCCCGATGGATTGTTGGGTTTTACTTCCCCAATTATGCTTTTAATGAATAATCGAGAGTTACAGAACAGAATGATCAGTGGGGCAGGTGTGGTCATGCCGATGAGGCTTATACCGACATTGCTTTCCCCGAAGATCATTGAGACCGTAACAATGTCCTTTCTAATGCATGACAGAGCTGAGCCAGCCACCCAGCCCTTCTTGCTAAGGTGTGCCAGATGTCAGCTAGGACCCAGCATCCTAAACTTTCACCGCTCGAGCTTGGCGAGCCACTGCTACACAGATTCGAAATCTCCCCGACATCTGTGGTCCTGGCAGAATTACACGTCAAGTTATCAAGCCGAGGGGAAAGAAGTAGGATCCGTCGATTAACTCATATCTTATCTTGCCGCTTAACCATTCATGCCATGATCATTTTGGCCATGTCTTCATGACTTACAAAAGAAAGAAAAGGTGAGAAGAGGAGTGAGAAAACATGAATACGAACTTTTTAAGAAAAGAAGAGTTTGAGATCATCTCCACTCCAGGAGTGAGGCAATTCCTCGCCTTCATGATTTTGGAGGTGGTAGGCACCGTTTCTGAGCACCTTCTTTATTATGAATGGCCCTGCCCAGTTAGGATTAAGCTTCCCAACTGAAGCAGCTCTAGCCGCAGCATCTACTTTCTTCAAGACCAAGTCTCCAGCAACAAATTCCTTGGTTCTTACGTTTTTATCAAACAGTTTGGCCATTCTTCTTTTTACCTCTTCTTGTCGAATAGTTGCCGTATCCCTCAATTCCTCAATCAAGTCGAGGCTACATTTTAACTCCTCATCATTTTCTTCCATCCAATCAATTTGGTTTTGTTGTGCTAGTAATACTCTCGGACTTTTTACCTCGAACTCTACTGGAATAAGAGCTTCGGATCCATGTGATAATTTGAAGGGAGTCTCTCCAGTAGCAGAACTTGGAGTTGTTCTCAAGGCCCATAAGACCGAAGGTAGCTGTTCCGCCCAATTACCTTTAAGATTTTCTACTTTTTTCTTCAAAAGATTTATAATGAGCTTGTTAGCAGCCTCTACTTGCCCGTTGCTTCTAGGATGATGTACAGAGGCGAAGCGTAGCTCGATTCCAATTTGATCACAGAAACTGATGAGAGTTGAATTATTAAATTGAGAGCCATTATCAGTAATGATTGCCATTGGAATTCCATGCCGACATACTACTTCTCCCCAAATGAAATTCTTCACAACTTGGGTAGTAATTTTGGCTAATGCCTTTGCTTCTATCCACTTACTGAAATAGTCGATCATGACTATAATATATCGATGCTGACCACTTGCCATAGGAAAAGGCCCAATCAAATCCATTCCCCAAACCGCAAATGGCCACGGAGTTGCTATTGATTGGAGCTGCTGAGCTGGCTGATTTTGGAGTGGAGCAAACTTTTGGCATTTGACACATTTCCGGGCAAATTTCTCCGCATCTTTTCTCATTTGAGGCCAAAAATAACCCTGCCTTAGAATTCTCTTCTCCAAGGTTCTTGCTCCTGAGTGACTGCCGCACTCTCCTGCATGAACCTCTTGAAGGATTATTGGAACCTCCTCTTCTGAAACGCATCGTGCCAATGGAGAAAGGAAAGTTCTCCTGTAAAGTACTCCTGCAACGAGGTAATAGTTAGCCGCTTTTTGTTTAAATCTTTTCTTATCTTTTACCGTAGAATGGAGTTTCCCAGTTGAAAGAAAAAGAATAAAAGGATCCATCCAGGACGGATGCTGATCAATCTCCATGATCTCTCCTTCTTCTATTGCCGGACGAAACAATTCCGAGGTTGTTCCACCTGAGAGAAGACCAAACTTTGCTAATTCGTCTGCATCCGTATTTTCTCCTCTTGGGATATGCTCAATAGTAAAGCTTTTAAACTTTCCAACCTCAGCTTTTACCAAGGTTAGATATTGCTTCAAAATGCTATCTCTAGTTTCAAAAGTTCCATTTACTTGAGAAGCCATCACTAAGGAATCTGTTAGCACCCTGACATCATCGATTCCTAGCTCTCTGGCAAATCTGAGTCCGGCTAACAAAGCCTCATATTCAGCTTGGTTATTCGTCACTTTGAAAAAGAATTTTAACGCTTGATCCAACCTCACTCCATTCGGGTTGATCAAGATAACCCCAGCTCCTGAAGAATTTCTTCCTGAAGCGCCATCCACAAAAATTGTCCATGCAAGGGGTGCTTTGCTTCCTTTTTCCGACTCAAGTTCTTTAGTGTCTGCTATGAAATCTGCTAAGACTTGGGCTTTGATTGCTACCCTTGGAACATAGGAAATTTCAAACTCACTGAGTTCTATTGCCCATTTGGCTAACCTTCCTGAATGCTCTGGTTTCTCTAAGACACCCTTCAACGGAAGATCAGTGACAACTTGAATTGAGTGAGCTTGAAAATATGGTCTTAACCTTCTTGCTGAGGTTACGAGCATTAAGGCCAGCTTTTCAAGGATGGGATAGCGAGTTTCCGCATTTTTCAAAATTCGACTTACATAATAAACCGGAAACTGCTTCTTTTTCTCTTCACGGACTAAAACAGAGCTTATGGCATCAGATCCAACTCCCATATAAAGAAAAAGGGGTTCTCCCTCTCGTGGGCTTTGGAGCAAAGGGGTTGAAGTCAATTGTTTCTTAAGTTGATTGAAGGCATCATCACACTCCTTTGTCCATTCAAATCTTCCTCCTCCCCGAAGAGTCTTAAAGAAAGGTGCGCTTTTGTCTCCCGATCGAGAAATGAAGCGACTCAAACCTGCCATTCTCCCTCCTAGCTGCTGAACTTCTTTAGAAGATTTGGGAGGCGGCATCTCTAGAATGGCTTTTACTTTGTCTGGATTTGGTTCTAGCCCTCCTGGGGTGAGAAGATGACCAAGAAATTTTCCTTTACTAGCTCCAAACACACATTTCAAAGGATTTAACCTCATGTTAAAATTTCTAAGGGTTGAAAACGTTTCGGTTAAATCGCTGAGATGAGAGGAAAATGATTTGCTTTTTATCAAAAGATCGTCAACGTAGACTTCAAGGTTTCTTCCTTTTTGATTTTTGAAAACTGTATCCATCATCTTCTGATAAGTTGCCCCAGCGTTTTTCAGCCCAAAAGGCATCACTACATAACAGAAACAACCGTCATCTGTGATGAATGAGGTATGAGGGATGTCGGGCTTATGCATTTTAATTTGATGATAACCAGAAAACGCATCTAAAAAACTCATAAAAGAGTATCCAACCGCCGAGTCAACTAAGGAATCTATTCGAGGCAGAGGGTAGCAATCTTTCGGGCAAGCTTTATTAAGTTTGGTAAAATCCACACACATCCTCCATTTCCCCCCTGGCTTTTTAACCATTACAACATTCGAAACCCATGCAGGATACTGAATTGGTTGGATGAACTTCGCCTTCAGGAGTTTTTCCACCTCTCCACGGATAGGCTGAGCTAGAGTGGTGGCAGCGGATCTCTTTCTCTGCTGAATTGGAGCGAAGCTAGGATCGATGTTGAGATGATGGCAAGCGATATCAGGATCCACTCCTGGCATGTCCTCCGCCGACCAGGCAAAGATATCTAGATTTCGAAGAAGGCAAGAGATGAGCTGACTCTTGTCAGTTTCAGATAATTCAGCGTTGATGGAGAGACACTTGCTTCCATCTTCCTCGCTGATTGGGATTGCCTGAGTCACTTGGGCAGGTTCCAAGTGAGCTCCATCTTTTGTATCTTCTTCAGCTTCCTCCGCAGCTTGGATTTGTTCGGGAAATTCAAGCGACTCGGCCATCATAACTTCCTGAGGGGGAGAAGATACGATCATATTAACCGTCTTTACATAGCATTCTCTGGCTTTCCTCGGGTCGCTTCTGATTCGATGTTGTTTGCCATTCAGAGCGAACTTCAGCACTTGATGATAAGTGGAGACGATGGCTTGATACCCATTCAAGAAGGGTCTCCCAAAGATCGCGTTGTAGCTACTAGGAGCATCAACGACTATAAACTTCACCAGCCTCACTATTCCTCCCAAGATCACAGAAAGAGTAACGAGTCCTTCAACTTCCTTCTTCTCTCCTGAAAAACCGTAAAGAGGTCCTTCAGTTGATAGGAGGGGTTTGCCTGTCTTCAATGCTTCGAAAGCCGGTTTGAAGAGCACATTAACTGAACTTCCTGTGTCTATTAGGATCTTCTCTACTGTATAATTCTCTATCACAGCTTTGATAACAACTGCGTCATCGAAGGGATTTGCGGTCTGAGGAAGATCTTCATCTCCAAATGTGACAGTCCCTCGGATCGGGGCTGAAGAGGTAGCTGCGACCTCTGATTGATAAACTCTCTTCAGACTCGCTTTCCTTGAAGACTCGGGGCCTGCTCCCCCATGGATGCAAAAAAGTTTGCCTAAGGCACCTTCATCATCAGCATCAATGCATTCACTTGGAAAGCCAATGTTGCCCAGATGGCCAACATCATCTACCTCCTCGCATTCCCAATGAACCTCTGCCACTTCCTTAGCTTTAGAAGTTGAGGCTTTGGCAGGATCACTTTTCTGAATAACGTCAGAAATCTTTCCCTCCTTCAGAAGCTTCTCCAGGAACAAACGGAGGGCTCTACAGTTCTCTGTCAAGTGGCCTCTTTCCCTATGATATTCACAGTAGAGGGCCGGATTTCTCGTTTTCGGATCTGAGTTTAACGGAGCCGGCCTTCTGAAAAAAGGTTGCTTCTGAACAGTCTGAAGCACCTCACTCATTGGAACCCCAAAGTCTGTGAAAGACTCTTGGGATTCATTGTAAGAGACGGGATGGACAGAAAAGGAGGTTGGGCGTATTGAATCTGGTGGACTGGAGTAGCTTGCGGAGCAGAAGCGACGGGGTTTTGAAAAATGAACTTTGAAGAGGGAAAGAAGATGGGTTACCTCGGTTTGAGTGGTGGTTGCGATAACCTTTACCTCTCGGAGCCGGAGGCGGAAGATCCTGTCGAGGCTTCGAAGAAGACGGAGCCGGATAGAATCCTGCAGAACCTTTTTGGGCTCCTCTGTTGGTCAGATTGTTTACATAGTTTGGGTTGTTGATTTCCCCTTCTATGAAACGATTAGCTACGCTAATCAGCTCTTGATAGGAGCTAGGCTCCTTGGTGGTGACTTCGAACTTCAGAGGGCCCTCCTGCAGGCCGCTGATCAGAGCCACCATATAGAGCTCAGGATCCATATCCCGGATCCCCAGAATCTCTTTCTGGAAACGATCAACAAAATGGGCAACAGTCTCGTTGCCCCCTTGCTGGATCTTGAAGAGGGTCGCAGGACCACTCTTCCTCTTCTTCGCGGTGGCAAACCTCAGTAAAAGCTCTTCCCTAAGAACAGCAAAATTCGGGATGGACTGATTGGGGAGCTTGTAGAACCATTCCCTAGCTGCCCCATCAAAGGTGGTGACCATCAATTTACATCTCACCCCATCTGAGATGGTCCTAAGAGCCACAGCAGACTCGAAGGCCTGTAGATGAGACATCGGATCGCTTTCCCCTGAAAAAATGGGAAGACGAGGCTCCCTAAACCCATGGGGAATTGGGTCTCGACGAATCTCGTCGGTAAAAGGAGAAGGCTCCCCGAATTGTGAAGGGCCGGGAGGAGCAAGACAAGAAGCAGGAGGAGCTTGGGGGTAAGCAAACTCCTCTTCGAAATTCAGAGTTTGGGCCGGAGGTCCCTGGGCTGCAGCTTGGAAGGTATGACGACGAGCAGCGAACTCCTCATGCTGAGATCGCTGAGGAGCTGCAGGCTGGAGACTGGGGTGATCGCGCGGATGACCGCTCGCCATGTGATCAGGGGTGGCGACCTGCGGAGGCGTAGGAAGAATTCTCTGGGAGATCGCGGCCAGAACCTGGTTCATGGCCTCAATCTGCTTCGCGGACTCCTGCTGAGTCCGGACAGCTTCTTGGCAGTCTCGGGCGGCCTCCTGCTGAGATCGCGCGATCTCCTGCTGGATGGAGGCGGCGTCCTGCCGAGCTCGAGCGGCCTCGCGAAGAGCTTGCTCCACACGGAGCTCGAAGCGACGCTCCAGCGCTTCTAAGGAATTAAGATCGGAAGGAAGACCGCTAGGAGACCGCACAGGACGACCTCTGCGACGCTCAGCCATCTTGAAAGTCCAAGAACTTCACCTGACACTTCGAATCTGAAGGTCGCGTGTTCGTTCTGTTGGCACCAAAAATGGTACTTCCAAAATTCACACACTAAGGGGGAAAAAGGAGAAGACTGCGAAGTACAGGTTACTAGGACAAAAGAGGCTGGACAAAAGGAAAAACGATCACAGGGCTGCGATCACTAAAAAATGAGACCGCTTACACAGGTTGTAAGCTGGAGCCTTGGAGCCAAAAGTCCTTTTTCTGGTACCCCTACCCCTCTATTTATAGACGAAGGAGCTGCCCAGACGGGCAGAACCGAAAACTACGGGCTGCCCGGGATACAAGGGCAAAATAGTAAAAAACAAAGGAAAACACTCTGATCGCCCATCTCTGACGATCTCGCTTTGCTTCGGATGCTTGGAACTTAGAAGAATCTGGCAGCAAGCAGCTTAAGACCTGGAGCGGTCACCAAAATAGAGACCGCATGAGACCGCAAGAGACCGCAAGAGACCGCAATTTTGCCTTGCAAGGAAGAGGTCGCGGATTTTCCGGTCAAACACTGAGGCTGGATGGTTTTGCGGGAATTATCTTCTAAGAAGATTTTGTGCGTGCAAAAAGAGGGATTTATCCCCCTAATATCGGAAATCTGCCATGCAATTGCATGGCGATGCGTGGACAAAACTTTAACTAATTCGGAAGTTTCCGAATCAGATAAAGAAGACGAAATAATTATCGGGAGTTTTAAGTCTGCGGCGAGAAAAGCGTATTTTAAATGGTCGGGGAGTGGCTTAAGCTCCAGGACCGGGGGTTCTTCGTAAGAAGTTGTAATTTTTAAACTTTTAGAATTAAAGGATTCGAAAGACGAATCTGGCGGTAGCTCGTCCAAAGGGGCGAGGTCTGCCAAATCCGGTTCGTCTAAAGTTAAAGCGAGTAATTCTACAAGCGAAGAACACTCATCCTCGAACGCGGATTCTAAGTGAAAGCAAGAATCATCGTTCGATAAGGAATTTCGCATCGAGGGATTAATGAGAAGGGTAACTTCGTCGTCCCCTACCCGAAGGAGGAGGCGACCGTTACTCACATCAATTAATGCGCGGGAGGTCGCGAGGAAAGGGCGACCGAGAATAATTGGTACCTCGGCGTCCTCCTCGATGTCGAGGATGACAAAGTCTACCGGAAAGATAAACTTGTCAACCTTGACCAGAACGTCCTCCACTACCCCGATAGGATATTTTATCGAGCGATCCGCGAGTTGGATGCTCATTTTCGTTGGGGTGGGAACTCCTAGATCGAGTTTTTTAAAGAGGGAGAAGGGCATCAAATTGATGCTCGCTCCCAGGTCCGCTAGGGCGTACTTTATTAATAAATTGCCAAAAAGGCACGGGATGGAAACCTTCCCGGGTCGTTTAGTTTCGGCGGCAATTTATTAAGTAGGACCGCCGAGCATTCCGCATTTAAGGAAACACGCGAAATTCCCTCGAGCTTCTTTTTATTAGAAAGGAGCTCCTTAAGGTATTTCGCGTATTTCGGCATTTGTGAGAGTGCCTCGCAGAAGGGGACGTTAATTTGAATTTGTTTAAAAATTTGTAAAAACTTTTTATAATGTTCGTCCTCCTTCTCTTTATTAAGTTTTGCGGGGTACGGAATTTGCGGGCTCGAGACGCCCGGCGCTAATTTTTTTTCCGTATCTAATAAAATAAAAGACGAGGGTGCAGGGGTCGGAGGCGAAATAGTTACCTGATGCTCAACCCGCAATGGGGAGTCGACCTCCTTGCCGCTGCGAAGGGTAATGGCGTGGGCATTTTCACCCGGGTTCTGCTCCGAGTTCCCCGGCAGTGCTCCAAGTGGCCGCTCGGAGACCATTTTTGCAAGCTGTCCAACCTGCATTTCTAAATTTTTTAGCGATCCGGTTATATTCTGGATATTTGCGTCGTTGGAAGCCATGTATTTTGCAAAAATCTCCTCGAGCGGAGAAGGTTTTGGAGGAGGAGGCGCAAAACCCTGCTGAAATCCTTGGGGATATCCATGCGGAAATCCTTGCGGGATCGCAGGTGGAGGGCGTTGCGCATTATTAGGGTTACTCTAGGAGAAGTTCGGGTGGCTCCTCCAACCCGGGTTATAGTTATTACTATATGGGTTGAAGGGCGCCCGCACTTGATTTCCCACATAATCCACCGATTCCTCGCTTAAATTATTGTTATTATTAATATTATTATTAAGATTATTATTATTAAGATTATTAAAATTATTATTATTATTATTATTATTAGGATTATTAAAATTATTATTATTATTATTAGGATTATTAGCCCAAGCGGGAGTGGAGGAGGAAGCAGTCATCTCCGCCACTTGCTTACTTAGCCGCTCTACCTGCGAGGCTAAGTGAGTAGTGACATCCACTTCGAAAATACCAGCCGGTTTAGGAGGACGCGACCTTGGCACGTTCCATTGGTACGCGTTCATGGCCATTTCTTCGATCAGAGCTTGAGCGGCCTCCGAGGTTTTGTTGTTTAACGTTCCCCCGGCGGCTGCGTCGATCATCTGTCTCGTTGAAAAATTCAAGCCGTTATAGAACGTTTGTACCTGAAGCCAAGTTGGTAGCGCGTGATGAGGACACCTACGCAAATATTCTTTAAAACGTTCCCAAGTCTCGTAGAGAGACTCGGAATCGAATTGAATGAAGGATGCGATATCGGTGCGTAATTTAGCGGTTTTTGACGGAGGAAAATATTTAGTTAGAAAATTCTCCGTCAATTCGGCCCACGTGGTTATGGACCCTCTCGGAAGAGAAGTCAACCACGATTTCGCCTTTGTCCGCAGGGAAAAGGGAAATAAGCGCAAGCGAATGGCGTCATCGCTGACGCCATTAATCTTGAAGGTGTCGCAAATTTCTAAAAAATTATTAAGGTGTTGGTTTGGGTCCTCATCTGGCAAACCGTCGAACTGAATCGACTGTTGTACCATTTGAATTATACTGGATTTGATTTCGAAATTATTATTAGCTACCGCGGGGCGGGTAACGCTCGATCCTGTATCCTCTAAATTTGGCCTAGCATAATAGGCCATGGTCCGCTGTGGGGCCGCATTTAGATTAGGATCGCCCATCACGCCTATATGTATATCGCCGACGGATTCTTCGGGATCTATTTGGAGATTTTGATTATGAGATCGGCGGCGCTCGTGAAGCGTGCGCTCGATTTCGGGATCAAAAGGTAATATTGGATTATCCGAAGATTCGCCTCGGGTCATACACTATTTTTTTAATTAATTTTTTGAAGAGTTTTTTTTTTCTTTTATAGATTTTTTTTTTGATGTTTTTGTTTTAGAAATATTTTTACAAAGATGAAAAAGAAGAAGGGAAAATAAGTAAAAGGGAATAATATATTTTTTTGGGTTTTTCTTTACTTAAGTAAAATATATAAATATATATTTTTTTTGGGTTTAATTTTTGTGGGGCTTTTATATGAAAATATATGTAGCTATATTCGAAAATATATGTAAAAAAGGAAAATTGAAAAATATATGTATATATTTTTTTTTTCTTTACTTAGATAGTATTTTTTTTTTAGTTTTTGGTTTTTTAGATAGAAAAAGAGATGAAATATAAGATAAAATTAATAGCGTTTCCTATTTCAAAATAACGACACAAGTCCCCGGCAACGGCGCCAAAAACT
The DNA here is from genome assembly GCA_033032865.1 of Dactylorhiza incarnata. Lineage (NCBI taxonomy): Eukaryota > Viridiplantae > Streptophyta > Magnoliopsida > Asparagales > Orchidaceae > Dactylorhiza > Dactylorhiza incarnata. The sequence goes on from JAWHQI010000336.1 coordinate 2,348,839, forward strand.
TGATACGTTGAGATTTATTTTTAAATGTGTGGCCTTGCTTTCTTCTTTTATTAGAATTCGGCGGCGTTTTCGAAGAGTCCCGCGAGTAATCCTACTTCGAGGAATTACTCGTTATCCTATCGAAAGATAGAAGTAACGGCCTTTTCCTCTTTCGAAATATCGAAGATTACTCTTTGGCCGCGTCGCCAAAAGCTAAGTAGAAAGGGTTAGAAAGGCTTTATGTTGAAATTAAAATTGAAAGCTTTTTGAAAATATTGTTGCAACAATTTTTTGAGTAATTGCAACAATTCTTTAAGAGCGCTTTAAAACTTCTTTTACCTTAAGCTAGTTGCAACAACCAAAGATGTTGCAATAATTTTTTAAGTGTTTTTAAAAGAGTTTTAAAGAGTGCTTTAGAGAGAAAGCTTTTGGGTTTATGTAATTATCCGGACTAAAATCAATAAAGGCAAGTGGACCTTATCGATAGTAGTATAGGATATTTCTTTTGAAATATCAAGGTCGTATTTTTCCAAGGTCGTATCGATTATTTCTACTTTTTAGGAACGCGCTATTATTTTATCGAGAAAAGTTTGAAATTGATTTTTATGATTTTATAGAAAAGTTAGTGACGAAAACGATAACTATCGCGGGCTTTGTGTGCGTTTAGCAAAAACCAAGAAAAGCGATGAAAAGAAAAAGAACGAAAACGTTAATTTAAAAAGTAGTTTTGCTTAGAATTTTTTTAGGGTTTTATAAAACGATAATGATAACTACGGCGATAATTAGCGATTGAGCGGGTAGCGGATTTAAGCAAAAAGCAAATATATAAAAAAAAATTAAAAGACGCACTAATTGAAAACTCACGCACTCTACGAAATTAAAATGAAAGCTGTAAATTGCAGAAATTGAAGAAATGCGATCCCTACCCAAATAGGTAGAGGGGAAATAAATGCGTGAGCAAGTCCTATCCAAACGGATAGGCGGGAAATAAATGCGTGAGCAAGTCCTATCCAAACGGATAGGCGGGAAATAAATGCGTGAGCAAGTCCTATCCAAACGGATAGGCGGGAAATAAATGCGTGAGCAAGTCCTATCCAAACGGATAGGCGGGAAATAAATGCGTGAGCAAGTCCTATCCAAACGGATAGGCGGGAAATAAATGCGTGAGCAAGTCCTATCCAAACGGATAGGCGGGAAATAAATGCGTGACGGAAATGGAAACTATTCGATTACAAAAAAAAGCGCAAACTTTATACTCATACACACACCCACTCTACGTTAATGAAATCTAATTAAAATAAAACAAAAGTTAACTCATACACTCACACACACAACATAAAATGAAGCTAAGTTAAAAAGAAAAACAAATCTATTCTCATACACTCACACACACTAACAACAAAATGAAAATAAAATAAGAACAATTTACTCTCATACACACACACACACACACACTTACAAAAAGAGAGAAAGAAAGTGAAAACACCAAATCAAAACAAAACAAAACAAAACAAAACAACAAAAAAAAACTAATTAACCTCCTACACTCACACACACTAACATAAAACCATCTAAAAATTACAACAAAGCTAAAAATATGAAAATTACACTCATACACACACACACACTCTTTTACCTTAAGCTAGTTGCAACAACCAAAGATGTTGCAACAATTTTTTAAGTGTTTTTAAAAGAGTTTTAAAGAGTGCTTTAGAGAAAGCTTTTGGGTTTATGTAATTATCCGGACTAAAATCAATAAAGGCAAGTGGACCTTATCGATAGTAGTATAGGATATTTCTTTTGAAATATCAAGGTCGTATTTTTCCAAGGTCGTATCGATTATTTCTACTTTTTAGGAACGCGCTATTATTTTATCGAGAAAAGTTTGAAATTGATTTTTATGATTTTATAGAAAAGTTAGTGACAAAAACGATAACTATCGCGGGCTTGGTGTGCGTTTAGCAAAAACCAAGAAAAGCGATGAAAAGAAAAAGAACGAAAACGTTAATTTAAAAAGTAGTTTTGCTTAGAATTTTTTTAGGGTTTTATAAAACGATAATGATAACTACGGCGATAATTAGCGATTGAGCGGGTAGCGGATTTAAGCAAAAAGCAAATATATAAAAAAAAAATTAAAAGACGCACTAATTGAAAACTCACGCACTCTACGGAATTAAAATGAAAGCTGTAAATTGCAGAAATTGAAGAAATGCGATCCCTACCCAAATAGGTAGAGGGGAAATAAATGCGTGAGCAAGTCCTATCCAAACGGATAGGCGGGAAATAAATGCGTGAGCAAGTCCTATCCAAACGGATAGGCGGGAAATAAATGCGTGAGCAAGTCCTATCCAAACGGATAGGCGGGAAATAAATGCGTGAGCAAGTCCTATCCAAACGGATAGGCGGGAAATAAATGCGTGAGCAAGTCCTATCCAAACAGATAGGCGGGAAATAAATGCGTGACGGAAATGGAAACTATTCGATTACAAAAAAAAGCGCAAACTTTATACTCATACACACACCCACTCTACGTTAATGAAATCTAATTAAAATAAAACAAAAGTTAACTCATACACTCACACACACAACATAAAATGAAGCTAAGTTAAAAAGAAAAACAAATCTATTCTCATACACTCACACACACTAACAACAAAATGAAAATAAAATAAGAACAATTTACTCTCATACACACACACACACTTACAAAAAGAGAGAAAGAAAGTGAAAACACCAAATCAAAAAAAAAAAAAACAAAAAAAAAAAAAAACTAATTAACCTCCTACACTCACACACACTAACATAAAACCATCTAAAAATTACAACAAAGCTAAAAATATGAAAATTACACTCATACACACACACACCCAAATTAAAATGACAAACTAACAAAAATTACAAAGATTACAAAAACTAAAAAAAGAAAGGAAGATAAACACACACACACTTTCACAAGAACAAAGAGAGAGTTACAAAATAAGCAAATTTTATTTTATTATCATCATAAAAAGGGTTACAAAGCTAGAGAGAGAGTGCACAAAATTACAAAAACACTAAAAACCTTAAACACCAAATGGATCACAACCTCAAGGTTTAATTCTCAAAATTGTGAACCTTCATTACAATGGCCTACCCCCCTTATTTATAGGCAAAAGAGAGAGAGAGGGAGAGAGAGAGAGAGAGGGGGGGCTGGCTGGAAGCATGGCTGGAGGGGTGCAGCTGGCGGGTGTGCTGGAGGGGCGCGGGCAGGGGGCAGCTGCTAGCACGGGCGCGGGCAGGCGGGCAGGGGCGCGAGCAGCAGGGTCGGCGCGAGCAGCAGGGTCGGCGCGGGCAGGGGGCGGGCAGCGGCTTTAATTCAGCAAAATGTGGCCGCCGGGATTCGATCCTGCGCCACTAAGGAAGACAACCTACACCAAATCCACATGGGCAAGTGGACTTTGATGTAAACACAAGAACATTTTTATACATATTATATATTTACAGATTTTTATTTTTTTTTAATTTTATTTTCATTTAATTTACAAAGTTATTTATAAGTTTATATTTAATTTATATATATATATACTACTATTATTATTTACAATCATGCATATTATTTATATATATTTATACATATACATATATTATTCATATATATTTATACTCATACATATATTATACATATAAGCATTTTATTATATTTATAACATATTTATTATTCAATATTATTATTATGATGCTAATAGCTTATACTACTATATTATTATATATATATATATTACTATTATTATTAAATATTACTATATATACTTATTATTATTGTTATTGTATATATATTCTTATCATTATTATAATATATATTTTATTATATATCTTATTTATCTATTATATATACATTATGATTATTACTATGTTTATTTATTATATGATACTACTATATTTATTATATATATTTCTATATATTTATATTATATACATAATATTATCTTATTCTCAAATTTATTCTTATATAAGTATAATTACTTATTTTTACAAAATTTATATGAATATTTATATACATATAAAAAGAAGTGATTATTTCAATAATTTGCATATTGTATGTACAAAAATACCCAAAATTAGGCTAGAAATTATACTAAAAATAAGCAATATTTTCTATTTATCAATCCCCGATTAAGAAACATCTTGCGCGGCAGGATCTTCAATCTGCGGCAACCTTGCTTTTATTCCTTCTGTGTTCATCGCTACCGCCGGCGTTATCCACTACCGCCAGGCGTTAACGCCTTCTATAACAGCTCCTGGAATTGCGCTATTCATCGCTAGCGCCCGGCGCTAGGTGCTACCGCCCGACGCTAGGTGCTACCGCCGACGCTAATGAGCCTCTTCGAATTCTGGCTTCAATTTTGGGGGCAGTCATCATGAGTACTCCTTGAGTCATATGGACTATGTTAACTTGCACACTTGAACACACAAGATCAAATACACATAGGATTTGTTATTCTCAAACCTAGGAGATGCTGAAGACCATGTTCCAACATTTCGGTGGTCCCACCCCAGCAGATAGGAGAGAATGCCCCTAGCCAGCAGCCCGGGAAGGAGGTAGCGGCAGAGGCGAATGCGTGAGATATCCCAGGGCGTTAGCTGTTCGGTAGCCCGGCGAGTGCGGAAGTCTGCGAGTTGACTCCACGCGAGAGGACCACTCGCAGAGCTGGGGAAGGCAGTCCCTTTTGTGAGTTGATCCTCTTGGCCCTGATTCTAGAGGGGTTCAGAGGGCCAAAGATGACGTACTACACCGGCAAGGATGACCCGGTCCTGCACCTACAGTGGTTCGAGGACATGGTCTCTATCCTCCCAATGTCGGATGCCTTCCAGTGCCGACTCTTTGCCACCACTCTGAAGGAGAAGGCAAGGGTTTGGTTCCACCAACTCCCCATGGGCTCTATCTACGCCTTCGAGGATCTGCGTCGGAGTTTCAGGTTGCGCTTTTCAACATCAAAGAAGAGGAAGAAGGACGTAGAGGCACTCTTCAAAATCAAGCAAGGGCCAGATGAGTCACTTGCCCATTATGTGGATAGGTTCCAGGAAGAGGTCCTGTAAGTCCAGGAGGTGCCAGGGTTCACCCTCCAGCTGGCCTTCATTGTGGGGCTGCGAGAGGGGTTCTTCAAAATGGACCTAATGCGGAAGTCCCCTCTATCCTTCGAGGAATTGATGGAGAGGGCGGCGGAAGATGTTGGGAAAAACCCATTTGATTTAACTTAACAAATTACCTAAAAGTGATTTTATTCCTTAGGTTGAATTACCCATTGTATAGTAAGGGTAATCTGGTCATTAGATGTCTTAGGATGTCACACTCAAACCTAGGGTATCAAGGCTAGATCAGGAGAAGCACAATTTGGGCAAAGTTAACATTTGCGTCGAATAGAAATCTACGCAACATCGAGTTAATGTCGACGCTACTCTGACTAGAAGTCCAAGTGGTCCAATCCTTCTGTCAGAGTAGATCAAGTCGATGCTACGTTGAATGGATATCGACGTAGAGTCCATGGACCTGTCGAAGTACCTCGAGAAGTTGACGCAGCTTCTACTTCAACTCAACGCAGAAGGAAGTATTTGTCGAAGCCATCTAAAGTCAACGCAACGTGGACTTCATCTCGACGGAGAAAATGAAGTTCAGAGTCATGCCTTCAACTCGACTGTTACATCGATAAGATATCGACGCAACGTCGACAAGCAGACTTCAATCATAGCAAGAATGAATTCGAAGTTGCTCTTACAAGGAATTGAAGGTGCGTCGATAAGAAAGGAAGGGAACTCGACGCTACGTCAAATACAATCTGAAAAGGAAACCTTTTCATCTGTCATTTGGACCCTCTCTCATGGCCCACAATACTGAAGACCATTCTCCAACGGCTCCTTAATTGACTCAAATAGAAAGAAGAATTAAAGGAGGATAGAAAAGCTTTCTTGGAAACAAGCTTACAGTTGGTGGACGGGTCGTGAATTAAAGAAGGAAAGAAAGAGAATTTGTTCAAGGAAAAATACTTTTTCAGGACCTACCAGAAAAGAAAATTAATTCAAATTAAAGAGGGACAATATAAGGGAGGACCAAAAAGAGAAACACCGAGCATTCATCACAATCGGCTAAACTTTTTCAATTAGGGCTTCCTCTTCTTCTTCTTGCTCCAGGAACCCTAATAGAGAAAATACAGAGAATAAAGAACAACTGCTCTCCCTCTCTTAGAACAGAACAATAGTTGGCTGCTCATCATCAATATCACATATCAGTCAAAAGGAAGAGAATGGATCTGACAATTATAGCTCCTGCCAATCAACACAATCATAAGCAGGAGTTCATCATTAGCAGATCCGGTGAAAGAATAAAGAAGTTGTTCTTCATACAGGCTTCATAAGAATTCTGAAAACAGAATTCTTCTTCCTCCCTCTTCTTATTCATCCTTCTTATTCCCAACTATACAAGAGTTTTGTGAATCCCTCTTCCAAAGGATTCAGTGGTTCAAGATCTACTTATCAAAATATCTGGTTGGTTCAAGATCTCCTTATTAAAAGATCTGGTTGGTTCATGATCTCCTTATCAAAAGATCAGTGGTTCTGAGAGTCTCCTTGTCAAAAGACTCAGACACAGGTGGTGCAATCCTACCAGGTGGTAGAAGAGAGGACTACCCACATTTTGGAGAACCTCTATAAAATCTTTTTGTCTTCTAGTTGCTTATTTTCTGTGCTGTCCCATATAGTTTACTTTTTCTATTACTGCTTTTCTTGCTTTACTTACACAACCTGTGTTTTATTCTGTGTGTGGAATTATAGAGCATAACACTTAGTGTTTTTATTGTATTTGCAAAATAGGATAGAAATATTTTTAAATCTCTATTCACCCCCCTCTAGAGTATATCTCAGGGGCACACTATGCACTTTCAATTGGTATCAGAGGGAGGTTGATCATTAAAAGGTTAACACATTGATCAAAAAGACCTCCTACACTTATTTCTATATTGCAAATATTTTTTTAAAGAAAATGAGTACTAAGGATTATGCTTCTACAAGACCCCCAGTGTGTAACTTGAATAAGTTCACACTCTAGAAGGCCAGAATAAGGCTTTATATGAATTCCATTGATGAAGACATCTATAATGTTCTTCTCACATGTCCTCCAGCTCCAATCAAACAAAAGGCAGGAGAATCTTCAACAACTGAGGCTGTCCCAAGAAATGAGTGGACAAAAGTTGAGCAGAAGGTTAAGGCATGTGATGCCAAGGCCATGAATATTCTGGTGTCAACAATGTCATATGACATTTTCCAGAAGGTTGCTGAATGCCAATCAGCAAAAGATATATGAGATTCTCTCACCAGAATGATGGAAGCCAGCCAGGTGAAAGAAAGGACAGAAAGTCCCTTCTCATATCCCAGTATGAGAGTTTTCAAAAGAAAACTGAAGAATCTGTTGCTGATATGTATGACAGATTCAGCATTATCATTAATGAGCTCAAAGGCTTGGACAAGGAGATATCCTTGACTGAAATTAATGATAAAATCCTCATGTGCTTCCCTAGCTTATGGGATTCAAGGATCTGGGCAATCAGAGAATCCAGGTGCCACAGAGAAATCTCTACTGAAGCTTTGCTAGGAAAGCTTAAGTCATATGAGATGCTTCTAAAGAACAGGACTGAGTCTGAAGAAAGAGAGAATACTCCAGCTCCTATCCAAAGGAATCTTTCCCTGAAAGCTACTGAAGGAGAGCCCTCTACTCCTGAAGATGAGATGTTCAATCTCCTAGCAAGGAGATTCAAGAAATGGGTCAAGATAGAAGACTCAAGGAGAAGAGAAAGGGACTCAAGGCCCAGGTATGATAAAACTCCAAAGAAGGAGATTATCCGCTACACTTGCAACAAACCAGGGCACATAGCTCCTGAGTGTCCACAAGAACAAAGGGACAGAAGCAGCAAAAAGGTTGAGAAGAAGAAGAAGAAGTCTTTCAAAGGGAAAGACAAGAAGAGAGCCAAGGGCTTCATTGCTGAAACATGGAGTGACTCAGATGCTGAGTTAAGCTTATCATCATCTGAAAGTGATGATGAAGCAGAAGCAGCCTGCATGATGGCACTGGGGATGCCATCAGATGATGAAGAGGAACAAGTATCAGTATTTGATGATTTTGATTTTAGTTCAGATGATTTTAAAATCTGTTGTAAAGATTTTTGTATTGATCACCTTAGGGTAGAAAGAGAATTATACACAGCTAGAACTGAATTAGAAAACCTTAAATAAGATGACATATACCTACGAAATCAAGACTTAACAAATGAAATTAATAATAAAGAGTCAGAATTGATTGAACTTAGAAAAGAAAACATAAAGCTAAAAGAAAGGCAAAGGCCTTTGAGGACTCACTCAATGGGAGGAGTCAGAAGCTCAAAGACATCACAGAAAATCTCTCTATGAGATTTACTCACCTAGGATTAGGAGCAGAGCCCTCTACTAGCACAGAAGCACCTAGGAAACCTGCCTGGAAAAATCTAGTGTCCTTTGTTAGACCTAGTGAGTATCAACCAAGTGAGAAAAATACATCATCTAAGGGTAATGCTAGTAGTTATCCAGAAGGGATAGATTAACCTAACAAAGCGAATCCGAATAAGAAAGAAAAACCCTTAGGCAAGAATAAAGTAGAGAAATTAAATAACCTCAACCAAAAGGTTAAAGCAAAACCTAGGGTAATAAAACATTCTGTTGATCTTCTTTATTTAGATAGATTTTATACTCATTTTAAGTATCAAAATAATAGGTTTAGGAAACCCATTCCTTATCATTCAAAAGGATATCATGAAAGACCCTTCTATTCCTTCATTGAACCCTATACTAGTAAAAGCAAAGGGCCCAAGGTAACCTGGGTTCCTTCTAATGTTTGAATTACTTGTGCAGGGTAAGGAAGGGGACTATCTAGGAGGTATTAAGGAAAGGAATACAAAAATAAACTCAATCAAGGGAGTACTACTTCTTTTAATTCCCTTATTATTTTTATAGTTCATAAAATTATTATCATAAACTCTATTTTAAATAAATATAATTACTGGGAAAAACAACAAGAATTTTCTAAGGAAATGGATCTATTCATTCATAGGTACGTCGAATAGAAGTTGATGTACCATCGACTTCTACTCGACGTTAGCATCAAAAAGCACTCAGAGTGGATAATTTGAATAGAATTCGACGCAGCGTCAAGTTCATATTGACGTATGCATCGACTCAATGGTCGCTGCTCAAAGTCGAGGCAGCGTCGATTGAAAATCGACGCAACGTTGACCGGATTACGTCGACTTAAGAACCGCTGAACTATCTCGAAGTTACGCCGAATACTAGTTGACGCAACGTCGATATAATAGCGCGCGCAGAATTGCTTATAGAAGCAATCTCGACACAGCTTTGCGTGCCAAATAATAAGCTTTATCGACGGTGCATTGACCTAAACTCTAAGTTGTTGCGATTCATCTCTTTTTAAACAATTACAACGTCGAGATCATTGCGCTTTTGAATTTTCCTCTCCTTGCTTTCTTGCTCTCTTGTTCTCCAGTTCTCCCGTCCCTCTCTCTCTCTCTCATTTTTCTCTGTGTTTGCAGGTACCTTCAATCAAATGGCTCCACCTAAGATCAACTCTAGGTTTGACGTCGATATGGACTCATTCAGTGCAGCGGCAGATAGCTTCAAAGCCATTCTTGGCTTGTTTCAGGAAGTTGGCTTAACCAAACTTATCTCCACAAGGTGTAAGATCCTAGATATAGAACTTACAAAGTTTAAGGACAATGTCCATGCTGCAGATGATGGGTCCCTTCAAGGGATAATTTCTGGACAAGATATTAACATAACTGATGACATTCTCTCCCAAACATTTGATCTACTTACTGGGAGTGACTCAGAAGAATTGACAGGAGAAGAGACAAAGAATGTCCTGGAGATCATGCAATTCAAGAAAGACAGACCTATAAATCTGAAGAAGATTGACTTGGCAGAAGAGTACAGGTTCCTGGCTGATATAGTTGGGAATGTTTTATTGTGAAAAATCTCTGTTCATGATGCAATTCCAAAGCAGCAGCTATAGATTATGGTCACTCTTATCCTCAAGAAAAAGATAAACTGGGGGAAGTTACTCCTGAGAATGATTGGGCATAAATATGCCCACAAAGAAAATGCTTACATGAGAATAACGAGCCAAGTGCTCTTCCAACACTATCCAAGCATCTGCAAATCCACAGGAGTTCCCATACCTCCTGGTAAAAGGATAAATATTGGGATCTTTTCCAATTGGACCAGGCAGATTCTAAAGCCTGGTGAGTCTGCACCTTCTCCTCCTCCCTCTCCTCCTCAAAAGGATATTGTTTCAGATCTCCCAAGGGATGATGTTCATGCACAACCCTCTCCTCAACAGCAAAGTCTTCAGTCCACCTCATCCACTGCAGTTCCTGACTCAACCCCTCTCATTCCATCTCAACACCACCACCACCAACAACAACAATCTTCTTTAGCCCTAGATCCATCTCATCAAATTCTCCATCAGCTACCATCCACTTTTGCTCCATCTCCACCACCACCAATTCATGTCTCATATGAAACCTACCATGTTCTCTCCCCTATCCAAGAAGACTTTCCTCCATCAACTCCTCCATCTACCACACCTATCACTTCAATTGACCTTGAGCAAGTCATTTCAAAAGCAGTAGGGTTAGCTTCTAGCACCTTTGCTGATCTTCTGGCTGCTTAGACAAGAAGATTTGATAAAAAGTACTCTCAAGTGGAGTCTGAACTCATGAATTCCAAAAGATATCTAGAGGGAATCAAAGATTTCATGTCCTCCTCCCTAGTGTCAAAGGGGTTCTTAACCTCTCTTATCAGCAAGGTTAAGAAGGGGGAGAATGGTCAGGAGGAGGAAAGGACTATTCCAGAGTTTAGTGGCCAAGATAAGCTGAATGATAATGCAGTCCCTGATAAAGTGACCATCTTTCAAGGTCCAAGTATCCAGGGGAGCCAGTTCCAGAGCATCCAGAAGGGAATGAAAAAGAAAATGAGACAGAAAATCAAGTAGATAATCAGGAGGAGCTCCCATCTACTCAAGGGGAGCTGATTGACAAAGAGATGGAAGATATACACCTGTATCTGACAGATGAGAGGGAGTTCCCTAGTACACCTCAAGATATAACCCAACAGCAAGGTGGAACAGTGGCCCAGGGGGAGCATCATGCAGAGGATTTACTGGATGAAGTGGCAAAGATTGCCAAGAAAGCTGTTGACTTTGTTGAGCTGAATGCACACAGTCAGGGGGAGCTCCTCAATGACAACATTGTTGAAGAAGCAGAAATGTCCCATGAAGATAGTGAGCCTCTGAAGATTGCTCCAAGGAAGGTTACTCCAAAAGTATTTTTTAAGGAAAAGAAGAACTCCTAAGAAGGAGCAATGAGGTTCAGGTACTTTGTAAAGTCTTATACAGCCTGGAAAACAGCTATGGAGATCTATATATATGTCTTGACAATTGAATGAAATGGCTTGTGATTTCAGTCTGTCATTTTCTTATGTCCATGCTGTCTTGAATGTATTTTTGTTTATATAAAATGAATGTGTAAAATCACTTTAATCAATCTGTAAAATTTGTTAAGATAAATAGGGGGAGATTGTTGGGAAAAACCCCTTTGATAAAAACTTAACAAATTACCTAAAAGTGATTTTATTCCTTAGGTTGAATTACCCATTGTATAGTAAGGGTAATCTGGTCATTAGATGTCTTAGGATGTCACACTCAACCTAGGGTGTCAAGGCCAGATCAAGAGAAGCACAATTTGGGCAAAGTTAACATTTGCGTCGAATAGAAATCAACGCAACATCGAGTTAACGTCGACGCTACTCTGATTAGAAGTCCAAGTGGTCCAATCCTTCTGTCGGAGTAGATGAAGTTGACGCTACGTCGAATGGATATCGACGTAGAGGCCATGGACCCGTCGAAGTACCTCAAGAAGTCGACGTAGCTTCTACTTCAACTCAACGCAGATGGAAGTATCTGTCGAAGCCATCTAAAGTCAACGCAATGTGGACTTCATCTCGACGCAGATAATGAAGTTCAGAGCCATGCCTTCAACTCGACGATTACATCGATAAGATATCAACGCAATGTCGACAAGCAGACTTCAATTAGAGCAAGAATGAATTCGAAGATGCTCTTACAAGGAATCGAAGGTGTGTCGATAAGAGAGGAAGAGAACTCGACGCTACGTCGAATACATTCTGAAAAAGAAACCTTTCCAGCTGTCATTTGGACCCTCTCTCATGGCCCACAATACTGAAGACCGTTTGATGCAGGCCTCCAGATTTGCGGTGGTCGCGAACGATTCCAAACAAGAACTCTCACCGCTCCGCTCTACCCAAATACAAAATAAACGCAGCCCTCGAATATGGTTATTATTAAGTTAACGCAGCGTACGGGTAGCAACCGCTAGAGTATGAATATAGCCTATAGGCCTATATCCACACAAGCTAAATGGAATAATATTGATTCCGAACGAGCGCGATGTTGTACCAAAGAAAAATCCACCAAAATAAAACGATTCAGAAAGGGTGGATATTTCCCCAACAAGAACAAAGCAAGGATCGCCAATCCTTTTCTTACGTTTTCCGAAATATCAAAGATAGGGCAAAATCCACAAGAAAATAACCACGATAATTCAAAGATTCCAAAGTCACGCCAAAACTCAACCACCACAAGAAAAATCTAAGAAAAGAAAACTCTTTAGTAGAAGGTTTCGTTACCCACTCGGAGTTTGTAGATCCGAGATTTTGGATCCACAACAATCGATCGCTCTTTCCACTAGCCCACCGGAGATGAGCCGATGAAGATGTACACGTCCGTCTTCGCCGATCCACACCCGAGAGAGTTTCCCGTTGCCCGTTGTTGTACCTTGGACTCTCCTCTTAGTGTTGGCCGAACCCTTGAGAGAGGAGGGCTGGATTTCGAGAGAGAGAGGAGGATGAGGAGGAGTAGGAGGAAGGAGACGAGAGGGAAGGGTGGAGGAAGAGAGGTGGCTGGCGGCCTTGAAGGGGAGGAAGGTTCTTGGACGAACCCTAGAGAGGAAGGAGGAGAGGGGGCGGCAACTTAGAGGGGGAGAGGAATTTTAGGTTTTCAATTTCATCAAAATTAGGTTTTACATCAAGTCTTGGCCTTATATATGGCCTTACACACAATAATGGCTATATGCAGCCCAACATAAATTAAAACAGCAATGGCCGGCTAAACGCAGGCCAATATAAATAAATGCAGCAAAGATTGGCTAAACGCAGGCCAAATTAAATGTCCAACATAACAAATTGAAAAATAGTAATTTAAATACGAGTCTTCATGTGCCGCGGGCGAAAGTTGTAGCGTGGCCCGTCAAGATTGCCGTGCTGCCTCAAGTCCTTGGATGGTGTTGGTTGATCATCAATATCGTCTTCATCATGATGTGGGTCGTCGTCCCCATCAACCCTCCCCCGCTCGAAAGTACTCATCACCGACGAGGGAGCGTGCAAGTACCGATGTAGGAGGGCTTCGTCCAGAAGGGTCACCTCCGAGGTAGAAAGCCAAGTATCCTCAGAGGCGGGGAGGTCACACCATCGGATCAAGAATCGCCGCATATCACCATGCGGAGAGGGAAGCACCTCATCCTGTATAATCCTGTCAGGCACAAAAACAGTCTTGGGGAAACTTGGAAAGGCGTTAGTCGAAGAAGAAGAAAATGTAGCAAATTCATTAGGCGACATACCTCCAGTAGTAGCTGATGGAGAGAACGATCCAGATAAAACTTCACCCCCAAACCCATTAGAATTTGTAGTGGACATAAACGGGGAGACAGATAATTCAGGTGGTGGTGAGCTATATGGCGTTAAATCAGAAATGTTGAAATAGGGGATATACCCCAATCAGTGGGTAGTTCCAAGAGATAAGCATTCTCTCCTAATTTCTTCAAAATACGAAAAGGACTGGCTCTCCGATTTGCCAATTTCTTTATGGTTCCCGTAGGAAACCGTTCAGGGGAGAGACGCACCATAACCGAATCGCCAATATTAAAATGAAGTTCCCTTCTATGTACGTTTGCGTTAGCTTGATAAGTGGCATATTGTTTGGTTAACGTTTGATTTATGTGTTTATGTAGGTCGTGAACATGCGAGGCGAAATCTTGAGCAAATTGACTAGATTTATAAGAGGGCGGCAATGGGACTAGGTCAAGTGGCACGGGTGCCTTGTAGCCGTGGACGATTTCATTAGGTGAGAGTCCGGTGGACCTATTTTTGGAGTTATTGTAGGCCAATTGTGCGTGTGGGAGGATGAGATCCCAAGTTCCCTTGTGATCCCCCACAATACAATGAAGTAAACTACCCAAACTCCTATTAACAACCTCCGTTTGGCCATCCGTTTGTGGATGGTAAGCTGAGGAAAATAAGAGCTTGGTGCCCATGATCTTCCATAAAGTTTTCCAAAAATAACTCGTGAATTTCACCTCTCTATCAGTGACAATAGTTTTAGGGACGCCTCTATGCCCTACGACCTCTTTGAAAAATAGTTTAGCGACGTGAGACGCATCTTCGGTTTTGTTACAAGCAATGAAGTAGGCCATTTTCGAAAACCGGTCAATGACCACCATAACGGAGTCGTGACGTCTAAACGTGACGGGAAGGCCTAGGACAAAGTCCATGCTAACATCTTCTCACGGAACGGAAGGAATCGGGAGGGGGGTATAAAGACCCGCATTCGTCTTATTCCCTTTTCCTAATTGACATGCTCTACAACTTCCAACCACCTTGTGTACTGTAGACTTGAGACCGGGCCAATAAAATTTTTCCTCCACTAAAGTAATGGTCTTATCACGCCCAAAGTGGCCGCTGAGACCGCCACTATGCAATTCCCATACTATAAAGTGGCGAAGGGAAGAACGAGGAATGCATAGTTTACCGTGCTTAAATAAATATCCATCATGGAGTAGTACGCCGAAATGGTCGTGGGTGACTCGTCCTGGGTAGACAAATAGATTTCTTTAAAATCCGGACAATGAACATACTCGTCCTTAATACGTTCAAAACCTACGACCTTAACCTCTAGTGTGGTCAATAAAAGGGAGACGCGGCTAAGAGCATCCACTACCCGGTTAAGATTGCCCTTCAGATGTTTGATGTTAAAGGAGTACTCCTGCAGGAAGGAGACCCACTTCGCGTGGCGGGGGCTGATTTTACCTTGCGAGTTGACGAACCGTAACGCCTCGTGATCGGAAAGTATAACAAACTCCTTAGGAAGGAGGTAGTGCCGCCAGTGTTGGAGACACCGAATAATGGCATAAAATTCACGATCGTAGTTGGAGTAGTTGAGCTTAGGTCCCGCAAGCTTCTCACTAAAGTAGCCAACCGAATGCCCCTCTTGACTTAAGACACCTCCAATACCAATCCCGAATGCGTCACAAGACAACTCAAAGACCTTAGTAAAATCTGGTAATCGTAAGAGGGGTGCTTCCGACATCCGGGCCTTAATCACGTGGAACGCTTTGGTGGCGGATTTGGACCACACAAAGTCACCTTTCTTCATGCACTCCGTGATGGGAGCCATGATGCTACTAAAATCGCGTATGAACCGGCGGTAGAAGGTGGCTAAACCGTGGAAACTTCTAACTTCTCTAATATTGGTGGGTTCCGACCAATCCACTATGGCCTGGACCTTCTTAGGATCTATGTGGATGCCCTCCGAACTAACAATGTATCCTAGGAACTCCACCGACGATACGTAGAACGTGCACTTCTTAATATTGACAAACAGTTTCTCCATTCGGAGCGTCTCCAAAATAATCTTCAAGTGCCTCTCATGATCTGAAGTCGTGGTGCTAAAAATTAGTATATCATCAAAGTAGACAACGATGAACTTCCCCATATACGGTTGGAATACGTGAGTCATCATCCGAGAAAACGTACTTTGGGCATTGGAGAGCCCGAACGGCATTACTAGACACTCATAAAGTCCTTCTTTCGACTTAAATGATGTCTTCCACTCATCCCCTTCTCTAATCCGTATTTGGTGGTAGCCACTCCTAAGATCCAATTTCGAAAAAATTGTGGCCTCGGCTAACATGTCCAACAGGTCGTCCAAACGCGGGATGGGGAAACGGTATTTAATAGTGATTTTATTAATGGCCCTACTGTCCACACACATTCTCCATGACCCCTCTTTCTTGGGTGCTAGCAAGGCGGGTACGGCGCATGGGCTTTTGCTATGAAGAATAAATCCTTTTTGCAATAATTCAGCAATTTGGGTTTGCAGCTCCGCGTGGGCGGACGGATTCAGGCGATAGTGCGGTAGGTTGGGTAGGGAGGAACCTGGAATGAGATCGATGGCATGTTGAATATCCCGCAACGGGGGTAATGTTGCGGGCAACTCTTCTGGATACACATCCTTATATTTCTCTAAAAGATCACGCAATGCCGGTGGTAGGCTCTCGAACGATGGTTCGTCGCCCTTGACTTGTAGACAAACTAACGCATAAAGGATACCCTCTACGAAGGAGTGACGCTCGAGCTCTTTCCTACCAATTAAAGTTAGCATCTTCTTCTCCGCGGGCACAATTGTGTCCGAAGAGGCAATCGAGGGATCCTTAGGGGGAGTGGGCGATAAGGTAACTGTCTTGCCATTAAACTTGAACTCATAGGTGTTCGCATGGCCAAAGTGAGTCACATCATAATCAAAGAGCCACGGACGCCCCAATAATACGTGACAAACGTCCATAGGGATAACGTCGCACCAAACCTTATCTACGTATCCCTTAATAATTAGCGGCACTAGACATCGCTTAGACACCCCAATTGAAGTTTTGTTGACCCAAGCAATCTTATATGGTTGGGGGTGTGGTTCCACGCTTAATTTCATTCGAGTGACCGCATTTTCAGAAATTACGTTCATACAACTCCCGCTGTCAATAATCAGTTTACACCATTTATCACCACTTTTAAAATTCAGAGAAAATATGCTCGTCCTATTATACTCGTCCAATACTCGCGGGGTAGCTAAGATGCAACGCATCACCATCATGTAAGATTCATTTTCCAAATCACTAGGCTCGCCTTCAGACTCATCCGCGGCCTCATAAACAATTTCAGCGGGTTCGGAGGGAGAGCCCATAAGTGCTAAGGGCTTCGTTGTGGTGGGGCACTCACCAGCGTAGTGCCCTTGGATCCCGCAAGTGAAACACGTGGCGTTAGTCTTACTAATCCTCCCTATCGGGACTCTCTCACCGGTGGGACTCCGGACGTTCCTAGAGGTAATGACTACCGAGTTCGAATCAGTCGACCGAAACTTTCCTTTGTCCCGCATGGAGGACGAAGGTGGGGGCCCCAGGAGGGACTTTGCTTTCTGGAATACCAGTCCCTTGGTCTTGTGGGCATTGTGCTTTTCAATGTCCAAGGCGGCATTGAATGTCGTGTTAAGGTCCGTATGACCATAACGCAGGAGTTTGCCTTGGATGTCCGGGTTGAGTCCCTTGCGAAAACGGGATAGCGTAACCTCGGGCATTTCGCGGACGTCACACCGTACCATCAAGTCCTTAAGGAGTCCCATGTACTCCGCTACCGATTTGCTCCCCTGACGATGGGTGGCTAACTCGTCGAACATTTGAGTTCGGTGATACGCCGTGACATATTGGTCATTCAGGAGTGCTTTCATGGCAGCCCACCCAATTGGGGGTGCTCCATTTACGGTACCGAGACGCCTCTCTTCGTTCAGCCAAAAAGTTTTGGCCCTACCCAGAAGCTTCATCCGAGCAACCCGAACCTTCTCAACGTCGGTCAGGTTGTGCCACTCAAAATAGCACTCGATCTCCATGATCCAGTCTAGAAATACTTGGGGCTCACCCATACCATCGTATGATGGAGCATTTATCTTAACGACCCTAGTGACGTCGAACTCATATGGAGCTCGAGGCGCTTGCTCGTCGTCCTGATCACGGGGAGGGGTTCGCCTTTCATTTCGCTGGTTGGCAGCGGGGTTACGAGGCCCCGCTTGATTCATGGCCAGCCCTTGTGTTAATTGTGTGAGGGCATCGAACCTCTCGTTAAACTCTTCCCGAAGCTCCGCGATCGTCGCCGGAGCGTGCTCAACCTCGTGGTCGTCTGCCATGTGTGACGTGGATGGGGAATACTCCGTACCACGCCTAGTGCGCATGCACGGGGGGGGGGGGGGGGGGGGGGGGAACAATCGATTTTCCTTAGTAAAATAGCTTTACGCGCTTAACTACTAGGCGGATGAAAATACCCTTTCAGACTTTTGTGCTTAAAAAAATAAGGAGAATGTTTTTTTAAAAAAATATTTTTTTCTTCTATTTTTGTTTTTTTTAATTTTCTGCAGATTTAATTCTAGCGACAACTAGGGAACGGTGCTGACACGGACATAATTATAACGACTCCTATTTTCAGGCCAACCTAACGTGGACAAATCGAACAATTTCCAGTATTAATGTTGCTGGAAATAGGTGCAGGAAGCTACAGAAAAATTTTCAGATTTATTTTTACGAGTTTTAAAATTCCAAAGTTTTTACTATACGCAGACCAATCCGAAATTTTTTCAGATTTTGACCGTGCTAGCGTACGCACCGAACAGGGGGGAATAGCCTAAAGATCTGAGAGTAAGGATGGTGTCGAGATAGAACTCAACACAACCTCGCTTTGATACCAAAATTGATGCAGGTCTCCGAATTTGCGGTGGTCGCGAATGATTCCGAACAAGAACTCTCACCCCTCCGCTCTACCCAAATACAAAATAAACACAGCCCTCGAATATGGTTATTATTAAGTTAACAGAGCGTACGGGTAGCAACCGCTAGAGTATGAATATAGGCTATAGGCCTATATCCACACAAGCTAAATTGAATAATATTGATTCCGAACGAGCGCGATGTTGTACCAAAGAAAAATCCACCAAAATAAAACGATTCGGAAAGGGTGGATATTTCCCCAACAAGAACAAAGCAAGGATCGCCAATCCTTTTCGTACGTTTTCCGAAATATCAAAGATAGGGCAAAATCCACAAGAAAATAACCACGATAATTCGAAGATTCCAAAGTCACGCCAAAACTCAACCACCACAAGAAAAATCTAAGAAAAGAAAACTCTTTAGTAGAAGGTTTTGTTACCCACTCGGAGTTTGTAGATCCGAGATTTTGGATCCACAACAATCGATCGCTCTTTCCACTAGCCCACCAGAGATGAGCCGATGAAGATGTACACGTCCGTCTTCGCCGATCCGCACCCGAGAGAGTTTCCCGTTGCCCGTTGTTGCACCTTGGACTCTCCTCTTAGTGTTGGCCGAACCCTTGAGAGAGGAGGGCTGAATTTCGAGAGAGAGAGGAGGATGAGGAGGAGTAGGAGGAAGGAGACGAGAGGGAAGGGTGGAGGAAGAGAGGTGTCCGGCGGCCTTGAAGGGGAGGAAGGTTCTTGGCCGAACCCTAGAGAGGAAGGAGGAGAGGGGGCGGCAACTTAGAGGGGGAGAGGAATTTTTGGTTTTCAATTTCATCAAAATTAGGTTTTACATCAAGTCTTGGCCTTATATATGGCCTTACACACAATAATGGCTATATGCAGCCCAACATAAATAAAAACCGCAATGGCCGGCTAAACGCAGGCCAATATAAATAAATGCAGCAAAGATTGGCTAAACGCAGGCCAAATTAAATGTCCAACATAACAAAATGAAAAAATAGTAATTTAAATACGAGTCTTCATGTGCCGCGGGCGAAGGTTGTAACGTGGCCCGTCAAGATTGCCGTGGCGCCGCAAGTCCTTGGATGGTGGTGGTTGATCATCAATATCGTCTTCATCATGATGTGGGTCGTCGTCCCCATCACCGTTCTCCAACGGCTCTTTAATTGCCTCAAATAGAAAGAAGAATTAAAGGATGACAGAAAAGCTTTCTTGGAAACAAGCTTACAGTTTGTGGACGGGTCGTGAATTAAAGAAGGAAAGAAAGAGAATTTGTCCAAGGAAAAATACCTTTTCAGGACCTACCAGAAAAGGAAATTAATTCAAATTAAAGAGGGACAATATAAGGGAGGAGTAAAAAGAGAAACACAGAGCATTCATCACAATCGTCTAAACTTTTTCAATTAGGGCTTCCTATTCTTCTTCTTCCTCCAGGAACCCTAATAGAGAAAATACAGAGAAGAAATTGAAAGTGAGGTTAGATCTTAAAGTTACTCTAGAGGGGGGGGGGGGGGGGGGGTGAATAGAGTTTTAAAAAAAAATTCACTTAATTTTATAGCGGAATTAAAATAGTGATACTTATATGTGTATTGCAGAGTGATTTATAAAACAAAATAAAGAAACACAGCACACAGCACAACACACAGAAAATCACAACACAGAGGACACAAGAATTTTATAGTAGTTCCCCAATAAACCTTGGTACGTCTACTCTTCTAGCACACTTGGTAGGATTCCACTAGGTTTTTGATCAGGTGCCCTATCACCAATGGATTTTTGATCAGGTGTCCAAATCACCAAGGAGCTTTTGATCAGGTGCTCTAACCAAACCACAGGTTTTTGTTCAGGTGCCCTGCCACCAATAGGTTAACTTTTGAAGGGAGTTAGAACCCTGTACAAGATGAGATAAGAGGGTTAGATGTTCTTCTCTGTCAATAATCTGAGAGAAGACTCTAGTGGAATGTGTTGTAAAGTTCCCCATGTCTGATTGAAATTGTTGACAACTTGAGGATGGAGCTTTCTCTTGAAAGTACTGATCTTCCTGTAGCTGATGAATCTGAGAGAATAAGTTCCTCAGATTATTGTTGCTCTTTGAAGATCTGATCTTGCAGCAGAAAAATTGAGAGAATAATCTTGATGATGTTCTCAGTGAATGAAATTGCTTCTTGAAGAAGATGAAGAATGTAAAGCTTTTTCTGTGTCTTTCTTTCTTCTTAACTTTCTGAATATTTCTCTCTCGACTGATACTCTGATATTTTCTTTCTGTTACAGATCTCTTTCTTCTTGGTATCCTACTTCCTTAGAGAGAATGATAATAGATTTTAAATTCAAATCTTTGAATAGGAATAGAATAATCACCATTAATTATATCCTTGGAACTGCAACTGATTCAGCAAGTCTTCAATCCTTTTCCTTTTCAATAAATGATATCCTTTTCCAGTATAAGCCAACAACTACTTTCTCGGGAAGAGAATGGAAAGGGGAATAAACAAAGGAAGGATAAAATCTTGTCTTATCTGGAAGAACAACTCCAAATGAAGAATAGAATTGAATCTGATAGTTGAACTGAGTTCAGAGAAATAGAATAACTGATTTGAATAAACTGAGAGAAAATTCGTCGAGCTGAGATAAGAATTCATCGACCTGAAGGATGAGTTCATCGAACGGAAGGTTGAGTTCGTCAAACTGAACATCTGATAAAGATTCGTCGACCACAGACTAGAGTTCGTCGACCTCAAGTTAGATTTCGTCAAACTGAAGATCTGATAAAGATTCGTCGACCACAGACTAGAGTTCGTCGATCTCAAGTTAGATTTCATCGAATTGAAGAATTCGTCGACCGCTGAGCCACTGAGTATTCAAGATCGTCGACCGCTGAGACTGAGGCAAGCCGTTCGTCGAACGCAGAGTGTAAGCCGTTCATCGAACGCAGAGAGCACTTCGTCGAACGCAGTATTGAGTTCGTCGAATGCAGAAACTTAGAGATTTCCTAAGTTCTAGCTATCTTATAATCCTAAAACTATGACCCTTTAGACTATACATTGGGGGTCAACTTAGTCCTAGTCAACACATAGTAATCCTAGCCCAAATCAGTAATAGGGTTGTTCCAACAATCTCTCCCTATTTGGGTTAGGATACTATTTGACAAATTTCAAATAATAAACAACAGAAAAACAACAGAGCATATATATATCTGACAGAATGTAAAACCATTTCAGCAGATAAAATAAGTATAGTGCTCTGAGTTTAACAATATTACAATGAAACAGAAATATAACAAAAACAAATAGGTCTGAACCTTGTACTCAGAAGGAGGCTTGAATATTATCTGTCTGTTGGGATTTTCTGATTCTTTCTTGCTCATATAAAGATCCTGAGCTCCCAGAATAGTTTGAGATTTGACTTGAGGAACAATTGCTTCTGGGTGCTTCTCTAAATACTCTTCAGCATTGAAGACATTCTTTGATTTGTACTTTTCAAGTTCTTTTCTTCTGAATTCTGACATGGTAGAGTATTGGGAGAAATATCTGCCTTCAGCTTTTGCTCTATTAATCTGAGCTACTGCAACAGATTCTCTGAATCTGGCCATTTGAGATATCCTCTCCTCTTCTGGATTGGGAGAAGTAGGCCTATCATCAATTTCATTGCACTTATAGGATGGCTGAGCAGGAGGATTTCTTTGCCTATGCAATGATCCATCAAATACTTGATACTTATATTCTGAAGAACTGGATCTGGAAGAACTAGAAGGAGGTCTGGAAGACCTAGAGCTTTGAGATCCACTGGAACTGACTGACCTCTTGGAATGCTGAGAATAAGATTTTTTGAGAGGAGGAAGAAACACTTGCTGATCCAGCTGCACCTGCTGTTGGAGGAGGAGGAGGAGGATGGTTATGCTTAACAGGCTTATCAGGATAATAACCAGTCTTCCTCATTTTCTTCCTTCTATTGGCTTCATTTCTTGAAATTCTCATCCAGGCAAGAGAATCCCTGGTGAGTGTAATGTTATGCAGAATGTAAAAGGGGATATCATTCTTAGGGTTTGGAGGCTTAGGAGCAGCCTTAGACTTAGACTTAGCCTTTCTTTTCTTTGATGACTTATCATCAGAATCATCATCATCACTATCATCATCATCAGAAGATGACCGAGGATTATCATAAAGGTCATCAATAAGTTTAAGTACTTTATCATCAACCTTCTTTACAACATCAACTTTCTTATCATTGACATCTTGCTCAATATCAATTTCATCAAGATCTGGAATTTGGGAATCATCAAAGACAAATGTTGGAGGAGAATTTATCACTTCAACATCTTCCGATATTAAAACTGATTCTGGAACCTGAACTTGAATCCGATCTGGAACAGGAACTGGGGTTTGAATTGAAACTGGAACTTCTACTTCAAAACTTTTGAGAAGTTCTTTCAACAGAACTTTATCAACAGGAGCAGTATAAGGAACAACTGCTTTTGAAACCACTTGAAATTCTGGCAAGCTATTGAAAATTGCATTGAACTGAGAAAGCAAAGAAATAATATCTACAGATGGATTAATAGATATATTCTTTATTTCTTCTATAGCTGGAATCACTGATTCTTCTGAGAGATCTGCCATCTCTAAATCTTCTTGAACTAAAGCTTCAAACAAAATTGCATCTGAACTGTCAACTGCAAAGACTGGAGCTTCTTCACTAGACATCTCCCCCTGCCTAGTTTCAGGAAAATCTGAAGCTAGGCCCCTTGAAGAAGGGACAGAATAAGAGGATGAAGGGAAGGAAGCTAGTTTAGCAGAAAGGTCAGCTAGGGCTTGAAGAACTGGAGCAAGTTTTGCATTCAGTAGATCATTCAGCTTTGGAGAAATGTGATTAAAAATTTGATCAACAGTAGATAAGAAATCGACATAAACAAAATCTTGGTTATGTTGAGAAGATGATGGGATGGAGCATGGAAAATAAATGTTAGTGGCATGTGCTATGGGTGGATGAATAGGACAATGATGGTGGATAGGTGAGTGTGGATGAATAGGTGATTGAGGATGAATAGGTGATTGAGGAATAGGAGACTGAGAATCAATGTTGATGGGGGACTGGGTATCAGCTGGAGTAGGAGAATGCGGAGGAGAATTGCTGGGGGGAAAGGGTTGAATGATGGAATGTCATCAAGAAGGGTGATGAGATCTTCTTGGATAGATGCTGGGGACTCTGCAGATTGATGGGTCTGAGCAATAGGAGAAGATGGTAATGAGGGAGAGAGGTTTATTGGAGAATTTGGAGGAGGGATGACTTCAGAGGAGACAAGGGGTGGAGATGGGAGAGGAGGAGAAGAAACAACAGGAGGAACTTCTGGAAGTGTTGAGGGAGTGACCTGCATAGTCCTTGTGCCTTCTGAAGCTGTCCTGGGGGCATCAGACCTTGGATTCTTCTTAGGAATTACTCTTTCCCAGTTTCCAAACAAGGCTGATGTTAGCCTCTTACTTGCATTGATAAAGAACTTAGGAGAGACCAGAAGGTCTGGATGCTTCTCTTGAAGAAATATTCCCAATATTCTTCCATAACCAACATTTACCTTGCTGATTTTCTTCCTTAATGATTCAAAGATAATCATTCCCCAGTTAATCTTCTTCTTCTCAACCAAGGCCACCATCACCAGAAATTGGTGACTTGTAATGTAGTCATGGGCTGAGGTTTTCCCAAGCAACACCTTGCCCACTACATCAGCTAAGAACTTATATTGAACAGATAAGTTTTTCTTTAACAAATGGTTAGGGTTTCCATTGGAGTGACCCATTTTAATCAAAGCCTCATTAAAATCAAAAGAAGATATATCCACATCTTCATTTCCATTCACAAAACCAAAAACATCTGATAAAATTTCAGGAGTTAGAAGAACCAGGTGTCCTGAAATGCTTCCAGATAAAATGTCATTCTCTTACTTGACTGTATAAGCCCATTCTTTGATTTCAGCCACTGGTAACTTGATTCTTGTTGTCATCATCTTCCTTAACTACTGTTCTTCAAATAAACCGAGGATGTCCTGGAAAACTTGATCTGATTGTGCAAATGATTCCATATCTATATCAAAACCAGCATCAAATTTCATTGAGGACAAGATCGCTGGAGAAATCGCCATAGTTCCTGCAAAAAGAATACGATCAAGTGCAAAGGGGAACTGGAGGGAAAAACGAGTTCTGTAGGCGCAAAGATGAAATAAGATGATAGATTTGATTATATAGAGAGATCAGAGAAGGGCGCACACTTTCGTAGAATAGGGTTCGGCTAAACCTAATAGAATCAGAAGTCGAAAAGACTTAGGGCTTCGTCTGACTACATTCGATGAAAAATTAATTTTCGTCTATCTCTGTTCGAAGACCGCGCTTGTCTTTGTCTATCCTGAATTATTAAGTATCGTCGATCTCCATTCGACGAACGATAACATTTCGTCGTTCTCCGTTCGACGAAATGAGGGGATAAATAGAAAACTTAATTTTGTAGCAGATTGAATCTTCATCTATCATTCCTAGCTGATTTATAAAGAAAATATGTTTCTTTTCATCCAATGGCTTGGTGAAAATATCAGCTCTTTGTAAGTCAGTAGGAATAAATTGTAGGAAAATTTTATTTTTATCCACATTATCTCTGATAAAGTGGTGCCTAATTTCTATGTGTTTAGTCCTACTATGGAGAACTGGATTTCGTGTTATAGATATTGCACTAGTATTTTCACAAAATATAATTAAATTATTTAGATTAACACCATAGTCTAGGAGCTGATTTTGTATCCATAATATATGTGAGCAGCAACTGCCTGCAGCTATGTATTCAGCTTCAGCTGTTGATGTGGACACAGATGTTTGTTTCTTACAAAACCAAGACACAAGCCTATCACCAAGAAACTGGCAAGTTCTTGATGTGGTTTTCCTGTCTACTCTGCACCCAGCATAATCAGAATCTGAGAGTCCAGTTAATTCAAATTCTGATGCTGTTGGATGCCAGAGTCCTAGATTAGGACAACCCTTTATATATCTCAAAATTCTTTTTAGTAAAATTAGGTGAGATTCTTTGGGGTTAACTTGAAACATAGCACAAATACAAGTAGCAAACATTATATCAAGCCTACTTGCTATTAAATAAAGTAATGAGCCAACAATTGCTCTATATACTTTCTGATCAACAGGTTTTCCTGATTCATCATTATCAACAATATCATTTGAGGGCATGGGTGTTTTCATGGTGGAAGCATCAGACATACCAAACATTTTCACTAATTCCTTAGCATACTTGGATTGTGATATGAATATGCCATTTGGAGTTTGCTTCACTTGAAGACCAAGGAAGTATGATAATTCACCCATACTACTCATTTTAAATTTAGATTGTATTAGGTTAGAAAACCTTTTGTATAAATTTGAATCAGTAGAGCCAAAAATAATATCATCTACATATATTTGAACTAGTAAGGTTTGATTTTTATGTATCC
This sequence comes from Dactylorhiza incarnata, assembly GCA_033032865.1. Taxonomy (NCBI): domain Eukaryota; kingdom Viridiplantae; phylum Streptophyta; class Magnoliopsida; order Asparagales; family Orchidaceae; genus Dactylorhiza; species Dactylorhiza incarnata. Next base: position 2,375,025 of record JAWHQI010000336.1, read on the forward strand.
TGAAAAATAGGGTTTTATCAACTATGCCTCTACAGAAATTGTTTTCCAAAAGAAAATTAGCTAAGGTCTCATACCATGCTCTGGGAGCTTGCTTGAGACCAAAGAGAGCTTTATTAAGCTTAAATACATAGGAGGAGTGAGTTGGAGAGATGAAACCTGGTGGTTGTTCCACATAGACTTCTTCTTTGATGTCTCCATTAAGAAATGCATTCTTCACATCCATCTGATATACCTTGAATTTCTTGAATGCAACAAAGGCCAGAAAAATCCTGATAGCTTCAAGTCTTGCAACAGGAGCAAAGGTCTGATCATAGTCAATTCCTTCTTCCTGTGAATATCCTTGGGCTACAAATCTTGCTTTATTTCTGACTATGTTGTCTTGATCATCTAGCTTATTCCTGAAGACCCACTTGGTGCCAATAACTGGATGGCCTTTTGGTCTTGGAACCAAATCCCATACCTTGTTCCTTTCAAATTAATTGAGCTCCTTTTGCATTGCAAGAATCCAATTTGGATCTTGTTCTGCATCTTTTATGGATTGAGGTTCAATCTGGGATAGGAAACAAGTGTGCATCAGATTTTGGTGTAGTTGATGCCTTGTTTGAACACCTGCTGAAATATCACCAATCACTTGAGATATTGGATGATCTCTAACTGTGATGTGGTCAACAGTTGGAGTTGGTTCAGCAATGATATCCACTTGGGGAATTTGTTCAGCTGTCATTGATTTGAAATGTCAGCAAGATCTGAATGATTTTCTTCTTCACAGTCTTCAAGATTTTGAGTTGATGGAAGTGTAGAATCTTCTTTCTGTAGATCTAATCCATTTAGCTCTTCACATAGAGCTGGTACCTGCAAGGTATTTTTGGTAGAGGTGGTATTCTTCTCCTCAATTAACATGTTAGTCTCATCAAAAGATACATGCATGGACTCTTCTATCTTAAGAGTAGATTTGGTGTAAACTATGTATTCCTTACTAGAAAGAGAATATGCAAGGAATATGCCTTCAGCAGCTTTTGCTTCAAACTTCTTGAGATACTTCTTATCATTGTTATGCACATAGCATTTACAGCCAAATATTTTAAAATAGTTAGCCTTAGGCTTTTTATTCTTGAGTAATTCATAGGGAGTTTTGCCATTAAGTTTATGTATCAGGCTTTTGTTCAACACATAATTTGTTATGTTCACTGCCTCTGCCAAAAAAGAGAGTGGCAAGTTTGCATCAGCAAGCAATGTAGTTGCTGATTTAATTAGGGTTCTATTTTTCCTTTTAGCTACCCCATTTTGTTGAGGAGTTCTAGGAGCAGAGAAACATTGCCTAATCCCTTCTTTTCCATAGAATTCTCTCATCAGAAGAGATTCAAACTCAGTGCCATGATCACTTATGATCAATGCAACTAGAGTAGAGTACTCAATCTTGATGGACCTGAGAAAGTCTGTCAGAACATTGAAGGTGTCAGACTTGTTCCTAAGAAAGAACACCCAAGTGAATCTTGAGAAGTCATCTACAATAACTAAAGAATAATGCTTCCCTCCTAGACTTTGTATTGCAGTAGGTCCAAAAAGGTCCAAATGCAGTAAATACAAAATCCTAGGTGAATCACTTGGATAAAGATTTAAAACTAATTCTAGTCTGCATACCTAATTGACAAGCCTTGTAAAGTCCTTCCTTCTTGTATGAACCAGAAGGCAGTCCTCTAACAAGATTGTCCTTAGAAAGCTTAGATATAGTTCTAAGGTTAATATGTCCAAGCCTTTTATGCCATAATTCATTTGTTTTACTTATAGAATTGAATAAGCAAATATCAGAATTGGTAGAGTCAAAGTTGACTAAATAAATATTTCCATGTCTAATACCAGATAACACATTAATGTTTTTATTATTGGTAATAAGACATAAGGAATGATTGAAAGTTACCTGATAACCTTCATCACATAACTGGCTTATGCTGATGAGGTTGTGCTTCAGACCCTTGACATAGAATACCTCTTTGAAGGTAACTGCTCCAACTTTGATCTTCCCATATCCTTTGGTATGTCCACAGTTGGAGTCTCCAAAGATCACCTTGAGTCCAAGCTTTGCCTTATAGTTGCTCAGGTTGGCCTTGTTTCCTGTCATGTGCTTTGAACATCCACTATCCAAATACCAATGTTCAATTTTGCTTGGATAGCCTTGTACCTGCAAAACAGAAAAAATAACTAGTTGTTTTTGACCCAGACTACCTTGGGTCCTTTTGTATTACCACAAAACTCTGAAATAAAAGACATTTCAAGCTGATCCTGATAACCTTGTGGATGATATCTCCTTGGAGGAATTATCCATTCAGTGAAAGGATTCTTAGTATGTGAAGAATAAGAATTTTTCAAAATTTCAGTAAATTTTCTGTTCGACGAACTGGGCTGAGTTCGTCGATCGTCGTTCGACGAATGGACATGCTTTCGTCGAGCACCGTTCGAATAATGGATATACTGAGATTCTGGTTTCAGAGTTCATCGATCTCCATTCGACGAAGTGAATTCATTTCGTCGAGCTCCGTTCGACGAATTCTGCTGAATTCCTTTATTCTTAACAGCCTTGCTTGAAATGTTTTTATTTACATCTACAACCTCTTTGCTCTTAGCAGAAATGAATTTTATAGGTGTAGAAAGTATGTTCTTCTTAATAAGAGGTGACACACTTGATGATGCACCCAAGCCTAGTTTGCCACTTAATCTGGTATTTACTGTGCTTGTGATGTCCATCAGTTTGATGCTTCTCCCATTTAGGGATTCTTCAAATTTCTTAGCCTCAGATAGTTAATTATCAATGAGAATAATATGTTCTCTAGAGGCAGCCAAATCTTTCTAAATATTAACATTTTCTTCACTAAGTTGGTTCATTTCAGCCAACTTATTTCTGAGAGAGATTATTTCCTGCTCAGATTTGATTAAGTCTAAGCAAAGAACTTTGAATTCATCTTTGAATTCAATTGAATTGAAATCAAAATTAGAGATTACCTGGTCAGTATCATTGTCAGCTTCTGATTCTTCTGAATTACTTCCTGAGGCATTGATAGCCATCATGCAGAAGTTCCTTTCTTCTTCATCATCACTGGAGCTGGATGATGATGCATATTCCGAGTCACTGTTTGAGTCATATATTGCCATCAAACATTGGTCTTTTTCTTTTGATTCTTCTTCATCTTCAGAAGAACTGGATGAAGACTCTGACTCAGTTTCACTCCAAGTTTCAGCTACAAATCCTCTTCACTTGTGTTTGTGTTTGTGGGAGGAAGGCTTGCTGGAGTGCCTCTTTTCTTCTTTGTCTTTTCTCTTCTCCTTCTTCTGATTCTCTGGACACTCTGGCAGAATGTGTCAAGGTTTCCTGCAGCCATAACAAATAATTTCTTTAGAACTTGACTTGTCATACCTTGGCTTTTCTCTTGATCTGGAATCCTTCTTTCTAAAATCCTTTCTAGCCATTTTATAGAACCTTTTGTCTATAAGGCTCATGAACTCCACTTCTCCTGGAGCTTTTTCTTCTTCTTCAGTAGCTTGGAAAACTATACTTTTCTCTTTCTTGGATGCTGAAGATGAAGTGGATTGCTCAGCTTCTCTAGATTTGATAAGCTGCTCATAGGATTTGAGTTTGCCTAACAAGCTCTCAGTGGAGATCTCATTAAGGATTCTGGCTTCCTTGATTGGCCAGATCCTAGAGTCCCATGTGCTGGGGAGCACATTAGGATCTTATCATTGACTTCAGTGATGGAGATCACTTTGTCTAAAGATTTCAGCTCATTAATTATAAGGCTGAGCCTGTTGTACCTATCAGCTACACTTTCATTTTCTCCCTTTTTGAAATTCTCATACTGAAAAATAAGGTGGGATCTTCTATCCTTTCTTTCATCAGCTGATCCTTCAACCATATTGTTGAGTGATATCTGAATTTCTCTGGCTGAAGTGCATTCCATAACTCTTTGGAAAATGTCATCAGACATTGTCTGTGCCAATATGTTCATTGCCTTGGCATCTGCACTTCTTTTCTTCTTCTGTGCTTCTATCCATTCAGGTGGTGGAACAACATTGTTTGTTGTTGTGGTTTCAGCACTTGTTGCTACTGTAGGTGTTGGAGGTCCCGTCAAAATAACATTAAAAATATCCTCATCAATAGAATTCATGTACAATCTAATCCTTGCCTTCTATAGTGCAAACTTACTTAGATTGCACATAGGAGGTCTTGTGCTTGAATATTCTTTGTTTTGTGCCATGAGTTTTTAGAAAAAGAAAACTCTAAAATAAATTTAAGATCTAATTGATCTTTATGATTCAGGTGTTAGCCTGTAAACAATCAACAACCCTCTGATACCAATTGAAAGTGAGGTTAGATCTTAAAGTTACTCTAGAGGGGGGGGGGGGGGGGGGTGAAAGAGTATTAAAAAAAATTTCACTTAATTTTATAGCGGAATTAAAATAGTGATGCTTATATGTGTATTGCAGAGTGATTTATAAAACAGAATAAAGAAACACAGCACACAACATAACACACAGAAAATCACAACACAGAGGACACAAGGATTTTATAGTAGTTCCCCAATAAACCTGGGTACGTCTACTCTTCTACCACACTTGGTAGGATTCCACTAGGTTTTTGATCAGGTGCCCTATCACCAATGGATTTTTGATCAGGTGTCCAATTCACCAAGGAACTTTTGATCAGGTGCTCTAACCAAACCACAGGTTTTTGTTCAGGTCCCCTGCCACCAATAAGTTAACTTTTGAAGGGAGTTAGAACCATGTATAAGATGAGATAAGAGGGTTAGATGTTCTTCTCTGTCAATAATCTGAGAGAAGACTCTAGTGGAATGTGTTGTAAAGCTCCCCCTGTCTGATTGAAATTTTTGACAGCTTGAGGATGGAACTTTCTCTTGAAAGTATTGATCTTCCTGTAGGTGATGAATCTGAGAGAATAAGTTCCTCAGATCATTGTTGCTCTTTGAAGATATGATCTTGCAGCAGAAAAACTAAGAGAATAATCTTGATGATGTTCTCAGTGAATGAAATTGCTGCTTGAAGAAGATGAAGACTGTAAAGCTTTTTCTGTGTCTTTCTCTTCTTAACTTTCTGAATATTTCTCTCTCGACTGATACTCTGATATTTTCTTTCTGTTACAGATTTCTTTCTTCTTGGTATCCTACTTCCTTAGAGAGAATGATAATAGATTTGAAATTCAAATCTCTGAATAGGAATAGAATAATCAACATTAATTATTTCCTTGGAACTGCAACTGATTCAGCAAATCTTCAATCCTTTTCCTTTTCAATAAATGATATCCTTTTCCAATATAAGCCAATGACTACTTTCTCGGGAAGAGAATGGAAAGGGGAATAAACAAAGGAAGGATAAAATCTTGTCTTATCTGGAAGAACAACTCCAAATGAAGAATAAAACTGAATCTGATAGTTGAACTGAGTTCAGAGAAATAGAATAACAGATCTGAATAGACTGAGAGAAAATTCATCGAGCTGAGATAAGAATTCGTCGACCTGAAGGATGAGTTCGTCGAACGGAAGGTTGAGTTCGTCGAACTGAACATCTGATAAAGATTCGTCGACCACATACTGGAGTTCGTCGACCTCAAGTTAGATTTCGTCGAACTGAAGATCTGATAAAGATTCGTCGACCACAGACTGGATTTTGTCAATCTCAAGTTAGGTTTCATCGAACTGAAGAATTTGTCGACCGCTGAGCCGCTGAGTATTGAAGATCGTCGACCGCTGAGACTGAGGCAAGCTATTCGTCGAACGCAGAGTGTAAGCCGTTCGTCGAACGCAGAGAGCACTTCGTCAAACGCAGTATTGAGTTCGTCGAACGCAGAAACTTAGAGATTTCCTAAGTTCTAGATATCTTATCAGCCTAAAACTATGACCCTTTAGACTATACATTGGGGGTCAAATTAGTCCTAGTCAACACATAGTAATCCTAGCCCAAATCAGGTAGGGTTGTTCCAACAGAAAGAACAACTGCTCTCCCTCTCTTAGAACAGAACAATGGTTGGCTGCTCATCATCAATATCACATAGCAGTCAAAAGGAAGAGAAAGGACCTGACAATCATAGCTCCTGCCAATCAACACAATCATAAGCAGGAGTTCATCATCAGCAAATCCAGTGAAAGAATAAAGAAGCTGTTCTTGATACAAGCTTCATAAGAATTCTGAAAACAGAATTCTTCTTCCTCCTTCTTCTTATTCTTCCTTCTTACTCCCAACTGTAAAAGAGTTTTGAGAATCCCTCTTCCATAGGATTCAGTAGTTAAAGATCTCCTTATCAAAAGATCTGGTTAGTTCAAGATCTCCTTATCAAAAGATCTGGTTGGTTCATGATCTCCTTATCAAAAGATCAGTGGTTCTGAGAGTCTCCTTGTCAAAAGACTCAGGCACAGGTGGTGCAGTCCTACCAGGTGGTAGAAGAGAAGATGACCCACATTTTGGGGAACCTCTATAAAATCTTTGTTTCTTCTGGTTGCTTATTTTCTGTGCTGTCCCATATAGTTTACTTTTTATATTACTGCTTTTCTTGCTTTACTTAAACAGCCTGTGTTTTATTCTATTTGTGGAATTGTAGAGAATAACACTTAGTGTTTTTATTGTATTTGCACAAATAGGATAGAAATATTTTTAAATCTCTATTCACCCCCTCTAGAGTATATCTTAGGGGTACACTGTGCACTTTTAGAAGATATCGAAGGGGAGGCTGCCAACCCAGAGTTTGCGAAGAGGTTAGCGAGGTGATGAGTCCCATTTATATACACATATTTGGACTCATCTGGGCTTATTTTCATGCATATGCACTTCACTTTTAGTCCTTTATTGCTTATATTTCACTTGAACACATTTCTTCACGAAGTGCTCATTTTGGCCCATTGTGGTGTGCAATTGCGCACTATTCTGCTGGGGGTAAGCACATGATGCTCCCCATGTCTTTATTTTGTTGTTATTATATATTTCTGTGTGCTGGTGGTATGTTCCCCAGCTTGTTGCTTTATATTGCAGGTGGGCAGATCTTCATTCTATGGGAATTGTAACCTGGAGAAATTGCATGGTCGTGTGATTCCTTGACGCACGACTTCAGCGACCGTGCGATTCCTACAGTACTTATTAATGGTGATCTGCCCCGGCTCGTGTGTTTTGTTCGCGCACGGTCAGTTTTGATCGTGCGTGAGCAAAATCGCACGAGTTTCCCTCTTTTATCTAAGAATTTATGTCATTTTACAATTTTCCAGATCGCACGGTCGTGCGTTTATCCTTCACGCACGATCTGGTCGATCATGCACGTTCATTTGCGGTCCAAAACAACATTCTGAGTTTGGTCGTGCGTTTTTATGCACGGTCGTGCGTTTGGTCATGCATGAACACAATTCTGCAACTTCTCTATTTAAACTGCGATTTTTAGGTTTTCAGCAGCAGATTCTGGTCCGCGATTTCTTCCGCCGGAAGGGGCGACTGCTCCGTTTTTGAAGGTTTCTTCCTCCCCCTTTCACTCGAGGCCACCTCGCATCATCCAAGCACTTCAAGGGAGAGATCCTAGCCCTACTCTCATCAACGGAGTAAGGAGTACACGCCTTTTATGGCGGCCAGATCGTGACACGGAGAAGACGGGTATATTGGAGGGAAGGTGACAGCTCCTCTGGACCCCGGACGCAGTTGAGGACTGAGCTTGGACGCGAATTGACAACCCGACGATTCCTACCGTGAATCCCAACAAGTCTCTGGATGTGGTTGTATTTCTAGCTTTTCCTCCTTTCCTCCTTATGATTGTAGTTAGTTTCTCTTATGTTGATGATGTTGCACTCTATATTTGCTGAACTTCATGTTATATAGTATGAAATGTTTTCATGTTTATGAGTGCTTGAGGTGTGCTTTCGTTGTGATTGTAGTGCGAGTGTTTTGTGTGCCGCACTAGCAATTGCTAGTGGCGTGCCTGTCAACGAGATGCTTGCGACCCTCATTCCGCCGGTGTGACCCACTCCATCCGCAAGCCTTCTCGTTCATCCGCGCAGCGAAGCGGTGCATAGCGGCCCGTGTAATCCATTCGCCTAACGAAGCAGCGCGCTCAAGGCCTGCACAGTTCGATTCCGCTTGCCTACTCGTACATCCTCCCTTGCGAAGCAGCGCACTCAAGGCCTGCCTAGTCTCCATCCCGCCAAGCGAAGCAATGCATAGCGGCATTGCATAGGAGTAGTTTAGTTATTTTCTTTTATTTCCACAAACCAAATCACCCCCTTTCGCACCCATCCGACCTAAAGGACTTCGATCTCAAGTCCTTCCTCAATAGTTAACTCCACCTTACTGTGTTACTTTGAGATTCGATACTCGGGGATTCACTCCTCATTTTATATTACTTGAACGATCGGTACACTGTCGTTTCGTGCCGCAGTCTTGCTACCGCCTATAGCGGTGTGCTAAGATCTGCGCATCAAGTTTTTGGCGCTGTTGCCGGGGAACACAGACGTGTGAGTTTTCTGGAGAGGGAGAATCTGAGAGAGAAGCCCTTCCATTTGTTTATCGCGTCCTTTATGTTTTATTTCTTCTTATTCTGTTTTACTATTTATATTAGGTTGCTCTAGTAAATTTTTGTTAGGTGTAGTATTTTGCACAATAGTGTTTTTATTTTGAATCATTTTATCTTCACACTATGTGGGCTTCATTCAATATTCGTTGCCGTTGGTGTGGAGATATTTCTCATGCTAGTGATAGATGCCCATCGGGAGATAATATCCCTAGCACTCAAGGCCCAGCATATGGAGCACCGACTTCGTTTGGTACTCCATATGGTGCGCGTAAGTCCTATGGCTATTCCGCCGAGCCTTTACCGTCATACTTCTTTTCGGCTTCAGCACCTGCTGTGCCAAAGAAGACCATAAGGCAGTGCTTGTTTTGTCAGAGCACGGATCATGCCTTGAAGGATTGTGCTGCCTATCTTCGCCAAGTGGACGAGGATGACGAGTCGGATATCCGGATCATCCCGACTCCTACTTCTGGCAGCACACCTTCAACATCCGATTATGTGTCTGTGCCACCTTCACATTTTGAAGGGTATGGCGTGGACACAGTCACCAGATGTGTGGCTGATCTAGGTTCTGACATGACTGAGCCCATATCCCCTGTCCATATATCACCATGCATGAACTTGATTCTTCGTGAGGAATCGGTGCTCGACTTTTATCCGAGCATTATTCTTCCCCCTGTTGTACATACTACTATACTTGTCTCTGATGACATTGTTGATGATGTGTTGCAGAATGAGGCAGGTGATCTTAATATTATGCCTGTTCCTATGGAGGAGGACAACATTCTAGGTGAAGAGGAGCTTTCCTCAGCACCGGTGGAGGAAGTCCAAATCTTGGGCATGGCAACTGTTGATCCCGCTGAACCTTGTATCATTGATGACAATGCAAACATTATTTTACTTCCCCAACCTGATGGGAGTGAGACCGGGACTACTCCCCCGATTGATATTTATTTAAGTTTTTCTTCTCTTTTATTCCCTAACCCCCCTTCTTTATCTGAGCCTATGCAGGTTGAGCCTCCACAGGTACTTCAGGAGGACTTGGAGCATTCTGCTCAAGTCAATGATGAGTGCATCCTCTCATGTGAGGAGGTTGATTCCCCCTCCATAGAGGAAGCCTCATTCATTGCCTTCTCCTCCTGCTGCCTCCCTGGAGATGACACCTTGCTGGGCAAGGATTTATTTTGTGGTGAGACGAGTGACGACCAGCTCTCCTCCTCTTCTTACTTCCTATTCCTGCTACCTGTGTTCAGCAGGCATTTTTATTTAGGTAGGGGAGTAACTGTTCTGTCTCCGTATCGGTACCTGCTACCGACGCGCGTATTAGAACAATTACCTTTTCATTTCCTTTTCCATACTCCCATTAGCTAGAACTGTTTTAAATTTAAATAAGTCGTACTGGGATGACAAGAACCCCAGTAGTTATCTTACCTTTTCTTGCATTTTTATTTTCATCTAGTTTAGTTTAGTTAGCTGTATATCATTTTGCTTTGTACATTTTCTTTTGTTTTTGCGGAGCTCACACATGCAGGTTCTTTTTCTGGTTGGGGACGCTGCAGCTTTTTCTTGATTCACACGCCAATCTTTTGGTATGCTCACTACTGAGCATTGTGTACTCTCTTTCCCTAGACTTCATTTTGAATTTCATGGTTATATCTTGTGTTGGATTATTTAGATTAAGTCTGGGGGAGAGCTGCTTCTCGTTACCTATTGTGTACTCACACGTTGCATTACATACTAGACGTAATTTTATCTCATTTAGTTAGTATTGTTCATCATTTTCGCACACCACAACACCCACTTGAGTGCGTACTCATCTGTATGCATGCTCTGAGTGAATTTAATTCTTCTGCATATTTAGGAAAGTCTAGGTGATGGCTTAGGACTACGTAACGGAGTAAAATGTTGACTCCAGTAGTGCTCCTAGTCGAGTGCTCAGTTGCATAGAAATTTGTGTAGATTAGACTTATTTTTATACTTATGGTTTTATATTTTTCTATTAGTGTAAATGTTGTTTACTCTACTCAAATGGTGAACCCGGTGTGAATCAAATGGTAGCATAGGGATGTGTGTAAACGATCGCTAGACTCGTATTGCTTGAGTTGGGAGAAAGGAGAATCTTTCTCGGTGGCTAGAACTTGCCTCAAGCGATTCTTGAACCATAGGCATGGGATAGTTCTAGTGCGTGAGAATGACGTAGGCCATTATTTTGGCCCGGTTGAGCCTTTGTGCCATTCCTGATATCTTGCCTCGCTAGCCCCTTTGTGCCTACCCCTTCCTCTTGATTCAACTCCACTTTTATCTCACCAAAATCAGAGCTTTAGTTATAGTTGTACTTACATTTTGGGGGGTGTTGATTGTGGTGTTTATTTTGTGAATTTGTGGATATGCTCATTTGAAAAATATGCTGAAAGAAAAAGACAAGAAAAAGAAAGATAGAAAAAGATGAAAAAAGGTGAAAAAGAAAAATGAGTTTTATTGAAAATCGTTTAGAAAAATTATGTATTGGGAGTAGGCGGTGCACACACCTATGTTGCAAAAGTCCAAGTCTGGGGGTGTGGTGCACTTGTTTTTTTATAGTCATGCGGGTAGCTCTACCTTATGCTCATGTTGGGTTAGGTGTGCTTAACCTCCATGTTTATCTTTGTTTACCTCACCGTAACCCAAGCCCCATCTCTAACCTAAAGTCCTACCAACTCACACTATGAACCAATCTAGTGTTGTGGAGAGAATGTGACCGGGCGAGCCTATGGTCACCGACACCGATGGATTTCGGCGGAGTTTGTCCGGCACCCCAATCTTGAGCAATGCTCATCTCAGCGCTTAGTTTACTTTCTCCGTATGCGTGACCGGATGATTCACCGTAGTTCACCATTTTGAGTGGTTGTAATATGCTTTTAATCTTTTAGAAATCTATAAATTGTTTGTGTATAATGAGAAATATTCTCTATTATCTTTCTTATGCACGTGAGCATGCGACTTCGCATGGTACTCTGTATTGTAATTCTAAGCCATCTACTTTTCTTTCCCCGCTTGCTTAGAATTTGTTTGCTCGGTACGCGCAAACAGGTAAGTCTGGGCGTGTGATGAGTCCCATTTATATACACATATTTGGACTCATCTGGGCTTATTTTCATGCATATGCACTTCACTTTTAGTCCTTTATTGCTTATATTTCACTTGAACACATTTCTTCACGAAGTGCTCATTTTGGCCCAATGTGGTGTGCAATTGCGCACTATTCTGCTGGGGGTAAGCACATGATGCTCCCCATGTCTTTATTTTGTTGTTATTATATATTTCTGTGTGCTGGTGGTATGTTCCCCAGCTTGTTGCTTTATATTGCAGGTGGGCAGATCTTCATTCTATGGGAATTGTAACCTGGAGAAATCGCACGGTCGTGTGATTCCATGACGCACTATTTCAGCGACCGTGCGATTCCTACAGTACTTATAAATGGTGATCTGCCCCGGCTCGTGCGTTTTGTTCGCGCACGGTCAGTTTTGATCGTGCGTGAGCAAAATCGCAAGAGTTTCCCTCTTTTATCTAAGAATTTATGTCATTTTACAATTTTCCAGATCGCACGGTCGTGTGTTTATCCTTCACGCACGATCTGGTCGATCGTGCGCGTTCATTTGCGGTCCAAAACAACATTCTGAATTTGGTCGTGCGTTTTTACGCACGGTCGTGCGTTTGGTTGTGCATGAACAAAATTCTGCAACTTCTCTATTTAAACTGCGATTTTTAGGTTTTCACCAGCAGATTCTGTTCCGCGATTTCTTCCGCCGGAAGGGGCGACTGCTCCATTTTTGAAGGTTTCTTCCTCCCCCTTTCACTCGAGGCCACCTCGCATCATCTAAGCACTTCCAGGGAGAGATCCTAGCCCTACTCTCATCAACAGAGGAAGGAGTACACAGCTTTTGTGGCGGCCAGATCGTGACACGGAGAAGACGGGTATATTGGAGGGAAGGTGACAACTCCTCTGGACCCCGGACGCAGTTGAGGACCGAGCTTGGACGCGAATTGACACCCCGACGATTCCTACCGTGAATCCCAACAAGTCTCTGGATGTGGTTGTATTTCTAGTTTTTCCTCCTTTCCTCCTTATGATTGTAGTTAGTTTCTCTTATGTTGATGATGTTGCACTCTATATTTGTTGAACTTCATGTTATATAGTATGAAATGTTTTCATGTTTATGAGTACTTGAGGTGTGCTTTCGTGGTGATTGTGGTGTGAGTGTTTAGTGTGCCGCACTAGCAATTTCTAGTGGCGTGCCTGTCGACGAGGTGCTTGCGACTCTCATTCCGCCGGTGTGACCCACTCCATCCGCAAGCCTTCTCGTTCATCCGCGCAGCGAAGCAGTGCATAGCGGCCCGTGTAATCCATTCGCCTAACGAAGTAGTGCGCTCAAGGCCTGCACAGTTTGATTTCGCTTGCCTACTCGTCCATCCGCCCTTGCGAAGCAGCGCACTCAAGGCCTGCCTAGTCTCCATCCTGCCAAGCGAAGCATTGCATAGCGACATTGCATAGGAGTAGTTTAGTTATTTTCTTTTATTTCCACAAACCAAATCACCCCCTTTCGCACCCATCCAACCTACAGGACTTCGATCTCAAGTCCTTCCTCAATAGTTAACTCCACCTTACTGTGTTCCTTCGAGATTCGATACTCGGGGATTCACTCCTTGTTTTATATTACTTGAATGATCAGTACACTTCCATTTCGTGCCGCAGTCTTGCTACCGCCTATAGCGGTGTGCTAAGATCTGTGCATCACGAGGCTGAGCGAGCCGAAGGTGAGGTATCAGGAGGGAAGAAAAAGGGATTAGCCCAGAGGTCAGGGGTTTCGGGGGCAGCAACAGGATTGGGTGCGTCAAGAGACCCATAATCGGCTGGCTTGGAGACCCCTGGAAGGACCGACGTGAGGTCAGGAAAGAGGATACCAGGGAAGGGGGAAGGGAGGGTCAATCACCTGGGATGGAGGCAAGGTCCCAGACCCCATCACCCCCCTCTGGAGCAAGCCATGGTAGTAGGCCGAGGAAGAGGAGGAATAGGAGGAAGAGGAGGAAGAGGAGGAAGAGGAAGAGGAGGAAGAGGGGGTAGGGTGGCGTTGCCCTGTTGTGACTTCCACCAGGATGAAGGTCATGCGACAATCACTAGCCCGAAGTTTCTGGAGGTGAGGGCAAGAGGTCAGCAGCAGCAACAACCTGTAAGGATCGAAGAAGTGCTACTCAAAGAGGGGGAAGATAGGTGCGAGGATAGGGCAGATGTGGGAGCTAGGGGAGGGATCAGGGTGATCCATGACAGAGTTGGGATAGAAGCCACTCACAAGAGGAGCTTCCAAGCGATGTTCCAGAGGAGCGTAGCATCGACCTCCCAAGCCGCACCCCCCTCGAAGAAGCTCACCTTCTCATTGGAGGACATGCCAGACTTTGAAGACCCGTTTTGTGACGCCTTGGTGATCTAGACGGCAATCGAGAACTTCACAGTCACCCGAATCTTGGTCGACAATGGGAGCTCCATGAATGTAATCTTCAAGAAGGCCTTCGATGCCAGGGAGGTGGAAGCGAAGAGGGTGCAGGCCTCGGATGGGCCGTTGTTTGGATTTTCCGGAGAAAGGAAGGAGTTCGAGGGAGGAGTCGGCCTCCAGGTGACGTTGGGAGGGGTCCCCAAGAACTGCCAGTTCGTCATTGCCGACGCTCCGAGCAGCTACAATGCAATATTTGGATGCCCTCTCATCAGCACCTTTCGGTGTGCTCCCTCGTCCTTCCACCAGTGCTTGAAGTTCCACAATGGAGGAGTCCAGGTCTGAATTCGGGGGGATGCAAAGGTGGCGAGGAAGTGCTATGTGATTGCCGTTAACACCATCTCATGGATGGCGGAGGCTGAGAAGGTGGATATGGAGATGATGGGACCGGAGGGGCCAGAAGAAGAAAAGAAGGCAGGAGAAGAAGGAGAGAGCAGCATCCGAGAAGAGGATATGGAGGAAGCTCATGGGGAGCAAGACGAGCCATGGGAGGAGAAGGCTGCGGTGGAAGAGGAGACCCTAGCAGAGGGAAGAGAGGCAAGGGGCAGATGGGAAGAGCAACCACGGCTTGAGAAGATGGAATAAGTTGTCAAGATGGAGGTCACCACCCAGGAGGGGAAGGTGGAGAAGGTGATGGTCTGTGGGGGCCTTGGCCCAGAGGACAGGAGGAAGATGCTGGAGTGCATCCAAAAGAGAATGGACATCTTCACATGGAGCACGACGGACATGCCGGGCATCGATGCGGACATGGCCTGCCACTGACTCAACCTCGAGCCAGGGGCCCTCCCCATCCGTCAGAAGAGGAGGGCCATTGCCGACAAGCTGGAGGAGCCAATCTGCGAGGATGTGGAAAAGCTCCTTAAAGCAGGTTTTGTATCAGAGATCCAGTATCCAGGCTGGGTATCCAATGTCGTCATGGTAAATAAGGGCGATGGTCACTGGAGAATGTGTATCGACTTTTCTCTTTTGAACAAAGTCTGCACTAAGGATTGTTATCCTTTGCCTCGGATCGACGCGCTGGTTGACTCAGCCATCGGTTTTTCTGTAATGAGTTTTTTAGATGCTTTTTCTGGTTATCATCAGATCAGGATGGACCCACCAGACGTTAAGGAGGTCTCCTTCATCACGAGAGAAGGGTGCTACTGCTATAAGATGATGCTGTTTGGGCTGAAAAATTCAGGGGAAACATAGCAGAGGATGATGGATCGAGTCTTCCGGGAACAAAGGGGAAGGAACTTGGAGGTATATGTGGATGACCTCATGGTGAAAAGCAAGGATGTGAGCTCCCACATCCAAGACCATGAAGAGACCTTTGCCACCCTACGCAGGTTCAAGATGAGGTTGAACCCTTCAAAGTGTATCTTCAGCGCCATCTTGGGGAAGTTTATGGGTCACCTCCTTACCCCAGCAGGGGTGGAGCCTAACCCAGACAAAGTGAAAGCCATAATGGAATTGGGATCACCGCGAAATGTTAAGGAAGTCCAGCATCTGACTGGAAAGCTCGCAGGGTTGAGTAGGTTTCTTTCTCGGGCGGGGAGAAATGCTCCCCCTTTTTCAAGGTGTTGCGAGGCAATCAAAAGTTCGAATGGACGAAGGAGTGTGAGGAGGCATTCTAAGCCTTAAAGAATCAACTCACAAAGGCTCCACTACTCTAGGGTCCTAAGGAGGGGGAAGCCTATCATTGTACCTCGGAGTTGGGGCTGAAGCCGTGAGCTCCGTCTTGGTCCGAGAAGAGGGTAAGAGGCAGTTGCCCATCTACTACGTAAGCAGGGTTCTGAAGAAGGCAGCGCTCCGATACCAAATTTTAGAAAAGCTGGCTTTCGCTCTAGTCATCTCATCCAGGAAGCTCAGGCCATACTTCCAGGCCCATTCGATCCAAGTGGTGAACGACCACCCCTTCGCATAATCTTTGATTAAGAGAAGAGCATTAAGGAAGGCTCGCAAAGTGGTCGGTGGAGTTGAGCAAGTTTGACGTCACATTTGTCCCTCGGCTGTCGATGAAGGCTCAGGTTGTGGAAGATTTCATGGTAGACTATGTAGTTGAGATGGAAGAGGAGAAAGCACTCTGCCTAATCCCCTGGAAGTTGCTGGTGGACGGGGCCTCAAGAAGGAACTCTCTAGGAGGGGGAGTACTGTTAGAAAGCCTCCATGGAGTGAAAATTGAGCAAGCGCTAGTGATACACTTCCCCATCACAAACAACTAGGCGGAGTACGAAGCAGTGATCGCCGACCTCCGTCTGGCCCAGGAATTTGGGGTTCATGATGTGGAGGTCCTCACCGATTCAATGGTAATAGCCTCACAGATCAAGAGTGAGATCGAGGGAAGGGAGCACACACTCATGAGGTATCTAACCTAAGTAAGGGGTCTCATCAGAACGTTCAAAACGTTCTCCATCAGGCACATACCGATGGAAGAGAGTACCCCAGCAGATCAGTTGGCCAAGTCCGATCCTCGTGCTGGGGGAACTTTGACAGACCTATTTCGCCCATCGATTGAGGAAGGTGCGCAACTCATGGATATAGAGCAGCGACCCTCATGGAAGGGCCCCTTCGTGACCTTCCTGGCAACAGGCAAGTTTTCGGAAGAGGTTCCAGATCAAAGGCGCTTCAGGTATAAGTCTGCCTATTACATGCTTTACGAGGGGGACTTGTATCGGAAGACCCTCTCGGGACTCTTATCACGATGCATATCTGAGGAGGAAGTCCCAAGGGTCCTGGAGGAGGTTCACTCCGGCGAATGTGGTAGTCATTCGGGGAGTAGGACGCTGTAGGCAAGGATAATGAGGCAGGGATACTTCTGGCCGACCCTGAGCAAGGACGCAGCGGAGTTCGCCAAGAAGTGCCGAAAGTGCCAGCTGTTTTCCCCGCTTCAACTTTTGTCGGCTCAGAGGCTAAGTAACATCATGGCGCCAAGGCCCTTTGCCATATGGGGGATGGATCTGGTATGACATTTCCCCCAGGCGAGTGGACAATGAAGGATTCTCTTGGTCATGATCGACTACTTCTCTAAGTGGTTGGAGGTTAAGGCCTTGGCCAAGGTCACCTCCCAGGTAATCCGCAACTTCGTATGAGGGGAGATTATCTGCCGACATGGGCTCCCACATGCCATAGTCACAGATAATGGTCCGCAATTCGCCAGTGAAGAGTTCATCAGCTTCTGCAACCAGTTGGGGATAGACCTCAGGTTCGCATCCGTCCATCACCCCAGGAGTAACGGGCAGGTGGAGGCGGAAAACAAAATCATAGTGAACCTGATCAAGAAGAAAGTCGAAAACTTGAAGGGGAGTTGGGTAGAGAAGCTCCCTTCGGTCCTATGGGCACTGAGGACTACGCCTATGTAACACCTCCCCTGTAATGACTATATAATATGGGTCCGGCCAGGACCCCACAACATATAACCGCCATAGTTTCAGTATTAAAAGATGATATAACTACCCAAACTCAAAACTCAGATAATACAACGGAAACAAAACTAAGAAACACAGAGATTGTCCACAACTACATAGGAGTAAAAAGGCCTTACAAAACCAGTGTTCAAGTCATTAAACATTCAACACACATAAGAAATCCCAAAAGGGGAAAAACTAGCTTCCCTAAGCTACCTCGGCATGCAAGCCGGAAATAGCAAAAGAGAAGTACAGAAAGGCAGGGAAGCTAAGTAAACACTTCATGAAGCTTGAGGCCTTTTTGGCCTGCGAGCTGGTTCCGGCCTGCGATCCTTGGCCTGCATCCAAATCACAAAGAGCGGTAAACAAGGGTCACTATGGATGACCACAAACAGTGTAACAACACCCCTCTTCCCGTCCGTCCTAGCAGACCTCGGGGAACTACATCACCCTGCAAGTCAGCACTTCGTATGCACATGTATATTAAGAAAAGCAACAAAAACAACATACATGAGTGTCACAGCCATCATCCACATTTCTATGTTGAGCAAGTAATAAAAGGGGCCTACAAATGCAATATGAATGCAACCCGGGTTTCACCCAAGACGCCCTAAAGCGTATGAATCTAACACATCATCATACATCAACAACACAACCACGGGGTACTCGACATTTCCCCCAAAGGGCATCGTAGACCAAGGCCAAGAACTCATGCTGTGACCACCATGCCTGGCCCACCATGCCATCGGGCTTGTCAAACAACTCCCATGTTCTTGCCACCAACATTGCACACAGCACAACCACGGGGTACTCAACACTTCCCCCAAAGGGCATCGTAACCCAAGGCCAAGAGCTCACGCTGTGACCCACTGCGCCTGGCCCACCATGCCATCGGGCTTGTCAGACAGCTCACTTGCTCTTGCCGCCAACACCGAAGGGACTTGTCTTGCCGGGACACTCTCCACACATGAATTCCGGCATTCACGGGATAGCCAGCCGACCACAAAGACCAAATCACAACTTCGCACATCACTAGGCATCACACGCCTCATAACACACATATTATTTTCCTCGCCCGAAAACCAACATTCGTTAACATACAAACCTACAAGGGCATCACGACGACGAATTCGCCGTATTCGGATTTCTAGCAAAACCCCTAAAATGCGCATCAATCAACATCACTGAATCGGAAAAACGGTCGCGAATCCGACTTCAACCACAATGCCTAATCCACTAACGGAGCGTATTTCTAATGCAAATCATGTCGGGGACGGACTCAATCAACCTGATGGTTCCTCTTGAACCCAGGCGACCCAGATCCCTCTCACTCGACCGATCCGGTGCCAAAATGCAGAAAAAAGAGAGGAAAAAGGGATGCCATGCACACATCCTAAAGACCGGGAGGAGAAATGTCGTTACCATTTTGAGATTTCCTCCTATCCATGGGAAACTTGCACAAGAATGGAGGAGAAGAAGCGCCTCGACATCCCCTATGCGCTGCCGGTCTCGGATCGGCGAACGGAGCTGCGAAGCTCCAACAATGGCAGGAACTAGCTCTCTTCCTCCTCCAAACCCCTCCTCTCTCTCAAGCCCTCAAAACCCAAAAAGAAAAGGAATGATGAATGGAAACCTTCTCAGCCCTACTTAGGGTTCTCCCACGAACCCCTCAGAGCCGTCCGATCAAGATCTAAACCAAACGGATGCCCAGATTTAGCTATTTATGAAACTGGTTCCGTTAGCTACCACGCGGCGGTAGCGCTAACGCTCCGCGCTAGCTCCGCGAACACCCTTGTCATCTCAGCGGCTCCCAACAAAGAAGACTAACGCCAGCAGTAGGGATATCGCCCCGCTCTAGCAGCAGATCTTGTTTTTCACTTTCTAGCCACCTTCTACCGCGCCGCGCTAGCACTACCGCGCCGCGCTAGTACTACCGCGCCGCGCTAGCACTGCCGCGCCGCGCTAGCACTACCGCGCCGCGCTAGCACTACCGCGCCACGCTAGCACTACCGCGCCGCGCTAGCACTACCGCGCCGCGCTAGTGCCTTCGACAAAAATGCGCCCCGTCGACGATCGTCGACCTCTCGCATTTAACTACAGCCGACGGTAGTACCTACCGCCCAACGTTAACTCGCAGAACATCAAAAACAGGGGTGTTACAACTCCACTCCCCTTAAAAGAATTTCGTCCTCGAAATTGCAAAAACTGAAACAGAAAACCACGATGCATACCTGATGCAAAGAGTTCTGGGAAGTCCTTCCGCATCTCTTGCTCATGCTCCCAAGAGAATTCGTCTCGCCCGCAATTGCCCCATCGCACCTTTACAAGCCTGACTTCCTTGTTACACAACTGCCGGACTTCCGAGTCCTCCACGCAGATCGTACGAACCCTCATACTCAGATCCTCCATCACCGGCACCACCACCGCTTCGACCACGACGCTTGGCTCTACCAAAGCTTTCCTCAGCACAGAGACATGGAAAACATCATGTAATCCACTCAGCTCGGTGGACAATGCCAAATGATAGTCTGCTTCGCCTATATGCTCCGTAACCTCAAACGGACCCAAATATCTCAGACTCAACTTCTTGAGTCACCGCACACGCGAAACGCCCTTGTATGGCTTGATCTTCAAGTAGATCATGTCGCCCACTGCAAACTCCACATTTCTATGGCGCGCGTTAAAATACATCGCTTGCCGATCCTGAGCAACCTTCATGCGCTCCTGAATCGTCCGCACGATCTCGCAAGCATCTGCCACCACTTGCTTTCCCAAAAGCTTAGTGTCTCCCGCCTCTGCCCAAGACATCGACGCTTGACACCTCCTTCCATACAATGCTTCGTATGGCACCATCTTGATACTCGCCTGTAAGCTATTATTATAAGCAAACTCCACCATGAAAAGGTGGTCTTCCCAACTTCTACCAAAGTCAAGAGCACACATCCTCAACATATCCTCCAAAGTACGATTCGTTCGCTCCGTCTGACCATCGGTCTGCGGATGGAACACGGTACTAAACTTGAGTTTGGTGCCTAAATTTTCTGCACTAACCTCTAGTCCTTCGACGTGAACCGCCCATCGCGATCACTAATAATGCTCTTAGGAATCCCGTGCAACTGCACAATATTTCAAACATAAAGCTCCACGAGCTTCTCCACGCCATCGCCCTTCTGATTCGGAATAGAGTGAGCCACCTTGGTCAGGCGATCCACTATCACCCAAATCGCATCGTTACCTACTGCGATAGAGGCAAACCATGCACAAAATCCATGGAGATATCGTCGAATTTCCATTCGGGGATAGGAAGACGCTTCAAGAACCCGCCGGGCCTTTGGCACTCAGCCTTCACTAAAGCACAAGTCTGACACCGGCTTACATACTCAGCTACATCCCTCTTCATCCCAGGCCACCAAAAGGATTTCTTCATATCCGAGTACATCTTTGTACTACCTGGATGAAGGGAGTACTTTGTAAAGTGAGCCTCAAACATCAACTCCTCGCGGAGCTTGCCAAAGCGCGGAACACAAACCCTTCTGTCTCTTTTCAAAATCCCACCGACCATCTCCAAAGCATTGCCTTCACTTTGCTGAGCTTCAACACCAACCGTTGGCACTCTTCGTCTGCACTAGTCACCTCTTAGATTCAATCCGTTATATCACACTGCATTTCAATCCAGTTCAACCGGGCCACGCTAGACTCACCTCTAGCCACACAAGCAATGTCAAGAGACTCCAAGTCTTGCACCAAACGCTCGTCATGCGCCTCAATCCAATTACCTTGCCCGGAGTAATTCCTACTCAAGGCATCCACCACCACGTTGGCTTTGCCTGGCGTATACTGAATCTCCACATCGTAGTCCCCAAGGAACTCGACCCACCTACGCTGTCGCATATTCAGATCCTTTTGGTCTAGGAGATACCTCAGGCTTTTGTGATCCGTGAAGATCTCCACCATAGCACCGTATACGTAGTGCCGCCACAATTTTAACGCAAAGATTAACGCCGCCAACTCCAGATCATGGACGGGGTAATTCCTCTCATGACTCCTTAACTGCATTGACCCATAAGCTATCACATTGCCGTGCTGCACCAGCACGCAACCCAAACCGCAACCTGATGCGTGACTGAAAATCTAAAATCCTTCCGTCCCACTAGGAAGACTAAGGATCGGAGCAGACATCAACCTTTCCTTCAAATTCTCAAATGCACGGGCACACTCCGACGTCCAAACGAACTTTTGTTCCTTGCGAGTAAGAGTGGTGAGGGGCAATGCCACCCGCGAGAAGTTCTCCACGAACCTTCTGTAATAACCGGCTAGTCCAAGGAAACTCCGGACTTCCGCCACGGTTCTCAAAACAGGCCAATCTCTAATGGATTCAATCTTCGCTGGATCTACCGCCACCCCATCTCCACTGATCATGTGACCAAAAAATGCCACCATCTCGATCCAAAACTCGCACTTCGAGAACTTAGCATAAAGCTGGTTCTCCCTTAGAGTCTGCAATACTAGCCTCAAGTGAGACTCATGCTCCGATTCTGATTTCGAATATACCAAAATATCATCTATGAACACCACCACAAACGAATCCAAAAATGGTCGAAAAACCCTGTTCATCAAATCCATGAACACAGATGGCGCGTTCATCAGTCCGAACGACATCACCGAAAACTCATAGTGGCCATACCAAGTCCCAAACACTGTCTTGGCAATGTCCTCTTCACGAATCTTCAACTGGTAGTACCCTGACTTCAAGTCCAACTTGGAGTACACCACCGACCCCACTAACTGGTCAAACAAATCATCAATTCGGGGAATCAGATATTTATTCTTGACGGTCAACTTATTTAGCTCATGGTAGTCAATGCACAACCGCATACTTCCGTCCTTTTTCTTTACGAACAATACCGGCGCGCTCCATGATGAAGAGCTGGGCCTAATGTACCCTTGCTCTAACAATTCTTGCAACTGAACTTTAAGCCCGTCCAGTTCCTTCGGTGCCATCCTAAATGGAGGACGCGACACTGGCCTTGCACCCGGTACCAACTGTTGGAACATGGTCTTCCGCATCTCCTAGGTTTGAGAATAACAAATCCTATGTGTATTTGATCTTGTGTGTTTAAGTGTGCAGGATAACAAAGTCCACATGACTCAAGGATTACATAAGAAGGTTGCCCCCAAATTTGGGCCATCAAATCCAACACTCCCTCTAGCGCCGGCGGTATCAACTAATGCCTGGCGCTAGCGCTAAGGAACCGCTGAGATGCAGACTGGCGCTCGACGAACTGCTTACTCTTCCACGGCGCGCTAGTACTAGTGCTGGCGCTAGCGTTCGCTCGACAAACTGTTAGCTGTGCTCGACAAAATGCTCATCATAGCTTTCGCTCGACGAACTGTAAGTGGCGTTCGACGAATTTCCGTTCGACGAATGATGAAGCTCGCTCGACGAACTCCGTTCGACGAAAATTTGTTCGACGAAAAGAATGCTTAAGCAAAATTCCGGGAGTACTTATAGAAGGAGATAGCACCTAGCGGTATCCGATAGTGCAGGCGATAGCGAGGAGCACAGTAGGCAAGAGAGAAAAGTTTCCTCCGATTGAAGATTCTGCCGCGCAGAATATGTCCTAAAATGGGATAGTGCCGGCGGTACCACTAGCGCAGGCGTTAGCGCTGTGGCTATAAAATGGACCCCTCTTCTCTCATTTCATACAGACATCGGAGAGAGAGATTGAGTGCTAGAATTCAAGAGGCTACCTTGGCCAAAAGTTGATGTCCTACCAAAGTTCTGCAAACTTCTGAAGGAGAATCTCATCACACCGGATCCAAACGAAGTCTGCTTCTACAACGCTTATTCTACAGCGAATCTTCATCTCCAACTTCAGAAGTTCATCAAGAGGGAGTTTTTATTTATTTTCATTTATTATTTCTTGTAAACGGTTAGTGAAATCGCCTCGTGTTGGCGACTAGGTCTGGGTAGGACTTAGGGCAAAAACTCGCCTCGTGTTGGCGACTAGATCTAGGCTAGGTCTAGGGAGTGCTCGAGGCCACATCCGGGGAAGGGTTGGCTAGAGCGGCTTGAGGCCGAATCCGGGGAGGATAGGCTAGGGCCACCGGTTCGTGGGGATGCGAGTCGGGATAGAAAACAAAAAGAGTTTACTATTCATCGCCACCGATTTCTAGCATTATAGAAGTCAACTTTTGTAAAACCTTATTTGATATTAATAAAAGCATGTCTCTACTTTATTTCAAATGTTTTACTTGACTTCTTATTGTCTTAATCTTGCATTATTATAAAGCTTTTCAAAATATAACTTAAGTTTTTGAAAACCCTTATTCACCCCCTTCTAAGGGCGCCTACCGATCCAACAAGTGGTATTAGAGCGGTTTTATTCCAATCGGCTTAACAACCAGGAATAATGGCGTCTCATGATCTCGCTTTTCCGGAGGGTCAAGGGATTAGTCGACCACCTCTCATTACTAGGTCAGATTTTAACTACTGGAAAAATCGAATGATGTGTTTTCTTATGACCATGGATGTAGAAGTATGGAACATGGTAGAAGTTCGGTACTCTCCTCCTACAACTGTAGTGGGAGAGGCCACATTGCTAAAACCTAAAGATAAATGGGATGATAACGATAAACTAAGGTGTAAAAATAATGCTAAAGCAATGAATGCTTTATATTGCGCTTTAAATAGGACTGAGTTTAATAGAATTTCTGCATGCATAACTGCTTATGATATTTGGAATCAATTGGAAGTTACTCATAAAGGTACATCGCAGGTGAAAGATGCAAAGCTATTCCAACTGGAATCTGAATATGAAAAATTCAGGATGGATACCGAAGAGGACATCAACTCGATGTACACTCGCTTCACCAAGATCGTCAACGCTTTAAAGGCACTTGGAAAGACCTACTCAGACGAGGACTTGGTGAGGAAAATTCTTCGCTCCTTACCTCCAAGGTTCAATCCAAAGGTGACAGCCATCTCGGAGTCGCACAACTTAAGAACACTCCAGATCGAGAACCTTATTGGGAATCTCAAAACCCATGAGGTAGAACTCCAGATTTAACACGATGAATACAACAAAGAGCCAAAGAAAAAGGCGCTAGCACTAAAATCAAAGAAGGAAAGCATCGAAGATGATGATGAAGATGAAGAAGGTCTCCTGGTGAAAAACTTCAGGAAGCTCATCAGGAATCCGGAAAGAAGGAACACATTCCGAAAATACTTCCAAAAGGATACTCAACGAAAGGGATCTTCCTCTTCATCAAGGAAAGAAAAAGGAAGCGAAGATGAAGAAGAAAGACCACCACCGGAGTGCTACCACTACAGAAAGACCGGGCACATTCGGAGCCAGTGCCCGAAGTATCAAAAGGAGCAAAAAGAACAATACAAAGCAAAAGAGAAAAGAAAGTACTGAAAGCCGCAACTTGGGATGATTCTTCCTCTGAAGATTCAAGCGAGTCTGAATCAAGCAGCAAGGAGGAAGCAAACTTATGCTTAATGGAAAAAAGCAACAATGACGACACCAGTGTTCTTAGCGACACTGAGGTAACTCCTCCTACTTTCGAAGAACTCAATGATGAATTTGTTCTAACTTGCAAATCCTATGATCAAAGTATAAAAGATAATATTATATTAAATCGTGAAAATGAATCTATTATCAAAGAAAATCATAAGCTCACAAAAAAGTGATTTCCCTTGAAAAGAGAAAGGTTTCATGTCAAGTGTGTGAGCACTCTTTATTTAAGACAAAAGAACTTGAAGTTTCTCTTTCTAAGGCCCTCTCACAAAACAAAACTATTGCAAAAGAAAAGGGGGACTTAGAGAGAAAACTAAAAACCACTCTTTTATAAATTGAAAATAACAAAAAGGGATTTGAAAATAAATGTGTTATGATTGTACAAGAAAATACATTTCTTAAAAAACAAAATCATGACCTCAATATAACCATAAAAAAATTCGGGATTGGTCAAAAATCCCTGGATATGATTTTGGGAAACCAATGTTATGGTTCTGGAAAATTTGGGGTCAGATATAAAAGTGAACCCTACCGCCCAGCGCTAGCTGTTGATTAAAATTCCGCTTGCACGAAATAAAATCCGAACTAACAATCCGAGAAGGCAAGTATACCTATCGAACTGTAGTATAGGAACGCAAGTGTCGTATTAAAATCCGAGAACCGTTGATTACTTATACTCAAACGAATTACTATTATTTTATCTTAATAATTTTTTTTGGATGGTTTTGTCTGCTAGGTTAAAATAAAAGTTGGATATAAGTACGACTAAACGATGATTAAGAAATAGCACTCGATCTTGACTTACTTCGGCCTAAGTTGATCAAAATTCAAAAGCAAACTTAAAACTTAATAAAGTAAGGGCAGCTTGACCGTGGGGGTTCCTATAGTTTGAACATGCTTCTCTCGAAGATATGCCCAACTGAGTTTAGGAAAATCCGACCGAACTCTCGTCCCGTATTCGAATACCTAAAACTCGCTTTAAGTGGTGAACCCCGCTATTGGGTTTTACTCCAATCCAGGAGATTTACGTCATTCTCTCTCGAGAAATGTGTGTAACTCTCTTTACTCTTAAGGGCTCACTTCAGACTATCGGCCTCTCGGCTAGCCAAGAATGAAAGCAAAGGTGGGGATTATACATCGATAATATAGCTCCACTCAATTTTAATTAAGAGTAAATCTAAGGCCCAAACTTTAGAAAGTGAAAGAAGACTAAAGGATCATAACTTGATCAACTCATCCTCAGATCATCAAGATCGAGTACTATGAGGATTTAGTTACTCATGGTGGAGGGGTAGGAGAGAGAAATGATGAAGATTTTAAGAGAACAAAAGCATACCATTTTTATTAAATAAAAGTTCAACTGAGATTACAATTGCATAGAAAGGCTACTATAAAAGGAAATTACAAAGACATTACAACATTCATATGAAAACTAGAAAAGGAAATGCATTGAAATAAGAGAGAGAGAGAGAGAAAGAGAATAAAATGACATGGAAAACACTGAAAATAGAGTAGTAGCACTAGTTCTCTCTCCCAAAAACTGAATGAGGAAAGCTTGGAGGTCATTTCAATTTATAGAATTTTTTTTGCCTCGGTCACGCCCTCAGTCACGCCCGTGACTAAGGGCGTGACATTGTTTAATCAATTCTGCGGCTTGGATCAGGTTCGGCGCACGATTCTGACGCGATTTGATGGGTCACGCCCTAGGTCACGCCCGTGACTGAGGGCGTGACCATTTCGGTGGTTAGCTCGGGTCATGGGCGCTGGCGGCGATCATGGGCGCTGGCGGCTGGCTGACGTGGCAGTCACGGGCGTGACTGGAAGCACGCCCGTGTAACAGTGGCGTGACCAATTCGGTGGTCAGCTGGTCGAATCTGAGTTGTTCACGGGCTGGTCACGGGCGTGGCTTGCGTGTCACGGGCGTGACTTGTGTGTCACGGGCGTGGCTTGCGTGTCACGGGCGTGACTTGTGTGTCACGGCCGTGTACTTTGGGCGTGTCTGACCAGATCTTCTGAATTATGTTGGCAGCAGCTTAACTGGAAACAGCAACTTACACGCCCTAGGTCACGCCCGTGACTGAGGGCGTGACTTAGGAAATTTTGCATTTTTGACCTGAAAATTCAGAAAACTTAAGTTAGCACTAAAAATAGGAAAATGAACCAAAATTGCATTTAGGTAAGCAACAATAAGCAAAAAGTAAGAGTAAATATCCTAAAAATAACCTAATTAAACTAACTAGATTTAGCATTATCAAATTCCCCCAAGCTTACACTTTGCTTGTCCCCAAGCAAAGAAATATGCTTTAGCTAATAAAATAAAATGACTAATCAAAAAGATTTAATTATGCTAAACACGAGTACCTTGCGAAATTCCAAGTAGGGAGAA
The DNA here is from genome assembly GCA_033032865.1 of Dactylorhiza incarnata. Taxonomy (NCBI): domain Eukaryota; kingdom Viridiplantae; phylum Streptophyta; class Magnoliopsida; order Asparagales; family Orchidaceae; genus Dactylorhiza; species Dactylorhiza incarnata. Next base: position 2,402,390 of record JAWHQI010000336.1, read on the forward strand.
TAGTGAAAAGGAAACCTAAAATAAGTACTTTATTTAAGCTTAATTTTTATACCCTTTACTAACAAAAATTAATCATCCAAAATTTAACTAAAAAGTTTTTATAATAAAATTGAGCAAAGTAACAAGTGAGATAGTGCATTGAATTGTTACTAAACCCTAAGAGACAAATTATAACTATATCATTCTAAGAACAAGAATCTAAATTCATACCCAAGACTTAACTATTCTACTTTTCTTCTTTACTTAGCTAAAGCAAATTTAGGAGCATGAATCAAGAGGACTTTATTAGGACCGAAATGTTTGGTTTAGGCATATGAATTGGAATGGGAATCGAAGATAAAAGTGATTGCTATAATCACACTAAACCATAAACATGAGTTTTATAAAATTTTCGATATGAATGATAAGAGGCAATCCTTCATTATAAGCATATAGCATATTTTCTTTCTTTCTCTTTCATAGCCATTTTTTCTTTCTTTTTTTTTTTTTTTTTTTTTTTTAAAAAATTTTGGCAAAGATAACTAATACAAATATGCTTAAAATATCTCCTTTTTGAGCAAATTCTTTTCTTTGAAGCTCTCCATGCAATAAACCAATCACACTCTTTTAGAAATTTAAATAAAACTCAAAGTGTTAGTGTGATTCAAATAGGTTTGGAAATTTTGGCTTTGGTGAAAAATTTGATAAGTGGAGGTGACAATAAAACATGGGAAAAGGCTCAAAAGATGCTAACAAAGGGTTTCTTTTTAAGGGTTGGCATGAAGGCTCAAACTTAAAACAAAAAATGGCCTAAATCATTTTCATTGCTCTCTAAATTTAGATAAAGCATGAGTTTTGAAGGATTTCAAAAAGTAAGCCCTAGATATTAAATAAAGACTAATGAACTTATCCTGAAAATAAGAATAATAAGCGTCTAGGATTATTCACATTTACTACACAAATCAAAAGTTAACCTTGCAAAATATATCTAAAAATGAAGAGAAAATAGTGGATGAAGAATTTTTACGAAAGTAAAGAAGATAAAAGAGAAAACGATAAGGAAAGTACAAGATTTTAGAAAAAAATTTTCAGATTAACATGCTACCTAGAATTAGAACACTACATGAGTCAACAATTTACTTGTGAAACATAATTAAAAGTAGGATTAGAAATTTTGAAATTAACTAAGGCTATATAAGATATTTTGGGAAAAACAAAACATAAAGCAAGGGGTACTATTGATTTTACCAAAATCTAATTTAGACTACTAAAAGAAAAGAAGACATTCTCCCCCAAGCTTACGATAGACATTGTCCTCAATGGAAAAGGAGAGTGAAGGAAGGGGTAATTAAAACTGAAAAACTGAAACAGGCACTTCCCTGGATTTATGGGCTTGAACGGGTGTGTGATGCCGCTCCCCCTTGCTGGCGCTTTGAATCTTCATGAAATATCATCTTGAATTTTTCTTGAAACCAGCAATGTTGAAACAGGCGATCGCCGAAGTTGAGAGTATCAGAGCCATCCAGGGCCAAAAAATTTAAAACAACAATTTTAAAAACCTTGGGTTGCCTCCCAAGAGCGCCCTCTGTTTAATGTCGTTTGAGCTCGACTAAAAGAATATAGTTCAAAAGTTAATCCAAATTATTACAGTCCAGACAAAAGAAGTTTTTCATTGTCCATGTCAACATTGTCACCAGAAAAATAAAGTTTTAGACGATGCCCATTAACCTTGAAATCACCCTTATCTGGGTGTGATATCAAAACAGTTCCATACGGATAAACTTCCTTTACATTAAAAGGACCTGACCATCTAGATTTTAATTTTCCAGGAAATAAACGTAGACGAGAATTATAAAGTAATACTTGGTCTCCTGGTTTAAATGTTTTCGGGAGCCTTAAATTTTTATCGTGAAAGCATTTCGTTCGTTCCTTATATAATTTGTTATTTTCATACGCATTGGAGCGCCACTCATCGAGTTCGTTGAGTTGGAATTTTCGAAGATCGGCGGTGGAGTGGGGATCAAAATTTAAAAATTTAAGGGCCCAGAAAGCACGATGTTCTAATTCGACCGGTAAATGGCACGATTTCCCATATACTAACCGATACGGTGTACAACCGATGGCGGTCTTGTACGCTGTTCGGTAAGCCCAAAGAGCATCGTCTAATTTATGTGACCAGTCTTTACGTGAGGTGGAAACAGTTTTTTCTAAAATACGTTTGATTTCTCTATTCACTACCTCGACCTGGCCGTTAGTTTGGGGGTGGTAAGCAGTTGAAAGCTTATGTGTAACGCCATATTTTAAAAGTGTTTTTGCAAATTGTGCGTTACAAAAGTGCGAACCCCTGTCACTAACGATGGCTCTAGGAGTACCGAATCGAGAAAATAATTTTTTTAAGAAAATAATAACGACTCGGGAGTCATTAGTAGGAAGAGCTTGGGCCTCTGCCCATCGAGACACGTAGTCTACCGCAACTAAAATGTATTTATTACCATGGCTAGAAGGAAGAGGACCTACAAAATCTATTCCCCAAAGGTCGAAAACTTCGCACTCGAGGAAATAATTTTGCAACATTTCATTTTTATTTGAGATATTTCCGGTCCGTTGGCAGCTATCGCACCGTCTCACAAACGATTGGGCATCTTTAAAAAGGCTAGGCCAATAAAAGCCTGCACTAAGTACTTTGTGAGCGGTCCGATTGGCTTGATAGTGCCCACCAGTCGGTCCTTCGTGTAAGTGTTTGAAAATATTTTGTCCTTCTTCGAAAGAAACACATCTCCTTATTACTTGGTCTGCACAAACTCGAAACAGATACGGGTCCTCCCAAAAATAATTCTTCAGGTCAGAGAAGAATTTCTTCTTTTGCTGATAGGAAAATTCTTTTGGGAGGACTCGAGCTACTAAGTAGTTGGCGAAGTTTGCAAACCAAGGAGAAGGAGTAGTGTTGATTGATAATAACTTCTCGTCGGGAAAATAATCATTAAAAGTTTGTTCATTTAAATCTTCAATAAATGGGTTATCTAATCGTGAAAGATGGTCTGCGGCCAAATTCTCAGCCCCCTTTTTATCTCGGATTTCCAAGTCGAACTCCTGGAGGAGTAAGACCCAGCGAAGTAAGCGTGGTTTGGCATCTGGTTTAGAAAGTAAATATTTGAGGGCCGAGTGGTCCGTAAAAACAATAATTTTTGAAAGTGTAATATAAGGTCGAAATTTGTCGAATGCAAAAATAACTGCTAATAATTCTTTCTCCGTTGTGGTATAGTTCGCTTGCGCGGAGGTAAGTGTTTTACTTGCGTAGAAAATAGGGTGGAAGTTTTTAGATATACGTTGACCTAAGACGGCTCCCACCGCAAAGCTACTTGCATCGCACATGATTTCGAATGGAAGGTCCCAGATTGGAGCTATCATAATTGGCGCATTTATTAGCTTATTTTTGATTAATTGAAAAGCAGATAAGCATGTATCATCAAAAATAAATGGAGTGTCTTTTTCTAAAAGATGAGTGAGTGGTTTGGTAATTTTCGAAAAATCTTTTATAAATCGCCGGTAAAAACCGGCATGTCCTAGAAAGCTTCTTATGGCCTTAACGTTGGTTGGCGGTGGCAGTTTTTCGATCACTTCTATTTTTGCTTCATCGACCTCAATTCCTCTTGCTGATATCTTATGACCTAAAACCAATCCCTCCCGTACCATGAAATGACATTTTTCCCAGTTCAGGGCGAGATTGGTCTCCTCACACCGTTCTAACACTTTTTCTAAATTTTCTAAACAAAAATCGAAGGAATCACCAAACACGGAAAAGTCGTCCATAAATACCTCCATAATACTTTCTACGTACTTGTCGAAAATGGCCAACATACACCGTTGAAATGTTGCCGGCGCATTACATAAACCAAACGGCATTCTTCGATAGGCGAAGGTGCCGAAAGGACAAGTAAACGTCGTTTTCTCCTGGTCCTCGGGCGAGATGGGAATTTGGAAGTAGCCCGAGAGACCATCGAGAAAACAATAAAAGCTATGGCCGGATAATCGTTCTAAGATTTGATCGATGAATGGCAAGGGGAAATGGTCCTTGCGGGTGGCGTCGTTCAATTTGCGATAATCAATACACATACGCCACCCAGTCACCGTCCGTGTTGGGATTAAGTCATTATTATCATTTAACACTACCGTGATACCTCCTTTTTTAGGAACTACTTGAACGGGACTTACCCATTTGCTATCTGAAATTGGATAGATAATTCCTGCGTCTAATAATTTCACGACCTCACCCTTTACTACTTCTTTCATGTTTGGGTTTAATCGGCGTTGAGGTTGGATAGAATTTTGTGAATTATCTTCCATTAGAATTTTGTGCATGCAGAAAGATGGACTTATGCCCTTAATATCAGAAATCTGCCAAGCAATTGCTTGGCGGTGTTTTTGTAAAACTTTTAGCAATTTGGCATTTTCAGATCCACTTAAATAGGCCGACACTATTACTGGTAACTTAGAGTCTTTTTCTAAAAATTCATATTTTAAATGCTTGGGTAGTTCTTTAAGTTCTAAAGTGGGAGGTTCTTCGTATGAAGATTTGAAAGACTTTTCTTTTTCAAAAGTAATTTCTTCAAAAATTTTTGATTTAATTTGAAAATTTGAGGGGGCGGGAGCAATGGCCATTTTCATTTCTTGTAATATTTCAGTGGAGGTGTTTGAAGATGAACAAAAAGAAGAAGAACCAGTTTCAGAAATACAAAAAGAAGGGTCTTCACTTAACACATCTAAGAAAAAACACGAATCGTCATTTTCTAGGGTATTTTTCATAGAGGGTGTTATGGAGAAGGTTACTTCATCATCTCCAACTCGGAGGAATAGCTTACCATTACTTACATCAATGATGGCACGGGAGGTGGCAAGGAAGGGGCGGCCAAGGATTAGGGGAACCTCGACATCCTCTTCAATGTCCAAAATGACAAAATCCACCGGGAAGATGAATTTGTCTACTTTTACGAGCACGTCCTCCACAATTCCCAGCGGATATTTTATCGTCCTATCTGCTAGTTGTATACTCATACGTGTGGGGCTAAGGGTGCCCACTCCTAACTTTTTAAACAAGGAGAATGGCATTAAGTTGATGCTTGCTCCTAAGTCGGCCAACGCGTTCTTTACAAATAGATCACCAAAGAGGCACGGGATAGAAAAACTACCTGGATCGTTAGCCTTTTTCGGTAATTTATTTGTTAGGACGGCGGAACACTCAGCATTTAAAGTTACGTGCGATAGATTTTCTAGCTTTTTCTTATTAGTTAGAAGATCCTTCAGGTACTTAGCGTACTTGGGCATTTGTGATATCGCTTCATGGAAGGGCAAATTGATGTGTATTTGCTTAAACATTTCCAGGAAGCGATGATATTGATCATCTAATTTTTCCTTGTTGAGTTGAGATGGATAAGGCGGGGCGGGGTTGTTTTTGAAAATATGAGGTGGAGTGATAAAATCTGTTTGAGTGAGTGGTGTTTTTAAAATAGGGGCGGATCTTGCCTCGGGCTCTTCGCTAACCGGACCGGATACTTGCTTTCCACTCCGAAGAGTTACAGCTTTCGCTTGCTCTTTCGGGTTGGGCTCGGTGTTAGCGGGAAGAGTCCCGGGCGGTCGCTCGGATATTATTTTGGCGAGCTGCCCGATTTGGTTTTCTAGATTTTTAACGGATCCGGCTAAGTTCCGGACGGTTGCTTCGTTCGTACTTATATATTTTGAAAACATCTCCTCCAAAGATGGGGGTTTTTGAAAGTTAACAAGGGGTGGAGGTGGTGTAAATTCATTTTGTAGAGGCGGGCGAGTTGTGTTTGCAGGATTACTCCAAGAAAAGTTCGGGTGATTACGCAGCGCAGGATTATAATTATTCGGTAACTGAAAACCAGGTGCATGAAAATTAGAAGCAGAATAATTATTATAAGCATTTCTATTGCCTACGAAATCAGCTTGTTCGGAGGTGGCTTTTGCGAATTCCCAAACCTGAGGTGCGGAAGGAGCATTCATTTCGGATATCTTTTTGCTAAGCATTTCCACTTGTAGTGCCAGCTGGGAGACGTTATCCACTTCGTACATACCTGCAGGTTTGTTTGGGCGGGATCTTGGCACATTCCACTGATAGGTGTTCATGGCCATATCCTCAAATAGTTCAAGAGCGGCTTCCGGGGTTTTGTTATTTAAGGTGCCACCGGAAGCGGCGTCTATCATTTGCTTAGTATGTTGATTTAGCCCGTTATAAAATGTCTGCACTTGTAACCATACAGGCAGAGCGTGATGAGGGCAGCGTCTTAAGAATTCTTTATACCTTTCCCAGGTATCATAAAGCGTTTCAGAATCTATTTGGCAAAAAGAAGAAATATCATTTCTAAGCTTAGCAGTTTTCGCAGGTGGAAAATACTTAGTTAGAAATTTTTCAGTTAACTGGGCCCAAGTGGTGATAGAACCTCTAGGTAGAGTTGACAACCACTGCTTAGCCTTTGTTCTTAAAGAAAATGGGAAGAGTCTTAGCCTAATTGCATCATCTGTAACACCATTTATTTTGAAGGTGTCACAGATTTCAAGGAAGCTAGCAATATGTGCATTCGGATCTTCATCTTGTAATCCGTCGAACTGCACGTATTGCTGCACCATGTGAATTATGCTTGGCTTTAGTTCGAAATTATTATTATTTATGGCAGGGCGGACTATACTAGTTTCCGTCCCTTCCAGGTTAGGCCTTGCATAATGGGACATAGTCCATTCAGGGGCCGCAACCATGTTGGGGACTTCATTTTGGTTAGGTTCGCCCATATTGACAACCGACTCTGAATCCTCAGCCAGTTCTTGGAATGTAGGATCTTGAACTTGCGATTTTCTCCGAAGAGTACGCTCAAGTTCTTGGTCCAAGTCTACAAGTTCTGACGGATTCGCTCGGGTCATAAGCTAGAAAGAGAGAAGGGAAAATAAGATTGAGAAATTCGAAAAAGGTCTCTCTCTTTTTTTTTTTAATTTTGTTTTTTTTTTTCAAGAAAGAGGAGAAAAAAAAGGTGATAAAAGTAATAGATTCGTTCTTTCAAAATATCAACAAAATGCGAGTCCCCGGCAACGGCGCCAAAAACTTGTTGATTAAAATTCCGCTTGCACGAAATAAAATCCGAACTAACAATCCGAGAAGGCAAGTATACCTATCGAACTGTAGTATAGGAACGCAAGTGTCGTATTAAAATCCGAGAACCGTTGATTACTTATACTCAAACGAATTACTATTATTTTATCTTAATAATTTTTTTTGGATGGTTTTGTCTGCTAGGTTAAAATAAAAGTTGGATATAAGTACGACTAAACGATGATTAAGAAATAGCACTCGATCTTGACTTACTTCGGCCTAAGTTGATCAAAATTCAAAAGCAAACTTAAAACTTAATAAAGTAAGGGCAGCTTGACCGTGGGGGTTCCTATAGTTTGAACATGCTTCTCTCGAAGATATGCCCAACTGAGTTTAGGAAAATCCGACCGAACTCTCGTCCCGTATTCGAATACCTAAAACTCGCTTTAAGTGGTGAACCCCGCTATTGGGTTTTACTCCAATCCAGGAGATTTACGTCATTCTCTCTCGAGAAATGTGTGTAACTCTCTTTACTCTTAAGGGCTCACTTCAGACTATCGGCCTCTCGGCTAGCCAAGAATGAAAGCAAAGGTGGGGATTATACATCGATAATATAGCTCCACTCAATTTTAATTAAGAGTAAATCTAAGGCCCAAACTTTAGAAAGTGAAAGAAGACTAAAGGATCATAACTTGATCAACTCATCCTCAGATCATCAAGATCGAGTACTATGAGGATTTAGTTACTCATGGTGGAGGGGTAGGAGAGAGAAATGATGAAGATTTTAAGAGAACAAAAGCATACCATTTTTATTAAATAAAAGTTCAACTGAGATTACAATTGCATAGAAAGGCTACTATAAAAGGAAATTACAAAGACATTACAACATTCATATGAAAACTAGAAAAGGAAATGCATTGAAATAAGAGAGAGAGAGAGAGAAAGAGAATAAAATGACATGGAAAACACTGAAAATAGAGTAGTAGCACTAGTTCTCTCTCCCAAAAACTGAATGAGGAAAGCTTGGAGGTCATTTCAATTTATAGAATTTTTTTTGCCTCGGTCACGCCCTCAGTCACGCCCGTGACTAAGGGCGTGACATTGTTTAATCAATTCTGCGGCTTGGATCAGGTTCGGCGCACGATTCTGACGCGATTTGATGGGTCACGCCCTAGGTCACGCCCGTGACTGAGGGCGTGACCATTTCGGTGGTTAGCTCGGGTCATGGGCGCTGGCGGCGATCATGGGCGCTGGCGGCTGGCTGACGTGGCAGTCACGGGCGTGACTGGAAGCACGCCCGTGTAACAGTGGCGTGACCAATTCGGTGGTCAGCTGGTCGAATCTGAGTTGTTCACGGGCTGGTCACGGGCGTGGCTTGCGTGTCACGGGCGTGACTTGTGTGTCACGGGCGTGGCTTGCGTGTCACGGGCGTGACTTGTGTGTCACGGCCGTGTACTTTGGGCGTGTCTGACCAGATCTTCTGAATTATGTTGGCAGCAGCTTAACTGGAAACAGCAACTTACACGCCCTAGGTCACGCCCGTGACTGAGGGCGTGACTTAGGAAATTTTGCATTTTTGACCTGAAAATTCAGAAAACTTAAGTTAGCACTAAAAATAGGAAAATGAACCAAAATTGCATTTAGGTAAGCAACAATAAGCAAAAAGTAAGAGTAAATATCCTAAAAATAACCTAATTAAACTAACTAGATTTAGCATTATCACTAGCCACTAACGCCGGCGGTAGCTCAACTGTTAAAAAATCTTCTGTTTTTTCTAATGTTCAAACATCATCCAGCAAGAGCAACGTAGAAACTCAGAAAAGGGTCTAAACCCCTTTATTTCGTGTGCTAATTGTCTTAAGTTTGGACACACGTCTAGCTCTTGAAGGATTATAAAACAACGATCGTTAAAACAAATATGGGTACCTAAGAAATCCACTTACTCTATGGGTGGTACCTCTTGGGTATCTGGATCTTTACTCTCATCTTCTCTCTAGATTTGCAGGAAGGCTAAGGAAACGGAGGATGTGTGATACTTGGACTCAGGCTGCTGCAAGCACATGACGGGCAACAAAGCAAAATTCCTTAGCCTAGAAAAGAAGAAAGGAGGGATCGTAACGTTTGGTGATAATGGTAAAGGAAGGATCATGGGAGTAGGTACAGTGGGTAACGAATCCTTTCTTATCTCAAATGTTTTTTTATGTAAAAGGATTAAAACATAACTTAATATTTATAAGTCAACTGTGTGACAAAGGATTAGACGTATTATTTGAATCAACCACTAATCTTTGCAAAATAGTTAATCCTAAAACAAAAGATGTGTTACTAACTGCACCTAGAATTCACAATGTTTACATAGTTTCATTTCATGATCTTTCCAAATCATCTATGAAATGCTTTATAACCAAAAATGATGAATTAGAACTATGGCATAGACATTTAGGTCACGCTAGTACAAAGATTATTTTAAAACTAGCAAAAGGGGAATTGATTAGAGGATTGCCTAAGTTGAATGGAAATTTATCTTCACTATGTTCTCCATGCCAAAAAGGAAAATTTACAAGATCATCTTTTAAAAGCAAAAATGAAATTTCTACTTCAAAACCATTGCAATTAATTCATATGGATCTCTTTGGTCCCGTTAACACCGCAAGTCTTGGTGGTAGAATATACACTTTCGTTCTAATAGATGATTTCTCAAGATATTGCTGGACTTTATTTCTCTCTTCCAAATCTGATGCGTTTTCCGAATTCTCAAAATTATGTACTCGTATTCAAAATGAACTAGATTTAAAAATAAAATGCATTCGCTCAGAGCATGGAGGTGAATTTGAAAATGAAAATTTTAAATCTTTTTGTGAAATGTTAGGTATTAAGCATGAGTTCTCCGCTCCACGCACACCTCAACAAAACGGTGTTGTTGAACGGAAAAATAGGACAATCCAAGAACTAGCACGCACCATGTTATCTGAATATAAATTACCTAAGTCTCTTTGGTCCGAAGCTGTAAGTACATCATGATATGTAATGAATAGATTCATGCTTCGCCCATCACTAAATCTCACACCGTATGAACTATATTATCAAAAGAAACCTAACGTATCATATTTTAAAGTATTTAGATGTAAATGTTTTATTCTCAATACAAAAGATTCTTTAGAAAAATTTGATGAAAATGTGATGAAGGAATATTTCTTGGATATTCTTCAACCAGTAAAGCCTATAGAATATTTAAAAAAAGATTGAGTAAGGTTGAAGACTCTATTAATGTTAAATTTGATGAGTTTATTCCATGTGCAGAAAAGCTTCCTACAGGTACAAATGATGAACCTTTGCCATCTTTGGAGCACGACGAAGAGGAACCATCCAAAGAAGAGGAGTAGAAGTCGAAGGAAGATGAATATGTACCTCCAAGCATTTTGAACTTCTCAAAAAATCATCCAAAAGAACTAGTCATTGTGGAACCTTCTACTGGGGTAAGAACTAGATCCTCTCTTCATGAAACGTTTTCAAATATTTGCTTTGTTTCCGAAATTGAACCTAAAAATGTTTCCACCGCTTTAAATGATGAATTTTGGTTTTTGGCTATGAATGAAGAGTTAGGTCAATTTGAAAGAAATAAACTTTGGAATCTAGTAGATAGACCATCTAATCATCTAATTATCGGCGTAAAATGGATCTTTAAAAATAAATTAGATGGTGAATATAGGATTATAAGAAATAAAGCACGCTTAGTTGCTCAAGGTTATTCTCAAATCGAGGGGGTAGATTTTGAAGAAACTTTTGCACCCGTTGCTCGCTTAGAATCTATACGAATATTTTTGGCATTTGCTAGTTTTAAAAGAATAAAATTATTTCAAATGGATGTCAAAAGTGCCTTTTTAAACAGGTTTCTAAAAGAAGAAGTTTATGTAGAACAACCCCCCGGTTTCATAAATGAAAAATTTCCTAATCATGTTTACAAATTAGAAAAAGCGCTTTATGGTTTCAAACAAGCGCCCCGTGCATGGTATGATCGACTTACATCATTTTTGTTAAAGCACGGTTATGTTATGGGAAGTGCCGACAACACACTCTTCATTAAGCACAATAATAACGATCTAATTATTTTACAAATATATGTTGATGATATCATTTTTGGGGCCACTAATGAAGAGTTGTGTAATGAAGTACTCTTAGTAATGAAAAATAAATTTGAAATGAGTTTTGTAGGAGAACTATCATATTTTCTTGGTTTTCAAATCTCACAACGAACTGATGGTATCTTTATTTGCCAAACAAAATATGTTCACGATATGCTTAAACGATTTGGATTTGAAAATCTTAAACAAGCTTCTACTCCTATGAGTGCTTCTTTAAAACTAGGAAAAGATGAATCTGGAATTTCCATTGACCAAACGTTATATAGAGGAATGATAGGATCTCTTCTTTACTTAAGTGCATCTAGACCAGATATAATGTTTGCCCTATGTTAATGTGCTCGCTTTCAAGCCAATCCAAAAGAATCTCATTTAAAAGCAGTAAAATGTATTTTTCGTTATCTATTAGGGTCATCTAAATTAGGATTATGGTACCCACACAATGATTCATTCACACTCCACGACTATTCCGATTCGGACTACGCCGGGTGTTCACTAGATTGAAAAAACACTAGCCGTACTTGTCACTTTTTAGGACCCTCTTTAGTTGCTTGGTCTAGTAGGAAACAATCTTCGGTTGCACTCTCCACCACGGAGGCCAAATATATCGCACTTGGTAGTTGTTGTGCACAAGCGTTATGGATGAGCCAAACACTAGAGGATTTTGGATTTCATCTCAAAAACATTGATCTTAAATGTGACAACAAAAGTGCAATAGACCTCACATATAATCCCGTACACCATTCTAGATCCAAACACATCGATGTTCGTCATCATTTCATTAGGGATCACATTAAGAAAGAGCATGTAAAAGTAAGTTTCATTGGCACGGACTCTCAACTCGCTGACATATTTACTAAACCTCTTCCCGATGCAAGATTTCGTTTATTACGACTTGAGTTAGGTGTCCTAGACCTTTCGAGTTAAAACACATTCACAAACGCAATTTTGTAATTTTTTAACCATCGAAAACATCTCCTAAAATTCTGAAACTTCAGCATGAAACTACTATTGGGGCACTTAATCAAGATCAACAATTAAAAATTTCAAAATCCTAGAAAATCATGTACTGTTTCCCGCGCTAGCGCTAACGCCGGCGCTAGCGTACTTTTTCATTTTTCTGTATTTTTAAAATTTTGAAAAATTCTTAAAAATATATCAATATATGTGTACTATTTATTTTTGCACTTCTGCTTTTATTTCATTTTTGAAAAATCAGACGGAGGAGCACTGGGCGGCCTTTGAGCATCGAATAAGCATCCTCGAATGAGACTACACACATCTTATCGGGGAAATGGAGCGCTAGGGAGGCGGGTGCGAGGAGACCTCGCCTGGGAGGCACATTGCGCGGGCTAGGGACCAAATGTGCTTGGTTAACCAAGAGTTGACAGCAGTTAGCACGTTCCATTACCCATGGGAGCATCCGAGGACAGGGAGGCGAGGCCGTGGTTGATGGCAGTTGGTACAGTACTAAGCCTACCGGCTCTCGCCTCCTGTCTCTCTTATACCCTTGATATTTCTCTTACTTTTTCGCACTGAACTAAGACGAGACCTGTTGTGTCTCGCGAACAATTTTCAGTCTGTATGTTATCTGTTCTGTCTTTCATTATTTTCCGAATGCTTTTTTGCGGATGCTTTCATTCTTTCCGCGCTTTTAATTTGCACTCACCTGAAGCGTCTCGCACGCCGCTTTCGCCACCTGCCAGTGACTGGGTTTAGATAGGCTGGCTCAAACTCTAAGGTGCCAGGATAGTGCGACCATTATCCGCACCCTGCACATAGAGAATTCCCTTTATTTCCCACTTTTCAATAAATAGTCAGCCCACCTACCGCCTTTATTACGCTTTCTTCTCTTTCTTCCCTTGTTCTTGCGCCAGCACTCGTGCGTTGATGCGCAAAACTATATCCACAAACGACAACGACAAGTGTTCCGTATCGAAGGTTGTATAGGTTATAGAAACCAAGGTTGTATTAGACTCAGGGCGGTTGAATACTCTTACTTCAGAAAATCTCTATTATTTATCAATTAGAACTTGGGGTTGGTTGTTGCAAGAAAGAGAGATGAATTGTTTTAGAACTATGAGATAAAAGACTAGTACTCAACCTTGAATCACCTCGGAAAACAAAAATAAGAAATAAAACATCTAATTTTCTTAAAGAAATCACTTGACCGTGGAGGTTCTCGAATTATAAACGTACCTTTCTCTAGGATACGCTCAACTGAGTTTAGGCTGATCAATCAAACTTTCGATCTATAATCAAAACCCCTAAAACTCGCTTTATCGTAGTGAACCCCTCTATTGGATTTGACTCCAATCCGGGGGATTCATGTCATCCTCTCTCGAGGAGTGCATTCAAATCTCTTTATCCTTGAAATGATCGATTCGAATTCAAAACCTCTTGGTTATTAGATTACGAAAACACGAATGAGAATTATATATCGAAAATATAATCTCAATCAATTAAAATTCAAGGATAAATCTTAAGCGATCTAAAGAAGAGAAAGAGAAGCTTTAAATCAAATCATGAATTATATTTTCCTTGGATCATCTCGGTCGAGTACTAATAAAAATTTAGCTACTCATGGAGATGGAGGAATTAACAAAAGTAGATAAGTACATGATAAAATAAAATGAACAAGAGAATATTTTATTGATTGTAAATGAGAATTACACGAAGAAATTGAGAGTTACAAGCTTTTGAAATGAAAGCACAAGTGCAAGTTAAGAAGAAAGAGAAGTACAAGAGCTTGAGAATGAGAAAAACAGTGCAAAAACTAAAGCTAGAACTCCAAAAATTCGTCCTTAATCATCTGGAGAAGCACACTTTTTATTGCTGAAAATTTGTGTTACACGCCCTTGGTCACGCCCGTGACCAAGCGGAATGTAAGGGGCATGATTGATGCTGTGCAGAATAGGCGCCTTCTGGCTTCAATGCAGGCATTACGTACGTGTCACGCCCCTGGGTCACGCCCGTGACCTAGGGCCTATAACCTTGAATATTGCACACAGGAAGCTTATGGCGGGAGACTTTCGGCGGGAGGCTGAACACACTCGTGATTGGGTGTCACGCCCCCAGGTCACACCGGTGACCTGGGGCGTGTAACTTTAATTGACATGGCAGGCTGATATGGATGCTTGTGGCGGGTCGCGACCGTGATACTGGGTCACGCCCCTTGGTCTCGCTCGTGACCTAGGGCGTGTACTTGGCAAATCTTCACGGAATGGCCACGGGGAGGCGGAAATAGGTCTGGAAACCATCATGGTCGTCATGCCCCTAGTCGCGCCCGTGACCTTGGGGCGTGTACTTGACAATTTTGCTCAGATATCCACAGAAAACCTAAAAACATAGAATCAGCTTAAGTTAGCCCATAAAAATAAAAATAAGCACATAAAATGAGAAATTTCACCATACTTATATGGATTCATATTAAAATATTATTAAAATTACAATAAAAGATGAGTACAAAAAGTACTCATCACGCGTCTCTCTTAACTTCATTCTTTCCTCTTCTCACGAGATGGCTCCCGAACCCGATGGCAGGAGCAGGTGTGCTCAGTTGTTCCTTAACCACGACTTTGATACCTATGACCTGTCCGAGGAAGATTTCGTCGTGACTATTGCCGACTATATCCCGCTAGGATTCACCGCGCGCTACCCTGGAGGTCGTGATCACATCAACCAGATCTCGCCCGACACTCTCGCCATCCTCTGGACCACTTTGAGGTGGGACTCCAGATCCCCCTCTGGCCCGAATTGTGCCAGGCATTCTGCTATTTTGGTGTAGTTCCCGCTCAGCTGAACCCAAACTCGATCGCAATGCTGGTAGCTTTCGCCTGCTACTTGCGAGAGGAGGGGATCGAGTTCTCCCTCCCTGTCTTCTGCAAGCTCTTCAATTTTAGAGCGAAGAGCGGGGTGGCCTTCTTCTCCGGCCAAAGCCCGCTCAAGGTCACCGGTACCGCCAACAAAGTCCACGAGTGGACTCGGTGGTTCATATTCGTGATCGGGAGTTTCGCCAACACTCTCCTCACGCCGGTGCAGGAGGACGAGTCAACCTTCAAGCCTCCAACACTAGGAGGTTACGAGGCCAAGCTCCATGGGTTCATCCAAAAGCATGGAATGGATGTCGTGCATCTGCATAAGCACGTTGGCTCGCTACTGCCTATTCCGCCGGGAGAGGGTAAGCTGAACTATTTCGACCCTAGCTCACGCTCCTCTTTCACTCACTTCCGTCCTCTTAACTTAACTTTCTTGATACAGGAGTTCGAAGCCTTCCCTCCACCCGCCAAATGCGGCCTTTGGGGCTTGCTTTCGAGGATGCCCTTGCCCTCGCCAAGTCCATGGCCATAGCCTACCACAAGGATCTGCCTCCCGCAAAGTCCTGTGGGCAAAAGCGGAAGCCCTACGCGGCCATCAGCCCCCCACCAAGCGGGCGAAACCTTCTGCAATCGTTAAGGGAAAGGCGGTTGCAGATGAGACCCCTGGATCGAGTGGTACTGCTATGGAGGACTCAGCTATTCAGATCTCCATTGCGCCGACGGAGCCCTCCTCGGTGCCGGGGCCAAGAGGGCATCAAAACTTCCCTCTCGGCGAGAGGTACGCGGATGCGGTCGGCGAGCCTCTTCTCCACTGGGACCGGTGGGCCAACCAGGTCTCCATCTCCTCCCTCCTTCCGCCCTGGATGGAGCAGGAGACAACCAGCGGCCAAGCCTACGACCTTTCCTACGCGCTTTATGGCCGCGAGGATGCCTCCATCTACGACATCGAGTCCACCCAGACTCTTTCCCACGAGAGATCGTGAGCCATAATGCGCACTCTCGCGTGGAATTAGATGTCTTCTCGCCGCAGCATGACCCTCGTGCGAAACATGGTCGAGGTTGAGAAGACCCGCGCTGACATCTCCGCCGAGCTCCTGGCCGTGAAGCAACAACTAGTGATAGCCGAGGCCCTTCTCGCCAGTCGCTCAGCCTGAGAGGTGAGCACGTCTCCTCGCAGTTACTCAAGTTCTCACATTTTCCTTCTTTCTCGGACTAATCTTCTTTTATCTCACAGGACGTAGGTAACTATGATACCTTACTCGTGCGGGCGCGCATCCTTGAGGAGCGAGTAAAGGAGCTGGAGGTCGAGAACCAAAAGCTGAGAGATACCACTGCTCGGCCACCTCCCGCTGAGAGGTACACTCGACACTTTTACTCCAACGCCGAGTTCAAGGGGCTGATGCAGAGGTACGCCCATGGAGCAGTGAAGCATATGCTGGATGTGCTGTGAAGGGCTGGTCTTTTGAAGGAAGAGGGCAAGAGGATTCTCGCTCACCACGTGCTTCCTGAACACTTCGCTCAAGTTGACCCTGCGGATGAAGCTGGCGATGGGCGGGAACTCGGAGACCTCCCTTCTCCGAGCGAGAGCAGCGGATACTCCAGCAAGAAAGCTGATGACCCCTGAAGACTCTTCTCTCCTTCTCTTTTTGATGTAATGCGAGAATCATTTTGTAATTCCTTTTTATACTGAAATGAAATGAAATGTTTTTCCTCTCGCGATTTGTCACATGTTCTCTTTTTGTGCATCTCGTTATTATCAGCTGATAGCCCACACATTCGTACGCTATTTTGTATGCTCTCGCACCTTCGCGCGCGTGCTCGTATATCGTTTGTTCGCCTTTTACGCCGACGACCCCTATTCTAGGTCGTGACCGACATAATCTCACCAAACTGGAGCGCCACCCACTTGCAACCCTTTCGGGCTCGCCCCAACCTTTTTAAGACTTAGACGATTTTGTTAATTTCTACCGGGAACGGAACTGCGCCGAGAACCCACCTCATCCTGCTAATTTCTCGCAGCCCATGGGTCTGGCCAACGTTCCATTGCGCACTCGCCGGGCGAGTGTCTTTCTCGAATGATATCATTCGTCGGCGAGTGTCCTTCATGATGGGCACCATTTGCAGACCTTATGCCGGGACTTGCCCTGTGTTAATTCTTTGCATTGGATTTTTCTCTTACCTTGCCTTCCTCACGGGTCACCACCGAGTGAGACTTCGGCCCTGCCGGCTAGTTGAGAGCTTGGTCAGTGGGTCTGCTTGGGGCCAACCTTTGAACCTTTCGAACATGGCACCAAGTGAGCCTATGACCCTGCCATCTAGATGAGAGCCTGGTCAGCGGGTCTGCTCGGGGCCAACCTTTGAATCTTTCAAACTGCCACCGAGTGAGCCTATGGACCTGCCAGCTAGATGAGAGCCCGGTCAGCGGGTCTGCTCGGGCCAACCTTTGAACCTTTCAAACTTGCCACCAAATGAGCCTACGACCCTGCCAGCTAGATGAGAGCCTGGTCAGCGGGTCAGCTCGGGGCCAACCTTTGAACCATTCGAACCTGCCACCGAGTGAGCCTACGACCCTGCCAGCTAGATGAGAGCCTGGTCAGCGGGTCTGCTCGGGGCCAACCTTTGAACATTTCGAACCTGCCACCGAGTGAGCCTACGTCCCTACCAGCTAGATGAGAGCCTGGTCAGCGGGTCTACTCGGGGCCAACCTTTGAACCTTTCGAACCTGCCACCAAGTGAGCCTACGGCCCTGCCAGCTGGATGAGAGCCTGGTCAGCGGGTCTGCTCGGGGCCAACCTTTGAACCTTTTGAACCTGCCACCGAGTGAGCCTATGGGCCAGCCAGCTAGATGAGAGTCTGGTCAGCGGGTATGCTTGGTGCAAACCTTTGAACCTTTCAAACTTGCCACCAAGTGAGACTACGACCCTATCATCTAGATGAGAGCCTGGTCAGCGGGTCTGCTCGGGGCCAACCTTTGAACCTTTTGAACCTGCCATCGAGTGAGCCTACGGCCCTGCAAGCTAGATGAGATCTTGGTCAGCAGGTCTGCTCGGGTCCAACCTTTGAACCTTTCGAACCTGCCACCGAGTTAGCCTACGGCCCTACTAGCTAGATGTGAGCCTGGTCAGCGGGTCTGCTCGGGGCCAACCTTTTAACCTTTCGAACCTATCACTGAGTGAGCCTACGACTCTGCCTGCTTGATGAGAGCCTGTTCAGTGGGTCTGCTCAGGGCCAACCTTTGAACCTTTCGAACCTGCCACCGAGTGATCCTACAACCCTGCCAGCTAGATGAGAGCCTGGTCAGTGGGTCTGCTTGGGGCCAACCTTTGAACCTTTCGAACCTGCCACCGAGTGAGCCTACGACCTTGCTAGCTAGATGAGAGCCTGGTCAGCGGGTCTGCTCGGGGCCAACCTTTGAACCTTTCAAACTTGCCACCGAGTGAGCCTATGACCCTGCCAACTAGATGAGAGCCTGGTCAGCGGGTCTGCTCGGGGCCAACCTTTGAACCTTTCAAACCTGCCACTGAGTGAGCCTACGACCCTGCCAGCTGGATGAGAGCCTAGTCAGCGGGTCTGCTCGGGGCCAACCTTTGAACCTTTCGAACCTGCCACTGAGTGAGCCTACGGCCCTGCCAGCTAGATGAGATCCTGGTCAGTGGGTCTGCTCGGGGACAACCTTTGAACCTTTTGAACCTTTTGAACCTGCCACCGAATGATCCTATGATCCTGCCAGCTAGATGAGAGCCTAGTCAGCGGGTCTGCTCGGGGACAACCTTTGAA
Organism: Dactylorhiza incarnata; assembly: GCA_033032865.1. Lineage (NCBI taxonomy): Eukaryota > Viridiplantae > Streptophyta > Magnoliopsida > Asparagales > Orchidaceae > Dactylorhiza > Dactylorhiza incarnata. The sequence continues at coordinate 2,421,199 of JAWHQI010000336.1, forward strand.
CCTTTCGAACCTGCCACCGAGTGTGCCTACGGCCCTGCTAGCTGGATGAGAGCCTGGTCAGCGGGTCTGCTCAGGGCCAACCTTTGATCCTTTCAAACCTGCCACCTAGTGAGCCTACGGCCCTACTAGCTAGATGAGAGCCTGGTCAGCGGGTCTGCTCGCGGTCAACCTTTGAACCCTTTGATCATCATCATACAAGCTATTATACTACACATATATAAGAAATTGAAGTTTTTAAGCATAGATACTCTCGTTATACGAACTTAAGGATAGAAACGCTTTAAGTCATCACCACTCCACGTGTGACCGATGGACTCACCTTCCACATTCTTGAGGCGATATCCCCCTGACTTTAGGGCTTCTTCCATGACATAGGGGCCCTCCCAATTGGGATTGAGCTTTCCTACAGCGGCAGACCTTCTGACCGCGACAACCTTTTTTAGCACGAGGTCTCTCTTCTCGAATTGCTTGATCCTGACGTGCTTGTCAAAGTACGTGGCCATCCACCGCTTGACTTCCTCTTATTGAATGGCGGCGAGATCCTGGACCTCCTCGATCAGATCAAGGGAGTGCTGCAGCTCCTGCTTGTTCCCCACTCTCCATTCTTCATTAAACCCTTCGTCGGCCTTTAACCGCGGTGTCTTGACTTCAAACTCCACGGGAATGACAACCTCACAACCGTGGGAGAGCTTAAGTGGGGTCTCGCCATTGGCGGTGTTAGGATTAGTCCTTAGAGCCCACAGGACCGAAGGAAGTTGCTCCACCCAACTCCCCTTTAAGTTTTCTACTTTCTTCTTGAGCAGGTTAACTATGATCTTGTTCACACTTCCACCTACCCGTTGCTCTTGGGGTGATGGAAGGATGCGAACCTGAGGTCTATCCCCAACTGACTGCAGAAGCTGATGAATTCTTCACTGGAAAATTGCGGGCCATTATCTGTGACTATGGCTTGTGGGATCCCATGTCTACAGATGATCTCCCCCCATACGATGTTGCGGATTACCTGGGAGGTGACCTTGGCCAAATCCTTAACTCCCAACCACTTAGAGAAGTAGTCGATCATGACCAACAGAAACCTTCTTTGCCCATTTGCCTAGGGGAAAGTTCCTACCAGATCCATCCCCCATATGGCGAAGGGTCACGGTGCCATGATGCTCCTTAGCTTATGAGCCGACAAAAGTTGAAGCGGGGCAAACAACTGGCACTTCTGGCACTTCTTGGCGAACTCCGCTGCGTCCATGCTTAGGGTCGGCCAGAAGTACCCCTGCCTCAATATCCTTGCCTACAACGTCCTACTCGCCGAATAACTACCATAATCGTCGGAGTGAACCTCCTCCAGGACCCTCGGGACCTCCTCCTCAGATATGCATCGTGCTAAGAGTCCTGAGAGAGTCTTCCGATATAAGTCCCCCTCATGAAGCACGTAGTAAGCGGACTTGTACCTGAAGTGCATTTGGTCCGGGACCTCTTCCAGAAACCTGCCTGTTGCCAGGAAGGTCGTAATGGGGTCTTTCCACGAGGGTCGCTGCTATACATCCATGAGTTCCCCCTCCTCAATAGATGGGCAGAACAGATCTGTCAAGGTCAATCTAGCCCGAGGACTGGTTTTGGCCAACCGATCCGCAGAGGCACTCTCTTCCCTTGGTATGTGCTTGATGGAGAAAGTCTTGAATGTCCCAATGAGACCCCTCACTTATGCCAGATACCTCATGAGTGTGGGCTCCCTTGACTCGAATTTGCCTTTGACCTGGGAGGCTATTACCATCAAATCCGTGAGGTCCTCAACATCGTGAACCCCAACTCTTTGGCTAGTTGCAAACCGGCAATCACTGCCTCGTACTTCGCCTGGTTGTTTGTGATGGGAAAATGTATCACTATTGCCCGCTCTATCTTAATTCTGTGGGGGCTCTCCAATACCACTCCCCCTCCTAGAGAGTTCCTTCTTGAGGCGCCATCCACCATCAACTTCCAGGAAATGAGGCGAAGGGCTTGCTCCTCTTTCGTCTCAATTACATAATCCCCCATGAAATCTGCCACAACCTAAGCCTTCATCGACAACCGAGGGACAAATGTGATGTCGAACTCGCTTAGCTCCACCGACCACTTTGCGAGCCTTCCTGAATGCTCTACTCCCTCAAAGATTTTGCGAAGGGGGTGGTCGGTCACCACTTGGATCGAATGGACCTGGAAGTATGGCCTGAGCTTCCTGGCCGAGATGACTAGAGCGAAAACTAGCTTTTCTAAAATTAGGTATCGGATCTCAGCCTTCTTCAGAACCCTACTCACGTAGTAGATGTGCAGCTACTTCTTACCCTCTTCTCGGATCAAGATGAAGATCACAGCTTCAGCCCCAACTCCGAGGTACAAATCTAGGCTCTCTCCCTCCTTAGGACCCTGGAGCAGCGGAGCCTTGGTGAGTTGACTCTTTAGGGCTTGGAAGGCCTCCTCATAGTCCTTCGACCATTCAAACTTTTGGTTTCCTCTCAAAAAAAGGGGGAGCATTTCTCTCCCGCACGGGAGAGAAACCTACTCAACCCCGCGAGCTTTCCAGTCAGGCACTGGACTTCCCTTGGCATTTCGAGGCAATCCTAGTTCCATTATGGCTTTCACTTTGTCCGGATTAGGCTCTACTGCGGCTGGGGTAAGGAGTGATAGTCTGTTAGGTGTAGTCAATATTACCTAGAGGGGGGGGGGGGGGGGTGAATAGGTCTTACTTACTTTCTTTATATAATCCTAATGTATCTAGCTGCAGAAAACTCAATCACAGAAAGCACACAAGGATGTATGGAGGTTCCTCAAGACAGGGTGTCTTGAGTAGTCCTCTTTCCCCCTTCACCTTTCTAACAGTGAGTTAGACAAGGCCACAAACTCCAATCTCAGCTCCTTGAGCTTACCACAAGTTCCTTAGAACTTCTCAGATCAAGAGTGATCCTACCTCAGGCACATCAGCCCTACACTCAGGCTCAGTAGCCCTACACCTCAGGCACAACAACCCTACACTCAGGCACATTAGCCCTATACCTCAGAGTTATGTCACTTTTACCACTCAGAAATCACACAGATTTCCTACCTCAGACCTATCAAGAAGTCCTACCACTCAAGCTGTCAACACAGCTTTACACACAGGCTCAACAGCCTTTCACTCAGGCAACAATGCCTTACAAAGATATAAGAGAGTTTGTACTAAATACAGAAGACAAAAGGTTTACTTTCAGGTCTTCTGATTTCTTTCTTCAGATCTGAAAGGCAGTAACTTCAGATTTGAATCACCTTGATCTTCTCCTTCAGCAAAGCAGAAGATCAACTTGCCCTTCTTGAGTTGGTACAGGAAGAGCTAACTAATCTCCTTCAGAAGATTAACTCCAACTTCAAAGAACAACTTCAACTGGCTGGAACGTGAATGCTCGATTGCGGCTTGCAGCAAAAGCTTTTCAATAGAACTGTTCTTGTTGTTGTGCCCTAGCTTTTGCTTTTATACTGCCAGAAGGCTTCAACGGCTATTACAATCCTCCTGACACAGTATGGGGCAGATTGGAGTTGCTTTTCCCTTTTTTTATTTTTGCTTGCGCCAAAAGCAGATCCCGTCAGCACATTTGAATCTGTCTCAGCGGTTGGGCTGAGACAGCTTCCAGTCTCAACAGCAGCTCTAGTCTCCTTCTCAGCGGTTCTGCTGGGACAGACACAAGTCTCAGCGGTTTTCCTCTATCTGCAGCTCTGCAAGCCCAGACTCCATCTCAGCGGCTGGACTGAGATAGAGATGTCGTCTCAGCGGTTTTGGGCAGACTGTTACCAATACTATTCCTTGTCTTGGAATAACCTAACCATGCATGCTTATGAGATACAAATAGGGTTTATCAAATACAACTTGTACTTTGTATTTGAGTGTGAGGCCTCTTCAAATTAAAGGGACATTGAGGGTCAATTTCCCAACAATCTCCCCCAATATGAAGAAGGCAGAACACTTTCAAATGCAAGAGTACATGACTTATAAATTTGTGATATATATCAATGCTGCAATGAATTCATCATATTAAGCAAACAGATTTTATCACAGATGATCAGAAATATATATCCACAGCAGATAATCAATCCATCACTGTGAGTTGAAAGATATGACAATGCATCTCATAATAACATAACCAATAATACCATGGTAAAACTTAGCTAAATCTCAGATTAGTGTTTCAGATAAAGCAGTATTTAATTAACCTCAGTTTGCACAAAATATTTTAGACAGACTCTAGTTCAATCACCATTCAACCATTCCTAGGAGTTTTATACATTAAATCAATATTTTCTTTTCTTAGAGGAAGAACATTCAGAAATCTCAGCAGCAACTTCTTCTTGGACTGCAGGCTCCTTGTCTTCAGCAGGTACAACAGTGTCTTCATTCAGATTTGTAGCTGAGTTCTTTTCAGCATTGGTTGCCTTAATCTCAACAATCTTCCTCTTGAGCTCTTGCCTTCTAAAGTACATAAAAGGTTTTGGGATGTACCTAGATGGCATTCTTTGTGGGTTCTCTTTCTTGACTAGGTTTTCTTTGAATACCTTATCTCTTTTAGTGTTCCTTTCAAGATGTCTTATCCATTCCTCAGTTGGATATAACTTATTAATATCTTTGCACATCTTACCATGGCTTACCCAAGCATTCAGGATTATCTTCTTGGAATCATCACTCCAGTATTCAAAGTCAGGGTCTCTCCTGTTTTCATCCCTTTGATTGGCCATGAATTCCTCAGTGAGCAATACATGCTCTCTTTCTCTTTGCTCTTTCAATCTCTGATTTTGTGCTGTTACTTCTTGTTGAGGAAAATCCTAGTCTTCTGTCCCATTAACATCTAGTAATGGCAGGTTCAAAGCAATCCTAGTGCCTTGTAGAACTTTCAGTGTGAGATCAGAATTGATGTGTGCATTTGTATTCTCCCCCTTTCTGGCTTCTTCATATATCTCTTGATTGAGGTCTTGCTTAACTGTTGTTATTGTGCCAGAGAGAGTTTGGAAGACATTCTCAAGATCAGCTTGAAGGTCACTTTTTAACCTGCCAACTTCTTCATTCAGATGGGAAGAAGTGGCTTTTGCATCAAGAGCTTGTGATAGAGTTGCAAGTTCTCCTCTTAGCTCTTCCTTGTAGCTGCCAGCAGCTTCATTTAACTGCATTGCAATAAAGTAGACATACTCTTGAAGATGATTTGCTGACTTCTCTATGACTTCATCTGTTTTACTGACATTGTTTTTGACATAGCTCATGTCTTTTGCAGACATGACCAGGTCATTCTGAATGGGCTTGAATATCTGTCCTTGGGAATCCACAGTCTTCTTGGCTAAGTCAAACCATGTGGTTATTTGCTTGTTTAGGAATGTTGAGTCCTCTTTGATGATGTTCAGTTCACTCATCATTTCATTTCTTACTGCAGAGACAGATTGGTTGACATAATCTCTGACTGTGGCAGTGGACCTATCAACATACACTTGCATAGATGCAAGGTGTGCATCTAGCATAGACTGTATGGCTCCCAAGATGTGCTCATTGGACTGTGAAGATGAGGCAGGGGCTTGATGTTCCACTATCATTGCCTGTTTTAGCCTTTGAGGAGGACTAGGTGGAAGAACAACATCTACAGGTGGTGTGATGATGATTGGTTCAGACACCACAGCAACATGGATCACTTGATCCAGTTCCTTTGGTTCTTCACCCTCTTGATGTTCAACATATGTTGCAATATCATCTATATGATCTGGATGCATTCCATCATCATCATTGACATCCACATCATCAACATCTTTCTCCTCAGACTTACTATTCTGCTCCCCCTCAGATTGTGCACCAGGATTTTCTTGAACAGATTGATTCAAGGAATCTAGGACATCAGATGACTTATCAGCTGTCTTTGTGATTTTCTCCTCCTCAGTTTGAGCAGTAGGGAGACCTAGATCTCTTGAATTCCAGGAGCAGGGATGTTATCAGGAATCTGTGAGATTCTTCTTTCAAGATTTGAGATGACAGAGTCAATCTCTCTTTGTAGATCTTCAGTGGTAGGTGCTTTTGGTGATTCAGTTGGATCAGTGACCCCATCCTTGTTCAGCTGCTCCCCCTCAATTGGAGCATCCAACATTTCTTCACAGGCTTTGGATAGGATCACAAGAGAATCAGGTTCCTCCATGACCTTGTCTTTCTCAGCCTCAGCAGGCACAGTGTGTGTATCTGCATTATCTGAATTTTCACTAAGTTAGGATATGTAAGAATAATGTTGTTGTTCTTAATTGATTTTATATTCTTACCTTTGTTGATGGGGACATCCTCTTTATCTATATTCATTGGGCTGCTGGCAGATCCAGGGTCAGTCCCATGAATATCCTCATTGTTAGACCCATCTGATTTTGAGGATGAATCAGATTTCTGCTGGGATGACTTTTTCTTCTTTTCCTTTGCCACAGATGGTTGGCTCATAGGGAGCACTCTGGAGAATCTATCCAGAGTCTTAATGTCCATTCTTTTGAAATAATGGAGATTTGACCCCTGTGAATTTGCAAAAGTCTCTGAATAACAATTCTGTAGGTACAGAGATAGTATCCTTCCCATATTGGGGGCATGTAGACATTCCTTTATCCTTTGAAAAACAACTTCTCCCCATGAGGTTTTCTTGGACAAAATTATCCTAGTCATTAGTTCAAACATGAACTGTGATACAGTGTCATGTGAACCTGGCTTGCATAGGATGGCTTTGCCCACTATATCAGACAATAGCTTCCCTTGTTGATTGAACTAGTTTTAGCATCACTATACCCTGTCCATTTTAGGGTAGTCGGCTTATCCTTTTCAGATATCTCCTCATCTTCATTTTTACTGCATGGAGTTAATTTCAGTCCCTTCTCCAACCTTTTGGCTATTATCTTTATCATCTCAGTTCCTATCTTGGACTTCAGAATGGTTTTGGAAGGAAATAACTTGACATTGCTGAACCATTCCAGAACTTCAGTTCTGAGAATGCAGCAGGGTTCAGACAGCATATGCTCCAGACCTTGAGCTTCCAACAGATGAATCACTTGTCTTATTTCTTCTGAGGCATGAGAGAATCCATCTCTGACGATTTCATACCCCTCCAGGAGATCTTTTGAACTTTTTGGCGCCATGGAAGCAGAAAATTGAGGCGCTGAGATGGGAGAGAAGATGATTCATTTCGGCAGCTAAGGGTTTGACTTTGTGGTGTGTTTTAAGTTACAGTGTATATATTTATAGGGTTTCAGTTTCGTTTTTATTAACCCTAGGTGTTTAGACTTAATTACCTTATTGTGTTAAGGAATTTTGGGTTAATTAAGGATTGATTATAAGATTTTATATTGAACACATCCCGTCTCAGCAGTTCAGCTGAGACGGAGACCTAGGACGCTGGGACAATGAACTATCAGCCGATGGGACAGTTTGCTCGTCTCAGCGGTTCAGCTGGGATTTTTCCCAGCTGATTCAGCTGAACATACTTCTGCAGTTTAGCTGATCATAAGGTTTAGACCTAATGTATATATTTTGGCTAAAGAAATGTCCTAGTCATGTCACTAAGTTGTAGTGTATAATAATGTAAAGTTTTATAATTCACCATTCAGAATCAACAACAGTGACAACTACTACTCATACATTTAGGACTATTCCATACTAAGCATGCCAAGATCAATTTTGAAAGCATTGAATTTAGATTCATCCAGTGGCTTTGTAAAGATATCAGCTACTTGTTTGTCAGTGGGGACAAATTCAAGACAGATATCTTTACATTCTACATGTTCTCTAATAAAATGATATTTAATCTCTATGTGCTTAGTCCTGCTATGAGAGACAGGATTTTTAGCAATAGAGATTGCACTGGATGAATCACAATACATAGGAGATTCCCTTACCTTGAGGTTGTCATCCTCCAACTGATGCTGTGTCCATAGGAGTTGTGAACAATAACTACCTGCAGCAATGTATTCAGACTCAGCTGTGGATATTGCCACACTGGTTTATTTCTTGCTGCTCCAAGATATCAATCTTCTCCCTAGGAATTGACAAGTACCACTTGTACTCTTCCCGTCTTCTTTGCAACCTGCAAAATCTACATCTGAAAAGCCTGTTAGTTCAAAGTCATTGTTCTTAGGGTACCAAAGGCCAAGATGCAAGATGCCCTTAAGGTATCTCAAAATCCTCTTCACAGAGGTGTAGTGAGATTCCTTAGGACAGGCTTGATACCTAGCACAAACACATGTAAAATACATAATGTCTGGCCTACTAGCAGTCAAGTACAATAGGGATCCAATGATACATCTATACATGGACTCATCAAAGGCCTTTCCCTTTTCATCCTTGTCTAATGATACATTAGACCCCATGGGTGTTCTCATGGTGGAGGCTGATTCCATCCCAAATTTCTTGATGAGCTCCTTAGTGTACTTGGTCTGGGAGATGAAAATTCCATCATTAGACTGTTTCACTTGGAGCCCAAGGAAATATTTGAGCTCACCCATACTGCTCATTTCAAACTCCCCCAGCATTAGATTGGCAAATCTCTTGCAGAGGTTTTCATCGATAGACCCAAAGATTATGTCATCAACATAAATTTGGACTAAGAGACACTTGCCCCTTGTTTCCCTAAGAAACAATGTGCTATCAATCTTTCCCCTCATGAACTTGTTCTTGAGGAGAAAGTTGGACAAAGTCTCATACCAAGCTCTTGGAGCTTGCTTGAGACCATATAATGCTTTCCTAAGAAAGTAAACATGAGAAGTTAGGGTTGGATGCACAAAACCTGAAGGTTGTTCAACATATACCTCTTCCTTCAAGTCTCCATTGAGGAAGGCTGATTTGACATCCATCAGGTAGACTTTAAACCCCTTATGGGCAGCATAGGCAAGGAATAACCTAATTGCTTCCAACCTTGCAACTGGTGCAAAGGTTTGATCAAAGTCTATACCTTCCTCTTGCATGTATCCTTTGGCTACTAATCTGGCCTTGTTCTTGATGATTGTACCATTCTCATCAAGCTTATTCCTGTATACCCATTTGGTGCCAATCACATTGTGTCCCTAAGGTCTTGGCACCAGCTTCCATACTTTGCATCTCTTGAATTGTAGGAGCTCTTCTTGCATGGCTTCAATCCAGAAGGTGTTTTGATTGGCCTCTTCATACTTCTTGGGCTCCATTTGAGAAAGGATGCTCAAGAATAGTGCTTCATTATGAGCTCTGCTTCTTGTCAATATGCCTTGGGTATGATCTCCAATTATTAGATCTCTTGGATGATCTCTCAGGTGCCTTGCAGCAGCTGGAAGAGGGTCCTCTGGTGGCTGTGTTTGTTCCACTGGTTCAGCTGTGACTTCACCATCTTGTACCTCTTCTTCTTCAGGAATTGCAACAGCTGTTTGTGTTTTGCTGTTGCTGGGCTTGTCTTGGACAGTCAGCTCATGCAACCCTTCTTCATTTCCTGTCAAAATAGAAGATCTAGACCATTCTTTGTAGAGAAGGCCGGTCTTATCAAACACAACATGCATAGATTCTTCTACAACATGAGTTTTCTTGTTATAAACTCTATAAGCTCTACTATAGAACCCCCACATTGCATTTTTCTGCAAACTTTGTTAATTGATATTTTCCATTATTTAGAATGTAGCATTTGCAACCAAAGATTCTAAAGTAAGAAATTGTAGGTTATTTGCCTTCCAGAATCTCATAAGGGGTTTTCCCAAGGACCTTATTGATGGAGGCTCTATTGAGAACATAACAGGCTGTATTGACTGCCTCAGCCCAGAAGTATTCTGGGAGTGAGGAGTCACTAAGAAATGTTCTCCCAGCTTCTATCAATGTCCTATTCCTCCTCTCAGCCACACCATTTTGCTGTGGAGTCCTTGGGGAGGAGAACTCTTGGGTGATACCAAATTCTTGACAAAATTTTGTCATGGCTTCAGATTGAAATTCTGTGCCATGGTCAGTTCTAGTCCTGACCACAGTACATAGTAGATCATTCTGAATAGCCTTGACATAATTTATAAAGACATGTAAGGTATCTGACTTCTTCTTAAGGAAGAATACCCATGTATACTTTGAATGAACATCTACAATTACCAACGTATACATCTTCCCACCTAGGCTCTGAATTGGCAAAGGACAAACAAGTCCATGTGTAATAGGTATAAACACCTCTCAGTATCCTTGGAGCCAATATTTTTAAAGGTGTTCCTAGTTTGCTTACCCATTTGGCAAGCATGACAGGGACCACTTTTAACACATTTTAGTTTAGGACTATTTCTAACAAGGTTTTTAGAAAATAATCTATACATTGTCTTATAGTTAATGTGGGCAAGTCTCTTGTGCCATTGGACACAAAGAGACTCACTTTCATTAGCTACAAGACACATAGAAGAGATAGAATAATTGAAAATGAAGTCTAAGCAATAAACATTTCCACTCCTAGTGCCTAAGAGAATGGTCTCCAAGTCATTAGACTTTTTGATCAAGCACTTGTCATTGTGGAATTCAATGACATAACTTAAGTCACATAGTTGGCTTATGCTTACAAGGTTGTGTTGCAACCCTTCAACATAAGCTATCCTTGTTATTGAGACTATGCCATTTGAAATCATACAATATCCTTTGGTGACTCCTTTTTCAGATCCACCAAAGATAACTTTGGGTCCATTCTTCACTGGATGGTAATCCTTTAGAAGATCCTTAGTTCCTGTCATGTGCCTTGAGCACCCACTGTCCAAGTACCATATTTGGTTGAGACTGGTACTTGAACTAACCTGCAACATAGAATTTATTGTACCTTAGGATCCCAACTGATTTTGGGTCCTAGGTTCAGGTTAACACCATAGTGCATATTCCTAGAAAGGGCTGGTTTGGCTTGAGGTTCAATCCTTGCCTTTGGCACATTGGGGTTGTGCCAACAATCAATTGCAAAGTGTCCCACTTTTCCACAGCACCAACACTCATATATATTATATCTCCTCTTCTGAACAGTCCTAGAAGATGAAGCTTCCTGTTTCTGTTCAGTAGGGGATGCAGTTGCTGTTTTCTTTTTCTTATCAGTAAAGGCATGGCTTTTCACCTTCCTATAATCAGTCAAGGCAGCCTGTTTTTGTTTGACATCAACACCCTTTAGCTTGGCAGATAAACATGTGTGGATGGCAGCAGAAACTGGGCTTTTTGGCTTGGTTACAGGACAGTCAACAGCCATGGACTTTGCTGAACAATATTTAGAATTGACAGCCTTAGTTATCTTGAGTGAAGGGGCTGAGGTTCCAAAAACAAAGGGTCCATGATGGTCCATTTGAATTTCCTCATGCAGAGCCTTGAAGGCACTCAAGCCTAACTCCTTTCTATTTCCATAGCTGTGAGCATTCTTGCTCAAGTTATAGGAACTTCCATTTAATAAGTGACCATGAACACTTTCTTGGTCATACTTGTTTGAGGGCATCAAGACTTTCACAAAGGAGGTCTTAGATTCTTTTGAGTCCTTAACCTTTCCCTTAGTGTTGCTAGTATCCGCCTCCTTGTTGAAACCAACACCTCTCATGTCATGGGAGTTGAAGGTGTCAATAATAGGCAGCACTGTCTTGGGCTTGGAGAACTTAGCCACTAGCATCCTTTCCTTGAGGAGCTTTTCTTCAAGATCCTTAATGATCTTGTTATTGTGGCTTATGGTGCCCACATGGATGATTGACATTCCCCTTAGCTTGCCAATCGCCTTCCTCATTAGAGCTAGCTGGGTAGCATGCTCAATGCACTCAGATTTTGATTGCTTTAGGGAAGTAATTTCTTGGGCTTGCCTCTTGGCTAGCTTTTTGCTCTTTTTCAGAGCTTCCAGGAGTGCACCATACCTATCAATCAATTGATTGACATCCTCCTCAGAATTTAATTCACTTCCAACTTTAGATGGAGGAGATTCAGATTCTGGACCTATTTCATAATCAGAAGAAGAAGAAATGCAGTCTATCAATACTTGCTCATGTTCTGAATTGCTGTGACTGTCCTCATTTTCAGTTATAGCCATCAGCCCATGGTCTTCTAGAGTGACCTCATCCTCCTCTACATCACTATCTAAATGTGATAGAGGGGCCCTGATTCCTATCCTAGCAGCAGGATAGTCTTCTTCCTCTTGATCAGCAAACAACCCTAAGTAGGCTTCCTCCTCACCATCTGAATCTGAAGATGAAGATTCAGATTCACTCCGGCTCTTGCCTTTCTTAGCTAGGAAGGATTTTTCTCCCTTCCTCTCCTTCTGGTGATGAGGATTCTTGTCACCTCTTTCCTTTCTCTTGACTGGACAGTCAACATTGACATGTCCAGGCTTACTACAACAATAACAAATTATGTTAGTTGAAACATGTTTACTAGATTTAGAGTCATACCTGTCCCCTTTGGGATGTTGCCTCTCAGATCTGTTATGATCCTTCTTGGGATGAGAAGAGGAGGAAGGTTTGTTCTTTCATTGTTTCCTCCTGATCATCTTCTTGAACTGCCTTGTGAAGGCAGCAAACTCCTCATCAGAAGAGGAGCTGTCTGAATTGCAACTCTCAGATTTCTCAGATTCAGCAGCCTTTCTTGGAGGTGACTACACTCTACCCTTGTTCTTCTTAGAGCTTTCAGCTTTGAGAGCAACATATCTCTCCCTTGTGTGAGCCCTGGAGGAAGTGTCCTCCTCCTTTCTTGTAGAAAGCTGCATCTCATATGAGAGCAGTTTCCCAAACAGTGTTTGGGTAGGGGTTTCTCCAAGTCTTGCCCCTTCCCTGATTGCACATATTTTAGTGTCCCAATCTCTAGTTAGAGATCTAATGAACTTGTCATTGAGTTCATAATCTGTGAACACCCTTCCATAGGTTCTTAGTTCATTTACAATCCTAAAGAACCTTTCATAGCATATGGAGATATTCTCCTGTCTCAACTGTCTGAAGGCTTCATACTCCTGATTGAGGAGTGACTTTCTATCATCCCTCACTTCAGCTGTTCCCTCCATATAAACAACCAATGTGTCCCACATTTCCTTGACAGTTGTGCAGTGTACCAAGTTCTAAAATGTAGTGTCATCAATGGCATTTAATATTATGTTTTGGGCTCTCTAGTCCATAGTGTACAATGCTATCTCATCATTGGTCAGCTCAAAAAATACCTTAAGTACTTTTCTAGTAAGGTCAATAGTGGAGATTTTCTCAAAGGTATAAGGACCATTTTTGACAGTCAAAAAGATCCTTGGGTCTGAGGCTTCCATGAATAGCCTTACCCTTTGCTTCCATATACCAAAGTTTTCTTTGGAGCATATGGGCAACTTCATTGACCCCAACTCCTACTTCATTCCACTGTTGGCCATTGGATTTCAGATTTGACTACTCCTGTATAGGATCTGATCAGATTGTTAAGTCCTTTTGATCAACCTCCCTCTGATACCACTTGATAGTTTGTTAGGTGTAGTCAATATTACCTAGAGGGGGGGGGGGGGGTGAATAGGTCTTACTTATTTTCTTTATATAATCCTAATGTATCTAGCTGCAGAAAACTCAATCACAGAAAGCACACAAGGATGTATAGAGGTTCCTCAAGACAGGGTGTCTTGAGTAGTCCTCTTTCCCCCTTCACCTTTCTAACAGTGAGTTAGACAAGGCCACAAACTCCAATCTCAGCTCCTTGAGATTACACCACAAGTTCCTCAGAACTTCTCAGATTAAGAGTGATCCTACCTCAGGCACATCAGCCCTACACTCAGGCTCAGCAGCCCTACACCTCAGGCACAGCAGCCCTACACTCAGGCACATCATCCCTACACCTCAGAGTTATGTAACTCCTACCACTCAAAAATCACACAAATTTCCTACCTCAGACCTATCAAGAAGTCCTACCACTCAATCTATCAACACAGCTTTACACACGGGCTCAACAGCCTTTCACTCAGGCAACAATGACTTACAAAGATATAATAGAGTTTGTACTAAATACAGAAGACAAAAGGTTTACTTTCAGGTCTTCTGATTTCTTTCTTCAGATCTGAAAGACAGCAGCTTCAGATTTGAATCACCTTGATCTTCTCCTTCAGCAAAGCAGAAGATCAACTTGCCCTTCTTGAGTTGGTACAGGAAGAGCTAACTAATCTCCTTCAGAAGATTAACTCCAGCTTCAGAGAACAATTTCAACTGGCTGGAACGTGAATGCTCGATTGCGGCTTGCAGCAAAAGCTTTTCAATAGAACTGTTCTTGTTGTTGTGCCCTAGCTTTTGCTTTTATACTGCCAGAAGGCTTCAACAGCTATTACAATCCTCCTGACACAGTATGGGGCAGATTGGAGTTTCTTTTCCCTTTTTATTTTCGCTTACGCCAAAAGCAGATCCCGTCAGCACATTTGAATCTGTCTCAGTGGTTGGGCTGAGACAGCTTCCAGTCTCAGCGGCAGATCCAGTATCCTTCTCAGCAGTTCCGCTGGGACAGACACAAGTCTCAGTGGTTTTCCTCTATCTGCAGCTCTGCAAGCCCAGACTCCATCTCAGCGGCTGGACTGAGACAGAGATGTCATCTCAGCGGTTTTGGGCAGACTGCTACCAATACTATTCCTTGTCTTGGAATAACCTAACCCTGCATGCTTATGAGATACAAATAGGGTTTATCAAATACAACTTGTACTTTGTATTTGAGTGTGAGGCCTCTTCAAATTAAAGGGTCATTGAGGGTCAATTTCCCAACAAGGAGGTGACCCAAAAATTTTCCCTTGCCAGCCCCGAAGACACATTTTGAAGGGTTCAACCTCATCTTGAACCTGTGTAGGGTGGCAAATGTCTCTTCGAGGTCCTTGAGGTGGGAGCTCATATCCTTGCTCTTCACTATGAGGTCATCTACGTATACCTCCAAGTTCCTAACTCTTTGTTCCCGGAAGATGCGATCCATCATCCTCTGGTACGTCGCCCCCGCATTTTCAGCTCAAATGACATCATATTATAGTAGTTGCACCCTTCCCTTGTGATGAAGGAGACATCCTTGATGTTTGGTGGGTGCATCCTGATCTGATGATAACCTGAAAAGGCATCTAAAATCTCATTACAAAAAAACCGACGGCTGAGTCAACCAGCGCGTCGATCCGAGGCAAAGGATAACAATCCTTAGGGCAGACTTTGTTCAATAGTGAAAAATCAATACACATTTTCCAGCGGCCATCGCCTTCTTTTACCATTACGACATTGGAGACCCAGCCTGGATACTAGATCTCTGAGACAAAACCTGCTTTGAGGAGCTTCTCCACTTTCTATCGGATTGGCTCCTCCAGCTTGTCCGCAATGGACCTCCTCTTCTGGCAGATGGGGCGAGTTCCTGGCTCGAGGTTGATTTGGTGGCAGGCCACATCCACGTCGATGCCCGACATGTCTGCCGCGCTCCATGCGAAGATGTCCACACTCCTTTGGATGCACTCCAGCATTTTCCTCCTGTCCTCTGGGCCGAGGCCCCTGCTGACCCGCACCTTTTCTACTTTCCCCTCCTGGGTGGTGACCTCCATCTCGACTACTTCTTCCGCCGCCTCAAGCCGGGATGGCTCTTCCCATATGCCCTTTGCCTCTCTTCCCTATGCTAGGGTCTCCTCTTCCACCGCAGCCTTCTCCTCCATCAGCTCGGCCTTCTCCCCCTGAGTTTCCTCCATCTCCTCTTCTTGGATGTTGCTCTCTCCTTCTTCTCCTGCCTCCTTTTCTTCTTCTAGACCCTCTGACCCTGTCATTTATCTATCCACCTTCTCAGCCTCCGCCATCTAGGAGATGGTGTTGACGACAGCCATATAACACTGCCTCGCCACCTTTGCATCCCCCTGGATTCGGACCTGGACTCCTCCGTTGTGGAACTTTAAGAACTGATGGAAGGACGAGGGAACGCACCAGAAGGTGCTGATGAGAGGGCGTTTGAATATTGCATTGTAGCTACTCGGGGCATCGACAATGACGAATCGGCAGTTCCTGGGGACCCCTCCCAACGTCACCTGGAGGCCAACTCCTCCCCCGACCTCCTTCCTTTCTCCTGAAAATCCAAACAACGGCCCATCCGAGGCCTGCACCCTCTTTGACTCTACCTACATTGTGTCTGAGGCCTTCTTGAAGATTACATTCACAGAGCTCCCGTTGTCGACCAAGATCCAGGAGACCGTGAAGTTCTTGATTATCGTCTCACAAAGGAGTCACAAAACGGGTCTTCATAGTCTTGCATGTCCTCTGATGAGAAGGTGAGCTTCTCTGAGGGGTGTGGGGTTTGGAAGGTTGACGCTACGTTCCTCCAGAACATCGCTTGGAAGCTCCTCTTGTGAGTGGCTTCTATCCCAACCCCGCCATGGATCACTCTGATCCCTCCCCTGGCTCCCACGTCTACCCTGTACTCACACCTATCTTCCCTCCTCTTCGGGTAGCACTTCTTCATTCCTTACAGGTCGCTGCTGCTGACCTCTTTCCCTCACCTCCAGAAACTCCGGGTAGGTGGCCGTCGCGTGACCTTCCTTCTGGTGGAAGTCACAATAGGGCAATGCCACCCTACCCCCTATTCCTCCTCTTCCTCTTCCTCCTCTTCCTCGGCCTACTGCCATGGCTTGCTCCCGAGGGGGTGAAGGGGTCTTGTACCTTAACTCCATCCCAGATGATTGACCCTCCCTTCCCCCCTTCCCTGGTAACCTCTTTCCTGACCTTGCGCCGGTCCTTCCTAGGGTCTCCAAGCTAGCCGATTATGGGGCTCCTGATGCACACAATCCAGCTGCTGCCCCCGAAACCCCTGACCTCTGGGCTCATCCCTTCTTCTTTCCTCCTGCTGCCTCACCTCCGGCTCGCTCAGCCTTGCCAACCTTTATGCAAACTCTGGGTAGGCGGCCTCCCGCTCAATCTCTTCCGCCGCCCTCTCCATCAACTCCTCGAAGGATAGAGGGGCCTTTCTCTTCAGGTTCATTTTGAAAAACCCCTCCCGCAGCCCCACTATGAAGGCCAGCTGGAGAGTGAACCCCGACACCTCCTGGATGAGGAGGAACTCTTCCTGGAATCTATCCACATAATGAGCCAGTGACTCTCCTGGCCCTTGCTTGATTTTGAAGAGTGCCTCCGCGTCCTTCTTCCTCTTCTTTGACATTGAAAAGCGCAACCTGAAGCTCCAACGCAGATTCTTAAAGGCGTAGATAGACCCCACGGGGAGCTGGTGGAACCATTCCCTCGCCTTCTCCTTTAGAGTGGTGGAAAAGAGCCGACACTGGAAGGCATTCAACATTGGGAGGATTGAGACCATGTCCTCGAACCACTGCAGGTGCCGTACTGGGTCATCCTTGCTGGTGTAGTAAGACATCTCTGGCCCTCTGAACCCCTCTGGAACCAGGGTCGAGAGGATCAACTTACAAAAGAGGCTATCTTCCCCTATTCTGCGAGTGGTCCTCTCGCGCGGAGTCAACTCGCAGACTTCCACACTTGCCGGGCTACCAAACAGCTGCCGCCCTGGGAGATCTCGCGCATTCTCCTCTGCCGCCAAGTCCTTCCCGGGCCGCTGGCCGAGGGCGTTCTGGCCTATCTGCTGGGGATGGACCACCGAAACTGCGGGTGTCTCGCACTTGCTCCTTGTGGCGAAAGCCAGCTGCAAGGTCTGCAGGATCTCTCGCCTGAGGCCTTCCAACATTTCCAGTGTTACCTCTTTCGCAGTTGCCTGCGAGTGGCCCAGGTCGGATCCTTCTCCTCCCTCTCCAGCTACGGAGCTCAGCTTGAGATTTTCTTGCACAGGCTACGGTCCACGCTCACCGCACCAAAAATGTTAAAACAGGCAACCGGTCTATTGAGTTCAGACCCACTGGGGGGTGTAACACGCGCCTACTTATCCCTCACTTACGCTCTTGGATGTGGATGAGGAACTAGGAACAGACCCAAGGCTATAGCGAGGAGGTCCCGCCACACACCTGGAAGATCTTAGAGAGTTTCTCCTCCCAAACCAAAGCTCAGCCAGGCACCTTGGAGGGCACTAGCGGCCAACCAAAACTTTCCTAGGAGGAGAGAGCCTAAAAGATTGGATCTCCTCCAAGGTGCCCTTAAGGGTCTATTTATAGATTCTCTAGGCTGGTCTGCAAATAGCATGAATCTGCCTCTGGATTTACTAAACACACCCCAAATTGGTATGCCAACAGCCTAACTCCGCTGTTCTGAAGGGCTATTGGCAGCCCATGAAGGGTATCAAGGTAATTTCCCCCCTTGAAGCTTTCAGGGCGAGTGGTCCGTGAAGGCACCACTCGTCAGGCTTCTTGCCCACCGGATTCCACCGGGCAAGTGGCCCGTGAGGGCACCACTCGCTAGGTACCCGACTTGGTCGGCGAGTGAAGTTCCTCCTCACTCGCCCTGTTACTGAGGCGTTTACTCTGTTACCACGCGAGTGCCCCGCTAGTGGGGCCTCACTCGCCTGCAAACTCTCAAACCCATATCCTTCCACTTGGCCCTTGGGGCCTTGGGGACCCACTCGACGAATACGGGATTGTACAGCCTGCGTACTCTTGCTGGCTGGCCCACCAGTCTTTCCTTGGCCAAGTGCAAATCTAGTCTTGCCGAGTCAGCGTATCGATGTCGGTGTGAACGACCGTTAATACGGATGACCCCCCACCATTATGCACATGCAATTATAATTACTATATATCTCCGAGCCATAAGTTCCCCTGGCTAACCTGCCCGTCACCATAACCTTCCGAGCCACCGACTCATCGGACTAACCCGTCCATACCTACAACCACCGAGCCTACCACTCGTAAGGCCAAACCAACTAACCACCCGTAGCACTGGGGTGTGGGTGAGTGTATTATTGAGCTAATCTTGCATAACAAATTATTCCTATAGTTTTGGGTTAACCATGGACTTCCTGAGAACTACCCTGTGAGGGGCTCGCAGCGGTACTAGGAGCTATGATGGGCTAAACCCCAAGGCTCCCTTTCTAAGGCACTTATTCTTGTTGGTGTCTACCCTTGACCTGACCACTATTAATGTTACATTTACTAACGCTAAGTGTGTTTTACTTCACAAAAAGGAATGACGATCTTTCGTCGATCCCAAGCACACTCTTGCCTCCTAGTCAACCAGACATCTTACTCCTACTTTCTCTTGGTGACCCCTTCCAAACCCAATCAGTCTGGGTGCACCAAATTCTTGAACTCCCCGTGTCAGACCTACATGCTTATCTTAATTCAGTATTTTCACTATACGCAGACCATTTAAACAACATGAGGTGCATGGGAAGAGGTACTCCAAATAATCATCCAAATGACCCAAGATTATTATTGGGGGTGTGTTATGACATTTTAAAACTATTTCCAGAAATTCATAATTTTCCTAATTTATTTGGTATTTATTATAATTTCCTCAATATCAGGGAACCTATGACTTTGAACACCAAGTATTGTTTCCTGATAAGCTATGACCTTACAAAAATTTGTATAGCTATATATCATCAACATAACAGCCACATATGAAATTCATAATATTCCAGAAAGGTTTTAACCTCCAATTAAAATATGGACTAATTTATCATAATCAAGGGTTAACAAAGGAAGTACCAAAAACACTCATCCAAAAATTATTAGAAAATTAACAGATATCCAAGGTGATTGGAAAAGTTCACTGCTTGAGTTGCATAATTTTCCAGATTCATTGGACCATATGAATCCTTTATTTAAATACGCAAATCATAGGGCACTTTGTGAAGAGAACCTTATACAAACTCCTCATTAAATTATACCAAAATTTATAGATCATCTTCTTGCCCAAAAAATTTCTCTGACCAAGTTTTATGATTTTCCAGTGAGTATTAAATCCATAATTTATTTTCTTACCACTAGGGCAAATATTGAGGGTTATGAATGAGGTACTATATATATCCACCCAAAATTCATAGCAAAATTATCAGAGAATATTACCATCAATACAAACTCACTGAAATAGTTTCATAATCATCCTAACATGTATGGACATGAAATTTTACTTTGAAAGAATGTGACCTAATTAAATAATAAGAAATTCAGTGGGGATTAATGTCACTAAATTTTTTGGAAAAATTATCCAATGCTTATTTCCACCCCATTAAACTACCTACCAAGTTTCAAGTCATTCCGATTACCATTGACCCTATGTCCTTCAATCGGTTCAATATACAACCCAATAGTTTGAACTAGGGCTCTAGGGCACATCCACCCCAAAACACCCAAAAACACTTGTGGGGGTGTTTTATATGATGCTAAATCAGTGGCCAAGGTTTCACAACATTTGGATGAGGGTGGACCCCTCAAATCCATCAAGTGCACTTTGTCCTAATATCCCTTAGTTTGACCGATTTTGGGTTATTTAATTACCCAACCAAATCAATCTTAAATGGGATAAAATTTTTACCAGAGTCATTTAATGAGCTTAAGGACCACCCACCAAAATTTGGTAGGATTTGGAGGTCTATAGACCCTAAAAATAATTCATACATAGTTTATTAAATTTCTATAAAAAATATAGAAAAAGTTTCTCTAAAATTTCCATTTTTGGATATGTTGAGGGTACGGGTATATCCAGCCTATGGTCTAAATTTCAAAGCATTAGGGTTAGTAGTTTAGTGGGAACACCCATCTTAATTTCTGGTCAACCTTATGACACCTTGCACCAAACTGAGTTGTGCAGTCAAACCTTTAGGCCAAATCATCTTAAAACAATTTTAAATTAAACTAGACACAAAGATCTACAAATTTTGTCTCTGGCCACTTTTTATAAAACGACTTCTAAGGGGTTCAATTTTCCATTTAAAAAACATGCATTTCTAGGAGAAATTATGACGTTAAATAATCATAAAATTGTATAATCTGTCTAAATAAAATGGAGGGAATCAGTTCATTGATGAATAGTTTATATAGTCATCTTGTAGTATAGTTTTAATATATTTTTTAATATGAAATTATATAAATTATATGAATTATATTATATAAATCTATCTTTTTTTGATTTCATGAACTAACTTAAGATTATTTTATATTTTCAGGTTTTCTGGGCACTTTTGAGAAAATTTCCAAAGTACACGCCCAAGGTCACGAGCGTGACCAAGGGGCGTGAAAACCTAGATGTGTTCCAGACCCGATTCCACCACCCCTGGCGCATTCTGTGATGATTTGCCAAGTATACGCCCTAGGTCACGGGCGTGACCTAGGGGCGTGACCCAATGTCACGGTCGTGACCCGCAACCAGCAGCAAAAATTGCAATGCTACGTCATTTAAAGTTACACGCCCGTGACTGTACATGTCACGCTCGTGTACTTCGAAGGTCACGGGCGTGTACCGCCTTGCCGCTAGAAAAATGCGCTGCCGCCTCAGATTTTCCCGCCAGGAAAATACCCCCCTTCATGAAATAAAAAAAAGATAGATTTATATGATATACTTCATATAATTTTTATAATTTCATATTAAAAATATATTAAAACTATACTAAAAGATGAGTATATAAACTATTCATCAAATACCACCATACTTAAGCTTTTGCTATTCCAGAGCAAAAGAATGAGGAAAGAATAACAAGACATCAATATTATTTCTAATTAACTAAAATTTTGTTAAACCGAGAGTAAGTTAAAAGTAAATTCTAGGAATTCAAGAATTAAGTCATAAGTTATGGTGATAATTTAAAAAGAGAAATTTGTTTAGCTAGATACTTCTCAAGATAACTATTTAGCAACCGAAATTATAGAAATTTTCAAATAAAATTAGATTGAAATTATAGACACTCTAACATAAAAGAAACTTAAGGAAAAGACACCTACCAAAATAACGTTCTCTTAATAATTTTGTATAGGACTAGAAACAATGAAATTGGCTAGGGATGGGTTTTAACGAAATGGCAAAATGAAGAGATACTAAAATAAAGGTGATGAATTTTATCATCTCACTTTATTTGAACACAAAATTGTATATGTTTAGGAAGATAATGAATTTTATCCTCTTATTTTCCATGCCATATAATCTTTTTTAAAATTTCTCTTCAACAAAAACCCAAAATGTATATGTTTTAGATGTAATGAATTTTATCCTCTTACATTATGATATATAATTTTTTAAATGATTTTAGGTGCATATGTTTAGGAAATAATAAATTTTATCCTCTTATTCACATGACATATGATCTTTTTTCTACAATTTTTTTATTTGCCAATCAAAGGGCAAGGGTAAAGAAAAACTTCTAGTTTATAAATTAAACTATTTTGAGAGCAACTGTTTTAATGGAATGAAATTTCCTAAGATCTTAAAGTTAATAGAGAATATAATCAAAATTTAGAGATGTTTAGCCAATTTACCACAAAGTGAAGCTATTTAAAATTAAAATGAGAAGATGTGTTAAATAGATTCTCTAATCGAATTAAAAACATAAAATGTTTCTTAAAACTAAATTACTTCAAATTTAAATTTAATAAATTATGATAAAACAAAATATTAGCCAAATCAAAAATGTAGGAATACTTATAATTAGACCTCAAACTAGTTTTCTAGAAAAATAAAAACAACAAGTAAAAGGGAGATATATCTATAAATATATTATTATATTTTTTTGGTTTTATTCTTGGACTTCCCAAGGTCTACCCGGTGAAGGGTTCACAAGGTACTAGGAGGTGTGATGGGAGTTCAAGCCCAAACCTCCCTTTCCAAGATATTAGATTTTTTTATGATTTATATATATATATATTTTATTAATTGAAAAGAAAGCCTAGAAAGCTATGCTACACCCCCATACTTAAAATTAAACATTGTCCCCAATGTTTAAAACTAAGGATGAAGAATATGTGAAAAGAAAATGCATAAAAAAATGCATGAACATTTAAAGATAAGCAAGGGGTACCTCCCAAGAGCGCTTTCTTTTTCCCGTCTTTAAGCTAGACGGTTATTATTAGCTAAACGGAAATTGAAAAGAGAAGTGCACATGCAACTCCCTTAACTCACATTTAGGTGAATGTGCCATCATCAGTCGTCCGACTAGTCCTCCATTTATCATGTGATTCTCCATTTGTCCTAGAATTTGAATATGTAAATCCAAATCACCTATACATACCTGAGGTGATTTGGATATATAAAAATGAGTGGCATATGAATCATTAATGATTTGGGGTGGCAACGACACATCTTCAACCTGAAAATTATTAGAGTATAGAGAATCACAAATAAACGAGTCAGAAAATTTTTCGCAAGGAGGAGGTGCTTGCAAAAATATATGATTAAGCTCCGGTTGTTCATTTTCTAAAATAAAATTTTCTTTAGAAGAATTTAGTGCAATATCAAGAGGAATAAAATTTTCGAACACAATGTTTTCATGAATTTTTGGTTGAACAGAGGAATTTTGCAAAAATTCATGACAAGCAAAAGATGATCCGGGTGGAATAGGGGAAGAAACTTGTTCTTCTTCTATTTCATCCGGGGTGCCCATAACATTAAGAAATTCTTGGAATAATAAATTTTCTTCATTTTTGGTAAAAGAAATTATGCGATTACATGAAACCACATGTTCCTCCATAATTAAATTATCCAAAGATGGAGAAAAAACACTAGACGAAATAATGTTCTTATCTAAATTTTGGGGTAGAGTATCGAATTGAATTGGTGGAAATTCCCAAAAATTAGAGTACGAAACTTGCGGCGCAAAAGAGGAAGAACAAAAATTTGGATTTAAAGATTCATCTTCATTGTTCTGAGAACTATCTGGGTGAGCTTGCCACCAAGAATAATCTACTTCGGAGCTAGAAGAGAAATTATTAAAAATCGAAAAATTATTCTCGTGAAAATTAGAAAAAATATTTTAATCAAAGTTGGAAAAATTATTTTCTTGAAAAGAGGAAAAATTATGATCGTAATTATTATCAAAATTATTTGCTGAAGATTGAGAAACATTATTTTCATAATATAAATTTTGAGAAAAATAATGAAAATCACTTTGATGAGGCGCACCACAATAATTGTAACTAATTTGGCACTTTCGTGCGCCTTCCAAAAGATTAACTTGGTTTTGAAGCACAGCCAGTTTTACGGCCAATTCAGATAACCTAATTTAATAAAAAGAAAACAACATTCACTTAAATGAATGGAATTTTTTGAGGGGGAATAGAGAAGAGAAATAATTTATATATATTTTTTTAAAACGGGTTAAATTAGTCCCGGACTTCCCGAGGTCTACCCTATGAAGGGTTCGCAAGGTACTAGGAGATGCGATGGGAGTTCAAGACCAAATATCCCTTTCCGAGAATTTAAATTACGCCTTTTAAGATTTTTAAAATTTTTAAGAGAAGGGGGAGAAGAAATAGGATGATAAAATTAATACATATTTCTTTTTTCGAAATATCAACCTAAATTTCCCCGGCAACGATGCCAAAAACTTGATGCGCAAAACTATGCCTGCAAACGATAACGACAAGTGTACCATTTCGAAAGTAGTATAGGTTATAAAAACCAAGGTCAAATTAGACTCGGGGCGGTTGAATACCCTTACTACGGAAAATCTCTATTATTTTATCAATTAGAAATTTGGAGTTGGGTTGCAAATAGTAAAAACTAGAAGGACTAATAGAATTAATTTGATTGTTAAAAGCTAGCACCCGATCTTTGAATCACCTCAGAAAATAAATACAAGAAACAAAACTTCTAATTTTCTTAAAGAAATTACTTGACCGTGGAGGTTCCCGAATTATAAACATACCTCTCTCGAGGATACGCTCAACTGAGTTTAGGTTGATCAATTGAACTTTCGCTTTAGAATCAAAACCCCTAAAACTCGCTTTATTGTAATGAACCCCTCTATTGGATTTGACTACAATCCGAGAGATTTATGTCATCCTTTCTCAAGGGTTGCAATCAACTCTCTTTATCCTTAAGTGATCAATTCAAATTATGAGTCTCTCGACTACTAAATTACGAAAACATAAATGAGACTTATATATCGAAAATATAATCCCACTTTAATAAAATTAAGGATAAATCTTAAGTATTTCAAACAAGAGAAGAAGGAGATCTAATTATTTCATTGCGAATATCATTCCTTGGATTATCTCGATCGAGCACTAATAGAAATTTAGTTACTCATTGAGATAGCGGAATTAATACAAATTAAAGTGTGCATTATGAAAGAAGAAGAGAAGAAGAGAATAAGAAAAACTATTTTATTAATTGCAAAATGAAAAGAAATACAAGCAATTGAAATGAAAATTACAACTATTAAATTGAAAGAACAATTGCAAGAAAGAAAGGAGTATAAGAACTACTAGAAATGCTAAAAACAAGAAAATAAAATAAGAAAAGGAGATTTGAACTCCCCAAAATACGTCCCCTATGTTCTGGAGAAGCTCCCTTTAAATAGGTGAAAAGTTGGTGTTA
Organism: Dactylorhiza incarnata; assembly: GCA_033032865.1. Classification (NCBI taxonomy): domain Eukaryota; kingdom Viridiplantae; phylum Streptophyta; class Magnoliopsida; order Asparagales; family Orchidaceae; genus Dactylorhiza; species Dactylorhiza incarnata. The sequence goes on from JAWHQI010000336.1 coordinate 2,446,552, forward strand.
CACGCCCTTGGTCACGGCTGTGACCAAGGGGCGTGTAACAGGCGTGATCGAAGCTGGTACGGGATAGGCGCCTCTGGGTTAAATGTTGGTGTTACGTGCGTGTCACGCCCTTAGGTCACGCCCGTGACCTAGGGCGTGTAATCTTCAAACTGCTCCTGGAGGGAAAATCTGAGGCGGCAGCGCATTTTTCTGGCGGCAAGACGGTACACGCCCGTGACCTTTAAAGTTACACGCCCGTGACTCTACATGTCACGCTCATGTACTTCCAAGGTCACGGGTGTGTACCGCCTTGCCGCCAGAAAAATGCGTTGCCGCCTCAAATTTTCCCGCCAGAAGCAGTTTGAAGATTACACGCCCTAGGTCACGGGCGTGACCTAAGGGCGTGACACGCACGTAACACCTGCATTTAACCCAGAGGCTCCTATCCCATACCAGCTTCGATCACGCCTGTTACACGCCCCTTGGTCACGGGCATGACCAAGGGCGTGTAACACCAACTTTTCACCTATTTAAAGGGAGCTTCTCCAAAACATAGGGAACGAATTTTGGGGAGTTCAAATCTCCTTTTTCTTGTTTTATTTTCTTGTTTTTAGCATTTCTAGTAGTTCTTATACTCCTTTCTTTCTTGCAATTGTTCTTTCAATTTAATAATTGTAATTTTCATTTCAATAGCTTGTATTTCTTTTCATTTTGCAATTAATAAAAAAGTTTTTCTTATTCTCTTATTCTCTTCTTCTTTCATAATGCACTCTTTTATTTGTATTAATTCCGCTATCTCAATGAGTAACTAAATTTCTATTAGTACTCGATCGAGATAATCCAAGGAATGATATTCGCAATGAAATAATTAGATCTCATTCTTCTCTTCTTTGAAATACTTAAGATTTATCCTTAATTTTATTAAAGTGGGATTATATTTTCGATATATAAGTCTCATTTATGTTTTTGTAATTTAGTAGTCGAGAGACTCATAATTTGAATTGATCACTTAAGGATAAGAAGAGTTGATTGCAACCCTTGAGAAAGGATGACATAAATCTCCCGGATTGGAGTCAAATCCAATAGAGGGGTTCATTACAATAAAGCGAGTTTTAGGGGTTTTGATTCTAGAGTGAAAGTTCAATTGATCAACCTAAACTCAGTTGAGCGTATCCTCAAGAGAGGTATGTTTATAATTCGGGAACCTCCACGGTCAAGTAATTTCTTTAAGAAAATTAGAAGTTTTGTTTCTTGTATTTATTTTCCAAGGTGATTCAAAGAACGGGTGCTAGCTTTTAACAATCAAATTAATTCTATTAGTCCTTCTAGTTTTTACTATTTGCAGCCCAACTCCAAATTTCTAATTGATAAAATAATAGAGATTTTCCGAAGTAAGAGTATTCAACCGCCCCGAGTCTAATACAACCTTGGTTTTTATAACCTATACTACTTTTGATACGGTACACTTGCCGTTATCGTTTGCAGGCATAGTTTTGCGCATCATACATCTTCTCCAATCAGCCAACGACCATGATTGGCCCAACCTGTACCAACTTGGGAGGTGATTTCCTAGCCACCTAGAACCTATACCGGTCGGTCAATGCCACCACCACCTCCATTGAGGTGGTGGCCGGCGATGGACGGAGTTGGCTGACCAGAGGTGACCGGAATCGGGGATTAAAGAAAGAAAATTAAGGCTTGAACCCAAGCTTTCGGCCATGCCGATCCAAGACCAATTGGCCTCAAACCTTGGGGCCAACATGAAGAGATCTATCTACAAAGAGAGAGGAAGGGAGGACCTGAGTAGTGGCTTGTAGCCATGCCGATCGCCGGTCCGCCATTATTGGTCGTGAAGTTTTTGATGTCATGCCGATACGAGTTTAGAGGCTCGATTTCTTCTGGAAAGTGGGGGAAACTCCTACTCTTCACCTATTGAGGCCTTTTAAAGAGCCAATTCAAGGAGGGGAAGAGGCAAAGCTTGGGATTCCACCATTAACACCATTCATGGTGAAAATTTCGGCCATCCCTAAAAACCATCAAACTTAACCCCCATGGGAGTTGAAAAACCCTTTATACTTCTCCCAATTGATAGGGGGAATGAATCCCCATCAATTGGGAAGACTTTTGGACTCCATTGGCCATGATTTACTCCCCCAAATTTGATCCCATCTGCATCCCATCGGTTCAGCTACCGCCGATGCTAGCACTAGCGCCAGTGCTAGCATCTCGACGGCATAACGTTCGTCGGTTCGGCCACTACCGCCAGCGCTAGCGTCTCGATGGCATAACACTCGTCTCAATGGTATGGAGCTCATCTCAGTGGTTCGTTGAGACAACTGCTAGTGCTAGTGCTAGCGCTAGTGTCTCATCGACATATGACTCTTCTCAACGGTTTGGAGTGTGTCTCGACAGTTCGTCTAGTCAACAGCTAGCGTCAGCGTTAGCACCTAGCGCCGGTGCTAGATCTGAACTCCCATTACTTCTCTTTCTCTAATTTGGACAATTGGGGTGTTACAAAGGGACCCCTTAATGGATTAGGCATGTTATGGTGGGGTCATGGGTCACACTGACGCCCTAAAAGCAACCCTAGATTGGATAATTGGAATGCACTACTTGTAGACCAATGTAGTCTTTACCCACTTGCCTAAGGTCTTATGATCTCTTCGCGCATCCTAGGGTTTTGTCATGACCTAGTCATGAAAAAAACCGTCCTAGGGGTCTAGTTGTTTGGGGGATGTTACACAATGCACCAAGGGTGTCAGGGTAAATTTACCTGTAGACCCCTACTGGGCGAGTGGCCCGCGAAGGTGTCACTCGCCAGTCTCCCTGCGAGCTGGGCTCGTGAGATCTCCCCTTGCGAGTGGGGGCGATCCCCCACTCGCCTCACCAAGCCATTATTGCGAGACCTCGCTCGACTCACACTGGCTAAATGCACCCTAGAGCGGCTCTTGTAACATGCCTCATCATCGCGGCACGCTACTCGCTAATGGGACTCCATGGTACACTCGCCTCGCCTTGGCCGGATGCTCTCCGTGAGTCGGTAAGTGATTTTTAACCCACCTATAGTAGATTTCCCTACGTGTCGGCGAACACTGGGTTGTACACAATCCCCGTTTTTTGCGAGATTATCCTAAGATCGCGAAGAAACATCCAACCCTCCGTGTTCGCCGGATGGCTGCTGAGCTGGCAGGAATCTTTGGTGGGCCCCAACACAACACTATAAATACCAACCTCTTTGGGTGAAGGGTGACCCTTTCTTTCTTCATTTTTCTCCACCACTCGCTACTGCACTTGCCAAAAATGCCTCTCTCAGAAGATGCTCGAGCCCGCCTAGAAGCGTCATGGGTGAAGGAGCACTCCGTCACAGCCCGACTTTCCCCTTGGGCCGCCCGACGGACCCCTCCGCCCCTCACCAAATTTAAGAGGGCGAAGATGGTGCGGCGACACCACGAGGAGGACATTGACCCATTGCTTGACCCCGCGCTCGCTGAACAGTTACTTCGATTCGCAGGTCATTCCCCCATATTTTTGAGCTAACATATCCTTTTTCAGAGCGCGTCCCTGGCGGGAGTCATTGCGACCGAGACCCTGGATAGTGCTCGCCTCACCTCTCCTAGGAGAAACAAATCGGCGGTTGCCAATGTGGACATCATCAATGTGTGCCCTTCGCCGTGGCCTGGTGAGATTCCGGTATTATCCTTTTTGCGAATTCCTCAACAGAATTCTCCGTGTTCCTTGAAGAGACTCTCCTTGCGACACACGGGAGGCGCATAGCTCCGCCGGATTCGCCTGCCCCTTCGGGCTCGCAGCCCCCAACGAGCTCACTGCCCCCAACGGACGCGACCATCTCCATCCCTGGGTTTAGTCTTCTGGGTCATCAAAGCCCTGACAGCTCGCTTCCCGCCAACATACGGGTCATGAGAAACTTTATCTGTGCCCTGGGCCTGGGGATGTCCGCCACGCTGACCTACACCGAGGCCTTCCAAGGGCAACTGAGTTCCTCCCCTAGCGCCCTGGTAAAGTGGCCATGGCCTCGTCAGGTTGGTCAATTATTATCGATAGATTGTGCCTTGCTTTGTTCGCTACCTTTCTTCTCGCAGGTGTCCAGGAGTCCTCCGCCGAGTTGGACCTTGGGGAGGAGGAGATGTCGCCCCCGCACTCGCCAGACAAGATTGCTGACTTCCTCGGCGATCCCCGGGATCTCGAAGTGATGAAGTGACGGACCACCGAGGTGCTCCAGAAGTACAAGCACATGCTGCGGGACCTGTACAACCAGGTGCGAGAGGACAGAGCGGCCTCCGAGGAGCGGTTTGCCGCAATCGATGATGAGATAGCGAGACTTCTCGCCGAGCTGCAGATGGATGCCCGCCGCGAGGTTACTTCTCCTGGGGTGCACCTCTCGTGGGCGGAGGACCAAGTTTGCCTGCTGCAGCCGGAGCTCTGCGCAGTCTGTGCGTATCATTATCCACACGTTCCGCTGAGCTCGGGGGTGCGAGGATGAGGCCGATGGAAGTGGATCCAATATTGATTCTTCTCGCGCTCGCACCTGCCTAGCGAACCATGTAATAATTTCTACTAATCTCACACCGACGCCTCGATTCCTCCCCGCCGCCTTTAGTTTTTTTTTATAAATAGGTTTTGTTACAAAAGCTAACCACCACATTTATCGATCTCGACCTCTGCTGCTTTCATTCTCACGCCTTCTTTCTCTCGCATTCTTTTCTTTCTCACTCTCGCATTCCCACTTTTTTCCAGAACGATGGGAGGCGACGGTAGGTGACGCAGAAGGCCGGGCTAAATGCGCGTGAACGTTCTGCGATCACTCATTCTTCACCTGCTCGCTTACAGAGAGTGAGTACCACTGCGTCGTGGAGAATTACATCTCGCCGGGGTTCTCGGCTCATCACCCGATGAAGACCAAGGCCATCAATGACCTCCACCCGGATGAGCTCGCCATCTCTATGGCCCACTTTGATGTGGGTCTACGACTCCCTTTATGGCCGGAGATCAGCCAGGTACTCGCTCGCTCCTCTTTTTTCCTTTTTTCACATTCGCCTAGGATTTCCTTCTAACCTATTTCCGCAAACCCGTCAGCTTCTCAATTACTTCGGCATGATCCCAGTTCAGATGACCCCCAAATCTATTGCATTCATTGTAGGGTTTGCAAGCTGCCTGCGAGAAGAACGGATCAAGTTCAGCTTGCCAATCTTCCGCAAGCTGTTCTCTTTCCGGGCGAACAAGGACGGGACCGCCTTTTTTGCGAGCCAACACACAAAAGTCTGTGAGACAATCAACAAAGGCCACTACTGGACGCAGAATTTTGTGTTCGTGAAGGGGCCCTTCGACAACGTCCCTTTCTCGCCCATCCAGCGTGATGAAGCCACCTACTGGCCCCTGTGCTCGGTGGCCACGAGGCCGCACTCTTCAAATACATGTCAACAAACTTTGAGGTCGCCTACCTCCGAACGAACGTCGAAAATGCGATTACGGCGATGAGGCATAGTTTCATTACCATAAAGGGGGAGGGGCTTCTTTCTGACGAAGTGGCACAACTCACCGTCAAGGAGGTCGTCCCGGAGTTGTTTGAGCCGATTCCTCCAAGCGAAGATAGTGAGAGCGAGCAGTCAGCTGGCGATTCTTAAATGTACTTTTTCAATTCAATTTTTTGGAAGGCGAGAATCGCCCCCCCCCCTTTGTGTAAACCATTTTTGGAGTGAAATGAAAACAAATTTTACTTTGCCAAGTTTCCTTTCTTTTTCTTTTGCTTTTCTCATTGCCACTCGCTAACAACTAGCATACTTTTATGGCAACTTCTGTGTTCTCACGCACTTGCTCACGCGTTCGCGCCTCGATTATACTTACGCATTACGCGCGCATCTGTGCTTCGCTCAATCACTCGCTTACTCGCGCGGTCGCACATCTTGTCTGGACACGCAACCTCGACTTTTAACCTGGATGATGGCCAAGGCCTCTTCATCCCACTCGCATACGCTGGCCGAGAGCCTCGTCACAATTTTCTTGCATTCTTTCAGATAGGTTCTTGCCCGGGTTCTCTCGCCGAGCGAGTGCCTACTTTGGGTAGACCTACTCGCATACGCTGGCCGAGAGCCTTGTCACAATTTTCCTGCATTCTTTTCGATTGGTTCTTGCCCGGGTGCTCTCGCCGAACGAGTGCCTACTTTGGGTAGACCCACTCGCATACGCTGGCCGAGAGCCCTAACTTTTTCTGCTTCATTTCTGATAAGTTCTCGCCCAGGTGCTCTCGCCGAGCGAGTGCCCATTTTGGTTAGACCCACTCGCATACCCTAGTTATTAGGGCTTCCTCTTCTTGAAAATTTCTTTCCTTCTTTCCACCGAGAACCTATGGTCCCGCCAGCTAGGTGAGAGCCTAGTCGAGGGACCCGCATGAGACGGTCCCGCTTATATACTTTACCTTGCCTGCCCCTCTAGGAATTAACCCGTCCCACCGTCTAGTGAGAGCCCAGTAGCGGAGTTATCCTGGGGTCGTTCTTGTACCGCATGACCATGAAAGCCTCTCCAGAGATCAACCTGAACCCACCGGCTAGTGAGAGTCTGACAGCGGAATTGATCTAGGGCACTCCAACACCCCAAAAAACCTTTCCAGCCTCTCCAAAGATCAACCTGAACCCACCAGCTAGTGAGAGCCCATCAACGGAATTGATCTGGGGCACTCCAGCACCTTGTTACCTTGCCAGCCTCTACAGAGATCAACCTGAACCCACCGGCTAGTGAGAGCCCGGCAGCGGAATCGATCTGGGCCACTCCCACATCTTATTACCTTGCCAGCCTCTCCAGAGATCAACCTGAACCCACTGGTTAGTGAGAGCCTGACAACGGAATCAATCTGGGCACTCTAGCACCTTGTTACCTTAACAGCCTCTCCAGAGATCAACCTGAACCCATCGGCTAGTTAGAGCCCGGCAGTGGAATCGATCTAGGGCACTCCAACACCTTGTTACCTTACCAGCCTCTCCAGAGATCAACCTAAACCCACCAACTAGTGAGAGCCCGGCAGTGGAATCGATCTTGGGCACTCCAGCCCCTTGTTACCTTGCCAGCCTCTCCAGAGATCAACCTGAACCCACCGGTTAGTGAGAGCCCGACAGCGGAATTGATCTGGGGCACTCCAACACCTTATTACCTTGCCAGCCTCTCCAGAGATCAACCTGAACCCACCGGCTAGTGAGAGCCCGACAGTGGAATCGATTTGGGGCACTCCAGCACCTCAAAAAACCTTGCCAGCCTCTCCAGAGATGAACCTGAACCCACTGACAAGTGAGAGCCCAGCAGCGACATCAATTTGGGGCACTCCAGCACTTTGTTACCTTGCCATCCTCTCCAGAGATCAACCTGAGCCCACTGTCTAGTGAGAGCCCGGCAGCGGAATCAATCTGCGGAACTCCAACACATTGTTACCTTGCCAACCTCTCCAGAGATCAACATGAACCCACCGGCTAGTGAGAGCCCTACAACGGAATCGATCTAGGGCACTCCAACACCATATTACCTTTCCAGCCTCTCCAGAGATCAACCTGAACTAACTGGCTAGTGAGAGCCCGACAAAGGAATCGATCTGGGGCACTCCAGCATCTTATTACCTTGCCAGCCTCTCTAGAGATAAACCTGAACCCACCGGCTAGTGAGATCCCAATAATGGAATTGATCTGGGGCACTGCAACACCTTATTACCTTGCCAGCCTCTCTAGAGATCAACCTGAACCAGCCGGCTAGTGAGAGCCTGGCAGCGGAATCGATCTGGGGCACTCATCACCTTGTTACCTTGCCAGCCTCTCCAGAGATCAACCTGAACCCACCGGCTAGTGAGATCCCGATAGCGGAATCGATATGGGGCACTCCAGCTCCATGAGAAACTTTGCCCGGGCCAAATGTCAGAAAAGAACAATTTTCAGCACATAATAAGTTAACAAATAAATTCAAGGTTAGAAACATTTCAAATCATCACCGCTCCAAGTTCGGCTGAGGGGTACCCCATCCACATCCTGGAGGTGATACCCTCCCGACTTGAGTGCCTCCTCTACAATGTAAGGACCTTCCCAGTTGGGATTGAGATTTCCCATCGCGATGCCCCTCCCGGCCGCATCGACCTTTTTCAGGACCAAGTCCCCTTTTTCAAACTATTTGACACGGATATGATTGTCAAGTACCGGGCCATCCACTGCTTGAGATCCTCCTGTCTGATGGTGGCCAAGTCCCGGAGCTCTTCGACCAAATCCAAAGATAGTCTTTGTTCCTCCTCATTCTCCACTCGCCATTCTTCATCTCCTTCACCTGCGGTCACCACCCTGGGGGACTTTACCTCGAATTCTATGGGAAGCACGACCCCATACCCATGTGAGAGATTGAATGGGGTCTCCCCTGTGGCCGTGTTTGGTGTAGTTCTCAAGACCCACATAATTGAGGGTAGCTGTTCTACCCAGCTGCCCCTTTGGTTATGGACCCTCTTCTGCAGCAAGTTCACTATTATCTTGTTCGCCGCCTCCACCTGCCCATTAATTATCGGGTGATGGACCAATGCGATACGAAGGTCTATGCCTAGCTAGGTGCAGAAGCTAACAAATTCATCACTGGCAAACTGCGGTCCATTGTCTGTGACGATGGCTAGCGGGAGCCCATGTCGGCAAATTATCTCCCCCCATATGAAATTCCTTACCACCTGGGAGGTTACCTTGGTCAACGCCTTTACCTCCAACCACTTGGAAAAGTAATCTATCATTACCAACATGAACTTCCTTTGACCACTGGCCCGAGGAAATGGACCCACCAAGTCTAATCCCCATATTGCGAATGACCATGGGGTCGTGATGGTCCGAATCCTCTGAGCTGGGAGTAGTTGGAGGGGAGCATACACTTAACACTTGGAGCACCTCTTTGCAAATTCTGTCGCATCTTTGCTGAAGGTGGGTCAGAAGTACCCCTGCCTCAATACCCTTCCCTCTAGGGTCCTGTTCCTAGAGTGACTCCCACACACTCTAAAGTGGATCTCCTATAGGACCCTTGGGCCTCCTCTTCCAACACACATCGGGCTAGGAGCCTCGAAAGGGTCTTCCGGTACAAAACTCCTACATTTAAAGAATAATATGCTGATTTGTACTTGAACTAGAGCTTGTCCACATCTCCCTCTAGGAACTGTCCTGATGCCAGGAAGGAGATAAAGGGATCTGAAAGTGCACAGTTAACCTCACTAGAATTCTCTAGAGGGGGGGGGGGGGGGGGGTGAATAAAGATTAAAAATACTTTGTGCAATTATATATATATTTAAATGTGTAATAATCACAGATTTAAGTTTCCCACACACCAACAAGAATTAAGCAAATAAAGAAGGAAAATAACAAGAAGAAAATCACAGCACAACACAAAGAAATATAGTGGTTCCCCAAACTTTGGGTAGTCCACTCTTCTACCCCCTTTGGTAGGAATTCACTATCTTGCACTGAGTCTTTTGATAAGGAGACTCTTAGAACCAGCCTGAGTCTTTTGATAAGAAGACTCTTAGAACCAGCCTGAGTCTTTTAAAAAGGAGACTCTTAGAACCAGTACAACTGAATTTTTTGAAGAGAGATTCTAAAAACTCTTTTACAATATTTGAAAGTGAAATAAGAAAGAGAAGAAGAAATAGAACAAGTAGAAGAATAGAAGATAATATATATAAGAAGGAATCTTCTTCCTAGCAAGAAGATTAGAAGCACAAGTATAGTAAATATGATCTCTCTTCTATAGTGAGAAGGAGATTGTAAGCTTTTCTCTCTTTTGTGAGAGTTTTCAGAATTTGCAGCAAAATGGCTTCAGAAGAAGGAGGAGAAAATGAAAGCTTGATCTTTGCTGCAGCACTATTTCTCAATTGTCTCTCTTTTCACTTGGGAGCTCTTCCTCTTTTTCAAAATGAATATGGTGGATCACTTGTTGTCATTCTCTACCGATCTCCTCCTTATTTATAGCTCTGTTTAAAAGATATTGCTAAAGAGGAATAATTAATTAGCAGACAGAAAATTAGGAAGAGATAAGAGTTTCCATAATGAATATTTCTGTAGAAGGAAAAGAATTCATTCTAATTTCAAATAATATCCATAACAATCTTAATCAAATTAGCCAAGAATCAAATAGATGGAAAGGCTGATTCAGAACGGCTATAAAAGAATAATATCATTCCATATAAATCAGATCTACAGAAAGAAGGAAAGAGATCTGGCATATTTTTGAATTTCTTATAGATATCGACGTGCGTCGATTATTATTCGACGTAAGCGTCGAATTCATCCTGGCTGGACGTCGAGAGGAGAATAAGAAAGGTGCGTCGACTTTATCAAATGCGTCGACTAGAAGTCAGAGGTACGTCGACTATGATTACGTTGAGTTCTTCTAAGAGTTACTTCGACTCATTCTGAGAGAAACGTCGACTATATTTCGACGTTGCGTCGAATACTATTCGACGCATATTTACTTAGCCCAATTTTTCTTACTTAGACTTTATGTTCTACTCAATTCTAGGGGTTAAGATAAATCATTTCCCCAACAATCTCCCCCTATTTGTCTTAACCCTATATAGAGAGAAATTGTATCAGTATTTTAATCAACACAACAAAGCATTTATATAGAGAAGAAGTATGCTAAGCAATCAGAAGAAATCATATAACAAGTAATTGTCTATCACAAGATTTAAACTAGAAACTTCTTGTTATACATGAAATTGACAAAGGCAGAATAGAGTTTTCTTGATAAATTTTCAATAGCATCAAAAATATAGCCCCTGGCTCTATCTGGATGCTCCTGGACATTTCTGATGATTGCGTGCAATTTCTCCAGGACTTTGTCAGCATCAGGGAGAGTGTCATTTAGAGAATAGCCCTTGATGATGATGATTGCTGCCTTTTCATCAATCATCTCAATTGTAATATTTTGAGGTTTCTTTTGAGTAGGTTTGGGCTCAGGTGGTTCTTTGTTGTCAACCTTTGGCCTATAATTTCTCTTTTCTGATTGCTGTTTCTCAGGGATCTCAGTCATCTTCCCTTTCCAGGGTGAGTCATGCCATTTGTCTAATCTTGCAGGTCTTTTGGGCTTCTTATAGGGAATGTAAGTATCTTCATCACACCCTACACCCCTCTTGTGTTTTTGTTCTTTTTCTAGGATGAGTCCTGCCTGAGGGTTTTTCTTCTGATAGGCTTCAACATCAAACAATTTCTTTAGAAGTTTGATTGACGATTCAGCAAGAATCTGTTCTTTAGTCATCCCCTTCTTGATCTTTTCCATCCAGGTATTCCTTTTATCTTCTACTTCTTTCCTAGCTGCTTCATATTCATGAAGCTCTCTTTCTCTTATTTCTTCACGCCTCTTTTCCATGTCAGGGTCATGGTACTCCTTTACAGGGCTGTTAGGAGTGATTATAGGCATCTTTTCAAACCTTTTTATCTCCTCACAGGCTTTTCTATACTTCCTTTCTTTTGCATACTCTTTCCTTTCTTCTTTGGAGAATTTTTGCCAGTGGGGGGTGGCTTCTCTTTTTCTTTTTATTTGTCTTCCTGGACTTTGCCTAGGTAGGATTTGGGTAAATGCTTTAAGATGCTCAGTAAGTTTTGTTACTGGTGGAGGTAGAGGTGGCAGTGGAGGTAGAGAGGAAGGTTGAAGTAGAGGTAGAGGAGAAAAGAGAGATGGAGTTTTATCTTTAGGTGGAGAAGGAACTTTTTCAAGAAGAGGAGTTTGATCTGCAATGGAAGGCAGAATGTCCTCTGGTAGGGCAATTTCTGCTGAAGGATGTTTGTCTCCTTCAATCTCTTCTGAAGGGATATCCTTAAGTAGGGGTGTCTTCAGTTTGATATAACTGGCAGAGAAGCCAGGAGAGTGATGCTGAATTTCTTCCTCACATGGGGTTGCTTCAATCCACACTTGTCCTCTCCAGTCATCAAAGGAGGCTGCTTCTTCCTCCCCCTGGACTTCTGTGTTCTTTACCACAACAATATCCCCCTAGGTATGTGGGGCATCTACTCTGAATGCTGAATCCACAGCATGATCTCCATCAGTATGGTAAGATGAGGTCTCTCCAAAGTGTTTGTTAAAGGTGTAGTTAGAGCGATTGGAGAAGATTGGAGCCTATTGTAAGAAAAGAAGTTGGTGTAATACTTTAGAGATAATATTTAGAGTTGGAGTGGAAATTAACCCTGAGCTTTTAAGAGAGATAGAGAACCTGACAAGGGGGGTTTCTGGAGCAACTCTCCCCCTGGTTTATATCCTGCATAAAGGATTTAAACCCTTCTGGCGACAGAGGCTGTTCTTGAATGAGAGCATTAAGCTCAGGAAGAGAAGCAGAGAGGTTTGCTAGTTTCACTGCACAGGTGTTTATCATGGCAGCACACTCGTTGGCGAAGTGGTTCAGTCGAGTCTGGAAGTCATTTATGTTGGATCGGTCGGCGCCCTTAGAGGGGGGGGGTGAATAAGGGTTTTCAAAAACTTTATATTTTATTTAGAAAACTTTGGAATATTGCAATAATAAAACAAGAAGTCAAGTAAAACAAAAAGAGAGACAAGCTTTATTGATATTAACTAAGTTTTACAAAACTTGATCTCAATGGCGCTAGAGATCGGAGGCGAATAATAAAAACTTTTTTTCATTTTCTATACCGACTCGTATCCCCACGAACCGGTTGGCTTTAACCGATCTCTTCCCAGATACGGCCTCAAGCCGCTCTAGCCAATCTATCCCCAGAAAATCCTCGAGCACCCCCTAGACCTAGCCTAGATCTAGTCGCCAACACGAGGCGAATTTCAGCCCTAAGTCCTACCTCAGACCTAGTCGCCAACACGAGGCGATTTCACTACCGTTTACAGAAAAGATATGAAATGAAAAGACAATAATATAAAAACTCCCTCTATGTGGATCTCTTGGAGAAGTGTACGAAGGCCCGCAGAGTATGATCGTAGTCGATGCGGCCTTTCGTCACGATGATGACGCGTGTTGAAATCTTCTCCACGGATCTCCTTAAGGCTTTATGGAATTATGAGAGTATCGCTCTGAATCTTCCTCTCTCTGCTGTGGCACGAAGCTCTGGAGTTTGGGATTGGAGGAGGATGAAGAATTCAGAGCCAAAGGATCCAATTTATAGCCTTTACGCTACCGCCGGCGTTAGCGCTACCGCCGACGCTAGCCCGGATTAGGAAACATTTTGCGCGGCAGGATCTTCAATCCGTGGCAACATATTGCTCCATGCCTCTTGTGCGCCATGCTACCGCCAGTGCTAGTAGCTAACGCCGGGCGGTAGCTCCTTCTAAAAATGATGCCGGAATCGCGCAGATCAACGCTAGCGCCGGGCGCTATCGCTACCGTCGGCGCTAGTGAGCCTTTTCGAATTTTGGCCTCAATTTTGGGGGCAGACATCATGAGTACTCCTTGAGTCATGTGGACTATGCTAACCTGCACACTTAAACACACAAGATCAAATACACATAGGATTTATTATTCTCAAACCTAGGAGATGCGGAAGACCGTGTTCCAACAAACTCCCCCTTTTGATAATAACAAATCCATTAATGATAAAACAAAGCATTAATAAATAAGCATGATGAGACTATACTTGTGTGTGTGTGAGAGTGATGACTTTAGGATAATTATTGATTTTAGCATTTAGAATTGCTCCCCCTAAATACATGCTCCCCCTATGTGAATGCTCCCCTAATATGTATGCTATCAACTTAAACAATCATGTTGGGTTTGAATTTTGATAGCGGATTATATTATTATCATGTTAGTTCTCCCCCTTTTGCATTTTATCATGTTAGTTCTCCCCCTTTGTTATTAGCAAAAGTGGGTAGGGAAACAAAGCACAAAAAAAATGTGTAAATAAAAGAGAAGGCATGATCGAGCTTTTTAAGTAAATGATAAGGAGTTTTAGACTTGTCTTTCATTGAAAATGATCAGAGTTATGACTTATTTTATCCCTTTTGTTTGTAGTTCTCCCCCTTTTATAAATCAGAGTTTAGCAAAAAATAATGATTTTCCCTTTAAATAAGAGTTTTAAGCCAAAAAAAAAATCATGATTTCCAAGTAACCAATATACCCAGACAATATGTCAACACCCTAGCCCCGTACTAAGTGACGGATGGGCATGAGGAGCTGCAAACATGCCGTAGGTTGGGGTGTTAATCCCATATGCAAACACTAGACAAAAACTTAACCTAACACTCTTTTCCCCCAGTGCCTCGCAAGGCCCCACTGGAACCCTCCCCGGTTAAGGACAAGACATGACTAGAGATAAGGTTATCTAATGTCTACAACCCTATGCCCCCGCTATGGTGAGAAATGAAGTCATGGATAACAATTATTGGAAACATTAAACATTTAAATCTAATGGGAAATATCATAGTATATGGGTTTATATTTTTATTTGAATTTTTGAAATAAAAATCACATAGCTATATTGAAATTCATGAATGAATCAGAGTTTGAGTATTGCGGAAGATTTCGAAAAAGAAACATCATAATACTAAATAAGAGTTTAAGTTAAAAAGAGATGTTTTATAAGCAATATTTCACTTGTTGGAGGAGTGTTTAGAATAGAAATAGATCAGAGTTATAAGCAAAAAAAATTTAACCAATATAAAGTTTACCAAGCAAGTCTACCACTTGTTGCAAGAAAGGAATTTGAAGATTCAAGTGATGATGCACACAAGATGAAAGATTTTAAATAAGTATTAAAGTGCAAGGTAAAACAATTATATGGTTATGATGCGAAAGACATATAGAAGTACAAAAACATCTTATGGTAATCAATGATGGTTCATAAAAAGATATATGAGTTCAATTTCAAAAAGAAGATGTTTTTGTAAATCATTTTGCATTTAAAATTTTTGTTTTGACAATACAGTAACCAAGCATGAAATAATCTTATCAAAAAGAGATCACTACAATGTTATTTTAATTCATAATTTCAAAACATACCAAACATTGTAGAAAACATGCTAGGTTATCTAGTGCATTTTATAAATAAAGAGTAGTATAAAATTAGCATTAGGATCCAATACTCATGAGAAGAAGTGTTATGGAAGATAATGATGTGCATAAAAGTGTATTTTGAATAGAGTAAACAAATGTTTTAATCAAAAATACAAGTAATATGTAAAGTAAAGAGCACAATAAAACACAAATAATTTTACTTCCACTCACTTCAATACACAAAGAAAAGTGTACAACTACCAAGGTGCTCTGCACACACAATGCTCATCAAGACTTATCAGGGTGCAAAGTAGTGCTTGGGGGATCACATAGTTTTATTCTTCAAGATTGATTTTTATTGTGATCCGGTGTACTTAAGAATAAGTGGTTTTTATTTTGAAAGAAAGATATGGTTTGCACAAGATACTTTATTATTCTTTCCAAGGTGCTCAACCTCACAACGCTTATTAAGACTTATCAGGAGGTTCAAGTAGTGCTTGGTGGAGTTATCTTTGTCACTTAATTTTATGATTTTGTTTTGTACAAAGTTCCCCGAATACACTTGTTTTGCAAACCAATATAATTTATGAAAAAGATAACCACTTTTCTTAACTTTTAAAAGTGCAAATAAAGGTTGTGTAGGTAAGATACTTGTGCAATTTTAATTCATTGTACTATTACAAAACATACACAAACATTCTTAGATTAAACACATAAGTAGACAATGCCAAAATAAGTGAGTGAATTGCGATCATTATCAAACATAAAACATTACTCATACTTAGAGGCATGCTAAGCTTGATCCTACACAACTTTTAAACTATAATTGATGCACATTTGAATAGATATATCAAAGCATGAAGAAAGACAATGTCCAAAGTAGTTTGAAGAGAAAAAACTGTAACATTGTAGAATTTCTAATTAGTAGATTAAATCATGCTTGATTTTACAAGAAAAAATCATAGAGTTTTTTTTTATAGTTTTAAAGTTTTATATTTTTATAGTTGATTTTTACAAATAAAAGCATATTTTTGTAATTTTTGCTTTTGTAATTTTTATATTTGATTTTTTCATAAAGATGAACTTTAAATAAAGGAAACAACACAAGCGAAAAAAAACATATTTTTTGTAATTTGGTTTTTGTATTTTTGTATTTGTTTTTTCAAAAAATAAAGAAACACAGAAGTGCAAAACTAAGTAGAAAATATAGATTTATAGATTTTAAGGGATTTTTAGAAATTTAAAAAATACAGAAAAATGAACCTCGACGCTAGCACCGGCGCTAGCGCTAGCGCGGGAAACAGAAAGTGATTTTTTAGGGTTTTGAAAATTTTGATGCTTGGACTTGATTAGGTGTCCCATTAGTAGGTTCATGCTGAATTTGCAGAATTTTTGGAAATGTTTTTGATGGTTAAAAATGAAAAAAATTGCATTTGTAAGCATGTTTTAACATGAAAGATCTAGGACACCTATCTCAAGTCGTGACAAATGAGATCTTGCATGAGCTATAAGATAGATTATCATAATGTATGTGAATTCAAATTTTTCTAGACTTTTATCACAATTTAAAGTCACATAGTTATTTTATCGTTCAATTTTATTTTATTCTACTTCATAATTAATTCATTATGGTAATATGAGATAACTAGCATGAATAATATCTATTAGTTGATAATGCTAGAATAATGAGTTTGATTGTAATTGTTATACCACAAGATTAATTGAGATAATGTTGCATGTATTCAAGAAAGTGATTTCATTTGATTTCATTTGATTTAATTGAGATAATGATTTAATATTTTGACATAGAATGAATGATTTCATTTGATTTATTAATATAAAGTTGATTCTATGGTTTATAAACAAATGAGATACATGCAAGTCATACTACATTAATTCATTCATGTAATTATTATGATCACCAATGAAATGTTAGAACTGAGTGGATCTTTTGAATTTAGAGATCTTTTGATTTTACATAATTATGATTTTAGAGAGTTTTAGCAAAAGATATCAATAGATCATGGTGGTGCGTATGGCATCAATATTTATGACAATTAATCTTTCAATATGTCTTATGTGTTTTTCTTTTTAATTTAGATAAGTATCTCATAGCAAATTCAGAATTTTATCCACTTGTTGGTGAAGGCTAAAAATCTAATGACCGGATTTAATTTGAAATATCTTATAACAAATTTAGAGTTTGATTCAAATGGATAGTATAAGATATTTAGAAGTAATGAATATAAGAATAAAAGATGGGTCATCAAAATAAAATATGATTTTGAATTTTGATCAAAAATGATTTATAAACTCATTAAGCTTTATGAGATAAAATCATATTTCCAATACTATATAGGATGACCATGGCATGATAGTTTAAAAAGAACACAAAAAGAAAAAGATAGAAAAAACATTAAAGCACATCATGAAGTAGAAATTTGTGTATTTCATTTTAATTGATTTCTACTTCATGCAAATGATGGGATACTAATGAATAAGAGATTTAGGTATCCAAAGAGGACCGGGAGTGACGGTTCCTTTGGGTACCCAAATACATTGTTTTTTCTTTTGGGGAGATATGTTAGAAAGGGCCCTTTCGTTTGACATTAATGTGTCATTCTTAAGTATGGGTTTCCATTCGTACCATGAAAAAAATGTAATTTTTGTTTTTCAAATTTCCATAATCATTACTCTTGAATTTATTATATAATGGAAATTTGTTTTCATTTGAATTTAAGTTGGGAAAAGAATGTGATGAATGGATCCTTGCATTTAAGTTTTCATTTTTGCTTTTTGGTCTCCATTCAAGACTTGGTTTATGATTTCCAAAAGCTTTTTATTTCTTATTCCCAATATTAGGTTTAAGTAAGATATTCATATTTGTATTCATCTTGCTTTTGGATATTGTTTGATTTTGTGAATTTGTATTTACAATTTTCATAAGTAAGTTGATTTTTGATTTTAATTCATCATTTTTAATTCTTAAATTATGTCTAGTTTTATTATAAGCGATTGTGCTATTTTTAAGAATGGAAACAATTGAATCAATATGATCTTGATAGTTGTTTCTATATTCATCAAATGTTTCATCCATCTCTTTAATTTCAATTTTATATTCTATACACTTAGCACAATCATTTATCAAAGATGAATTTTCTAAATGTAATTTTTCATTTTGTTCTTTCATAAAAATAATTTCTTTTTCAAGTTCCTTAAATTTTTCTTTATTATTGCAATCAAGACAAGGTTTTGTATTTTCAATTGAAGTGACATGAGTAAAGCAAGATAAATCAGATTTTGATACTACTTTAACTTTTGCTTTTAAATTTTTATTTTCTAAGAGCAATTTGCAATTTGCATTTTTTAGTTTCTTAAGTTTGCGCTTTGTAATTTGTAGCAATTGTAAAGTAGAAATGGAAGTACAAGCGATGAAGTTTGATTTCCTTACATTGCTTTTGGATGAGGGAGGATTTGAACATAATGTTCCTTTGTCTTCTTCTTGGCACTCCTCTTCCAAAAGTAAGATTGCTTCATCTCTTTCCTTTGATGTGTGCTCCATTGATTCGTCATGAAGAGGGCATTCTTGATGATTTGTGCATGCTTGCATATTCTCCGGTTCTTGCGATTGTTCCATACCTGTAGATGGAGAATCATACATTTCTTCAAGAAATTGCCATACTTTATATGCACTTGAAAAACAATATATCAATTTGAAAATTTCATTAGATAGACCGCAAAACAAATAGTGTTTAGCTTTTGCATTTAATTGAAGTTCCTTTTTATTTGATTCATTTGCAGGTCTTGCTATTGCTAAATTCCAAACTTCGATGTCTAAAGTTTTAATAAATTTTTCAATTAAGATTTTCCATCCTTTATAACTTGTTCCTTCAAATAAAGATGGTGCAAGTGATTTTTCCTATTCACAAAAATTTGCCCCACTAGTTGAAGCGAGATCATGAGACACCATTATTCCCGGTTGTTAAGCCGATTGGAATAACACCGCTCTGATACCACTTGTTGGATCGGTCGGCGCCCTTAGAGGGGGGGGGGTGAATAAGGGTTTTTAAAAACTTTATATTTTATTTATAAAACTTTGGAATATTGCAATAATAAAACAAGAAGTCAAGTAAAACAAAAAGAGAGACAAACTTTATTGATATTAACTAAGTTTTACAAAACTTGATCTCAATGGCGCTAGAGATCGGAGGCGAATAATAAAAACTCTTTTTCGTTTTCTATACCGACTCGTATCCCCACGAACCGGTTGGCTTTAGCCGATCTCTCCCCAGATACGGCCTCAAGCCGCTCTAGCCAATCTATCCCCAGAAAGGCCTCGAGCACCCCCTAGACCTAGCCTAGATCTAGTCGCCAACACGAGGCAAATTTCAGCCCTAAGTTCTACCCCAGACCTAATCGCCAACACGAGGCGATTTCGCTACCGTTTACAGAAAAGATATGAAATGAAAACACAATAATATAAAAACTCCCTCTATGTGGATCTCTTGGAGAAGTGGAGGAAGGCCCGCAGAGTATGATCATAGTCGATGCGGCCTTTCGTCACGATGATGACGCGTGTTGAAATCTTCTCTACGGATCTCCTTAAGGCTTTATGGAATTATGGGAGTATCGCTCTGAATCTTCCTCTCTCTGCTGTGGCACGAAGCTCTGGAGTTTGGGATTGGAGGAGGATGAAGAATTCGGAGCCAAAGGATCCAATTTATAGCCTTTACGCTACCGCCGGCGCTAGCGCTACCGCCGACGCTAGCCCGGATTAGGAAACGTTTTGCGCGGCAGGATCTTCAATCTGTGTCAACATATTGCTCCATGCCTCTTGTGCGCCATGCCACCGCCAGCGCTAGTAGCTAACGCCGGGCGCTAGCTCCTTCTAAAAATGATGCCGGAATCGCGCAGATCAACGCTAGCACCGGGCGCTATCGCTACCGCCGGCGCTAGTGAGCCTCTTCGAATTTTGGCCTCAATTTTGGGGGCAGACATCATGAGTACTCCTTGAGTCATGTGGACTATGCTAACCTGCACACTTAAACACACAAGATCAAATACACATAGGATTTGTTATTCTCAAACCTAGGAGATGCGGAAGACCGTGTTCCAACAATTTACTAGTTGTTCAAGAGCATCGTTCATCGCTTTGGTGAGGGCCGATTGATCAGGAGTTGGTGCCATTGACGCAGAGAGAGAGAGGTAGAAGATGAAGTTTTGGCGGTTGAGGAGAGTATATGTTATGAAATAAGAGGTATTATTTAATGAAGGTGAAACGTCGAGAAAGGAAACAGAAATCAAGGTATATCAGGTAGTCTAATTGTCAAAAGAGGAAGTAAGGATTTGTTTCTAATTTTGACAAGAGGTCGACGTTACAACGAATTTTTGTCGACGCATGGTTTGATGTCGACGCATGCGTCGATATGGAGTCGACGCTTCGTGGAGATTTGTCAGCCTAGCGTTTTGTCGACGTGTTCATAGACTTGCGTCGATATAAAGTCGACGGTGCGTCGATATGTATTCGACGTATCTTCAAATACTTTCTTAGATCTTTTAGATTTCCCCAACAATGGTGGTTACATGCTTCCATCAAGCATTCCTAAGGTGTTGATGAATTAATTATGCTTAGTTTCATCCAAGGGTTTTGTGAAGATGTCTGCTCCTTGACTGTCTGTAGGAATATATTCTAAGGTTATCTTACCTTTTTCTACATTGTCTCTAAGAAAGTGATGTTTGATATCTATATGTTTTTTTCTACTATGAAGGACTGGGTTGGATGCTATGGATATAGCACTGGAGC
The DNA here is from genome assembly GCA_033032865.1 of Dactylorhiza incarnata. Taxonomy (NCBI): domain Eukaryota; kingdom Viridiplantae; phylum Streptophyta; class Magnoliopsida; order Asparagales; family Orchidaceae; genus Dactylorhiza; species Dactylorhiza incarnata. Next base: position 2,467,293 of record JAWHQI010000336.1, read on the forward strand.
TATCACAATAGATCTTAGAGTTTTTGACCTCCAATTTGTAGTCAAGAAGCTGATTTTGCATCCACAGGATTTGTGAACAACAACTCCCAGCAGCTATGTATTCAGCTTCAGTTGTTGAGGTTGAGACTGAGGTTTGTTTCTTACTAAATCATGATATTAATCTGTCACCTAGGAATTGGCAAGTACCATATGTACTTTTTCTATCAACCCTACATCCAGCATAATCTGCATCTGAGAAACCTATTAATTCAAAGTTGGTTTCTGCTGAGTACCACAGACCTAGTTCAGGGGTTCCCTTTAAGTATCTAAGAATCCTTTTTACAGAGGTGAGATGGGAGTCTTTTGGATCAACCTGAAATCTAGCACATATGCAAGTGGCAAACATAATGTCAGGTCTGCTAGCTGTTAGATATAGAAGGGATCCTATTATTGCCCTATATGTCTTTTGATCTACTGATTTTCCCTTGTCATCCTTTTCTATAATGACATTAGTTGCCATAGGTGTTTTCATAGTAGAAGCTGATTCCATACCAAATTTTTTGATTAACTCTTTAGTGTACTTAGACTGTGAGATGACGATTCCCTCACTACTTTGTTTTACTTGTAGTCCTAGGAAATAAGAGAGTTCTCCCATACTACTCATTTCAAATTTAGATTGCATTAGATTGGCAAATCTTTTACAAAGTTTGGGATGAGTTGAGCTAATGATGATGTCATCTACATAGATTTGAACAAGAAGGAGTTAATTTTTATGGGTTCTAGTAAAAAGTGTTTTATCTACTTTTCCTCTTTCAAAAGAATTTTCTAAAAGAAAGTTGGAGAGAGTTTCATACCAGGCTCTAGGTGCTTGCTTAAGACCATATAGTGCTTTGTTTAGTCTATAAACAAAGTTAGGAGAGGAGGGATTTACAAAACCTGGTGGTTGCTCTACATATACCTCTTCTTGAAGGTCACCATTCAAAAGGCACTCTTGACATCCATCTGATAGACTTTCATCTTCATGAAAGCTGCATAGGCAAGAAAGAGCCTGATTGCCTCCAATCTGGCTACTGGAGCAAAGGTTTGGTTGTAGTCTATTCCTTCTTCTTTTCTATATCCTTGTGCTACAAGTCTTGCCTTGTTCCTGACAATTACTCCAATGGAATCTAGTTTGTTTCTGTATACCCACTTTGTACCAATCACTGGTAGTTTCTTGGTCTTTCAACTAAGTTCCACACTTTGTTTCTCTCAAATTGGCCTAGTTCTTCTTGCATGGCCATAATCCAGTGAGGATCACAATTTGCTTCCTCAAACTTCTTTGGTTCAACTTGTGATAAGAAGCATTGGAGCATCATCCCATTGGAGACTTGGTGTCTTGTTCTTACTCCTGTATTGGGGTCTCCAATTACATGAGATTGTGGATGATCTTTCAAGTTGACCCCTGTCCTACTTGGGCTTGTCAGATGTTCTTCTTCCTCATTAGCAATGGGATCATTGTCCACTTGTTCTTCCTGAACCAAGTTCTCTTGTGGGAGTTGGTTTTGAATGCTCTTTTCTGAATCTTCTTCATGTTCATGTTCAGATTCCTCACTTGATTCCTCTAGCTGATTTTCTTTTCCATTATCTGTGTTCTCTAGAACCAGTTGCTCAAGCTGAGTTTCTATGCTGCTGTTTTCTTGTGGAAAAGAACTGGTGGGAGTTTCCTCCCCCTTAAACAGCATGTTAGTTTCATCAAATATAATGTGCATAGATTCTTCAATTTTATGAGTTCTCTTGTTATATCACCTATATGCTTTACTGGATGATGAGTATCCCAGAAATATTCCATCATCAGACTTCTTGTCAAATTTGGCAAGATGGTCTTTCCCATTATTTAAGATAAAGCAGGCACATCCAAATATTTTAAAGTATTTAACAATGGGTGTTTTTCCTTTCAGGAGCTCATATGGAGTTTTTGATTTAGTTTTGTGTATGAGGCTTCTATTTAGAACATAGTTGGTAGTGTTGACTGCTTCAGCCCAGAAGGTTTTTGGTAATCCTGATTCTGCAAGTAAGGTCCTTCCTGATTCAATTAAAGTTCTATTCTTTCTTTCAGCAACTCCATTTTGTTGAGGAGTTCTAGGGGCTGAGAAACTTTGTTTAATACCTATATCCTCACAGAAACTACAAATCAACTGATTTTCAAATTCAGTCCCATGATCACTTCTGATAATTGAAACATGAGTTTTAAACTCAGATTGAATCTGTCTTATGAATTTTGAGAGAATCTTATGGGTTTCAGACCTAGCCCTTAGAAAGAATACCCAGCTAAACCTAGATAAGTCATCCACAATGACTAGTGTATAAGATTTTCCACCTAAGCTCTGAGTGGATATGGGACCAAAGAGATCCATATGCAGTAAGTAGAGAATCCTGGGAGAGTCATCCTTACCAATTGGTTTAAAGGATGATTTGGTCTGTTTTCCTAGTTGGCAAGGTCTACATGGAGAATCCTTAGAGTACCTACCCTTTGGTAGGCCTCTGACTAGGTTATTCTTTGCTAGTTTACTAATGGTTTTGTGGTTTAGGTGACCCAGTCTCCTATGCCATAATTCACTTTTATCAATAATATTGTTAAACAAACAAACTTCTGTGGGTGAGGAGCTAAAATCCACTATATATACTTTCCCTTTTCTAATTCCATTGAGTAATATGGCACCAGACTTGACATCAATAATATGGCACAGTAGTGTGGTGAATTTTACCTCATACTTACCACTGTCACATATCTGACTTATACTTATCAGATTGTGCTTCAGTCCTTTGACTACTGCCACATTTTTGAAGGTAACTTTTCCTTCTTTAAAATCTCCAAAGCCCCTGGTTTGCCCACAGCTAGAGTCTCCAAAGGTCACTGGTGGTCCATGTCTATCCTCAAAATTGGTTAACAGATTTCTGTACCCTGTCATGTGCATGGAGCATCCACTATCCAAGTACCACACCAGCCTGGAGATGCGATACATCTGCACATAAGATTTTAAACATTAGTTTGGACCCTGCTGAGCTGGGGTCCCTTCCTCCCAACAGAAAAAGATTTAATGAAAGAATAAGTGGGTTTTTCAGAATATCCTTCCTCCTTTAGGGGTATTGGCTTATCATACCAATTTTCTTTGGTAATTTCGCAGAAATAGTGTTCATAATAGAAGGACATAGATTGAGAGGACTGTTTGGAAGAGGAGAAATTTCTGTCAGATTTGTTGCGTCGATATGAATTTGACGTAGGCTTATGGTTGCGTCGATATGAAGTCGACGTATGCTCAAGGTTGCATCGAGTAGAGGTCGATGCTTCCTTCATTCTGCGTTCACTTTTAGTCGAAGCATGGAAGAAGTTGCGTCGGGTAGAAGTCGACGCACTTTGGTGTACGCGTCGATTAGAAATCGACGCACGTTGATAAGAATTTGACGCATGTTTATTTCTTTTCTGAATTTACCTAGGATTCCTTCATATGTAATGAGATTATTTTTATTAAATACAGTGGTTGTTTCTGGATTTTCATGTGATCACTCTCATGTTGGATGATTCTCCCTAGTGAAGTGAATAGGATGTTTCCAGACAGATTTGCTGGATGATTGAGATTTGGGTTCTTCATTAGTGTTAAACTTCAGTTGTCTAAATCTATTAGTGAGATTCTCAGAAATATTCTTGAGCTTCTGACTTCTCCCATTTAGAGAGTCTTCAAAGGCTTTTGCCTTTGCTAGCTCATTTCTTAGTGTTAGATTTTCTGTATAGATTTTATCTAGTTCCTCCTCTGAGAGTCCTAGACTGAGCTCATAGTTTTTATATTGTGTATTCATTTGTTTGAGATTGTTTAATTCTTTTCTTAGTTCTTTTATTTCTTTTTCAGATTTGATTAGATCTAAGCAGAATTCTTTGAAATTGTTTTTGAAATCAGTGGAAGAAAGTTCTATATCATCAAATATATTTACCATAGATGTATCCTCAGGCTTCTCAGTGGCCATCAAACAGGTTTCCTCAAGCTTGGCCTCTTCTTGATCATTGTTAGATGAGGTGCTTTCTTCAGATTCTGAATCACTCCATGATTGAGCAATGAAACCTTTCTCTTTCTTCTTTTTCTTCTATAGATCTGTTCTTTTCAGATCATTATTTTTGCTGATCTCCTTAGGACATTCAGGTGCAATATGTCCAGGTTTCCTGCAAGAGTAACATATAATTTCTTTAGTAGGTGTTTTATTATACCTGGTTTTTGAGTCTCTTCCTCTGGATCCTTCTATTTTGATCCACTTCTTGAACCTTCTGGCCAGTAGACTGATCAACTCCTCATCACTTGTAGATGGTTCACCTTCAACAACCTTCAATGCAATATTCTTTTCATTTGAGAGTGAAGGAGCCTTTTCTTTCTCTTCTTTCTCAGCTCTTGTTTTCAACAGTTGTTCATAAGATTTTAATTTACCCAACAGGACATCTGTTGAGATTTCTCTTTGACTTCTGGGGTCTCTAATGCTAGGGAAGCAAGTTAGCAGTTTGTCATTTATCTCAGTGAGAGATATGTCCTTTTCAAGTGTTCTCAACTCATTCACTATGAGGCTGAATCTGGCATACATGTCAGCAACACTTTCACCTTCTTTCTTTTGGAAGTTTTCATATTGAGAGATGAGTAGTGCATTTCTATCCTTTTTCTCATCAGCACTTCCCTCTAGCATTTTGGTGAGAGCTTCCCATACTTCCTTAGCTGACTCACATTCAGCAATCTTTTGGAAGATTTCATCTGAGAGGGTTGAGACTAAGATATTCATAGCTTTGGCATCACATGCTTGAGCTTTCTTTTCTTCATCTGTCCATTCAGCCTTTGGAGCAAGTGTTTGTGTGACCTTTCCACTTGAGTCCTTCTTGTATGGCTTGGGAGGACCTGTCATAATAACATCAAATAATTCTCCATCAATAGAGTTTAGATAGATCTTAATTCTTGTTTTCCAAAGTGCAAATTTTTCAAGATTGCAAATTGGTGGTCTGGTGGAAGCATAATCTTTGATTTGTGCCATGTGAAAAATAATTTTTAGAAATATATATATGTATAAATAAGAGGTAGGATCTTTTGATCAAGGAGTTAACCTAGATCAACCTAGCTTTGATACCAATTGAAAGTGCACAGTTAACCTCACTAGAATTCTCTAGAGGGGGGGGGGGGGGGGTGAATAGAGATTAAAAATACTTTGTGCAATTATCTATATATATATGTTTAATAATCACAGATTTAAGTTTCCCACACACCAACAAGAATTAAGCAAATAAAGAAGGAAAATAATAAGAAGAAAATCACAGCACAACACAAAGAAATATAGTGGTTCCCCAAACTTTGGGTAGTCCACTCTTCTACCCCCTTTGGTAGGAATTCACTATCTTGCACTGAGTCTTTTGATAAGGAGACTCTTAGAACCAGCCTGAGTCTTTTGATAAGGAGACTCTTAGAACCAGCCTGAGTCTTTTGAAAAGGAGACTCTTAGAACCAGTACAACTGAATTTTTTGAAGAGAGATTCTAAAAACTCTTTTACAATATTTGAAAGTGAAATAAGAAAGAGAAGAAGAAATAAAACAAGTAGAAGAATAGAAGATAATATATATAAGAAGGAATCTTCTTCCTAGCAAGAAGATTAGAAGCACAAGTATAGTGAATATGATCTCTCTTCTATAGTGAGAAGGAGATTCTAAGCTTTTCTCTCTTTTGTGAGAGCTTTCAGAATTTGTAGCAAAATGGCTTCAGAAGAAGGAGGAGAAAATGAAAGCTTGATCTTTGCTGTAGCACTATTTCTCAATTGTCTCTCTTTTCACTTGGGAGCTCTTCCTCTTTTTCAAAATGAATATGGTGGATCACTTGTTGTCATTCTCTACCGATCTCCTCCTTATTTATAGCTCTGTTTAAAAGATATTGCTAAAGAGGAATAATTAATTAACAGACAGAAAATTAGGAAGAGATAAGAGTTCCCATAATGAATATTTCTGTAGAAGGAAAAGAATTCATTCTGATTTCAAATAATATCCATAACAATCTTAATCAAATTAGCCAAGAATCAAATAGATGGAAAGGCTGATTCAGACCGGCTATAAAAGAATAATATCATTCCATATAAATCAGATCTACAGAAAGAAGGAAAGAGATCTGGTGTGTTTTTGAATTTCTTATAGATATCGACGTGCGTCGATTATTATTCGACGTAAGCGTCGAATTCATCCTGGCTGGACGTCGAGAGGAGAATAAGGAAGGTGCGTCGACAAAGGTGCGTCGACTTTATCAAATGCGTCGACTAGAAGTCAGAGGTACATCGACTATGATTACGTCGAGTTCTTCTAAGAGTTACTTCGACTCATTCTGAGAGAAACGTCGACTATATTTCGACGTTGCGTCGAATACTATTCGACGCATATTTACTTAGCCCAATTTTTCTTACTTACACTTTATGTTCTACACAATTCTAGGGGTTAAGATAAATCATTTCCCCAACAGGATCCATCCACGAGGCTCGCCGGTCTACCTCCATCAAATTGCTTTCTTCGATGGACAGTCGAAAGAGTTCCGACACCGTCCCTCCTTTCTTGGGACCAAACTTGGCCAGGAGATCCGCCGGGAAGCTCTTCTCTCTAGGCACATGCTGAATCGAGAAAATGCGGAATTCCCCGATGATCCCCTTAACCTTTTACAGGTACCGTAGGGAGTCAGTTCCTTCGCCTCGAACTCTCCCTTGATTTGACATGCCACCACCATGGAGTCCGTCGAGACCTCTACATCCTGCATGCCCAGCTCCTAAGCCAGACGGAGCCCCGCTATTACTGCCTCGTACTCAACCTGGTTGTTGGTGAGTGGGAAGTTGATGCTAATTGCTTGCTCGATCCTCGTCCCCTGGGGGCTTACTAAGATTACCCCTCCCCCAAAGGAATGCTTCCCCGATGCCCCATCCACCAACATCTTCCATGCCACTGAGTGGGGTGGCTCAAGTTCTTCTATCTCGGTTACATAATCGGCCAAGAAATCTGCCACTGCTTGGGCCTTTATAGAGAGTCTAGGAACAAACGCAATGTCGAACTCGCTCAACTCCACCGACCACTTGACCAACCTTCCCGAGTGTTCTACCCATTCCGTGATGTTGCGAAGGGGGTGGTCGGTTACCACCTTGATGGAGTGTGACTGGAAGTAGGGTCGAAGCTTTCGGACTGACACCACCAAGGCAAAGGCTAGCTTCTCCAAGATGGGGTACCTGAGCTCTGCCTTCCTCAACACCCTGCTGACATAATAGATTGGGAGTTGCTTTTTACCTTCCTCCTTGACCAACACAGAGCTTACCGCCTCGGCCCCCACCCCAAGGTACAGGGATAGATCCTCCCCCTGCCTCAGTCCCTGGAGCAGCGGGGCCTGGGTCAGCTGCCCCTTTAGCGCCTGGAAAACCCCTTCGCACTCGGGAGTCCATTCGAACTTCAGATTCCCCGTAGTACTTTGAAGAAAGGTGAGCGCTTCTCCCCTGCCCTGGAGAGAAATCTGCTCAGTCCGGCCAATTTCCCTGTGAGGCGCTGAACCTCCTTTGCGTTCCTCAATGATCCCAGCTCCAAGATTGCCTTCACCTTGTCGGGGTTGCGCTCTACCCCGACCGGGGTGAGCAAGTGGCCTTAGAATTTTCCCTGACTTGCCCCGAAGACACACTTCTGGGGGTTGAGCTTCATCTTGTACTTCCTCAGGGTTCCGAATGTCTCTTCAAGGTCCTGAAGGTGGGACTCGAGATCTCGGCTTTTGATCATGAGGTCATCCGCATACACCTCAAGGTTTCTCACCTTCTGCTCGCGAAAGACCCTGTCCATCATTCGCTGGTATGTTGCTCTTGCATTTTTCAGCCCAAAGGGCAACATCCTGTAATAGTAGCATCCATCCCCTATAATAAACGAAACATCCTTGATGTTAGGCAGATGCATGCGAATCTGATGGTAACCTGAAAAGGCATCTAGAAAAATCATTAGAGAAAAACCGGCAGCTGAGTATATACACATCCTCCACCTTCCATCCCCTTTTTTACCATCACCACATTGGAGACCCAGCCTAGATACTGGATCTCAGACACAAAACCTGCCTTGAGGAGCTTGTTCACCTCCTCCCAGATAGGCTCCTCCAGCTTGTCGGCGATGGACCTCTTCTTCTTTCGGATGGGATGAGTGTCAGGGTCTAGGTTGAGGTGGTGGCACGCCATATTCGCATTGATCCCCGACATTTCTGCTGCACTCCAAGCGAAGATGTCCACATTCCCATGGACGCACGCCAGGATCTTCCCCTGGTCCTCGGGGCTGAACTCCCCACTGACCTTCACTTTCTCGATCCCCCCCTCCCCCGTGGTAGACGACCTCTAGCTCCATGATCTCCTCCACTTACTCCAGCCTAGATTGCTCCCCCCAGACACCTTCTTTCTTTCCCCCGCCCCCAAACACCTCGACCTCTCCTTCCTCCATCTTCTCCTCCTAGAATTCCAGAAGCTCCCTTGACCCTTCCTCCCGGGCATCTCCTGTTGGGTTTTATATACACCAAAGGGTAGGGACATATCGTATATGCGCAGCGGAAATAATAACAAGAACAACCCAAAGGGTTAAGGATCTTGCGGTTTTCATGAATCAAGATTAATAAGGAAATCGAAAAACGATATACCTTTGCGGGATTGAGTCGATACTCAACCATGGTGCTCCAAGAAGAAATCCAGAGAACAATCATTGAGTTCCAAGCGCTGAAATGGATCGGCGCCTCTACGGAAGTCCACACGAGCGTTGAAGAACCCTAGGCTCTTGTCGCACAAGATCTAGGTCGGAGAGAAGAAAGCCCTCAGTGTCTTCCACAGACTGCTAGGTCCGACTACAGGAAGAGGCGGCGACGGTCGGACGGAACTCTTCCGTCAGAAGCTTTTGGCGGAGCTCTTCCGTCGCTCTCAGTTTATCGCAAAACAGATCGCATTCTTAGGTCAAAAGAATCGCATTCTTTTTATACCCAGGTGAAAAAGAGAAGCTATCTGCACAGCCACGACATTAATCGAATACTACATTCGACGAACTGGGTAGCGTTCGTCGAATGCGCTGGCCGTTCGTTGAACGCGCTAGCCATTCGTCGAACGCGTTGGTCGTTCATCGAACGCGCTGACTGTGTGTCGAACGCGCTAGCCGTTCGTCGAACGGGCTGGCCGTTCGTCGAACGCGCTGGCCATTCGTCAAACGTGCTGGCCGTTCGTCAAACGCGATGGCCGTGTTTCGAACGCACTGGCCGTGTGTAGAACGCGCTGGCCGTTCATCGAACGTGCTGGCCGTTCGTCGAATGCGCTGGCCATGTGTCAAACGCGCTGGCCATTTATCGAACGGGCTGGCCATTCGTCGAACGTGCTGGCCGTTCGTTGAACGTGCTGGCCATTCATCGAACGCGCTGGCCATTCATCGAACCCGCTGGTCATTCATCGCATTGGCAGCGAGACTAGATACTTGACCACTTCTAGATCACCATGGAAACACCAACAGTCTCCCACTTGATCTTGAACGTATCAAATAAAAGTCTCACAAACAATGAGCGGCATCTAGCAATGCATCATTGCTACCCAAGCAATAAGAGTTCATAACTCAACAAGCCTGTCTTGACCAATGTATCAGTGTTGTCATGTCCCTTTGTCCCGTACATCTGGATAGAACTAGAGGCATGGACCGTGTCACCCTTGTAATTATTCAATCATAATTCCTTGATCTAGAATAGACTGTCTGAAATTAGTGAGCTCAATATCACATATTGACTCAACCAAGCATGGCCAAGCATTTCTCAGTCATCAAGGGGCACATGGATGTAACTCCTGTCATATAGGAGGAAAAATCCCATATCTTCCCACACACAAACACCCGAATGAATCTTAACATACTCAATAACCACCCTTATCATCAACCTTTCGCAAGGAAGACTTTAGATGGCATCAAAGTACGCTCTTCCCCACTTGATGAATGCTGTGACTTCAGGTCGAAGAACCACAAACACCATTGTCATATGAGACCTACTTGTGACACATTCATATAACAATCCACACAGTAGTCTCAAGATGGGTCTGTCCAGTACAACTTGTTCACTAACAAGTACCCATGTAATGACTTGATATCATAATATCATGACCTGTGAGAACTGGTCATCAGTCAATGCACATGCTAGTCTTTATGTATCATCATCGCCCTGAACTTCTAAGATGATACTACGACCAAGGACCATTTAAGAATGAAGCTTCTTATAAACATATGCCCTCACATTCAATTCAAGTCACATACTTAAAATCCTATGGAAGCAAACATTCTCAGGGTATTTATTATGCTAATTAATCTATCAGTAGAAACATTTGACATAATAAAAGAACTTGCCATAAATGTAAAATAAAATATAAAGTACTATATTCATCACATGAATAATCAACAACCGACAAATACAATCCACAAGACTCACACTAGAGACGATCGTTCAGGTATCTAATACCTATTGATCTAGTATGACCATCATGCTTTCTCTGTGCAAGAGGCTACGTTAGTGGATCCGCAATATTTTCTTCAGTCGGTACATTGCATATGCTCACATCTCCTCGATCGACAATCTCTCGAATAAGATGGAACCGCCAAAGTATGTGCATGGAGCGCTGATGAGATCTAGGTTCATTAGCTTGTGCAATAGCACCGTTGTTGTCACAGTAGAGAACTACGGGATCAACAATGCTAGGAACTACACCAAGCTCGCTGATGAATTTCCTAATCCACACAGCCTCCTTCGCCGCATTTGCAGCGACGATATACTCGACCTCAGTCGTAGAATCGGCAACTGTCTCTTGCTTGGAACTCTTCAACCTTACAGCTCCTCCATTAAGGCAAAATACAAAACCTGATTGGGACTTTGAATCATCCCTATCAGTTTGGAAGCTAGCATCCGTATAACCATTTACACTGAGCTCTTCCTCTCCACCATACACCAAAAATAAATCCATAGTCCTTCTCAAGTACTTCAGGATATTCTTGACGGCTATCCAGTTACCATCACCAGGATCAGACTGATACCTGCTCGTCATGCTCAAAGCATAAGAGACATAAGGTCGAGTGCATAACATTGCGTACATGATTGATCCAATTGCCAAAGCATATGAAATCAACTTTATGTGATCCTTATCTTCCAAAGATTTTGGACACTGGTCCTTAGAGAGACTCACACCATGTGACATGGGTAAGAATCCTTTCTTGGACTCAAGCATGTTGAACCGTTTCAACACCTTCTCAATGTATGTACTCTGGGTCAAACCCAGCAACTTCTTCGATCTATCTCTATAGATCTTCACACCAAGTATGTAAGTTGCTTCGCCCAAGTCTTTCATAGAAAAGTAGTTCCCTAGGTTGTTCTTAACAACTTGCATGGTCAGAATGTCATTCCCGATCAACAATATGTCATCCACATACAATATCAGGAAAATGACAATGCTCCCACTAATCCTCTTATAAACACAAGGTTCATCCTCGTTCTTGATGAAACCAAACTCTTTGAATTTCTCATCAAAACGAAGATTCCAACTTCGAGAAGCTTGTTTCAATCCATAAATGGATCGATTCAACTTGCATATTTTAGTGGATTCACTTGGAGATGCAAAACCCTCGGGTTGTGTCATATACACTTCCTCAAGGAGGTTTCCATTAAGGAAAGCCATTTTGACATCCATTTGCCAGATCTCGTAGTCATAATACGCAGTAATAGCAAGTAGAATTCTGATGGACTTGACCATGGCTACATGGGAAAATGTCTCATCATAGTCAACACCATGAATTTGCCTGAAACCTTTAGCCACCAGCCGACCTTTGAATGTCTGTACATTCCCATCCATGTTGGTCTTCTTCTTGAAGACCCACTTGCACCCTATGGATCATACGCCTTCAGGTGGTTCCACCAAGGTCCAAACTTGGTTTGCATACATGGAGTCCATTTCAGATTTCATGGCCTCAAGCCACTTCTCGGAGTCAGGTCCACACATAGCCTCTTGATAGGATGCAGGCTCATCATCATGATCCATAAGCAACACATTACCTATTTGAGACACGAGAAATCCATATCTCCCAGGCTCAAATCTTGGTCTATCAGATCTACGCAGGACTTGTGTTTCTTGAGCAGGCTCTCTAGCTACAACAACTTGTAGTCCTTGCTCAGGTTCTAAAATCGGTTCAACTATTGTTTGTGGTTCTTGAACTTCCTCAAGTTCCACCTTTGCAGTCCTTTTGGATAAGAACTCTTTCTCCAAAAAGACGCCAGTCCTTAAGACAAACACTTTGCCCTCGGATGGCAGGTAGAAGTAATACCCTTTGGTTTCCCTAGGATATCCCACATGATAACACTTATCCGACTTAGGTTCCAGCTTGTCAGGCATTTGACGTCGCACGTATGCCTCACAGCCCCAAATCTTAATAAAAGACATACTAAGATGCTTCCCAGTCCATATCTCATATGGTGTCTTTAGAACCGTTTTCATGGAGCACGATTTAATGTGAAAGCAGCAGTCTCTAAAGCAAATCCCCAAAAGGAAACGGGCAAATCTGCATGACTCATCATCGACCGTACCATGTCTAACGAAGTACTATTCCTCCTCTCAGACACACCATTATGTTGTGGTGTTCCGGGCGGAGTGAGCTGTGTTACAATACCACACTCTCTCAGATGATCACGAAACTCATGACTCAGATATTCGCCACCTCGATCAGATCGGAGTGCTTTTATCCTCTTGCCCAATTGGTTCTCTACTTCATTTTTAAACTCTTTGAACTTTTCAAAGGTTTCGGATTTGTTCTTCATAAGAAACACGTATCCGTATCTACTGAAATCATCAGTAAATGTAACGAAGTAGTAGAAACCACCTCTAGCCATAGAACTCATGGGTCCGCATACATCACTATGTATTATACCCAAGAGATCATCAGCCCTCTCACAATAACTAATGAAAGGGGCTTTCGTCATCTTGCCTAATAAACATGACTCACATCTCTCAAATGATTCATAATCAAATGAGTCCAGTAGTCCATCTCTATGGAGCTTGGATATGCGTTTCTCATTTATATGGCCTAAACGACAATGCCAAAGGTATGTAGGATTCAAGTCATTTATTTTTAGTCTTTTAGTATCTTCTATATTATAGATCGGGTGGTCTAAATTCAAAACATATAAACCATTAAACAATTGGGCTACACCATAACACACATCATTCATAAAATCAAACAACAATTGTTCTTAATTATAAATGAAAAACCCTTCATGTCAAGACATGAAATGGATATGATGTTTTTAATTATGGCTGGAACAAAATAACAGTTATCTAATTCTATTACAAGCTCAGTGGGCAAAGAAAGACAATAGACACCAACGGTAACTGCAGCAACTCTTGCTCCATTTCTGACGCGCAGGTCTACCTCCCCTTTACCCAGCATTCTTCTCCTTCTCAGTTCCTGCACATTTGTACAAATGTGAGAACCGCATCCGGTATCCAATACCCATGATGAAGGAGCATAAAGATTTATCTCTATAACGTAAATACTTGAAGTGGAAGTTACACTTCCCTTCTGCTTTTGCAGATCCTCAATATAGAGGGGAAAGTTCCGCCTCCAATGGCCTGCCTTACCGCAGTGGTGGCATTTTCCTTCCTTCGCCAGACCTGTCCTTTTCAGTGCAGAAGATTTGGGATCAAGATGAGACTTAGATCCTATCTTTGTCTTCTTGGATCCCTTGCCCTTGCCCTTGCCTTTATGCACCATCAGTATGGGGCTAGCAGGCTTGACCTTCTTCATATTATTTTCAGCAGTTCTCAACATGCCTAGGAGCTCGGGTAGTGTCTTTTCTATTTCATTCATATTATAGTTCAAGATGAACTGCTCATAACTGTCCAGCAACGATTGCAGGATCAGATCTGTGGCCAACCCTTGGCCCAAGGGAAAACCCAGTTTTTTAAGGTTCTCTATATACCCAATCATTTTGAGTATGTGAGTCCCTACTGAGTCTCGAGTTCCCATTTTGCACTGAAACAATGCCTTGGATATGTCAAACCTCTCTTGCCGGGCTTTCCCCTCGAACATTTTCTTGAGGTGCCGGATTATCTCATAACCACACATGCTGTGTTGCTTCTGTAGCTCAGAGGACATGGTAGCAAGCATGAGGCATTCTACATCCAAGTCATTCTACATCCAAGGTATCATCCTGATACTTCTTGTAAGCATCTTTGTCTGCTCTCGGAGCATTCCTGGTCGGCTCTGTAGGGGCTTCACCTTCCAAGACATAGAGCTTGCACTCTTGCCTGAGAACAATTCTCAGGTTTCTGTACCAGTCAAGGAAGTTCATCCCGTTGAGCTTGTCCTTCTCAAGGATAGCCCTCAGGGAAAAGGTGGATTTAGATCCACTTGCTATGGAAATTCTACAATAAATTTGCAAAATATATTTTAGTACTATATTTCAAAATACTATTTTATTTAATAAGGTCTTTTATTAAATACTCCCATTATTTTATTCAAATTGATAACCCTTAATATCAATTCGGAAAGTTTATGCGAGCTACTCTCTTAGTGGACAAGATCCGTATTTCACGAACACAACGAGTCCGCTTTGGCGTTCCTCTCATAATGCGGTTATTTAGGTAGGCAACACTTGCCAATTGCATCACTATGCAACTCTTGTATGGTTGGTGAATAACTCTTTATTCGCATCCATCATATTGTGCATGCCAACCCAATGCCTCTAGGCACTCAACATTTGAGGTCACCTAGTTAAGTTGGACCCGATGTCGACAGTGGGATATCACAATTAACCGCTCGCACCCTTACCAAGATAGATTAATGCACCTTGCTTTGGCAAGCCCACACTTCATCGATTTAGGAAGGAAGAGTGTAATCCATCAGAAGGCATCCGTATACTTAATATTGGATAAGGGATTTTTATTAAAATGATTAACAATTAATCAATGTGCACATTTACAAAATTACAACATTCACAAACCAAATACATCCCAGATGTGCACAAAATAAAATTATCAACGCTTTGATAGAAAGGGCTGAATCTGAGTATTTAGAACACTTCTAAATCTCTAGATTTACATGCATTTGACACTAGCAAAAACAACTCCACTTATGCAGTAGACAAGCTCGTCTCTCAATGTCAGATTAAAAATCTAAGACATTTGTTTCACAAACCAATTAGAGGGATGGTTACTGCAAAGGAGAAACGATTGCAGAAACATGAAAATCGCAATGCAATCATATGCGTTCCTGATGGGGTTCCAAGGGGCAGCGCCCCTGACGGTGGTCTCGCAGACCAATCAGCGAATGGGGTCAAGGGGCAGCGCCCCTGCGGGGTGCGAGGCAGAGCCCCGATGAAAATTTCGAAAAACCACCACCAGAAACCGCTCAGAAAATACATCAAAATAATGTATCAGGAAGAAATCTAGATGTTTTAGAACATTTCTAAACCTCTGATTTACACGCACTGGATCACAACCTAGCTCTGATACCACTGTTGGGTTTTCTATACACCAAAGGGTAAGGACATATCGTATATGCGCAGCGGAAATAATAACAAGAACAACCCAAAGAGTTAAGGATCTTGTTGTTGTCATGAATCAAGATTAATAAGGAAATCGAAAAACGATATACCTTTGTTGGATTGAGTCGATACTCAACCAAGGTGCTCCAAGAAGAAATCCAGAGAACAATCATTGAGTTCCAAGCGCTGAAATTGATCGGCACCTCTACGGAAGTCCACACGAGCGTTAAAGAACCCTAGCCTCTTGTCGCACAAGATCTAGGTCGGAGAGAAGAAAGCCCTCAGCGTCTTCCACGGACTGCTAGGTCAGACTACAGGAAGAGGCGGTGGCGGCGGTCGGATGGAACTCTTCCGTCAGAAGCATTTGGGCGAAACTCTTTCGTCGCTCTCAGTCTAACACAAAATAGATCGCATTCTTAGGTCAAAAGAATCGCATTCTTGTTATACCCAGGCGAAAAAGAGAAGCTATCTGCACAGCCACGACATTAATCAAATACTGCGTTCGACGAACTGGCTAGCATTCGTCGAACGCGCTGGACGTTCGTCGAACGCGCTGGCCATGTGTCGAACGCGCTAGCCGTTCGTCGAATGGGCTGGCCATTCGTCGAACGCACTAGCCGTTCGTCGAACACGCTGGCCATGTGTCGAACGCGCTGGCCATTCATCGAACGCCCTGGACGTGTGTCGAACACGTTATCCGTTCGTCGAACGGGCTGGCCGTTCGTCTAACACGCCGGCCATTCGTCGAACGCGCCGACCATTCGTCGAGCGCGCCGGCCGTTCGTCAAACGCACCGGCCGTTCGTCGAACGCGCCGGCCGTTCGTCGAACGCGTCGGCCGTTCATCGAACGCGCTGGCCGTTCGTCGAACGCGCTGGCCGTTCGTCGAAGGCGCTGGCCGTTCGTCGAAGGCGCTGGCCGTTCGTCGAAGGCGCTGGCCGTTCGTCGAGCGCACTGGCCGTTCGTCGATCGGGCTAGCCGTTCGTCGAACGCACTTTGAGTTTGAACACTTGTCAACACGCTCCATACAATATTCACAATACCTGTGGAGCATTCAGTTGACTCGCCCCGATTTCAATAAGTCGTAAGATTGGTCCTTCACTTATATCCAATATGAGTAAGGCCAACACAATTCTTCCTCCAACTTAACCAAACACTCTTGTGTGTGTGACCCCATAGGCTCATATCGCGTTGACAGTGAGACTAGATACTTGACCACTTCCAGATCACAATGGAAACACTAATATCCCCCTCTTCATCCACCCTCCTCTTCTCCTCCTCCTCGAGTCCCTTGACGACTCCGCCCTCCATCTTCTGCCCTTCCATATCCCGGTCCATCTCCTTCGCCCCGGCTTGCCAGGTGATAGAGTTGACCGCTGTAATGTAGTAGTGGCTCTCTACCTTGGGGTCTCCCCTCACCCAGACCTGGATCCCACCTACACTGAACTTAAGTTACTGGTGGAAAGAGGAGGGGACATACCGAAATGCACTGATGAGGGGCCACATGAAGATGGCGTTGTAGCTGCTCGGAGCGTCCACGATGATGAACCGACAGTTACGGGACTGTCCCCCCAAGGTCACGTGGAGTCTGTCTCCCCCCTCCACCTCCTTCCTTTCTCCTGAGAACCCAAACAAGGGTCCATCCGAGGCTAGCACCCTTCTTGCCTCCACCTTCATCTTGTCTAATGCCTTCTTAAAGATGACGTTGACCGAGCTCCCATTATCCACGAGGATTCGAGCGACGGTGAAGTTCTCGATGGCCATCTGGATAACCAGCGTATCGCAGAATGAGTCCTCATGACCCGACATATCCTTCTGAGAGAAGGTGATCCTTTCTGCTGGGGGTGGGGCTTGAGAGGTCGAATCCACGCTCCGATGATACATGGTATGGAGGCTCGCCTTTCGGGTCGCCTCGATCCCCACTCCCCCGTGGATCACTCTGATCCCTCCTCGACTCCCCACGTCGGTATGTTCCTCACATCTTTCCTCCTCCACCTCTCTGGGTAGAATTTCCTCGATCCTCACCTGCCGCTGTTGCTGTTGCGCCAGAACTCTTTCCCCAATCATCTCCAGGAACTATGGGCAGGTGGCCGTCGCGTGACCCTCCTCTTGGTGGAAGTCACAATAGGGCAAGGCCACCCCCTTCTTTCGGCCTCCGCAACCCTGTTCCTCCTCCTCAGTTTTGGTCCTAGTCCTGCTCCTCCTCCTCCTCCTCTTCCTCACCTAATCAGCATAGCTTGCTGAGGCGGGGGAGGAAACAACCTCGGACCCTGCCTCCACCCTAACTGATGAGGTTTCCCTTGACCCCCGTGGAAGTTGTCACCTCCTTGTTGCCTCCACCCCAACTCTGGGACCCGTGGCTCTTCTCTTCTCCGAATCTCCTGTTGCATGGCCTCCGACTCACTTAGCTTCGCCAGCCTTTTTGTGAACTCCGGGTTGGCTGCCTTGCTCTCAATTTCCTCAGTCGCCCTTTCCACCAACTCCTCAAAGGACAAGGGTTGGCTGCCTTTTTTTATTATAATAAATTATGTCATAAGGATTGTTATCCCTTGCCTCAAATCGACGCACTGGTTGACTCAGCCATCGGTTTTTCTTTAATGAGTTTTCTAGATGCCTTTTCAGGTTACCATCATATCCACATGCATCCTCCTAACGTCAAGGATGTCTACTTCATCACAGGGGATGGGTGATATTGCTACAAAATAATGCCCTTTAGGCTGAAAAATGCAGGAGCAACATACCAACGGATGATGAATAGGGTCTTCCGTGAGCAAAAGGGGAGAAACCTAGAGGTCTACGTGGATGACCTCATGATCAAGAGACGGGGCCTCGAGTCCCACCTTCGGGACCTGGAGGAAACCTTCGGTACCTTAAGGAAATAAAAGATGAGGCTCAACCCCCAGAAATGTATTTTCGAGGCTAGCAGAGGAAAGGTTTTGGGCCATTCGCTCACCCCGGCCGGGGTAGAGCCTAGCCCCAATATGGTAAAAGCGATCTTAGAGCTGGGAACGCCAAAGAACACAAAGGATGTCCAGCACCTCATAGGGAAATTGGCTGGGTTAAGCAGATTTCTCTCAAGGACGGGGGAGAAGTGATCACCCTTCATCAAGGAGCTGCGAGGAAATAAGAAGTTCGAGTGGCCCCCGAGTGCGAGGAGGCATTCTAGGTACTGAAGTGTTGAGAAAAACCCCTTTTGATTTAACTTAACAAATTAACTATAAGTGATTTTACCTTCTAGGTTTATTACCCATTGTATAGTAAGGGTAATTTGGTTATTAGATGTCTTAGGTTGTCTCACTCACTTTAGATTGTCAAGACCAGGTCAGGACAAGCACAATCTGAGTTGAAATAATACTTGCATCGAATATAAGTCGACGCAACTTCGACTTGATGTCGACGCAACTCAGTCAAGAAGTCCAAGCAACTCAATCTTTCTGTCAAAGCATATCAAATCGACGCTACGTTGAATAGTAGTCGACATAGATGAAGGGGCATGTTGAAGTTATCTTAGAAGTCGATGCAACCTCGACTTCAATTCAACCCAGAAGGAAGTGTCTGTCGAAGCCATCTGAAGTCGACGCAACGTCGACTACAAATTGACGCAGACAATGAAGTTCAAATACAAGTCTTCAACTCAATGGTTACGTCGATAAGTAATCAACGTAACGTCGACAACAGAGTTCAACCAGAGCTAGAAGGAATTCAAAGCTGCTCTTACAAGAACTTGAAGGTGCATCGATAAGAGAGAAAATGAAGTCAACGCAGCATCAAATACAGTCTGAAAAGGAAACCTTTTCAGCTGTCCTCTTAGAACTCTCTTTAAAGGCCCACGACACTATAGACCATTCTACAACAGCTTGTTTATTACCTAGAATGGAAAGGAGCATTCAAGAAGATAGGAAAAGCTTTCTTGGAATGTATTCAAATAGCTGGCAGATGGGTCGTGAACATAAGAAGAAAGAATGATTAATTGTCCAAGACTATGCCTTTTTAGGACAACCCAAAAGAGGAAACTAATTCAAAATTAATCATGGACAATAAATTGGATGAGAAGAGAGAAAAACACAGAGTATTCATTACAATCGGTTACAGCTTGTCGATTAAGGTTTCCACTTCTTCTTCTTCCTCCTGGAACCCTAAAAAGACAAAGAGAAAACAAGTGCTCTCTTCAGAACAGAAAATAAAGCTGCTTCTTCATCAACATCATATAGCAGCCAGATAGCAAGCAGAAGATATACAAAAGGATCTGAAGAATATAACCCTTGCAAATTATCACAATCATAAGCCCTCATCATTAACAGATCCCTTGAAGGGAAAAATAGAAGATGAAAGCTTCTACAGAATTCTGAGAACATAATTCTTCTTCTCCATCTTCTTTCTTCTTTCAATGTCCTCAACTGTACAGAGTTCTTAGAATCCATCTTCCAAAGGATTCAGTGGTTCAGGATCTCCTTATAAGAAGATCTGAGTGGTTCAAGATCTCCGTATCAAAAGATCTGAGTGGTTCAAGATCTCCTTATCAAAAGATCTTTGGTTCTAAGAGTCTCCTTATCAAAATACTTAGGCACAAGTTGTGCATTCCTACAAGGTGGTAAAAGAGAGGACTACCCACATTTTGGGGAACCTCTATAGAATCTTGTGTCTTCTGTGTATGTTAATTTTTTGTGCTGTCCCATATAGCTTACAACTTTTCTGCTTTACTTTATCAACATTTATTTTATTCTGTGCTTGGTATTGTTGAAGCATAACACTTAGTATTTTTTTGTGTGTGCACAAATAGGATAGAAAATATTTTTAAATCTCAATTCACCCCCCCTCTAGAGTATACTCAGAGGCACACTGTTGATCATTAAAAGGTTAACATCTTGATCAAAAAGATCTCATACTCTCATTTTTTTTTAAATTAATTAAAACTATTTTTAAAGAAAATGAGTTCTATGGATTATGCCTCAACAAGACCTCCAGTGGGTAACCTAAATATGTTTACACTCTGGAAGGCCGGAATAAAATTATATATGAACTCTATTGATGAAGACATTTTTGATGTCATCATTTTAGGTGCTCCAACCCCATACAAGAAAGATGTCAGTGGAGCTTCTACACAGGAACCTATACCCAGGGCTGAGTGGACAGAGATAGAGAAGAAGCAAAAGGCATGTGATGCCAAAGCAATGAACATTCTGGTTTCAACAATGTCTGATAACATTTTCCAGAAGGTAGCTTACTGCCAATCAGCCAAAGAGATCTGAGAATCTCTTTCCAGAATGGTAGAAGGAAGTTTTGATGAAAGAAAGGACAGGAAGTCCCTTCTCATATCCCAGTATGAGAACTTTCAAAAGAAAGCTGATGAATCTATTGCTAAGATGTATGACAGATTCAACAGCATTGTCAATGAGCTGAAGAGTCTGGACAAGGAGATATCCTTAACAGAAATTAATGATAAAATCCTAATGTGCTTCCCTAGATCATGGGATTCAAGGATTTGGGCCATGAGAGAGTCCATATGCCATAGAGAAATATCAACTGAGGTTTTGCTAGGAAAGCTTAAGTCATATGAGATGCTTTTGAAGAACAGAGCTGAATCAGAGGAAAGGGAGAAAATTCCAGCTCCTATCCAAAGGAGCCTTGCTTTGAAAGCTACTGAAGGAGAGCCCTCTACTCCTGAAGATGAAATGTTCAGTCTCCTAGCAAGGAGATTCAGAAAATGGGTCAAGATAGAAGACTCAAGAAGAAGAGAAAGGAGCTCAAAGCCCAGATATGATAAGACTCCAAAGAAGGAGATAATTTGCTTCACCTGCAACAAGCCAGGGCACATTGCCCCTGAATGCCCACATGAATAAAGGGTCAGGAGCAGGAGCAAAGAAGAGAAGAAAAATAAGTCTTTCAAGAAGAAAGACAAAAAGAAAGGAAAATGTTTCATTGCTGAAACCTGGAGTGACTCTGAAGCAGAGTTGAGCTCCTCTTCATTTGAGAGTGATGAAGAAGCAGATTGCATGATGACATTAGGGATTTCATCAGATGATGATGAAGAAGAACAAGTATCTCTGTTTGAAAATTTTGATTTCAATTCTGATGAATTTAAAAATTATTTTAAAGAGTTTTGCAATTATTTCCTTAATATACAAAATGAATTAGAAACAAATAAGGAAAAATTAGAACAGTTTAAGGAAGATGACCTGTATTTAAGAAATCAAGACTTAGTAAAAGAGATTCATAATAAGGAATCAAAATTAGTTGAAGTAAGAAAAGAAAACTTAGAATTCAAAAAAGAGATTACAATGGCAAAAGCCTTTGAGGACTCACTCAATGGGAGGAGTCAAAAACTCAAAAACATTACACAAAATATCTCTATGAGATTTATGCACCTAGGACTAGGAGCAGACCCATGCACTAGCACAGAAGTCCCTAGGAAACTTACCTGGAAAAATCCAGTTAGATTTATTAGACCTAGTGACTATAAATCAGGTTAGGAGAGTGCAATAACTAAAGACAATAATAATCCAACTAAAATAACTATGCATAACAGAGAAATTCTAAATAATGAAAAGAAATTAATAGGCAAGAGTAATGCAGAGAAACTAAACAGTCAAAAGGCTAAACCTAAAAATAGAATAATAAGACACTTTGCTGATCTTCTATATCTAGATTCATTCTATGCACATTTTCAGTACCAAGGTAATAAGCAAAGGGCCCAAGGTAACCCTATAATGGTAAATGCAAAGGGCCCAGGGTAACCTGGGTTCCTTCTAATGTTTGAATTATTTGTACAGGATTAGGTAGGATCCCTCCTAAGAGAGAATGGAGTGTGAAGAAAGATCTAGGTCATGAAGAAAGAACTAAATGAAACCAAGGGAGTGATTTATTCTTTAAATTCCCATGTTATCCATATAGTTTGTTGGGAAAACCTTGTGATTTAACTTTACAAATTATATGAAAGTGATTTTATCTACTAGGATTTAATTACCCATTGTATAGTGAGGGTAATTTGGTTATTAGATGTCTTAGGATGTCACACTCAACATAGGGTGTCAGAACCAAATCAATGGAAGCAAAATTGGGCTAAGTTAACATTTGCGTCGAATAGAATTCGATGCAACATCGAGTCCATATCGACGCTACTCTAATTAGAAGTACAAGTGGTTAAACCCTTTTGTCGAAGTAACTTAAGTCGACGTTACGTCGAATAAATATCGACGTAGAGGTCAGAGACTTGTCGGAGTAACTAGAGAAGTCGACGCAGCTCTACTTCAACTCGACGAAGAAGAAGTTTTCTGTCGAAGCCATCTAAAGTCGACGCAACGTCGACTTCATCTCGACATAGAAGATGAAGTTCAGAGCCAGGTAGATCAACTCGATGGACACGTCGATAAGATGTCGACGCAACGTCGACTCGCAGAGTTCAATCAGAGCAGAGATAAAATCGAAGCTGCTTATACAAGAACTCGAAGTTGCATCGATAAAAGAAGAAATGAATTTGATGCTACGTCGAATACAGTCTGTAAAAGTATATCTTTTCAGCTGTCTCTCCGATCATTCTTTCATGGCCCACATCCTTCAAAACCATTCCCCAACGGCTTAATAATTTCCTGAAATAGAAAGGAGCATTAAAGAAGGACACAAAAGGTTTCATGGAACCATATTCCTTGTAGGTGAACGAGCCAAGAATTAAAGAGGAAAGAAAGAGAATGTCATTAGCAGATTACCTTTTCAGGGCATACCAGAAAGGGAATGAAATTTGAAATCGAATAGAGAGAATAAAAGGAGAAGAGAAGACAGAAATAGATAGAGCATTAATCATAATCAGTCGTCTTCCTTCTTGCTAGGGCTTCTTCTTCTCCTTGACGCGCGATTTCAGCACTGCTAATTAGCAAGCGCGAAATGTGGTATGATGGCAGTGCACCGGTCGTTGTCAAGTAGTAAAAGTAGGGAGAAACTCCCCGAATATCGTTCTCAAAGGAATGTAAGTTGGGTAGTATGATTTGCCTACTAGGGAAACTATTTTAAAGATTCTAAAACACTTAATAAAAAATGGGGTTTTGAAAGTGGTTTTCCCATGCTATCAACGGAGAAAGTAAATGCGGGCCTAAAGCACCGCTTCGCTTGTCAGGATGGATGCAATGGATGCGATGTCGTGCTTCAGTGAGCGGATGGATGAGAAGGCTAGCAGATGAGGGTCGTAGGAACCTCGTCGCGAAACACGCAACTAGCAAATTGCTAGTGCGGAGTACTAGTAAGCGGTGGAGTAGAAGGCGAACTACGACGCTCCTCAAATCTCATAAACAACACAAGATCTCAACAACATGAAATCATAATATTTAAAGCATAAGGTTTATGAACATCATCCACAATACAAACACATATAAAGAGAAATCTCTGAAGAAAGCATAGGGGAAAAGAGTCAACCAAATCTCAAAGACTATGCTGAAGATTCTCGGCCGGAATCGTAGGGTTGTCAAGCCTCGTCCGTCACGGTCTTCAGTTGCGTCCAGGGTCCGGAGGAGCTATCACCTTCCTCTACTATTACCCATCTTCTTCGTGGTCTAGCTTGAAGTAACTCTTGTTCGTCACCTGGAATGCTGCGAAAGTTCTCCTTCTATGGCTTTCTTGAGCTCGAGGATGATGGAGGAGGCCAAGGAGGGAGCTTTGGCGGTAGATTTGTAAGCTAAAGGTCACCGGAGCTCCTCCTAGGTCAAAATGGTGGTGGATCGGCGAGCAGGGCGAAAGTGGCGGGCATTAGAAGCTTTTCCCGCGGGGTCCTCCTTCCTTCCAGCAAATTTCCTGCTATAAATACTAAATGCGCAGAATTGTAGTCACGCACGGGAGAACGCACGCCCGTGCGTTGCCCGTGCGTTATTTAACACGGAACCAGGCTTGAGGAAGATGCAGCAGCGCCCGTGCGTTCTACTCACGCACGGGCGAATCCGCCCGTGCGTAAAAATGCACGAACAAATTTAGATTGGCTGGAATATAGGCAAAACATGCGATCGTGCGTTTCCTTCGCGCACGGGCGATCCGCCCGTGCGTAAAAACGCACGATCAAATTCAGATCACCAGTTTTCTCCCCAGAAGAAGGCGCATGACCGCATCCGTCCGTGCGTCAAGAAAACGCACGACCATGCGATATACACACTCAAGAATTTTGGGCAAAAGGAGATGATCCAAACACCTGCAAGCACATCAAATCAGCTGGGAATACACCACCAGCACCAATCAAACATAGAAAAAGGATTGGGGAGCACCATGTACTTACCCCCAATAACGTGGAGCGCAAACGCACACCAAAATGGGCCTAAAAGGAGCATGAAGCACACAAATGCGCATGAATGAGCATAAGAGAAATACATGCAATAATAGCTCGATAATGACGCACAAGAGAATGAAAACTAGCCCGGATGAGTCCATAAAAATGTATATAATTGGGACTCATCACACCCCCAGACTTAACCATTTGCACGTCTAAACAATTGGGTGTTAGAGTGGGTTTGAGCGGTAGAGACCCATGCGAAGTCGCATGCTCACGTGCGCATAAATACATTAGAATAAAATTTAACTCAAGATTATATTTAACTATTTCTAGAACAGTAATTTGAAATCTACTTTACTCGGATGGTGAATCCCGGTGAATCTTTCGGTCACGCAAAAGGGAAAATAGGGTGACTAATGAGTAGAGTATTACTCGAATCAAAGCTCGGGACAATCTCCTAAGAAATCCATCAAAGTCGGTGTCCATAGGCTTGCACGTTCGCACTCTCTCCACTGCATGAGATGACTCATATCTAAAATCAATAGGACTTATTGGTTAAGATTTGTCTTAGGATGAGCTTAGGTTAGATAAGTAGAAGAACAATGGGCATCGCACTCAACATAACCTGAGCACATGAGAGCATAAAATCACCAATACAGGAAAATTAAGAACCACACAACACCCCCCAGACTTCAACTGGACACTAGGTCTGTGCTAAGCCGACCACACATTGCTTTGTCGAGAGATTGCATTTGAAAGTTCTTTTGTACAATTTTTTTTTATTTTCTCGTCTCGACATATATATCTTTTGTAAGCACTTTTTAAGCTTCTCCTTTAGTTTTTTTTCTCAGCCACCAAACACCAGAGGTAACACCATGTGATGGAGATAAAACTTTCTTTCAACTCATTTATTGGTGCGAAAATAGGCTTGGCCGTATGGCTTTGGTGAAATTTAAGTGGAGCTAAACAAGAAGGATAGGAAGGCTCAAGTGGGCTTGCAAGGGTGATTACATTGGTTAGGATTTCAAAAGCACAAACGGATCAAAGAACGTCCTACATCACGCTTTATAACGAGTTATTCAACGCAATCGTTTCAAGAGTCGCCTGGTGCAAGTTCTAGCCACCGAGAAAGATTATCCGTCCTTCCGATCCTAGTAATAAGCTACTACTAATCCAGCTACACTCGACCCTATGCTACCATTGGATTCGCCGGATTCACCACTAGAGTAAAATAAATTGCAGCTACTATAATAGAAATAATTAAATTATAACATTGAATTTTATTCTACTCTAATTGAATTTCTAGGCGTGACGGGAGCACTCGACTAGAGCACTACTCGAGTTGAAATTTTTCTCTACCACTCACTCCTACACTAACAATCCAATTCTTGCGAGCGGGGAACCTCACAGCAATACTCAATAAGCGCGTGTGATCAAGTACGCGTGAACTAGGTGCAAATGTGTGCAACAGAATTGAAAATCCTAACTCAGCACATTCTAACATGCTATGCAAAGTGCGTGCACATGCATAACTTATCTCTCCCTAGACTCGATCAACACCAAATAAAATAGAGAATTCATGAATAAGGATAATAGGGGTAGTGTGGACCTATGATCACGAATGAGCATGCCAGAAGTGCGGAAATTCCTTCTTTAAAGTGCTCCTTCCTCATCTCCTAAGCGAGAGCTTAAACCTGCGATGTTAGCAAAAAGCCCAAAACAACACATAATAAACAAAAATCTGAACGAAAAGCTGAAACCGAATGGTTCCCCCATGGGTTGTCTCGCAAGAAGCCCTTTTGTTTACTGTCCTTAAGGTGGACCAAATACCTGTATTAAGCATAGTTCATAAAGCAGAAATTTTCAAGAAGAGTTCACACACACACAAAGATCACAGAACAAGAAAAATTAAATCAGCTATACGCACTTTTGTATTGCACATCTCTAGTGGCTCGTAGCTGGAGGTGAACGCTTTAGGGCCAAAATTGGTATCACCTAATTTTTCCCTAGCCTCCGCCATCTTGCCATTTTTGAGAGCAGCAGAGTGTGCACCACGCAATAGTCTTTCTTGTTTACACTTCTCCACTGTTGGAGAACGCCAGCGTTAATAGTCATCAGAATTTCCCACCTTGTTGGTGGGTGGCATCACTTCCGTTGCCGTAGTGGCAACTGGATCAACCCACGAGATAGAGCATTTAAGTGGTTTATGACACAGTTTATTGCAAAATAAAAATGGGACGTTGTCCCGAGTTGCATTTGGCTCGACAAGTTCAGAAACAAAGCTCTCCTCCCTCTCGGAGTCATCTTCTTTCTGAGAATCAACTTCATCTTCTTCACTACTCGACAACTTATCTTCCTTTCCTCCATCCAATGATCTTTTTTCTGCATTACTAAGTTGTTCATTAATAATAAAGTCGGGAGAGCGAATTAATGTTTTAGTTGTAATCTTGGGGCAAGCAGGGGGTCTTACCTTACTCGGTAGGATAAAACTCCCTGCAGAGAAATCCAAAGTGGCACCGCTCTCTTTCAAGAACGGCACTCCTAAGATGGGAATAGATTGATTCTCACGAGGTCCCAATACTTGGAAATCGCTGACCACCACCGTCGCCTCGACTATAACTACAACATTTCTCACTTCTCCCTCAGCCTGAATGATAGTCCCGTTCGCTAGCACTAAGGACTTCCGGTCATCTGTGTTCATTTCAAGATGCATTTTAGCAACATCTTGCAGTGCAAGGATGTTGCGGGATGAACCAGTCACACAAGGCGGTAGTTTCAACATTATTTATCGTGCAAGTGATTACCAACTCAATTGGGTTACTCAATTCCACATCAGTGAGACTCTTCCCTTGATTGATTGGGTTCTTTTCAGCGTTGCTGGGAAGGGTCCCTTGCGAACGCTCGGTTATCAGTTGAGCCAATTAGCCCAATTTCGTCTCCAAGTTCCGCATGGACACAACTTGGTTAACCATATTCGAGTTAGCGGCCTGCATAAACCTCTCCATCATTTCTTCTAAGTTGCTCTTCTTAGGAGCTGGAGCGCCTTGATCATAACTCGGTTGGGGTGGCCGCGGTTGGCTACCGGAGGCTTGAGCATCAAATTGATGTGAGCCTCCATGCCATCGTTGGCCAGGAACGTTTTGTTTCCAAGAGAAGTTCGGATGACACCTCACACCTGAGTTATAAACATTATTAAAAGGGGCTCCGCGGTTTTGATCGCTAATATAATTAACACTTTCACCATAAGATACTTCGTTAGGTTGCTCACCTGTGGGATACTCATATGCGTGATGCCCTGGGCTTCCACAACCTTGACATGAGATAACCATCACTGTGGCAGAAGGAAGAGCAGGCCTCTTAAGCAGCATCGCACTTTCATAAGGTGTTGATGCCATCTCAGTGGATGCACCAGATGTGCTTACTTCAAAGAGTCCCCAAGCATTCCTTGGTGCGTTTCTTCCAGCAGTCCAAAATGAGCTATGAATGGTAGGTTCTTGGAGGATCCGCAATGCGTCTTTGGGAGTGTGGTTCATCAGAGTTCCACCAGCAGCTGCATCAATCATGGCCCTGAAGTTAGGCTCAATTGCAAAGTAAATATTTTCTACTATGGTCCATGGTTGCAGCTCATGCTGGGGGCATTTCCGGAGAAGGTCCATGAACCTTTCCCATGCTTCTGTGAGAGTCTCCTGATCATGCTGTCAGAAGGTTGCGATCTCCCTCCTCAGGTTTACCACCTTGTCGACAGGATGGAACTTCGCCAGAAATTTTGCTTGCAGAGCGTCCCAAGTGGTAGCTGTGCCAGGTGGTATGGTGTGGAGCCATGCTTTCGCTTTGTCATGGAGGGAGAATGGAAACAGCCGGAGTTTCACCGTCAAATCAGCAATCCCGGCGTACTGAAATGTACCGCAAATTTCTGCGAATTCAATCAAGTGAAGATGGGGGTCTTCACTGACAAACCCAGAGAATTGGGCCTGGTTGCGGATCATATTCAGGATGGCCGGCTTTATCTCGAAGTTGTTATTTGTGATGACCGGGCCGAATCCGGGGTAAACACTCCCAACAATGGGCGTAGTGTAGTCTCTCATGGTCCTGGGTCGTGGCCTAGCCACTTCATTCTCATCAGCAGCCTGACCACCTCCTGGTGCATTTCCCACCACAGGATCGATCTGATTTCCATTAGCATCCATGGTGACAGCAGCACGGAGATGCGCCCGTAGGGTACGCTCTATTTCAGGGTCAAAAGCTGCAAAGTCACCGAGATCTCGTCGGTGTATACACACACTACAACAAAAGGAAGAAGATCAAAAACAAGAATAACTTTAAACTAATTTCCTGAGAAGGGCGAATCATACACGCTTGCAATCCCCGGCAACAGCGCCAAAAACTTGACGCGCGATTTCAACACTGCTAATTAGCAAGCATGAAATGCGGTACGACTGCAGTGCACCGGTCGTTGTCAATTAATAAAAGTAGGGAGAAACTCCCCGAATATCTTTTCAAAGGACTGCAAGTTGGGTATTATGATTTGCCTACTAGGGAAACTCTTTTAAAGATTCTAAAACACTTAATAAAAAAGGGGGTTTTGAAAGTGGTTTTCCTATGCTATCAACGGAGAAAAAAAATGCGGGCCTAAAGCACCGCTTCGCTTGTTGGGATGGATGCAACGGCCGCGATGTCGTGCTTCAGTGAGCGGATGGACGAGAAGGCTGGCGGATGAGGGTCGTAGGCACCTCGTCGTGAAACACGCAACTAGCAATTGCTAGTGTGGAGCACTAGTAAACTGTGGAGTGGAAGGCGGACTACTGCGCTCCTCAAATCTCATAAACAACACAAGATCTCAACAACATGAAATCATAATATTTAAAGCATAAGGTTTATGAACATCATCCACAATACAAACACATATAAAGAGAAATCTCTGAAGCAAGCATTGGGGAAAAGAGTCAATCAAAGCTCGAAGACTATGCTGAAGATTCTCGGCCGAAATCGTAAGGTTGTCAAGCCTCGTCCGTCTCGGTCTTCAGTTGCGTCCGGGGTCCGGAGGAGCTATCACCTTCCTCTACTATTACCCGTCTTCTTCGTGGTCTTGCTTGAAGTAACTCTTGTTCGTCACCTGGAATGCTGCGGAAGTTCTCCGTCTATGGCTTTCTTGAGCTCGAGGATGATGGAGGAGGCCAAGGAGGGAGCTTTGGAGGTAGATTTGCAAGCTAAAGGTCACCAGAGCTCCTCCTAGGTCAAAATGGTGGTGGAGCGGCGAGCAGGGGGAAAGTGGCGGGCTTTAGAAGCTTTTCCCGCGGGGTCCTCCTTCCTTCTAGCAAATTTCCTGCTTTAAATACTAAATGGGCAGAATTTTAGTCACGCACGGGAGAACGCACGACCGTGCGTTGCCCGTGCGTTATTTAACGCGGAACCAGGCTTGCGGAAGAAGCAGCAGCGCCCGTTCGGTCTACTCACGCACGGGCGAATCCGACCATGCGTAAAAACGCACGAACAAAATCAGATTGGCTGGAATATAGGCAAAACAGGCGATCGTGCATTTTCTTCGTGCACGGGCGATCCGCCCGTGCGTAAAAACGCACGATCAAATTCAGATCACCAGTTTTCTCCCCAGGTGAAGGCACACGACCGCAGCCATCCGTGCGTCAAGAAAACACACGACCATGCGATATACACACTCATGAATTCTGAGAAAAAGCAGATGATCCAAACACCTGCAAGCACATCAAATCAGCTGGGAATACACCTCCAGCACCAATCAAACATAGAAAAAGGATTGGGGAGCACCATGTGCTTACCCTCAATAACGTGTAGCGCAAACGCACACCAAAATGGGCCTAAAAGGAGCATGAAGCACGCAAATGCGCATGAATGAGCATAATAGAAATAGATGCAATAATAGCTCGATAATGACACACAAGAGAATGAAAACTAGCCCGGATGAGTCCATAAAAGTGTATATAATTGGGACTCATCACTCCTCTCTCTCTCTCAGGAACCCTAACACAGAAAAGAGAGAAGAAAAGAAAGCTCTGCTGTTCTTCATCTAATAGAACAAAGTATCTGAAAACTGATGTTCATCACAATCTCTTAGTAACCAGATCTCAATCAGCAGAAGTAGAAAGGATCTGACATACAAAGCACCTACAATTCATCACTATCTAAAGCAGAGGTTAATCAAGAGCAGATCCTGTGGAACATCTAATAGGTTATTCTTCATACAGTCTTCTCAAGAATTTTGAGAACAGAATTCCTACAACATTCTTTCTTCTCCTTCCTTCTCATTCTGTAAAAGAGTTTTATTAATCCCTCTTCAAAGGATTCAGTGGTTCAAGATCTCATTACCAAAAGATCTGGTGGTTCAAGATCTCCTTATCAAAAGATCTGTTGGTTCATGATCTCCTTGTCAAAAGATCAGTGGTTCTAAGAGTCTCCTTACCAAAAGACTCAGGCACAATGGTGCATCCCTACCAGATGGTAGAAGAGGGGAGTACCCACATTTTGGGGAACCTCAATAAAAATTATGTGTCTTCTGGTTGCTAATTTTCTGTGCTGTCCCAATTTGTTTCTATTCTGCACTTTATTTCTAGCACCATATTTATTCTTCCTGTGATCTTGTTGAGTATAAATCCTTAGTTAAGTTTATTATTTTCAATGTTAGGATAGTAATAAATTTAAATCTCTATTCACCCCCCCCCCCCCCCCCCACCCCCTTCTAGAGGATTCTCAGAGGCACACTGTGCACTTTCAATTGGTATCATAGGGAGGTTGATCAATAAAGGCCAACACCTTGATCAAAAAGACCTCCTATTCTTTTTTCTTCTATACAAATATTTTTCATAAAGAAAAATGAGTACTAAGGATTATGCCTCTACAAGACCACCAGTGTGCAACCTGAATAAGTTCACACTCTGGAAGGCCAGAATAAGACTCTATATGAATTCTATTGATGAAGACATTTATGATGTCCTTCTCACAGGTCCTCCAGCTCTAGTCAGACAAAAGGCAGGAGAAACCTCAACAACTGAGGCTATCCCAAGAAAGGAATGGACAGAGGATGAAAAGAAGGTCAAGGCATGTGATGCCAAGGCCATAAATATTCTAGTGTCAACAATGTCAGATGACAATTTCCAGAAAGTTGCTAAATGCCAATCAGCAACGGAGATCTGGAACTCACTTACCACCATGGTGGAAGGAAGTGCTGATGAAAGAATGGACAAAAAGTCCCTTCTCATATCCCAGTATGAGAACTTTCAAAAGAAAGCTGAAGAATCTGTTGTCAATATGTATGACAGATCCAGTCTTATCATTAATGAGCTCAGAGGCTTAGACAAGGAAATATCCTTGACTAAAATTAATGATAAGATTCTCATATGCTTCCCTAGTTCATGGGATTCAATGATTCGAGCAATCAGAGAATCCATATGCCACAGAGAGATCTCAACTGAAGCTTTGCTAGGAAAGCTTAAGTCATATGAGATGCTTCTAAAGAACAGGTCTGAGGCAGAAGAGAGGGAAACTACTCCAGCTCCTGTCCAGAGGAACTTAGCTCTGAAAGTTACTGAAGGAGAGCCATCTACTCTAGAAGATGAGATGTTCAATCTCTTAGCAAGGAGATTCAAGTAATGGGTCAAGACTGAAGGCTCAAGGAGAAGAGAAAGAGACTCAAGGCCTAGGTATGATAAGACTCCAATGAAGGAGATTATCTGCTTTACCGGCAACAAGTCAGGGCATATTGCTCCTGAGTGTACTCAAGAGCAAAGGAACAAGAGAAACAATAAAGAGGAGAAGAAGAAGAAGAAGTGTCTCAGAGGGAAGGATAAGAAGAAAGCAAAGGGTTTCATTGCTGAGACCTGGAGTGATTCAGAAGTGGAAGAGAGCTCATCATCATCTGAGAGTGATGATGAAGAAGAAGCAGTAGCAGCCTGCATGATAGCTCTTGGAATGGCTAAGGCTAGTACATGTTTTTTGTATCTGGGAGCTAGCGCCGGTGTTAGGTGTTAACGCAGGCGTTAGTTGTAAAGCACTTATTGCGATGGTGTTCATCGAAGGGAGTTTCGTCGAAGGGAGTTTCATCGAAGGGAGTTCGTCGCAGGGAGTTTCGTCGAAGGGAGTTCGTCGAAGGGAGTTCGTCGAAGGGAGTTCGTCGAAGGGAGATCATCGAAGAGCTAACGCGGGCACTAACACTAATGTCGGTGATAGCTTTTCGCAGTTCCGTTGGGTCGTTGAGTTGGCTTCGTCGAAGGGGACTTCATCAAGGAGCTAACACCGGCGTTAGCTGACGGAACATGTTCTGTAAGTAGCGTTTCCTGGATGTCTGATCTATTTGGATCTTGATCCTAAGGTTTAGATAAGTGCGTCCTAAGGCTCTATTTAGGGCAGAGAAGTTCTATTCTCATTTCATTAAGTCCTTTGTGCTTTTGGAGGCTTAGGAAAAAGGTAGGGTTTAGAGGAAGAAGAAGGCTAGATCCGCCATTGTTGGAGCACCGGAGCTCCATTCGTCGATCAGAGACCAGATCCGTGGAGAGAACTAGAAGGCACTTCTTTCTATCCGTGCCTTTCAACTGATCCATGGCGAGGAAGAGAACTCTTAGGGTAACGACATCTCTCCTCCCAATTTTAGGATGCGTGCATGGCATCTTTACTTTTACCTTCTCTTTTCTGAAATTTATGGCACCGGATCTCTCACATGAGAGGGGTTTGTGATGCGGATGTTGATGCGGACGTTGATGCTGATGTTGATGATACCGTTGTGGACCCTCCACCACTGCCAGATCTGCCACCGTATGATGCTGATGTTGATGATACCGTTGTGGACCCTCCACCACTTCCAGATCCACCACCACATGACCAAGATGATCCACCACCACATGACAAGGATGATAGAGATGCTGTTGAAGATGTTGAGGATCCGCCATAGATCCTACCGGAGCCTTTTAGTTATTTATATGCTCATTTTGACATGTTCTGTTGTATGTTTAATTTGGGAATGTTTATTTAGTGGCCTGCATTTAGCCATCCGTTAGAATTTTCATTAGTTGGGCTTCGTTTAGCCGCCGTATGTGTGTGAGCCTATAAATAGGCCAAACTCTATGTTAATTTCAGATTTTGAATGATTGAAAAATGAATTTCCTCTAACCTAATTTCTCTATCTCCCCCTCCCTCTTTGGCCGCCGCCCCTAGTGGTTTCCCTCTTCTTCTCTTGGCCGAACCTAAGCCATCCTCCCTCCTCCTCCCCTCTAGGCCACCGGCCAGTCCTCTCCTCCCCTCTCGACCTACCTCTCTCTACCTATTGTTCACCCTCCCCGTCTTCCCCCCCCCCCCCCCTTATTATCTCCACTCTTTAACATATTCAGATCAACCCCCCTCCAGATCCAAGAGCGTCTGCCGTGGACCCGGTTACGGCAGAAGGCAGCGACGGTGAAGTAGATCCCCTCCTTGCGGTGCATCTCTGGTGGAGACGCGGAGTAGTGAATCGGCGAGTGTTTGCTTGGGGATTATCTGATCCCAAGCGCGATAACGAACATTTCCACCTCCATAGATTTTCCCTCTTAGTTATTCTTGTGGTGGACGGAATTATTTGCATTGCTTTTCGATATTCTTGAATTTCGTGGTTTGTTTCATCGGGTTATTGTGTTCTTGGTAATTTCTTTTACGTTCGAGGGGATTGGCGATCCTCGTTTCATTCTCGTTGGGAGAGATCTAACCCCTTTGAATCGATTGTATTTGGGTGGATCTCTTTTGTTTGACAACGTCGAGCTTGACCGGGTTGGGTAGGCCACTTTGTTTAGGGTGGACTTTGGCTTATCGCCTTAGATCTAACTATTCCACGGATCTAACAACCAATCGCTACGTAAATAATTGGTAAATAAATCACGTAGTTGATGTGATAAGACGTTGGAAGGCTTGGTTAGATGATTTGGTCATATATTAAATTAAATCGGAGAAAGCCCGTTAAAGCGTAGTCTGTAGGAGTCGCCATCAAAGGGTCGTAGCCTACATCAGTTTGGGTCGCTTTGGTTTAAGAAGAACCATCGGGTTGATTGAGTCCGTCCCCGACATGATTTTGCACTAGAGATCCGCTCCGTTAGTGGATTAGGCATTTTGGGTGAAGCCGAAATCATGACCGGTGCTCTGATTCAGTGATGTTGCTTAACGTGCATTTTAGGTATTTTGCTAGAAATCCGATGACGGCAAAAACAACGTATGTGTTTCCTTTATGTTTCGTGTGAGAACGAACGGTGGTTTGGAAAGGGTAAACTGTTTGTGTGGTGAATGGCTTGTGAAGCCGCTTGTGTGTGAAGGTGTGACTTTGTCTTTGTGGTCGGCTGGCTAGCCCGTGAATGCTTGCATTCATGTGGGGAGAGTGTCCCGGCAAGACAAGTCCCCTTTTGGGCTAACTGACGAGAACAAGTATGCTGATGCGCCCGTTGGCAAGATGAGCCATGTAAGGGGTGAGGTCTCAGTGGAGTTCTTGGCTTTTGGCTTAGTGATTGTGGCGAGAACAAGTATGCTGATGCGCCCGTTGGTAAGATGAGCCATGTAAGGGGTGAGGTTTCAGTGGAGTTCTTGGACTTGGGCTTGTACGCCCGTGGGGGAATGATAAGTACCCTTGGTTTGTTATGAAATGTTGATGTGTGTTGTTATGTTAGAAGCATACACGCCATAGGGTTCCTTGGGTGAAGCCCAGGTTTGCATACAAGCTGCATTGCTAGATCCCCTTACTTTTATTGCTCAACATAGTAACGTGGATAATTATTGTGACACTCATGCCTGTCGTGTTTATGTTAATACTGTTTATTACATTTGCATACGAAGTGCTGACTTGCTGGGTGATGTAGTTCCCCGGGGTCCACTAGGACGGCCGGGAGGATGGGGGTTGTTACATCATTGTTGGTCAGCCAAAGCTGGCCCTCATTATACCATTCTTTGTGATTTGGATGCAGGGCAAGGATCGCAGGCTGGACCTAGCTCGCCGGCCAGAAAGGCCTAAGCTTCATGAAGTGCACTTTTCATGCTTTCATGTTTGATTATGATGTCTCTACCTGTTCCGGCTTGCATGCCGAGGTAGCTTAGGATTGTGATGATCGGTTGGACAATTCTATGCCCTTTCTGTTTTGACTTGAGTATGAGTTTTGTAAGGCCTTAAGGCCGTAGTACTCTTATGTAGATGTGGACAACATCTGTAGTTTATTTAATGTTTCCATTGTGTTGGTTCTGAGTTTTGAGATGGTTAGATCTATATCACTTTTTAATACTAAAGCTGTGGCGATTATATGCTGTGGGGTCTCGGCCGGACCTATATTATATAGTCATTTCATGGGAGGTGTTATAATTTGGTATCAGAGCCACGTTAGTGTTCTTGTTGAGGTTTAGCGTGTTCGGATCGCGTTTAGAGGTTGTCCACATAGGGGTACCTTGCGGGACCATGAGTGTCCTTGCATTCGGGGTGGGAGTAAGGTAGGTAGAGCCGTTAGCCGAGAGAGCGGTTGGGCAAGGAGATCTTCAGATGAAGTACCATATGAGTTTCCATCCCCCGATGTTCAAAGGAGTTGGCACTCCGACGGACGCCGAGGATTGGTTGGCGAGAATTCAGGAACTCATGAAAGCGGCAGAGACCCTAGAGGACAAGCAGTCCCAGTTCGCAGCGTTTATGTTAGAAGGCAACGCCAAGCTGTGGTGGGTGAATCATGGCGGTCGTCATTTCCCTGGACGTGCCCCATCCATGGAAGAGTTCGGGAATGCCTCCCTGAAGCGCTATACCCCCTCTTCGATGAGGTTAGCCCTTCAGCGATAGTTCTTGCACTTGGTGCAGCGCGAGAAGACGGTAGACGATTACTTGTAAGAGTTTACTCAGTTGGGTCATTACGCGGGAATGACCATGACAGACGATGAGGAGAGGGATAATCTTTTCTATCAGGGTCTGAGAGAGAATTTAAGGCAACCTCTGATAGACTTAAAGAATGCGGGGTTCAATGAGTTAGTTGAAGCTGCTCGAACTTTGGAGAACGATATGGAGCGAACCTAGCGCCGCAAGGGCTTGGCGGCAAAGCAGGGAGAAAGTAAGCCATCTCAGACTCAGGGGAAGTCTGAGAAAAGTTGGTGGAAGAAAAAGCCCCGTCCTTTTAGGACTGTCGAGAGGAGCGGTGCGGCTTCTAGAGAGTTCCATTGCAAGGGGCCAGTGACATGCTACAAGTGTGGCAAAGTGGGCCATATAGCTTGGTTCTATTTCGAGAGTGGAGTTGAGCCAGAGCAGAGGCAGGAGCCGTCGGTGCATTCCGGTCCTAGTGTTGGGGAGAAAGGGAAGGCGGCGGAGTCCAGTGCTTCCCGTTTCCCTCCTGTGCAGCCTAGAGCATACAACCTCGGGCAGCAGGAAGCGATTCGTCAACCTGACGTGGTGACAGGTACGAAAGTTCATAGTTTCATTTAATAGTTTTAACCTGTTTGCGACCTTTCATATTCATTATACGCGTGTTAGGCTTCGTGCTAGTGTCCGGCTACCCCTCTAGAGTGTTGTTCGACACGGGAGCGTCACACTTCTTTCTCGCAGAAAGCTTTACCCAGAGGATCGGTGTTGAGACTGTCGAGGAAGAGGCAGAGCTTAGTGTGCGCATGCCGAATGGGTCTTTCATGACCACTGGAAGGAAAGTACGCATTATGCTGAGGATTTGCGAGTGTGATTTCGAGTTGGTAGCAGCAATTCTACCACTAGCCGAATTTGACATCATCCTGGGGATGGACTGGCTTGCAGCAACGAGCTAGTATTGACTGCCTATTGAAGGTGGTGACCTTAAGGAGTGAAGGAAGAGCGGAGGTCAAGTTCGAGGGCCTATGCGGAGTGGCCTGCTTCCTGATTTCTGCCATGCAAATGGTGCGTGCGGTGAATAAAGGAGGTGAGGCATTTGTCGCTTTGTTGGAGACTCACTCCACAAAGTTGGCGATCGGAGAAGTGCCAGTGGTGAAGGAATTCGAGGATGTGTTCCCGAGGAGCTTCCGGGAGTACCTCCTCAGCTTGAAATTGACTTTTCAATTGAGTTGGTGTCGGATGCGAGGCCGGTGTCGCATCCTCCGTTTAGGATGGCACCGAAGGAACTGGCCGAGTTAAAGGCACAGTTGCAAGATTTTCTCGAGCAGGGGTACATTAGGCCCAACTCCTCACCATGGATTGCGCCGGTGTTGTTCGTTAAGAAGAAGGATGGTAGTATGCGGTTGTGCATAGACTATCGCGAGTTGAATAAGTTGACCATCAAGAATAAGTACCCGATTCCGCGAATCGATGATTTGTTCGATCAGCTGGTGGGGTCGACGGTGTACTCCAAGTTAGACTTGAAGTCTGGTTACTATCAGTTAAGGATTCGAGAAGAGGATATTCCCAAGACAGCGTTTGGGATGAGATATGGTCATTTTGAGTTCTCGGTGATGTCGTTCGGTTTGACGAACGCGCCATCAATGTTCATGGATTTAATGAACCGAGTGTTTCGATAATACCTGGATTCATTCGTGGTGGTGTTCATTGACGACATCTTAGTGTATTCGAAGTCTAAGGCAGAGCATGGGTCTCATCTGAGAATAGTGTTGCAGACATTGAGGGAGAACCAGCTTTATGCAAAGTTCTCAAAGTGCGAGTTCTGGATCGGGAAATTGGCATTCTTGGGCCACGTGATTAGTGGAGATGGGGTGGCACTGGATCTTTCGTAGATTGAAGCCATTAGAGATTGGCCTGTACTGAGAACCGTGGCGGAAATCTGGAGTTTCCTTGGACTGGCCGGTTATTACAGAAGGTTCATTGAGAACATTTCGCGGATGGCTTTACCCCTCACCACCCTTACCCGAAAGGACCAAAAATTTGTGTGGACGCCGGAGTGTGCCCGTGCGTTCGATACCTTGAAGGAAAGATTGATGTTTGCTCCAATCCTAAGTCTTCCTAGTGGGACTGAGGGATTCCAAATTTTCAGCGATGCGTCATGGTGCGGTTTGGGTTGCGTGCTTGTGCAACATGGCAACATGATAGCTTATGGGTCGAGGCAGCTAAAGCCTCATGAGAGAAATTACCCCATCCACGACTTGGAGTTGGCGGCGGTGATTTTTACGTTGAAGTTGTGGCGGCACTACGTGTATGGTGCAAAGGTTGAAATCTTCACGGACCACAAAAGCTTGAGATATCTTTTAGGTCAGAAGGCTCTTAATATGAGGCAG
The DNA here is from genome assembly GCA_033032865.1 of Dactylorhiza incarnata. Lineage (NCBI taxonomy): Eukaryota > Viridiplantae > Streptophyta > Magnoliopsida > Asparagales > Orchidaceae > Dactylorhiza > Dactylorhiza incarnata. Next base: position 2,506,287 of record JAWHQI010000336.1, read on the forward strand.
CGTAGGTGTGTCGAGTTCCTTGGGGACTACGATGTAGCGATTCAGTATACACCAGGCAAGGCCAATGTGGTGGCTGACGCCTTGAGTAGGAAGTACTATGGGCATGGAAATTGGATTGAAGCGCATGACGTTTGGTGCGAGAGTTTGACTCTCTTGGCATTGTGTGTGTGGCTAAGGGTGAGTCCAGCACAGCTCGGCTGAACTAGATCGAGATGCAGTGTGATCTAGTAGATCGAATTCGATAGGCAACCAGTGTAGACGAAGAGTGTCAGCGATTGGCATCGGAAGCTCAGCAAAGCGAGGCAGTGCGTTGGAGATGGTCAATGGACTTTTAAAGAGAAATGGAAGGGTGTTTGTCCCTCGTTTTGGGAAGCTCCGTGACAAGTTGATGTTTGAGGCTCACTTCACAAAGTAATCCATTCATCCAGGAAGTACGAAGATGTACTTGGATTTGAAGAAATCCTTTTGATGGCCTGGGATGAAGCGGGATGTAGCTCTGTATGTAAGCTGGTGTCAGACGTGCGCCTCAGTGAAGGCGGAATGCCAAAGGCTGGGTGGATTCTTGAAACCTCTTCCTATCCCCGAGTTGAAATTCGACGACATCTCCATGGATTTTGTGCATGGCTTACCTCGATCGCGGCAAGGTAACGATGCGATTTGGGTGATTGTGGATTGCCTGACCAAGGTAGCCCACTTCATTCCAAATCAGAAGGACGATAGCGTGGAGAAGCTCGTGGAGCTTTATATTCGAAACATTGTGCGGTTGCATGGAATTCCAAAGAGCATCATTAGTGATCGCGATGGACGATTCACGTCCAAGGACTGGAGGTTAGTGCAGCGAAGTTTTGGCACAAAATTGAAGTTTAGTACCGCATTCCATCGGCAGACCGATGGCCAAACGGAGAGAACGAATCGTACGGTGGAGGACATGTTAAGAATGTGTGCTCTCGATTTTGGTAAAAGTTGGGAAGACCACCTCTTCATGGTGGAGTTTGCCTACAACAATAGTTTCCAGGCGAGTATCAAAATGGCGCCATACGAGGATTTGTATGGAAGGCGGTGTCGAATGCCGATGTCTTGGATAGAGGCGGGAGACACCCAGTTGTTAGGAAAAGAAGTGGTGGCAGATGCGTGTGAGTTGGTGTGAATGATACAGGAGCGCATGAATGTTGCTCAGGATCGACAGGCAAAGTATTTTATTGCACGTCACAGAAATGTGGAGTTTTCGATGGGCGACATGGTCTACTTGAAGATCAAGCCGTTCAAAGGCGTTTCGCGAATTCGATGACTCAAGAAATTGAGTCCGAGGTATTGGGTCCGTTTAAGGTTACAGAGCACATAGGCGAAGCGGCCTATCGATTGGCGTTGTCCGTAGAACTAAGCGGATTACATGATGTATTTCATGTTTTGGTGCTAAGGAAAGCATTGGTGGAGCCGGAGGATGTGGTTGAGTCTTCGACAGTTCCTGTAACCGAATATCTGAGGATGATAGTTCGTCCGACTTGCGTGGAGGATTTTGAAGTCCGACGGTTGCGGAACAAAGAGGTCAAGCTGGTGAAAGTGCATTGGGATAATTCCGGACGAGACGAGTTATCGTGGGAGCGAGAGCAAACAATGCGGGATAACTTTCCGGAACTGTTCGTTTCAGGTATGTATGTTAGTTGTGCTTTCGTTAACGTCTTAAATTTCGAGGTCGAAATTCTTTTAAGGGGGTGGATTTGTAACACCACAGGTTTCGCTGAGCGCGGAGGCTGGAATGCCTAAGGCTAGTACAGGTTTTCTGTATCTGGGAGCTAGCGCCGGCGTTAGGTGTTAACACAGGCGTTAGCGGTAAAGCACTTATTGCGATGGTGTTCATCGAAGGGAGTTTCGTCGAAGGGTGTTTCGTCGAAGGGAGTTCGTCGAAGGGAGTTTCGTCGAAGGGAGTTCGTCGAAGGGAATTCATCGAAGGGAGTTCGTCGAAGAGCTAACGCGGGATCTAGCGCTAACGTCGGCGATAGCTTTTTGCAGTTCCGTCGGGTCGTTGAGTTGGCTTCGTCGAAGAGGACTTCGTCGAGGAGCTAACGCCGGCGTTAGCTGACGGAACCTGTTCCATAAGTAGCGTTTCCTGGACGTCCGATCTGTTTGGATCTTGATCCTAAGGTCTAGATAAGTGAGTCCTAAGGCTCTATTTAGGGCAGAGAAGTTCTATTCTCATTTCATTAAGTCCTTTGTGCTTTTGGAGGCTTAGGAGAGAGGTAGGGTTTGGAGGAAGAAGAAGGCTAGATCCTCCATTATAGGAGCACCGGAACTCCTTTCGCCGATCCGAAACCAGATCTGTGGAGAGGACTAGAAGGCGCTTCTTTCTATCCGTGCCTTTCAACCGATCCATGGCGAGAAAGAGAACTCTTAGGGTAATGACATCTCTCCTCCCGGATGCGTGCATGGCCTCTTTGCTTTTACCTTCTCTTTTCTGAAATTTATGGCACCAGATCTCTCACATGAGAGGGGTTTGGGTCGTCTTGGTTCAAGAAGAACCCTTGGGTTGATTGAGTCCATTTCCGACATGATTTGGCACTAGAGATCCGCTACGTTAGTGGATTAGGCATTTTGGGTGAAGCCGAAATCACGAACGGTGGTCTGATTCGGTGATGTTGCTTAACGTGCATTTTAGGGATTTTGCTAAAATCCGATGATGGCCAAAATGTCGTATGTGTTGCCTTTATGTTTCGTGTGAGAACGAACAGTGGTTTGGAAAGGGTAAATTGTTCGTGTGGTGATTGGCTTGTGAAGCCGCTTGTATGTGAAGGTGTGACTTTGTCTTTGTGGTCGGCTGACTAGCCCGTGAATGCTTGCATTCATGTGGGGAGAGTGTCCCGGCAAGACAAGTCCCCTTTTGGGCTAACTGACGAGAACAAGTATGTTGATGCGCCCGTTGGCAAGATGAGCCTTGTAAGGGGCGAGGTCTCAGTGGATTTCTTGGCTTTTGGCTTAGTGATTGTGGCGAGAACAAGTATGCTGATGCGCCCATTGGCAAGATGAGCTATGTAAGGGGTGAGGTCTCAGTGGAGTTCTTGGCCTTGGGCTTGTACGCCTGTGGGGGAATGATATGTACCCTTGGTTTGTTATGAAATGTTGATGTGTGTTGTTATGTTATAAGCTTACACGCCATAGGGTGCCTTGGGTGAAACCCGGGTTTGCATACATGCTGCATTGCTAGATCCTCTTACTTTTATTGCTCAACATAAAACGTGGATGATGATTGTGACACTCATGCCTGTCGTGTTTATGTTAATACTGTTTGTTACATTTGCATACGAAGTGCTGACTTGCAAGGTGATGTAGTTTCCTGGGGTCCGCTAGGACGGCCGGGAGGAGGGGTGTTGTTACACCGTTGTTGGTAAGCCAAAGCTGACCCTCGTTATACCATTCTTTGTGATTTGGATGCAGGGCAAGGATCGCAGGCTGGACCTAGCTCGCCGGCCAGAAAGGCCTAAGCTCCATGAAGTGCACTTTTCATGCTTTCTTGTTTGATTATGATGTCTCTACATATTCTGGCTTGCATGCCGAGGTAGCTTAGGATTGTGATGATATGTTGGACATTTCTATGCCCTTTCTATTTTGACTTGAGTATGAGTTTTGTAAGGCCTTAAGGCCATAGTACTCTTATGTAGATGTGGACAACATCTGTAGTTTATTTAATGTTACCGCTATGCTGGTTCTGAGTTTTGAGATGTTTAGATCTATATCACTTTTTAATACTAAAGTTGTGGCGATTATATGCTGTGGGGTCCCAACCGGACATATATTATATAGTCATTGCAAGGGAGGTGTTACACTTCTGACGATTTTCAAACTTGTTTTAAAGATATCTGCATTGAACATCTTAGGGTAGAAAAAAAATTAAACACAGCTAAACTGAATTAGAGAATCTTAAGAATGGTGAAATTGACCTAAGGAATCAAAATCTAACAAATGAAATCAATAATAAAGAGTTAAAACTAATTGAACTTGGGAAAGAGAACATACAATTAAAGGAAGAGCTAGCAAAGGCAAAGGCCTTTGAGTACATCACTGAAAATCTCTCTATGAGATTTAATCACTTAGGGTTAGGAGCAGAGCCCTCCACTAGCTCAGAAGCACCTAGGAAACCTGCCTGGAAAAATCAAGTTTCCTTTGTAAGACCTAGTGATCTTCAACCTAGTGAGAAGAGTGTATCAATTAAGAGTAAGGTTGCTAATTATTCAGATGGGTTAGATAAACCCAACAAAATAAATCTGAATAAGAAAGAAAAACCTATAGGAAAGAACAATGTAGAGAAGTCAAATGACAATCACCTAAAAGTAAAAGCAAAATCTAAGATAATAAGACACTCTGCCGATCTATTGCATTTAGATATATTATATACTCATCTAAAGCATCAAAACAAGAGGTTTGGTAAAACCATTCCATATCATCCCAAAGGGTATTATGAAAGACCTTTCTATTCTTTCATTGAACCCTACAATGGTAAAAGCAAAGGGCCCAAGGTAACCTGGGTTCCTTCTAATGTTTGAATTACCTGTGCTGGATGAGGTAGGGTCCCACTCAGGAGAAAATGGAGTGGGAAGAAAGATGTAGATTTTGATTAAGGAACAAGACTTATTCAAGAGAGTAATTTCTACCTTGAATCCTCCTTAAATATTTATTATGATCTATTTTCAATAAGTACAAATTGCTGGGAAAAACATGGAGAATTTTCTAAAGAAATAGATCTTCTTATTAAGAGATGTGTCGAATATAAGTCGACATACCATCGACTTCTACTCGACGCCATCTGCAAGAAGCACTCAGAGTAGACAATTCGAATATAATTCGACTCAGCGTCAAGTTTATACTGATGTAACGTCAACTTATTAAATGTTGATTAAATTTGAAGTTACGTCAATTGGAACTCGACGTAAAGTCGACTAGACTACGCCGACTTAGAATTTATAAATAGTGTCGAAGCTACGTCGAGTACTAGTCGAAGCAACGCCGATATATCAGCGCGCGCAGAATTGCTTCTAGAAGCAATCTCGACACAGCTTTGCGTGCCAAATAATAAGTGTTATCGACGGTGCGTCGACCTAAACCCTAAGTAGCGGCGATTCATCTACTTTTAAACAATTACTGTGTCGAAACATTTACGCTTTCGAATTCTCTTCCTCTTCCTCTCTTGCTCTCCTGTTCTCCAGCTTTCCTGTGCACCTCTCTCTCTCTCTTTCACTTTTGACTTTGCAGGTAAATCCAAACAGATGGATCCTCCCAAAGTCAACTCAGGGTTTGATATGGATGAGGACTCCTTCAGTGCAGCGGCAGAAAGTTTCAAAGCCATTCTTGGCTTGTTTCAAGAGGCTGGTCTGACCAAGCTTATCTCGACAAGATGCAAAATACTGGATATCGAACTGACTGAATTTAAAGACAGTGTTTAGAGAGGAGAGGATGGTTCCCTCAAAGGGAAAATATATGACACAGATGTATTGATAACAGAGGATTTACTGAACCAAACATATGATCTTCAGACAGGGGATGAGTCAGATGAACTGACAGGGGATGAGATTAAGAGGTCCCTAAAACTGATGAAGTTTAAGAAGGACAAGCCCATCAATCTGAAGAAAATGGATCTTGGAGAAGAATACAGATTCCTGGCAGATATAGTAGGAAAGGTACTGTTGTGTAAGATCTCTGTACATGATGCTGTTCCAAAGCAACAACTGCAGATTATGGGATCTCTTGTTCCGAAGAAGAAGATCAATTGGGGAAGATGCCCACTAAAGATGATTGGGCATAAGTACTCCCACAAGGAGAATGCCTATATGAGAATAATGAGCCAAGTGCTCTTCAAACACTATCCAGATATCTTTAAATCAAAAGGAGTGCCCATTCCTGCTGGAAAAAGGATTACAATTGGAATCTTTTGCAAATGGACCAGGCAAATCTCAAAGCCTGGTCAAGCTCAAATTTCTCCTCCTCCATCTCTTTCTCCATTAGACTCAGAAAGGGAAGGTACAGATCACCCTCAGGAAGATGCCCCATCTCAACAGCAACAACATCAACAACAGCAGTTCCAATCCACTTCATCACCTAAGCCATCTCCTCTGCAAACCCATCTACCACCATACATCCAAATTCCAGATCATCAGCCTACTCCACCTCCACCACCATCATTTCACTACTCTCCTAATGTTTACCCTCCTCTCACCCCTATTCAAGAAGAGCTCCCTCCATCACCTCCTCCATCTACATCTCATCCACCCACAATTGATCTTAAGCAGATCATTTCCAAGGCCGTGGCCATTGCCTCCTCCACATTTGCAGATCAAGTGGCCTCTCAGGCTAGAAATTATGACAAAAAATACTCACAGATGGAGGGTGAGTTATTACGATTTCAATGATCCTTTCAGAGCCTCAAAGATTTTATATCTTCCTCTATGGTTTCCAAGGAGTTCTTAACCTCTCTGTCCAGCAAAGTCAAGAAGGGGGAGAATATCTTGGAGGAAGAGAGACCTGTCCTTGACTTGAGTGGACAGGATCAGGGCAATGTTGATAATGAGCCTGCTCCTGACAAGGTGATCACCTTTCTGGATGCACTGATTCAGGGGGAGCCTACAGTTCAGGGGGAGCCTGCAGTTGAGGGGGAGCCTGCTTCTGATATTCAGAAGTATCTAGATATAGAAATGGAAGCTGTAGCTACAACAGTTGTCCAAGATGTGCCTCCAAGTGAAGATCTACTAAATCAGGTTGCACAGATTGCACAGGAAGCTGCCCAGGAGGCTGAGCAGAATGCACAAGCAGAGGGGGAGTTTCTTAAGGATAAAACTAATGTTGAAGATCCAGAATATGATGAAGATGCACCATTGAGTATGGCCAAGAGGTATACAATTCCAAAAGTCTTCTCCAGGAAGAGAAGAACTCCTGATAAGTACTTCTGAACTTCAGGTATCAGATGAATTATTGTTTTTTGTGGAATTACATTTGGTGGGAGAAATAATGCTACACAATTTCTTGATATGGAAATCTGCTGTCTATAATTTCAGTTGTTTCCTCTCTGTGTCTATGTCATCTTGCATGTATGTTTGATTACGCAAAGAAATATATAAAATCACTTTACTCAAATCTGTAAAATTTGTTAAGATAAATAGTGGGAGATTGTTGGGAAAACCCTGTGATTTAATTTAACAAATTATATGAAAGTGATTTTATCTACTAGGATTGAATTACCCATTGTATAATGAGGGTAATCTGGTCATTAGAGGTCTTAGGATGTCACACTCAACATAGGGTATCAAGGGAAGCAAAATTGGGCTAAGTTAACATTTGCGTCGAATAGAATTTGACGCAACATTGAGTCCATATCGACACTACTCTGATTAGAAGTCCAAGTGGTTCAACCTTCTGTCGAAGTAACTCAAGTCGACATTACGTCAAATAAATATCGACATAGAGGTCAGGGACTTGTCGGAATAAACTAGAGTAGTCGACGCAACTTCAACTTCAACTCGACGCAGAACATGTTTTCTGTCGAAGCCATCTAAAGTCGACACAACGTCGACTTCATCTCGACAATGAAGATAAAGTTCAGAGCCAGGCAGATCAACTTGACGGACACGTTGATAAGATGTAGACGCAACATAAACTCACAAAGTTCAGTCAGAGTAGAGATAATATCGAAGCTGCTTCTACAAGAACTCGAAGTTGCCTCGATAAGAGAATAAATGAATTTGACGCTACGTCGAATAGAGTCTGTAAAAGTATATCTTTTCAGCTGTCTCTCCGGTCCTTATTTCATGGCCCACATCCTTCAAGACTGTTCCCCAACGCCTTAATAATTGCCTGAAATAGAAAGGAGCATTAAAGAAGGACACAAAAGGTTTCTTGGAACCATATTAATTGTAGGTGGACGGGCCGAGAATTAAAGAGGAAAGAAAAAGAATGTCATTAGCAGATTACCTTTTCAGGGCATACCAGAAAGGTAAAGAAATTTGAAATCGAACAGAGAGAATAAAAGGAGAAGTGAAGACAGAAATAGATAGAACATTAATCATAATCAGCTGTCTTCCTTCTTGCTAGGGCTTACTCTTCCCCCCTCTCTCTCAGGAACCCTAACACAGAAAAGAGAAAAGAAAAAGAAATCTTTGACGTTCTTCATCTAATAGAATAGAGGATCTGAAAGCTGGTGTTCATAACAATCTCTTAGCAGCCAGATCTCAATCAACAGAAGTAGAAAGGATCTGACATACAAAGCACCTGCAATTCATCACTATCTAAAGCAGGGGTTAATCAAGAGCAGATCCTGTGGGACATTTAATAGGTTGTTCTTCATACAGTCTTCTCAAGAATTCTGAGAACAGAATTCCTACAACATTCTTTCTTCTCCTTCCTTCTCATTCTGTAAAAGAGTCTTATTAATCCCTCTTCAAAGGATTCAGTGATTCAAGATCTCCTTACCAAAAGATCTGGTGGTTCAAGATCTCCTTATAAAAAGATCTGGTGGTGTTGAAAATGTTGAAGTGGAAGTTTGGGAAGTTGGCAGTCTGGGGGGAGACCGCGCGGTCTGGTGTGACCGCACGGTCTTGCGGTCTCCTCTGGCAGTCTGACCTCCTTGGTCTAGCCGCAGGCTTCTCGGCGTGACCGCCATTCTTCTCTCCATGGGTGCCGAGGTGAGGCCGCACGGTCTGGTCATGTGATCGCATGGCGAGCTGGTGTAATCTCGCGATCTGGTGCTTGTGATCGCGTGGTGGGGGCAGCCCGGTCTGGTGGCTGTCCGGGTTCTTTGTGGTGCGCGTGGACTAAGATCCTCTTAGTCGCGCGGTCTCCTCTTCTGAGTTCGCATAAGCTGGTCCCTGGCGATCTGCTGGTATATGCGGTCTCCGGTTTGTGTTCGCATGGAGGATCCTTCAGCGACCTGCTGGTATATGCGGTCACAGGTGGTTGATCGACTTGGCGGGCTGTTTCCCTAGTCGGTCTGGTGTGTTCGCGGTCTCTGGAGGAGATCGGGTGGCGAACACAGGTGGTGAGCTTCATGACCGGGCGAGTTGTCATGATCGCGCGGCTTATGCTGAAGTCGGCGAGCTCACTAAGCAGGAGGATCTTTTGCTGATCGCGCGGGTTCACCGGTCTGGTTGCGCGGTCAAGGGGTGGTGATCCTATCTCATAGGGTGGTGACTGGATCAGGTCCCATGCCTATAAATAGGAGCCACTGTAGCAGCAAAAATATAGCACCAAGTGTAAGCTGAGCTCGCGACCTATTCTTGCGGTATGTTTTTTATAACCGGCCAGTTAGCTGATCGAACTAGTTTTGTGCAGCTTCTGCGGATTGTGCGGGTAGCAGCGGTCACCTCCTCTTCTGAAGGTGTTCGGGCAGTCTTGCGGCTTACAGTGCGGGTTGCTGGAGTTCGGGAGGATCAGTGGAGTCTGGGAGTTCGCGTGGTTCTCAGTTGGTGTTGTTCCAGGCGCAGGCAGGCAGTTCAGGCGATCTGGTTTTCTAGCCGGGCAGACTGTCAGGTTGAGCGGTCAGGCGGTCTCAGTTAGTCAGACCGCTGGTTTTCCTTTCTGCTGCTTTTCTCTTCTGTTTTTTGTGTACTGGGAAAATCATGTCTCGCTATATATACCTCGTCCTGTAATGAAGAATTTTGCTGATAAATAAAGATTGTGTTTGCTTCATGTGCTTCTGGTTGATTGGCTTGAACTTTATGTTATACAATTCTAGCTCACTCCTAGATCTACGGAAAATTTCACATGGTATCAGAGGGAGGTTGGAGTGGATAGAGCAGTGAATAACTAAAGTTGCCATCGCCTTTGTGAAGAAGGAACTAGTGGTAGAGCCATGGAAGCGAAGGGTCTTGGAATTGAGATGCTTACATCGACTAACTTTAAGAAGTGGAAGTCGTGTATGCAAAGTTATCTTCTGGGTGAGGACCTCTGAGAGGTGGTTTGAGGAGAGAGCACGGAGGAAGTTATCCTGATTGGGGACAATGGTCACGAGGTGAGGAACTGGAGGCGGATCAATGCCAAAGCGGAGTTCGCCCTGAAAAGGGCAATATCACCTGACCTGTTTGATCACATCTTGGGGTGTGGATCGACTGCAGAGATCTGGAGAGCCCTGGATGGGCTGTTTAACAAAAAGAATGTGGCAAGACTTCAATTCCTGGAGAATGAGCTGGCCAGATCGGCTCAAGGTGACCTTTCTATCTCTACGTTCTTCTTGAAGATGAAGAACTTGTGCGCCGAGATTTCAGCGCTGGATCCTGATGAGTCAATTTCTGAGGCGAAGCTGAAGAGGCACATCATCTGTAGCTTGCAGAAGGAATATGTTGCCTTTGTGACGTCGGTGCATGGTTGGGCAAATTAACCCTTCTCTGCTGGAGCTGGAAAATCTGCTTGCTTCGTAGGAGAGTCTGGCAAGGCAGATGGCGGGGGTGTCAGTGTCTGGGGGAGATGGCGAAGTTCTCTTCACGGGGAAGAAGAAGAAGTGGGATAAGAAGAAGACCACTGGAGGAGGCAATGAGCCTTCAACTTCTGGACAACAGGAGAGGGGCTATGCTCCTATGGCTGAAGGGAAGAAGAAGGGAGAAGGTCCCAAGTGCTTCAGGTGCGGAAAGGTTGGTCACATCAGGAAGGATTGCCGGGTGAATCTTCAGCTGGGGCATGCTGCTGCAGGAAAGGTGGAAGCTGAAGCCAGACAGATTGATGGAGGTTGGGGAGGAGCCTTCTCGGCTTCTATTGGAGCTGCGGCTCCTATCAACTATCTGGAGGACTGGATCGTGGACTAGTGGTGTGGTCATCACCTCACCGGGGATGAGTCGAAGCTTACTTCAGCGCAACCCTACTCAGGTAATGATGCCATTATTACTGCTGATAATACCGTGGATGTTGTAGAGAAGGCGGGGGTTGTTTCCTTGGGCAATGATAGAGGGCCACTAACCTTGAAGAGTGTCTATCATGTGCCCGGAATGAGGAAAAAAAATTTCTCCGTGACCAACGCTGTAGACGCTGGGTATCACGTTCTGTTCAGCCCAACAGAAGTGAGGTTTCTTCGGAATGTGGAGGCGGTGAAGGTTGAGGTCGTTCATGTCAGGAGGAGAGCTAAAGACTTGTTCATTTTATCGACAAGTTCTTATGTCGACAAGATGAGGACGAATGTTAGTGCCGTGATATGGCACGAGAGGTTGGGGCATGTAGGGATGAATTAGCTGAAGGCTATGGCGGTGAGAGGTCTGGTCAAGGGCCTGCCTAGTCTATCTTCCTACGGAGACGGTCATGTGTGCGCAGGATGTCAGTTCGGCAAGTCTCATCGACTACCATTTGACAAGTCGCAGATAAGGAGTAGTGTGCCGTTGGAGTGCATCCATGGTGATTTGATGGGACCGACTGCTACCCCAAGCCTTGGAGGCAGCAGGTATATGCTGGTGTTGATTGATGATTACACCAGATATGTCTGGGTATATTTCTTGAAGGAGAAGGCGGAGGCGTTTGCCAAGTTTGTGGAGTTCAAGGAGCTTGTGGAGGGTCGGCTTGGCCTGCGGGTTAAGAAGGTGAGGACTGACAATGGAGGGGAGTTCACCTCAGGTGAGTTCTCTACTTTTTGCAGGAAGGCATGCATCCGGAGGGAGCTTACTTGTGCGCATACTCCACAACAAAACGGAGTTGCAGAGCGGAAGATCCATCATCTGACGGAGACCTACAAGTGTTGGCTGCATGCCAAGAGTATCCCAAAGTCCTTCATGGCGGAGGGAATGTCTTGTGCTGCCTAAGTCATCAACCGGATGCCTCCTAGTCCCATCAATATGAAGACTCCGCATGAATTGATGTTCAAGGAAAAGCCAAGCGTGGCGCACCTTCGGGTGTTTGGTTCCACCTGCTATGTGCATGTTCCAAATGCGCTACAGACGAAGCTAGATGCGAAGGCAAGGAAGCTAGTATTCGTGGGTTATGATAATCAGAAGAAGGGCTGGAAGTGCATGGACCCGGAGACGCGGAGATTTGTTGTATCTCGCGACGTCGTGTTCGACGAGGTGACATCTTACAAGGGGAGTTCTGGTGTTGAGCTACCAGAAAGCAGGGTGGAGGAGCCGGAGAAAGCTATGGAAAATCTTCATGTGGAGCTACCTGTGTCACCAGGTGGTCCATCAATATCTAGTTCTGAGACGGAGGCTTCTGGTTCAAGAAGCAGGGGGAGCGATGCTCCTAGTACGTCTGGGAGGGGAGCTAGGGAAGAAACAACTGAGGATACTTCGAGTCAGGGGAAGGCGTTGCGGAGATCGAAGCGAACTATCATTGCCCCTGATCGCTATACAGGAGGAAACATGGTGAGCTTTGTCTCATGTTTCTTTGCTGGTCCCTTGGATGAGAGGGAGCCGTCGAGCTTTGAAAAGGCCAAAGGTGTGGAACAGTGGGATTCAGCTATGCAGGAAGAGATGAGTGCTCTTGAGAAGAATGAAACTTGGTCTCTGGTGCCCAAGCCCAATGGTATCACCCCTGTGACACGCAAGTGGGTCTATAAGCTCAAGAAGAAGGCTGACGGCAGTATCGAGCGATACAAGGCTCGCCTTGTGGCTCGGAGATTCTCGCAGCAATACGGTGAAGAATATGAAGAGACTTTCAATCCGGTGGCAAAAATGACTTCAGTTCGAGTTGTGATTGCCTTGGCGGCATGTTGGGGGTGGCAGATTTGGCAGCTCGACGTAAAGAATGCATTCTTGTACGGCGAGATTGACAAGGACATCTTCATGGTTCAGCCGTCAGGCTTCGTATCTGAAGATTCTCCGGAGCATGTCTGCAAGTTGAAGAAGGCCCTGTATGGGTTGAAGCAAGCGCCGAGGGTGTGGTATGGAAAGATTGCAGAATATCTCCTATTCTGCGGGTTTGGTGCTTCAGACTCAGACTCAAGCTTGTTCGTCAAGAAGAGCGGGGAGCTTCAAGTCATCGTGCTGCTTTACGTCGACGATATGATCGTGACGGGGAATTCGAAGGAGGAGGTAGCGCAGCTTCGGGCAGAGCTATCTATCAGGTTTGAGATGAAGGATCTGGGTGAGCTTCACCATTTCCTTGGACTCGAGGTGCAGAGGAAGGAAAGTGGAGTGCTGGTATCCCAGGCTGGATATGTGGAGCGAATCGTGGAGCGGTTAGGCATGAAGGAAGGGAAGTGCATCTCTACACCTCTAGAGAAGGCCATGAAACTTCAGAAGTATGAGGGGAGGATTCTGGAAGATCCGCTGGTGTTCCGGGCTCTGGTTGGGAGCTTGATTTATCTGACGATCACTAGGCTGGATATTGCATATGCAGTTGGCAGGGTGAGTCGGTATATGGCGGAACCACGGATGCCTCATCTTCTAGCGGCTAAGAATATATTAAAGAATGTCAAGGCGACTTCGGATATGGGTCTCCTTTATAGGAGAGATGTGGGCTTCGAGGTGCATGGGTACATGGATGCTGATTATAGGGGAGATTCGGATGATCGAAAGTCGACGTCTGGATACGTCTTCATGGCCGGCCCCACGGCTATATCATGGTGCAGCAAGAAGCAGGATTCCGTGTCTGTCTCAACCACGGAAGCGGAATACAAGGCTTCGGCCTTGGAAGCTCAAGAAGCCATCTGGCTTAGGAGGTTGGTGGGAGACGTCCATAAGGAGGTTTGGGGTCCGACATTGCTCTGCGGCGACAACGAGAGTGCTCTCAAACTGGTTACTAATCCAGTTTGTCACGCGAGGACCAAGCATATCGAGATCGAGCATCATTTCATTCGTGAGAAGGTGCTGGAGGGGTCTCTTTTGGTAGAGCATGTTCTGAGTCAGGACAACATTGCTGAAATCTTCACAAAGGCGCTGGCGAAGGGGCCGTTTACTCGGCTAAGGAGTTTACTAGGGCTGTTTTCAACTTCCCACTTCAAGGGGGAGTGTTGAAAATATTGAAGTGGAAGTTTGGGAAGTTGGCGGTCTGGGGGGAGACCGTGCGGTCTGGTATGACTGCACGGTCTTGCGGTCTCCTCTGGCAGTCTGACCTCCTTGGTCTAGCCGCGGGCTTCTCGGCGTGATCGCCGTTCTTCTCTCCATGGGTGCCGACGTGAGGCCGCGCAGTATGGTCATGTGATCGCATGGCGAGCTCGTGTAATCTCGCGATCTGGTGCTTGTGATCGCGTGGTGGGGGCAGCCCGGTCTGGTGGCTGTCCGGGTTCTTTGTGGTGCGCGCGGAATAAGATCCTCTTAGTCGCGCGGTCTCCTCTTCTGAGTTCGCATAAGCTGGTCTGTGACGATCTGCTGGTATATGTGGTCTCTGGTTTGTGTTCGCATGGCGGGTCCTTCGACGATCTGCTGGTATATGCGGTCATAGGTGGTTGATTGACTTGGCGGGCTATTGCCCTAGTCGGTCTGGTGTGTTCGCGGTCTCTGGAGGAGGTCGGGTGGAGAACATAGGTGGTGATTTTCATGACTGGGCGAGTTGTCATGATCACGCGGCTTATGCTGAAGTCGGTGAGCTCACTAAGTAGGAGGATCTTTTGCTGATCGCGCGGGTTAACCGGTCTGGTCACGCTGTCAAGGGGTGGTGATCCTATCTCATAGGGTGGTGACTGGATCAGGTCTCACGCCTATAAATAGGAGCCACTGTAGCAGCAAAAATATAGCACCAAGTGTAAGCTGAGCTCGCGACCTGTTCTTGCGGTCTGTTTTTTGTAACCGGCCGGTTAGCTGATCGAACTTGTTTTGTGCAGCTTCTGCGGATTGTGCGGTTAGCAGCGGTCCCCTCCTCTTCTGAAGGTGTTCGGGCGGTCTTGCGGCTTGTAGTGCGGGTTGCTGTAGTTCGGGAGGATCAGTGGAGTCCGAGAGTTCGTGTGGTTCTCAGTTGGTGTTGTTCAAGGCACAGGCAGACAGTTCGGGTGATCTGGTTTTCTAGCCGGGCGGACTCTCAGGTCGAGCGGTCGGGCGGTCTCAGTTAGTTAGACCGCTGGTTTTCCTTTCTGCTGCTTTTCTCTTCTTTTTTTATGTACTGGCGAAATCATGTCTCTCCATGTATACCTCGTCCTGTAATGAAGAATTTTGCTGATCAATAAAGATTGTGTTTGCTTCATGTTCTTCTGGTTGATTGGCTTGAACTTTTAGTTATACAATTCCTGCTCACGCCTAGATCTACGGAAAATTTCACAGGTGGTTCATGATCTCCTAGTCAAAAGATCAGTGGTTTTAAGAGTCTCCTTACCAAAAGACTCAGGCATAGTGGTGCATCCCTACCAGGTGGTAGAAGAGGAGAGTACCCACATTTTGGAGAACCTTTATACAAATTCTGTGTCTTCTGGTTGCTAATTTTATGTGCTGTCCCAATTTGTTTCTATTATGTACTTTATTTCTGGCACAATATTTATTCTGCATGTGATCTTGTTGTGTATAAATCTTTAGTTAAGTTTATTGTTTTCACAGTTAGGATAGAAATAAATTTAATTCTCTATTCACCCCCCTCTAGAGGATTCTCAGAGGCACACTGTGCACTTTCATAGTTCATAAAATTAATAGCATAAAAACTATTTTCAATAAACATCATTGCTGGGAAAAACAACAAGAATTTTCTAAGAAAATATAACTATTTATTCAAAGTTGCGTCGAATATAATTCAACGTATCGTCGGTTCTACTCGACGCAAGCGTCGAGAGCCAATCAGAGTGGATAATACAAATGTTATTCGACACAGAGTCAAGATCATATCAACACATGCGTTGACTTAATAGTCACTGATTAAATTCAAGGTCGCGTCGATTACAACTCGACGCAACGTCGACATGACTACGTCGACTTATTTGTTCCTAAACAATCTCAAAGTTGTGTCGAATAGTCATCGAAGCAACGTCGAGATGCCAGCACGCGCAGTATTGCTTCTAGAAGTTGTCCTGGCATAATTTATCACGCTGAATGTTAATATATATCGACTGTGCTTAAACCCTAAGTTGCGACGAATCATCTTCTTTTAAGCAACTTCAGCGTCGAATCGTTTACGCTTTCGAATTTTCCTCTTTTTGCTCTCTTGCGCTCTCCTTCTCCAGTTCTCTCGTGCTCTTGTCTCTCTCCCTCTCTCTCTCTCTCATTATCTCTTGTGTTTGCAGGTACCTAAAATCGATGGCTCCACCAAAAGTGAACTCTGGATTTGATGTGGATGCCGATTCCTTCAATGCTGCTGCAAAAAGCTTCAACACCATTATTGGTTTATTCCATAAAGCAGGACGAACAAAGTTGATCTCCACGTGTTGTAAAATACTTGATGTTGAGTTGACAGAGTTCAAGGATACTGTGCACATAGGAGATGATGGATCCCTCCATGGGAAAATTTCTGAAAAAGATATCAGCATAACAAAGGAAATGTTGTCTCAAAAATTTGATCTACCCACTGGTGAGGTCTCTGATGAATTGTTAGGGGAGGAGGAAAAGAAGGCCTTAGAAATCATGTAATTCAAGAAAGAGAGAGCCATCAATCTGCAATTCAAGAAAGAAAGAGAGGCAGAAGAATACAGATTTCTGGCAGACGTAGTGGGAAAGGTGCTGCTGTGCAAGATTTCAACACATAATGCTATACCCAAGCAACAATTGCAAATTATGGGTGTCTTAATTATGGAAATGAAGATAAATTGGAGGATATGCCTCCTAAGAATGATTGGGCACAAACATTCCCACAAAGAAAATGCTTATATGAGAATCATGAGCTAGGTGCTCCTCCATCACTATCCCATGGTATGCAAGTCCAAGGGAGTGACCATTCCTTTTAGAAAAAGAATCAACATTGGACTCTTCTCCAAATGCACCAGGCAGATCCTCAAGCCTGGTCAAGCTGCACCTTCACCTCCTTTCTCTCCTGCACCACTGGACATTGAGACAACTGTACAGGATCTTCCAGCCCAAAATAATCCACCTGCACAACAAGGTGTCATTCCAGAGCAAAACCTCCAATCCATCCCATCCACGTCAACTCTAGAACCCGCACCTCAAACTACTCTTCTGCCTCAGCATCAACCATCCACTATCATCACAGACATACAATCTGCTCCTCCACCACCACCATCATACTATGTTTCTCCAGAAGTCTGTCATACACTCTCTCCCATCCATGAAGACTTCCCACCATTACCTCCTATATCTACCACACCTACCCCTCCCATTAATCTTGAGCAAGTTATCTTAAAAGCAGTAGGGCTAGCCTTTATCACCTTTGCTGATCTTCTAGCTGCTCAAACAAGGAAATTTGATAGAAAGTACTTTCAGATGGAGAGTGAATTAATTCAATCAAAAGGGTCTCTTCTGGCTCTAAAATCCTTTGTATCCTCCTCCTTAGTCACCAAAGAGTTCTTAACCTCCCTAGCCAGCAAGGTTCAGAAGGGGGAGAAGGTTCAGGAGGAGGAAAAATAAGAAAAAAATTCAAGAAGAGGATATGCCTCTGGTTGTTGAGGATCCCAACAGATTAACTATCATTCAGAAAGGAAAAGATCCAGTAGGGCCCCAATTGTTGTTTATTGGGTGTCTACTTTATCACCTAGGGGGGGTGAATAGGTTTTTTTTAATTATATTATCCCCTTTTAGGTGTTCTTGATTCTTGATTAACAGATATGTAAAGTAAAGAACAAACCACAGAAAAACACACAACGATCTATAGAGGTTCCTCAAGACCGGGTGTCTTGAGTAGTCCTCTTTCCCTCTGCGCCTACCCAGCAGTGTGCTATGCTCGAAAACTCCGCCAAAAGCTTCAGGCCCTCAAGCCTTACAACACGGACCCGCAAGTCCCAACAGCCTAGGCCCACAAGCCCCTACTGTCCCCGAGCCCGCAAGATCGACACTCAGGCCCTCAAGCCCTACAACACGGACCCGCAAGTCCCAACAGCCTAGGCCCGCAAGCCCCTACTGCTCCCAAGCCCGCAAGCTCGACACTCATGCCCTCAAGCCATACCACACAGACCCGCAAGTCCCAACTGCCTAGGCCCGCAAGCCACTACTGCCCTCGAGCCCTCAAGCTCGACAGATCGCACCCGCAAGTGCACTGCCCTGGCCCTCAAGCCTCACAGCTCTCCAGCCCTCAAGCTAGACAAATTGGCCCCCAAGCCTTACAAGAAATAATAGTAAATAAAACTGCTTTTTCTGCCTGATGGTGATTGACAACTTAGCCTGATGGAGATCGACTTCTTGAGTTGAAGAAGATGCTTCAGATCTGAGCTTTACAACATGGCTCTTTCTTCAGACTTCTCCCTTAGCCAGATGACGAACGACTTCTTATCAGTCGATGAAGATAACTGATTCTTCAGAGAACACTTGATTATTGTTCCCTCCTAGTCCTTCTTCTTCTCCGCAGAATATATTGTTCAAGAGTAGGGGCGGGATACTTTCTTGCTCTGATGTTCGAGAGAGTTCCTAGGGCACCCATCGTTCCTTTTTATAGGACAGAGGAATCGCACAACGGTCACATGCAATGTCCTTTTCTGTCAGATGCCCATCCCATAGGAGCACGTGCTGATGGCTCGATTCCTTAAGTGCACGCGCTGATTGGACAATCAGCCGACGACATTAAATGCTGACAACGCGTCCGCAACATTTGAATTCTGTCTTGAAGATACTTGCATCATTACAACGACAAGCTATCTCTGACTATGTCGTCGTGATCTTCCTTCTTGCATCATGTCGTCGTGATCATATTGTTCTCTCGACGACATGCGTTCTTTACGACGATGTTTATTCTTTCTCGACGACACGGCCACTTTGGTGAAGTCGACGATACTGCGTCTTCTTTGCGTTCGACGATCTTGCTTCTGCGCTCGATGAACACGCCAAATCTCAATGGTCGTCGATCTTCCCTCTGAGCTCGACGATCTTCCTTCTGCGTTCGACGAATAACATTCTACGATCGACAAACTTGCCATCCTTCGTTCGACGATCTGCATTCTTCGTCCGACGATCTTGCTATGTCTCAGCGATCGACGAACACGCTACTTCTCGGCGGTTGCTTTGCTCATCATCACGACGACAAGCATACTTTGTCGACGATGTCTCCTATTCTTCTCGATGACATTTCTTTAATTTCCTGAGACTTTAAGCTAGAGAAGTAATCAAATACAAAGTGAAGTTTTCTTGACTTGATGACTTCTTCAAATCAGGAATCATGTGGGCAAGATTCCCAACAATCTCCCCCTATTTGAAGAAGTCAGAATCTCAATTCAAGATGACTTTCACTGGACAATAAATATTCTAATCTTAACTTTGAGCATGTAAGAAACTTATCTTTGCTGAACTCCCTGAGTGCATCAAACCTGTGGCTCCCCCTTGATTTGATGTCTCTTCTTTACGGATCCCCCTACTTCTTTGCTCCCCCTACCTTTGAGGTCTTCTTGAGCAATTTTGTCTTGACATTTGATGCCCTTTCTCCCCCTTTCTGACTTCTTTCCTCCACTTGAGATTTTCTTTAGTGAGTGACTCCCCCTTGATATGATAACACCCCTTGAACTAGTGCACCTTGACATGGGGTTAGGAATTTTTTAGTCCAGAGTTGACCCTGGATAACTTATGGTCCATTAGCCTGGTGTGCTTCTGATTGGCTAAATGGACTTCCCTGCAAAACGGATTTAAAATCCCTTAGGAACCCAAGTTAACTTGGGTCCCAGGTTCTTGTTAGCCCAATAAGGAATTCTTATACTTACCTCAGCCGCTCTGGAAGGTCTCTTTTTTGTACTGGGTACACTAGAGTTGTTCCAACAGTCAATGTCAAAGTGTCCTATTTTTCCACAGCACCAACATTCAAACCTGTTGTATCTTCCCTTTTGTTTGACTGTATGAGCAGGGGTTCTTTGTGTGCGAATGACTGAATGAAGCAAAGAAGGTGGACTGTGCTGATGGTGGACATGATTTTTGTTGTTGTCAACCACAGTTATCCTTCTAGATTCAGTCCTTTTTAAGGATTCTTCACTTCTCTGAGCTCAACATGTTTTTGCCTCCTCACACCTTTCTGGGGCTCTTTGTGGATTCTAGGCGTGATCTTGGATTTGAAGGAGCTTGTAACGGACTTCACTTCTGTGACAAGCTTATCCTCCACCCTTCTGGTGTTGTCATTCTTGACCTTCAGGACATTGGGCTGCATTTTGTCCTTCTTCAGAAGAACTACTTCTCTGGTTAGTGAGCGACACAGCTCCTTGCTTTCAATCAGTGCCTTCAGAGTTTTCCCAAATTTGCCTATCAAGTCCTTTTTGAGTTGACATAGCTCAGCACTTTTTAGAGTTAGCTTTTCTGCTTTCTGTGAGAGATCATGGTTTCTTGCTTGAAGAGAGGAGATTTTTGCATCATGCTGCTTGCACAGCATCTTGAGAGTCTTGACTTCTTCTAGAATATCATTGTATGATTTGGACCAGTCATCATTGCTGGATGAGTTTGTCTCCGAATCAGAGTCTGAAGTAGAAAGAGGAGCCCTTATGCGCTTGGGACAAACCTCATCCTGATGACTCTCTTCTTCTGACGCAGATAAGATGGTCAGTCCAAACTCATCCTAATGACTCTCTTCTTCTGACGCCGATGAGACAGTCAATCCCAACTCATCCTGATGACTCTCTTCTTGGGGTCCTTCCATAAGGATGTTTAGAGAGTTCTACATCTCTTTTGTTGTCATGCAGTGAGACAGTTTCTGGAACGTGGAGGCATTAACTGCACCAGCAATAACGTCTTTGGCTTTCTTATCCAAGTTGTCTAGGATTTTCCTGGACACTGTCTGAGAGGTGAAAGGCCCTTCTTGAACAACTCCGAACATTCTAGGATCCATTGCTTCCATGAATATTCTTGCTCTAACTTTCCAAATGGAAAAGTTCTCCCTGGAACATATAGCTAAACCTGACTCCATAGCAATGATAGTTAGACACTCGCTGGCAGATCTGTTCAAGCTGTTAATCTTTTCTTTGAAGAACCTCCCTCTGATACCACTTGTTGTTTATTGGGTGTCTACTTTATCACCTAGGGGGTGAATAGGTTTTTTTTTTTAAATTATATTATCCCCTTTTAGGTGTTCTTGATTCTTGATTAATAGATATGTAAAGTAAAGAACAAACCACAGAAAAACACACAACGATCTATAGAGGTTCCTCAAGACCGGGTGTCTTGAGTAGTCCTCTATCCCTGTGCGCCTACCCAGTAGTGTGCTAGGCTCGACAAACTCCGCCAAAAGCTTTAGGCCCTCAATCCTTACAACACAGACCCGCAAGTACCAACAGCCTAGGCCCGCAAGCCCCTATTGCCCCCGAGCCCGCAAGATCGACACTCAGGCCCACAAGCCCTACAACACGGACCCGCAAGTCCCAACAGCCTAGGCCCGTAAGCCCCTACTGCCCCTGAGCCCGCAAGCTCGACACTCAAGCCCTCAAGCCCTACCACACGGACCCGCAAGTCCCAACAGCCTAGGCCCGCAAGCCCCTACTTCCCCCAAGCCCTCAAGCTCGATAGATCGCACCCGCAAGTGCACTGCCCTGGCCCTCAAGCCTCACAGCTCTCCAGCCCTCAAGCTAGACAAATTGGCCCGCAAGCCTTACAAGAAATAACAGTAAATAAAACTGCTTCTTCTGCCTGATGGTGATTGGCAACTTAGCCTGATGGAGGTCGGCATATTGAGTTGAAGAAGATGCTTCAGATCTGAGCTTTACAGCAGGGCTCTTTCTTCAGACTTCTCCCTTAGCCAGATGACGAACGGCTTCTTATCAGTCGATGAAGATAACTGATTCTTCAGAGAACACTTGATTATTGTTCCCTCCTAGTCCTTCTTCTTCTCCGCAGAATATATTGTTCAAGAGTAGCGGCGGGATACTTTCTTGCTCTGATGTTCGAGAGAGTTCCTAGGACACCCATCGTTCCTTTTTATAGGACAGAGGAATCGCACAACGGTCACATGCAATGTCCTTTTCTGTCAGATGCCCATCCCATAGGAGCACGTGCTGATGGCTCAATTCCTTAGGTGCACGCGCTGATTGGACAATCAGCCGATGACATTAAATGCTGACAGCACGTCCACAACATTTGAATTTTGTCTTGAAGATACTTGCATCATTACAATGACAAGCTATCTATGACTATGTTGTCGCGATCTTCCTTCTTGCATCATGTCGTCGTGATCATATTGTTCTCTCGATGAAATGTGTTCTTTACGACGATGTTTGTTCTTTCTCGATGACATGACCACTTTGGTGAAGTCAACGATACTGCGTCTTCTTCACATTCGATGATCTTGCTTCTGCGCTCGACGAACACGCCAAATCTCAGCGGTCGTCTATCTTCCCTCTGAGCTCGACGATCTTCCTTCTGCGTTCTACGAATAGCATTCTGCGATCGACGAACTTGCCATCCTTCGTTCGACGATCGACATTCTTCATTCGACGATCTTGCTATGTCTCAGCGATCGACGAACACGCTACTTCTTGGCGGTTGCTTTGCTCATCATCACGACCACAAGCATACTTTGTCGACGATGTCTCCTATTCTTCTCGACGACATTTATTTAATTTACTGAGACTTTAAGCTAGAGAAGTAATCAAATACAAAGTGAAGTTTTCTTGACTTGATGACTTCTTCAAATCAGGAATCATGTGGGCAAGATTCCCAACACCAATGTCTACAGAAAAACAATCAATCTAGGGGGAGCCAGCTGCAGATATTACTGATGAACTTGCCCCTGTAGTAATTCAGGGGGAGCCTTTTGCAAATCCTCAAGAGAATCTTGAAGAAAATTAGGAGGAGATTCCAGCTCAAGAACCAGTAGTGAACCAGGAGGAGGTGATTCCCTCTAGTCTGGGGGAGCTCCAAGCAAATGAATTGCTGGATGAAGTTGCCAGAATTTCCAAGGAAGCTGCTCAGAATGCTGAACTGAATGCACGAACTCAGGGGGAGATTCCTAAAGATGATGAGCTTCAAGAAGATGAAGAACCTCTTGCATTTGCTGCAAGGAAGGTAGTTCCAAAAGTCTTCTCTAGGAAAAGGAAAACTCCTGAGAAGGAGTAATAAAATTCAGGTATCTCTGTTTATACCCTCTATGGAAAATCAAACAGAATGTGGTGTGGTGAACAATATAACTTATTTGACAATGTATGAAATAGTATGTGGTTTAATTCTATCATACTTTTATTGTCTATGTTGTCTTGTATGTAATTCTGCTTATATAAAAGAATGTGTAAAATCACTTTAAATCAATATGTAAAATTTATTAAGTTAAATACAGGGAGATTGTTGGGAAAAACCCCTTTTGATTTAACTTATCAAATTAAATATAAGTGATTTTACCTTCTAGGTTTATTACCCATTGTACAGTAAGGGTAATTTGGTCATTATATGTCATAGGTTGTCTCACTCACCTTAGAGTGTCAAGACCTGGTCAGGACAAGCACAATCTGAGTTGAATTAATCTTTGCGTCGAATATAAGTCGACGCAACTTCGACTTGATGTCGATACAACTCAGACTAGAAGTCCAAGCAACTCAATCTCTCTGTCAAAGTATATCAAGTCGACGCTACGTCGAATAGTAGTCGACGTAGGTGAAGGAGCATATCAAAGTTATCTTAGAAGTCGACACAACTTCAACTTCAATTCAACGCAGAAGGAAGTGTCTGTCGAAGCCATCTGAAGTCGACGCAATGTCGACTACAATTTGACGCAGACAATGAAGTTCAAATACAAGTCTTCAACTCGATGGTTACATCGATAAGTAATCGATGTAACGTCGACAACATAGTTCAACCAGAGCTAGAAGGAATTCGAAGCTGCTCTTACAAAAACTCAAAGGTGCGTCGATAAGAGAGAAAATGAAGTCGACGCAGCGTCGAATACCGTCTAAAAAGGAAACCTTTTTAGTTGTTCTTTTAGAACTCTCTCTGAAGGCCCACAACACTATAGACCGTTCTACAACGGCTTGTTTATTACCTAGAATGGAAAGAAGCATTCAAGAAGATAGGAAAAGGTTTCTTGGAATGTATTCAAACAACTGGCAGACGGGTCATAAACAAAAGAAGAAAGAAAGATTAATTGTCCAAGACTATGCCTTTTCAGGACAACCCAAAAGAGGAAACAAATTCAAAATTAATCATGGACGATAAATAGGATGAGAAGAGAGAAAAACATAGAGCATTCATTTCAATCGGTTACATCTTGTCGATTAGGGTTTCCACTTTTTCTTCTTCCTCTTGGAACCCTACAAAGACAAAGAGAAAACAAGTGCTCTCTCTCAGAACAAAAAACAGAGCTGCTTCTTCATCAACATCATATAACAGCCAGATAGCAAGCAGAAGATATACAAAAGGATTTGAAGAATATAACCCTTGCAAATCATCAGAATCATAAGCAAGGGTTCATCATTAGCAGATCCATTGAAGGAAAAAATAGAAGTTGAAAGCTTCAACAGAATTCTAAGAACAGAATTGTTCTTCACCATCTTCTTTCTTCTTTCAATTTCCTCAACTGTACAGAGTTTTATGAATCCATCTTCCAAAAGATTCAGTGGTTCAAGATCTACTTATAAAAAGATCTGAGTGGTTCAAGATCTCCTTATCAAAAGATCTGTGTGGTTCAGGATCTCCTTATCAAAAGATCTTTGGTTCTAAGAGTCTCCTTATCAAAAGACTCGGGCACAGGTTGTGCATTACTACCAGGTGGTAGAAGAGAGGACTACCCACATTTTGGGGAACCTCTATAAAATCTTGTGTCTTCTGTGTGTGTTAATTATCTGTGTTGTCCCATATAGCTTACACTTTTTCTGCTTTACTTTAACAATATTTATTTTATTTTGTGCTTGGTATTGTTGAAGCATAACACTTAGTGTTTTTATTGTGTGTGCACAAATAAGATAGAAAATATTTTTAAATCTCTATTCACCCCCCTCTAGAGTATACTCAGAGGCAAACTGTGCACTTTCATGAAGAAATAGCTAACCCGAGCCCTGATGCTCCATGGACCGAGGCAGGGGGAGGACCAGTCCTTATTATTGGATCTTGAGGCGCCCTTAGGGGGGGGGGGGTGAATAAGGGATTTAAAAACCTTAAACTTTAATAGAAAACTTTTGATATTTTGTTAGAAGTAAGTTAAATCAAAAGTAAAGAGATAATTAAATTAGAAATGAAATCAATTTTATTAAACAAGAAAAGACATGATTATCATGTTAAAATTTAATGATTTGAATCATTTAGGAGTAAGCAGGAGTTGCATCAACTGAGTTATAGCCAAACAACCACAATGCCACACAGTAACACAATATACTTTATTGAATCACAAAACTTCATGACATTTCGAGACATACATGGCGAGACATGATTCATAAGAATCACGAAGGAGAGAAGAACAAAATACACCAAAATACACAAATCTGGCGACCTGACAAAGCAGAGACCGCACAGACCGCTGCACTCCAGAAATCGCCCGGCTTGGCCTGAGACCGCACGAACAGAATACAGGCAAGATAACCTGCACTGCAAGACCGCCACCTCAGACCGCACGAAATGGAGCTTATTGAACTGAACAAAGAACAGAAGCTGTCGCCAGACCGCAACTCAGATCGCCTAACCACAAAAGGTCGCCTGATCGCCGAGCTCGCTGCGAACAATACTGGAACAACATAAACCTGTTCGCAGACAAGCCGCTGCCGAACTGTTTATTCAAGCCTCTGGCAAATCACCAAGGAAGGAGACCGTAACTTGCTGTCCGCAAACCTGCGAACACAACAAACAGTCAACTCGCTTCCGAGACCGCCCGACCTCAAAGTTGAGACCGCACAAAACAACTCAGGCTCTAGTTCTTATAGTTCTCGTTGTTCTGAATGACGGGCCCTGCACCTCTATTTATAGGCAAGAGGACGGATGTCGTCACCGCCGCAAGAGAGATACAGTCACCACCCATCAGATCACGAGCGGTCTCACAGAGCGGACCGCGTGATCACACCACTTGGACAACATCCAGTCCAAGACCGCAAATCAGCAGCAGACCGCGCACAAGCCGCGCGGACACAGACCACTCCTTCCTTAGATCGCCAAGGATGAACCAAGAACATCTGACCGACTTCAGACAAGTCGCCAGATCAACTTGCATAAGCCGCCCGGTCACAGCGGTAACTCAAGAACAGACCGCCCGACCTTTTTACAAGTCAGATAGACCAACCAAGCAGAGCAGACTGAAAGAGACCGGAACACTCTAAAACAAACCCCGCCAATCA
Organism: Dactylorhiza incarnata; assembly: GCA_033032865.1. Taxonomy (NCBI): domain Eukaryota; kingdom Viridiplantae; phylum Streptophyta; class Magnoliopsida; order Asparagales; family Orchidaceae; genus Dactylorhiza; species Dactylorhiza incarnata. Next base: position 2,532,463 of record JAWHQI010000336.1, read on the forward strand.
CAGCAGACTGCCAGAACCAGGACGGCAGAGAACCAGCACAGAGACCGCGCGGTCTCTGCGATCACCAAAAATACAGACCGTCGGCCACCTTCCACTTCACTTCAATAATTTCAACACTCCCCCTTGAAGTGGGAAGTGGAAACTAGCCCAAGTAAACTCTGCAACCGAGTAAACGGTCCCTTCTCCAGCGGATTTGTGAAGATGTCTGCAACATTGTCCGCACTTCGAACATGCTCGACCATAAGAGATCCTCCCAACACCTTCTCACGAATGAAATGGTGCTCAATCTCAATGTGCTTGGTCCTCGCGTGACAGACTGGATTATTAACCAGCTTGAGAGCACTCTCATTGTCCCCGCGTAGCATAGTGGGACCTCGAACCTCCTCATGAACGTCCTCCACCAACCTCCTGAGCCAAACGACTTCCTGAGCTATTTTCTGCTTCTGTGGTAGATACAGACACCGAGTCCTGCTTTTTGCTGCAGCAAGAAATAGTTGTGGGGCCTGTCATAAAGACAAAACCAGACATTGATCTCTGATCATCCACGCTCCCCCGTAATCAGCATCCATGTATCCAAGCAACTCCAAGCTTGACCCTCTCCTATATAGGAGACCCAGATCAGAGGTCGACTTCACATACTTCAAAATTCCTTTGGCCACCAGAAGATGAGGTTTCTGTGGTTCCGCCATGTACCGACTCACCTTGCCAACTGCATAAGTAATATTTGGCCTCATGATGGTCAAGTAGATCAAGCTCCCAACCAGAGCTCGGAACACCAACGGTTCAGATAGAACTCTCCCCTCATCCTTCCGAAGTTTATGATGCTGTTCCAGAGGTATAGAGCTGTTCTTCCCTTCTTCCATGCCGAATCGAGAAACGATCCGCTCCGCATATCCAGCCTTAGAAATGAACACTCCGCTCTCTCGCCTTTGAACCTCGAGTCCAAGGAAATGGTGAAGCTCACCAAGATCCTTCATCTCAAATTTGATAGCAAGCTCAGCTCTCAGCCTTGCTACTGCCTCCTTCGAATTCCCGGTGATGATCATGTCATCCACATACAGCAGAACAATAACCCAAAGCACCCCCTCCTTCTTGACGAACAAGCTAGAATTAGAGTTTGAAGCAAAGAACCCGCAGAATAGAAGATACTCCGCGATCTTCCCATACCACGCTCGAGGCGCTTGCTTCAACCCATACATGGCTTTCTTCAGTTTGTAGACGTAGTCCGGACAATCCTCCGGGATGAAGCCCGACGGTTGGATCATGAAGATAACCTTGTCAATCTCTCCGTATAAGAAAGCATTCTTTACGTCGAGCTGCCAAATCTCCCATCCACTGGATGTCGCCAAAGCAATAACAAATCGAACCGAAGTCATCTTTGCCACTGGACTGAACGTCTCATCATAATCTTCTCCGTACTACTGTGAGAACCAGCGAGCCATAAGGCGAGCCTTGTATCGCTCGATCGTGCCGTCAGCTTTCTTCTTGAGCTTATAAACCCATTTGCATGTCACAGGGGTAATTCCCTTGGTCCTGGGCACTAGAGACCAAGTCTCATTTTTCTTGAGAGCATCCATCTCCTCCTGCATAGCAATGTCCCACTGCTTCACGCCTTTGGCCTTCTCAAAGCTCGACGGCTCCCTCTCATCCAAGGGACCAGCAAAGAAACATGAGACAAAGCTCACCATGTTTCCTCCTTTGTATCGATCTGGTGGCTTGATAGTCCTCTTCGACCTCCTAAGAGGTTGCTCCTGACTAACCACCTCCTCAGCTGCTTCTTCTGTGCTAGATCCTCTTCCAGGTGAACTTGGAGCATCGCTCCCCCTGCTTCCAGAACCTGAAGCCTCCATCTCTGAGCTTGACATAGCTGGAGCTCCTGGTGAAACAGGCAACTCCACTTGAAGATTTTCCGCAGCCTTCCCTTCTTCATCAACCCCGCTCTCCGGTAGTTCAACTCCTTAACTCCCCTTGTAGGAAGTCACTTCATCAAACACCACATCCCGAGATACCACTGATCTCCATGTCTCAGGATCCATGCATCTCCATCCCTTCTTCCGCTCATCATATCCAACAAAGACTAGCCTCCTTGCTTTCCCATCTAGCTTTGTCTGAAGAGCATCAAGAATATGCACATAACAGGTTGACCTGAACACCTGAAGGTGTGCAACACTCGGCTTCTCCTTGAACATTAGTTCGTGAGGGGTCTTCATGTTGATAGGACTTAGAGGCATCCTGTTGATGGCGTATGCCGCACAAGACATTCCCTCCGCCCAAAAGGACTTTTGGGATACTCTTGGCATAAAGCCAGCATTTGCAGGTTTCCGTCAGATGACGGATCTTTCACTGTGCAACGCCATTTTGAAGTGGAGAATGGGCATAAGTGAGCTCTCTCCGGACGCCGTGCTTCCTACAAAAACTTGAGAACTCACCAGAGGTGAACTCCCCACCATTGTCAGTTCTCAATTTTTTCACCCGCAGGCCTAACCGACCTTCCACCAGCTTCTTGAACTCCACGAACTTCGCAAAAGTTTCTGACTTCTCTTTTAGAAAATACACCCAAACATATCTGGTATAATCATCAATCAACACCAACATATATCTGTTGCCTCCAAGGCTTGGGGTGGCAGTCGGTCCCATCAAATCACCGTGAATGCATTCCAATGGCGCTTTGCACCTTGTTTGCGATTTATCAAATGGAAGTCGGTGAGACTTACCAAACTGACATCCCGCACAAACATGATCGTCTCCATAGGAGGACAAGCTAGGCAAGCCCTTTACAAGGCCCCTTACCGCCATAGCCTTCAATTTGTCCATGCCTACATGCCCCAACCTTTCATGCCAGATAGCTGCGCTATCATTGGTCTTCATCTTGTCAACATAGGTACTTGTCGATAAAACAAACAAGTCCTTTACCCGCTTTCCAACATGAATAACATCTCCCTTTATCTCCGGTTGAGTTTTAAGAAACTTCACTTCTGTTGGGCCAAACAGAACGTGATAACCGGCATCGACCGCATTGGTCACAGAGAAGAGATTCTTCTTCATACCCGGCACGTGATAAACACTCCTCAATGTGAGCGGACCCTTATCACTGCTCAGAGAGACAACACCTTCTTGTTCTACTGCATGAACAGAATTATCAGCCGTAATGATTGCATCGTTACCTGAGTAAGGCGCCAAATAAGAGAACTTTGATTCATCCCCAGTGAGGTGATGCCCACACCCTGAATCCACGATCCAATCCTCTTCGAAGTTGATGGCAGCCAAGGCCTTAACGGGCATCGCCGTCATATTGGCCGCAAAGGCTCCTCCCCATCCAGCTTCATCAGACTTTGGCTTCTCCTTCTCCGCTGCATGTCCCGGCTGAAGATTAACCCGACAATCCTTCTTGAAGTGGCCGGTCTTATTGCATCTGAAGCACCTCGGTCCCTCTCCCTTCTTCTTTACATCAGACTTAGGAACATAACCCCTATCCTGCTAACCTGAAGTAGAGGGTGCATCATGACCTTGCTTCTTCTTCTCCCACTTCTTCTTCTTCTTCCCGGAGAACAACACATCACTATCTCCCCCAGAGATAGAAGTCCCCGCCATCTGTCTTGCCAAACTTTCCTGCGAAGCAAGTATGTTTTCCAGCTCCAACAGAGATGGCTGATTTGCCCAACCCTGAACTGACGTCACAAAAGCAAGATATTCCTTCCGCAACCCGCAAATGATATGCCTCTTCAGTTTTTCCTCCGAGATGGGCTCATCAGGGTCCAATGCAGAAATCTCTGTTGTGAGGTTCTTCATCTTGAGAAAGAAGGTAGATATAGAAAGATCACCTTGAGAGGCCTTTGCCAACTCATTTTCAAGAAACTGTAGCCGAACTACATTTTTCATATTGAACAGCCCGTCCAAAGACGTCCAAATCTCAGCAGCAGATTTACATCCAATGATGTGATCGAATAGCTCTGGTGAGATAGCCCTCTTGAGTGTGAACTCTGCCTTTTCATTAGTCCTCCTCCAAAGTCTCACCTCTGCCATATTATCTCCTGCTAAAAAGACTTCTTGTGTGTCTTCTCCTCCAACTATCTCCCATAGATCCTCGCCAAGCAAGTAACTCTCCATACACAACTTCCATTTCTTATAGTTAGTCGATGTGAAGAGTTCAATACCAAGCCCTCTTGCGAAAACAGCTTCCATGGCAAACTATGTGGTCTCTTCTTCACAAAGACGATGGCAACTCAAATTGAACACTGCTTATCCACTCCAAGAACCTCCCTCTGATACCATGTTAAAATTTAATGATTTGAATCATTTAGGAGTAAGCAGGAGTTGCATCAACTGAGTTATTGCCAAACAACCACAATGCCACACATCAACACAATTGACTTTATTGAATCACAAAACTTCATTACATCTCGAACATAAATGGCGAGACATGATTCATAAGAATAACGAAGGAGAGAAGAACAAAATTCACCAAAATACACAAATCTGGCGACCTGACAAAGCAGAGACCACACGGACCACTGCACTCCAGAAACTGCCTGGCTTGACCTAAGACCGCACGAACAGAATACAGGCAAGATAACCTGCACTGCAAGACCTCCACCTCAGAACACACGAACTGGAGCTTATTGAACTGAACAAAGAACAAAAGTTGTCGCCAGACCGCAACTCAGATCGCCTAACAACAAAAGGTTGCCTGATCGCCGAGATCGCTGCGAACAGCACTGAAACAACATAAACCATTTCGCAGACAAGCCGCTGCCGAACTGTTTATTCAAGCCTCTGGGAAATCACCAAGGAAGGAGACCGCAACCTGCTGTCCGCAAACCTGCAAACACAACAAACAGTCAACTCGCTTCCAAGACCACCCGACCTCAATGTTGAGACCGCACAAAATAACCCAGGCTCTAGTTCTTACAGTTCTCATTGTTTTGAATGACGGGCCCTGCACCCCTATTTATAGGTGAGAGGATGGATGTTGTCACCGCCGCAAGAGAGATACAGTCACCACCCATCAGATCACGAGCGGTCTCACAGAGCGGACCGCGCGATCACACCACTTGGACAACATCCAGTCCAAGACCGCAAATCAGCAGCAGACCGCGCACAAGCCGCGCGGACACAGACCACTCCTTCCTTAGATCGCCAAGGATGAACCAAGAACATCTGGCCGACTTCAGACAAGTCGCCAGATCAACTTGCATAAGCCGCCCGGTCACATCGGTTACTCAAGAACAGACCACACGACCTTTTTACAAGGCAGATAGACCAACCAAGTAAAGCAGATCGAAAGAGACCGGAACACACTAGAACAAACCCGGCCAATCACAACAGACCACTAGAACTAGGCCGACAGAGCACCAGCACAGAGACCGCGCGGTCTCTGCGGTCACCAAAAATACAGACCGCCGGCCACCTTCCACTTCACTTCAATACTTTCAACATATCATTTATAAAATTGATTACAAAATCTGATTTCTATGACGCTAGAAATCGAAGGCGAAATATGAAATATTCTTTTCATTTTCTATGCCGACTTGTATCCCCACGAACCGGTTGGCTTTAGCCTATCTCTCCCCAGATACGGCCTCAAGCCGCTCTAGCCTTTCTATCCTCAGAAAGGCTTCGAGCACCCCCTAGATCTACTCCCTAGACCCAGTCGCCAACACGAGGCGAATTTCTCCCTACGTCCTACCCAGACCTAGTCGCCAACACGAGGCGAATTCACGAACCGATTACAAAGATAAAAATAAAAGACAAATACAAAAGACAAATATGAAACTCCCTATGAGGTAATCTGAAGGATACGCCGAGGAATCGCTGAAGATCGTTGAAGTCCAAGCGTGCGTTCTTCGCATTGAGTTAGCGTGTTGATCCAAGCCTCCTTTGATTCCTCCTTTTGAATTTGTGTAGGAGATGAGTTGGTCTGGAAATACGGCCCTCTCAAAGTTTCTGAAGTGCTGGAATAGGACTCTAATCAATCAGTAGTTGGAGAAGATGAAATCCACCTTTTATAGGACTGGAAGCTAACGCTGGCGTTAAGAGTTAACGTCGGGCATTGACTTAGTATAGAAATATATTGATGGCTCGGATCTTCAAAATAGGAAGGAGATTCTGCAACTTTGGACACTTTCATTTTAGGCAACCTTAACGCTGGCGTTGACTCTAACGCTGGGCGTTGAGTCAAAACATTCCCAAAGTGCTCCTGCAATTACGGGTGCTTCCCTCCATTCATTTTGCATCTTGGCGGGAACAAAAGTTAATGCTGGCGTTAAGAGTTAACGTCGGGCGTTGAGTCAAATCATTCCTAAATTGCTCCTGCAATCACGACAGCTTCCCTCCATTCATTTTGCATCTTGGCGGGAATAAAAGTTAACGCCGGCGTTAAGAGTTAACGCCGGCGTTAAGAGTTAATGCCGGGCGTTAGCTCTCTTCCTTTCTTTTCAGCATGAGAACAAGTCCAGACCAATAGTAGCAACCTAGTGTCATATATGTTCAAAACCTGCATGCTAATAACACAAATACAAGCAAGATCAAATACAAGTAGGATTTGTTATTTTCAAATCAAAGGGATGCGGAAAACCATGTTCCAACACTTATACCCGGGGGTAGGAGCCGAGGCGGTTAGTTCGGTTCTGGTTCGAGAGGAGGGGAAAAGGTAACTACCAATCTACTATGCCAGTAGAGTGCTGAGAAAGGCGGAACTCAGATATCCCATCTTAGAGAAGCTGGACTTTGCCCTGGTGGTGTCGGCCCGGAAGCTCCAACCTTACTTCAAGGCACACTCAGTTATGGTGGTGACTGATCATCCCCTTCGCAACATTATGGAGGGGTGGAGCACTCAGGAAGTTTGGCAAAAGTGTCGGTGGAGTTAAGCGAGTTCAACTTCTCGTTCGTTCCCAATCTATCAATAAAGGCGCAAGTAGTGGCAGACTTCCTGGATGATTCCGTAACTGAAGTGGAAGAGCTTGAGCTGAACCACTCAGTGGCATGGAAGATGCTGGTCGACGAAGAATCACAAAAACATACATTTGGGGGAGGAGTGATCCTGGTAAGCCACCAGGGAATAAGGATCGAACAGTGTTGGGTATTGTATCCACAATAGCCCTGATTTGAAGAAGTCCCCTTCAAACTAAGACGAATTGTAATTGTATTTGATTATGCACTTTAGCTGTGATGTGACAGGTAATTCCACTCTAAGTACAAACCAATGTCAGGTTTTAATGAGTCGTCAAACACAGGCCTGTGCAATGTAATCCCTCATTGTATAGACCAAAGTGTTGGCTCATGTGAAATCTCTCTATTGGGATGTACTTCATTTACAAAGTGCTAGAGAAGAAGGACTGGAGCTGATGATGGAATCATTTGAGAAAGGAAAATAACTTAAGTAAAATTCGATTATATCATTTAGAACATATAGTCGAATTCGACTATATGGTTTGAATGGATATAACCGAATTCGGCTAATCATTGTCCGAAAGGTTTATTTTTCTAAGTAAAAGAATAGTCGAATTCGACTATTGAAATTCGGTGAATCTGTTTAGTCGAATCCCTAGAACTGCCGAATTCGACTATATGGTTTAACCGAATAAATTCGGTTAATGCCATTCGGTTAATCCATTTCGCCGAATCGGCCTCTAGGTATTCTCCGATTCAATTCGACGGCGTATTCTTTAGGGCTTTCTCCATGCACAGTACACGTGGAGCTAGATACCTAATTCGCTCTTACGACCGTTGGAAGAAGACTCTATAAATACCTAAGGATTATTTCCAGATAACCCTAATCGTGAATTGAAAAAGAAATCACAAATTACTACTGACGGTCGACTGTTCTCACGCAAGTGTTTTCGTCTCCGACAAAGCCAGCGATTCGTGATTCGTCTTCTAAAGATTCAATCGACAAGATCAAGATCCGATTAGCTCTCATCTTCTGTTGATCAAGTCGATTCAAGTTCTTAGATCTAGCTTCAAATCGTTTTCAAGATTTCTTCATTCTTCATTCACAAAGGACTGAAGTTTATTGCTAAGAAGAAGAAATCTATCTCTCAAGATCTGAAGAAGAACTTCATCGGAAGTTTAAGAAGATTGTTTTTCAATTTACTGTGTTGTTGTAAGAACCTTACTTTAAATCTTGTAGGAAGCTTGCTTCCGAGTTATTGTGTAGATCCTTGTTTGAGGATCGAGTTGTAGGAGCTTGTGTGCTCCGAGTTTGTAGGAGAAGTTTGTTCTCCGAGTTGTTGTAGGAGTATTCTTGCTCCGAGCTTGTAGGAGTTGTGAACTCCGAGTAGTAGGATATTGATTGATCCGAGTTTGGTGAAGTAGCTGAATCTAGCCTTGGAGTGCTAGATAGGCGAGGCCGGAAAGTGGACTACCCACATCGGGGAACCACTATAAATTCTCTGTGTTGTGCTGTGCTTACTTTTCTGTGTGCTTTTACTTCCGATATTTTTATTCCGCAAATAGACGCAGAATCTACCTATTCACCCCCCTCTAGGTGATTTAGGTTGCGAATACATACTTTCAAATAGTTAATCAGCATTCACTTCCAACTCACCAATAACCAAGCCCAGTACAAGGCTGTGATCGCGGGGTTCCGTCTTGCCAGGGAGTTGGGGGTGCATGATGTGGAGGTCTCAACGTACTCCATGGTGGTGTCTTGCCAAGTCGAGGGAAAGTTCGAGGCAAGGGAGCCTACTCTCCAGCGATATCTAGAGTAGGTCAAGAGGCTCGTCAGGCAGTTCCGTACCTTCTCGATTCAGAATGTGCCGAGGGAGGAGAGCACCCTGGCAGACCTCCTGGCCAAGTTCGATCCCAGGGTAGGGGGACGATGTCAGAACTCTTTTGACCATCTATCGAGGAAGGTGAGTTGATGGAGGTAGACTAGCGAGCATCATTGATGGACCCCTTCATCACCTTCCTGACCTTGGGGCAGTTACCAGAAGGGGACATGGACAAGCGACGACTCAGGTACAAGTCATCGTATTATTCTTTGCATGCAGGAGGATTGTACCGAAAGATCCTCTCGGGACTCCTAGCCCATTGTGTGTCAGAAAAGGAGGCCCCGAGGGTCCTGGAGGAGATCCACTCCGGAGAATATAGCAGCCATTCTGGGAGCAGGACCCTGGAGGGAAAGGTGCTGAGGCAAGGCTACTTCTGGCCTACCCTCAGCAAGGATGCATCAAAATTCACAGATAAGCGCTCCTAGTGCCAGCCATATGCTCCTCTCCAACTCTTACTAGCCCAGTGGCTCCGGACCATCACAACTCTACGACCATTTGTGATATGAGGGCTAGACTTGGTGGGCCCTTTCCCCAAGCTAGTTTCCAAAGAAGGTTCCCGCTGGTAATGATCAATTACTTCTTTAAGTGGTTGGAGGTGAAGGTGCTGGCTAAGGTAACATCTCAAGTTGTAAGAAATTTTGTATGGGGGGAAAATCATCTGTCAACATGGGCTCCAATTATCCATCGTCACAGACAATATACCGCAATTTACCAGCGACATGTTCATCATCCTCTACAGCCAACTGGGCATAGATCTTCGCTTTGCGTCGGTCCACCACACTAAGAGCAATGGACAGGTGGAGGAGGCAAATAAAATAATTGTAAACTTGCTTAAAAAGAAAGTCGAGAACCTGAGTGGTAACTGGGTAGAACATATCCCCTCAGTCCTGTGGGCCTTGAGAACCATGCCGAACACAGCCATAGGGGAAACCCCATTCAAGCTATCCCATGGATTTGAGGCTGTGCTCCCGATCGAGTTTGAGGTAAAGTCACCCCAGGTGGTCGCAGCGGGTGAAGGAAATGAGGAATAGCGAGAGGAGAACGAGGAAGAGCAAAGGCTATCATTGGACCTAGTGGAAGAGCTCTGGGACCTGGCATCCATCTGACAAGAAGAGGTCAAGCGAAGGATGACTCGGTACTTTGGCGAACACATCCGAGTGAAGCAGTTCGAAAAGGGGGATTTGGTCCTAAAGAAGGTTGATGCAGTTGGGAGGGGAGCCACGGTTGGAAAGCTCGATCCCAACTTGGATGGTCCTTATATTGTAGATGAAGCACTCAAGTCTGGAGGGGGGGGGGGGGGGGGGGGGGGGGTATCACCTCTGGGATGTGGAAGGGATACCCCTCAGCCGAGCTTGGAGCATAGATGATTTGAAACATTTCTACCATTGAACTATTGTTTTGTAACATATTTATATGATTTGGTTTAGTAACTCCCAACTCTTTCTATTATAGGTCCATATGATGTGCATGAATGCTGGATTTCCCCAGATGATTTCGCTGTCAGGCTCTCATTAGCCGGTGGGTCAAGTTGAACTCACAGAGAGGATAGCAAGTGAAAGGTTAAGCTAGATTGCCCCTTATGATTCCGCTGTCGGGCTCTCATTAGCCCATGGGTCAGGTTGATCTCACGGAGAGGCTGGCAAGAGAAAGGTTACGCTGGATTGCCTCGGATGATTCCGTTGTCGGGCTCTCATTAGCCAGTGGGTCAGGTTGATCTCATGGAGTAGTTGGCAAGAGAAAGGTTATGTTGGATTGCCCCGGATGATTCCGCTTCCAGGCTCTCAGTAGCCGGTGGTCAGGTTGATGTCACGGAGAGGATGGCAAGAGAAAGGTTATGCTGGATTGCCCCAGATGATTTTGCTCCAGACTCTCATTAGCCAGTGGGTCAGGTTGTTCTCACGGAGAGGATGGAAAGGGAAAAGTTTAGCTGGATTGCCCAAGATGATTCCGTTTCTGGCCTCTCATTAGCTGGTGGGTTAGGTTGAGCTCACATAGAGGCTGACATGAGAAAGGTTGCACTGGATTGCCCTGGATGATTCTGCTGTCTGGCTCTCATTAGCCAGTGGGTCAGGTTGATCTCACAGAGAGGATGGCAAGAGAAAGGTTATGCTGGATTACCCCGGATGATTTCACTGTCGGGCTCTCATTAGCTGGTGGGTCAGGTTGATCTCACAGAGAGGCTGATAAGAGAAAGGTTATGATGGATTGCCCCGGATGATTCCGCTACCAGTTCTCATTAGCCGGTGGGTCAGGTTGATCTCATGGAGAGGCTGGCAAGGGAAAGGCTAAGCTAGATTACCCCGGATGATTCCGCTGCCGGGCTCTCATTAGCCAGTGGGTTAGGTTGATCTCACGGAGAGGTTGGCAAGGGAAAGGTTAAGCTGGATTTCCCTAGATGATTCCGCTATCAGGATCTCATTATTCGGTGGGTCAGGTTGATCTCACAGAGAGGTTGTCAAGATAAAGGTTATGCTGGATTGCCCCAGATGATTCCACTGCCGAGCTCTCATTAGCCGGTGGGTCAGGTTGATCTCACAGAGAGGCTAGAAAGTGAATGAGGAAGAAGTTAACCTCAGGAAGGTCCCACTACCAGGACACTCCCAGCCACTAGAGTCGGCGACTCACTTAGAGTGGCGAGGCTACATTGGGTTCGCCCCATAGATGCTAACAAAACTGTGGGACATGAGATCTTTCGCAGGGCAGGGTTCCGCTCGTGGGGATTAGGAAACTCGGCCTAGTAGCATATACGGATGGGCGAGCCTAAGGCCCGCGGGTCTAAATACAGCCGGAACAATCGAGAGGAATGGGCCAAGTCAAGGAATGCGTGCGAGGTGGTGTAGGTGAAGCGCCTCTCGTGACATCTCAGGATAGGCAATCCCGGGGTTCGCAGAAGTGAATGAGAGGTCAAAATGCATATACGAGCATGGAGCACACGCTTAGCGAGTACCAACGCATGAAAGGTGTGCGAGTACCAATGTGTGAAAGGTGCACAAGTATCAACGTGTGAAAGGTGCGTGTGTACGGTACGATGAGGCGAATATAAATGACAAAAAATATAGGAAAAAGAGCTAAGTAAATGTTTCATTTCATTTCATCAAAATATATTCTATTACAAGGGTCGCGACGATCTCGCGCCAGCCAAAAATAAAAAATACAAGTTAAAGTATGCGAGCCATAGGGGTGGTCCGCGGACTGCTCGCTCTCGCCACCAGAAGAGGCGTCGTCGTTAGACTCGAGCAGCGACTCGAATAACTTCGGAACCACCTCCTTGACGGTGAGCAGCGTGGCGACGTCGGTCAAAAGGCCTGCCTCTCGCAGGGTTTGGAAGATGTGCTTCGCCGCCATAATCTCATTATGTTACATCATCTCATCCAACTCGCTATTTTGGGCCTTCGGCCCAAGGTTTTCCTTCTCCAAGTCAGAGGTGCGAGAGAGGAGTTGATTGGCGGCCTAGACATCCTGCGAAGGAGAAGGCGAGTTAGTCAAAAGAAGGAGCAATGATGAAGGGAGGCGAGTTATTCAACAACTTACCATCCGACCCTGAAGACTGACAAGGAGGCCATCGGAAATTTTCAACTTCTCCTTGAGGCTTACGACCTCGTTCGTGGCAGCCTCTAGCTCGCATTTGATCTCTTCAGAATGCCGTTCCAGTTGAAAGCAGTGCCAACTCGTCATGTGTGCAAGCTCCAGGTCGCAAAGTTGGGCTCACGCGCTCTTATTGGCAAGCAACCAGGTCGACAAGTCGTCGAAGTCTGCGACATCCTCCCGGCTACAAAGCCCAAAAGAGAAGGCAAAGGCCTGGCTGCCGTTGGTCTTCTGCTCCAGCCAGGAGTGGAGGAGGGTTAATACAGAGGCCCTATTGGCCTCCTGATCCTAGCACAACAGAGGCTCGCTGGCCTTGTCTCAATGCTTCGCACCGAGACCGAAGTTCCGATGGCTCGCCGGTGCGGGCAAGCCCATTGTACCGGCGATCTCTCCAGTGTCTTCATCAGCCCCCTAATCTTCGAGCAGGCTCGCCAACGAGCTCTCTCCCGGCAGGTCCCCAAGGGACCACTTTCCCTTTCTAGGGGTTGAGGGTTTCTTCTTTTTGGGCACCGACTGCGAGGAAGGCATCCTGCGGCTCGCAGACTCAGGCCGCTTCCTGCCGGAGGGCGCAAAAGTTATGGGAAGGTCCCGGCAAGGGGCTGCAGCCGCGTTGGCAAGCGCAAGGCCAAAGGGGATGGCCGTGGCACTTGCATAAGGAGGGTGGAATGGAAGGTCCCACTCTCCTATGAATTATCCATAACAATTAGAGGTTAGATAATTGAATAAGATAAAACATAAAAGCGGGGGAGAACGCGAGTAGAACCTGCCCCAGGTAGCACGGGGAGTAGTGAATCGACATTCTGCCTAAGGTATGTGGCCTCGAAGTTCTTCCCAGTGAAGAACTTAAAGAGCACAACATCATGAACACCGAGGGTAGGCGGGCGGTAGGTCGCCTCCTCGCGCTGGATATGTGAGAAGGGGCTTTGCCGAAGGGCCCCTTGACAAAGACAAACTTCTGGATCCAATGATGACTCTTTTTGACCGTCTCACTAACCTTAGCGTACTGTATCACAAAGTATGCGGTCCCATCATTGTATGCTTGGAAGGAGAACAACTTGCGGAAGACCGACGTGTTGAACTCGATTCGATCTTCCCTCAGGTAGCAGGTGAAGGCGACTATGACGGTGATTGTTAGGGGTCAACTGGCCCAGTATCACACCAAAGTACTTGAGTACCTGGCGAACCTCCGACCACAGGGGCAGCGGCAAGCCGATGTCGAAGTGGGCTGCAGAGATGGAGAGCTCATCAGCCTAGAGGTCGTTAATGTAAGACCCCCTCCTAGAACACAAGATAAAGCCGAGAGGATTCCTATGCCCAGAACAGCCGCCTTCCGGTAGTGTCAGCACAAAGGCTAACCTGTACCACAAGACGCCTATCTTGCTAGCTAAACCAATATGATAATGCCAACCCATCAGTAATCAATAAATAATAGAAGCCATAGATTCACAATTAAGTAAAGATGTCCCATCAAGTACAAAAGGATAGGTAGCTACAAGAGCTCCTACAAAATATCAGAGTATAAAATTTCCCAAGGGCTACATCTTAAGAACTATCGCTAACATCTGTCACTGATGATAATGAGGTTAACACAGTCTCAGGACATGTCATCCTGGCCTGGCTATCCTCTTGTGCCGTGCGCTGCTGTACATCTGTTGCAGATTGTCCTAAAATCTTGACGTAGCAACCGTTAGTCATAAAGACTAAGTGGCTTCACATCCTCTCCCCGACGAATCCTAAGAACCATGCGGAAGGAGGGAAAGAGAACGATGCAATATAATGAGTAATATACAATATAACAGGTGGCAAGGAAATAACAACCACAATAGATATATCAAGCGTATAGAGAGTACAACTATTCTAACATTAGTCAACAACAGAACATAGTATAGCAGAGTATATATAAAGAGCTGAATTGAACTTAACTTATAAGGATGCTCATAAAAGCTTATAAGTTAAGGGACTTTTGCAATAAGAAGTAAATCATCACATAAAGGTGTCCATACAAGTTTATATGATGAGGATCTTTATGCGGTGCAATGCAATGAATGTATGTATGATGACTCACCCATGACTTACGCACAAACTCTGATTTTCTACGTCGACATAGACTTTTACTTCCCACTTTTTGAGGGTAGCTAATGAAAGTGAGGTTAGATCTTAAAGTTACTCTAGAGGGGGGGGGGGGGGGGTGAATAGAGTATTAAAAGTTTTTCACTTATTTTTATAGAGAAATTAAAATAGTGATATTTATATGTGTACTGAGTGATTTATAAAAATAAATAAAGAAAACAGCACAGCACAGCACAGAAAAATAAATACAAACACAAAAGACACAATGATCTATAGTTGTTCCCCAATCAAACTGGGTTGTCCGCTCTTCTGCCACCCTTGGTAGGAATCCACTAGGTTTTTGTTCATGTGCCCTATCACCAATGGAGTTTTGATCAGGTGCCCAATACATCAACTGAGATTTTGATCAGGTGGTCAAACCAACTACAGGTTTTTGATCAGGTGCCCTGCCACCAATGGTTTAACTTTTGAAGGAAGTTAGAACCCTATACAAGATGGGATAAAGAGGGTTATGAAGTTCTTCTTTGTCAATAATCTGAGAGAAGACTAGTGGATTGTGTTGTTGTAAAGCTCCCCCTGTCTGATAGAAATGGTTGACAGTTGAGGATGGAGCTTTCACTTGAATGAAATATCTTCCTAATAGCTGATGAATCTGAGAGACAAAGTTTCTCAGATTTGTTGTTGCTCTTGAAGATTTGAGATCAGCAGCTGAGAACTGAGAGTATAAAGATTGTTGTTCTCTGAGGATGAAAGTGTGCTGCTGTTGAGCATGACCACTGTAAAACCTTTTGACTTTGTGTATTTCCTCTAGAATGTATCTTCTCTGTCGACTGGTACTGTAATCCTTTCTGTTTCTATCTTGTTACTTATCTTTTCTCTTTTTCCTTGACAATATATCTCTGATTTGAATTTCAAATCCTCTGAATAAGGAATAGAATAATCAGAATTGATTGTGTCTTGGAACTGCAATCTGAATCTTTAATTCCTTTTCCTTTTCAATAAATGATATCCTTTTCCAATAAGCCAAACGACTAATTTCTCGAGAGAAGACAATGGAATGGAATAAAAACAAAAAGGAAGGATATAAACCTTGACTTATCTGGAATATAGATCCGTTGCTGACTTAGGTTGATCTGAAATAAGAGAATAGAATATAACAGATCTGTCTGAAATTTATCGAGCTGAGATAAGAATTCGTCAATCTGAATGTTGAGTTCATCGAACACTGAGACTTGGGAAGTTCGTCGAACGTTGAGACTTGGGAAGTTCATCGAATGCTGAGACTTAGCAAATTCGTCGAACGCTGAGACTTGGCAAATTTGTCGAACGCTGAGGCTTGGCAAATTCGTCGAACGTTGAGACTTAGCTTTTCCTAAGTTCTAACAGCCTAAAACCTTGACCCTTAGACTATACAGTGGGGGTCAACTTAGTCCTAGTCAACAGATATTGATCCTAGCCCAAATCAGTAATAGGGTTGTTCCAACAATCTCCCCCTATTTGGGTTAGGATACTATTTGACAAAAATCAAATAAAACAACAGAAAAACAGCAAAGCATATATATCTTACAGAATGTAAATTCATTTCATCAGATAAAATAAATATAGTGCTCTGACTTTAAAAACATTACATTGAAAATAGAAAATATAGCAAAACCAAAAAGTCAGAATCTTTACTTCTTCTCTGAAGGAGGCTTGAATATGATTTGCCTGTTTGGGTTTTCTAATTCCTTTTTACTCATATAAAGATCTTGAGCTCCCAGCATGGTTTGAGATTTAGCATAAGGAACCACAACTGCTGGGTGCAACCTTAAGTAATCTTCTGCATTGAATAAGTGCCTTGATCTGTACTTTTCAAAATCTTTCTTTCTGAAGTCTGACATAGTTGAATATTGAGAATAATCTTTTCCTTATGCTTTTGCCTTGTTAATCTGAGCTGTGGCAATAGATTCCTTGAATCTAGCCATCTGAGAAATTCTTTCTGATTCTAGATTGGGATAAGGAGGCCTATCATCTATTTCACTGGCCTGATAAGAGGATTGATAGTCTTGAGAAAACTTTTTCCTATGTAAAGAACCATCAGATATGTGAAATTTATAATCTGAGGAAATGGTTCTGGATGATCCTGAAGGTGGAGGTCTGGAAGACCTAGAACTCCGAGAGCCACTAGAACTAGCTGGTCTCCTTGACTGCTGAGAAAAAGATTTCTGGGAAGAAGATGATAGTCCCGATGAACCTGCTGCACCTGCTGCTGGAGGAGGAGGAGGAGGAGGATGATTATACTTGACAGGCTTGTCAGAGTAATAACCAGTTTTCCTCATCTTCTTTCTTTTAATAACTTCATTTTTGGATAGCCTCATCCAGGCTGGGGAATCCCTGGTAAGAGTGATATTGTGAAGAATATAATATGGGATATCATTCTTAGAGGAGGGAGGCTTAGGAACAGCCTTAGGCTTAGATTTGGACTTTCTTTTCCTTGAATATGTGTCATCCGAATCATCGTCATCTTCATCATCATCAGAAGAGGTGTAAGATCTCTTTTCTCAAAACCCTTCCGGGTACTTGAAAACTTGAACCTCTCCCGTATTGCATGGTCAAGGAGGAACTTCTCCCAGAATCGCTGCCTTACGGTGTCACCAACACTCAGGTTAGCCAACACCGCTCAGCACCGACTCTGCCGGCTATACAATCATAAGTAAGTAAATGCCAAAAGTAAGGGCATGTCTACATGTCACAACATCATATAACTATATAATGAAATAGAAAATGTCCACAAAGGAAATGTACAAGTAGTAAGGGCGGATGCCCGAATACATTTCCAAAAGAAAGTACTCTCTCTCTCTCTCACTACAAATCATGCGGAAACTACAAACTAACTATCAACCTGTCTGGTGGTAGTATGCTGCAACTGCGGGTCAAGTCCATCTCTCTCGTCCTGCTGCACACGGGGTAGCTCCGTCTCCTCGGACTCCTGTACGGCCACATCCGACCGTTAGTTATAAAGACCAAGCCGTTTTGTCCTCGCCTCCCCCAACGACTCCTAGACACCGAGTGAGAGGAAGAAGTGGATGACAACAAAGGGTAAACAAGAAGGATGACGTGGCACTAACTAGCAGTACATAAATATAAACAGTAGAGCTAACAGTAACAAGGTATAAGTAAAGAGCATGTAAGTAAGTGCGGTAAATAGTAAACAAGTAGAGGCAATATAGTAAACAATAAGTAAGTAAAGGCAGTGCAGTAACATAAACTATCTACCATCACAGATTCGTACCTTAACATATATGAACGCCATACGACATATAAGTTAAGATGTCCAGGTAACCCATCATATAAAAGAGCCCATACTAGTTTATAGGATGGGGTATGCAGATGTGTGTTATACTATGCTATGCTTATGATGATTTAGTGTGTTTATGCAATGAGACTCACCCACACGACTCCATGCGCACAGACCTTTATAGTTCCCACTTTGTTAGAAAGGAAGCCAACCTTTCGGGTACCGACCGTCGTGGCTCACGGTGGCAGTGGATCGGGCACTCCACATCCTAGGCGGGTATGCTCACTACCAAGCCTAGACCTCACGTACGCCTCAACGCTAAGAACACAACAACAGAGCTCCTGCGTACTCTTGCTGGAATCCACCAGACTTTATGGTCGGGGTGGGTTATTAGGGATTGTCCTCCTGACCGCGGTACTCAAACTTACCGGCCCTCTAAACCTCACCCTCACCTGAGTCAACGTACTATCGTCGGTGACATGACTAGCCTAGTACCGAAGACTCGCCACTAATTTATAAGTAACAGGTGGCACAAAGTCCACCCGAGCCTCCGGCTCAGGGACTATCACACAAGTTTCTCCAACATATCTCCTTCCCGAAGGAGGTCCATACTAGCTTGCTGACCTAATTAGGCTACTCTTGCCTACAATTAAGTTGGTATTATGTTTTGGGTGAATCTTGGACTTCCCGCGGTATACCTCGTAAAGGAGCCCCCAACGGTACTAAGGATTCAATGGGCTCAACCCCACCATCCTCTTTCTCAAGACAATTACTTTAGTTGGTGATTAACATTTAGTTCACCCCTCATTATTTCATATAATTAAAGTGACTTAGCTCAACACCCGTGCCACCTAATTAGGTTGGACGTACCTCCACACCTCATGCACTAACCCTAGCACAATCTCACTGTCAGCCCTAGGCTTGACACTCCTTGAATCATTGTGAGCTATAACTCAATTACTAAATGGAAATAACTTCCAAACACTACTTAGGGGTCTGAATTGTCTAAAATTCAAAACTCTGTTTTTACTAATCGCAGACCACTAAGTTGAACTAACCTCAAACCCCATAAGGGGATCCTTCTAAAAACTCATCACCAGGATATGGTATAATTATACTAGACTCCCACTGACCTTAATAAGGTGTGTTCCAATTTCCATAATTTTCCATATTAATTTGGTATTTATTATTAATTAAAGAAGTTAAGGCCTTAAGTCAAATTACACATAATCTATCCTCAAAATGCTTCTACATGCTACCTTAAAATTATCAGTAAGGTAATATTCCATAACAAGGTGGTTTACTGAGTTTCATGACCCTAGGATGTCATATGGCCTAATAAATCCTCATAGTTGTATAATTACCAAAATGCCACTATAATTAGGAAAAATAATATTTCACATCTGAAAATTCTATAAAAATTACCAAGAGTTCAAACGGGTATAGAGTCCTCTGCCAAATATTTGTATCATTGCCATATTTCTTGACTAATTAAAATGATTTAACATCCAAGTGTAGTGATTACCAATTTCTACATTATGTACATGAAATACAAATCCACAGGCTTCCAAATAATTATCATGGGCATGTATCAACATAAAATGACAGATAACCAAGTTTTATAATTTTGCCCAATGATTTGATATTTTCCATAATTAAATTCCTCTAAGCTAGTAAGCACTTAAAAATTCCTCCACACGGGATAACACTTCAATAAATCATAATAAAATTTCCATAGCCTATTTTCATCCCAATTCAGCCACTGTTAAAATTTCAAAGCCATACAAGGTGAGCTGACCATGCATTTTATTTATTTGAGGAAATAGTGGCAATTTCATTTAATAAGAGAAAAATACATAAATGACTCTAAAAATTCCCATTAAATTATCTAAGCCATTGTATGCTCCTAAAAACATGTCTACCAAGTTCTGAGCTAGGGCAAGGATATTTGGTCCTATGTCCTTCACAAACCCTAAATTGCAACCTAAGGGTTTACCCTTAGGGTTTTAGGTCACACCACCCTAATGGCTCCAAATGCTCCATTAGGGGGTGTCACATGCATTTATATATCATTACCTACTTAAACATCATGATGGGAGGAGGCCAACCTACTCAACTCCCAAAATAGCCTAAACCCTAATTTGACCCTTAAGGGCCCTCATTAGGGTTTCCCATTTTCCAAATCAAATCAACTCCAAATGGAGTGAAAATTTAGGCAGGTACTACTCATGTACTAAAGAGCATGCCACCAAAATTTGGAGTCATTTGGACTTCATATGCTCCAAAAATCAACATTTTTTAAATATCTTAATTACCACAAAAGCTATAGGTAAAAGTGCCCATCAAGTGCTGATCTTTGGACAGGGGGTGCCCCTAGGGTATACCTACCCATGGTTAAAATCTCAGCTCTAAAGCTTGAGAGATCTAGGCTAGATAATTATTTTAGTGGGCTGTCCTAGTTTAGGACCAGTCTTAGTACAACTTTCATGTTGGGCACTTTTGCTAATTCAGTCATTAAGTGCCCCTAATTAATTTTAGAAGTGACTGTATAATAAAGGGCAGAAATTCCAAGAGAATGGATTAAATTAAATACAGAAATTCGGTGCGCACGAATCTTAATGCGGATCCTGGGGCCCGGGGATTGTCTTCCTCCTCCACCCAACGGCTGAGATCAAGCTGTGCTGGCGATGTTGCGACCGAGATTGCCGGCGATCCAGCCACCACCACCGCCGGCCAACACCTTCAACACCTTCGTGGTGGTCGGGGCTACCATTTACCAGAGACTGGCGGCCGGAGGCGGCGGTTCCTGGCGATCCCAGGCTTCCCGTTTCGAGCGGAAAAACTCGATTTTAAGGAATGGATTCAGGCTCAATTGAACCCGATCCTTCTTCGATTTGTAATAGAAAGCTAGAATGGGGGGAGAGGAGGAGAAACGAACCGTGATTGGGGCGTGGCGGCGGCTCCGGCGGCGGTTCAACATGGTTAAGCTTTGCTCCGGCAACCCTGCTCCCAAACTCGATTCTACGGCTATGGCCTTGCTCCAGGTGTCATTCCCGACTGCTCTCTCCCTTCTGAAGCTGATGGAGTGGTCAGTTGGGAGAGAGGAGGCTTGTAAAGTCGGGTTTGAATTTGAAGCTCAAGGGGGAGGCGTGGCCGACCACTTATCCTGCTCCCTGCTGCCTCCTGCTTCCCTCTGGGTCAAGACCAGACCAACAACAATCAGGGATGGCCCCTAGGCTGATTGGGGGTTGAGTGTGGAAGGAGGGGAGGGTGCTTTTGCTTTTCTCTTTTGGTTCCCTTCTTCTCTCTCCTCCTTTTTCCACCTTAATTAGGCTAACCCAAGGTTGGGCTTGCCCAACCAGCTGCCAAGGGGCTTGCTTGATCCTTTGATTGATGTTAGGCCAAAAGATTTGGCTTGGGTCAAGTGTGTGTGGCTATGTCACCTAGATTGGGATTAATTCACAAGTGTTGACTTTGACTGACTTGGTTAATTTCATGCAATTGGGTCCCACCCAAGTGCAATTTCCATGATAAAGGTCTTCCTTAGTGGTTAGGTTGGTATGGGGGAGGTCAATTTGGTGAATTGAGGATCAATTGGCCTAAGGGAGTGATATTGGACCATGTTGATTTTGTGCCCTTGGTGTGCACTTAGCACACTCCACTTGGCCCAAGGGCCCTAGTGGCCACTCTGCACACCACCCATGCCCTAATACGAACTAGGGGTCTAGAAGGACTGGGGATGTTACAAATCCCAATAAACAAAAGAAGTATTTCGTCCTCGAAATTTAGGTTCGGGTCTACGGGTTGTAAGTACTTATAAGAATAAAGGATTTCAAAGACGTTTAATTTGTACCTGAAGTGATGAGTTCCGGGAAACGTTGTTGCATGAAGTTCAAGGGCACCCAGTTATGCTCCTCCTGCCCATGATTGAACTATAATAATCGGACATCGGAATCTTCTTCCACGGAAGAACTCGGACCTCTATTATATGATGCCTCACATCATAAAAACTTCGCCTCCCTACCTTGGGCCTCCAACATCCGATCCTGAATCGGTCGTGCCCGCGTATCCGTCTCTTTTATGTATTCTGACCCTAAAAACTTCGGGTCCTTGTTCTGAATCCAAGAAAGCGGTGTGTAACACTTTCTCCCATACGAGGCTGCGCACAGCGTCATGTCGGTATTAGCCCGATGACTTATTGCTATATGAGAGCTCAAACTGGAGCAACAGTCTTTACCAAGATTTCTCATTGCACTTCTACTATTCTTAGCTTAGATTGTTGGCAATATTCCTACCAGGGGTCAATTGAAGGTTTATCTTGCCGCTCCGACCATCATGCCACTAATCACAATGCGGGTTCTACTTTTCTCCATCCCGGTAATAAATAGGAAATAGACACTTCGAAATCAAAACATTTTAACTAGGTGTGGGTGTCATCAAAATCACTACACCCCCTGGAGGAGGATCTATCTGAAATACATAAGATCCTACAGAGTTAGTTTATACTATCATGCCGTGCTGGAAGGCACATAAATCCTTAGAGTTCAACTTAACTTCCTAAGGTTGTAATCACGAACCATGCTTACATAATACTCTGCTCAAAAACCGATTAGCCAGGACGTGATCATTTAGCCGACCGTCATTGTCTATTTTGATTCTTCACTATGCGATTCCCTTATACGTAGTTGTTCAACACCACCTACGCCATGAGACCTTATCCCTTAACATATGAGGTCTCTGCTGATAAACTGTTTCTGACTCAGCGGATATAAGGTCAGGTTTATCAGCTACAAAATAATAACATAAACCTTGATTACACTTGGACAAGAGTCTCTTATGTCCTACGAAAGTTACATGAGGTTAAGGCTTCCTCACATTACATAAATGTAAATATCCTCCATGCTTTTCTTTGAGGAACATAACGTCTGTAGTTGAAAACTAATGCTCGTGAAATGACTCCCAACTACTTACCAAATCCACTTGGTTCATAACTCACGAGGGTAAAACCCTTTCTATCATGACATGCTTTGACACAATTGATTTCAACATGAAGGGTGTCTCATTAAAGCCCATTAATCCTCGAGAAGTTTCACCATTTATAAATTTCTTTTGGAGAAAGTGTAAGTTTTGGTTCTTAAGATCGGAGGATTGTATGTAAATTATATATCTTCAATATATCATTCGTCACATTTCACTTTAGATTTCCAATATCGAGTGGACTAACCTTCCAAAGTTAAGTAGTCTCATCTCACTTAAGCTATAAATTATGAATTAAAGGATTCATCATAACGACCCTTCTCTTAGCTGTGTCGTCCAAAATTACGTTGATAAATATCATCAAGTAATATTAATAATTTCAAGCGGGAGTTGATAGTAACAACAACTAACCATTTGTTTTAACTCTCAAATCCTCAACATTTTAGTACATGATGGTCGTTGTCATTTTTCCCGAGATCCGAACATAGTAAGATCCTCCACCTTAGCCCTAAATAGTTTTATCATCATATTATAAGATCCAAAGAGTCACCTTCCTATGCTCTCGGGTTATGCATAAACCAACTCCAAGAATAAAATGATCTTAACTAAATTTACACCAAGGAGAGGGCTTGAATTTTTAATTAAAAAAAACTATTTCAAAATTACCTTTGAAAGCCCTGAAGTGTAAGAAGCTCTAGTTGTAATTTTTAACTTGCGAAAACTTGATTCCAATCTTCAAAATTTCACGATGTAACACCTCTACCCCAAGCTACTAAACCTGGCATTCTTCTTGTTTTTCAGTACTTGACTTAATCGAGACATTTGTTCGGACGTCAATGTTTATTAATTGTTTCGATAACTCTACAAATCGATGTCTCGAGGTTAAGAAGGTGTATCTACAACAATACACTTGTAAGTTTGTTACGATAAATTGATTATTTCTTATGGTCATGAGAACTTATAGCCTAGGCTTACTTCTATCCATTCTAAATCTTACTTGGTCTTGCACTGAATTTGCCGTTTATGACGTTTTTTCCCTTGTGACCGGTAAGAGCTTGTTAACCAAACGTCCTTATAAACAATAAAACAACATTGATTGGATCAGGAAGTTAGAGAAATTCCCTAAATTCTTAACCCGACTTTCTTGATTCCAAGAGTCTTATGCCCATACACTGGACAACCCTTTACGTATATCCAAATGATTAACAAGTTAATCACTTTTGACGACTTAGATTTAGCCTTGGAGCAATAAGATGAGTACACGTTCACACTTGAAGTGCACCATTCACCTAACTTTCCAGTATAACTATAGCGGTCACAACTTGGTATAAACAATCCCCGCTATTTAAGGTGAAGTAATTCTCCAAGGGTCTCAACCTCTAAGGAGGGTTGGTCCACAAACCAAAGGTGTATGAATAAGATCTTGCCATTACCCCGAGTATCATTGAATACTCCAAACCTCGAGATTACTACGTAAATGTCACAACATTTTCTAAATAAAGTCTAGGGGCAATCCAAGTCGTTATTTTATTGGCCCAATAAACAAAAGGATAAGCCCCTACCGATTTGGGCTAAGTTTCTTCAATAATTCTACGGTATATTCATCTTACATACGTACATAAACTTTAGGGCGTATACTCTCTGACTTGGTGTTCCACCCTGAGACATATTGTTATGATAAGAATTAGGCTCCCAATGTTATAAGTTATGCTAACTTTTCCGAGTTCCCTATATGATTAACTAGGCAAGGGGGGGGGGGGGGGGGGGGGGGGGGGGGGGCTTTTCAAAAAAAATTCAAATTCAAATTCCAATTCGACCTCTGGTATTTTATGGTGGTTGCCTCAACGTACTGTAAAGGGAAGTATCAAGTTATGGTAAGGGAGTTATGCTTATGGATCTTCTATTAGTCTAAAAGAAGGCTACATACACCCGATCTCCTCGAGATGGTCCTACCACTTGGTAGTAAAGCGTAACCTTTAGCGTGAAAGTCTCAACGTGTAGACTTATACTAACTTCTTCCTTTAGTTACGTTGGGTATTCTTAACCTTCAACCAAATCTAGACCTGAGGTCGCTCTTTAGACTAGGATGCGTCACTAAATTGTAGAAGTAAGTCAAAATTTGACCTAACTTGTTGCTTAGTGGACTGTTTTATGTGATTTCATATATGGGCACACCATAGCTTCCGCTGCATAGTTTGTCCGCAAACTACACTCGAGCGGGGTGACCCAGTATGTTATGGACTGTTCTCTTATGATCGTTCGTTCAGTGATACCATTTGTAAGATTTCTTTTCTCAAAACCCGTTCGGGTACTTGAAAACTCGAACCTCTCCCGTATCTCACGGTCAAGGTGGATCTTCGTCGAGAATCGCTGCCTTGCGGTGTCACCAACACTCGAGTTAGCCAACACCGCTCAGCACCGACTCTGTCGGCTATACAATCATAAGTAAGTAAATGCCAAAAGTAAGGGCATGTCCACATGTCACAAACCCATATAACTATATAATGAAACAGAAAATGTCCATAAAGGAAAAGTACAAGAAGTAAGGGCGGATGCCGGAATAGTTCCAAAAGAAAGTACTCGCTCTCACACTACAAATCATGCCCTAACTTTTGGTATACCCCGTAAAGGAGCCCCCAACGGTACTAAGGATTCAATGGCCTCAACCCCACCATCCTCTTTCACAAGACAATTACTTTAGTTGGTGATTAACATTTAGTTCACCCCTCATTATTTCATATAATTAAAGTGACTTAGCTCAACACCCGTCCCACCCAATTGGGTTGGACGTACCTCCACACCTCATGCACTAACCCTAGCACAATCTCACTATCAGCCCTAGGCTTGACCCTCCTTGAATCATTGTGAGCTATAACTCAATTACTAAATGGACATAACTTCCAAACACTACTTAGGGGTCTGAATTGTCTAAAATTCAAAATTCTGTTTTTACTAATCGCAGACCACTAAGTTGAACTAACCTCAAACCCCATAAGGGGATCCTTCTAAAAACTCATCACCAGGATATGGTATAATTATACTAGACTCCCACTAACCTTAATAAGGTGTGTTCCAATTTCCATAATTTTCCATATTAATTTGGTATTTATTATTAATTAAAGAAGTTAAGGCCTTAAGTCAAATTACACATGATCTATCCTCAAAATGCTTCTACATGCTACCTTAAAATTATCCGTAAGGTAATATTCCATAGCAAGGTGGTTTACTTAGTTTCATGACCATAGGATGTCATGTGGCCTACTAAATCCTCATAGTTGTATAATTACCAAAATGCCACTATAATTAGGAAAAATAATATTTCACATCTGAAAATTCTATAAAAATTACCAAGAGTTTAAATGGGGGTCTAGAGTCCTTTGCCAAATATTTGTATCATTACCATATGAGTTGACTAATTAAAATGATTTAACATACAAGTGTAGTGATTACCAATTTCTACATGATGTACATGAAATACAAATCCACAGGCTTCCAAATAATTATCATGGGCATGTATCAACATAAAATTACAAAAAACCAAGTTTCATAATTTTGCCCAATGATTTGACATTTTCCATAATTAAATTCCTCTAAGCTAGTAAGCACTTAAAAATTCCTCCACAAGGGATAACACTTCAATAAATCATAATAAAATTACCATAGCCTACTTTCATCCCAATTCAGCCATGTTAAAATTTCAAAGCCATACAAGGTCATCTGACCATGCATTTTATTTATTTGAGGAAATAGCGGCAATTTCATTTAATAAGAGAAAAATTCATAAATGACTCTAAAAATTCCCATTAAATTATCTAAGCCATTGTATGCTGCTAAAAACATGTCTACCAAGTTCTGAGCCAGGGCAAAGACATTTGGTCCTATGTCCTTCACAAACCCTAAATTGTAACCCTAAGGGTTTACCCTTAGGGTTTTAGGTCACACCAACCTAATGGCTCCAAATGCTCCATTAGGGGGTGTCACATGCATTTATATATCATTACCTACTTAAACATCATGATGGGAGGAGGCCAACCCACTCAACTCTCAAAATAGCCTAAACCCTAATTTTTCCCTTAAGGGCCCTCATTAGGGTTTCCCATTTTCCAAATCAAATCAAATCCAAATGGAGTGAAAATTTAGGCAGGCACTACTCATGTACTAAAGAGCATGCCACCAATATTTGGAGTCATTTGGACTTCATATGCTCCAAAAATCAACATTATTTAAATATCTTAATTACCACAAAAACTATAGGTAAAAGTGCCCATCAAGTAATGATCTTTGGACAGGGGGTGCCCCTAGGGTATACATACCCATGGTTAAAATCTCAGCTCCAAAGCTTGAGAGATCTAGGCTAGATAATTATTTTAGTGGGCTTTTCTAGTTTAGGACCAGTCTTAGTAAAATAGCTCCCCAGGGAGCTGTGGGTCACCAAATGACCTGACTCAAGCCCTAATGAAAGCTAAGGTCAAGGCCTACAACTTTCACGTTGGGCACTTTTGCTAATTCAGTCATTAAGTGCCCCTAATTAATTTTAGAAGTGACTGGATAATAAAGGGTAGAAATTCCAAGAGAATGGATTAAATTAAATACAGAAATTCGGCGCGCACGAATCTTAAAGCGGATCCTGCGGCCCGGGGATCGTCTTCCTCCTCCAGCCAACGACTGAGATAAGGCCGTGCTGGGCGATGTTGCGACCGAGATTGCCGGCGATCCAGCCACCACCACCGTCGGCCAACACCTCTGACACCTTCGTGGTGGTCGGGGCTACCATTTACCGGCGACTGGCGGCCGGAGGCGGCGGTTCCCGGCGATCCCAGGCTTCCCGTTTTGAGCAGAAAAACTCGATCTTAAGGAATGGATTCGGGCTCAATTGAGCCCGATCCTTCTTCGATTTGTTATAGAAAGCTAGCATGGGGGGAGAGGAGGAGAAACGAACCGTGATTGGGGCGTGACGGCGGCTCCGGGGGCGGTTCACCATGGTTAAGCTTTGCTCCGGCAACCCTGCTCCCGAACTCGATTCTCCGGCTATGGCCTTGCTCCAGGTGTCGTTCCTGACTGCTCTCTCCCTTCTGAAGCTGATGGAGTGGTCAGTTGGGAGAGAGGAGGCTTGTAAAGTCGGGTTTGAATTTGAAGCTCAAGGGGGAGGCGTGGCCGACCACTTATCCTGCTCCCTGCTGCCTCCTGCTTCCCTCTGGGTCAAGCCCAGAGAAACAGCAATCAGGGATGGCCCCTAGGTTGATTGGGGGTTGAGTGTGGAAGGAGGGGAGGGTGCTTTTGCTTTTCTCTTTTGGTTCCCTTCTTCTCTCTCCTCCTTTTCCCACCTTAATTAGGCTAACCCAAGGTTGGGCTTGCCCAACCAGCTGCCAAGGGGCTTGCTTGATCCTTTGATTGATGTTAGGCCAAAAGATTTGGCTTGGGTCAAGTGTGTGTGGCTATGTCACCTAGATTGGGTTTAATTCACAAGTGTTGACTTTGACTTTGACTTGTTTAATTTCATGCAATTGGGTCCCACCCAAGTGCAATTTCCATGGTAAAGGTCTTCCTTAGTGGTTAGGGTGGTATGGGGGAGGTCAATTTGGTGAATTGAGGATCAATTGGCCTAAGGGAGTGATATTGGACCATGTTGATTTTGTGCCCTTGGTGTGCACTTAGCACACTCCACTTGGCCCAAGGGCCCTAGTGGACACTCTGCACACCACCCATGCCCTAATACCAACTAGTGGTTTAGAAGGACTGGGGATGTTACAAATCCCAATAAACAAAAGAAGTATTTCGTCCTCAAAATTTAGGTTCGAGTCTACGGGTTGTAAGTACTTAGAAGAATAAAGGATTTCAAAGACGTTTAATTTGTACCTGAAGTGATGAGTTCCGAGAAACATTGTTGCATGAAGTCCAAGGGCACCCAGTTATGCTCCTCTTGCCCATGATTGAACTATAATAATCGGACATCGGAATCTCCTTCCACGGAAGAACTCGGACCTCTATTATATGATGTCTCGCATCATAAAAACATTGCCTCCCTACCTTGGGCCTCCAACATCCGATCCTGAATCGGTCGTGCCTGCGTGTCCGTTTCTTTTATGTATTCTGACCCTAAAAACTTCGGGTCCTTGTTCTGAATCCAAGAAAGCGGTGTGTAACACTTTCTCCTATACGAGGCTACGCACAGCGTCATGTCGGTATTAGCCCGATGACTTATTGCTATATGAGAGCTCAAACTGGAGCAACAGTATTTATCAAGATTTCTCATTGCACTTCTACTATTCCTAGCTTAGATTGTCTGCAATATTCCTATCAGGGGTCAATTGAAGGTTTATCCTACCGCTCCGACCATCGTGCCACTAATCACAATGCGGGTTCTACTTTTCTCCATCCCGGTAATAAATAGGAAATAGACACTTCGAAATCAAAACAATTTAACTAGGTGTGGGTGTTATCAAAATCACTACACCCCCTGGAGGAGGATCTATCTGAAATACATAAGATCCTACAGAGTTAGTTTATACTATCATGTCGTGATGGAAGGCACAGAAATCCTTCGAGTTCAACTTAACTTTCTAAGGTTGTAATCACGAACCATGCTTACATAATACTCTGCTCAAAAACCGATTAGCCAGGACGTGATTATTTAGCCGACCGTCATTGTCTATTTTGATTCTTCACTATACGATTCCCTTATACATAGGTGTTCAATACCACCTACGCCATGAGACCTTATCCCTTAACATATGAGGTCTTTGCTGATAAACCGTTTTTGACTCAGCGGATATAAGGTCAGGTTTATCAGCTACAAAATAATAACATAAACCTTGATTACAGTTGGAACATAGTCTCTTTTGTCCTACGAATGTTACATGAGGTTAATGCTTCCTCACGTTACATAAATGTAAATATCCTCCATGCTTTTCTTTGAGGAACATAACGTCTGTAGTTTAAAGCTAATGCTCGTGAAATGACTCACAACTACTTTCCATATCCACTTGGTTCATAACTCACGAGGGTAAAACCCTTTCTATCATGACATGCTTTGACACAATTGATTTCAACATGAATGGTGTCTCATTAAAGCCCATTAATCCTCGAGAAGTTTCACCATTTATAATTTTTTTGGGGGAAAGTGTAAGTTCTGGTTCTTAAGATCGGACGATTGTATGTAAATTATATATCTTCAATATATCATTCGTCAAATTTCACATTAGATTTCCAATATCGAGTGGACTAGCCTTCCAAAGTTAAGTAGCTCATCTCACTTAAGCTATAAATTATGAATTAAAGGATTCATCATAACGACCCTTCTCTTAGCTGTGTCGTCCAAAATTACATTGATAAATATCATCAAGTAATATTAATATTTTCAAGCGGGAGTTGATAGTAACAACAACTAACCATTTGTTTTAACTCTCAAATCCTCAACATTTTAGTACATGATGGTCGTTGCCATTTTTCTCGAGATCCAAACATAGTAAGATCCTCCACCTTAGCCCTAAATAGTTTTATCATCACATTATAAGATCCAAAGAGTCACCTTCCTAAGCTCTCGGGTTATGCATAAACCAACTCCAAGAGTAAAATGATCTTATCTAAATTTACACCAAGGAGAGGGCTTGAATTTTTAATTAAAAAAAAAACTATCTGAAAATTACCTTTGAAAGCCCTGAAGTGTAAGAAGCTCTAGTTATAATTTTTAACTTGTGAAAACTTGATTCCAATCTTAAAAATTTATGATGTGACACCTCTATCCCAAGCTACTAAACCTGGCATTCTTCTTGTTTTTCAGTACTTGACTTAATCGAGACATTTGTTCGGACGTCAATATTTATTAATTGTTCCGATAACTCTACAAATCGATGTCTCAAGGTTATGAAGGTGTATCTACAACAATACACTAGTAAGTTTGTTACGATAAACTGATTATTTCTTATGGTCAGGAGAACTTATAGCCTAGGCTTACTTCTATCCATTCTAAATCTTACTTGGTCTTGCACTGAATTTGTTGTTTATGACATTTTTTTCCCTTGTGACCGGTAAGAGCTTGTTAACCAAACGTCCTTATAAACGACAAAACAACATTGATTGGATCAGGAAGTTAGAGAAATTCCCTAAATTCTTAACCTGACTTTCTTGATTTCAAGAGTCTTATGCCCATACACTGGAAAACCCTTTACGTATATCCAAATGATTAACAAGTTAATCACTTTTGACGACTTAGATTTAGCCTTGGAGCAATAAGATGAGTACACGTTCACACTTGAAGTGCAGCATTCACCTAACTTGCCAGTATAACTATAACGGTCACAACTTGGTATAAACAATCCCCGCTATTTAAGGTGAAGTAATTCTTCAAGGGTCTCAACCTCTAAGGAGGGTTGGTCCACAAACCAAAAGTGTATGAATAAGATCTCGCCATTACCCTGAGTATCATTGAATACTCCAAACCTCGAGATTACTATGTAAATGTCACAACATTTTCTAAATAAAGTCTAGGGGGCAATCCAAGTCGGTATTTTATTGGCCCAATAAACAAAAGGATGAACCCCTACCGATTTGGGCTAAGTCTCTTCAATACTTCTACGGTATATTCATCTTACATACGTACATAAACTTTAGGGCGTATATTCTCTGACTTGGTGTTCCACCCTGAGACATATTGTTATGATA
Organism: Dactylorhiza incarnata; assembly: GCA_033032865.1. Classification (NCBI taxonomy): domain Eukaryota; kingdom Viridiplantae; phylum Streptophyta; class Magnoliopsida; order Asparagales; family Orchidaceae; genus Dactylorhiza; species Dactylorhiza incarnata. The sequence goes on from JAWHQI010000336.1 coordinate 2,563,804, forward strand.
AGACTTAGGCTCCCAATGTTATAAGTTATGCTAACTTTTCCGAGTTCCCTATATGATTAACTAGGCAAGGGGGGCCTTTTCAAAAAAAATTCAAATTCAAATTCCAATTCGACCTCTGGTATTTTATGGTGGTTTCCTCAACATACTGTAAAGGGAAGTATCAAGTTATGGTAAGGGAGTTATGCTTATTGGTCTTCTATTACTTTAAAAGAAGGCTACAGACACCCGATCTCCTCGAGATGGTCCTACCACTTGGTAGTAAAGTGTAACCTTTAGCGTGAGAGTCTCAACGTCTAGACTTATACTAACTTCTTCCTTTAGTTACGTTGGGTATCCTTAACCTTCAACCAAATCTAGACCCGAGGTCGCTCTTTAGACTAGGATGCGTCACTAAATTGTCTAAGTAAGTCAAAATTTGACCTAACTTGTTGCTTAGTGGACTGTTTTATGTGATTTCATATATGGGCACACCATAGCTTCCGCTGCATAGTTTGTCCGCAAACTACACTCGAGCGGGGTGACCTAGTATGTTGTGGACAGTTCTCTTATGATCGTTCGTTCAGTGATACCATTTGTAAGATCTCTTTTCTCAAAACTTGTTCGGGTACTTGAAAACTCAAACCTCTCCCGTATCGCACGGTCAAGGTGGATCTTCACCCAGAATCGTTGCCTTGCGGTGTCACCAACACTCAGGTTAGCCAACACCGCTCAACACCGACTCTGCCGGCTATTCAATCATAAGTAAGTAAATGCCAAAAGTAAGGGCATGTCCACATGTCACAACATCATATAACTATATAATGAAACAGAAAATGTCGACAAAGGAAAAGTACAAGAAGTAAGGGCGGATGCCCAAATACATTTCCAAATGAAAGTACTCTCTCTCTCACTACAAATCATGCGAAAACTACAAACTAACTATCAACCTGTCCGGTGGTAGTATGCTACAACAGCGGGTCAAGTCCATCTCTCTCGTCCTGCTGCACACGGGGTAGCTCCGTCTCCTCGGACTCCTGTACGGCCACATCTGACCGTTAGTCATAAAGACTAAGCCGTTTTGTCCTCCCCTCCCCCCACAACTCCTAGGCACCGAGTGAGAGGAAGAAGCGGAGGACAACAAGGGGTAAACAAGAAGGGTGACGTGGCACTAACTAGCAGTACATAAATATAAACAGTAGAGCTAACAGTAACAAGGTATAAGTAAAGAGCATGTAAGTAAGTCCGGTAAATAGTAAACAAGTAGAGGCAATATAGTAAATAATAAGTAAGTAAAGGCAGTGCAGTAACATAAACTATCTACCATCACAGATTCGTACCTTAACTTATATGAACGCCCATACGACATATAAGTTAAGATGTCCAGGTAACCCATAATATAAAAGAGCCCATACTAATTTATATGATGGGGTATGCAGATGTGTGTTATTCTATGCTATGCTTATGATGATTTAGTGTGTTTATGCAATGAGACTCACCCACACGACTCTATGCGCACAGACCTTTATAGTTCCCACTTTGTTAGAAAGGAAGCCAACCTTTCGGGTAGCGACTATCGTGGCTCACGGTGGCAGTGGATTGGGCACTCCACATCCTAGGAGGGTATGCTCACTACCAAGCCTAGACCTCACGTACGCCTCAATGCTAAGAACACAACAGCGGAGCTCCTGCGTACTCTTGCTGGAATCCACCAGACTTTAAGGTCCGGGTGGGTTATTAGGGATTGTCCTCCAGACCGCGGTACTCAAACTTACCGACCCTATAAACCTCACCCTCACCTGAGTCAACGTACTATCGTCGGTGACACGACTATCCTAGTACCGAAGACTCGCCACTAATTTATAAGTAACAGGTGACACCAAGTCCACCCGAGCCTCCGGCTCAGGGACTATCACACAAGTTGCTCCAACATATCTCCTTCCCGAAGGAGGTCCATACTAGCTTGCTGACCTAATTAGGCTACTCTTGTCTACAATTAAGTTGGTATTATGTTTTGGATGAATTTTGGACTTCCCGCGGTATACCCCGTAAAGGAGCCCCCAACGGTACTAGGGATTCAATGGGCTCAACCCCACCATCCTCTTTCTCAAGACAATTACTTTATTTGGTGATTAACATTTAGTTCACCCCTCATTATTTCATATAATTAAAGTGACTTAACTCAACACCCGTCCCACCGAATTGGGTTGGACGTACCTCCACACCTCATGCACTAACCCTAGCACAATCTCACTATCAGCCCTAGGCTTGACCCTCCTTGAATCATTGTGAGCTATAACTCAATTACTAAATGGACATAACTTCCAAACACTACTTAGGGGTCTGAATTGTCTAAAATTCAAAATTCTGTTTTTACTAATCGCAGACCACTAAGTTGAACTAACCTCAAACCCCATAAGGGGATCCTTCTAAAAACTTATCACCAGGATATGGTATAATTATACTAGACTCCCAATGACCTTAATTAGGTGTGTTCCAATTTCCATAATTTTCCATATTAATTTGGTATTTATTATTAATTAAAGAAGTTAAGGCCTTAAGTCAAATTACACATGATCTATCCTCAAAATGCTTATACATGCTACCTTAAAATTATCAGGAAGGTAATATTCCATAACAAGGTGGTTTACTGAGTTTCATGACCCTAGGATGTCATGTGGCCTACTAAATCTTCATAGTTGTATAATTACCAAAATGCCACTATAATTAGGAAAAATAATATTTCACATTTGAAAATTCTATAAAAATTACCAAGAGTTCAAATGGGGGTCTAGAGTCCTCTGCCAAATATTTGTATCATTACCATTTGACTTGACTAATTAAAATGATTTAACATCCAAGTGTAGTGATTACCAATTTCTACATGATGTATATGAAATACAAATCCACAGGCTTCCAAATAATTATCATGGGTATGTATCAACATAAAATGACTGATAACCAAGTTTCATAATTTTGCCCAATAATTTGATATTTTCCATAATTAAATTCCTCTAATCTAGTAAGCACTTAAAAATTCCTCCACAAGGGATAACACTGCAATAAATCATAATAAAATTACCATAGCTTATTTTCATCCCAATTCATCCACTATTAAAATTTCAAAGCCATACAAGGTCATCTGACCATGCATTTTATTTATTTGAGGAAATAGTGGCAATTTCATTTAATAAGGGAAAAATACATAAATGACTCTAAAAATTCCCATTAAATTATCTAAGCCATTGTATGCTCCTAAAAACATGTCTACCATGTTCTGAGCCAGGGCAAGGAAATTTGGTCCTATGTCCTTCACAAACCCTAAATTGCAACCCTAAGGGTTTAACCTTAGGGTTTTAGGTCACACAACCCTAATGTCTCCAAATGCTCCATTAGGGGGTGTCACATGCATTTATATATCTTTACCTACTTAAACATCATGATGGGAGGAGGCCAACCCACTCAACTCCCAAAATAGCCTAAACCCTAATTTGACCCTTAAGGGCCCTCATTAGGGTTTCCCATTTTTCAAATCAAATCAACTCCAAATGGAGTGAAAATTTAGGCAGACACTACTCATGTACTAAAGAGCGTGCCACTAAAAATTGGAGTCATTTGGACTTAATATGCTCCAAAAATAAACATTATTTAAATATCTTAATTACCACAAAAACTATAGGTAAAACTGCCCATCAAGTGCTGATCTTTGGACAGGGGGTGCCCCTAGGGTATACCTACCCATGGTTAAAATCTCAACTCCAAAGCTTGAGAGATCTAGGCTAGATAATTGTTTTAGTGGGCTGTCCTAGTTTAGGACCAGTCTTAGTAAAACAGCTCCCCTGGGAGCTGTGGTTCACCAAATGACTTGAACTTAAGCCCTAATGAAAGCTAAGGTCAAGGCCTACAACTTTCATGTTGGGCACTTTTGCTAATTCAGTAATTAAGTGCCCCTAATTAATTTTTGAAGTGACTGGATAATAAAGGGCAGAAATTCCAAGAGAATGGATTAAATTAAATACAGAAATTTGGCTCGCACGAATCTTAAAGCAGATCCTGCAGCCCGGGGATCGTCTTCCTCCTCCAGCCAATGGCTGAGATCGAGCCGTGCTGGGCGATGTTGCGACCGAGATTGCCGGCGATCCAGCCACCACTACCACCAGCCAACACCTCTGACACCTTCGTGGTGGTCGGGGCTACCATTTACCGGCGACTGGCGGCCGGAGGCGGCGGTTCCCAGCAATCCCAGGCTTCCCGTTTCGAGTAGAAATACTCGATTTTAAGGAATGGATTCGGGCTCAATTGAGCCCGATCCTTCTTCGATTTGTTATAGAAAGCTAGCATGGGGGAGAGGAGGAGAAACGAACCGTGATTGGGGCGTGGCGGCGGCTCTGGTGGCGATTCACCATGGTTAAGCTTTGCTCCGGCAACCCTACTCCCGAACTCAATTCTCCGGCTATGGCCTTGCTCCAGGTGTCGTTTCCTACTACTCTCTCCCTTCTAAAGCTGATGGAGTGGTCAGTTGGGAGAGAGGAGGCTTGTAAAGTCGGGTTTGAATTTGAAGCTCAAGGGGGAGGCGTGGCCGACCACTTATCCTGCTCCCTGCTGCCTCCTGCTTCCCTCTGGGTCAAGCCCAGACCAACAGCAATCAGGGATGGACCCTAGGCTGATTGGGGGTTGAGTGTGGAAGGAGGGGAAGGTGCTTTTGCTTTTCTCTTTTGGTTCCCTTCTTCTCTCTCCTCCTTTTTCCACCTTAATTAGGCTAACCCAAGGTTGGGCTTGCCCAACTAGCTGCCAAGGGGCTTGCTTGATCCTTTGATTGATTTTAGGCCAAAAGATTTGGCTTGGGTCAAGTGTGTGTGGCTATGTCACCTAGATTGGGTTTAATTCACAAGTGTTGACTTTGACTTTGACTTGGTTAATTTCATGCAATTGGGTCCCACCCAAGTGCAAATTCCATGGTAAAGGTCTTCCTTAGTGGTTAGGGTGGTATGGTGGAGGTCAATTTGGTGAATTGAGGATCAATTGGCCTGAGGGAGTGATATTGGACCATGTTGATTTTGTGCCCTTGGTGTGCACTTAGCACACTCCACTTGGCCTAAGGGCCCTAGTGGCCATTCTGCACACCACCCATGCCCTAATACCAACTAGGGGTCTAGAAGGACTGAGGATGGTACAAGAGGACTGAGGATTATCATATAAATCATCAACTGCTTTAAGAGCTTTAGAAATATCTTTCTCAACATCAACATTTTGATCAACATCAATATCATCAAAATTTGGCAATAGGGAATCATCAAAGACAAAGGTAGGAGGAGAATTCATCACTCCAACTACTTCTGATTCTTGAATTTGATCTTGAACTGGAGCTGGAATTGCTTCTTCAAAAACTAGAGCTGGGGCAACTTATTCATCACAAAACATATCTGAACCTGCAACTGCATTCACCGGAGCTTCTTCATGAGACATCTCCCCCTGCCTAGTTTCAGGAAGTCCTGAATCTAGGCCCTTAGAAGAAGGTACAGATGAGGAGGTAGGGAATGAAGCAATTTTAGCAGAAAGGTCAGATAGGGCTTGAAACACTGGAGCAAGCTTTGCATCTAGGAGAGCATCTGTTGGAACATGGTCTTCCGCATCTCCTAGGTTTGAGAATAACAAATCCTATGTGTATTTGATCTTGTGTGTTTAAGTGTGCAGGAAATCAAAGTCCACATGACTCAAGGATGGTTGTCCCCAAAATTGAGGCCAGAATTCCAACATGGCCACTAGCGCCGACGGTAGCGACAACGCCCGGCGCTAGCGATGATTAGCGCGATCCCGGCAGTGTTTTAAGAAGGAGCTAGCGCTCGGCGGTAGCTACTAGCGCTGGCGGTAGCATGGCGCACAAGAGGCATAGAGCAAAATGTTGCCGCGGATTGAAGATCCTACCGCGCAAAACATTACTTAATCCGGGCTAGCGCCGGCGGTAGTGCTAGCGCCGGCGGTAGCGCTGAGGCTATAAAATGGACACTTTGGCTTCGTCTTCATCATCCTCTAGAGATCCCAAATTCCAGTGCCTCGTGCCACAGCATAGAGAGGAGAGTTCAGAGAGATACTCCCACAAATCCAAAAAGCCATAAGGAGATCCGTGGAGAAGATTTCAACACGCGTCATCATCATGACGAAAGACCGCATCGACTACGATCATACGCTGCGGGACTTCGTCCACTTCTCCAAGAGATCCATATAGGGAGTTTTTATTATTGCTGTCTTCTATTTTATTTCTCTTTTTCTTTGTAAATGGTAGTGAATTCGCCTCGTGTTGGCGACTAGCTCTGGGGTAGGACTTAGGGCTGAAATTCGCCTCGTGTTGGCGACTAGATCTAGGCTAGGTCTAGGGGGTGCTCGAGGCCACATCCGGGGAAGGATTGGCTAGAGCGGCTTGAAGCCAAATCTGGGAAGGAGAAGGCTAGGGCCACCGGTTCGTGGGGAAGCGAGTCGGGATAAAAAATGAAAAGAGCTTTTATTATTCGCCTCCGATCTCTAGCGCCATTGAGATCAAGTTTTGTAAAACTTATTTAATATCAATAAAGCTTGTCTCTCTTTATGTTTTACTTGACTTCTTGTTTTAATATTGCAATATTACAAAGTTTTTCTAAATAAAATCTAAAGTTTTTGAAAACCCTTATTCACCCCCCCCCCCCTCTAAGGGCGCCGATCGATCCAACAAGTGGTATCAGAGCTAGGTTATTCCAAATCGTCTTAACAACCGGGAATAATGGCGTCTCATGATCTCGCTTCTACTAGTGGGGTAAATCTTTATGAAGAAGAAAAATCTCCTAAACCACCTTTATTCGAAGGGAAAAATTATAAAGGGTGGAAATTATTAATGGAAAAATTTATTAAAAGCTTAGATATCAATGCATGGGATATAACAATAGTTAGACCAGCGGATGAATTAAATAAAAAAGAACGTCAACTGAATGCAAAAGCTAAACATTATTTATTTTGTGCTCTATCAAATGAAAATTTCAAATTAATATATTGCTTTTCTAGTGCATACAAAGTTTGGCAATTTCTTGAAGAAATGTATGATTTTCCTCTCGCAGGTATAGATCAAACACAGGAGGAGAAGAACATACAAGCATCCACTACTATTCAAGAAGATCTCTCTCGTTGCAAAGCCATGGAAATCATGGAAATTAACTTGGAAAAAGAAAGCAATACATCAAAAGAAAAAGAAGATGAAAATTCATCTATGATGGAGGAAGGCGCAAAAGATAACGAAGGAACTTCATGCACACATTTTGCCTCTACCAAAAGCGCTGTAAGAAAGTAAAAATCTTCTTCTTGTGTGATAACTTCCATTTCTAGTTTCAATATACTAAAAACTGCTAAACGTAAGATCCAGAAATTGAAAATTACTAATAAAAATTTACGTTTAGAAAATAAGAGATTAAAAACAAATGTTAATTTAGAATTTAATTGTGATGTGGTTTCACCATCTTGTCCTTTACTTGAAAACACAAAACCTTGTTTTAATTGTGATAATATTAAAGAAAAATTTAAGGAACTTGAAAAAGAAATTATTTTTATAAAAGAACAAAATGAAAAATTATGTTTAGAAAATTCATCTTTAATAAATGATTGTTCTAAGTGTAAAGAATATAAAATTGAAATTAAAGAGATGGATGAAACATTTGATGAATACAAAAACAACTATCAAGATCATATTGATTCAATTGTTTCCACTCTTAAAAATAGCACAATCGCTTATAATAAAGCTAGACATAATTTTAAGATCAAGAATGATGAATTGAAATCAAAAATCAACTTGCTTATGCAAATTGTAAATACAAATTCACAATATCAAACTATATATAAAAACAAGTTGAATATGAATATGAACACCTTAACTAAGTTTAATAATGGGAGTAAGGAAAATAAAGGATTTGTTAATCTAAATCAAAATCACCATTATTTACAAAATTATGTATCTCCTAAAGTAAAATCAAATTTTCAAAAATTTCCTATGAAAAATGATTTCAAATGTCATCATTAATTTAAGTCTAAGTTTAATGAATATGGAAATTTAATGCAAAATTATAATATTAAACCTAAGTATGAGTGGAGACCCAAAATTAAAGATGAAACATTAACTCCACTTGAAAGGGTCCATTCGTACTTTTCTCCCCAAAAGCCATCTCGCTATATTTGGGTACCCAAAGGAACCATCCCTCATGGTCCCCTTTGGATACCTAAAGCTCTTATTCATTAGGTATCATCAATTGCATGAAGTAGAATCCTTTCAAAATAAAATATACAAAGTTCTACTTCATGATATGCTTTCATGTCTTTTAATTTTTCTTATTTTCTTATTTCTTTTGAACTATCATGTCATGGTCATCCTATATAGTATTAAAAATATGATTTTATCTCTTAAAGGCTTAATATGTTTATAAATCAAATTGATCAAAATTCAAAATCACATCTTATTTTGATGACCTATCTATCTCTCGTATATTCATTGCCCATAAATATCTTATATTATCAATATAAATAATATTCCAAATTTGTTATGAGATATTTATCTAAATGATAAAGAAAATCACAAAAGACGTATTGAAAGATTAATTGTCTCAAATGCTAATACCACACGCACCACCATGATCTATTGATGTCCTTTGATAAAATTCTCTAAAAATCATATATCATAATTCATATAAAAAATCATTTAAAAACTACTATCCTTATCACATGTATATGAATTATATGATAACAATTGACATTATAATTGTGTACCATGGTTGGTGTTATGGTGTATTATGTGTATTGTGATTTATTTCAAGTTTAGACCTTAGAATCATCATGATATCAATAAGATCAAATCAAATTGAATCTTCACTTCATTTTAGGTCTATAAGTTGAAACACAATCAAACTTTGGCATAACATTAATGTCAAATTTATCATACTAACATTGTCACCTAAAGAATATTTATATCTATGTTAGGTTTTATATGTTAGGGCATATCCATGTTACTATTTGCGTGAACATTACTCTTTATTCACCGAAACCATGCTCATTTGGCTTATTCAAATATGATATCTTGTGCTTACATTTCCTATCAGTTTCAATTTACATTATATTGATAAATATGAGTCTTAGAAAAATGAAAATGAAAATATAAGAAAATATACATCATGCGTTGTCAAGTTATACACTAAATCGCTAATGTTTCATGCAATTTGCACTATTTAAACATCTCCTAAAAATCTGATATTTCAGCATGGAACTGCTATTGGGACACTTAATCAAAATCAATAATTAAAATATTCAAAATCACAAAAAATCGTTCACTGTTTCTCGCGCTAGCGCTACCGCGGGCGCTAGTGTCCATGTTCACTTTTCTGTGATTTTAAAATTTTGAAAAATTTATAAAAATATTTTAATCTATATTTTCTACTTAGTTTTGCACTTCTGCTTTTCTTTATTTTTTGAAAAATCAAATATAAAACTACAAAAACCAAATTACAAAAAATTTGTTTTTTTTTTCTGTTTTTGTTTTTGTTGTTTAAAAGTCTAGTTTTATGCAAAAATCAAATACAAAAATACAAAAGCAAAAATTACAAAAATATGCTTGTATTTGCTAAAATCAAAATACAAAAATATAAAACACTAAAACTATCAAAAATACTGTATGGACTTTCCTGTGATAATCAAGCATGATTTAGTGACATCTTACAAGGGGAGTTCTGGTTTGGAGCTACCAGAAAGCAGGGTGGAGGAGCCGGAGAAAGCTATGGAAAATCTTTAGGTGGAGCTACCTGTGTCACCAGGTGGTCCATCAATATCTAGTTCTGAGACGGAGGATTCTGGTTCAGGAAGCAGGGGGAGCGATGCTCCTAGTACGTCTGGGAGGGGAGCTAGGGAAGAAGCAGCTGAGGATACTTCGAGTCAGGGGAAGGCATTGCGGAGATCGAAGCGAACTATCATTGCCCCTGATCGCTATACAGGAGGAAATATGGTGAGCTTTGTCTCATGCTTCTTTGCTGGTCCCTTGGATGAGAGGGAGCCGTCGAGCTTTGAAAAGGACAAAGGCGTGGAACCGTGGGATTCAGCTATGCAGGAAGAGATGAGTGCTCTTGAGAAGAATGAGACTTGGTCTCTGGTGCCCAAGGGCATCACCCCTGTGACATGCAAGTGCGTCTACAAGCTTAAGAAGAAGGCTGACGGCAGTATCGAGCGGTACAAGGCTCTCCTTGTGGCTCGGGGTTTCTCACAGCAATACGATGAAGACTATGAAGAGACATTTAGTCCGGTAGCAAAAATGACTTCAGTTCGGGTTGTGATTGCCTTGGCGGCGTGTTGGGGGTGGAAGATCTGGCAGCTCGACGTAAAGAATGCATTCTTGTACGGCGAGATTGACAAGGACATCTTCATGGTCCAGCCGCCAGGCTTCGTATCTGAAGATTTTCTGGAGCATGTCTGCAAATTGAAGAAGGCCCTGTATGGGTTGAAGCAAGTGCCGAGGGTGTGGTATGGAAAGATTGCAGAATATCTCCTATTCTGCGGGTTTGGTGCTTCAGACTCAGACTCAAGCTTGTTCGTTAAGAAGAGCGGGGAGCTTCTAGTCATCATGCTGCTTTACGTCGACAATATGATCGTGATGGGGAATTCGAAGGAGGAGGTAGCGCAGCTTCGGGAAGAGCTATCTATCAGGTTTGAGATGAAGGATCTGGGTGAGCTTCACCATTTCCTTGGACTCGAGGTGCAGAGGAAGGAGAGTGGAGTGCTGGTGTCCCAGGCTGGATATGCGGAGCGAATCGTGGAGCGGTTCGGCATGAAGGAAGGGAAGTGCACTTCCACACCTCTAGAGAAGGCCATGAAACTTCGCAAGGATGAGGGGAGGATTTTGGGAGATCCGCTTGTTGGATCGTATGACGCCCTTAGAGGGGGGGGTGAATAAGGGTTTGTCTAAAAATTAATTTTTACTTAGTAATTTTTTGAAGAGATTTTACTTTACTAAAAAATTACTTATAAATACTTTCAAACCAATGCAACTTTAGTATTAAACCAAAACACAAATTTCTAAGATAAAGATTATGCCACCAAATATGTAATTATAGAAAAAGACATAATTATATTAATCATGAAATTTGAGTACAATAAAAATGATCTTAACAATGCTTAAGATCAAGGCACAATTATGTTAATAAAAAAAATTCTACAATTTTGGTTTACCAATCCTTCTCCCAAGGATCGGAAGGCTATCGCTTGTCTTTCCCAAGCCCAAGCCCAAGCCTATCCTCTAGATCTTCCCAAGATCTAGACGTAGCACACAAGGCCACGATTTCCCACCAAGCCACGCAAGGACTTGGACACTCCGCACAAGGAAGCGATTTTCCCCTAAGCCGCGCAAGGACTTAAACGCCGCACGCAAGACGACGATTTCTCTACCAATACAAAATGAAAAGTATGTGAATGAAAATACAATATGAAAAGAGCAACTCCCTAGAAGATCAGATCTCTGAACGGATTGTTGAAGCCTCGAGATGATCGATGATGTAGAAGCGCGCCCGATCTCGTCTTCAATCTTCAATCCTTCTTTGCACAAATGGGAGTTGAAGAGGTTCTGGAGCTCTCTGGTTCGTATGCACTCAGGAAGGGACTTGGAATTCTCAAAGCTTGGAATGCACGAACACAAGGAGGCAATTTATAGAAAATCGATGTCTCCTGGGCGATAGTGACTGTCAGAATTTTCCGACAGCGTTAAACTGCCGCTGGAGTGGCGTCGTGCGGGCAGTTGATGTAACCATCGAGCTGTCTCCTGGGCGACATCAATGTCGGATTTCCGACAGTGCAAAACTGCCGATCGTGGTTAGTGTCGTGGGCAGTTGTTGTAACCTCCGAGCTGTCGCCTGGGCGACATCGCTGTCGGAATTCCGACAGCTCAAAAATGCCTTTCGTCGATCTGGCGTGGAGGGAAGTAGTTGTAACTTCTCTGCTGTCGCCTGGGCGACAGCGGCTGTCAGAATTTTCCGACAGTGAAACTTCCCACATTCATATTTAGCTCCAGCAGAAATGTGAACATCTCATACCTGTTATCTGCACACCATTAATAGAATCAAATACAAACGGGACTTTGTTATTATCAAACCGGAGGAGTGCGAAATGCATGCTCCAACAATCTCCCCCTTTTGATAATAACAAATCCGTATAAAAAAAATCATGTCTATTTAGATTGTTGATTTTATCATTTGGTGTGTGCAAAAAAATAACATGATATATTTCTCTTAAAATAAATAATCTCTCTTTAGATGAAGGCTCCCCCTAAATGAATGCTCCCCCTAAATATATGCTCCCCCTAAATATATGCTCCCCCTAAATATATGATGTATTGTGTAGGTGGAATATTTAGGTGTAATAGATTTTTGATTTTTCTTTTTATACGTGTTAATTCTCCCCCTTTTGGTGTTAGCAAAAGTTAATATTAGATAAAAGAGTAGTTCTTAAGGGAAAGTATATAGGATATAGAAATGAAAAGTAAGCGGAAGCACTTTGTTGGAAATGATTGAAGTTCATGAAATAATAGGAATATGCCATAGTATGAATAAACCCATGAAGTGACGGTATAGCCATATGAAGTAATGAAAGAAAATAACTTAAACATGAGTAAGGTCATTTGAAAGTATCATAGAAAGACACAATAGTGTATAGAATTATGGAATATTTTCGGTCCAATTCTCATGAGATGAATGTTTATATAACATAATGATGTGTACATGTGATACTTAGATCAAACATATGAAGTTATTTAATTTATATGATCATTGAAATGTAGAACATAATAAAAGCATATAAAGTTAACTTTGACTTTGAAGATATAGCACAAGATGAAATAGAAAACCATTTTTCTTTTGCACAAGACACTTTACAATTCTTTCCAATGTGCTTAACCTCACAATGCTCATTAAGACTTATCAGGAGGGTAAGTAGTGCTTGGTGGAGTATCCTTGTCTTTATTTTAAACCTTTTTGTTTTGATCACAAATGTTGTGATACCTTTTTTTTGAGATTTTGATATATATTTTTTTAATTGACCAAGGATCTCCGAATTCACTTGAATCGCAAAAGATGGTGTAAATTATTGTTGTGCTAACAAATCAAGGTTGAAAGTTGTATTTATGAAGTGCTATTTTATTATGTTAAAGCAAATATGATCCATGTATTTATTAAATAAAAAGTCATACGGATGGACCAAAAGAAGTGAATGTGATAGTTCATTATGATAGATAACCAATTTCTCATACTTAGAGGCATGCGAAAACAATTTCCAATGGTCTAAACAACTAAGTAGGAGTGTCAATACGATGATAGCTTGGAAATGAAAGCATATAATCATGTAAGAGTCATTTTTTTTAAAACATAGAAAGCACATGGTTTGTCATCAAGTCATGAGATGAAGTAGTAATAATGACATATAACTATTGTAAACCATCAAAGGGACCCAAAATTGAATTTTTAGCAAAAATGGAGCTGTCGGATATTTCCGACAGTCACTGTCGCCTGGGCGACAGCTAAAATTATAAATAGGGCTTTGGACCGAGTCAAACCCTATTGTGCTTCATTTTTCTGGACTATAGAACGAGAGAAGGCTGTCGGAAGTCGGCGACAACTCTAGATCTAAGGTATGGATTTTGTATTTTTATGTTTTTTGACTCAAATTTGTTAGGGATTTTTTATTTTGAAAGTAGAGAAGAAGGAAAATGTTGTTTTCATCTTGATTTTTGATGATTTGGTGTAGGTTTTTGAAGTTGTGTTTTTAAAAAAAAATGAAGATCTAGTTTAAAGCAAGTGGATCTTGTTGGATCTTTGTTAAAAATGTTTTGATTTTGGGAGTCTTCTGGTTGGAGGTTTGCTTTTGTTCATAGTTTAATTTTAAAAAGGGAAGATTTTCCATTTGAAAGAAGGTTGAAGATGATGAATAGTAAGGATATGGAGAAGATTTTGATTTGAAAAACAATTTTTATTTTTAAATTGTTGTTGAAATAACCTTGATTTGAGTAGATCTGGAAGGGTATGTAAAAAATTTCGAGAGAAGTTCACTGGAGAGCTGTCGGAAATTTCCGACAGTCACTGTCGCCTGGGCGACAGTGTTCCAGTGCACAGCACATGTTTAAGAAATTTTTTTATGTTATTTGCAGAATGGCTTCTAGTTCCAAAGCTCGAAGGAGTACTTCGGAAGATGTACATAGTTCATATCAAGTTTTTCCTGGGGTGGAGAAAGCTATTGTTGGAGTTGCGAAGTATGTGGAATTTGATTCGCCGAAGCACGATCATATCTATGATCGGCTTGCGAATGCAGGTATTCTCTCAATAATCACCCCAGAGCCGTTCTCTTCCTTTTTGATTCGCGAGTTCTATAATCATTTGGAAGATCCAAATTGCACTGAGTTGGATGGAGGAGTAAGATCAAGAATTCAGGGTCAACATGTGGAAATAACACATGTTGATCTAAAAGAGGAATTCGGATTAGTGATTAGTGAAAATGTGCCGGATATAGTGGAGAGTTATAGAAAAGATAGAGATTGGACCCTTGTAAACATGAGTTTACATGGGAATCAAAAGAAGACTCTAACCACTGAAGTGACGTCACTCAATCCGGATGCTTTCTTAGTTCAAGATATCTTAAGGAATTCAGTCATGTTGAAAAGTGGAGATACAAGAAGTATTACGGCTCAGTTGACCCTCATTACATACTACATTATGGAGGATGAGCTTTTTGATGTGGCAGACTTCATACTCTCCCAGATTAGGTATATGTATAGATTAAAGCATCCAAGATGGGTGAAGGTTCATACGCTGCCAATGGGGGCGATAATTCAGCGTGTACTCTATAAGAAGTACGGATGGATAGCGCAAAGTTCTTATTTGGATGATTGTTATCCGGAGATATATTATACGAGTTCGATGAAAGTGAAGAAGACGCAGAAAAAGGCTCATCCGGGAATTGAGATTCGAGAGCCACCATTGCCTAGGGCAGGATCACTACGAGAGTCCATTGATAATTTATGTGATTCATTAGAGGATCACAAGAAGGAATTGAAGAAGGACCGTAGTCGAATGCAGAAGTTTATGAAGTTTCTCGTCAAAGGTCTGAAGTTGAAACCAACGCCGGAGGAAGAGGCCGAATGGCAAGTTCCGGACGAAGAACCGCCACGCCAATCGGTGAGGCGGACTCGCCGTGGTAAAGCCGTGAGACGAGGACCTCCAGAAGATTGTCCAGAGAGCAGCGGGGCTGGTTATGAAGATTCAGAGTAGTTTCATCAGGTTGCTGCTACTGGGAGATGTTGGAAATTTCCGACATCCACTGTCGCCTGGGCGACAGTGAACTTCTTCAGATCTATTGTTGTTTAATGAACTTGATCCTTATGTTGTTTTCTACTGTTTTTATTTGAACAATATTGATGCAATATTAATGAGGTTTGAATTTTTTTTTGTTAAGTCTTTTGAAATTCTATTATTTAGGTTTTAAAGAACTTGATACCATTTTTAAAATTTAAGCTTTTGCTTTTTAAATTGTTTAGGTTTTGTGATAAATTTTTTTTTTAATTTTATAGGCTTTAAATAGTGATATATTCATTGTGAAATATCTAGAATTCCCAATTCTAGCCTAAGCATAGAAAAACGGGAATCCGGTAACTGCTTAGTGAATATATCCGCTAGTTGATTTTCCGTGCCTATAAAGTTGATTTTTATATTACCCTTCTTAATATGATCCCTTATAAAATGATGTCAGACATCTATATGCTTAGATCTAGAATGTAATACGGGATTGTTAGTTAAGTCTATAGCACTTTTATTGTCACACTTTAATTCTACACAACTTTGTTGCATGCCAAAATCTTCTAATGTTTGTGACATCCAAAGAGCTTGGGCACAACAACTACCTAGTGCAATATATTCGGCCTCGGTAGTAGAGAGGGCAACAGAATTCTGTTTCCTACTCGACCATGAAATAAGTGAAGGGCCGATAAAGTGACAAGTGCCACTAGTGCTTTTCCTATCTAAAGAACATCCCGCATAATCGGAATCCGAAAAACCATGTAAAATAAAAGAATCATTATGAGGATACCATAAACCTAATTTTGATGTTCCTATGAGATATCTAAAGATACGTTTCACCGCTTTTAAATGTGACTCTTTAGGATTAGCTTGAAATCTAGCACATAAACAAACGGCAAACATAATATCAGGTCTAGATGCGGTTAAATACAATAAAGACCCTATCATACTTCTATAAAGGGTTTGTTCAATTGAAACACCACTTTCATCTTTTCCTAATGTTAGTGAAGTACTCATAGGAGTGTTTGCATGCTTAAGGTTTTCAAATCCAAATCTTTTTAACATATCATGAATATATTTGGTTTGACATACAAAAACTCCATCATGTTTTTGTGTAATTTGAAAACCTAGAAAATATGAAAGTTCTCCAACCATACTCATTTCAAATTCATTTTTCATAATTTGAACTACTTCATTACACAACTCTTCATTAGTGGCTCCAAAAATAATATCATCAACATAAATTTGTAAAATAATTAAATCATGATCAATTTGCTTAATGAAGAGTGTAGAATCAGCACTTCCTATTTTATAATCGTGCTTTAACAAATATTGAGTTAATCGATCATACCAAGCACGAGGCGCTTGTTTTAATCCATAAAGCACTTTATCTAATTTATAAACATAATTTGGATATTTCTCATTTATAAAGCCAGGGGGTTGTTCTACATAAACCTCTTCTTTTATATACCCGTTTAAAAATGCGGTTTTGACATCCATTTGATATAATTTAAATCTTTTAAAACAAGCAAATGCAAGAAATATCCTAACCGCTTCTAATCTTGCTACGGGTGCAAAAGTTTCATCAAAATCTACCCCTTCAATTTGTGCATAACCTTTTGCAACTAATCTGGCTTTATTTCTAATAATTCTAGATTCATTATCCATTTTATTTTTAAAAATCCACTTAACACCAACTACATGATGATTTTTGGGTCGTTCTACAAGATTCCAAACCTTATTACGTTCAAATTGATTAAGTTCTTCATTCATAGCTAAAAACCAAAATTCATCATTTAAAGCGGTGGAAACATCTTTTGGTTCTATTTCAGAGACAAAACAAAGGTTGGAAAATAAAACATGTAGCGATGAACGAGTACTAACCCCTTTTTGCGGATCTCCAATGATAAGCTCCTTTGGATGATCCTTTGAAAATCTCAATTCACTTGGAGGCACATATTCTTCTCTTTCTTCTTCTCTTTCTTCTCTTTCTCCTTCTCTTTCTTCTCCTTTTTCTTCTTCATTGTCTCCAAGTTCTTCATCATCATTCTCCACCGAAGGAAGGGGATCATCTTCTTTTCCTGTTATTTTCTTTTCTACACATGAAGCAAACTCATCAAACCTAACATGAATGGATTCTTCAACTATTTTTGTTCTTTTATTAAAAATCCGATAAGCTTTACTAGTTGAAGAATAGCCAATAAAAATACCTTCATCACATTTTTCATCAAATTTTCCTAAGGAATTTTTAGAATTCAAAATAAAACATTTACAACCAAAAACTTTGAAATAAGAAACATTTGGTTGTTTATTAAAAATTAATTCATAAGGAGTTAATTTTAAAATAGGGCGAAGCATTACTCTATTTATTACATAACATGCCGTGCGAACCGCTTCAGCCCAAAAAGATTTTGGTAATTTGAATTCAGATAACATTGTACGGGCTAACTCTTGAAGAGTTCTATTTTTCTTCTCCACTACACCATTTTGTTGTGGTGTGCGTGGAGCGGAAAATTCATGTTTAATTCCTAACTCCGTACAAAAAGAAATGAACTTTTCATTTTCAAATTCTCCTCCATGATCCGATCGTATGCGTTTAATTTTTAACTCAAATTTATTTTGAATACGCAAACATAATTTTGAAAATTCTGAAAATGCTTCGGATTTGGAGGTTAGAAATAAAGTCCAACAAAAACGAGAATAATCATCAATCAAAACAAATGTGTATTTTCTACCTCCTAAGCTAGAAATTCCAATTGGCCCAAATAAGTCCATATGTATTAATTGAAGTGGCCTAGTGGTAGAAATAATGTTTTTACTTTTGAAAGATGATTTTGAAAATTTTCCTTTTTGGCAAGGCACACATAGTGAAGAAGATAAATTTCCATTTAGCAAAGGTAAACCTTTAATTAATTTATCTTTTGAAAGTTTTGAAATTAACTTGGAACTAGCATGTCCAAGTCGCCTATGCCATAAATCTAATTCATCATTTTTTGATAAAAAAACATTTTAAGGTAGAATTTGAAAAATCAAGAAATTTAATCATATATACATTATGACATCTAGGTGCGGTAAAAACAATTTCATTTGTTTTGGAATTAATAATTTTGCATAAATTTGTAGAAGATTCAAATAAAACATTTAAACCCTTATCACATAATTGACTAATAGAAATCAAATTATGCTTTAAACCTTCTACAAATAAAACATTTGAAATTGAAAAATTTTCATTACCCACAACTCCGATGCCGATGATTTTTCCTTTCCCATTGTCTCCGAATGTAACAACTCCTCCTTTCTTCATCTCTAGGCTAAGGAACTTTTCTTTATTGCCCGTCATGTGCTTTGAACAACCTGAGTCCAAGTACCATACGTCTTCTTTGTCCTTAGCCTGCCAACATACCTAGAAAGAAGAGGTGAGTAAAGATCTGGTTACCCAAGTGGTTCCACCCATAGTATAGGTAGAAGCCTTAGGCACCCAGATTTGTTTGATTTTACTTTTTCCTTCTTTCCAGCAAGAGTTCGTAGTGTGACCAAATCTATTGCATTTGGCACATGTAATGTATTTAGAGGAGTATAACTTTTCTGGACTTTTACTGGATGAGGATGCTGTATTTAATAATTCATTAATTTTAGAATTTTTAAAAGTGAATTTTCTGGACTTTTCACTGTCGCCGGCGACAGTGGTTGTCGCTGGGCGATAGCTTCCAGATGTGTATCCGAGCCCAAACCTTCCATATCCATGGCGTTGGTATCCTAAGATCATATCCAGTGATCTTCGGCCCATTCCAAATTTTTTCATGGCTAGTGTTAAGTCATGAATCTGGTGTCACATTTTTGTATTCTCGGATACTAGATTTATGCATCTACGTTCAAAAGATTTCTTTCCCTCATGGACTTTGGAGATTGAAGATTTCAGATCTCTCTCTAAAATCTCATTCTTGTTAGTAAGAATTTTTATTGTAGAATGAGATTTGGAAAGAGATTCTTCAAGTTCATTAATTCTTCCCAAAAAGTGATCACACTCTTGGCAAGAGATATCTCGTTTTCTAATAGTCTTAATTTCCCTTAACAATTTTTTGTTTTCTTTAAGTAAAATGTCATTTTCAGATTTAAGAAGATCATTGTCTTGTAAGTTTTTTTCAAAAAATTTGCAAGTCTTTAAAAATTCAGAAAACAATTCATCATAGGTTGGAGGAGTTACCAAAGTGTCGCTTTGGACACTGCATTCGTCATCAGATATGACGCTCTTTCCCATTAAGCATATGTTGGCCTCCTCTTCTTTACTTGAGTCGGAACTGCTCGCATCCTCAGAAGTAGTATCATCCCAGGTTTCCGCCTTCAACACCTTCTTCGACCCTTTGTGCTTCTTTTCTTTAAGTTCTTTCAAGTACTTTGGACACTTGCTTCGAATGTGTCCTAACTTCTTGCAGTGATAGCACTCCGGTGGCGGTCTCTCTTCCTCCTCATCGCCTTCCTTTCCTTTTTTCTTCCTAAAGGTCTCCTTCTTAAAATACTTCTTAAACGAATTCCTTCTCTCCGGATTTTTCATAAATTTTCTAAATTTTTTAACAAATTAACTTTCCTCATCTTCTTCATCCTCCTCAGAATCACTAGTTTCTTCCTTCTTTGATCTTAGAGCCAATCCCTTCTTCCTTGGCTCCATATACTCTTGTTGTTGAATTTTCAATTCAACTTCATGAGTTTTCAAGTTCCCAATGAGGCTCTCCAATTGTAAGGTCTTAAGATCATGTGACTCGGAAATTGCAGTCACCTTAGGATTGAACTTCGGGGGAAGTGATCTTAAGATTTTCCTTACCAAATCTCCATTTGAGAACACCTTTCCTAGCACCTTTGAGTCGTTCACGATTTTTGTAAATCGTGTGTACATCGTATCAATCTCTTCATCTACCTCCATTTTGAACCTTTCAAATTCTGATTCCAGTTGAAATAGCTTTGAATCCTTTACCTGCGAAGTACCTTCATGAGTGATTTCTAATAAATTCCAAATTTCAAATGCAGTATTACAAGCACAAACTCTATTAAATTCAGTGCGATCTAGTGCGCAAAATAAAGCATTCATGGCTTTTGCATTGTTCTTACATTTTAATTTATCGTTGTCATCCCACTTGTCTTTGGGCTTATCCATGGTTACATCTCCTACAACAAATGTTGGAAAAGTGTAACTAGATTCTACCATATTCCAGACTTCTATATCTAGCGCAATTAGAAAACAACGCATACGTGTTTTCCAATAATTATAGTCTGTGCCCGTAAAAAGTGGTGGCCTACTAATTCCTGGCCCCTCAACGAACGCGTGATCGTTGTGCGCCATTACTCCCGGTGGTAAAACCGTTTTGGAGTAACCTCCCTCTGATACCACTTGTTGGATCGTATGACGCCCTTAGAGGGGGGGGGGGGGGGTGAATAAGGGTGTGTCTAAAAATTAATTTTTACTTAGTAATTTTTTGAAGAGATTTTACTTTACTAAAAAATTACTTATAAATACTTTCAAACCAATGCAACTTTAGTATTAAACCAAAACACAAATTTCTAAGATAAAGATTATGCCACCAAATATGTAATTAAAGAAAAAGACATAATTATATTAATCATGAAATTTGAGTACAATAAAAATGATCTTAACAATGCTTAAGATCAAGGCACAATTTTGTTAATAAAAAAAAAATTCTACAATTTTGGTTTACCAATCCTTCTCCCAAGGATCGGAAGGCTATCGCTTGTCTTTCCCAAGACCAAGCCCAAGCCTATCCTCTAGATCTTCCCAAGATCTAGACGTAGCACAGAAGGCCACAATTTCCCACCAAGCCATGCAAGGACTTGGACACTCCGCACAAGGAAGCGATTTTCCCCTAAGCCGCACAAGGACTTAGACGCCGCACGCAAGACGACGATTTCTCTACCAATACAAAATGAAAAGTATGTGAATGAAAATACAATATGAAAAGAACAACTCCCTAGAAGATCAGATCTCTGAACAGATTGTTGAAGCCTCGAGATGATCGATGATGTAGAAGCGCGCCCGATCTCGTCTTCAATCTTCAATCCGTCTTTGCACAAATGGGAGTTGAAGAGGTTCTAGAGCTCTCTGGTTCGTATGCACTCAGGAAGGGACTTGGAATTCTCAAAGCTTGGAATGCACGAACACAAGGAGGCAATTTATAGAAAATCGTTGTCGCCTGGGCGACAGTGACTGTCAGAATTTTCCGACAGCGTTAAACTGCCGCTGGAGTGGCGTCGTGCGGGCAGTTGCTGTAACCATCGAGCTGTCGCCTGGGCGACATCGATGTCGGATTTCCGACAGTGCAAAACTGCCGATCGTGGGTGGTGTCGTGGGCAGTTGTTGTAACCTCCGAGCTGTTGCCTGGGCGACATCGCTGTCGGAATTCCGACAGCTCAAAAATGCCTTTCGTCGATCTGGCGTGGAGGGAAGTAGTTGTAACTTCTCTGCTGTCGCCTGGGCGACAGCGGCTGTCGGAATTTTCCGACAGTGAAATTTCCCACATTCATATTTAGCTCCAGCAGAAATGTGAACATCCCATACCTGTTATCTGCACACCATTAATAAAAAATAGAATCAAATACAAACGGGACTTTGTTATTATCAAACCGGAGGAGTGCGAAACGCATGCTCCAACACCGCTGGTGTTCCGGGCTCTGGTTGGGAGCTTGATCTACTTGACGATTACCAGGCCGGATATTGCGTATGCATTTGGCAGGGTGAGCCGTTATATGGCGGAACCACAGATGCCTCATCTTCTAGCGGCCAAGAGTATATTGAAGTATGTCAAGGCGACTTCAGATATGGGTCTCCTTTACAGGAGGGATGTGGGCTTGGAAGTGCATGGATACATGGATGCTGATTACGGGGGAGATTCAGATGATCGGAAGTAGACGTCTGGATACGTCTTCATGGCGGTCCCCACGACTATATCATGGTGCAGTAAGAAGCAGGATTTCATGTCTGTCTCAACAACGGAAGCGGAATACAAGGCTTTGGCCTTGGTAGCTCAGGAAGCCATCTAGCTTAGGAGGTTGGTTGGAGACGTCCATAAGGAGGTTCGGGGTCCGACTCTGCTCCGCGACGACAATGAGAGTGCTCTCAAACTGGTTACTTATCCAGTTTGTCACGCGAGGACCAAGCATATTGAGATCGAGCATCATTTCATTTGTGAGAAGGTGCTGGAGGGGTCTCTTTCGGTCGAGCATGTTCGGAGTCAGGACAACATTGCTGACACCTTCACAAAGGCGCTGACGAAGGGACCGTTCACTCGGCTGAGGAGTCTACTTGGGCTGTTTTCAACTTCCCTCTTCAAGGGGGAATGTTGAAAATGTTGACGTGGAAGTTTTGGGAGTTGGCGGTTTGGGAGGGTGATCGCGCGGTCTGGTGAGACCGCACGTCTGGCGATCTGCTCTGTGGTCTGACTTGTCTTAGTCTAGCCGCGGTCTCCAGGCGTGACTGTCGTTCTGTGTCCAAGGTGCTGGGGTAAGGCTGCGCGGTCTGGTCTGTGACCGCGTGGCGGGCTGTCTACCTCAGGGCTGTGCCGGTCTGGTGTGACCGCACAGGTTGTTTCAGGTTTCCAGAAGCCGGTCTTATGGCTATCCAGGTTCCTGGTTGTATTCGCTGGCTAAGGCATCTTAGTCGAGCGGTCTCTGTTCGCTGTCTCAGGAGGAGGCTGGCAGGAGAACAGGTTGTGTTCGATGTGACATTGGCGAACAAGTTGTGTTCGCAGTCTCGTTGGCGAACATTGGTGGTGGGCGGCTTCATTGTGGGAGTGGCGATCTCCCGCTGTCTGTTGTTGAAGCCGGCGATCTCACCTAAGCAGAATGATCTGTTGCTGATCGCGCAGGCTGACCATTTCTGGTCGCGCGATTTGGAGGGTGGTGATCCTATCTCATAAGGTGGTGACTGGATCAGGTCTCACGCCTATAAATAGGAGCCACTGTAGCAGCATTAATATCGCACCAAGTGTAAGCTGAGCTCGCATCTAATTCTTGCGGTCTCAATTCTTGTGACTGGTCGGTCTTGCTGATTGAATTTTCCTTGTGCAGCTTCTGCGGATTGTGCGGGCAGTGGTGATCACCTCTTCTTCTGAAAGTGTTCGGGCGGTCTCGCGGCTTGCAGTGTGGGTTGCTGGAGTTCGGGAGAATCAGTGGAGTTCGGAAGGAGGTCGCAGAAGCTCAGCGGTCAGGAGTGTTGATCGGTGATCGATAGTGTTTGCGGTCAGGCTGCTATCAGAGATCGGCAAGCAGACCGCACGGTCTGCGGTCTCAGTTATCTTTCTCTTTAGCTTTGTATTTTTCCCTTTGGTTTTGTGTACTAGCGAAATCATGTCTCGCCATGTATACCTCTCCCTGTAATGAAGATTGTTGTTATCAATAAAGACTCTATTTCCTTCATGTGCTTCTGGTTGTTTGGCTTGTGAACTCTAAGTTGTATGAATCCTGCTCACTCCATAAAGATTTGGAAAATTTCACAGTGAATCCTCCCGGATTCGCTCCTCCACCACCACCACAAAAGCCCTCTCCGCTTGAAGAGGTCTTCACTAAGTACATTGCCTCCAATGAGTCCAATATCCGGAATCTCACCGGATCGGTCAAAAATTTAGAAAATCAAATTGGACAGCTCGCAAAAATGTTCTCCGAACGCCAGCAAAGAGCACTTCCGGGCAACACTGAGCCCAATCCGCAGTAGAGCGCCAACGCAATCACCCTCCGTAGTGGAAAGGAGGTAACTTCTTCAAATTTGGTCGAGCCCGAGGTAAACATTTCATCTTCTCCCCCGCAAGTTTTTTTTCACCTACTTTACCGTCTGCCACTTTAGCTCCGCGCATTATTAAAAATCCTTCTATTCCTTATCCTTCAAAATTTAAAGATGAGCGCAATAAAGAGCAATATAAAAAATTTATTGAAATTTTAAAACACAGCCAAATAAATGTACCATTCTGCGAAGCAATTGCTCAAATGCCAAAGTACGTTAAATATCTAAAGGAGTTACTTTCAAATAAAAAGAAACTTGAAAATTATTCGCGTATTTCTTTAAACGCAGAGTGTTCGGCGGCTTTATTAAATAAATTACCACAAAAATTAAACGACCCGGGACGGTTCTCCATCCTGTGTATTTTCGGTAATTTATCAATCAAGCACGCCTTGGCCGATCTAGGAGCTAGCATAAATTTAATGTCATTTGCGTTATTTACAAAACTTGGTTTGGGCAACCCAAGCCCAACTAACATAAGCATCCAACTAGCGGATCGGTCAGTTAAATACCCAATAGGGGTCATTGAAGATGTGCTAGTGAAGGTTGATAAGTTTATCTTCCAGGTAGACTTTGTCATCCTCGATATTGAAGAAGACGCCGAAGTACCACTAATACTTGGCCGACCTTTCCTAGCCACCGCTCGAGCTAATAATAGATGTGAGTAACGGAAAACTTCTCCTGTGAGTTGGAGAGGAGGAAGTTATTTTCAATGTTAATCAATCAATGAGAAATGCACTTACTAACGATGATTCTTGTTTTATTTTAGAATCAAATTTTGAAGAAAAATTATCAACTTTTGTGGAAATAATTTCCCCTTTTTATGAAAATCTGGAGTTACAAACTTTATTATGTCTTGAAGAAACGACCTGGCAGGCAAATTTTGAACAAACAAATTTAAATATTTTTAAAATCAAAACATCTTATGAAGTGTCACCGAGTCTAGAATTAAAATAACTACCGGATCATCTAAAATATGTATTTTTAGAAGAAAATTCAAAATTACCCGTGATTATTTCTTCTACGCTTAATGATTCGGAAATTTTCGAATTAATTAAAATTTTAAATAACCACCGTCACGCAATTGCGTGGCAAATCTCTGATATAAAGGGTATAAATCCCTCATTCTGCATGCATAAAATAAATCTAGAAAATAATTCTCGCGGCACTATTCAGCCTCAACGACGCCTTAACCCCAATATGAAGGACGTCTTTAAGGCCGAAATTATAAAATTATTGGACGCGAGGATTATTTACCCAATTTTTGATAGCACTTGGGTTAGCACGGTGCAAGTCGTGCCTAAGTAGGGCGGAATTACAGTAGTTGAAAACAAAAATAACGAGTTGATTCCAACCCGTACTGTTACGGGTTGGCAGGTATGCATCGATTATAGGAAATTAAATGTTGCTACCCGCAAAGATCATTTTCTGTTGCCCTTCATTGACCAAATTTTAGAATGCTTATCCGGTCATTCGCACAATTGTTTTCTTGATGGTCTTTCGGGATATTTCCGAATCCCAATCGCACCCGAAGACCAAGAAAAAACCATCTTCACTTGCCCCTTCGGCACCTTCGCCTATCGGAGGATGCCGTTTGGTCTTTGTAACACGCCAGCTACATTTCAAAGGTGTATGCTGGCAATTTTTAATGAATTAGTTGAGGACGTCATGGAAGTTTTCATGGACAATTTTTCAGTCTATGGCGATTCCTTTAAAAATTGTCTAAAAAATCTTGATCGTGTTCTTCAACTAGGAGAAGTGCTACTTTATGGTCCATGAGGGATTATTCCTCGAACATAAGGTTTCTAGTAAAGGGATCGGGGTCGATAGGGCCAAGATCGAAGTTATAGAAAAACTCCCTCCGCCTACTAATATTAAATATATTAGGAATTTTTTAGGACATGCGGGTTTCTATAGACGGTTCATTAAAGATTTTTCGAAAATTACAAAACCGTTAACGCATCTTTTAGAAAAAGAAACCACGTTTATCTTTGATGAAAAATGTTCTAAGGCGTTCATAAAAAATAAAAATGAACTTATAAAATCACCTATTTTAATTTCGCCAGATTGGTCTCTTCCATTCGAAATCATGTGTGATGCAAGCGATTTTGTCGTAGGTGTGGTCTTGGGCCAAAGGGTGAATAAATACTTTCACCCAATTTATTACGCAAGCAAGACGCTTACATCCGCCCAAGCTAATTATACAACGACGGAAAATGGACTTCTAGCGATTGTTTTCGCCTTTGATAAATTTCGTTCGTACATAACGCTATCAAACATTATTGTTTTTACAGATCACTCCACACTCCGGTACTTGCTAGATAAAGGGGACGCCAAGCCCCGACTATTGAGATGGATCCTACTCTTGCAAGAATTCGATTTGGAGATCCGAGACAAGAAAGGAGCAGAGAACATGGCAGTCGACCACCTCTCAAGATTGGAGAACCCGGCAGCAGGAGCATTAGTGGAGACCGAGATAGATGATAAAGTCCCTAAAGAGCGCCTCCTCTCCATCGAAAAGGTAACGACTTCTTCCACCCCTTGGTACGCGGATTTGGCCAACTATTTAGTGGCCCGGGTCCTACCAAAATATTTTACAAGTCTGCAAAAGAAGAAATTCTTTTCAGACTTGAAAAATTATTTTTGGGAGGACCCCTTTTTATTTCGTGTCTGGGCGAACCAAGTGGTAAGAAGGTGTATTTCGGGCGAAGAAGGCGTCCAAATTTTGCGGCACTGCCACGAAGGACCAACCAGTGGTCACTATCAAGCAAACCGGACCGCAAGGAAGGTGCTGGAGGCGGGCTTCTACTGGCCCACCTTATTCGAAGATGCTCACACCATTGTGAGTAAATGTGATAGCTGTCAACGGTCAGGTAATATTTCAAACCGATATGAAATGCCCCAAAATATATTTTTAGAATGCGAAATTTTTGATTTATGGGGAATAGATTTCGTAGGTCCTTTACATTCCTACTTCAATAATAAATATATCCTTGTTGTGGTCGATTACATGTCAAGGTGGCGGAAGCACAAGCTTTTCCCACCAACGACGCGAGAGTCATCGTACATTTTTAAAAAAAATTATTTTCACGATTTGGCACACCCCGAGCACTAATTAGTGATAGGGGCACACACTTTTGTAACAACCAGCTTGCTAAAATTTTAGCAAAGTATGGAGTTACACAAAAAATTTCTACTGCCTATCACCCACAAGCGAATGGACAAGTAGAGGTATTAAATCGTGAATTAAAAAGAATTTTAGAAAAAACTGTGTCCGCTAATAGGAAGGATCGGTCGTTAAAATTAGACGACGCACTATGGGCTTAACGGACAGCGTACAAAACCGCCATCGGATGTACACCGTACCGATTAGTCTATGGAAAAGCGTGTCATTTACCAATGGAATTAGAGCACTGCGCATTCTAGGCGCTTAAATTTTTAAATCTAGATTTAAACTTAGCCTCCGATCAACGAAAGTTTCAAATTAATGAATTAGACGAATGGCGCGCAAACGCCTATGAAAATAATAAATTTTACAAGGAGCGGACTAAGTTTTACCATGATAAAAAAATAAAATTCCCAAAATCTTTTTCACCGGGAGACTTAGTCCTTCTATATAATTCTAGATTAAAACTTTTTCCGGGCAAATTAAAATCCCGATGGTCTGACCCTTTTGTTATAAAAGAGGTTTGGCCATATGGGACCATGCTAATAGAACACCCGGATCAAGGCCCTTTGAAAGTTAACTAGCACCATTTAAAATTATATCATTTCGGCGACCCAGCGCCCGGCAAAATTGAAACACTTAACCTCACCAACCTTTAGAACGTCACTTAGTCAAGCTACGCGACGGTAAACAAAACGCTTTTGGGAGGCAACCCAATATTTTTTTGTGTTTTCTTTATTTTGTTTAACTTACTTTTGCAGGTTTTATTGTTGGTCTAGCAACCTCGTCTACCGATCAGGGAAGCCCTCTTCACCCTTTAGTCACTTATTTGAGTTTCTTTTTATTTATTTATTTCATTTTCCTATTTGTTTCTTAAAAAAAAATAATAATAATAAAAAAATGTAACTCTTGTTTTTATCTTCTTACTTAGTTTTAAACATTGGGGTTAATGTTTAATTTTAAGTATGGGGGTGTAGCATTGCTTTCTTTATTTTTCTATTTATTAGAAAAAAAAATAAAAAAATATATATTTTTATAAATATTTTTAATTTAATAAAAATAAAATTTCTTGGAAAGGACGCTTTGGGCTTAAATTCCCATCATAGCCTCTAGTACCTTGCGAGCCCTTCACCGGGTTGACTTTGGGAAGTCTAAGAAGAAAAAATAAAACAAAATCTTTTTTTTGAATTCTTATACCTACTCATATGCAAAATCCTTAGTAGATTTGCTTTTGTATAGTGTCGTAGGGAACTTTTTATACTTCATTAGATTTTTGAATTTTGGAATAAAATTGTTGACTCATGCAGTGTTCCTAGTTAAGTGCACGCGTTAGTAGAATTCTATGTCAAATTAACTATTCAGCATAGAATTGGATTTATGATTTTCTAACTGCGAGAAAACGTTTTTGTTTTACTCTTACATTGAATCCGGTAGAATTTGAGAATAATTCAAGTGAGTATGTAGAATCTTACTAGAGAAATATTACACATTTTGAACGGAAGGGTATTCTTTCTCGATGGCTAGAACTTGCCTCTAGCGATTCTCGAAGCATTTGCATAGGTTTGTCATAGTTTTTAGAAGTGATTTAGGCCATCTTTTGATCGTTTGTGCCTGTTTGCCCACCTTTAAAAACAATTCATTGTTTAAACACTTTGGGCCTTTCTTTATTTCCTTTGCTACCTCCACCTTTCATTTTCACCAAAGCCAAAACATCCACCCCATGATCACACTAAATATTTGAGATTTATTAAAATTTTGCAATGGGTTCTATTGTGAAAATAAGGAAGTTGCAACTTCTTATTTGGAGCTAAAAAAAGAAAAAAAAAGAAAAAAAATGTGTGAAAAATTATTTTGTTGGCCAATTGTGAAAAATAAAGAAAAATTATTCATGACCTTATATTTGAAAAATAAGAGAGTTTTTGTATGTTTTGCTTCATGACAACTCTTATGCGAGGCTTAAATTTTGATAATTTTACTCTCACCTTGGTTTAGTGTGATCCTTAGCCGTCATATTTTATCTCATTGATTTCCAATTCCAAATCATATACCTAAGCCAAGCTTCACTCCTAATGAAAGCCCTTTTGATCTTTAAGCTATGACATTATACTTGTGTAGTGGAGAGAGTGCGACCGGGCAAGCCTATGGCCATCGTCATTGATTGATTTCTTTGGAGGCTATCCCGAAACTCGATTTTGGGTAATATTGATCTTAGAAAACACGCTACCCGCTCCCTGAATAGTAGTCGAGAATTTATCGAACTTTCAACTTAAAAGTAAAAGCAATATGTTAAATCACATTTTTGAAAATTATAAGCTAATCGCTATGCTGAATAGGTCTTTCAACTAGGATCTCTACACGTAGGCATAAGACTTCACATTTTATTCCTTGAGCACAAATTTCTTTTTCTATTATTTAAAATTTTCTACTCCTATGAAAAGTTGTTTGCTCGGGACTAGCAAACGAGTAAGTACGGGGGTGTTTGATGAGTACTTTTTGTACTCATCTTTTAGTATAAGTTTAATATATTTTTAATATGAAATTATATAGTTTTTATGCTTTTCTTATTTAATTTATTATCTTTTCAATTTAATAAACTAACTTGAGTTTTTTCTGTGTATTTTAGGTTTTTTGGACACATTGGACCAATACTTTAAGTACACGCCCAAGGTCACGGGCGTGACCATGGGCGTGTAACCTGCGCGGTGTTCCAGACCTATTTCCGCCACCTCGGGGGTGTCTCATGAAGAATTCTCCAAGTACACGTCCCAGGTCACGGGCGTGACCAAGGGCGTGACCCAATGTCACGACCGCGACACACTGAGATCGACGAAATGGCTGAGACCGACGAATGTTCAACAACGCTCTTTCCCGCCGAAGTTTCCCGCCAAAAGCCAGATTTTAAGATTACACGCCCCAGGTCACGGACGGGCGTGACCTAGGGCGTGACGCGCCCGAATCGCCTGCATTAATGACAGCCGACGTCCTTTCCGCACCCAGAAGATCACGTGCCTTACACGCCCTTGGTCACGGGCGTGACAGAGGGCGTGTAACCCAAAATTTTTAGCTATAAAAAGATAGTTCCTCCAGATTATCAAGACACCTTGTATTGAAGTCCAAGCCTCCATTTTCTTGCTTTATTTCCGTATTTTCAAGTATTCCATCTTTACTTTTTCTTGCACTTGTAAGTTCTCTTTCAATAGTTGTAACCCCTTTTCTTGAATTAATAAAATTAGTTGTTTTTATTCGTCCATTCTTCTAGTTTGTCCACCTCTCTTTTCATTAGTTATAATCTTCAAGTTGTGTTACTTTTCTTATTGCTACCAAATCAAAGTACTTTTGATAGAACAATAGAGATCGTCTTGAGTAAGAGTAATCAACACGCCCAAATTTTTATACGACCTTGGTTTTTATAAGCCTATACTACATCCGACACGGTACAATTGCCGTTGTCGTTTGCAAGCATAGTTTTGCTCATCAGACCTTTTTGGACCCACAACAATAAAAAGTCTAGGAGGGAAGCATTACTCTCTAGTTATTGTAGATGACTTCTCAAGATTCACTTGGGTGTTCTTTCTTAGGAACAAGTCTGACACCTTCAATGTTCTGACAGACTTTCTCAGGTCCATCAAGATTGAGTACTCTACTCTAGTTGCATTGATCAGAAGTGATCATGGCACTGAGTTTGAATCTCTTATGATGAGAGAATTCTGTGGAACAAAAGGGATCGGGCAATGTTTCTCTTCTCCTAGAACTCCTCAACAAAATGGGGTAGATGAAAGGAAAAATAGAACCCTTATTGAATCAGCAACTACATTGCTTGTTGATGCTCACTTGCCACTCTCTTTTTGGGCAAAGGCAGTGAACACAGCAAATTATGTGTTGAATAGAAGCCTAATACATAAGCTTAAGGGTAAAACTCCCTATGAATTACATAAGAATAAAAAGCCTAAGGTTAACTATTTTAAGATATTTGGCTGTAAATGCTATGTGCATAATAATGACAAGAAGTATCTAAAGAAGTTTGAAGCAAAAGCTGCTGAAGGCATATTCCTTGGATATTCTCTTTCTAGTAAAGCATAAAGAATTTGCAACAAATCTACTCTTAAGATAGAAGAGTCCATGCATGTATCTTTTGATGAAACTAACATATTAATTGAGGAGAGGAACACCACCTCTACCAAACATACTCTGCAGGTACCAGCTCTATGTGAAGAGCTTAATGGACTAGATCTACAGAATGAAGATTCTCCACTTCCATCAACATAAAATCTCGAAGACAGTGAAGAAGAAGATCATCCAGAAGATCTTGCTGACAGTTCAAATCAAATGACAGCTGAACAAATTTCCCAAGTGGATACCATTGTTGAACCAACTCCAACTGTGGATCACATCATAGTTAGAGATCATCCAATATCTCAAGTGATTGGAGATATTTCAGTAGGTGTTCAAACAAGGCATCAACTACGCCAAAATCAGATGCACACTTATTTCCTATCCCAGATTGAACCTTAATCCATAAAAGATGCAGAATAAGATCCAAATTGGATTCTTGCAATGCAAGAGGAGCTCAATCAATTTCAAAGGAACAAAGTATGGGATTTGGTTCCAAGACCAAAAGGCCATCCAGTCATTGGCACCAAGTGGGTCTTCAGGAACAAGCTAGATGATCAAGGCAACATAGTCAGAAACAAAGCAAGATTGGCAGCCCAAGGATATTCACAGGAAGAATGAATTGACTATGATCAGACCTTTCCTCCTGTTTCAAGACTTGAAGCTATAAGGATTTTTCTTGCCTTTGCTGCATTCAAGAAATTCAAAGTATACCAGATGGATGTGAAGAGTGCATTCTTGAATGGAGACATCAAAGAAGAAGTCTATGTGGAACAACCACCAGGTTTCATCTCTCCAACTCACTCCTCCTATGTATTTAAGCTTAATAAAGCTCTCTATGGTCTCAAGCAAGATCCCAGAGCATGGTATGAGACCTTAGCTAATTTTCTTTTGGAGAACAATTTCTGTAGAGGCATAGTTGATAAAACCCTAATTTTTAGGATACATAAAAATCAAACTTTACTAGTTTAAATATATGTAGATGATATCATATTTGGCCCTACTGATTCAAATCTATGCAAAAGGTTCTCTAACCTAATGCAATCTAAATTTGAAATGAGTATTATGGGTGAGTTATCTTACTACCTTGGTCTTCAAGTAAAGCAAACTCCAAATGGCATATTCATATCACAATCCAAGTATGCTAAGGAATTAATGAAAAGGTTTGGTATGTCTGATGCTTCCACCATGAAAACACCCATGCCCTCAAATCATGTTGTTGATAATGATGAATCAGGGAAACCTGTTGATCAGAAAGTATATAGAGCAATTGTTGGCTCATTACTTTATTTAACAGCAAGTAGGCCTGATATAATGTTTGCTACCTATATTTGTGATAGGTTCCAAGTTAACCCCAAAGAATCTCACCTAATTTTATTAAAAAGAATTTTGAGATATATAAAGGGTTGTACAAATCTAGGACTCTTATATCTAACAGCTTCAGAATTTGAATTGACTGGATTCTCAGATTCTGACTATGTTGGATGCAGAGTAGACAGGAAAAGCAGATCAGGAACTTGTCAGTTTCTTGGTGATAGGATTGTGTCTTGGTTTTGTAAGAAACAAACATCTGTTTCTACATCAACAGTTGAAGCTGAATACATTGCTGCATGCAGTTGCTGCTCACAGATATTGTGGATACAAAATCAGCTTGTAGACTATGGTATCAATCTAAATAATTCAATTATATTTTGTGACAATACTAGTGCAATATCTATAGCACAAAATCCAGTTCTCCACAGTATGACTAAATACATAGAAATTAGGCACCACTTTATCAGAGATAATGTGGATAAAAATAAAATTTGCCTACAATTCATTTCTATTGATTTGCAAAGGGCTGATATTTTCACCAAACCCTTGGATGAAAAGAAACATATCTTCTTTATAAATCAGCTAGGAATGATAGATGGAGATTTAATCTGCTAAAAATTAAATTTTTGACTTATCGCATCTCTTCATCGAACTGAGATCGACGAAATCTAGTCGTTCATTGAACGGTGATCGACGAAGTCATTTAGATCGTCGAACCGAGATCGACGAAAAATTATTTTTTGTCGAACGCAGTTTTGATGAAGCTTTTTTTATTATTTCAGAATCTTTCATTATAATCAAATCTTTTTCATTTTAACTGAATGCCTACAGAAATTGCTTCTCTTCCAGTTCCTTTGCACTTGATCTCTATTTTATTTTGCAGGAACAATAGAAATATAAAGATTGCATCCTTCCCTACCTCCTCATATGTCCCTTCTTCTAGGGTCCTAGCTTCAGGCCTTCCTGAAACTAGGCAGGGGGAGATGTCTTGAAGAAGCTCCTTTTTGTTAGGGGAGATACTTTT
The DNA here is from genome assembly GCA_033032865.1 of Dactylorhiza incarnata. Taxonomy (NCBI): domain Eukaryota; kingdom Viridiplantae; phylum Streptophyta; class Magnoliopsida; order Asparagales; family Orchidaceae; genus Dactylorhiza; species Dactylorhiza incarnata. Next base: position 2,597,496 of record JAWHQI010000336.1, read on the forward strand.
CTTTTGATAGGGGGAGATGTTTTGAAGGAACTCCTTTATGATAGGGGGGAGTTGTTGTATGAAGATGCTCAAAGTCTCAAGAGGAAATGTTGTATGAAAAAGAAAAATCATTCAGTTGATGAAGAAGCATGTTTTTAGTTCTTGATAAAGCTCACAGCAATTTGCAGTTTTAGTTTTTGTTTCAGATTCAGTTATGACAGATTCCAATGCAGATTGTTAGCAAAGCAGATTCAGATTATAAAGCTACAGTTCAGATCAACAATTTCAGAAAGCTGAAAAATAGCAGATACATTTCAGACAATCAAATTTAGAAAGCAAAAAAATAGCAGATACAGTTCAGACAATCAAATTGAGAAAGTTGAAGGCAATGTCAGAATTCAGAAAGCAAGAGGTTCTATTTATTTGTTTTTACTATTTGTTTTAAATGTAAAAATTTCAAAACTCATAGTATCATATTTTATATCTGCTGAAATATTTAAAATCTATCAGATATATATGCTCTTTTGTTTTGTTATTTGTTTTATTATTCAATTTTTGTCAAATAGTGTCCTAACCCAAATAGGGGGAGATTGTTGGAACAACCCTATTACTGATTTCGGCTAGGATCACTATCTGTTTATCAGGACTAAGTTGACCCTTATATATAGTCTTAAGGGCAATGTTTTAGGCTGTTAGAACTAAGGGAAAGATAAGTTTTCTGCGTTCGACGAACTCCATACTGCGTTCGACGAACTCCATCCTACGTTCGATGAACGACATGCTCCTGCGTTCGACGAACTTGCCAAGGTTCTGCGTTCGACAAACTCATTCTGCGTTCGACGAACTCTAGTCTGTGTTCGACAAACTCCTCTGTGCGTTCGACAAACTTGCTCTCCAGCTCGACGCGCTCAGTTTTCCAGCCAGTCCAGTAGTTTATCTCTTTAGTTCGACGAACTCATTCTGCGTTCGACGAACTCCTCTCTACGTTCGACGAAATGCTCTCAGCGGTCGACGATAGCTCGTCTCAGCGGTTGATGAACCTCAGTCTCAGCGGGTGACCAAATCTCAGCGGTTGACCAAGTCTCAGTGTTCGACGAACCTCCCAGTCTCAGCGTTAGACGAACTCAGCTCTGCGTTCGAAGAATAAGTATCAGATGTTCAGATCGACGAAAGATCTTCTCAGCTCAACGAATTAAATATTCCAGCTAGCTTATCAGATATTATCTTTCAGTTCGACGACCTCCAGCTTGAGATCGATGAACTCCAGATTGTGTTCGACGAAATTTGTTCAGATCGATGAAATTTGTTATTTCAGTTCAGTATTTCAGACAGATTATTTTATTATATTCTCTGAACTCAGATCTTTCAGCAACGGCTCTATTATATCAGATAAGTAAGGATTATATCGTTCCTTTTATTATTTCGAGAATATAGCCGTTGACATTTAGCTGAAAAGGACACGTTCATGGAAAAGGAAAAAGATAAATAGCGTATCAGATTTGCAGTGCCAGATATATCTCTTCTGAATATTTTATTCCTTAAATTAAGGGATTTGAATTTCAAATCAGACAGAGATTTCAAATAGGAATAAGGAAGAAGATATACAGTATCATATTACAGAATAACTGTACAGGAAATAGAAAAGGAAGAGGAATACAGTCGAGAGGAAGAAGAAAGAAAAATATAAAAAAGGCTTTCAGATCTTCATCTTCCTCAAGCTGCACCTCAATCTCTGAGAACAACATCAACAAATATTCTCTCAATTTTTTGCTGCAAGTTCAGATCTTCAAAAGTGCAACAAACAATCTGAGAAACATTATGTCTCTCAGATTCATCAACTATTAGGAAGATACTTCATTCAAGTGAAAGCTCCATCCTCAACTGTCAACAAATTTCAATCAGACAGGGGGAGCTCAACAACAACACATTCCACTAGAGTCTTCTCTCAGATTATTGACAGTGAAGAACATTTTAACCCTTTTTATCCCATTTTGTACAGGGTTATAACTCCCTTCAAAAGTTAACCCCTTAGTGGCAGGGCACCTGAACAAAAACTTGTAGTTTGGTTAGAGTACCTGAACAAAAGCTCATTGGTGTTTGGACACCTGATCAAAAATCCATTGGTGATAGGGCACCTGATCAAAAACCTAGTGGAATCCTACCAAGGGTGGTAGAAGAGTAGACGTACCCAGGTTTATTGGGGTACTACTATAAAATCCTTGTGTCCTCTGTGTTTGTGTGATTTTCTGTATTGTGTTGTATGCTCTCTTTGTGTTTGTTTTTAGAACTCACTCAGTACACATATAAGTATCACTATTCTAATTCCGCTATAAAAATAAGTGAAAAACTTTTTAATACTCCATTCACCCCCCCCCCCCCCCCCCCCCCCCCCCGCTAGGGTAAATCTAAGATCTAACTTCACTTTTAATCTCAAGAAGGCTCTTTATGGCTTGAAGCAGGCGCCTCGGGCGTGGTATGGCAAGATAGCAGAATACCTCCAGTTCTATGGATACCTTGCTTCTAACTCAGATTCAAGCTTATTCGTAAAGAAGACAGGAGAGCTTTAGGTCTTGGTGCTGCTGTACGTTGATGATATGATCATCACGTGAAATTCTGAGTTGGAGGTAGCTAGGCTTCGAGCTGAGCTAGCTATCAGATTTGAGATGAAGGACTTGGGTGAGCTCCACCATTTCCTTGGGCTTGAAGTGGATAGGAAAGAGAGCAGAATGCTTGTTTCCCAAAAGGGGAATCTAGAACGAATTGTTAAGCGATTCTGCATGGAAGGGGGGAAGAGCAGCTCTACTCCACTGGAGGTTGGTATTCATCTTCGACGAGATGAGGGGAAGGTTCTTTCTGATCCTTTGGTGTTCTGGGCTTTGGTCGGGAGTCTGATATATTTGACAATCACGAGGCTGGATATTGCTTATGCGGTTGGCCGGGTGAGTCGGTATATGGCATAGCCACGGAAGCCTCATCTGATGGCTGCGAGGAGCAATTTGAAGTATGTCAAGACCACCTATGTTTTGGGTCTCTTCAATGGGAAGGTCTCGGGCTTTTGCTTGCATGGATACATGAATGTTGATTATTGAGGAGATTCAGATGATCGGAGATCGACTTGTGGATATGTCTTTATGACAGGCTCTACAACTATATCATGGTGCAGCAAGAAGCAGGATTCTGTGTCTATCTCTACCACGGAAGCATAGTACAAAGCTTCGGCTTTGGAAGCTCAGGAAGCCATCTGACTTAGGAGGCTTGTGGAGGACATTCATAGGGAGGTGCATGGTCCTACTCTGCTTTGGGGTGATAATGAGAGTGCCCTCAAACTGGTGAACAATCCAGTTTGTCATGCGCAAACCAAGCACATAGAGATTCACCATCATTAAGTTCGGGAGAAGGTGTTGGAGGAATCTCTTATGGTTGAGCATGTGCAGAGCAAGGAAAATGTCACAGACATATTTACAAAGCCTTTGCTGAAGGAACCGTTCACACGATTGAGGAGGTTACTTGGGCTGAATTCCACTTCCCACTTCAAGGGGGAGTGTAAAATTTTTTGAAGTGGAAGTGCCTGTCCGGGCGGTCTATTTTTGGAGACTGCAGAGTCCGTGTGACTTGTGTTGCGGTTTACCTCTGGTAACTGTGAGCTCGGTGTGGCGAACTGAATGATGTGGTCGCGCATCTCTGGTGTTGGCGACCTGTGTTTTGTCTTCCTGTTTTGCCTAAGTATCCCTGTTCTGGTTTAGACCGGGCGGTCTAGTATTGGAGGTCTCTTTTGCAGTCTCGTACTGCGGTCTACATAAGTTCGTTCTGGCGGATAGCTTGGTATGTCAGTATGTTCATGTAGCGCCATTCTTATAAGAGTCCGGGCGGGTTGAATGAGCTTGTTCTTGCGGTCTGCTCCTGATCGGTTTGATGCTCATGTCTGTTCTTATAAGAGGTCGGGCGGTCTACCAGTTTGTTCTTGGGAAGCTATCTTTCTTGGACAGTTTTGCTGAAGTGTAATAAGGTCTTATAGAGACCGCGCGGTCTGGTACTGTAGACCGCGTGCTTCAATAAGGAAGATAACTGTATCCCTTGGGGCGGTGACGACATCCGTTCATTTGCCTATAAATAGGGACGTCGGGGTAGCCATTCATATGAAAGAACTGTAAGAAATAAAGTTGGCTTGATTGTAACGGTCTCATTTTTAGGTCACGCAGTTTGAGTTGTCTGACATGGTTGTTCTATTCGCAGGTTAGCGGCTAGCAGTTACCGTCAGCATTCTTCTTTATTTCCAGCTTTGAATAAACCAGTTCGGCAGCCGTTTGTCTGTGCGTACTGCGTTTAGGAGTTCTTGGACTGTGCATCAGACTCAGTTGATCAGGCGGCCTTAATTGGTCAGGCGGTCTTGAGTTGCGGTCTTGCAGCAGGAAGCAGTTCTTCGTCAAGTGTTCAAGGGTTCTTCTGTGATCTTGAGATCGTGCGGTCTGGGCAATCAAAAAGTGCGGACAGTTGTTTTCAGTAGTTGAATAAAGCAGTGAGTTGTGCGGTCTGTGGTTGTGGTCTGACAGCAGTGGCTTGTGCTCTATTCGTGCGGTCTCAGGGATAGCCGTGCGGCTTGCCTGTTCGAGCGGTCTGGCGGTCTCTGCTTTGGCAGTTCGTTGGCGGCTTGTTTTTGTGTCTTGTGCTTCTCCTTTGTGATTCTTATGAATCATGTCTCGCCATGTATGTCTCGAGCTGTAAAGAGATAGTGAAAAACAAGAGCACAATTCTATCTTCCCATTGTCACTGATTGTCATTCTTGTGGATTATTGTTGAAGTGTTCCGCATTTATTACTTCACTCCTCAACCTCTAAAATTTTAACAACGTGGCCCAGAAATTTCCCCTTGCTGGCCCGAAGATACATTTCGTATGGTTCAACCTCATCTTGAACCTACGCAGGGTGGCAAAGGTCACTTAGTGGTCCTTGAGGTGGGAGCTCACATCCTTGCTCTTCACCATGAGATCATCTACGTATACCTCCAAGTTCCTTCTCCTTTGTTCCCGGAAGACTGGATCCATCATCCTCTGGTACGTTGCCCCTGCATTTTTCAGCCCAAACAGTATCATCTTATAGCAGTAGCACCCTTCTCTCGTGATGAAAAAGACATCCTTAATGTCTGGCGGGTGCATCCTGATGTGATGATAACCTGAAAAAACATCTAAAAACTCATTACAGAAAAACCGACGGCTGAGTCAACCAGCGCATCAATCTGAGGCAACGGATAACAATCCTTTGGGAAGGCTTTGTTTAAAAGAGAAAAATTGATACACATTCTCCAGCGACCATTGTCCTTCTTTACCATGACGACATTGAATACCCAGCCCGGATACTGGATCTCTGATACAAAACCTGCTTTGAGGAGCTTTTCCACTTCCTCGCGGATCGGCTCCTCCAGCTTGTCGGCAATGGCCCTCCTCTTCTATCGGATGGGGCGGGCCCCTGGCTCGAGGTTGAGTTGGTGGTAGGCCTCGTCCTCCGCGCTCCATGTGAAGATGTCCACGCTCCTTTGGATGCACTCCAACATCTTCCTCCTATCCTCTGGGCCAAGGCCCCCGCTGGCCCGCACCTTTCCACTTTCCCCTCCTGGGTGGTGACCTCCATATCGACTAATTCTTCCACCGCCTCAAGCTGGGGCGGCTCTTCCCATCTGCCCCTTGCCGTTCTTCCCTCCGCTAGGGTCTCCTCTTCCACCGCAGCCTCCTCCTCCATCGGCTCGGCCTGCTCCTCCTGAGCTTCCCCCATCTCCTCTTCTCGAATGTTGTTCTCTCCTTCTTCTCATGCCTCCTTTTCTTCTTCTGGCCCCTCCAGCCCCATCATCTCCCAATCCACCTTCTCATCCTCTGTCATCCAGGAGATGGTGTTGATGATAGTCACATAACACTGCCTCGCCACCTTTGCATCCCCCCAGATTCGGACCTGGACTCCTCTGCTGTGGAACTTCAAGCACTGATGGAAGGACGAGGGAACGCATCGGAATGTGCTGATGAGAGGGCGTCCAAAAATTGCATTGTAGCTGCTCGGGGCGTCGACAATGACGAACCGGCAGTTCCTGGGGACCCCTCCCAATGTCACATGGAGGCCGACTCCTCCCTCGACCGCCTTCTTTTCTCCTGAAAATCCAAACCACGACCCATCTGAGTCCTGCACCCTCTTCGCTTCAACCTCCATGGCGTCGAAGGCCTTCATGAAGATTACATTCACGGAGCTCCCATTGTCGACCAAGATCCGAGAGACCGTGAAGTTCTCGATTGTCGTCTGGATCTCCAAGGCGTCACAGAACGGGTCTTCAAAGTCTGGCATGTCCTCCGAAGAGAAGGTGAGCTTCTCCGAGGGGGTGGGGCTTGGGATTTCGATGCTACGCTCCTCTGGAACATCACTTGGAAGCTCCTCTTACGAGTGGCTTCTATCCCTAACCCACCATGGATCACTCTGATCCCTCCCCTGGCTCCCACGTCTACCCTATCCTCACACCTATCTTCCCCCTCTTCCGGTAGCACTTCTTCAACCCTTATAGGTCGTTGCTACTGCTGACCTCTTTCCCTCACCTCTAGAAACTCCGGGCAGGTGGCCGTCGCGCAACCTTCCTCCTGGTGGAAGTCACAATAGGGCAACGCCACCCTACCCCCTCTTCCTCCTCTTCCTCTTCCTCCTCTTCCTCGGCCTACTGCCATGGCTTGCTCCCGAGGGGGGTGAGGGGGTCTGGGACCTTACCTCCCTCCCAGGTGATTGACCCTCCCTTCCCCCTTCCCTGGTAACCTCTTTCTTGACCTCACGCGGGTCCTTCCTGGGGTCTCCAAGCCAGCCGGTTATGGGGCTCCTACTGCACCCAATCCTATTGCTGCCCCTGAAACCCCTGACCTTTGGGCTCTTCCCTTCTTATTCCCTCCTGCTGCCTCACCTCCGGCTCGCTCAGCCTCGCCAGCCACTTTGCAAACTCCGGGTTGGAGGCCTCCCCCTCAATCACTTCCGCTGCCCTCTCCATCAATTCCACGAAGGAAAGAGGGGCCTTTCTCTTCAGGTTCATTTTGAAAAACCCCTCCCGCAGCCCCACTATGAAGTCCAGTTGGACAGTGAACCCCGACACATCTTGGACGAGCAGGACCTCTTCCTAGAACCTATCTACATAATGGTCCAGTGACTCCCCTGGCCCTTGCTTGATTTTGAAGAGTTCCTCCGCATACTTCTTCCTCTTTTTTGACGTTGAAAAGCGCAACCAGAAGCTTCGATGCAGATCCTCGAAGGCGTAGATAGAGCCCACGGGGAGCTGGTGGAACTAGTCCCCGCCTTCTCCTTCAAAGTGGTGGCAAAGAGCCGGCACTGGAAGGCATCCGACATTGGGAGTATTGAGACCATGTCCTCGAAACACTGCAGGTGCGGACCGAGTCATCCTTGTCGGTGTAGTAAGACATCTCGGGCCCTCTGAACTCCTCTGGAACCGGGACCAAGAGGATCAACTCACAAAAGGGACTACCCTCCCCTGCTCTACGAGTGGTCCTCTCGCACGGAGTCAACTCACAGACTTCCGCACTCGCCGGGCTACCAAACAGCTGCTGCCCAGGGATATTTCACGCAATCTCCTCTGTCGCCACATACTTCCCAGCCCGCTGGCCGGGGGCGTTCTCACCTATCTACTGGGGCGGGACCACCGAAACTACGGGTGTCTCACACTCACTCCTCATGGCAAATCCTAGCTGCAAGGTCGGCATGATCTCTAGCCTGAGGCCTTCAAACATTTCTAGTGTCACCTCTTTCGTGGGTGGATGCGAGTGGCCCAGTTCGGATCCTTCTCCTCCCTCTCCATCCATGGAGCTCAGCTTGAGATTTTTTTGCACAGGCTACGGTCCATGCTCACCATACCAAAAATGTGAAACTGGTAACCGGTCTCTTGAGTTCGGACACATAGGGGGGTGTAGCCCACGCCTACTTATCCCTCACATATACTCTTGACCGTGTACGAAGAACTAGGAACTGACCGAAGGCGCAGCGAGGAGGTCCCGCCACACACACGAAAGTTCTTGGAGAGCTTCCCCTCCCAAAACCAAGCTCAGTAGGGCACCTTGGAGGGCCCTAGCGACAAACCATAACATGCCTAGGAGGAGAGAGCCTAAAAAGATCGGATCTCCTCCAAAGTTCCCTTAAGTGTCTATTTATAGATTCTCTAGACTGGTCTACAAATAACATGAATCCGCTTTACACTTTTGCAAATCGCACCCCAAATTGGTCTGCTAACAGCATAACTCCGCTGTTCTGAAGGGATATTGGCAGCCCACGAAGGGTATCTAGGTAATTTCCCCCTTGAACCCTTCTAGGCGAGTGGTTCGTGAAGGCACCACTCGCCAGGCTTCTTGCCCAACAGATTCCACTGGGCGAGTGGCCCGTGAGGGCACCATTGACTTGCTCGGCGAGTGGAGTTCCCCCTCACTCACCCCTTTACCGATGCATTTTCTCTGTTACCAAATGAGTGCCCCACGAGTGGGGCCTCACTCACCCAAAAACTTTCAGACCCATATCCTGCCACTTGGCCCTTGGGGCCCTGGGACCCACTCGGTGAATACGGGGTTGTACAAACACCAAAGAGCCCAACCCAACCAGCCAAGATGTATCTACCAACTCCTGTCAGTGTGATGACTAGAGAGCCTGTAGATCTGCCACATGCAACCCAAGACATCAGATCATAAACATCGTGTGCCAACAACCGCAGTTGCTCTATATCCCAAGTGCCCAAGGGCTCGAACGGAACCCCTTTCATTTTCCAACATACCCGTGCTTTTAAACACGCAAGGGCTTTCACCGAGCCCCTTTTATTATACCCTAGGATATCACCGCATCCTATTAGGACAAGCCCTCACTGCTACCCAAAGGGACTTATCATGACTCTAAGCAGTTGCTACATGCATCAGGGATTTTTCACTCATACGATCCATTGGACTACATGTGTATCCGATTATCACAATAAGAGCATCAACATTATAAAATTATTCAAGTCTATTATCTGGGCTACCCAATTGATATTTCCATCACAGCTCAAAACGATTATCCAATTGAAATCTTTCCACCCATTTCTTCCCCAATCAAATTCAACTCACAATTAGCGTGACAAGATAATTCTTAATAATTAATAAGACAAGAAAATTCTCAACCATTAATATGACAATGGTTGTAATGTCTTAACACATAAGTATCCATATCTCATAAAACATAGCAGGGGTGTGTAAAACATTATCAAGTTTAAGTCTATCTATTTTCATAAGTGTCCGATGAATAATTTAAGAGAAATCCAATTACATCACAATCTATACACTATGGACACAGCTTACGGAAACTGAATTTCCCGGAGCTACAGACCACCAAAAATTTGTTCCACCCCATTCCAAAAAGGTATTTCCAAGGGCTATAACTTTTTTATTGAGCCCAAGATCCAGATCTAAGCATATCATAGCTAAAATCGGGTTTGAACCCAATAGAGTAATTCTGGACAGCAAGCTGTCATGTACTAAAACAGGATCGTATTCTTCATAGTAATTTTGATTTCACTTTGTGGGAGCTATAGAGCTCCCTAGAAAAATGCACAACCAATCACTGGAAAGGTCTTTCTGAGGGCTACAACTTTTGTGTTGAGCGCAGGACTTGAATGAGGCCGAATCATGCCTAAAAATAGGCTTGAAGTCCGTCGCGTGCAGGAAACAGGTATTCCCCAAGTTAGAAAATCTGCACGGATCTCAAGACAGATGAACATCATTTGTTCATCCTCTTCCTCCAGCACCCACAAATACTATTTCGCCTTATCTCCTCAAATACTCCCTCATTTGACCACTGTTCTTCACAAAATCAACTCCTACAACTTCGTTTTGAAGAGAGGAGTAGATCAAAGACATTATTTTCGTGAACAATGCCCTAAAATGGACGTTCTAGTGTGGTCTCTTCCTAGAAAATTCCATTAAGCTTACAACACCGCCACGTGTCACTTTCCAATAGGACCACCTTGATTATAAGATATAAAACTTTAAACAACTCAGAAGTATCCTATCCGGACGGCACGCATCCAGACACAGTGAATCTGCGAAAAATAATGGTACATCTTCGATACTCGATGAATTCATCATGTGGTCTCGATGAATTCATCGAGTCCACTCGACGAATCGTCGAGTCCACTAGACAAATCGTCGTGTCCACTCGATGAATCGTCGAGTCCACTCGACGAATCGTCGAGTCCACTCGACGAATCGTCGAGTCCACTCGACGAATCGTCGAGTCCACTCGACGAATCGTCGAGTCCACTCGACGAATCGTCGAGTCCACTCGACGAATCGTCGAGTCCACTCGACGAATCGTCGAGTCCACTCGACGAATCGTCGAGTCCACTCGAAGAATCGTCGAGTCCATTCGATGAATCGTCGAGTCCTCTCGACGAATCCTCGAGTCCACTTGATGGCTTCGTCCAGTCCTTTTTGCCGCGCCAACATTTTTTGCTCAAGTGCAGCCCATGCCCAAGTCAACTCATCAAACACGCATTCTAGGGGGCATAGCGTGAATCGGAACGTTACAAATCCTATAAATAATTAAATAATTTCATCCCCGAAATTGAGTTTGGGCCTGCGGTGTTTAAAGTAGAAGGCTCGACACGAATTCATTTTTACCTTGCAGGAACAAATCCAGATAACGCTGCTGCATAAGGTCCATGGGCTCCCAAGTGTACTCCTGCTTCCCGTGATTGGACTATAGGACCTTCACCAAAGGAACACTTTTCCACCACAACTTTCGGATTTCAGTGTCTACTTTTCTAGCCGGCTCTAACCTGACAGATCTATCAGATGCCACAGGACTGGAAGTAGTAGTGACGAATTGCTTAGGCCGAAGTAGTGCCTTCCAAAGGGAGGACACATGAAAACATCATGCAAATTCTCCAACTCCAAATGTAGCTCCAGCCTATATGCCAAGGGACCAATCCGCTCCAAGACGGAATAATGCCCAAAGTACTGCGGGCTGAGCTTCTTCCTTCCACGAACATGTGAAACTCCGTACATCAGTCTAATCTTCAAGAAAACTATCACCCACTTGAAATTCCACCATAATGTGCTTTGCATCATAATACTTCGCCTGTCGACTCTGAGCCTCTAGCATGCAATCCCTGATCAGTCTTATCATAGCATCTGTGTATTCAATGTATTCCACCCCTAACGCCTTTGGATCCTCATCCCGGACCCATGACAAGGGTGTTCTACACCTCCTACCATAGAGTGCCTTATAGAGAACCATACCGATGCTCATCTGATGATTGTTATTATATGAGAACTCTACCAACGGTATAAGTCTCTCCCACAACTCTCCTCTATCTAAAACGCATAACCGCAGCAGGTCCTCCATTGTTTTGATGGTCCTTTCCGACTAGCCGTATGTCTGCGGGTGGAAAGCAGTGTTGAAAGTTAACCTTGAACCCAAATATGCTTGTACTGCCCTCCATTCTCTAGAAGTGAAGTGGCCATCTCGGTCTAAAATGATAGTTTTGGGCACTCCATAGTATCTGACGAACTGCTCCACGAAGAGACGCACCAAAACTTCCACATGTGCCTCCTTCCTCATCGGGATGAACCAGACAACCTTCGTCAGTCGGTCCACTATCACCCAAACTCAGTCATTCCCGGAGAGAGAACGGGGAGGACCGTGAACAAAATACATGGAAATGTCTTCGAACTTCCACTCGGGGATGGGTAGTGACTGCAATAGTCCTACAGGGCTCTTACACTCCGCCTTACCTTTTGGAAATTTTCGCAATGTGTCGTGAAATATGTAACATCCGTCTTTATCCCCGACCAAAAAATAGTATTCCGTAGATCAGTATACATTTTGGCGATCCCGGGATGCACCGAGTACTTTGTGCAATGAGCCTCTCTCAGAATGTCTTCCCGGATCCCACCTTCTGCAGGAATAAATACTCTGTCGTGGAAAGGAACGAGGTTGTCCATCAAAGTATATCCCTCTGCCGATCCATCCTTGAGTACTTGGAATGCTGGGGACATAGTTGCATCCTTCTTTTTCTCGGCCTGTATCCGATCTCGAATGTCAGAAACCATGCTTAGTGTAGTTATGTACTTAGTGAAAACCTCAGGGCAAGCCCTGGAAACAAGCATAATTTCCATCTTCTCGAGCATCTGGGCCAACTCCATGGACATCAATATAGAATCTGATCCATCCGCGGGTGCCTTCCTACTTAACTCATCCGCAACTGAGTTTGCCTTCCCGGGGTGGTAGTTCAGTGTGAACTCATAGTTACATAAGAACTCCAAGCATCGACGTTGTCTCATGTTCAAGTCCTTCTACATGTGAACGTACTTGAGATTCTTATGATTAGAAAAAATCTCGCAGTGGACGCCGTATAGGCAGTGCCTCCAAATATTTAAGGTGAAGACCACTGCTCCCAGTTCCAAATCATGTACGGGGTAATTCATCTCATGTTTCTTTAGCTATCTCGAGGCGTACGCAATCATGTGCCCGTGCTGCATCAAAACAGCTCCCATGCCTTAATATGATGCATTAGTATATATCTGGAATCCTTCCTTCCCAGATGGAAGGGCAAGGATTGGTGCAGAGGTAAGGTGATCCTTCAGCTCTTGGAATGTAACCTTATACTTGGGTGACCATATAAATGATACTCCTTTCTTGGTCAAAGCGGTGAGAGGGAGATCGATCTTTGAAAATCCTTCAACAAACTTGCGGTAGTTACCAACAAGTCCGAGGAAACTCCGCACATCCGCTGCTGACTTCAATGGCTTCCACTCCTTTACAATACGCACCTTGGCAGGATCCACAGCTAATCCTAACCCACTAATCACATGGCCCAAGAATGCAACTTGCCGGAGCCAGAACTCGCTCTTACTATACTTGGCAAATAACTGATGTTCCCGCAGCTTTTCCAATACCAAAGCCAGGTGCTTCGTATGGTCCTCCTCCGAATTCGAATAAACCAAGATGTTATCGATGAACACAATCCCGAAGACATCAAGGTAAGGCTCAAACATATAGTTCATCAGGCTCATGAATGCGGAAGGGGCATTTGTGAGGCCAAATGGCATGACTGTGAACTCATCTAGTCCGTACCTCGAGCTAAAAGCTATTTTTGGAACATCCTCCTCCTGTATTCTAATTTGATAGTACCCTGATCGCAAGTCCAACTTGGTTAACTAATGGGCTCCCCCCAGCTGATCGAAAAGCTCACCGATTTGGGATAAGGGATAGGTATTCCGCATCGTCAACCGGTTGAGCTCTTGGTAATCTATGCATAGTCGTAAGGATCCATACTTCTTATTAATAAACAAAACAGGGACTCCCCAGGGTGATAAATGGGGGAAAACAAATCCGGAGCCCACCAACTCTTGTCGTTGTACCCGAAACTCTGCTAGTTCCTTAGGGGCCATCTGGTATGGGGCTCGAGATGTAACATCCCCAATCCTTCTAAACCCCTAGATGGTGTTAGGGCATGGGTGGTGTGCAGAGTGGCCACTAAGGCCCTTGGGCCAAGTGGAGTGTGCTAAGTGCACACCAAGGGCACAAAATCAACATAGCCCAATACCACTCCCTTAGGCCAATTGACCCTCAATTCACCAAATTGACCTCCCCCATACCACCCTAACCACTAAGGAAGACCATTACCTTGAGAATTGCACTTGGGTGGGACCCAATTGCATGAAATTGACCAAAGTCAACAATAGGTCAACATTAACCAAACTAAGTCAATTAGGGTTCAATTGACCCTCAAATGTTCAAATTGACCTTACCACCACACTCTAAACACCTTAAGGAACCCAATGGAACAAAAAGCCCCCTCATGGTGGGACCAATTGACCCCAATTGACCAAAGTCAAACTTTACCCAATTTTGGTCAAATCTACACTATTTGATTAAATTGAACATATTGGAGCCCCACCATGGACCAACCAACCTTGGGTAGTGACAAGGGACCCAAGGCCATCAAGTGGGCCCATCCCACTCATCATGTTGACCAAGTCAAAGTCAAAGTCAACTTTGGGTCAATCATGGTCAACATGGCCCAAATTAAGTGACCTATCCTAAATACATTTGAACCAAACCCTAACCCAATGACCAAACATATGTTCATAACCTAATGGGTCATGTAGGCTGCAGGGAAAAGGCTAACCCAAGCTAACCCAAGCTTAGGCAAATTGGGAAAGTGGCTAAAGGTGGGGGACAAAAGCAAAAAGCAAAAGAAAAGTGGCAATCACCCTTCTCACACTCCAACCCAATTAGCCTAGGGCCTTGGGTGATTGCTGGGGACACCTGGAAAGGGATGAAAAGCAGAGGTGGCAGCAAGGGGGTTGCAGCCCAAGAGAAATTCGTGAGCCTCCTTTTGAATACTCCCTATACAAGCCACACCACCTCAAAACAACTCTCCCATCAGCTTCAGAGGTAGGAAAGCAGTTGGAATCGACTCCTGGATCAAGGGAAACGATGGAAAAATGAAGTCTTGAGCAAGCTCGTCGGAGAGAGGTGCATCCATGGCAAACCACCACCGCCGCCGCCGTCGTGCCCCCTTTAATGTTCGTTTCTCCTCCTCTCCCTCTATGCTAGCTTCCCATCTCTTCAATTTGAAGGATAAGTCTCAACTGAGATGAATCCAAATCTTCAAATCCATGGAAAATCGGGATTTCCGGCCATGCTAGATCGCCGGAAAACGCCCCCCTCCGGCCGCCATACCGCCGGGAACATGTAGCCCCGACCACCACGAAGGTGGTGGAGGTGGTGGCCGGGCGTGGTGGCCACCAGGTGGCCGGGAAAGGGAGGAGCAAGATGGCCCAGCTTCGGCTGATCGCAGCCGTTGGATGAAGGTAGAAGATGAAGGGGGAGGGTTGGATGTGCTTTAAGATTCGTGCAGAATCATTATTTCCTGCATTTATTTAATTCAAAGTATAGCTATTCTGCCCCCATTTGTTCAGTCAACTTACAATAGAAATTAGGGCCTCTTAAGGGCTGAACTAGAAAAAGTGCCCACCATGAAAGTTGTAGGCCTTTGTCGTAACTTTCATTTGGCCTTGAGTTTAGGTCATTTGGTGACATACAGCTCCCTAGGGAGCTGTTTTACTAGGACTAGTCCTACACTAAGTCAGTCCATTAGAAAAATTACCTAGCCCAAACCCTTCCAGATTTGGAGCTGTACTTTTAACCATGGGTTGGTATACCCTAGGGGCACTCCCTTCCAAAGGGGAAGCCCTTGGTGGACAATTTTACCTAGGGTTTTTGTGATAATTAGAATATTTAAATTAAGTTGATTTTTGGAGCATATGATGTCCAAATGACACCAAACTTTGGTGGCATACTCTTTTGTACATGAGTAGTGCCTACCTAGAATATCACTCCATTTGGAGTTGATTTGATATGGAAAATTGGAAACCCTAATGAGGGCCTTTAAGGGTCAAATTAGGTTTAAATCAATTTGAGGAGTTGAGTGTGTTAGCCTCCTCCCATCTTGTTGGCTATGTGGGTATGGATATACAAATGCTTGAGTCACACCCTAATGGTCCATTTGGAGCCATTAGGGTGGTGTGACCTAAAACCCTAAGGGTGAATCCTTAAGGGTGCAAAGTGGGATTTGTGATGCACAAAGGACCAAATGTTCTAGCCTTGGCTCTGAACTTTGTGGATATGATTGTAAGGGCATAAAATATCTTAGGTAATTTAATGGGAATTTTTAGAGGCATTTAAGTATTTTCTTCCTAATAAATGAAATAGCCACCCCTTTTCTTAATGAAATGAAATGCATGGTCATAGGACCTTGTATGGTGTTGAAACTCCATCAGTGGCTGATTAGGGGTGAAAATGGACTATAGCAATTTTGTTATGATTTATTGAAGTATTATTCCTTGTGTAGGAAATTTTAATTACTTGCTAGCTCAAGGGAATTTAATTTTGATAAATATCAAATCATGGGGCAATGATGTAATACTTGGTTATCTGTAGTTTTAGGTTAATATATGCCCATGATAATTATTTGGAGGCTTGTAGAATTATATTTCTTATACCTCATGTAGAAATTGGAATTTACACCGCTTGAGTATTTAATCTTTTTAAAATATCAAATCATGGGGCAATGATGGATACTTGGTTATCTGTAGTTTTAGGTTAATATATGCCCATGATAATTATTTGGAGGCTTGTAGAATTATATTTCTTATACCTCATGTAGAAATTGGAGTTTACAAGACTTGAGTATTAAATCATTTTAAAATATTAAAATCATGGGGCAATGTTATGATACTTGGTTAACTGTAGTTTTATATTAATTTATGCCCATGACAACAGTTTGGAAGCTTGTAGATTTATAATTCAAGTACCTCATGTAGAAATTGGTAATTGCTACCTTTGGATGTTTAATCATTTTAAAATCTTAAATCACATGGTAATGACACAATAATTTGGCAGAGGACTCTAGGTCCCCAATTGGACACTTGGTAATATTTGGAGAATTTTCAGAAGTGAAATACTATTTTTCCTAATTAAAGTGACATTTTGGTAATTATACAATTATGATGATATCGTAGGCCAAATGACATCCTAGGGTCATGTTACTCAGTGAACCACAATGTTATGGAATATTACCTTACTGATAATTTTCATGTAGCATGAAGAATCATTTTGAGGGTAGTTCATGTGTAATTTGCCTTAAGGCCTCAACTACTTTAAATTATATTAAATACCAATTTAATATGGAAAATTATGGAAATTGGAACATACCCTATTAAGGTCAGTGGTAACCTTGGATAATTATTAGAGACCTTGGTGATGAGTATTTAGAAGGGTTCCCTTATGGGGTTGATGGATAGTTCAACTTGGTGGTCTGCGTTTAGTAAAAACAGAATTTTGAGTCTTAGACAATTCAGACCCCTAAGTAGTGTTTGGGAGTTATATCCAATAAGTAAATGAGAGGTAGCACACCATGATTCAAGGTGGGCCAATCCTATGGATAGTTGTGGGGTTGTGCTAGAGTTAACGTAGAAGGAATGAAGGTACGTCCAACCCGATTGGGTGGGACGCGAGATGAGCTAAGTCACTTTAACTATATGAAATGATGAAGGGTGAACCAAATGTTAACCACCAATTAAAGTAATTGTCTTGAGGAGGATGGTGGGTTTGAGCCCATTAATCCATAGTACCGTTAGGGGCCCCTTACGGAGTACACCGCGGGAAGTCCAAGATTCACCCTAAATATAACACTAACTAAATAGTAGGCAAGAGTAGCCTAAGTGGGTATGCAAACTGGTGTGGATCTCCTCCGGGAAGGAGATGGGTTGGATCAGCTTGTGTGATGGTCCCTGAGCCGGAAGCTCGGGTGGACATTGTTAACACCTGTTACTTATTCAAACAGTGGCGAGTCTTCGGTACTAGGCTAGTCGTGTCACCGACGGTAGTACGTTGACTCAGGTGAGGGTGTGGTTTAGAGGGCCGGTAAGTTTGAGTACCGCGGTCTGGAGGACAATCCCTTTTAACCCACCCCGACCTTAAAGTCTGGTGGATTCCAGCAAGAGTACGCAGGAGCTCCGCTGTTGCGTTCTTAGCATTGAGGCGTACATGAGGTCTAGGCTTGGTATTGACTATACCCGCCTAGGATGTGGAGTGCCCGATCCACTACCACCGTGAGCCACGACGGTCGGTACCTGAAAGGTTGGCTTCCTTTCAAACAAATTGGGAACTATAAAGGTCTGTGCGCATAGAGTCGTGTGGGTGAGTCACATTGCATAAACTCATTAAAACATCATAACCATAGCATAGCATAACATACACATTAGCATACCCCCATCATATAAATTAGTATGGGCTCTTTTATATGATGGGTTACCTGGACATCTTAACTTATATGTCGTATGGGCGTTCATATAAGTTAAGGTACGAATCTGTGATGGTAGTTTAGATTTACTTACTGCACTGCATATCCTTTCTATTTACAGCTTACCTCATTGCTCTACTTTACTGCCTTATACCAGCACTATACTGCTAGCTAGATTTTTACTACTTTACTTATACCTGCTAGAGTAGTGCTATGTCACCACCTTCTTGTTTACCCCTTGTTTGTCCTCCGCTTCTTCCTCCCGCTCGGTGCCTAGGAATTGTGGAGGGAGGCGAGGACAAAACGGCTTAGTCTTTATGACTAACGGTCGGTGTGACCGCAGGAGTCCGAGGAGATGGAGTTGTCCCGCGCGCAGCAGGACGAGATGGCAGGACCTGAGCAGCAGATGCAGCGCACTACCACGACGCCACAGGTTGATGATTAGATATTTAGACTTCCGCTTTTTGAGAGCTTTTGTTGTAGACTTCCGCATGTTGTAGAGAGAGAGAGATAGTACATTACTTTGCATATGTATCGGGCCTAAGCCCCTTTAGTTGTACTTCTCTTATGGACTTTCTGTTTTCATTATATATATGCTGTGTTTGTGGACATGCCTTCTTTTATGTACTTACTTTTTGGCATATTTTACTTGTGATCGTATAGCCGGCAGGGTTGGTGCTGAGCGGTGTTAGCCAACCTGAGTGTTGGTGACACTGCAAGGCAGCGATTTTGGGCGAAGGTCCACCTCAACCGTGCGATACGGGAGAGGTTCGAGTTTTCAAGTACCCGAACGGGTTTTGGAAAAAGAGACCTTACAAATGGTATCATAGGGAGGTGGACCTTACAAATGGTATCACTGAACGAACGATCATAAGAGAATAGTCCACAACATACTGGGTCACCCCGCTCGAGTCTAGTTTGCAGACAAACTATGCAGCGGAAGCTGTGGTGTGCCCATGTATGAAATCACATAAATCAGTCCATTAAGCAGCAAGTTAGGTCAAATTTTGACTTACTTAGACAATTTAGTGACGCACCCTAGTCTAAAGAGCGACCTCGGGTCTAGATTTGGTTGAAGGTTAAGGATACCCAACGTAGCTAAGGGAGGAAGTTAATATAAGTCTTGGCGTGGAGACTTTCACGCTGAGGGTTACGCTTTACTATCAAGTGGTAGGACTATCTCGAGGAGATCGGGTGTCTGTAGTCTTCTTTAGAGTAATAGAAGACCCATAAGCATAACCCCCTTAACATAACTTGATACTTCCCATTACAGTACGTTGAGACAACCACCATAATATACCAGAGGTCGAATTGGAATTTGAATATTTTGTTTTGAGAAGGCCCCTTTCCTAGTTAATCACATAGGGAACTCGGAAAAGTTAGCATAATTTAACATTGGGAGCCAAAGTCTTGTCATAACATTATGTCTCAGGGTGGAACACCAAGTCAGAGATTATATGCCCTAAAGTTTTTGCTCGTATATAAGATGAATATACCGTAGAAGTATTGAAGAGACTTAGCCCAAATCGGTAGGGGCTTATCCTTTTGTTTATTGGGCCAATGAAATACCGACTTGGATTACTCCCTAGACTTTGTTTAGAAAAGGTTGTGACATTTTCGTAGTAATCTCGAGGTTTGGAGTATTCAATGATACTCGGGTGATGACGAGATCTGATTCATACACTTTTTGGTTTATGGACCAACCTCCCTTAGAAGTTTGAGACCCTTGGAGAATTACTTCACCTTAAAAAGCAGAGATTGTTTATACCAAGTTGGGATCGCTATAGTTTTATTGACAAGTTAAGTGAATGATACACTTCAAGAGTGAGCGTATACTCATCTTATTGCTCCAAGGATGATTCTAAGTCGGAAAAAGTGATCAACTTGCTAATCAATTGATTATACGTTAATGGTTGTCTAGTGTATGGGGCATAAGACTCTCGGAATCAAGAAAGTCAGGTTAAGAATTTAGGGAATTTCACCAACTTCCTGATCCAAGCAATGTGGTCTTGTCTTTTATAAGGACGTTTGGTCATCAAGCTCTTACCGGTCACAAGGGAAGAACGTCATAAACAGCGGATTCAGTGCAAGACCAAGTAGAATTTAGAATGGATAGAAGTAAGACTGGGCTATAAGTCCGCATGACCATATGAAATAATCAGTTTATCGTAACAAACTCGCTAGTGTATTGTTGTAAATACACCTTCTTAACCTCGAGTCATCGAGTTGTAGAGTTATCCAAACAATTAATAATCATTGACGTCCGAACAAACGTCTCGATTTAGTCAAGTATTGAAAACAAGAAGGAATGCCAGGTGATGAGTACTCATAATAGAGCCTCATTTTTATAAGAATGCCTGGTGGAAATATTCATAAAAGGAAGCAAATATTTCCAAAGGCGACGATCGTTTCCAAAAGCGGATTATTTCCAAAATCTCTCCTCCCCCAATTCGGCAGGAAAAGTAAGACGCGTGAAACCGCCGCAAACACGACAGAGACTCCCCCTCCCATCACGGGAGGAATCCCCGTCGCCGCGCCGCATCCCGAAAAGGGCGCGGCCAAGTCGCGCCCCCTTGGGGTGCGGCCAAGCCGCACCCCACGGGGGGTGCGGCCTTGGCCGCACCCCCTCGGGGTGCGGTCAAAACCGCACCCCGTCGGGGTGCGCCCGGGCCGCACCCCCCCTTTGGTGCGCCCATGCCGCACCCCCTCGGGGTGCGGTCGCGCCTCGCTCCCTGGGAATACGGCCGCGTCGCCCTCCCCTCCCCACGCGGGGTGCGACCGCCTACCTCTCCTTCTTTCCCGACAGGGGGGCACTCGGGAAGCCCTCACGGGCGTACTTTTCGTCAGGAGCAGCACGCCCCGATTTCTCCTTAGGGGTGCGGCTTACCGTTCCGCTATTCACCTGGAGAACTTTGCGGCATAACCAGGACGCCCCAGTAGTTCGTCGCATGCTTGGAGCTCTTCAGTGCTAGCGTGCGCTCAGAACGTTTCTGAGCACAGTTAGGAAGCCTTCTCACTTTTGGTCTTTCCAGCTTCTCACTTTTTGTCTTTCCGACTTCTCACTTTTTGTCTTTCAGGCTTCTCACTTTTCAGGAACGGCCAGTCGCCTTTTTCACCTCCAACGGAACTGCCCGAACTGCCCGAGCCGCCCGAGCCGCCCAAACTGCCCGAAGGGCAAGGTGGTCATTTACGAAAAATGGCAATCAGTGTGCCCCAAAGCGGAAAATATGATTCGTCCACCAAGCATTTATGGAAACTGCCAACGGCAAAATTACCGGACCGCCCCCGGCTAAAGCTATAAAAGGAGCCCCACGGCTTCATTTGAAAGGACCTTGACTTCTGGACCCGGGAGAGCTCCTTGCAGACTTTCGCGGAATTCTCCTTCGGTGCTTGAAGATCTCCTTCGTGGACTTGAAGATCTTTATCATCCCGGAAGGCGACCAGCCTTCTCACTTTCGTTCTCCAGCATTCCCAGAAAGAAAAGGCGACCAGCCTTTTCACTTTCGTTCTCCAGCATTCCCAGAAAGAAAAGGCGACCAGCCTTCTCACTTTCGTTCTCCAGTATTCCCAGAAGGAAAAGACGACCAGCCTTCTCACTTTCGTTCTCCAGCATTCCCAGAAGGAAAAGGCGACTAGCCTTCTCACTTTTGTTCTCAGAAGGAAAAGGCAACTAGCCTTCTCACTTTGGTTCTCAGAAGGGAAAAAGACTTAGTTTTTCCGAGAGGTGGTCTGTCACCCTCGGAGTCCTCTCTCTCTCTCTCCATCATTGTAACGAGCAGTGGCCTATCGCGCTCGAGTTCTAGCGTCCAAATTGTAACCCCCCAGAAGATAGTGAAGTTTGGTCGGCACAGCTCCGGCCGCGTGGTTTTTTACCCTTTTCGGGTTTTCCACGTTAAAAAGTCCCAGCGTACTCGACAAATCTCTAATTGACTATTTGCACGCTTAGTTCGCTCACGAGCTAAGGTGGTTCATGTGGACCGGTCTACCAAGAGCCCTAAGTGTTCCGCAACAGTTTGGCGCCGTCTGTGGGAAATGGATTCCCAAATTCTAAGCAAAGAATTTCCGAGCACAGTACCCGCTTCGCCGGAGTTCACGGAACCAGCAAGAGTGGACACCTCCCCCGAGTTATCCGACGCGTGCAGTTCTTCAATTCCAGAGAACCCAGCAAAAGGAGCGCTCATCGCTGCACCCATCTGGCCCCTTTGGCCTGAATCTACTGGCAAACTGGCCCCTCCTGTAGGAGGACAGGATCCGGGCAATGACAAATATCAACAAAGGCGATCCCCTCTGTCAAAAACAATTTTGGCATACCCAATTCCGTCATGGCTGAAGCTCCCGCACTGTGAGGAGTTCTACGGGGCAGAGGACCCATACGAGCACGTTAACACTTCCTGGTAACGATGCGGACGTTCGGACTGCCCGACCAGATCAGTTGCAAGATCTTCACAAAAACCCTGCGCGGGGACGCCCTCCGCTGGTATCAAGCCCTGCCAAACGGGGTGATTCACAGCTTCACCGAGTTGTCCCAACTGTTCGTCGAATGGAACGAAATGCGCTCAACAAAGATTCAAAAAGAAGAGAAGCCCGACACGGACGAACCACCCCTCCTAGGGGAGGCCGGGCGGAGCAAGCAGCCAGAAAAGATCAGCACAAATTTTCACCAAGAGCGTCCTTGCGCATGGATGTACTTCACCTTGGACGCAAGCATAGGGAGTCCCCCCTGTGAGTTGAGGAAAGCATTGATAACTCACCGCATCTCCTTCAACATCCTATTCCTGGCAGCAATAGTCCGGCTCAAACTCCTGAGCGGGAACCTCAAGCTTAGGGCCAGCGACGCGGAGCTCCCAGATGGAACTACAGTACCAACCATAGGAATTATCACCCTCCCCGTCCAAGTAGGGGCGCACCAAGAACCAGTCCAGTACGATGTACAGTTCGTCGTCGCCGAGGCAGTCTCCCCTTACGACTCAATATTTGGGAGCCTCCTACTGGACGCCCTGGACCACGACGTTTTCATGTCCGGGCGCATGGCCAACAAAGGGAGTATTCTCAAGAACGCGATGCACGGTCTCGACACACCCACCTCAAGGCTCCCTTAGATCAACAACAACCCGTCACCGAAACCGAAGTCCGAGAAGCAGGGTGCACGGAAAGGCCAAGCAACTCCTGCAATCATCGGAAAAGCCAAACTTCAGACACTGGCAGATCCGCCGCCCTTCAATACGAGTCGCAAAAGAAAGGGACAGCAGCAACAGCCCGGGGAGGCCGAACTGCCCGCTCAGAACCAAACAGACCGCCCCCAAGAGCTGGCAAGCCAAGGCTCCCGGAACTTCACCCCGCTAAATACACCACGCGAACATATATTGTCCGTAATCTGTAATAGCAAGATCATCCACTAGCCCAAAAAGCTCTCCCTGCACAGGGGAGATCAATCTCAGTTTTGCCACTTCCACAAAGGCCGAGGGCACCGAACGGAGCAATGTACCCGACTAAAAGATGAAATCGAACGCCTTGTCCAATTAGGATACCTAGAGGCCTTCCGCAAGGAGACACAGAAGAAGGCCAATGAAGGTCAACCGCCAGGCCACGATCGCCCACCAAGCTGAACAACCGAAAAAACTCGGACAAGCGTAACGCAAATGAAGCTCAACGCTATCTTCTCTTTCAATAAAACCTGTATCAGAAACTTATCGACTCCGGAATCGCAAGATTACACTTGCGCATGTATCAGTATTCATTTTCTAATTAAATTTTACTTGCTCTAAGCCATTCTACTGCAGGTACCGCTTCGGGGCCCTGCCCCGGAGACTTTGCACCGCCGTCGATTGAAGGTTCGCCCTTCTCCTCCGCCGTCGAGTCCCGGTGTCGTAGGGGCCTGCCCCCCCTGCGCTCACCCTCGGTTTGAATACACCCGCTATTCACCGGCCAAAGCCGCGAGCACAGACTCGTGCACCAAAGTCGCGAGCACAGACTCGCGCACCAAAGCCGCGAGCACAGACTCGTGCACCAAAGCCGCGAGAGCACAGACTCGCGCACCAAAGCCGCGAGCATAGACTCATGCACCAAAGCCGCGAGCACAGACTCGTGCACCAAAGCTGCGAGCACAGACTCGTGCGAGAAAGCCGCAAACACAGACTTGCGCAAACTAACATATATATATATATATATACATTTGCAAGCCGCGGGCTCCGTCTCGTGCAAAACTCATTTTGAAAACAAACAAACTACGTAGGTGCCAACAACCAGATTAACAGGATCGCACAAAGAAGTAAATACGATGAACACAATAGGAGGGTTCAACCGCGTCAGCTCAACGCTGCGCAGAAAGTAGACAACAATACGGGAAGCGGAAAAGCAAAAAGCAAACAAACCAACTCAGAACGACACGCAAGCAAACAATGGTATGGAAAGCAAGAAAACAGAAGACGATCAACATCAATCCTCGGCTGCGTCCGAGCACTCATCCTCCGAAAGGTCTCCCGCTCCAAGACCGGCGGTGTCACACCCGAACTTCATCACCACCAGGCGGAGAGTCTTCTGAATACCACGCTGAAAGGCGACTTCGCGCTCATCCTCCAACAGGGGCTCGACCTCATTCGTCATGACCTCAGCGCGGATCTCCTCCGCCATCTGGAACCGCTCCTCGACAAAAGTGAGAGAATCTCGGAATTCGTCCACTCCGGCCGCCTTGGCATCTTCAAGGCTGCGCTCGACTGACGACAGCCGCTCCACCTCACTCCGCAGAAACCCCAGCTCCCCCTCCATGTGGAACATCTCCCCCTGAGCTTCAGATAGCCGACGAAGCGCATCCTGGGAAAGCGCCTTGTCTCCACCGTACGCCTCCTGCAGCTTCTCAACCTCAGATTGGGATGAAGAGAGGCCGGCCTCCAGCAGCTTGACACGGTACAAGTCGCGATCCCTCTTCCTCTGTAAAGCAGACATGTCCCTCTTCATCATGCTCAGCTCCTCCTGGAAGGAGATGTAGCTGTCCTTGAGGCCCACATAACAGTCATTCCACGTGAGAGCAACATTGGTCAGAACGTTCGTCTGCAAACACAAAAGAAGCAGTCAGGAAACATAAACAACGAAAGCAAAGACGAGTCAAGACCTAAGAAAGAAAAGCTTCGCTTACCGCAGAAGCCATCGCCTGAAGAGATGAGGAAACTCGCCTCGATGGTGGAAAGGAGGGAGGCGGCAGCAAGTCACCCTACACGACTTGATCGGCGGTGGGGGACGTCAGAATCTCGACCTCCGGGTCTGATGGAATCATCTCCCTCCGACAACGACTCGGGCCGGCCTCGTGATCGTGGCTCCCAGGCTCCGGCAAGGTGGAGCACGAACCAGGAACTCCGTTCTTGAAGACAATCTTCCTCTTTTTCCCACGCTCCAGGGGAACCGCAGCTTCCCGCTCGGGGTCCCAAGAAAGCCCCACCGAAAGCAGTCGACCCTCCTCCACGCAGTTGTACACGCTGAATAAAGCCTTCGACAGCCCCTCTCGGTCAGGAAAGCCAGGCATAGGAAGGAACTCGTCTTCCCGATCGGTCAGTCGGCGGCAGCGTCCAGGGAGTGACCTCCAAAGCTCAGGCAGCTCCCAACGATTCCAAACGTATCCATAAAAGGTATTACCGCGACAATAATCTATCTTCTCGCCAAAATGAAACCAGTTTTTGTTGCTCCGAACCTCAATCTGGTCGCCCGAGTCAGTGGTAGCCTCGCACCAATCCTTGAAGAGCTCGAGTGAAAAGCGCGCATTGTGCTCTCGAAAGAACACCACCAGCCCCATGATATTCGACATCCCGGCAGGTGTAAACTGAGTAATTGGGACGCCACAGAACCGGAATATTTCAATAGCCTCCTCCGATGGAGGGATGCGGAATCCGGACTTCAGGCAGCTCTCAGAAAGTGTCATGTAGCCCGTGGGTGGATTTTGGACGCGCTCCTCCACCCCCGGAATTTTCACCTCGACATTCGGAGGCAATCCAAACCGCTTGCGCCACACCTCGATTCGCGCACCATCAAGTGAAGAGCGTAGGCGCATCGGCCTCGACTGACCGCCCCGCTTCGAAGCCTGGAAGGAAAAGCAAACGCACATAAGAACGAGCGTTAAACAAAAATAACTGTATCAGAAAATCCAAAATATTGCAAGTCCACAAGCAGGGGCACACGGACATCGGCCGCGCACGGAGGCACGCAGGCACCGGCCACGCGCAAGGACGCACGAGCGCCGTCCGCCTGCGCCCTCACCCCCTTCGCCGTGCGCAGGAGCCCGCGCGCACCGACCGCACGCGGGCACCCGCCTGCGCGCACCGACCGCACGCGGGCACCCGCCTGCGCGCGGGCGCGCAAGGGCAGCACCCGCCTGCGCGCGGGCGCGCAAGGGCAGCACCCATGCACGGGCGTGCGGGAGAAGCACCGATGCGCAAGTGCGGCACCCACGCGCGCGAGCGCGCGGGAACAGCACCCGCACGCGCGGGCGCGCGAGAACAGCACCGGCGCGTAGGAACACCACACACGCGCGGGGGCGCGCAGGGGCAGCACCCGCGCACGGAGGCGTGCGCGCGTCGGCCGGGCGCCCCTCCGACGGCCCCGACCGTGCGCAAGCACGCCCGGGAACGCGCCCCCCCCCCCCCTCGCCGGCCGTGCGCAAGCGCACCCGGGCGCCGCCCCTTCGACCGCGCCTGCCGCGCACAAGGGCGCCCGGGCGCCGGTCGCCCAAGCACCCCTCACCGCCCGCTCTCCCGTCCGCCGCCGGCCGTTTTTTCCCTCCGCTCTTATCTTGAAAAAACAAAAAACAAAGACACCTTACCCTAGCCATCGTTCAGCGCGCACTGCAGAGATGATGACCAGATCCGCTGCCAGCTGTTCAAAAACCCTCGCACTCCCTCCCAAGGTTTGGACTACGAAGGTTTGGGGGGCTTATGATGGGTACTCATAATAGAGCCTCATTTTTATAAGAATGCCTGGCGGAAATATTCATAAAAGGAAGCAAATATTTCAAAAGGCGACGATCGTTTCCAAAAGCGGATTATTTCCAAAATCTCTCCTCCCCCAATTCGGCAGGAAAAGTAAGACGCGCGAAACCACTGCAAACACGACAGAGACTCCCCCTCCCATCACGGGAGGAATCCCCGCCGCCGCGCCGCGTCCCAAAAAGGGCGCGGCCAAGTCGCGCCCCCTTGGGGTGCGGCCACGCCGCACCCCACGCTGGGTGCGGCCAAGACGCGCCCCGCA
Organism: Dactylorhiza incarnata; assembly: GCA_033032865.1. Taxonomy (NCBI): domain Eukaryota; kingdom Viridiplantae; phylum Streptophyta; class Magnoliopsida; order Asparagales; family Orchidaceae; genus Dactylorhiza; species Dactylorhiza incarnata. Next base: position 2,624,562 of record JAWHQI010000336.1, read on the forward strand.
CGGGGTGCGGCCAAGCCGCACCCCCTCGGGGTGCGGTCAAAACCGCACCCCGTCGGGGTGCGCCCGGGCCGCACACCCCCTTGGTTGCGCCCACGCCGCACCCCCTCGGGGTGCGGTCGCGCCTCGCTCCCTGGGAATATGGCCGCATCGCCCTCCCCTCCCCACGCGGGGTGCGGCCGCCTACCTCTCCTTCTTTCCCGACAGGGGGGCTCGCGGGAAGACCTCACGGGCGTACTTTTCGTCAGGAGCAGCACTCCCCGATTTCTCCTTAGGGGTGCGGCTTATCGTTCCGCTATTCACCCAGAGCACTTTGCGGCATAACCAGGACGCCCCTGCAGTTCGTCGCACGGTTGGAGCTCTTCAACGCTAGCGCGCGCTCAGAACATTTCTGAGCACAGTCAGGAAGCCTTCTCACTTTTTGTCTTTCCGGCTTCTCACTTTTTGTCTTTCAGGCTTCTCACTTTTTGTCTTTCAGGCTTCTCAATTTTCAGGAACGGCCAGTCGCCTTTTTCACCTCCAACGGAACTGCCCGAACAGCCCGAGCCGCCCAAACTGCCCGAAGGGCAAGGTGGTCATTTATGAAAAATGGCAATCCGTGTGCCCCAAAGCGGAAATTATGATTCGTCCACCAAGCATTTATGGAAACTGCCAACGGCAAAATTACCGAACCGCCCCCGGCTAAAGCTATAAAAGGAGCCCCACGGCTTCATTTGAAAGGACCTTGACTTCTGGACCCGGGAGAGCTCCTTGCAGACTTTCGTGGAATTCTCCTTCGGCGCTTGAAGATCTCCTTCGTGGACTTGAAGATCTTCATCATCCCGAAAGGCGACCAGCCTTCTCACTTTCGTTCTCCAGCATTCCCAGAAAGAAAAGGCGACCAGCGTTCTCACTTTCGTTCTCCAACATTCCCAGAAAGAAAAGGCGACCAGCCTTCTCACTTCGTTCTCCAGCATTCCCAGAAGGAAAAGACGACCAGCCTTCTCACTTTCGTTCTCCAGCATTCCCAGAAGGAAAAGGCGACTAGCCTTCTCACTTTTGTTCTCGGAAGGAAAAGGCGACTAGCCTTCTCACTTTGGTTCTTAGAAGGGAAAAAGACTTAGTTTTTCCGAGAGGTGACCTGTCACCCTCGGAGTCCTCTCTCTCTCTCCATCATTGTAACGAGCAGCGGCCTGTCGCGCTCGAGTTCTAGCATCCAAATTGTAACCCCCCCAGAAGATAGTGAAGTTTGGTCGGCACAGCTCCGGCCGCGTGGTTTTTTACCCTTTCCGGGTTTTCCACGTTAAAAAGTCCCAGCGTACTCGACAAATCTCTAATTGACTGTTTGCGCGCTTAGTTCGCTCACGAGCTAAGGTGGTTCAAGTGGACCGGTCTACCAAGAGCCCTAAGCGTTCCGCAACACCAGGTTTAGTAGCTTGGGATAAATGTGTCACATCATGGAATTATGAAGTTTGGAGTCAAGTTTTCGCAAGTAAAGTTTACAACTAGAGTTTCTTGCACTCCAGGCTTTCAAGGGTAATTTTTGGATAGTATTTTTAAATTAAAATTCAAGCCCTCTCCTTGGTTAAATTTAGTTAAGATCATTTTACTCTTAGAGTTGGTTTATGCACCACCAGAGAGCTTAGGAAGGTGACTCTTTGGATCTTGTAATACGATGGTGTAATCTATTAGGGCTAAGATGGAGAATCTTACTATGTTCGGATCTCGGGAAAGATGACAACGACCGTCATGTGTTGAAACATTGAGGAATGGGGAGTTAAAACGATTGATTAGTGTCGTTACTATCAACTCCCGCTTAAGATTGTTAACTTTACTTGATGATACGTAGCGACGTAATTTTGGGATGACATAACTATGAGAAGGGTCGTTATGATGAAATCTTTAATTCATAATTTATAGCATAAGTAAGATGAGACCTCTTGCCTTTGAAAGTTTAGCCCACCCGTTATTGGAAATCTAAAGTGAAATTTGTCGAATGATATATTGAAGATATATAATCTACATACAATCCTCCGATCTTAAGAACCAGAAATTTACGATTTCTCCAAAATTTATAACCTCAGTTAGGAAGATTCAGGAATAAGGGAGACAAGTTTGATTTTCAGATATAAATGGTGGAGTTTCTCGAGGATTAATGGGTTTTAATGAGTCACCCTTCATGTTGAAATCTTTTTGTGCCAAAACTTGTCATGATAAAAAGGGGTTTTACCCTCATGAGTTATGAACCAATGGATATGGAAAGTAGATGGGAGTCATTTCGCGAACATCATATTAAACTACAGACGTATGTTCCTCAAGAAAAGCTTGGAAGATATTTACATTTATTTAACGTGTAGAAGCGTTAACCTCGTGTAACATTCGTAGGACATAAGAGACTCTGGTCCAAGTGTAATCAAGGTTTATGTTATTGTTTTGTAGCTGATAAACCTAACCTTGTATCCGCGGAGTCGGAAACGGTTTATCAGCCGAGACCTCATACGTTAAGGGATAAGGTCTCTTGGTGTAGGTGGTGCTGAACACCTACGTGTAAGAGAGTCGTATAGTGAAGAATCAGAATAAACAATGACGGTTGGCTAAATGATCACGTCCTGGCTAATCGATTTATGAGCAGAGTTTTAAGTAATCATGGTGCGTGATTATAACCTTGTGAAGTTAAGTTGAACTCGAAGGTTTTTGGTGCCATCTAGCGCGGCATGATAGTATAAATTAACTCTGTAAGTTCTTATGTATTTCAGGTAGATCATCCTTCGGGGAGTGTAGTGATTTTGAGAACACCCACGTCTGGTTAGCTTGTTTTGATTTTTGAAGTGTCTGTCTCCTATTTATTACCGGGGTGGAGAAAGTAGAACCCGCATTTTGATTAATGGCATGATGGTCTGAGCGGCGGGGTAAACCTTCAATTAACCCCTAGCGGGAATGTTGCCGACAATCTTAGCAAGTAATATTGGAAGTGCAATGAGAATTTTGGTAAAGAATGTTGCTCCGGTTTGAGTTCTCATATAGTAGAGGTCCGAGTTCTTTCGTGGAAGGAGATTCTGAGGTCCGATTATTATAGTTCAATCATGGGCAAGAGGAGCACAGCTGGGTGCCCTTGGACTTCATGCAACATTGTTTCCCGGAACTCTTCACCTCAGGTGCAAATTAATCGTCTTTGAAATCCTTTACTCTTATAAGTACTTGCAACCCGTAGACCCAGACCTAAATTTCGAGGACGAAATATTTCTTTTGTTTATTGGGATTTGTAACATCCTCAATCCTTCTAGACCCCTAGATGGTGTTAGGTCATGGGTGGTGTGCAGAGTGGCCACTAAGGCCCTTGGGCCAAGTGGAGTGTGCTAAGTGCACACCAAGGGCACAAAATCAACATAGCCCAATACCACTCCCTTAGGCCAATTGACCCTCAATTCACCAAATTGACCTCCCCCATACCACCCTAACCACTAAGGAAGACCATTACCTTGAGAATTGCACTTGGGTGGGACCCAATTGCATGAAATTGACCAAAGTCAACAATAGGTCAACATTAACCAAACTAAGTCAATTAGGGTTCAATTGACCCTCAAATGTTCAAATTGACCTTACCACCACACTCTAAACACCTTAAGGAACCCAATGGAATAAAAAGCCCCCTCATGGTGGGACCAATTGACCTCAATTGACCAAAGTCAAACTTTACCCAATTTTGGTCAAATCTACACCCTTTGATTAAATTGAACCAATTGGAGCCCCATCATGGACCAACCAACCTTGGGTAGTGACAAGGGACCCAAGGCCATCATATGGGCCCATCCCACTCATCATGTTGACCAAGTCAAAGTCAAAGTCAACTCTGGGTCAATCATGGTCAACATGGCCCAAATTAAGTGACCTAGCCTAAATACATTTGAACCAAGCCCTAACCCAATGACCAAACATATGTTCATAACCTAATGGGTCATGTAGGCTGTAGGGAAAAGGCTAACCCAAGCTTAGGCAAATTGGGAAAGTGGCTAAAGGTGGGGGACAAAAGCAAAAAGCAAAAGAAAAGTGGCAATCACCCTTCTCACACTCCAACCCAATCAGCCTAGGGCCTTGGGTGATTGCTGCGGACACCTGGAAATGGTGAAAAGCAGAGGTGGAAGCAAGGGGGTGGCAGCCCAAGAGAAATTCATGAGACTCCTTTAGAATACTCCCTATACAAGCCACCCCACCTCAAAACAACTCTCCCATCAGCTTTAGAGGTAGGAAAGCAGTTGGAGTCGACTCCTGGATCAAGGGAAACGATGGAAAAATGATGTCTTGAGCAAGCTCGCCGGAGAGAGGTGCATCCATGGAAAACCACCGCTGCCGCCGCCGTCGTGCCCCCTTTAATGTTTGTTTCTCCTCCTCTCCCTCTATGCTAGCTTCCCATCTCTTCAATTTGAAGGATAAGTCTCAACTGAGACGAATCCAAATCCTCAAATCCATGGAAAATCGGGATTTTCGGCCATGCTAGATTGCCGGAAAACGCCCCCTCCGGCCGCCATACCGCCGGGAACATGTAGCCCTGACCACCACGAAGGTGGTGGAGGTGGTGGCCGGCCGTGGTGGCCACCAGGTGGCCGGGAAAGGGAGGAGCAATTTTGTTATGATTTATTAAAGTATTATTACTTGTGAAGGAAATTTTAAGTACTTGCTAGCTCAAAGGAATTTAATTTTGATAAATATCAAATCATGGGGAAATGATGTGATATTTGGTTATCTGTAGTTTTAGGTTAATATATGCCCATGATAATTATTTGGAGGCTTGTAGAATTATATTTCTTATACCTCATGTAGAAATTGGAATTTACACCGCTTGAGTATTTAATCTTTTTAAAATATCAAATCATGGGGCAATGATGTGATACTTGGTTATCTGTAGTTTTAGGTTAATATATGCCCATGATAATTATTTGGAGGCTTGTAGAATTATATTTCTTATACCTCATGTAGAAATTGGAGTTTACAAGACTTGAGTATTAAATCATTTTAAAATATCAAATCATGGGGCAATGTTATGATACTTGGTTAACTGTAGTTTTATGTTAATTTATGCCCATGACAACAGTTTGGAAGCTTGTAGATTTATAATTCAAGTACCTCATGTAGAAATTGGTAATTGCTACCTTTGGATGTTTAATCATTTTAAAATATCAAATCACATGGTAATGACACAATAATTTGGCAGAGGACTCTAGGTCCCCAATTGGACACTTGGTAATATTTGGAGAATTTCCAGAAGTGAAATACTATTTTTCCTAATTAAAGTTGCATTTTGGTAATTATACAATTATGATGATATAGTAGGCCAAATGACATCCTAGGGTCATGTTACTCAGTGAACCACCATGTTATGGAATATTACCTTACTGATAATTTTCATGTAGCATGATGAATCATTTTGAGGGTAGTTCATGTGTAATTTTCCTTAAGGCCTCAACTACTTTAAATTATATTAAATACCAATTTAATATGGAAAATTATGGAAATTGGAACATACCCTATTAAGGTCAGTGGGAACCTTGGATAATTAGTACAGACCTTGGTGATGAGTATTTAGAAGGGTTCCTTTATGGGGGTTGATGGATAGTTCAACTTGGTGGTCTGCGTTTAGTAAAAACAGAATTTTGAGTTGTATACAATTCAGACCCCTAAGTAGTGTTTGGGAGTTATATCCAATCAGTAAATGAGAGGTAGCACGCCATGATTCAAGGTGGGCCAATCCTAGGGATAGTTGTGGGGTTGTGCTAGAGTTAACATAGAAGGAATGAAGGTACGTCCAACCCGATTGGGTGGGACGGGAGATGAGCTAAGTCACTTTAACTATATGAAATGATGAAGGGTGAACCAAATGTTAACCACCAATTAAAGTAATTGTCTTGAGGAGGATGGTGGGGTTGAGCCCATTAATCTGTAGTACCGTTAGGGGCCCCTTACGGAGTACACCGCGAGAAGTCCAAGATTCACCCTAAATATAACACTAACTAAATAGTAGGCAAGAGTAGCCTAAGTGTGTATGCAAACTGGTGTGGATCTCCTCCGGGAAGGAGATGGGTTGGATCAGCTTGTGTGATATTCCCTGAGCCGGAAGCTCAGGTGGACATTGTTAACACCTGTTACTTATTCAAACAGTGGCGAGTCTTCGGTACTAGGCTAGTCGTGTCACCGACGGTAGTACGTTGACTCAGGTGAGGGTGTTGTTTAGAGGGTGGGTAAGTTTGAGTACCGCGGTCTGGAGGACAATCCCTATTAACCCACCCTGACCTTAAAGTCTGGTGGATTCCAGGAAGAGTACGGAGGAGCTCCGCTGTTGTGTTCTTAGCGTTGAGGCGTACATGAGGTCTAGGCTTGGTAGTGACTATACCCGCCTAGGATGTGGAGTGCACGATCCATTACCACCGTGAGCCACGACGGTCGGTACCCGAAAGGTTGGCTTCCTTTCAAACAAATTGGGAACTATAAAGGTCTGTGCGCATAGAGTCGTGTGGGTGAGTCACATTGCATAAACTCATTAAAACATCATAACCATAGCATAGCATAACATACACATTTACATACCCCCATCATATAAATTAGTATGAGCTCTTTTATATGATGGGTTACCTGGACATCTTAACTTATATGTCGTATGAGCGTTCATATAAGTTAAGGTATGAATCCGTGATGGTAGTTTAGATTTACTTACTGCACTGCATATCCTTTCTATTTACAGCTTACCTCATTGCTCTACTTTACTGCCTTATACCAGCACTATACTGCTAGCTAGATTTTTACTGCTTTACTTATACCTGCTAGAGTAGTGCCATGTCACCACCTTCTTGTTTACCCCTTGTTTGTCCTCCGCTTCTTCCTCCCGCTCGGTGCCTAGGAGTCGTGGATGGAGGCGTGGACAAAATGGCTTAGTCTTTATGACTAACGGTCGGTGTGACCGCAGGAGTCCGAGGAGATGGAGTTGTCCCGCGCGCAGCAGGACGAGATGGCAGGACCTGAGCAGCAGATGTAGCGCACTACCATGACGCCACAGGTTGATGATTAGATAGTTAGACTTCCGCTTTTTTAGAGCTTTTGTTGTAGACTTCCGCATGTTCTAGAGAGAGAGATAGTACATTACTTTGCATATGTATCGGGCCTAAGCCCCTTTAGTTGTACTTCTCTTATGGACTTTCTGTTTTCATTATATATATGCTGTGTTTGTGGACATGCCTTCTTTTATGTACTTACTTTTTGGCATATTTTACTTGTGATCGTATAGCCGGTAGGGTTGGTGTTGAGCGGTGTTAGCCAACCCGAGTTTTGGTGACACCGCAAGGCAGCAATTCTAGGCGAAGGTCCACCTCAACCGTGCGATACGGGAGAGGTTTGAGTTTTCAAGTACCCGAACGGGTTTTGGAAAAAGAGACCTTACAAATGGTATCAGAGGGAGGTGGACCTTACATGAGAAATAGGTTTAGCACCGGATAATAGCCTAATATAGAAGTCCACTTCCCTAGGTGGGGGTAATCCAGTTAACTTATCCAAGAAGACATCGGGAAATTCCTAAACTACTGGTACATCCTTCATATTAACCTCTATCGCCTTTAGCTCAAGCCATATCATAACAACTTCATCCCCCTATTTATGGGCCTTGATGGCCTAGCAAAAGAAAGTAAACGATGGGAGGCCAGAATAAAAGCTTTGAAGGTCGCGTAGGTGGTGTCATATCTCAGCACGACCTTCATTGTTGGACAATCTATCTAAGCATGGTTCCAGGTGAGCCATGTAATCCCCAGGACAAGGTCAAAGTACGCCACCCTCAAAATTGTTACCGGGGCATCGAGCGTTAAGCCGTCAATGGTCACCATTAGGAGGCACTTTGCTATCAATTCCATCACCGATCCATCAGGAAGACGCACCTTCCTGATAGCCCCAGTGTAGTCTCGAACTTGATCCAAGTCCTTGGCGAAGTCCTCCGAGACAAAGTTGTGCGACACTCCTGTGTCGATCAGGACATGTGTGGGCTTGCCGCATACATTCACTATTCCTGAATTTGTCGTATAATTTTAGGTAGCTAAGTTGTTCTACTTCTAGCAATTCAAAATCACCTTTATATTATAAGACTTGAAAAGAACTTAGAACACTAGTATACCTGCAATAACTCTTTCTTGACTCCGAGGCTGAGAGAGATCAAGTGCGTAGACCTGCTACATGGCTGGTCGACGGTCTCCACCATGGTGTCCTTGTCCTCGGCCATGTACTTGGCCACACCGAGCTGCTAGGGGAACCATGGGGCGATTTGGAGCATTCCCTTGTAACTGAGGGAAAAAGCGACGAATGTGGCCCGACTGATGGCAATGGAAACAACCCTCCTGAAAGGCCCTTTTGATTGCTGATACGGCTGGGCCTACTGAGGTGGGGGTAATGCTAACTATTGGGCCAGTTACTCCATCCAAACGTTCTGACGGAAACTTCCACCACCTCCTCTCTGATCTTCTCCTCTCCCTTTGGCACTCCTCCTCCTCCTAAAATTGGGTCCTTCTTCCATCACACCCTCTGCGGGACTCTTGGCACTAGCCTAGACCCCCCCCCCCCAAGTGGTCTGCTTCTAATTTCTTTGCCATCTCTATGATTTGCACAAGGCTCGAATCAGCGATGAATAGAAGAGCCTGCCTAAGAGGGTCTTCTAGACCTTTGTGGAACCTCTTTGCGTAACCGCGATCATCTAAGTCGTAGGGGTATGGAAATCTGGCAAGGTGTTGAAACTATCGCTGGTATTCCACTACTGATCTTGATCCCTGCTTTAGCTGCAGGAACCTCTCCTCCAGCTCACCACGGGCCGTAGGGGGGATAAAGCGCTCCAAGAATGCACTAGAGAACTCACTCCAGCTTTTGTCGGTGTAGTTACGTCCCTCAAAGGTGGATCCCATAAGCGACTTCCATCATCTCTTGGCATGCAAATCCAGGGCCAAAACTGACAACGTAACTGCCATACTGGTAGGTCATCGGATCCCTGCCAACAATTCCTGTATAGAGTCTAGCCACACCTCTGTATGGCCAGCCGACTTTGTCCCATGATAGAAGGGAGGAAAGAGAGCTCGGAAGGTACTTAACCAGTTCGATCCCAGGGCCTGTTTCTGCACCGGGATTTTTTTTGACTTGAAGGCATCCAAGATTGCCATCAAGGTCTGTCCCAACTCAGACTGCTGGAAAGAAGTAGGTTCTGGAGGTACGGGTGTGCCAGTAGCTAGCTCTGAACGTACCGTAATTTACACGTAAGGTAGAATTTTGGGTTAGGTTGGCTACTTAAAGGAAGGTAATGGACACACATAATGTGAATCTCACATGGGCACACCACTGCTTCCGCTTGTTCAGTTTGTCCTCAATTTGAAGAGTCGAGCGGGGTGGCACCATGAGGTAATGGACTTCTTTATCTCACGATCATTGCAAGCTGATACCATTTGTAAGATACCCCTCCGGAAACACAAGACACGACCGAGGGGAGTCCTATTCCTCGAACAGCCACCTTGCGGTAGCATCAGCACATGGGCTAACCCTACCACAAGATGCCTATCCTGGCGGCTAAACCAATATCATCATGCCAACCCATCAATAATAAAAAAATAATAGAAGCCATAGATTCACAATTAAGTAAAGATGTCCCATCAAGTACAAAAGGATAGGTAGCTACAAGAGCTCCTGCAAAATATCAGAGTATAAAATGCCCCAAAGGATATATCTCAAAAACTATCGCTCACATCTATCACTGACGGTAATGAGGGTAACGTAGTCTCAGGCCCTGTCATCCTGGCCTAGCTGTGCTCTTGCGCCGTGCGCTACTGTTCCATCTACTGTGGTGTGTCCTAAAATGGTGAAGTAACAACCGTTAGTCATATAGACTATGTGGCTTCACATCCTCTCCCCCGGTGACTCTAAAGCACTAGGCGAAAGGAGGGAAAGAGAACGCTGCAATATAATTAATTACATATGATATAGCAGGTGTTAAGGAAATAGTAACCACAATAGTTATATCAAGTGTATAGAGAGCACAACTATTCTAGCAGGAGTCAGCAACAGAACAAAGTAGAGCAGAGTATATATAATGAGCTGAATTGAACTTAACTTATAAGGATGCCCATACAAGTTTATATGATGAGGATCTTTATGCGGTGCAATGCAATGAATGTATGTATGATGACTCACCTAGGATTTATGCATGCACTCTGATTTGAAATGTTGACATAGACTTTTACATCCCACTTTTTGAGGGTAGCTAACCTCATAGGGATCACCCATCGTGGCGAGCTGGTGACAGTGGATCGGGCTCTCCACTACTAGGTTGGTATGCACACTACCAGACCAAGGCCTTACGTATGCCTCGATTCTAAGAACACATCAGCAGAGAACCTGCGTACTGGGCACGAAAGGTGTCTCAGGGATTAAGCACCAAGAGCCCAACCCAACCAGTCAATGGCACGGAAGGGGTCTTTGGGAAGTAAACACCAAAGAGCCCAGCCCAACTAGCCAATATTTATCTGCCAACTCTGGTCGGTGTGATGACTGGTGAGCCCGTAGATCTTCAACATGCAATCCTCGACACCAGATCGTAACCATCGTGTGCCAACAACCACACTTGTCGTATATCCCAGGTGCCCAAGGGATCGAACGGAGCCCCTTTCATTTTCCAACATATCTGTGCTTTTAAACATGCAAGGGATTTCACCGAGCCCCTTTTTATTATTCCCTAGGATGTCACCGCATCCAAACTATTAGGCCGAGTCCTCACCACTACTCGAAGGGAGTTATCATGTCTCTAAGCAGTGGCTACACGTATAAGGGATTTTTCACTCATACGATCACATGGACTACATGTGTATCCGATTATCACAATGAGAGCATCAACATTATAAAATTATTCAAGTCTATTATCTGGGCTACCCAGTTGATATTTCCATCATAGCTCAAAATGATTAACCATTTGAAATCTTTCCACCCATTTCTGCCCCAATCAAATTCAACTCACAATTAGCTTGACAAGACAATTCTTAACAATTAATAAGATAAGGAAATTCTCAACCATTAATAAGACGAGATATATCCCGACAATTGTTGTAATGTCTTAACACATAAGTATCCATATCTCATAAAACATAACAGGGGCATGTAAAACAATATTAAGTTTATGTCTATCAACTTTCATAAGTGCCCGGTGACTAATTTAAGAAAAATCCAATTACATCACAATCTGTATACTATGGACACAACTTATGGAAACTGAATTTCCCGGAGCTACAGACCCCCAAAAATTTGTGCCACCCCATTCTAAAAAGCTATTTCCAAGGGCTACAACTTTCGTATTGAGCCCAAGATCCAGATCTAAGCCTGTCCTAGCTAACATTGGGTTTGAACCCAACATAGTATTTCTAGACAGCAAGTTGTCCTGTACTTAAACAGGATCATCTTGTGCACAACCATTTTAGATTTCACTTTGTGGGAGCTACATAGCTCCTCAGAAAATGCACAACTAGTCATTGTAAAGTCCTTTCCGAGGGCTACAACTTTTGTGTTGAGCGCAAGACCTGTATGAGGCCGGATCATTAGGCTTGAAGTCCATCGCGTGCAGAAAATATCTTTCCCCAAGTTTTAAAATATGCATGGATCTCAAGACAGATGAACAACATATGTTCATCCTCTTACTCCAGCACCCACAAATACTATTTCGCCTTCTCTCCTCCAATACCCCCTCATTAGACCACCGTTCTTCACGAAATCAACTCCTACAACTTCATTTTGAAGAGAGGAGTAGATCGAAGACATTATTTCTGCGAACGACGCCCTAGAATAGAAGTTCTAGCATGGTCTCTTCCTAGAAAAATCCATTAAAATTACAAAGGTCAAGCTCTTTTCATCCGACATCTCTCCTAATTCAGATCTAAAGATCTAGCACCAAGGGAGAGGGGGCAGAAGACACCTGATTTCCGACCATGGATCTCATTTGTCTTCTTGGAGGCATGGTGGCGGTCGGTCAAGCTCCCAATCCTTAGATTTATTCTTCCAAGGTGAAAGGGGTGGCTGGTTAGCTTCTTGAGGAATGAGGTAGAGGAAGAAGATGAAGTTCTAAGGTTTAAAATGTTTTGTTATGGTTGCTTCCTGTCCAGGGCTAAGAAAAGAAGCAGATTTGACTAAATATTAATGGGAAAGATACTTCCCATGCTCTGGATTGGACAACACTGCCACGTGTCACTTTCCTATAAGGCCACCTTGATTATAAGACATAAAATAAACTTTAAACAACTCACAAGTCTCCTATCTGGATGGCAAGCATCCCGTCACAGCGAATCTGCAAAGGAAATGGTAGAAGGCCGATACTCGACGAATTCATCGAGCGCTCTCGATGAATTCATCGAGTCCACTCGATGGGTCATCGAGTTCACTCGACGGGTAGTCGAGTCCACTCGAAGGGTCGTCAAGTCCTCTCGACGGGTCGTCGAGTCCTCTCGACTGGTCGTCGAGTCCTCTCGATGGGTCGTCAAGTCCTCTCGACGGGTCCTCGAGTCCACTCGATGAATCGTCATGTCCTTTCGATGAATCGTCGAGTCCTTTTGATGTCTTCATCAATTCCTTTTTGCCGCGCCGACATTTTCCGCTCAAGTGCAGCTCATGCCCAAGTTAACTCACCAAACACGCGTTTCAGGGGGCCTAGCACGAATCAGGATGTTATAGATGATGGCCTCTGTCTTTGCCGGATGGGGAGCAATGTATCCGAGCGAGATGTATTGAATGACCACTGCATGGCATTCACTCTTGGAGAGCGTGCAGCAGAAGAACATGTGGTATAAAAAAGTCCAAGCACACTTGGCTCGGCCTTCAACATCACCACCATCACCACCCATCTTATAAACATTAGCGAAAGCTGAAGAAGCGAACGCGAGCTCGAGAAGAGAGGTGCGAGGTCTTGAAAGCGAAAGAAGATGAAGGCTGAAGCGATAAATGTGGTAGTTGGGTGTGGGGACGAGACCTATTTATAGGAAAACAGAAATGGCGAGAAGGAATCGAAGCGACGAATGAGAGGTTAGCAGAATTTCATTTCGATATGCCTCGATCCTCGAGCCGGCCCCTTTTACTCACCCATTTGAAACAATGCAGCAAAGCAAGCATGTTATAGGCGAAGCGAGCGAGCGGCGGGTGAGGCGAGCCAAATGCAAATCGCGTGCGAGAACATAAAAAAAATGAGCGAATGCGGCACAAGCAATAATATCACACAACGTGAATAAATACAGGCGAAAGGCCCCATCGAGGGCAAGAAATACCAAAACTAATAATTGTTTATTCGCAGGGCTGTTTAATGAAAGCATTTAAATAAATAAATACATTTTCTGTGGTAGCTGAGTGGGTGCGAGCGGGATTCGTATTGGACACACCTCCTTTAACCTCAGCCTCGCATCCCCAAGCTCGGCGGCACATGAGGATAATGATATGTGCCGATGGCACGGAGCTCGCGCTGTAGCAAGCACATATGATCCTCCGCCCGGGAAATGTGCACCCCTCAGGGAGGTGACCTCATTACGAGTTTCCAGTCGCAACTCGACAAGAAGTCGCGTGTAGGCATCCTCGAGGGTGGCAAACCTGTCTTCGGAGGACGCCCTGTTCTCCGGCGCCTTGTTTTAAAGGTCCTGCAACATGAGGCCATACTTTCAGAGCACCTCAGTTGTCCGCCTCTTCAACACATCGGGATCGCAGGGATCACCCAGGAAGTCGACAATCTTTTTCGATGAAGGCGAGGGCGAGAGCTCTTCCTCCCAAAAGTCAGGGTTGACATCGTGGGCACCTGCAAGTAAGTTTGTCAGTCTGATGAAGGAAAGGGACAAATGATCACCAAGGCATTAACCAAACTGGCGAGGGCATAATCCCCTTGTCGGAGGGCTTGCGGGAGGAGCTCGGCTGCTCTTGGAAGGCCTTGGTATAAGTAAACGTAATCGACTTTCCCAGGCCAAAGGGGTGCAGCGCGTTATTGGCGATCCGGAGGGTGGCGGGTAGTGAGCCAACAAGGCCCTTTTCAACTAGAAGGCTAGAGCCTGGGATCATGGTGGCCACATCCAGTGGGTCCATCGACCCTGGTAAAGAGGCACATATTTTGGGCATCGCGAGGAGGGTGACTGCCAGAGGCGACATTGGGGGGAAGTCAATGGACAAGGAGAGCCAGTTTGCCGGGAGGAAGGCGAGTAGCTCACCAGGCCACGACGAGGAGTCGTACAAAGCTGCAAGGTCCGTGTCCATGGCTGCAGTACCGGCCCTCCCAATGATTTGAGTGAGAGCGCCCGTCAAGTCCTCGCCCACGGCTTCTTCCTCGAGGAGCGCATTCTGCGAGCAAGAGAATATGATTTTTAACATGTTTCTGGGGGAGATCAAGGCCATCAGCTCGAAAACCTGCTATGCGAGCCCGGTGTCTGGTGGTGGATCCGAATGTGAGGATCCACCTTCCCCCGAGTGGCACCTGGCCATCTTCGCTTTTTTGGGCTTTGGGTGAGGAATAGGGGCTCGCCGGACGATCCAAGGCTCAAGCTCGATGGTGAACGACCGTTTGTTCACCCTCGCAGCATCTAGGCGAGCTTGGCATTCTTCCGAAAGAGGCATTTTAGTTGCTACAGTAGTCAACGATAAGAGAAAGTGAAGGGACTGAGAAGTTCACTATCGCTTGTGATTGGTGGTATTTATAGCGTTGGGGATGGGACCCACCAAAAGATTCCTGCCAAGTAAGCAGCCCACCAGTGAACACCAGGGGTTGGACTTTTCTTTACGAGCTTAGGATAATCTCGCAAAGAGTGCAGATTTTGCACAACCCTATGTTCGCCGAGGGAAAAATTGAGACTCAGATATGGGTGAAGCGTGCAGGGTTTGCTGCCTTGTGGGTTGTGAGGGCGAGGTGAGCAGGGCTCGCTGCCTTGCAATGAGTGGATTGTGAGTATGAGGCTAGTGTGGGCTCGCCGCCTTGTGATGAGCAGGTCGCGAAGGCGAGGAGAATAAGGGCTTGACGCCTAGTGATAAGCGGATCAGGCATAGGCTCGCGCTCTCCTAGGTAGGTCGCAAGGAAGGAAGTGAGCACCGGCTTCACCATCCCTCGGGATTGTGGTGCAATATGTTATTCACATTTATTCAGGTCTGTCTGCCAATAGCCATCTCAAACAGTGGAGTTTGGCTGTTGGTAGACCATTTTATGGTGCAGTTAACAAAACCAAAAAGGCGGAATTACGTTATTGGCAGACCCAATTGAGAAAACTATAAATACACCCTGAAGGGCACCTTTGGAGGGCATCCAATTCTGGGGCTTCTTCCTCCTCTGGACAACTCTGGATAGTGTCCAAGGTTTTCTAAGGTGCCTTGCTTCAGTTTTGGCTTGGGAGAGAATGCGCTCTTAGATCTTACGGGTGTGTGGTGGGACCTCCGCGCTGCAGCCAAGGGTCAGTACTTAGTTCAAAGTATCCAGTCAAGCTCTTCCACGGGCCAAGTACTAGCTGCCCCCTCTTTGGGGTCTGAACTCCTTATTTGGTCTATTCTCAGTTCCAACAGCCACCTCGATTAGATCCGAGTGCTTTAATAGTTTTCCTAGTTAGTTTTGTACTTCATTTTGGAACTCCTTAAACTTTTCAAAGGATTCAGATTTGTTCTTCATAAGAAACCCATATCCCTATCTACTGAAATCATCAGTAAACGTAATGAAGTAGTGAAACCCACCTCTAGCCATAGAACTCATGGGTCCGCATACATCACTATGTATGACCCCCAAAAGATCATCAACCCTCTCGGTATGACCAATGAAAGGGGCTTTAGTCATTTTGCCTAATAAGAAAGACTCGCATCTCTCAAATGATTCATAATCAAATGAGTCCAGTAGTCCATCTCTATGGAGCTTGGATATGCATTTCTCATTTATATGGCCTAAACGATAATGTCAAAGGTACGTAGGATTCGAGTCATTTGTTCTTAGTCTTTTAGTATATTCTACATTATAGATTGGCTGGTCTAAGTTCATAACATATACACCATTAAATAATTGAGCTACACCATAAGAAACATCATTCATTAAAATTGAACAATATTTGTTCATAATTATAAATGAAAAACCTTTCAGGTCAAGGCATGAAACGGATATAATATTTCAAGTTATGGTTGGAACAAAATAACAGTTATTAAGTTCTATTACAAGCCCGTGGGCAAAGAAAGATGATAAACTCCTACGACAACGACATCAACTCTTGCTTCATTTCCAATGCACAGGTCTACCACTCCTTTACCCAGCATTCTTCTCCATCCCAGTTCCTGCACATTTGTACGAATGTGAGAACTGCATCCGGTATCCAATACCCAAGATGAAAGAGCAGAAAGGTTTTTTTCTATAACAAAAATACTTGAAGAATAAGTCACACTTCCCTTCTTGTTCTGTAGATCATTAATATAGAGGGGACAATTCCTCCTCCAATGCCCTGCCTTATCGTAGTGGTGATTATTCCCTTCCTTAGCCAGACCTTTCCTTTTCAGTGTTGAAGACTTGGGATCAAGGTTAGACTTAGATCCTATCTTCGTCTTCTTTGATCCCTTGGCCTTCCCTTTGCCTTTATGCACCATCAGTATAGGGCTAGCAGGCTTGGCCTTCTTCATTTTATTCTCAGCAGTTCTCAACATGCCAAGGAGCTCGGACAGTATCTTGTCTATTTTATTCATGTTGTAGTTCAAGACAAACTGCTCACAACTATCCGACAACGATTGCAGGATTAGATTAATGGCCAACTCTTTGCCCAAGGGAAAACCCAGTCTTTCAAGGTTCTTAATATACCCAATCATCTTGAGTGAATGAGTCCCTGATAGGTCTCGAGCTCCCATTTTGCCTTGAAACAATGCATTGGATATGACAAACCTCTCATGACGAGCTTGCCCCTCGAAAATTTTCTTGAGGTACTCGATTATCTCATAACCACACATGCTCTCATGTTGCTTCTGAAGCACAGAGGTCATGGTATCAAGCATAATGCATACAATATCCAAGGTATCATTCCTGATACTTCTTGTAAGCATCTTTATCTGCTCGGGGAGTATTCCCGGTTGACTCTGTGGGGCCTTCCTCTTCCAAGACATTGAGCTTGTCCTCTTGCCTGAGGACAATCCTCAGGTTCCTATACCATTCAAGGATATTCATCCCATTGATCTTGTCCTCCTCAAGGAAGGTTCTCAGGGACAGGGCGGAGTGAGATCCACTTGCCATGCAAATTCTACAATAAGTTTGCAAAATAGTTTTAGTACTATATTTCAAAAAACATTTTATTTTAATAAGGAAGGCTCCCACTATACTATTCAAATTGATAACCCTTAATATCCATTCGAAGAGTTATGTGAGCTACTCTCTTAGTGGACAAGATCCATATTTCACTGCCATCATAAGTTAGTTTTGGCTGATCACCCACAATGTGGCTATTTAGGTAGACAACATTTGCCAATTGCATCATCATGCAACTCCTGTATGGTTGGTGAATAACATTTAACCGCATCCATCAAATGGTGCATGACAACCCTATGCCTTTATGCACTCAACCATTGAGGTCACCTAGTTAAGTCTGACCCGATGTCGATAGTGGGATATCACAATTATCCACTCATCCCCTTACCAAGATAGATTAATGCAGCTTGCTTTGGCAAGCCCACACTTCATCGATCAAGGAAGGAAGAGTGTCATCCAACAGAAGGCATCCGAATACTTAATTTAAATTTTATGGGATTTTTCATGATAATTGATTGACAATTAATCTTGATCAACATTTAATCAATGTACACACAATTCCAAAATCATGAAAGACACAACAAGCATAACCCGGAAACATTCCAGATGCATAAAACCATCAACAATTGATGTTATGGATTAAATATGAATATTTTGAACATTTCTAAATCTTTAGATTTACATGTACCAGATGTTAGCACAAGCAAACACCCTTATGGAAGTAGACAAGCTATCCTCTTTATGCTTTAGTTTCACAAACTAACATAGAGAAAGATGGTTACTGCAAATGGAACAATTTCTGAAACATGGAAATCGCAGAAACTTGGCTTTTCTACCACTGTTGGGTTTTCCTTAGGGTTAGACACACCAGATGTGCGCAGCAGAATATTCATGAATAACCTAAAAGAGAGATAATAGGATCTTGCTCAACAATGAATCAAGGAATCGAAGCAATAAATAGATTACATGTGCTGAATCGAGTCACTGTTCAATCAGATAGCTCCAGAAATTTCCCGTGCTGAATCAGAATGCTATTCCAATCCTTCTTCCAGTTCCCGCGGCTTGGTCTAAAGGAGCTAGCGCAGAAGTAGATCTGCACCTCTATAGAAGTCCATATGATCTCTCGGAGAACCTTAAGATCTTATCAATCAAGAACTAGGTCAGAGAAGGAGTGCCCTCTACGTCTACATGAATTACTAGATTCGTCTAAGGAGAGGTGGCGACGGAGGCAATGGCCGGATGGGTCTTCTAGCGACCGTATAGACTCATATCGCGTTGGCAGTGAGACTAACTGCTTGATTACTTCTGGATCATCTTAGAAACTCCAACATAAATGCATAACACAAATAATATTTAATTTTAGATCTTACCATGATTGAGAACATTTGTTCTTCTTGTTGTCGGGTACTGAGACAAATTTTAAAAAATGTAACAAACAAAGAATAACCGGAAAAGGCAAGCTAGAGAAATCAAAAGAGAATCAGAAGTAGGTGCTTTTGGACTGTAACAAACAAAACATATTGCATACATGAAAAGAGGCCTTGCTGAAGATGATATGTCTGCTTACAATTTGAGAGTCCTTGGCGATGAAAGAAGATTAAGAGAAGCCGTCGCTGAAGATGATTATACATAGCAACAAAATGTAGGCATAAGATAGGGAGGAAGATGTGGGATCTTGCAGCAGAAGTTCAAAGAAATGCTAGATGTTGAAATCTTTGGCCACCGAAGCGAGAGAGAGGTGAGGTAATGAAGGAGATTACCTTTATCGATCGTCAATGGAATCGTGGAGCTAACTAGTCAAACGGAGAGTTGGAGATCAAAATGGCCGAGCTGGAGATCGCAAAGGGATATCAGGTCGTTAATGCTGAAAGCAAAAGAGGTCTTCTAGCGACCGTATAAACTCATATCGCGTTGGCAATGAGACTAACTGCATGATTACTTCCGGATCAAGCGGCGGTGGAGGCAATGGCCAGGCGGGTCTTCTAGCGACCGTATAGACTCATATCGCGTTGGCAGTGAGACAAACTACTTGATTACTTCCGGATCACCTTAGAAACTCCAACAGAAATGCATAACACAAATAATATTTAATTTTAGATCTTACCAAGATTGAGAGCATTTGTTCTTCTTGTTGTCGGGTACTGAGACAAATGTTACAAAATGTAACAAACAAAGAATAACCGAAAAAGGCAAGCTAGGGAAATCAAAAGAGAATCAGAAGTAGGTGGTTTTGGACTGTAACAAACAAAACATATTGCATACATGAAAAGAGGCCTTGCTGAAGATGATATGTCTGCTTACAATTTGAGAGTCCTTGCCGATGAAAGAAGATTAAGAGAAGCCGTCGCTGAAGATGATGATACATAGAAATGAAATGTAGGCATAGGATAGGGAGGAAGATGTGGGATCTTGCAGCAGAAGTTCAAAGAAATGCTAGATGTTGAAATCTTTGGCCACCGAAGCGAGAGAGAGGTGAGGTAATGAAGGAGATTACCTTTATCAATCGTCAATGGAATTGTGGAGCTAACTAGTCAAAAGGAGAGTTGGAGATCAAAATGGCCGAGCTGGAGATCGCAAAGGGATTGTGGGTCGTTAATGCTGGAAGAAAAAGAGTTGATGCCCTAGAGGAGTGGAGAAGAGGTCAGAGTGGAGTATTGCGCAAGATGAATGTCATTGTAGGAGAGCTTACGAGGTATTTGCGTAGCAGAAGATGTTAGGGTCATTCAGTAGGACAAAAATAATGTGTGCGAAGCAGTCATAACAAGGATTTGGGAGATCAAGCGAGTGTAGATATCTGGAGAGGTTGTCGTACCTGGAAGGCCACCACAAGATTGAGAGGCGCGAGAATAAGAGAGAGGAGTCGAGACTGTGAGAAGTACAACGGGTCGAGCAGAGAAGAATTATGGATTCGATCATGGGATCTTTTCGGTTTTTAGAACTTCAGCTTGGGATACAAAGGCTAATATACTCCTGATGTCTCACATAGCTTGCCAAATCTCTAAAGTTGATACTTCTTCTTAATATATTATATAAAAGGTCATTTTATTATATTATACTTAAAATAATTTCTTTGAATTATTAACATTTAATATAAATTCAGAAATAACAAGCGATTAACACTCTAGTAGAACAAGATCTGTATTTCACTATGTCACAAGTCAACTTTGCTTGATCAGCTATAACTTGGTTATTTAGGTAGATAATGTTTGTCAATTGTATCATTTACAACTCTAGTGTAGTTGAGTGAATGACATTTATTTTCATTCATCTAATGAAAGTTATAAACTTTATGCCTCTAAGCCTCAAACTATTGAGAAAACTGAGATAAGTTTGGCCCAATGATTGATAGTTAAATATCATAATTATCCAATTGCAGCTCACTGAAATAGAATGGCGCACCTCGCTTTGGCAAGCCGATATTTAATCGATCAAGTCCTTAACGAGTACCATGCATTGACAGACATCTGATTACACTTAATATATAAATTTAAGGGACGTTTCATGCTAATCATGTACATATTTTAACATAATCATTAAATAAAATTACACCATTTTGATATGAAAATAAAACCTCCGGAGTTGTGTTTTCGGAAAAGTAAAGCAAGTGGTTTATGATGATATTCTCCAAACCTATATCTGATGAAGGCAAGTGTACCTTATCGTCTATAGTATAGGATATTTTATAAATACTGAGGTCGTATTCCTCGAGGCGCGTTGATTACTTCTACTTTGAGGAGACCACTATTATCTTATCTATTAATTTTTGAAGAGTTTTTATTAACTAATGAGATAATTTGCAAATAAAAGAAAGGCTTATATAATGATTAAAGAGATTAACGCACAATCTAAAATCACCTTGGAGTGAGAATAATTAAGAAGAGATAAAAATAAATCTAATTCCTTTTAAATAAACTACTTGACCGTGCAGGTTCCCAAAGCTTAAACATGTCACTCTCGAGGGAAATGCCCAACTAAGTTTAGGAAAAACCAATCGAACTCTCATTCTTTAATCGATTGCCTACAACTTGCTTTACGTTGTGAACCCTGCTATTGGATTTGACTCCAATACGGGAGATTTACGTCATCCTCTCTCGAGGGGTAAGTGCAACTCTCTTTACCCTTGAGTGATCGATTCATACTTTGAGCCTCCCGGCTAGCTAAGTATGAAAACCTAAGTGAAAACCATATATCGAAAATATGGTCTCACTAAATAAAAATCAAGGGTAAATCAAAAGTGTTACTTAAATGGAAAAAAAGAGAGCTAACAATTCATAACTTGATAAACTCATCCTCAGATCATTTCGATCGAGCACTAATGAGAATTAGTTAATCATGGCGGAGGGGAAAAAGAGAGATAAGATTGCATGAAAAATTAACTACAAGTAGAGAGAGAAAATGAAAGAAAGCAAAGCTAAATCTTTATTAAAAACAAAAGTGATTACAAGCCTTAAATGAAAGGTTACAACACTATAAAAGGAGAGACTACAAGCTTGCACTAGACTTTTGCATGAAAGAAAACTAGAACATTACTTGAAATGAAGAGAGGGGGAGAACATGAAAAAGGAAAAAACATGAAAAAGCATGAAAATGGACACTGACAGCTCTACCAGCACCTACCAAACTCCAAAATTCTAAACCCTGGACTCAAGGAGACCTCTAGAATTCATAGGAAAAATTTCAAAGTTACACGCCCTCGATCACGCCCGTGAACATGGGCGTGTAACTACTGTTCTGCTCAGTTGGGACAATAGTGTGGGCTTGTTTGACGGCGCGACAGAAATCAGACATTACTGAACCGTGGCTTGAAGGTCACGACCATATACTTGGGTGGCTTAATTAAATGCGGCGTAGGCGTGATTAGCAGTGCGACGGAATGCAGAAATCACGCGGGAGAGTCCCGATCGTGACTTTGAGGGACACGGACGTGACTTGAGTCAACATTGCATGACATCTCCACTTGTGCATGACGGTGGATGTGAGTCATCTTTAAATTGACACGCCCTTGGTCACGGGCGTGACTGAGGGCGTGTAGTGGAACACGGGTGTGACTTGACAAAAATGTTCCCAAATCACGCGACAGCAACTCTGGACGAGCATTAGGATTACACACCCTTGGTCATGGGCGTGACCGAGGGTGTGTAATGCAAATTTGACCATATTGTCCCAAAAATCTGCAAAATTACAAAAAATGCTAAATTAGGTTCAATTTGAAGAAATGAACTTTTTATAAGTTAATATTGACATGAAAAAGAGAAATTCCTATTAACTAAATACAAAAATCTATAACAAATATTCATATAAAACCTACTTATCAAATACCCACATACTTGAGCTTTTGCTATTCCAGAACAAAAGTATGAGAAATATTTTATAAGACATTAATATAAATTTTAATTAAACTAAAATTTTCATTTAGACCAAAAGTAAGTTAATAATACATTTTAGGAGGAATTAAGTCCTAAATTATGATGATGATTTGAAAAGAGTGAAAATGCTTAGCTAGGGATTTCTAAAGATAATTAACTAACTAACAAAATTGTAGAAATTATCAAACTAAATTAGATTAAAATTATAAGAACTCTAACTTATAAGAAACTTAAGGAAAAAGTAACCTACTAGATATTGCTCTCTCCATAACTTAAATTAAATCTAGATCAAAGAAATTGGTTAATGGGGTTTACAAAATTTGGCATAAGAAGAGATCTTAGAACGGAGGTGATGAATTTTAATCTCTCACCTTACTAATTTTTTTTTATTAAAATTTATATGTTTAGGAGTAATGAATTTTATCCTCATACTCCATACCATATAATCTTTTAACATTCTCTTCTAATAAAATCCCAAAATATATATGTTTAGGAGTAATGAATTTTATCCTCTAACTTCATGCCATATAATTTTTTAAATTATTTTGGGTGCATATGTTTAGGGAATAATGAATTTTAATCTCTTATCCCCATGACATATGATCTTTTAATACACTTTTTTATATGCCATCAAAGGTGTAGGGTAGAGAAAAAATTTCTAGCTTATAAATTAAATTATTTTGAGAGCAAATTCTAGTAAATTGAATTTTCCTAAGATCTAAAAAGCTAAAGGAAAATATAATATAAATCTAAAGAGGTTTAGCAAATTTACTACGAAACGAAGTCATTTAAATAAAAAAGAGAAATCACGCTAAATCGATTCTCTAATCAAATTAAAATCATAAGATGATTCTTAAAACAAGATTTCCTAAAGTTTAAATTTAACAAACAATGACAAAACATAAATTTAACAAATTAAAACATAAAAATGCTTATAAGCATTCTGAAATAGATTTCTGAGAAATAACAAAAACAACAAGTAGGGGTTTTTTGGCTTTTATTCTAAGTTTTGCATTTTTTTTTTGAATTTTTGATATTATCTTTTTTGAAATTTTTATTTTTTTGTAATAATAAAAAGAGAAACTAGTTTTAATCCTAATGTTTTTAAATTCCTGGACTTCCTGAGGTATACCTCGTGATGGGTTCTCACCGGTACTAGGAGGTGTGCTGGGATGATAACCCAAACATCCTTTCCAAGATATTAGATTTTCGATTATCTAAATTTTTTTTGAATGTTTTGAGTTTTGAAAGTGCTTGAATAAAAGAAAATATAAGAATATATATATTGAAGATTTTCTAACTTAAGAGTTACAATTCTTTTTAAAAACTATATTTACACCCCCATACTTACAGTTAAACATTGTCCCCAATGTTTAAAACTAAGTATGAAGCAAAAAGGAAAAGAAACAAACAAATAAAATGCAAGTTAACACAAAAGGAGAATGCAGGAAGAGAAAAGGAAGGAGAGGGGTAAAGAATGCTTCCCTGATTTTGATATTTTTGGGTGGGACTGGCGACGATCCAGCAAAAAGTGTTAAAGCAAAACAAAAATAACAAAAAGATAACTTTGGAGTGCCTCCCAAAAGCGCTTTGTTTAAGGCCGTGTAGCTTGACCCATTAGGCGCTCACGTTATCAGTGGAAGCTAAATCGATTCACTCTTTTCATTTGATAACTCTCCTGGAAGATATAACTTAAGACGGTGTCCATTTATTTTGAAGGAGCCTTTTTCTGAGTGGGATATGAGAATTTTCCCATATGAACAAACCTCTTTAATGATAAAGTGGACGGACCATCGAGATTTTAGCTTTCCCGGGAAAAGGCAAAGACGAGAATTATAAAGGAGGACGAGATTGCCCAGCGAAAAAGTAATTGGAATTCTTATATTTTTATCGTGGTAAAACTTTGTTCACTCCTTATAAATTTTATTTTCTTGTACGCATTCGCATGCCACTCGTTGAGTTCATTTATTTGAAACTTTCTTTGCTCGGCCGCTAAGGTAGAATTGAGATTTTAAATTTTAAGCGCCCAGAATGCGCAGTATTCTAACTCGACCGGAAGGTGGAAAGCCTTGCCATAAACTAATCGATACGGTGTACAACTGATGGCGGCCTTGTACACCGTTCGATAGGCCCATAGCGAGTCATCGAGCTTAAGTGCCCAATCCTTCATATTAATGGAAATAGTTTTTTTCGAAAATCCATTTTAATTCTCAATTCACGACTTCGACTTGGCCGCTCGTTTGTGGGTGATAAGCAGTTGAGAGTTTGTGCGTGACACCATATTTTGCTAAAATTTTAGTGAATTGGCTATTACAAAAATGGGTGTCCCTATAACGAACTATAGCGCGTGGCATGCCAAATTGAGAGAATAACTTTTGTAAGAAATTTATGATGACTCTTACGTCGTTGGTGGGGAGAGCTTGTGCTTCCGCCAAACTCGATACATAGTCGACTGAAACGAGAATATAATTGTTTGAAAAAGAGGGAGGGAGAGGACCAACAAAATTAATAACCCAAAGGTTGATAATTTCACATTCTAAGTTGATATTTTGAGGCATTTTATCCTGGCGGGAGATGTTGCCCGGCTGTAGGAAGCTGTCGCAACTACTCACAAGGGTGTGAGCTACTTTAAAGAGCACGGGCCAATAGAAGCCCACCTCGAACACCTTTCTTGCGGTTTGGTTCGCTTGATAATGACCACCGGTTGGTCCTTCGTGGCAGTGTCATAAAAGTTTTAGAACTTCCTCACTCGAGACACATCTTCTCACTACCTGGTCCGCGCAGACACGGATTAGAAAGGGGTCCTCCCAAAAATAATTCTTTAAATCAGAAAAGGATTTCTTCTTTTGCTGACTTGAGAATTCTATTGGCAGGACTCCGGCTACTAGATAGTTAGCCAAATCCACGAACCAGGGGGTGGAAGACATCATGATGTTTTCGAGAGCAAGGAGATGCTCTTCAGGGAATTTATAATTTATATTAGCCTCCACTAACGCTTTCGTAGAGGGATTTTCTAATCTTGAAAGATGATCGACCGCTAAGTTTTCATCCCCCTCTTGTCCCTGATCTCTAAATCCAACTCATGCAAGAGGAGGATCCATCGCAATTGACGGGGCTTGGCATCCGATTTA
The DNA here is from genome assembly GCA_033032865.1 of Dactylorhiza incarnata. Classification (NCBI taxonomy): domain Eukaryota; kingdom Viridiplantae; phylum Streptophyta; class Magnoliopsida; order Asparagales; family Orchidaceae; genus Dactylorhiza; species Dactylorhiza incarnata. The sequence continues at coordinate 2,650,298 of JAWHQI010000336.1, forward strand.
TTTAAAAGATACCTAAGAGCAGAGTGATCTGTGAAGACGATTATGTTGGAACCTTAGTTTTGATTTGAGTTAGGATCCACCTTTAATGTCTAAGTTTATATCATAACATATCTTACAACTTAGATTAAATCTCATTAAGAAAGAAGGCTGAAAATATATATATATTAATAAGCAGAAAATAAGAGAAAGAATAAAATTTACATATATTCTCTGCGTTCGACGAACGACCATCAGCGTTCGACGAACGACGATCTGCGCTCGACGAAAAGGTTCAAAGCTGCGTTCGACGAAATCCAAGCAGCACTCGACGATCCCGCCCCAGCTCAGCGATCGACGAACAGATTGGTTCAGCGCTCGACGCTTTTACTCAAGCTCAGTGGTCGACGCATTTATCCAGGCTCAGTGGTCGACGAATACTTCCGTTCGACGAACTCAAGTCTGCGTTCGACGAACAACTCAATATTCAGCGGTCGACGAATCATTCCGTTCGACGAACTCAAGTCTGCGTTCGATGAATATTCAGCAGATGTTCAGAATAGTGAATCAAATGTTCAGGTCGACGAATCAAATGATGAGGTCGACGAACTTGAAGCTCAGCTCGACGAAGTATCTGCAGCATTATTTTATATCATTATCAACTCGACTAAAATAGTATATATATGCTGTCAGATTTTATTAAAGCAATATTTTATTAATTCTATTTATATATTGCTATATATATTGCTGCATTAACAATCCAGCCATTGCAGCATTAATTAATTGAGCTGTTGCAACAAGCTAAAGACAGCAAGTTATGTTCTCGAGGATCTGGGAAAAAGAAAGATATATTATTTCTTTCCTTGTCGGGCAAGAAATCAAATCAGCCCAGGAAAGAAGACAACAACTTTACACGACAGCAAGAGACAACTCAAAATATATAGCAGATTATATACAACAGTTTTCAGACGACAGATCATATAGACAGAACATATCAATATTGCTGTACAGGAAAAGAAAGAGGAAGAGAGAAACAGAGAAGCAAAAAGAAAGAAGAACATATCAGAGTTCTTGATACAAAGAACAATACATTTATATCTTGCTTTTTGCTAACTCCTTCTTTGCAGATCATATACATCCTGAGACACCAATCACCATTATTTGCTCAGGATCAAAACTGCAAGAAGAAGAAGAAGAGTATTTGCAATCAAGAGAAGAAGCCTCCACAAGCTGTCATCAATCTAAATCAGACAGGGGTAGCTCTCTTCAACATCATCATTATCAAGACCCAATTCAACTACCAATCAGGATCTTCAAGTGTCTTCTTAGAAAGAGAAAAACAACATATTTTCTGTTTTCTTTTATTCCTTCCCATCTTGTAAAGGGTTATAACTCCCTTCAAATGTTAACTCCCGGTGACAGGCCACCTTAGCAAAAACCTGCATCTTGGTTTTGAGCACCTGATCAAAAGCTCTGTGGTGTGTGGACACCTGAACAAAAACACCTTGGTGTGAGGGCACCTGATCAACAACCTCCAGTGGATTCCTACCAGTGGGTAGAAGAGTAGATGTACCCAGGTTTTGGGGAACTACTATATATCTTGTGTCATCTGGTTTGCTTGTTTGTTTTGTGTTTTATATGCTTTATTGTTGTGCCTTCTAGGTGTTTGTTTTTATTACTCACACAACACACGTATATATATACATTACATTATTTTGAAATAAACTTAAATAAGATCTTTTAAAATATCTTAAGAACTAATCTCCTTTCAATTGGTATCAGAGCATGTTGATTTTACACATAGGCTAACACCTGAAATCACAAATATCACTTAGTTCTTAAAAAGTTTTTGTTTTTTCTAAATGGCACAATCAGATTTTTCAATTTCAGATCCACCTATCTGTAATCTAGATAGATTTTCTTTATGGCAAGTTAGAATTAAACTATATATGAATGTCATAGATGAAGATATTTACAAATCTGTTTTGACAGGAACTTCATCTTCAACTTCTTCAACAGATGATCAAGAAAAGTTGATCAGTGTTGATGCAAAGGCCATGGAGATATTAGCTCAATCAATGTCAAATGACATTTATCAAAGAGTTAATGACTGCACTTCAGCAAGAAGCATTTGGAACTCCCTCTCAAGGATGGTAAATGAACAATCTTCTTCCACTTTCACTAACTACATTTTTGATGCAGAACCATCATTCTGTCTAACTAAAGAAGAAGAAAAAGAAGAACAAAAAGCCAGAGCTTTCTGCATGACGGCCATATATGGCTTAAGCTCATATCACAAATCAGATGCTGAATCTGAAACAGAAAAGGTAAAAGAGGTAACTTCAATTCCTATTTTTACCTCTGATACATTTAAATCTGTTTTCAACTCACCATGTATAGGTTTAATAAATTCTGAAAATGAACTCAGAAAAGAGTTAACAAAAATAACTAATTTGATTTCTTAATATAACAAACCTAAAGAAAATTTTAAAATATCAGTAGAACAAATTAATTGTTTAAAAAATAAGTTTATTAAAGCTGATAAGTTTAAATAAACTTTTAAAGAAAAAGAAAAATTTTATGATCAGCAACATCAAAGAAAATTTTCAAATTTATATTTCAATGAAATAAAAAGGCCAACATATCTATCTATACGGCAATTTTTTTTAAACTGTTTAACATTTTTACTCAAATTATAATTAAAGAGCAATTTTAAGATCCTTTGGAAATTTCTATCTTAAAAACAAGTCAGATAACTTCACATTCTTCCAGATTTTCTTCAAAATCATGTTGAGCATTCTACTCAGATTGCGTAGATCAGAAATGATCAAAGCACTAAGTGTGAGTCTCTTCTGATTAAGGGGATTCTTTAGAAAGAAGCTATTAGGCATTGTCTTTTTTTATTTTAAAATTCCTAGAATCCAATAACAGCTAGCAATTCAATTCATTAAATTCCTATTTAAATCACAATCTAGGAATCAGTATTGCCCAAATGTATTTTAACAGAAGAAGAAAACAATATAATGATTAAATGTTTTCAAACAGAACAATAAATTTTCAATAATCTTTGATCCTAAAGCTTTAAAGACTTTTTATGCTTAGGTATCCTAAACCAAATAGGGGGAGATTGTTAGAACCTAGTCTTAATTTGGATTAGGATCCCAACTCAAATAGGGGGAGATTGTTGGAACCTTTGTTTTTATTTGATTTAGGATCCACCTTTAATGTCTAAGTTTATATCATAACATATCTTACAACTTAGATTAAATCTCATTAAGAAAGATGGCTGAAAATATATATATATATTAATAAGCAAAAAATAAGAGAAAGAATAAAATTTACATATATTCTCTGCTTTCGACGAACGGCCATCTGCGTTCGACGAACGGCGCTCTGCCCTCGACAAAAAGGTTCAAAGCTGCGTTCGACGAAACCCAAGCAGTGCTCGACGATCCGGCCTCAGCTCAGCGGTCGACGAACAGATTGGTTCAATGCTCGACGCTTTTACTCAAGCTCAGTAGTCGACGCATTTATCCAGGCTCAGCGGTCGACGAATACTTCTGTTCGACGAACTAAAGTCTGCGTTCGACGAACAACTCAATATTCAGCGGTCGACGATCCAGCCCATCTCAGCGGTCGATGAATCCTTCCATTCGACGAACTCAAGTCTGCGTTCGACGAATATTCAGCAGATGTTCAGAACAGTGAATCAAATGTTCAGGTCGGCGAATCAAATGATGAGGTCGACGAACTTGAAGCTCAGCTCGATGAAATATCTGCAGCATTATGTTATATCATTATCAGCTCGACTAAAATAGTATATATATTCTGTCAGATTTTATTAAAGCAATATTTTATTAATTTTATTTATATATTGCTATATATATTGCTGCATTAACAATCCAGCCGTTGCAGCATTAATTAATAGAGCCGTTGCAGCAAGCTAAAGACGGCAAGTTATGTTCTCGAGGATCTAGGGAAAAGAAAGATATATTATTTCTTTCCTTGTCGGGCAAGAAATCAAATCACCCAGGGAAAGAAGACAACAGCTTTACACGACAGCAGGAGACAACTCAAAATATATAGCAGATTATATACAGCAGTTTTCAGACGACAGATCATATAGACAGAACATATCAATATTGCTGAACAGGAAAAGAAAGAGGAAGAGAGAAACAGAGAAGCAAAAAGAAAGAAGAACATATCAGAGTTCTTGATACAAAGAACAATACATTTATATCTTGCTTTTTGCTAACTCCTTCTTTGCAGATCATATACATCCCGAGACACCAATCACCATTATTTGCTCAGGATCAAAACTGCAAGAAGAAGAAGAAGAGTATTTGCAATCAAGAGAAGAAGCCTCCACAAGCTGTCATCAATCTAAATCAGACAGGGGGAGCTCTCTTCAATATCATCATCATCAAGATCCAACTCAACTACCAATCAGGATCTTCAAGTGTCTTCTTAGAAAGAGAAGAACAACATATTTTCTGTTTTCTTTTATTCCTTCCTATCTTGTAAAGGGTTATAACTCCCTTCAAAAGTTAACTCCCGGTGACAGGCCACCTTAGCAAAAACCTGCATCTTGGTTTTGAGCACTGATCAAAAGCTCTGTGGTGTGTGGACACCTGAACAAAAACACCTTGGTGTGAGGGCACCTGACCAACAACCTCCAGTGGATTCCTACCAGTGGGTAGAAGAGTAGATGTACCCAGGTTTTGGGGAACTACTATATATCTTGTGTCATCTGGTTTGCTTATTTGTTTTATGTTTTATATGCTTTGTTGTTGTGCCTTCTAGGTGTTTGTTTTTATTACTCACACAACACACTTATATATATATATATATATAACATTATTTTGAAATAAACTTAAACAAGATCTTTTAAAATATCTTAAGAACTAATCTCCTTTCAGATTACTTTGGAGAGAGTGATGTACGACCTAAGCTTATCAAAAGGAAAAATGATTGCTAGAAGCTCCTTCTCAATTGTGGTGTAGTTCTCTTGTGTCGGCGTGAGTGTCTTGCTCGCATAATAAATCAGGTGGAAGTACTTGTTTACCCACTGGCCTAATACGGCGCCTATCGCAATATCACCCGTATCGCATATAATCTCGAAGGGTAATGACCAATCCGGTGCGACTAGAATCGGAGAATTTATAAGTTTTCTTTTATAATTTAAATGCCAAAAGACATTCGTCATTAAAAAGAAAGGAGACTCTTTTTCGAGAAGATGGGTTAACGACTTTGTTATTTTAGAAATTTTTTGAATAAAACGCCGATAAAATCCTACGTGGCCTAGGAAACTTCTAATTGCTTTAACATTCATTGAAGGGGGGAGTTTTTCGATAACTTCAATCTTAGCCATATCAACCTCGATCCCTTTGGCCGATATTTTATGGCCAATGACTAATCCTTCTTTGACCATAAAATGACATTTCTCCCAATTGAGAGCTAGATTCGTTTCCCCACTATGTTGAGGCACACACTCGAGAATTTTTTATCAACTTTGAAAAGAATTTCCAAAAATGGGGAAGTCATACATGAAAACTTCCATCACCTCCTCTACTAACTTGTCGAAGATCGCCAACATACATCTTTGGAATGTTGCTGGAGCATTACAAAAGCTAAATGGCATCCTTCGATGAGCGAAGGTACCAAAGGGACAAGTGAATGTTGTTTTCTCTTGGTCGACGGGCAAAATAGGGTTTTGGAAGTATCCTGAGAAACCATCTAGGAAGCAATAGTTGGAGTGACCTAAAAGGAGTTCTAAGATTTTATCGATAAAAGGCTACGGGAAGTGATCCTTACGAGTGGCATCATTTAGTTTCTGATAATCTATGCACATCCGCCAACCCGTAATAGTACGGTTTGGGATCAATTCATTATTTTTGTTCGCAACTACTGTTACGCCGCTGTACAACCCCGTGTTCGCTGAAGAGTAAAATTGAGAATCAGGCATAGATGAAGCAATGAGGGGTTTGCAGCATTGCGGGGAGTGGGACGCGATGGCGAGGTGAGCCAAATTCACCTTCTTGCGAGGAGTGTATGGCGAGGGCGAGGCGAGCGTAAGCTTGACACTTTGGGGTGCATTTAGCAACGATGAGGCAAGTGAGGGCTCGCCGCCTCGCGTAAGTGATTGAGGTTGGTAAAAAGGGGGGCGAGCACATTCTTCATCAAGAACTCGCCCTCCTAGGATTCTGGATGCACGGGCCTCCAGGAAAACGAGGGGCGGAACCCCACTTGCCAGGGAGGCCAGGGATCTGGCGAGTGGTGCCATCATGGACCAGTCGCATAGGAAGATCTTGCGAGCCTGGTTCACGGTAAGTCTGGCGAGTGGCGCCTTCATGGGCCACTTGCTCAGCGGGGTCTAGAGGTAAATTTACCTAGACACACTTGGTGGGATGCTAATAGTCCTTCAGAACAGCGGAGGTTGGCTGTTAGCAGGCCAACTTGGGGTGAGATTAGTTAAACTAAAAGGCGAAGTTATGTTATTTGTAGACCAGAAGGGAAAAATTATATATGGACCCTGAAGGGCACCTTTAGAGAGGATCCAGATCTTTGGCTTCTTCCTCCTTAGGACATCTTTAGTTAGCTCCTCAGGCTCTCCAAGGTGCCCGGTTTCATCTTTGGCTTGGGAGGGGAAGCGTTCTACGATCTTCCGGGTGTATGGTGGGACCTCCCCTCTGCTGCCAAGGGTCAGTGTTTAGTTTTAAGTTTCGGTCAGGTTCCTCGGCGGGATCAGTAAGTGCTAGCTACCCACTTTTAGGGGTTGAACTCCTCATTGGAAAAATCTCAGTTCCAACATTTTTGGTGCGGTGAGCGTGGACCGCAGCTAGTACAAGAAATTCCCAAGGAGGCAACATGGCCGGAGAGGACGAGCGAGATGCCGACTGTGGCGGTTCGCCACTATCTGGCTTGCCGGCAACAGTAGGGATGCTGACGGATTTTCAAAGGGAGGTGATCGAGACAATCAACCTCACCTTCGTTGTGGTGCGAGGCGAGTTTGCAACCACAGCGACCCAGATCATCTCGTTGCCGAGGGTAGGAGAGAGTGCCCCAGGGTAGAGGCACGACAAGGAGCAGGTCGGCGAGGCGCCCGGGCGAGATCTAGCAGGGCGAGAGTTGTTCCCCCGCCCAGTAGTGCAAGCCCGATGGGTGAACTCATGGGGCTAGTGAGGAAGGCAAGGACGTCGAGCAGAGGAAGCCCATTATGCAAGATGGTTCTTTCAGCGCCCGTTCCAGAAGGTTTCATGAGTCAGACATTGTCTATTACACCAGCAAGGATGACCCCGTCCAACACCTTCAATGGTTTGAGGACACGGTCTCCATTTGGCATATGTCGGATTCTTTCAAATGTCGGCTCATTGCCATTACCTTGAAGGATAAGGCGTGGGACTGGTTTCACCAGCTCCCAGTGGGGTCGATCTAAGCGTTCGAGGATCTGCATCATAGCTTTCAGCTACGCTTCTCAACCTCGAAGAAGAGGAAGAAGGATGTTGAGGCGCTCTTCAAGATCAAGCAGGGATCGGGGGAGTCGCTGGCCCACTACGTAGACCGAATCCAGGATGAGGTCCTGCTCATTCAGGAGGTCCCCAGGTTTACCCTCCAGCTTGCCTTCACGGTGGGTCTGCAGGAGGATTTCTGTAAGATGAACCTGAAGCAGAAACCTCCCTATCCTTCGAGGAGCTGATGGAGAGGGAAGCGGACGAAATTGAAGGGGAAGAGGCCAACCCAGAGTTCGCAAAAAGGCTGGCGAAGCTGAGTGAGTCGGAATTCAGGCAGCAGGAGGTTAGAAGAAGAGTGGAGCCGAGGGCCCCTGAGTTAGAATGGAGGTAACTTGGAGGGGGATGCAGGGCCCATGAAGAGGTTTCGCCCAATGAGGGGATACTTCCAGGGAGGTCAGGCAAGACCCAACCACCCAGGGTGGAGGAAAGGCGCGAGGCCACTACCTCCCCCACCTCAGTATGTCATTACGATCAGCCGAGGAAGGGGAAGGAGAGTACGAGCAGGAGGAGGAGCGGGAGCAAGGAGGAGAAACCGTGCGGCAGAGGCCGAGGGAGAGTGGATGGCGTTGCCATATTATGACTTCTACCAGGAGGAAGGTCACGCAACGGCCACCTGCCAGAGTTCCTGGATATCTGGAGGGCGAGAGGCCCTAGGGAGCAGCAGACACCGGTAATGACAGAGGAGGTGACCGGGGTGGCGGAGGAGGAGGATAGGTGCGTGGATAGGGCTGACATGTGGAGCCGAGGAGGGATCAGTGTGATCCACAGAGGAGTGAGAATCGAGGTGACCCGAAAGGCAATCCTCCACACAATGTATTGTCGGAGCGTGGTCTCGACGTCTCAAACCCCAACTCCGGAGGAGAAGATCACCTTCTCTCGGAAGGACATACCCGACCACGAAGATCCATTCTGTGATGTGCTTGTGATCCAGGCGGCCATCGAGAACTTCACCGTCTCTCGGATCCTCGCCAACAATGGGAGCTCGGTCAACGTCATCTTTAAGATGGCGTTCGATGAGATGAAGGTGGAGGCCAGGAGGGTGCTAGCCTCGAATGGCCCGCTGTTCAGATTTTCAGGGGAAAGTTCTTGGGCCATCTGCTCACCCCTGCTGGGTTGAGCCTAACCCAGACAAGGTGAGTGCAATAATTGAGCTAGGGTCACCAAGGAACGCAAAGGAGGTCCAGCGCCTAACTAGGAAGTTGGCCGGGCTAGGCAGGTTTCTCTCCAGTGTAGGGGGGAAATGCTTGTCCTTCTTCAAGGTACTGCGAGGGTGATGCGCGAATCTCACACACCGCTATAGGCGGTAGCAAGACTGCGACACGAAACGGTAGTGTACCGATCATTCAAGTAATATTAAACGAGGAGTGAATCCCCGAGTATCGATCTCGAAGGAACACAGTAAGGTGGAATTTACTCTTGAGGAAGGACTTTAGATTGAAGTCCTTTAGGTCGAATGGATTGCGGAAAAAGCGGGGTTTTGGATTATGGAAAATAAAATAAAATAACTACAACTACTCCTATGCAATGCTTCGCCAGGCAGGATGGAAAACTACGTAGGCCTTGAACGCACTACTTCGCAAGGGCGGATGGACGAGAAGGCAAGCGAATGGAATGGGTCGCACCGGCGGAATGAGGTGGAGGGTGGAGTTGATTTGCTGGCGCACCTCAAATACACATATAAACAAACGAGAAATTTCAAATAGACATGAAATAATCAATACAAAGCAAGGTTTACATGTGCCACATCATCAAATAATAAGGATTGCATTCATATATATCAACACAAATAAGAGAAAAGGCAAGAGATATGAACAAATCCGGAGACTTGTTGTAGATTCTTTGTAGGAATCGCCAGGTTGTCAAACCGCATCCTAGCTCGGTCCCAACTATCTTCCGGGGTAGAGGAGGGCTATCACATCCTCCCAATGGACCCGTCTTCTCCGGTAAACTACAATCTGGCCACGTCTGATGCGAAGAACTCTTTGCTTGGCGATGAAGATGAGGGTGGAATCCTCTCCTTAATGAGTTCGGATGATGGAGGCGGCCGAGAGGATGCTCCGGCTTTAGATTTGCAAGGAAATGGTGGTCGGAGCTCCTCCTTAAGGTGGGCGGCGATGGAGCGGCGAAAAAGGGCAAAACTGGAGCTCTTGGGCACGGGAAAGAAGATCGATCCGGTCTAGGGAGAAGTCTGCAGCTTTTATAGAAAAATAGTCAGAAATTGGTAACGCACGGTCGAACGCACGACCGTGTGTGGACCGTGCGATATTAAAGAATAAAGGCCAGGAAGACAAAGCAGGCGCACCCGTGCATTTTACTCACGCACAGTCGAAGCCGACCGTGCGTGTAAACGCACGGACAAATCCAGATGGCCAAAAACAAGGCTAAACTAGTCGATCGTGCGATTCCTTCACGCACGGGCAACTGCCCTTGCGTAGAGATGCACGATCAACGACAGAACATCATTTTCCACCACAGAAGAGAACGCACGATCATATACGACCATGCGTCAAGGAAAGCGCACGACCGTGTGATATACGCAGACATGAATTCTGGATAAAAAATGGATGAACCGTCCACCTGCATCAGCCACAACACAGCTGGGAATACCCCTCCAGCTCAAGCATAAACGCATAAATGGAATGGGGAGCACATTGTGCTTACCCCCAACAACAGAGTGTGCAATTTGCACACAAAACAGGCTTAAATGTGCACTTCATGTGAGAACTGTGACCAACTGAAATATAAGCAATTAAGGACTAAAAGTAAAGTGCATATGCAAGAAAATAAGCCCAGATGAGTCCAAATATGTGTATATAAATGGGACTCATCAGAGGGAACCAGAAATTCGAATGAACACCTGAGAGCGCAGGGGCATTCCGAGCACTAAAGGAATAATTAACCCAGGCCCCGCTGCTCCAGGGACCAAGGCACGGTGAGGACCTATCCCTATACCTGGGGGTGGGGGACAAGGCGGTGAGTTCAGTTTTGGTCCGGGAGGAGGGGAAGAAGCAACTCCCAATGTACAATGTTAGTAGGGTGCTGAGAAAGGCAGAGCTCAAGTATCCCATCCTGGAGAAGCTGGCCTTCGCCCTGGTGGTGTCAGACCAAAAGCTTTGAAGTTACATTCAAGCACATTCTATCAAATTGGCAACCGACCATCCCCTTAGCAACATCATGGAGGGGGTAGATCACTCAGGAAGGTTGGCCAAATAGTCGGTAGAGCTAAGCGAGTTTGACATCTCGTTTGTTCCCAGACTATCAACAAAGCCACAAGTAGTGGCAGATTTCTTGGCTGACTACGTAACCGAGGTGGAAGGGCCCGAGTCACCCAACTCGATGGCATGGAAAATATTGGTTGATGGGGCGTCGGGGAAGCTTTACTTTGGGGTAGGAGTAATCCTGGTGAGTCCACAGGGAACCAAGATCGAGCAGGCAATCAACATACATTTCCCACTCACCAATAACCAAGCCGAGTATGAGGATGTGCTCGCAGGGCTCCGCTTGGCCAGGGAGCTGGGTGTGTAGGATGTGGAGGTCTCGACAGACTCCATGGTGGTGGCCTGTCAAATCAAGGGAGAGTTCGAGGCAAAGGAGTTGACTCTCCAGTGATACCTGGAGAAAGTCAAGGGACTTATTGGACGCACTTTCTTAATTCGGCACGTACCAAGGGAGGAGAGCTCCTCAGTGGATCTCCTAGCCAAGTTCGGTCCCCGGGCAGTGGGGACGGCATCAGAAATCTTCTGACCCTCCATTGATGAACGAGAGTTGATGGAGGTGGACCAGCGAGCATCGTGGATGGACCCCTTCATCACCTTCCTCGTGTCGGGGTAATTCCCAGGAAAGGATATAGACAAGCGGTCATTCTGATACAAATCGGCATACAAGTCTTTGCAAACAGGAGGATTGTACCGAAAGACCCTATTGGGACTCCTAGCCCGTTGTGTCGGAAGAGGAGGCCCCGAGAGTACTGGAGGAGATCCACTCAGGGGAGTCCGGTAGCCACTCTGGAAGTAGGACCATTGAAGGAAGGGTGTTGAGTTAAGGCTACTTCTGGCCTACCCTCAACAAGGATGCGGCGGAGTTCGCGAAGGAGTGTTCCAAATACCAGATGTATTCCCCCTCCAGCTACTACCATCCCAGAGGATTTAGACCATCACTGCGCCATGGCCATTCGTGATATGGGGGATGGACTTGGTAGGCCCTTTCCCCCAAGCTAGTGGCCAAAGGAAGCTCCTGCTGGTGATGATCGACTACTTCTCCAAGTAGCTGGAGTTGAAGATACTAGCTAAGGTAACTTCTCAAGTTGTAAAAAACTCTGTTTGGGGGTTAATAATCTGTCAACATGGGCTCCCACTAGCCATCATCACATACAATGGGTTGTAGTTTGCCAGTGATGAGTTCATCAATTTCTGCGGTTAGCTGGGCATAGATCTTTGCTTTGCGTCGGTCCACCACCCTAGGAGCAATAAGCAGGTGGAGACGGCAAATAAAATAATTGTGAACTTGTTAAAGAAGAGGGTCGAGAACCTGAGAGGTAGCGGGTAGACCAGCTCCCCTCTGTCCTATGGGCCTTAAGAACTACGCCAAACACAGCCACATGGGAGACCCCTTTCAAGCTTTCCCATGGATACGAGGTCGTGCTACAGATCGAGTTTGAGGTCAAATTCCCCAGGGTAGTCGCAACAGGCGAAGGAGACGAGGAGTGGCGAATGGAGAATGAAGAAGAACAGAAACTATCTCTATACTTGGTCAAAGAGCTCCGGGATCTGGCTACCGTCAAACAAGAAGAGGTCAAGCGGTGGATGGCACGGTACTTTGACATGCACATTTGAGTAAAATAGTTCGAGAAGGGGGACTTGGTACTGAAAAAGGTTGACGCAATCGGGAGGGCAGCCACGGTTGGAAAACTCAATCACAATTGGGAAGGTCCTTATATTGTAAATGAAGTACTTAAGTCAGGAGGATATCACCTCCGGGATGTGGAAGGGGTACTCCTTAACCACACTTGGAACGGGGATGATTTAAAACATTTCTACCCTTGAACTCTTATGTTAAGTTGATATGAATTGATATGGTTGTGTTTTTTTTGTTATAGGTTCTCACAATGCACATGCACTGGAATGCCCCAAATTAATTCCACTGTCGGGCTCTCACTAGACGGTGGGTCAGGTTAATCTCTGGAGAGGCTGACAAGGTAATGTGGTGCTGGAGTGACTCAGATCGATTCCACTGTCGGGCTCTCACTAGACGGCGGGTCATGTTGATCTTTGCAGAGGTTAACAAGGTAATGTGTTGCTGGAGTGCCCCAGATCGATTCCACTTCTAGGCTCTCAATAGACAGTGGGTTAGGTTGATCTCTGGAGAGGCTGGCAAGGTAATGTGGAGTTGGACTTCCCCCGATCGATTCCGTTGTCGGGCTCTCACTAGACGGTGGGTCAGGTTGATCTCTGGAGAGGCTGGCAAGGTAATGTGGTGCTGGAGTGCCTCAGATCGATTCCACTGTCGGGCTCTCACTAGACGGTGTGTCAGGTTGATCTCTGGAGAGGCTGGCAAGGTAATGTGGTGCTGAAGTGCCCCAGATCGATTCCGATGTCGGGCTCTCACTAGACGGAGGGTCAGCTTGATCTCTGGAGAGGCTGGTAAGGTAATCTGGTGCTGGAGTGCTCTAGATCGATTCCGCTGTCAGGCTCTCACTAGACGGTGGGTCAGATTGATCTATGGAGAGGCTGACAAGGTAATGTGGTGCTTGAGTGCCCCAGATCGATTCCGCTGTCGGGCTCTCACTAGATGGTGGGTCAGGTTGATCTCTAGAGAGGCTGGAAAGGTAATGTGGTACTAGAGTGCCCCAGATCGATATCTTTGCCATGCTCTCACTAGGCGGTGGGTCAGGTTGATCTCTGGAGGGGCTGGAAAGGTAATGTGGTGACATGACCCAGGAATACCTCTGCCGAACTCCCACTAGTCGGCAGGGGCTACAAGCTGCTCTGTGGGTGAAGTGAAATAGGGCTCGCCAGTCAAAGGGTTGGTGGAACAAACTAGAAGCACAAGGCATCCCCGCTGGGAAGGGACTCGCTCGCAGGAACCAAAGCGAGGAAAAATAACAATACACCTATGTGAGCAAGTCAGAGGGTCGCAGGTACAGCTGGTAGGAAAGATCAAAATGGATCAGTTGAGATAAGTGGCACTCACGAGATAGCATGAGGGGAGTCTCGCTCACGGTAGCCGAGGGAGAGTGAGCCGGGTCTGGAATGGAAGTCGCCATCATAAAGATGCGCGAGTCCTATGAGCAAAAGGCGCGCGAGTCCTATGGTTAAAAGGCGTGCGAGTCTTATGGGTAAAAGGCGCGCGAGTCCTATGGGCAAAAGGCGCATGAGTATTATGAGTAAAAGGCACGCGAGTGGCGCGAGAAGGCTACGCGAGTACGTGGCGGCGAGGCAACAATAAGATTGAATAAAAAGAGAGCTAAACAAAATTTCATTTCATTTCATAGAGTTCCATTACAGATGTCACGGCAGTCACGCCAGCCAAAAAAGAAAATTAGAAATAAAAAATACATTAGAAATCAAGGGTGGCCCTCAGAACGCTCGCTCTCGCTGTCACTAGACTTCGGCAGTGGTAAGAATAGCTCAGGGACCACCTCCTCAATGGTCAGCCGCACCGCCTCGCCAGATAGAAGAATCGCCTCCCTCAGGGGTGCAGAAGATGTGCTTCGTCGATGCGATCATAGTCCTATGCATTATCTCATTATTCTTGCACTCTGAGAAGGTCTGACTATTATCGAGGTGAGGAGGCAGAGGAAGGATGGCCCAGGTCAGCTCTCTATTCTGAGCCTTCAACCCGAGGATCTCCTTCTCCAGGTCGGAGGTGCAGGCATGAAGTTGGTTGGCAGTCTCGGCATCCTACAAAGTAAAAGGTGAGTAATTCAAAGAAAACATTGAGGACAAGGGGAAAAATTCTTCAACAGCTCACCATTCCGCCCTGGAGGCTGGTGAGGAGTCCATCGGAGATCTCCTGCTTCTTTTTGAGGCTCGCAATCTCCTCCAAAGTGGCCTTCAGCTCGCGCTTGATCTCTTCAGGATTCCTCTCCACCAGGAGGCATGGCCGGCCCATCGTGTGGGCGAGCTCCAGGGTGCGGATCTAGGCTCGCGCACTCTCGTGAGCGAGCGCCTGGGATGTCAGCTCATCGAAGTCTGCGACATCCTCATGATGGTATAGCCCAAAGGAGAGGGCGAAGGCCTGGCCTACGATGGTCTACTACTCCATCCAGAAGGGGAGGAGAGTTGATATGGAGGCCTGTTGGCCTCCGTATCCCAAATCTAGCATAGGCTTGTCGGCCTTGTCCCAGTGCCTCATGTCGAGGAAGAAATTCTGGCGGCCCATCGGCCCGGGCACACCCGACGTACCGACAACCTTCTCCACGACCTCGTTGGTCCCCTTGTCCATATGCAGGCCCGCCGAAGGACCTGCTCCTGGCCGGCCCCCGAGGACCCTGTTCCCCTTGGACAGGGGCGAGGCTTTCTTCTTATGTTTGGACATCGACGACATGGATGGTGCCCCACGACCCGCGGGTGCGGGCTGCTTCTTTCCAGAAGGTGCGGAAGTGCTGGGAGTGTCCCGACACATGACGACTGCGGAGGTGGCGAGTGCGAGACCAGGGAGGATAGTCCCAGTCCTCGCGTAGGGGGGGGGGGGGGGGGGGGGTGGAGTGGAATGTCTCGCTCCCCTGCAAGTGATACAACGGATAGAGGTTAGCTAGCGAGAGAAAGAAGAATGCAAAGTATAGGGCGAACGCGAGTCGAACCTCCTCCGGGCGTTACAGGGAGTAGCGAGTCGATGTTTCTTCGATGGTAGACGACCTCAAATTTCTTCATCGCCAGGTACTTGAAGAGCTCGGCATCATGGTCGCCGAGCAGGAAGGGGGGTAGGTTTCCTCGTCATGCTGGACGGGTGAGAAGGGGATATTGCCGAAAGGCCCCTTCACAGAAACAAACATGTGGAGCAAGTGGTGGCTCTTATTCACGGTCTCGCACACCTTGGCATGCTATCTCGTGAAGTAGGAGGTGCTGTCTTTGTATGCCCGGAAGGAGAAGAGCTTGCAGAAGACCCGCAAGCTGGACTCGATCCGCTCCTACCTTTAGGTAGCAGGTGAAGGCTACCACGATGACGACCGAGTTGGGGGTCATCTGTCCTGGAATCACGCCTAAATACTTGAGTATCTGACGAATAAGCGACATATTCCTATAAGTCTTACGCTAAAGTGAGGATTAATATCACAACATGAATGAGTACCTGGCAGACTTCCGACCACATGGGGGAGCCACAGACCAACATCGAAGTGAGCTGCGGAAATAACGAGCTTAACCAGAGAGGTGTCATTGATGGCTTCGGTCTTCGCAGGCTGGTGAGCGTAGAATCCATGTGAGATATATTTGGTGACCACAGAGTGATTCTCGGTGAGCGAGCAGTTGAAGAAAGAGTGGTTGCAAAAGGTCCAGGCACACTTGGCCTGGCCCTCGGCGTTGCCACCATCACCACCCATTTAAAGGTCTTTGGAGAACTGAAGAAGCGAGCACGAGAAAAAAGGAGCGAGGTCTTTAGAACAAAGGAAGCAGAGGGCTAGGACGATTAATACGGTAGTTAAGCATGGCAGCAGGAACTCACTACAAAAGTAGAAATGGCGGGAAGAAGTCGAAGAGGCGAGAGGTGCGGCTATCAGAATCTCACTACAATACGCCTCGATACATGAGCCAACATCTCTTCCTCACCCGCTAACAATGATAAGAATGTGCGAGCACGCTGGTAAGCAAGGCCAGTGATGCGCGAATCTCGCACACCACTATAGGCGGTAGCAAGACTGCGACACGAAACGGTAGTGTACCGATCGTTCAAGTAATATAAAATTTGTGAGTGAATCTCCAAGTATTGAATCTCAAAGGAACACAGTAAGGTGGAGTTATCTATCGAGGAAGGACTTGAGATTGAACTCCTTTAGATCAGATGGATTGCAAAAAAAGGGGTGATTTGAATTGTGGAAAAATAAAAGAAAAGAATTAAACTACTCATATGCAGGCCGCTATGCGCTGCTTTGTCGGGCGGATGGAAACTATGCAGGATGCTATGCACTGCTTCACAAGGCGGATGGACGAGTAGGCAAGTGGATGAGGTGAGAGTAACTGCGGAAAGGGTTGAGGGTCGTAAGCACCTAGTCAACAAGCACACAATTAGCAATTGCTAGTGCGGCACACGATCGTGATGGGTAAATGGATGGGGGAATGGGGCGCTCCTCACTTGCATAGGCCACATAGAAAATTCACATAGACATGAAATATACTAAATAACATAACAAGGTGCAGTACACATTATTCATACACATAAATGATAAAGGAAAACAGTACTACAATATGAAGGGGGTGAGATTACAACCAAAGGGGCGGAGACACATCGGACGTTCACAACCGGAATCTAAGGTTGTCAATCCTTGTCCGAGATCGGGCTCCAACTCCCGTCCGGGGTACGGAGAGGAGTTGTCACGTCCTTCTAGTTTACCCGTCTTCTCCGTCAATCATCTTTGCTTCTGACCTCGCCGGAGAACTTCATATATGCAGCAAGAAATCCTTCAAAATGGAGGTTTGGGGGTGCACGAACAATGGAGGAGGACATTAGGTGATGTAGGATAGGGTTTTTGGGTTCACTCACTTGTGCACGATCGACTTGATTACTCCCAACGCTTCCTAATCTCACACAAGCGTGAACGAACGCAGCCAACTCACGGAATGATTTTTATTCACGTTATTTATCACGCACGGGCAACCACACCATGAGGGAACGGAAGGAGGCTAGGGACCAACTTCGCTCCCGGCTAAAAGGATCCACACGATCTGGTCGAGCGGTTGTTGTTGTCTACCAAAGAGAAATCCTCCGAAAAGGTAAAGATTTCGGAAACGGAAAGTCTCTTCCAACAAGAACAAAAGAGGATCGCCACTCCTCGTCAAATTAAAATGAAATCCAAGATCGAAATACAAATCCAAAATAAAGAAAATCCGCTAGAAAATCAACGGTTCAAAGACCACGTCACAGATCTAGCCACCAAAGAACTATCTAAGAAAGGAATCACACGAGTTGAGAGTTCGTTACCCCCTCGAATCGTAGATCCGAGATGTAGGAATCCTAAAGATTGTTGGTCCGCGGAGACCACCGAAGATGAGTCACTTGATGTAGAGCATGTTTGCCTTCGCCACTCCTACTACGATCAAGCCCTTTGAGCCAAATCCGGGCCAAGAGATCTCCTTCCACAAACCCTTGGGGGATGGCCGAAATTCTTTAAGGGAGTCAGAGAGACGGTCGGCCTTGGTAGGGAGACATTGAGAGAAGGAGTAAGGATGGGAGAAGGAGCCGAGAGGAGGGGAGGAGAGGGCTGGACGACGACCAGACGGGAAAGGAGAGGGGCGACCACACTTGGCCGATCGTGAGAAAGAGAGGAGAAGGGAGGGGGAGGCCTTCCTTGACCGAACCTGTAGAGAGGGAAAGGGAGGGGGCGGCCACAAGAGAGAGAGAGAGAGAGGGAGAGATTAAAGGAGGGCTAGGGTTCTCAAAATTTTATTCATCAAAACTAAACATAAAATAAAACATCAAGGCCTTTTATAGGCTACACCAGTCCATCACCACCATTCATCCAACCCAAAATTAAGATGGCTAAATGCAGTCCATCAAAATAAAACAAAAAATTGAAATTCAAAGTCACAAATTAAAAGCAATGCTGAAAATAAAAATGCGTAAATAAAAATATATAATTATAAATATTATCCCAAGAGTTGGAATATAATTTATAATCATATATTTGCATGTATCCGAAGAACTGGAGATGCCGGCACGACGTCGACGGTGGTTGTCGCGGCAACGTCCGAATCCTCAAGTTGGCGGCAGCGCCCATCACAATCATCAAACTCCAAGTGGCGGACAACTTCCGCATCATCAGAAACGTCCTCATCCCCCACAAAGTGTGGATCCATGTGGGGGTCTTCATCAACAGGGAGATGGAGAAGTACTGAGAGGAATGGGTGGCCTCCATCAATCCTCCCCCACTTGAAAGGACTCATCACCGATGAGTCGGCATCTTGGAGAACTGGAAGGATTGCAACCTCAGAATTCCTGTCAAGCACAGAGTTGGTCTTTGGGACCTTGAAAGCAGCATTAGATAACGAAGGAGAATATGCTAAAACATCAACGGACAACATACCTCCAGTGATAACCTTAGGAGAAAACAATCTACTACCCTGCTCACCTCTCAACCCAATAGAATGATTAGTAGATAGTAACGGAAGGGGAGACAGTTTAAGTGGTGGTAGAAAGCATGACGTAAAATTTGAAACATCAAAAATAGGGGGCAAACCCCACTCAGCAGAAACCTTCATATGAAAAGTACTCTTTCCTAAATTCAGTGAAATTCGAAGGTTTAGCGTTCGGACTCATGATGTCCTCTAAAGCGCCGGAAGGCCACCAGTCAGGGTTGAGACATACCATAATTAAATCTCCCATTTTATGATGGGATGCTCTCTTTTGCGCGCTACACATAACGTGATAAGACCAAAATGGGTCGGCTAATGTAATATTCTCATGCTTGGGTTGGTTAGGAAAATTTGGAGTAATCACCAAGTTATTGATTAAATTTAAGGTCTTGTCCTCCATAGGAGTGATGGTCTCTTAAATTAAATCAAAGGGTCCTTAGGAAGACTTGGACTAACAGGGTCAGCCTTAGCTTTATCGATTAAGCTTAAAGTGTTCGTTTCGGAGGGGCTAATACAGTCTAGTATGTTGTGCTCATGTGCACGTGCAAGCATAGAAAAAGGATTGGGGAGCACCTACAAGCACAGCAATCCAGCTGGGAATACACCTCCAGCGCCAATCTAACATAGAAAAAGGATTGGGGAGCACCATGTGCTTACCCCCAATAACATGGAGCGCAAACGTAAACCAAAACGGGCCTAAAAAGAGCACGAAGCACGTAAGTGCGCGTAAATGAGCATAAGAGAAATAGATGCACTAAAAGCTCGAAAATGACGTGTACGAGAGTGAAAAGCAGCTCGGATGAGTCCATAAAAGTGTATATAAATGGGACTCATCACACCCCTAGACTTAACCATTTGCTCGTCTCGAGGAAATCATTCCTTAGGCGGACGGAAAAATTGATTAGCTGGCTTAACAATTGTAGAAGCAGAGTACCATGCGAAGTCGCATGCTCGCGCACATAGAAATGCAGTAGAAGAAATGTTTAGTTATACAAACAATTTGTAATAATCTAATTGCGTACATATATATTATTTCTACTCAAAAGTTGAATCACGGTGAATCGTCCGGTCTCGCGTAGGAAGAAAGTAAACTGATTGCAGAGGATAGTATTACCCAAGATCGGTGCTCGGAACAACCTCCATTGAAATCCATCAATGTCGGTGGCCATAAGCTCACCCGATCACACTCTCTCCATGATACTAGTTTGGTTCACGCGCAAATCAGTAGGACTTTAGGTTGGAAATGAGGCTTGGGTTAAGGTAGGGTATACAAAGATAAACTTGAAGGCTTAAAGCACCTAATCCCAATTGAGCTTGCACAGAATAAACTATCCACGCAACACAATGAACACGCAGGTGCACCACACCCCCAGACTTGGACTTTGCAACATGGGTGTGTGCACCACCTACTCCCAACACACAATAATTACAGATTTTCAATTTAACCCTTTTCTCAAAACAATCTCATCCCTTTTTTCTTTTCTTTTTCATTCTTATTATTCTTTCTTTCCCTATTTTCAGCAGATTTTTTTCTCAATAGCAACAACCACAATTTCCATAATAAGACATCACTACAACAACACCCCAATAAAGAAAATAAAATAAGACTAAAGCTCAGATTTGGGTGTGCGACTAGGATTAGCTTGCAGTCCTTGGTGAAACAAAGGTGGAGCTGAATCAAAATATGGGGAAGGCACAAAAGGGGTTAGTGAGGATCATGATAGGATCGACACAAAAGCTCAACCTGGCCAAAATGATGGCCTACATCATGCTCACGCACTGAACTAACTTATACCAATGCTTCGAGAGTCGCTTGGGGCAAGTTCTTAGCCACCGAGAAAGATAATTCTTCCTCTCGGCTCGAGCAATACAAACTTAACAACCGTCTACAGACATTCCTACGCTACCGTCAGATTCACACCGGATTCACCACCTTTGAGTAGAATAAACAATAATTATGCAAATAAAAAAATTACAAAACTATAAGCATAAAGAAAAATTTATTCTACACACAAATCTATGCAAGATGCGAGTACTCGACTAGAGCACTACGGGAGTCAACATTTTACTCCGTCTTACAACCCTAAGCCAGCACAACAATTTTCCCAATCCAACAAAAGAAAACAAGTTAGACTCGTTACGCGCCTATGGTTAAGTGCGCTCTCTAGTGGGTGCTATGGTGTGCCATGAGAATGAAAATAAAAAAAACAAAAATATTGTAACTTCTAGTATGATGTGCTCATGTGCACGTGCAAGTGGGTAACGACAACTACTCTCCCCCAGACTTAAATCTAATCATCACAGATTATAATGCTAGATTCATAAAAGAATTTGGAGGAGAGGTTACCCCATGCTCAGAAATGAGCATACCGGAAGATTGGCTTTAATCTTGAATTCAGCTACAATGGGTCCGCCATAAATGTCGCCATACCTGCAAAATGACATCTCCACACACGCAGAAACAAAAGTAATACAGCAAAATTGGGTCGTCTACTATAAGCCCTTTTGTTTACCATCCTTAAGGTGGACCAAATACCTGTATTAAGCATAGTAGCCAAATAGTTCAAGCATAATTCTTAGAAATAGTTCAGAATACCACAGAAATAGAACACACAAGCAAAGACAAAGAGATACGATAAGCAAAACAAAAGTCGCCGAAACATAATTCCCTGAGACTTCATCACGACTCAGTTGTATGATGATTTGTGATGATTCTCACCAGCCACACGAGATGGGAAGGAGGTGAAGGCTTTATGGCTCAAGGGAGATTTCTCAACCCTGCCCCTAACCTCTTCCTTCTCGTGCCGGAGAGCTGGAAAGTGCGCTGCTTGTAATATTCCGACCTGCTTTAATCTCTCCACCGTGGGAGAGCGCCATCGAGCAATAAGAGCTCGATCCAATTCATTGTTCTGCAGTTTTGGAGCAGCCAGGGGCGTCATTTCTCCACCCCCTGTGGGTGATAGATCTGCCCAGCTAACCTGTTTTAAACATTTACATTTATTATTAGCCTTAGTATAGTTAATTGAAATATTTTTAGCCATGCCGGCTGTTGTGGCTTCAGACTTTGCGGCCTCGCCGCTCTTGTTCTTAGCTTCTTCTTCACTTCTCAGCTCCTTTTCCGCATCATTCATTTCATCCCCTTGCTTTTCTACATCTAAAATCAACTCATTTGCAGATTTATTAGTCATAACAGGTAAAAATGTGATGTCATTGGTTGTCATGGATGGGTGAGTGGGATGTGTCACCTTGGGTGACAAGGTTACACATCCACTAGGAATGTGAATGTTGGCACCACTCTCCTTCAAGAATGGGGCACCCAGGATAGGAATGGAATTATTTTCCATGGGGCCCAAGACTTGGAAGTTTGCCATAACCGAAGTTCCATTTATGACAACCTCTAAATCTCTAACCTCTCCTTCCGTCTCCATCACCATTCCATTGGCCAGGGTAAGTGACTTCTGATCATGGTTGTTGATTTTTAAATTCAGATTTCCAACATCTTGCAATGCAAGCACGTTGCGCGATGATCCGGTGTCATTCAAAGCGGTGGTTTCAATGCTATTAATTTTACATTTCACAGTTAACTCGCCCTCATGCCCTTCACCCGCTTCCGCTATGCTCTTTCCTTGCTCACAAGGATTCTTCTCTGTTGTGCTAGGAAGAGCACCTTGAGTGCGCTCGGAAAGCACTTGAGCCAATTGGCCCACTTGCATTTCCAAGTTTCTCATCGAGGCTGATTGGTTGGCCATGTTTGTTTGAGCCATTTCTATGAACTTTTCCATCATCTCTTACAAGGTACTTTTCCTTTGCATCACAACACCTTGTGTATAACCCGGATGAGGCGGCCTCGGTTGGCTTCTAGACGCTTGAGCATCATATTGATGCTGGCCCGATTGCCATCGTTGGACTGCAGTGTTTTGATTCCAAGAAAAATTGGGGTGATTTCTCACACCCGGATTATACGTGTTAGAGATAGGTGCATTGTGGTTTTGATTTTGAACAAAATTTACACTCTCTTCTAAATTGAAATTAGAGAGCTCGGAAGAGACTTCACCTGAGGGACATTCATATGCATGATTTTCGGGATTCCCGCACCCAAGACAAGAAATGGCCATCACTGGAGCAGATGAAGAGGTAGGTTTCTTCAGCAATGTGATGCTCTCAGCTGGTGCTCCAGAGGTGCATACTTCAAAAAGTCCTCTCGCGTTCCTTGGGGTGTTTTGCCCTGCAGTCTAGAATGAGCTATGAGTCGCGATGTCTTGTAGAATCCGCAGTGCTTCTTCAGGAGTGTGGTTCAGAATGGTTCCACCGGCAGCAGCATCAATCATAGCCCTATAGTTAGGCTCGATTGCAAAATAGAAGTTCTCCACCAAATTCCATGGTTGAAACTCATGATGTGGGCATTTCCGCAGAAGGTCCATGAACCTTTCCCACGCTTCCGCCAGGGATTCTTGATCATTTTGCCAGAAGTTTGCGATCTCCCTTCTCATGCTCACTATTTTATCAACTGGGTGGAACTTGGAGAGGAATTTTCCTTGCAGCGCATCCCAGGTGGTAGCTGTGCCCGACGGAATTGTATGGAGCCATGCCTTCGCCTTGTCACAGAGGGAGAACGGAAATAATATTAACTTCACCATGTCATCCGCTTTTCCGGCGTACCGGAACGTTCCGCAGATCTCTGAGAATTCTGCCAAGTGAAGATGGGGGTCTTTACTTGCCATCCCAGAAAATTGAGCATTGTTGCGGATAATGTTCAGGATCGCCGACTTGATCTCAAACTGATTGTTCGTGATAGCTGGGCCAAAGCTGGGATACACACTCCCCAAAGTGGGAGTGGTATAATCCTGCATCATTCTAGGCCTCGCCCAGGCCACCTCGTTCTCCTCATCAGCATGACCTGCAGCGGGTGCATATTCACCCCCGAGATTAATCTCATTCCTGTTGATGTTGAGATCCATGGCTGCAGTAGCATGGCGACGCGCGTGCAGCGTCCTCTCAATCTCAGGGTCGTATTCCATGAACTCTTCAGGGCCTTGCCCCTGCATAATCTGACTTACACACGACAAAGAAATATAGAAAAGATCAAAAACAACAAAGAATCTTTATAGTAGCTTCCTGGAAGAAAAATTCATAAAACGCTCGCAGTCCCCGACAATGGCGCCAAAAACTTGATTCGATTATGGCAAGTGCACCGATCAAACAAGTAATAAAATTGGGAGAGACTCCCCGAATATCGTTCTCAGAGGACTGCAAGTTGGGTTGTATGAATCCTTGTTAGGGAAACACTTATATAGATTCTTAAATACTTAATAAAAAGGGGTTTTGATGGTGGTTTTCCTAAGTTAGCAACAGAGAAAGAAAATGCGGGCATAGAGCTCCGCTTCGCTTGTCGGGATGGAATGCAGGCCGCGATGCCGTGCTTCGGTGAGCGGGTGGACGAGAAGGCTAGCGGATGAGGGTCGTAGGCACCTCGTCGCTGAACACGCAGCTAGCAATTGCTAGTGCAAAGCACTACAAAGAGGTGGAGTGGATGGCGGACTACGACGCTCCTCGAATCTCCTAAACCACACAAGATTTCAAGAACATGAAATCATATTAACTAAAACATAGAGTTTATGAACATCATCCACAATAACAAACACATACATGGGAAACTCTGAAGCAAAGCGTAGTGGAAAAGAGAAAACCGAAGTTCGAAGACTATGCTGAAGATTCTCGCCCGGAATTGTAGGGTTGTCAAGCCTCATCCATGCTCGGTCTTCAGTTGCGTCCGGGGTCCGGAGGAGCTGTCACCTTCCTCTACTATTACCCGTCTTCTTCGTGGTCTAGCTCGAGGTAACTCTTGTTCGACACCTTGAATGCAGCAGAGACTTTCCGTCTATGGTAGTTTTGAGCTCAAAGATGATGGAGGAGGCCAAGGAGGGTGCTTCGACGGAAGATTTGCAAGACTATGGTTTCCGGAGCTCTTCCTAGGTCAAACAGTGGTGGAGAGGAGAACTGGGCGAAAATGGCGGGCTTCTGGAGCTTTTCCCGCGGGGTGTGTCGATTGCAGCAGATTTTCTACTTTAAATACTAAACGGTCAGAAATTTAGTCACGCACGGTCGAACGCACGGTTGTGCATTGGCCGTGCATTATTAAAGAAAGAACAGCGCCTTGCGGATGAAGCAACAATGCATGTGCATTTTACTCACGCACGGTCGAAGCCGCCCATGCGTAAAAAAATGCACGAACAAATTCATATTGGCTAAAAATCAGTCTAGGCGGTCCTGCGTTTCCTTCGCGCACGGGCAACTGCTCGTGCGTAAAAATGCACGAACAAAGTCGGATCACCAATTTTCTACCCAGATGAAGGCGCACGACCGCAGCCGTCCGTGCGTCAAGAAAATGCATGACCATTCATTATGCACAATCATGATTTCTGGATAAAAGGGGATGATCCAACCACCTGCAAGCATAGCAATCCAGCTGGGAATACACCTCCAGCACCAATCTAACATAGAAAAGGATTGGGGAGCACCAAGTGCTTAGCCCCAATAACATGGAGCGCAAACGCACACAAAAACGGGCATAAAAAGAGCACGAAGCACGTATGTGCGCGTAAATGAGCATAAGAGAAATAGATGCACTAAAAGCTCGAAAATGACGTGTACGAGAGTGAAAAGCAGCCTGGATGAGTCCATAAAAGTGTATATAAATGGGACTCATCAGGGGTGTAGTTAGCAACGACGAGGCAAGTGCGGGATCGCCTTCTCGCATAATTAACTCAGGTTGGTAGAAAGGGGGAGAGTTCATTCTTCATCAAGCACTCGTCCACCCAGGCTTCTGGATGCATGGGCCCCCAGGCAAACAAGGGGCGAAACCCCATTCTTCAGGGAGGCAAGGGATCTGGCGAGTGGTGCCTTCATGGACCACTCGCATAGGAAGATCTTGCGAGGCCGGCTCGCGGGATGTCTTACAAGCGGTGCCTTCACGGGTTGCTAGCCCAGTTGGTTCTAGAGGTGAATTTACCTAGATATCCTTTATGGGCTGCCAATATCCCTTCAATAGAGCGAAGGTTTGCTATTAGTAGGCCAGCTTGGTGTATGATTAGTAAAACTAAAAGACGGAGTTACGCTATTTGCAGAGCAGAAGGAAAAAAGACCATGAAGGGCACCATTGGAGAGGATTCAGATCTTTGGCTTCTTCCTCCTTAGGACATCTTTGGTTAGCTCCTCAGGCTCACCAAGGTGCTCGGTTTCAGCTTTGGCTTGGGAGGGGAAGTGCTCTAAGATCTTCCGAGTGTGCGGAAGTGTTAGGGAAAACCCCTTTTGATTTAAGTGAACAAATTAAATATAAGTGATTTTATTTCTTAGGTTTATTACCCATTGTATAGTAAGGGTAATTTGGTCATTAGATGTCTTAGGATGTCTCACTCATCTTAGAGTGTCAAGACTAGTTCACGACAAGCACAATCTGAGTTGAATTAATACTTGCGACGAATATAAGTCGACACAACTTTGACTTGATGTCGACACAACTCAGACTAGAAGTCCAAGCAAACTAATCTCTCTGTCAAAGTATATCAAGTAGACGTAACATCGAATAGGAGTCATCGTAGATAAAGGAGCATGTCGAAGTTATTTTAGAAGACTACGCAACCTCGACTTCAATTCAACGCAGAAGGATGTGTCTGTCGAAGCCATCTGAAGTCGATGCAACATCGATTACAATTCGACACAAACAATAAAGTTCAAAAAGAAGACTTCAACTCGAAGGTTACGCCGATAAGTAATCGATGTACGTCGACAACAGATTTCAACCAGAGCTAGAAGGAATTCAAAGCTGCTCTTGCCATAACTCGAAGGTGCGCCGATAAGAGAGAGAATGAAGTCGACGCATCATCGAATACAGTCTGAAAAGGAAACCCTTTCAGCTGTCATTTTAGAACTCTCTCTGAAGGCCTAGAATGGAGAGGAGCATTAAAGAAGACAGGAAAAGCTTTCTTGGAAAGTATTCAAATAGCTGGTAGACTGCTCGTGAACAAAAGAAGAAAGAAAGATTAATTGTCCAAGACTATGCCTTTTTCGGACAATCCAAAAGAGGAAACTAATTAAAAATTAATCATTGACAATAAATAGGATGAGAAGAGAGGAAAACACAGAGCATTCATCACAATCTGCTATAGCTTGTCGATTAGGGTTCCTACTTCTTCTTCTTCCTCCTAGAACCCTAATAGAGACAAATAGAGAAAACAAGTACTCTCTCAGAATAGAAAACAGATCCGCTTCTTCATTAACCTCATATAGCAGCCAGATAGCAAGCAAAAGATATACAAAAGGATCTGAAGAATATAACCCTTGCTAATCATCACAATCATAAGCAAGGATTCATCAATAGCAGATCCATTGAAGGGAAAAATAGAAGCTGAAAGCTTGTACAGAATTCTGAGAACAGAATTCTTCTTCTCCATCTTCTTTCTTCTTTCAACTTTCTCAACTGTATAGAGTATTAAGAATCCCTCTTCCAAAGGTTTCAGTGGTTCAAGATCTCCTTATCAAAAGATCTTTGGTTCTAAGAGTCTCCTTATCAAAAGACTCAGGCACGGGTTATGCTTTCCTACCAGATGGTAGAAGAGAGGACTACCCACATTTTGGGGAACCTCTATAAAATCTTGTGTCTTCTGTGTGTGATAATTTTATGTGTTGTCCCGTATAGCTTACAACTTTTCTGCTTTACTTTAACATCATTAATTTTATTCTGTGTTAGGTATTGTTGAAGCATAACACTTAGTGTTTTTATTGTGTGTGCACAAATAGGATAGAAATATTTTTAAATCTCTATTCACACCCCCCCCCTCAAGAGTATACTCAGAGGCACATTGTGCGCTTTCAATTGGTATCAGAGTGAGGTTGATCATTAAAAGGATAATACCTTGATCAAAAAGACCTCCTACTCTTATTTCTCTACAATAAAATTATTTTATTAAGAAAATGAGTTCTAAGGATTATGCCTCAACAAGACCTCCAGTGTGCAACCTAAATATGTTTACTCTCTAGAAGGCCAGAATAAAGTTATATATGAACTCTATTGATGTGGACGTCTTTGATGTTATCATTATAGGTCCTCCAGCCCCATACAAGAAGGATGCCAGTGGAGATTTTACACAGGAACTTATACCCAGGGCTGAGTGGACAGAGACTGAAAAGAAGCAGAAGGCATGTGATGCTAAAGCTATGAACATTCTGGTATCCACCATGTCAGATGACATCTTCCAGAAGGTGGCTGATTGCCAATCAGCCAAAGAGATCTGGGAATCTCTTTCCATACTAGTAGAAGGAAGTTCTGATGAAAGAAAGGATAGGAAGTCCCTTCTCATATCCCAATATGAGAACTTTCAAAAGAAAGCTAATGAATCTGATGTTGAGATGTATGACAGATTCAACATCATTGTCAATGAACTGAAGAGTCTGGGTAAGGAGATATCCTTAACTGAAATAAATGATAAGATCCTCATGTACTTCCCTAGCTCATAGGATTCAATGATCTTGGCAATCAGAGAGTCCAGATGCCATAGATAAATCTCTACTGAGGCTTTGCTAGGAAAGCTTAACTCATATGAGATTCTTCTGAAGAACAGGGCTGAAACAGAGGAAAGGGAGACAACTCTAGCTCCTATCCAATGAAGTCTAGCTCTGAAAGCTACTGAAGGAGAGCCCTCCACTCCTGAAGATGAAATGTTCAGTCTCCTAGTAAGGAGATTCTGAAAATGGGTCAAGACAAAAGACTCAAGGAGAAGAGAGAGGAGCTCAAAGCCTAGATATGATAAGACTCCAAAAAAGGAGGTAATATGTTACTCCTGCATTAAGCCAGGGCACATAGCCCCTGATTGTCCACAAGAGCAATGGAACAGGAACAGCAAAAAGGATGAAAAGAAGAAGTCTTTCAAGGAGAAAGACAAGAAGAAAGCCAAGGGTTTCATTGCTGAAACCTGGAGTGACTCTGAAGAAGAGTTAAGCTCCTCTTCATCTGAAAGTGATGATGAAGTAGAAGAAGCTTGCATGATGGCATTGGGGATGTCATCAGAGGATGATGAAGAAGAACATGTATCCCTATTTGAAAATATTGATTTTAATTCTGATGAATTCAAAAATTGTTTTAAAGAGTTTTGCAATGATTTCCTTAATATACAAAAAGAATTAGAAACAAATAGGGAAGAATTAGAATAGTTTAAGGAAGATGACCTATATTTAAGAAATCAAGACTTAGTAAAAGAGATTCACAATAAGGAATCAGAATTAGTTGAAGTAAGAAAAGAAAACTTAGAATTACTAGAAGAGTTAACAAAGGAAAAAGCCTTTGAGGACTCACTCAATGAGAGGAGTGTTGTTAATGGAACGTTCACCTAGAGGGAGGGTGTTAGGTGATCTGGGTTCTTTTGAGAATATTTGCGCGAGTTTCGAATATTCAAGCAGAGCACAAAAATATCGTACAAATAAAAACAGATAAAACACAGCAGACGACACAAGATCTATAGAGGTTCCTCAAGACTAGGTGTCCTGAGTAGTCCTCTATCCCTCTGCGCCTACCCAACAGCGTGCTAGGATCAGTAAATTCTACCAAAAACTTCAGGCCCTCATGCCTTACACCACGGACCCGCAAGTCCTATAGCCTAGGCCCACAAGCCCCTACTACACCCGAGCCCGCAAGATCGACACTCAGGCCCTCAAGCCCTACACAATACAGATCCGCAAGTCCTGTTCCTACAGCCTAGGCCCGCAAGCCCCTACTACGCCCGAGCCCTCAAGCTCGACATGATCAGACCCGCAAGTCCACTACCCTGGCCCTCAAGCCTCACAGCTCTCCAACCCTCAAGCTAGACGGTGTCGGACTAGCAAGTCCACTGCCCTAGCCCTCAAGCCTCACAGCTCTCCAGCCCTCAAGCTAGATGGTGTCAGACTCACAAGTCCACTGCCCTGGCCATCAAGCCTCACAGCTCTCCAGCCCTCAAGCTAGACAAATAGGCCCGCAAGGCTTACAAGAAATTACAGTGATAAAGACTGCTTCTTCTGCCGGATGAAGATCGACAACTTTAGCCTGTTGAAGATCGGCTTCATAAGGTTGAAGAAGATGTTTCTGATTCAAATCTTGAACGCACAGTTCTTCTTCAATCTTCTTTTAGACTGATGAGGATTAGCTTCTTATCAGTCGAGGAAGATGACTGCTTCTTCTTTTTTCTTTCTTTCTTGCGCCGCTTTTACTGTTTTATTTGATGTATGTGCAAGTTCTTTCTGATTGATCAATCGATACCTGCATTAGGGCAACCTCTTATCTCTTTTATAAGACTGTGAGGCTCTCAACGGTCTTCTGAAAAAGTTCCTTAAGTGTCAGACACTCACTTCCTTAATAGCACGCGCTAATTGGACAATCAGGCGACGACATTAAATACTGACAGCGCGTCCGCAACATTTGAATTTGTCTCGATGATATTTCCAGCTTCACGCTGATACTGATACCATCACGATGATATGAGTAATATCTCAACGACAGGACTTTGTCGATGCCTTATGCCTTGGTAGATCTTCAGTTCTTCTTGCATCTGCCTCTGATGCTGGTATCTCGATGATAAGAGACATTCTGGTACTTCTGCATATACGGCGATATGCTATCTCTGACTGTATCGTCGTGATCTTCTTTCATGCAGACTGTCGTCGTAATCACGTTGCTCTCTCGACGACATGAGTGATAACATGTCGACAGATCATACTTTAGCAACTACTTGTCTTCAGCTGTCCTTCTTCAGTCTTCTTGACGACTTGCCTTCTTTACGACGATGTCCTACGCCATCAGTCATACTTAGCCTTTTCAGCGACAAGGCTTCTTCACGACGATGTCTGTTCTTCTCGACGACAAGGCTACTTTCTTGATGTCGACGATGCTGCATCTTCTCGACGACATTCCTTCCTTTGATATCTTTGTCTTCTATGCGTTCGACGATCTTCCTTCTGCGTTCGACGAACAGCATTCTGCTTTCGACGATCTTCCTTCTGCGTTCGATAAACAACATTCTTCGTTCGATGATCTTCCTTCTGCGTTCGACGAACAACATTTTGCGTTCGATGATCTTCCTTCTGCGTTCAACGAACAACATTCTGCGTTCGATGATCTTCCTTCTGCGTTCGACGAACAACATTCTGCATTCGATGATCTTCCTTCTGCGTTGAACGAACAGCATTCTGCGTTCGATGAACTCGCCAAGTCTCAGCTTTTGCTTTTCCCATCATTATGACGGCAAGCATACTTTGTCGATGACATCTCCATCTTCTCGACAACATACCTTTAACTTCCTGAGATTATGATCAAGAGAGGTGATCAAATACAAAGTTATGTTTTCTTGACTTGATGATTTCTTCAAATCAAGAATCGTGTGGGAAAGATTCCCAACAATCTACCCCTATTTGAAGAAGTCAGAATCTCAATTCAAGACAACTTTCACTTGACAATAAATGTTATAATCTTTAAAGGTCAAATGACCGATTTTACTTAGCTTTTGCTTCTCTTCTGAGTACATCAAGCTTGTAGCTCCCCCTTGATTTGATGTCTCTTCTTTTGTGGCTCCCCCTACTTCTTTGCTCCCCTTATCTTTGAGGTCTTCTTTAGCATCTAGTCTTGATCATATTGATGCCATTTCTCCCCCTTTCTGACTTCTTTTCTGCATCTCTCCTTTAGGTAGCAAGCTACCCCTTACTCAGTCATAGTTCATCCAAATCATGAGAGAATTTCTAACCAATCATCTGGAAAGGGATTAGTGAAGAATAAGTTAAGAATTATTCTAAGTTTAACATCCCCAATTAGAATTTGAAGAAGTTAAACTTAGCTTCATCTAGGGGCTTTGTAAATATATCAGCCACTTGTTTGTCTGTTGGGACAAATTCAAGGGTGATATCTTCATTTTCCACATGCTCCCTGATGAAGTGATACTTGATCTCAATATGCTTAGTCCTGCTGTGAGACACATAGTTCTTAGCAATTGAGATTGCACTTGAAGAGTAACAAAACAGGGGTGTTTTGGTTATCTTTAGATTGTAGTCTTCAAGTTGATGCTGAATCCATAGCAGTTGGGCACAGCAGCACCCAGCAGAGATATATTCTGATTCTGTTGTTGATATTGCCACACTGGTATGCTTCTTACTGCTCCAAGAGATCAGTCTTCCACTAAGGAATTGACATGTCCCCGAGGTACTCTTCCTGTCTTCCTTGCACCTTGCATAATCTGCATCTGAGTAGCCAGTTAGTTCACATCCATTGTTCCTAGGGTACCATAGGCCAAGATTTGATGCACCCTTAGGTATCTTAAGATTCTCTTGACAAAGACATGATGAGATTCCTTAGGATTCACCTGATATCTAGCACAGACACATGTAGCAAACATTATGTCAGGCCTACTTGCAGTTAGATAAAGCAAGGATCCAATCATGCATCTGTACTTGGTTTCATCAAAGGGTATGCCCTTCTCATCCTTATCCAGAGACACATTGGTTCCCATTGGAGTCTTCATTGAAGAAGCACTCTCCAATCCAAATTTCTTGACTAGCTCCCTTGTGAACTTGGTCTGGGAGATGAAAATTCCATCTTCAGATTGTTTCACTTGGAGACCTAGGAAGTATTTGAGCTCACCCATACTGCTTATCTCAAACTTTCCCTGCTTCAAGTTGGCAAACTTTTTGCAGAGATTGTTATATGTAGAGCCAAAGATTATGTCATCCACATAGATCTGCACTAGTAAGATCTTGCCCTTCACTTCCCTTAGGAACAATGTTTTATCAATCTTTCCCCTTGAGAACTTGTTCTCAATTAGAAAGCTTGACAGAGTCTCATACCAAGCTCTAGGTGCCTGCTTTTAGCCATAAAGGGCTTTTCTAAGAAAATAAACATAATCAGGGTGAGTAGGATCTACACAACCCGAGGGCTGCTCTACATATACCTCCTCTTTTAGGTCACAATTTAGAAAGGCTGACTTCAAATCCATCTGGTAGACCTTGAAACCTTGGTATGCTGCATAGGCCAAAAACAGTCTTATTGCTTCCGGTCTGGCTACTGGAGCAAATGTCTGTTCAAAATCTATCCCATCCTCTTGTCTGTATCCTTTTGCCACTAGCCTTGCTTTATTTTTGGTGATGATTCCATTTTCATCCAATTTGTTTCTGTAGACTCATTTACTTCCTATGATGTTCTGTCCTTGGGGTCTTGGAACCAGTTTCCAAACCTTGCATCTCTTAAACTGGTTCAGTTCCTCCTGCATTGCTGCAATCCAAAATGGATCCTGATTTGCTTCCTCAAATTTCTTGGGTTCAATTTGAGAGAGAAAACTCAAGTACAATGCTTCATTTGCAGCTCTGCTCCTTGTCATCACACCTTGGTTGACATTTCCTATTATTTGCTCTTGATGATGATCTCTTACTTGTCTCAAGGCAATGGGTAGTATTCTGGGCTCTTCTGTATCAGCAACTTCTTTAGGTTACATTTCATCAGCCGTTTCTGAACTTTCTGCAGATTATTCCTCGATTTCAACTACCACTGACTGATTCTTATTTCTTAGTGATGTACCAGCATTGTCTTCAATGGATAACTTCTCCATTCTCTCCACTCTACCTGCATTCACTAGACAACTAGACCAACCCTTATGTATAAGGCTAGTCTCATCAAATACCACATGTACAGATTCTTCCACTACTTGGGCATTGATGTTGTACACTCTATAGGCCTTGCTATGAGAGTTGTAGCCAACAAAAATACCCTCACTGCTTTTCTCAGCAAACTTAGTTAGTTTGGATTTCCCATTATTAAGGACATAGAATTTGCTACCAAAGATCCTAAAATAGGATAAGGTTGGTTTTCTGCCCTTCATTAACTCATTGGGAGTTTTCTTGTGGTCTTTGATGATGGAAGCCCTGTTTATAACATGACAAGCAGTGTTGACAGCCTCTGCCCAAAAATATTCTGGTAGAGTGGAGTCACTTAGCATTGTCCTACTTGCCTCTATCAAGGTTCTGTTCTTCCTTTCAGCAACCCCATTCTGTTGAGGAGTTTTGGGTGAGGAAAATTCTTGGGAGATACCTAGTTCTTTACAGAATTCTGTCATGGCCCCTGACTGAAATTTTGTCCCATGGTCACTTCTGAGTTTGACCACAGTACAGTCCATCTCATTCTGGATCTGCCTGACAAAATATTTCAAGATATCTAGGGTATCTGATTTCTTTTTGAGGAAAAATACCCAAGTGAACCTTGAATAATCATCAACAACTACAAGGGTGTAGGACTTCCCTCCTAAGCTATGAACTGACATAGGACCAAACAAATCCAGGTGCAGTAGAAATAAGCACCTAGTGGACTCTTTGTTAGATATGCTTTTAAAGCTGGTCCTAGTCTGCTTTCCAAGTTGGCAAGCTTGACATGGACCATCTTTAATGCACTTAATATCAGTTCCATTCCTAACTAAGTTTTGTGAGAAAAGCTTTCCTATTGTCTTATAGTTGATGTGTGCAAGTCTCTTGTGTCATTGTACACATAGAGCCTCTTTACCATCAGCTACAAGACATATGGGCATGGAAGAATTTGTATTGAGAAAGTTTAAGCAATAAATATTCCCACTCCTAGTTCCAGTTAAGGTAGCCTCAGAATCTAAGGACTTCTTAATCAGACACTTGTCCTTGTGGAAGGTAATAACAAAGCCTAAGTCACAAAGTTGACTTATGCTTATGAGATTGTGTTTCAATCCCTCCACATAAGCAACCTTTGTGATTGTAACTAACCCATTTGAGATGTTGCCATCTCCCCTGGTCACTCCCTTTTCTGTCCACCAAAGATTACGGTTGGTCCATTCTCCACAGGGATGAACTCTTTCAAGTGCCTTCTGACTCCAGTCATGTGCCTGGAGTAGCCACTGTCCAAATACCAAATTGGAGATTGGTTGGCATTTGGACCTACCTGCAAGACAAATTACTTCCCCTTAGGTACCCAATATGGATTGGGTCCTTGGTTTCTGTTAGAGTGGTATAAAGGAACACTAAACCTCGGAGGGTTCTACACTCTCTTTGCATTGAGCCCTGTTGGGTTGAACCAACAGTCCAAGGCAAAGTGGCCTACTTTCCCACAGCAACAACATTCATGACTGTTGTATGTTCTCTTCTTCTTCACCATTTGAGTGGGGTGGCAGTGCTGATGAGCAGAAGAGAATGCTTCTTGCCTAACAGATCTTGGGTGAACCTCATATGTGTGAGTTTAGGGAGGAATTGTGAAAGTGGAGGTTAGATCTTAAGTTACTCTAGAGGGGGGGGGGGGGGGTGAATAGAGTTTAAACTTTTTCTTAGTTTTTATAGCGGAATTAAAATAGTGTTATATATATATGTGTAAACAATGTGAGATATAAAACAAAGTAAATAAAACAGGTTGAGTAAAATCACATAGCACATCACAAAGACATAGACAATCACAGAAGACACAAGGAATTTATAGTAGTTCCCCAAAAACCTGGGTACGTCTACTCTTCTACCACACTTGGTAGGATCCACTAGGAATTTTTGATAAGGTGCCCTCACACCAAGGGATTTTTGATAAGGCGTCCACACACCAATGGGAGTTTGATCAGGTGCCCAATTCACCGGTAAGCTTTTGATAAGGTGCTTAAAAACCACACAAGGATTTTTTGATAAGGTGTCTTGCCACCAGTGAGTTACACTTTTGAAGGGAGTATTAACCCTGTATAGAATGGAATGGAGAGGGGTTTAAGTGTTCTTCTCTGTCAAGATGTATAGAGAAGACTCTAGTGGATTTGATGTTGAAATGCTCCTGTCTGATATGGATTTGTTTGACAGTAGATGTTGCTGGAGCTTTTCTTGAAGAACTAATCTTCCTGTAGCTGATTAAATTGAGAGAACAAGTTCTCCAATTTGTTGTTTCTCTTTTGAAGATCTGAATGCTTGTTCTTCTTCTTCTTCTTTCTTTCTTGAATCTTGCAGTAGGAAAATACTGAGTGGTGGTGTAGCTGTTCTCAAAAAGTATGTGCTGCTAAAAGAAAAGAAGATGAAGTTCTGTGCTCTGAATAATGCTTAGCAGGAAGAAGATGATGATCTATCTTTTTATTCTTCCTGTATATCTCTCTGTGTCTATTCTGTCTATGTCCTGTCCAGCAAATATGTAAAGTATATATTTTATTTGATCTGTCGTATAAACTTGAGTATAATATGCTGTATATCTTTTCCCTTTTCAAAATATCTGACAACTATTAAATGCAGATCCCTTATATTAAGGGATATAATATATCTGAAAAGAAAATCCGGGAACAGTACAGCTGCACGCCGTAATCTCTTTCCTTTTTCCACAATTTGTCCTTTTCTGCTGGAAGTGTCAACGACTATAACTTAAATAATAAAGAATTATGTTTCCTTACTTGATTTGATTTGAAAGAGTTGTTGCCTTCGTCGAACTGTATTCAGAGAACTAATATATAACTGAACTTTAAGTATTAAATATTCTGGAAACTGTATTTGTCGATCTGAGCTTCAGTAAACAATTTGTCGAGCTCTGTCTGGGATCTGTCGAGCACTGGCTAGAATCTGTCGAGCGCTGACAGCCATTTGTCGAACGCTGGCAGCCATTTGTCGAGCACAGAGATGGCTGGATTTCAACGACCGCTTCCTTAATATTTCGTCGAACGCCGTCCGACGAATGCTGAGCGCCGTTCGACGAATGCTGAGCGACGTTCGACTAATGCTGAGCCTTAGTGAAATTTCTAGTTCTAATAGCCAAATTTCTTCCTAAGCTCTTGACCCTTAAACTATACATTGGGGTCAAATTGTCCTTAGTTAACATATAGTGATCCTAGCCCAAATCACAAATAGGGTTGTTCCAACAATCTCCCCCTATTTGGGTTAGGACACTATTTGACAAAAGTTGAAAAAAATAAACAAATGCTAAAATATCAAAAACAACATAGTATGAATATATCTAATATATTTTAAATATTTTATCAGATATGAAATGAAAAGTACTCTGAGTTTTGAAAATACATTTTGATAGTGTTAAATCTAGTTAGTTTAATTATGTTATTTTTAGGTTATCTACTCTTAATTTTTGCTTATTATTGGTTCTCTAAATGCAATTTTTGGTCATTTTCCTATTTTTAGTGCTAACTTAAGTTTTCTGAATTTTTTGGTCAAAAATGTAGATTTTCCTAGGTCACGCCCTAGGTCACGCCCGTGACCTGGGGATCACGCCCGTGACCTAGGGCGTGTAAGTTGCTGTCGTCATAATTCAGAAGTTTTGGTCAGACACACCTCTGTTACACGGGCGTGCCTCTAGTCACGCCCATGACTTCCACCTGTGATTGCCACGTCAGCCAGCCACCAGCGCCCATGATCGCGTGTCAGCGCCCATGACTAGCTGACCACCGAATTAGCCACGCCCCTAAGTCACGGGCGTGACCTGGGGCCGTGACCCATCAAATCACGCCAGAATCGTGCGCCGGACCAGACCCAAGCCGCAGAATTGATTAACAGGTCACGCCCCAAGTACACGGGCGTGACTAGGGGGTGTGACCGAGGCAGAAAAATTT
This sequence comes from Dactylorhiza incarnata, assembly GCA_033032865.1. Taxonomy (NCBI): domain Eukaryota; kingdom Viridiplantae; phylum Streptophyta; class Magnoliopsida; order Asparagales; family Orchidaceae; genus Dactylorhiza; species Dactylorhiza incarnata. Next base: position 2,687,660 of record JAWHQI010000336.1, read on the forward strand.
CTATAAATTGGGAAGGTCTCCAAGCTTTCACCAATCAGTTTTTGCAAAGAGAAAGGGTGCTACTGCTTTATTTTCAGTGATTTTCATGTTATTTTTTTATTCTCTTTCTCTCTCTCTCTCTCTTATTTTAATGCACTTCTTTTTCTAGTTTTCTTATGAATGTTGTAATGCCCTTGTAACTTCCTTTCATAATGTATTGCTAATGCTTAGTAGGGTTTCCATGCAAATGTATCCTCAGTTGAACTCTCTTTTAATAAAAATCGTATGTTTTTGTTCTCTTAATATCTTCCTCATTTCTCTCTCCTACCCCTCCACCATGAGTAACTAAATCCTCATAGTACTCGATCTTGATGATCTGAGGATGAGTTGATCAAGTTATGATCCTTTAGCTTTCTTTCACTTTCTAAAGTCTTGGGCCTTAGATTTACTCTTAATTAAAATTTAGTGGAGCTATAATATCGATATATAGTCCCCACCTTTGCTTTCATTCTTGGCTAGCCGAGAGGCCGATAGTCTGAAGTGAGCGCTTAAGAGTAAAGAGATTTGCATGCATTCCTCGAGAGAGAATGACGTAAATCTCCTGGATTGGAGTCAAATCCAATAGCGGGGTTCACCACTTAAAGCGAGTTTTAGGTATTCGAATACGGGATGAGAGTTCGGTCGGATTTTCCTAAACTCAGTTGGGCATATATCTTCGAGAGAAGCATGTTCAAACTATAGGAACCCCCACGATCAAGCTACCCTTACTTTATTAAGTTTTAAGTTTGCTTTTGAATTTTGATCAACTTAAGCCGAAGTAAGTCAAGATCGAGTGCTATTTCTTAATCATCGTTTAGCCGTACCTTTATCCAGCTTTTATTTCAACTTAGCAAACAAAACCTTCCAAAACATTATTAAGGTAAAATAATAGTAATTCGTTTGAGTATAAGTAATCAACGGTTCCCGGATTTTAATACGACACTTGTGTTCCTATACTACAGTTCGATAGGTATACTTGCCTTCTCGGATTGCTAGTTCGGATTTTATTTCGTGCAAGCGGAATTTTAATCACCATGTTTTTGGCGCCGTTGCCGGGGACTCGCTTTTTATTGATATTTTGAAAGAACGAACCTATTACTTTTATCATCTCTTTTTCTCTCCTCTTTCTTCAAAAAAAAAAAATTTAATTCAAAAAAAAAAGAGAGACCTTTTCTTTTTTTTTTCGAATTTCTCAATCTTATTTTCCCTTCTCTCTTTCTAGTTTATGACCCGAGCAAATCCGTCAGAACTTGTAGACTTGGACCAAGAACTTGAGAGTACTCTTCAGAGAAAATCGCAAGTTCAAGATCCTACATTCCAAGAACTGGCTGAGGATTCGGAGTCGGTTGTTAATATGGGCGAACCTAACCAAAATGAAGTCCCCAACATGGTTGCGGCCCCTGAATGGACTATGTCCCATTATGCAAGGCCTAACATGGAAGGGACAGCAATACGTGCAGTTCGACGGATTACAAGATGAAGATCCGAACGCACATATTGCTAGCTTCCTTGAAATCTGTGACACCTTCAAAATAAATGGTGTTACGGATGATGCAATTAGGCTAAGACTCTTCCCATTTTCTTTAAGAACAAAGGCTAAGTAGTGGTTGACGACTCTACCTAGAGGTTCTATCACCACTTGGGCCCAGTTAACTGAAAAATTTCTAACTAAGTATTTTCCACCTGCGAAAACTGCTGAGCTTAGAAATGATATTTCTTCTTTTTGCCAAATAGATTTTGAAACACTATATGATACCCGGGAAAGGTATAAAGAATTCTTAAGACGTTGCCCTCATCACGCTCTGCCTGTATGGTTATAAGTGCAGATGTTTTATAACGGTCTAAATCAACATACTAAGCAAATGATAGACGCCGCTTCTGGTGGTACCTTAAATAACAAAACCCCGGAAGCCGCTCTTGAGCTATTTGAGGATATGGCCATGAACACCTATTAGTGGAATGTGCCAAGATCCCTCCCAAACAAACCTGCAGGTATGTACGAGGTGGATAACGTCTCCCAGCTGGCACTACAAGTGGAAATGCTTAGCAAAAAGATATCGGAAATGAATGCTCCTTCCGCACCTCAGGTTTGGGAATTCGCAAAAGCCACCTCCGAACAAGCTGATTACGTAGGCAATAGAAATGCTTATAATAATTATTCTGCTGCTTCTAATTTTCATGCACCTGGTTTTCAAATACCGAATAATTATAATCCTGCGCTGCGTAATCACCCGAACTTTTCTTGGAGTAATCCTGCAAACACAACTCGCCCGCCTCTACAAAATGAATTTACACCACCTCCACCCCCTATTAACTTTCAAAAACCTCCATCTTTGGAGGAGATGTTTTCAAAATATATAAGTACGAACGAAGCCACTGTCAAGAACTTAGCCGGATCCGTTAAAAATCTAGAAAACCAAATCGGGCAGCTCGCCAAAATAATATCCGAGCGACCGCCCGGGACTCTTCCCGCTAACACCGAGCCCAACCCGAGAGAGCAAGCGAAAGCTGTAACTATTCAGAGTGGGAAGCCAATATCCGGTCCGGTTAGTGAAGAGCCCAAGGCAAGATCTGCCCCTATTTTAAAGACACCACTCACTCAAACAGATTTTATCACTCCACCTCCTATTTTCAAAAACAACCCCGCCCCGCCTTTTCCTTCTCAACTCAACAAAGAAAAATTAGATGATCAATATCATTGCTTCCTGGAAATGTTTAAGCAAATACACATCAATTTGCCCTTCCATGAAGCGATATCACAAATGCCCAAGTACGCTAAGTACTTGAAGGATCTTCTAACTAATAAGAAAAAGCTAGAAAATCTATCGCACGTAACTTTAAACACTGAGTGTTCCGCCGTCCTAACAAATAAATTACCGAAAAAGGCTAACGATCCGGGTAGTTTTCTATCCCGTGCCTCTTTGGTGATTTATTTGTAAAGAACGTGTTGGCCGACTTAGGTGCGAGCATCAACTTGATACCATTCTCCTTGTTTAAGAAGTTAGGAGTGGGAACCCTTAGCCCCACACGTATGAGTATACAACTAGCAGATAGGATGATAAAATATCCGCTGGGAATTGTGGAGGACGTGCTCGTAAAGGTAGACAAATTCATCTTCCCGGTGGATTTTGTCATTTTGTACATTGAAGAGGATGTCGAGCTTCCCCTAATCCTTGGCCGCCCCTTCCTTGCCACCTCCCGTGCTATCATCGATGTGAGTAATGGTAAGCTCTTCCTCCGAGTTGGAGATGATGAAGTGACCTTCTCCATAACACCCTCTATGAAAAATACCCTAGAAAATGACAATTTGTGTTTTTTCTTAGATGTGTTAAGAGAAGACCCTTCTTTTTGTATTTCCGAAAATTCTTCTTCTTTTTGTTCATCTTCAAGCACCTCAATTGAAATATTACATGAAATGGAAATGGCCATTGCTCCCACCCCCTCAAATTTTCAAAATAAATCAAAAAATTTTGAAGAGATCACTTTTGAAAAAGAAAAATCTTTCAAATCTTCGTACGAGGAACCTCCCAAATTAGAACTTAAAGAACTACCCAATCATTTAATATATGAGTTTTTAGAAAAAGACTCTAAGTTACCAGTAATAGTGTCGGCCCATCTAAGTGAATCTGAAAATGCCAAATTGCTAAAAGTTTTACAAAAGCACCGCCAAGCAATTGCTTGGCAGATTTCTGATATTAAGGGCATAAGTCCGTCTTTCTGCACGCACAAAATTCTAATGGAAGATAATTCACATAATTCTATTCAATCTCAACGCCGATTAAACCCAAACATGAAAGAAGTAGTAAAGGGTGAGGTCGTGAAATTATTAGACGCATGAATTATCTATCCAATTTCAGATAGCAAATGGGTGAGCCCCGTCCAAGTAGTTCCTAAAAAGGGAGGGATCACGGTTGTGTTAAACGACAATAATGACTTAATCCCAACACGGACGGTGACTGGGTGGCGTATGTGTATTGATTATCGCAAATTGAACGACGCCACCCGCAAGGACCATTTCCCCTTGCCATTCATCGATCAAATCTTAGAATGATTATCCGTCCACAACTTTTATTGTTTCCTCGATGGTCTCTCGGGCTACTTCCAAATTCCCATCTCGCCCGAGGACTAGGAGAAAACGATGTTTACTTGTCCTTTCAGCACCTTCGCCTATCGAAGAATGTCGTTTGGCTTATGTAATGCGTCGACAACATTTCAACGGTGTATGTTGGCCATTTTTGACAAGTACGTAGAAAGTATTATGGAGGTCTTTATGGACGACTTCTCCGTGTTTGGTGATTCCTTCGATTTTTGTTTACAGAATTTAGAAAAAGTGTTAGAACGATGTGAGGAGACCAATCTCGCCCTGAACTGGGAAAAATGCCATTTCATGGTGCGGGAGGGATTGGTTTTAGGTCATAAGATATCAGCAAGAGGAATTGAGGTCGATGAAGCAAAAATAGAAGTGATCGAAAAACTGCAACCGCCAACTAACGTTAAGGCCATAAGAATCTTTCTAGGATATGCCGGTTTTTACCGGCGATTTATAAAAGATTTTTTGAAAATTACCAAACCCCTCACTCATCTTTTAGAAAAAGACACTCCATTTATTTTTGATGATACCTGCTTATCTGCTTTTCAATTAATCAAAAATAAGCTAATAAATGTGCCAATTATGATAGCTCCAGTCTGGGACCTTCCATTCGAAAGCATGTGCGATGCAAGTAGCTTTGCGGTGGGAGCCTTTTTAGAACAACGTATATCTAAAAACTTCCACCCTATTTTCTATGCAAGTAAAACGCTTACATCCGCACAAGAGAACTATACCACAATAGAGAAAGAATTATTAGCAGTTATTTTTGCGTTCGACAAATTTCGATCTTTTATTACACTTTCAAAAATTATCATTTTTACGGACCACTCGGCCCTCAAATATTTACTTTCTAAACCGGATGCCAAACCACGCTTACTTCGCTTGATCTTACTCCTCCAGGAGTTCGATTTGGAAATCCGAGATAAAAAGGGAGCTGAAAATTTGGCCGCGGACCATCTTTCACGATTAGATAACCCGTTTATTAAAAATTTAAATGAACAAACTTTTAATAATTATTTTCCCGACGAGAAGTTATTTTCAATCAACACTACTCCTTCTCCTTGGTTTGCAAACTTTGCCAACTACTTAGTAGCTCGAGTCCTCCCAAAAGAATTCTCCTATCAGCAAAAGAAGAAATTCTTTTCTGACCTGAAGAATTATTTTTGGGAGGACCCATATTTGTTTCGAGTTTGTGCAGACCAAGTAGTAAGGAGATGTGTTTCTTTCGATGAAGGACAAAATATTTTAAAACACTTACATGAAGGATCAACTGGTGGGCACTATCAAGCCAATCGTACCACTCACAAATTACTAAGTGCAGGCTTTTATTGGCCTAACATTTTTAAAGATGCCCAATCTTTTGTGAGTCGGTGCAATAGCTGCCAACAGTCCGGCAATATCTCTAATAAAAATGAAATGTTGCAAAATTATTTCATCGAGTGCGAAGTTTTCGACCTTTGGGGAATTGATTTTGTAGGTCCTCTTCCTTCTAGCCATGGGAATAAATACATCTTAGTTGCAGTAGATTACGTACCTCAATGGGCAGAGGCCCAAGCTCTTCCTACCAATGACTCCCGAGTCGTTATTATTTTCTTAAAAAAATTATTTTCTCGATTCGGTACTCCTAGGGCCATCGTTAGCGATAGGGGTTCGCACTTTTGTAACGCAAAACTTGCAAAAACACTTTTTAAGTATGGCGTTACACATAAGTTTTCAACTGCATACCACCCACAAACTAACGGCCAGGTCGAGGTAGTGAATAGAGAAATCAAACGTATTTTAGAAAAGACTGTTTCCACCTCACCTAAGGACTGGTCATATAAATTAGACGATGCTTTATGGGCTTACCGAACAGCGTACATGACCGCCATCGGTTGTACACCGTATCGGTTAGTATATGGGAAATCATGCCATTTACAAGTCGAATAAGAACATCGTGCTTTCTGGGCCCTTAAATTTTTAAATTTTGATCCCCACTCCACCGCCGATCTTCAAAAATTCCAACTCAACGAACTCGACGAGTGGCGCTCCAATGCGTATGAATATAATAAATTATATAAGGAACGAACGAAATTCTTTCACGATAAAAATTTAAGGCATGCGAAAAAATTTAAACCAGGCGACCAAGTATTGCTTTATAATTCTCGCCTACGTTTATTTCCTGGAAAGTTAAAATCTAGATGGTCAGGTCCTTTTAATGTAATGGGAGCTTATCCGTATGGAACTATTTTGATATCACACTCAAATAAGGGTGATTTCAAGGTTAATGGGCAGCGTCTAAAACTTTATTTTTTTGGTGACAATGTTGTCATGGACAGTGAACAACTTCTTTTATCTGGACTATAATAATTTGGACTTACTTTTGAACTATATTCTTTTAGTCGAGCTCAAACGACATTAAACAGAGGGCGCTCTTGGGAGGCAACCCAAGGTTCTTAAAATTTGTTGTTTTAATTTTTCTTTGGCCCTGGGCGGCTCCGATACTCTCAACTTCGGCGATCGCCTGCTCCAACGTTGTTGATTTCAAGAAAAATTCAAGATGATATTTCATGAAGATCCAAAGCGCCAACAAGGGGGAGCGGCATCACACATCCTTTCGAGCCCATAAATCCAGGGAAGTGCCTGTTTCAGTTTTTCAGTTTTAGTTTCTTTTCTTAGTTGCCCCTTCCTTCACTCTCCTTTTCCATTGAGGACAATATTTATCGTAAGCTTGGGGGAGAATGTCTTCTTTTCTTTTCTTTTCTTTTGTTTTAATAGTCTAAATTAGATTTTGGTAAAATCACTAGTACCCCTTGCTTTATGTTTTGTTTTTCCCATAATATTTTATATAGCCTTAGTTAATTTCAAAATTTCTAATCCAACTTTTTAATTATGTTTCACAAGTAAATTGTTGACTCATGTGGTGTTCTAATTCCAGGTAGCATGTTAATGTGAAAAGTTTTTCTAAAATCTTGTACTTTCTTTATCGTTTTCTCTTTTATCTTCTTTACTTTCTTAAAAATTCTTCATTCACTATTTTCCTCTTCATTTTTAGATATATTTTGCAAGGTTAACTTTTGATTAGTGTAGTAAATGTGAATAATCCTAGATGCTTATTATTCTTATTTTCAGGATAAGTTCATTAGTCTTTATTTAACATCTAGGGCTTACTTTTTGAAATCCTTCAAAACTTATGCTTTAAATACATTTAGGAGCAATGAAAATGATTTAGGCCATTTTTTTGTTTAAGTTTGAGCCTTCATGCCAACCCTTAAAAAGAAACCCTTTGTTAGCCTCTTTTGAGCCTTTTCCCATGTTTTATTGTCACCTCCACTTATCAAATTTTTCACCAAAGCCAAAATTTCCAAACCTATTTAAATCACACTAACACTTTGAGTTTTATTTAAATTTTTAAATAGTGTGATTGGTTTATTGCATGGAGAGCTTCAAAGAAAAGAATTTGCTCAAAAAGAAGATATTTTAAGCAGATTTGTATTAGTTATCTTTGCCAAAATTTCAAAAAATAAAAAACATAAAAAAATAAAAAAAATGGCTATGAAAGAGAAAGAAAGAAAATATGCTATATGCTTATAATGAAGGATTACCTCTTATCATTCATATCGAAATTTTTATAAAACTCAGGTTTATGGTTTAGTGTGACTATATCCACCACTTTTATCTTCGATTTCCATTCCAAATCAAATGCCTAAACCAAACATTTCGGTCCTAATAAAGTCCTCTTGATTCATGCTCCTAAATTTTCTTTAGCTAAGTAAAGAAGAAAAGTAGAATAGTTAAGTTTTGGGAATGAATTTAGATCCTTGTTCTTAGAATGATATAATTATAATTTGTCTCTTAGGGTTTAGTAACAATTCAATGCACTCTCTCACTTGTTACTTTGCTTAATTTTATTTAAAAACTTTTTAGTTAAAATTTTGGGTGATTAATTTTTGTTAGTAAAGGGTATAAAAAATAAGCTTAAATAAAGTACTTATTTTAGGTTTCCTTTTCACTATTCTCCCTACTTAGAATTTCGCAAGGTACTCGTGTTTGGCATAATTAAATCTTTTTGATTAGTCACCTTTTTATTAGCTAATGCATATTTCTTTGCTTGGGGACAAGCAAAGTGTAAGCTTGGGGGAATTTGATAGTGCTAAATCTAGTTAGTTTAATTAGGTTATTTTTAGATTATGTACTCTTAATTTTTGCTTATTATTGTTTGTCTAAATGCAATTTTTGGTCATTTTCCTATTTTTAGTGCTAATTTAAGTTTTCTGAATTTTTAGGTCAAAAATGCAGATTTTCCTAGGTCACGCCCTAGGTCAGGCCCGTGACCTGGGTATCAAGCCTGTGACCTAGGGCGTGTAAGTTGCTGCCGTCATAATTCAGAAGTTTTGGTCAGACACGCCTCTGTTACACGGGCGTGCCTCTAGTCATGCCCGTGACTTCCACCCGTGACTTCCACGTCAGCCAACCGCCAGCGCCCATGATCGCGTGCCAATGCCCATGACTAGCTGACCACCGAATTAGCCACGCCCCCAAGTCACGGGCGTGACCTGGGGGCGTGACCCATCAAATCACGCCAGAATCGTGCGCCGGACCTGACCCAAGCCGCAGAATTGATTAACAGGTCACGCCCCAAGTACACGGGCGTGACTAGGGGGCGTGACCGAGGCAGAAAAATTTCTATAAATTAGGAAGGTCTCCAAGCTTTCACCAATCATTTTTTGCAGAGAGAAAGGGTGCTACTGCTTTATTTTCAGTGATTTTCATGTTATTTTTGTATTCTCTTTCTCTCTTTCTCTCTCTCTCTCTCTTATTTTCATTCACTTCTTTTTCTAGTTTTCTTATGAATGTTGTAATGCCCTTGTAACTTCCTTTCATAATGTATTGCTAATGCTTAGTAGGGTTTCCATGCAAATGTATCCTCAGTTGAACTCTCTTTTAATAAAAATCATATGTTTTTGTTCTCTTAATATCTTCCTTATTTCTCTCTCCTACCCCTCCACCATGAGTAACTAAATCCTCATAGTGTTCGATCTTGATGATCTGAGGATGAGTTGATCAAGTTATGATCCTTTAGCTTTCTTTCACTTTCTAAAGTCTTGGGCCTTAGATTTACTCTTAATTAAAATTTAGTGGAGCTATAATATCGATATAAAGTCCCCACCTTTGCTTTCATTCTTGGCTAGCCGAGAGGCCGATAGTCTGAAGTGAGCGCTTAAGAGTAAAGAGAGTTGCATGCATTTCTCGAGAGAGAATGACGTAAATCTCCTGGATTGGAGTCAAATCCAATAGCGGGGTTCACCACTTAAAGCGAGTTTTAGGTATTCGAATATGGGATGAGAGTTCGGTCGGATTTTCCTAAACTCAGTTGGGCATATCTTCGAGAGAAGCATGTTCAATCTATAGGAACCCCCATGGTCAAGCTACCCTTACTTTATTAAGTTGTAAGTTTGCTTTTGAATTTTGATCAACTTAAGCCGAAGTAAGTCAAGATCGAGTGCTATTTCTTAATCATCGTTTAGCCGTACCTTTATCCAGCTTTTATTTCAACTTAGCAAACAAAACATTCCAAAAAATTATTAGGATAAAATAATAGTAATTCGTTTGAGTATAAGTAATCAACAGTTCCCAGATTTTAATACGACACTTGTGTTCCTATACTACAGTTTGATAGGTATACTTGCCTTCTCGGATTGCTAGTTCAGATTTTATTTCGTGCAAGCGGAATTTTAATCACCACATTTCAATAAGAATAAAACTGAAAATATAATCAGAACCTTGATTTTACTGAATTCTGCTGCTTTTGAATTCTGAAATTCTGATTTTGTCTGATCTGTGTTGTTCTGAATTCTGATCTGAACTGAACTGTATTGTTCTGAATTCTGAATTGAATCTTTATCAGCTTTCTGAATGTTTTAACTACTACTCCTTTTGATCAACTTTATAATTTTGATTAGCTGTGATGTAGCAATAACTGATATTGAGTTTGCTATATAACAGTTCTTTTTCTGAGCTGTATCTGCAGCAATAACTGATCTGAACTTGATCATGAACTGTAATCAGCAAACTGCTGTAAGCTTTATCAAGCTTTTCTTCAAACAGTAACTCCCCCTGAGTTCTAGAGGTTCCTTAGCTTTCTCTCCTTGCCTAGTTTATAGAACAACTCCCCCTGACCAAAACAGTGCATCAAATGGAGCTTGTTCATAAAACTTCTCCCCTTGCCTAGTTTCAGGAAAGGCCTGAAGCTAGGCCCCTTGAAGAAGGGACATTTGATGGAGGTAGGGAGCGATGCAAGATTTATATTGCTGTTGTTCAATTTCATTTGCATTCTTTGTCTTGAGAGTGTAAACCCTTTCTTTTATTTCTGCAACTGATAGTTTGATCCCAATTGAAAGTGCAATTGAGTATCTATGTTCTGCTTTGATACCAATTGAAAATGACTTCTGGTACCTGCACAATGTTTCTGGTAGAGGTAGTGTTCCTCTCCTCATTTAATAGGTTAGTTCCAACAATGCAAGGACTCTTCTATTTTAAGAGAGGATTTGTTATAAACCCTATATGCTTTGCTGATTAGTGAATAGCCTAAGAAAATTCCTTCATCAGATTTTGGTTCAAATTTTCTAAGATATTTCTTATCATTATTATGAACATAAAACATTTACCACCAAATGCTCTAAAATAGTTAACTTTAGGATTCTTCCCTTTAAGTAATTCATATGGAGTCTTTCCCTTAAGTTTGTGTATCAAACTTCTATTCAGAACATAATTTGCTGTGCTAACAGCCTCTGCCCAAAAAGATAGGGGCAAATTAGCATCTGCAAGCAATGTTCTTGCTGATTCAATTAGAGTTCTATTTTTCCTTTCAACTACCCCATTTTGTTGAGGAGTTCTAGGAGCTGAGAAACAATACCTGATACCTTCCATCTCACAGAATTCTTGCATAAGAAGAGACTCAAACTCAGTACCATGATCACTTCTGATCAATGCAACTACAGTAGAGTACTCAATTTGTATGCTCTTAAGAAAGTCTGTAAGAACTTTAAAGTTATCTGACGTTTCACTCAAAAAGAACACCCAAGTGAATCTAGAGAAGTCATCTACAATAACTAGAGTGTAAGACTTCCCCCCTAAACTCTTTGTTGCTATAGGTCCAAAAAGGTCCATATGTAGCAAATATAAGATTCTAGGTGAATCACTTTTAGATAATGATTTAAAGCTATTTTTAGTTTGCTTGCCTAGTTGACATGCCTTACAAAGACCTTCTTTCTTATATGATCCTAAGGGTAAACCTCTAATAAGATTGTCCTTAGATAATTTAGCAATGGTCCTAAAGTTTACATGTCCCAATCTCTTATGCCAAAGTTCACTAGATTTGCTTACATCACTAAATAAACAAACTTCTGAAGTAGATGAATTAAAATTCACTAAATATATATTACCTTGTCTAATACCTGATAAAACAGTAATACCATCAGTAGATTTAATAAGGCAATTCAATTTATTAAATGTTACCTGATACCCTTCATCACATAATTGACTTATGCTGATAAGGTTATGCTTCAGTCCTTTTACATAAGCTACCTCTTTGAAGGTGACTTCTCCAACCTTGACTTTTCCATAGCCTTTGGTATGTCCACAGTTGGAGTCTCCAAATATGACTTTTGGTCCAAGCTTTGCCTTGTAATTGTTCAGATTTGCCTTGTTCCCTGTCATATGTTTTAAACATCCACTGCCCAAAAACCATTTTCACTTGTTCTTGGACAGCTGTGTACCTGCAAAGACATAAACATAAACTAGTTGTTTTTGACCCAGACTACCTTGGGTCCTTTTGTCTTACCACAATACTCAAAAATAAAGGATATTTTAGGCTGATCCTTATAGCCTTGTGGATGATATCTCCTTGGAGGTATAATCCACTCAGTAAAAGGATTTTTAGTATATTTAGAATTAGAATTCCTGAAATTCTGTGTATAGTGTTTGTTTGGCAAATTTGGGTAAATTTGTCGATCGTCGTTCGACGAATGTGCATAATTTCGTCGAACGCCGTCCATGTAATTACTATACTGAAAATCTGTTTTCAATTTTCGTCGATCTCCGTTCGACAGATTGAAATCTTTTTGTCGAGCTCCGTTCGACGAATTCTTCGGAATTCTTTTATTCTTAACAGACTTGCTTGAAATGACTTTATTTGCTTCTACAGCCTCTTTGCCTTTAGCAGATATGAATTTTATGGGTGTAGATAATATATTTTTCTTAATCAGATGTGGCTCACTTGATGAGGCACCCAAGCCTAGCTTGCTATTAAGTCTAGCATTTACTGTGCTTGTTATGTCCATCAGTTGGATGCTTCTCCCATTTAGGGATTCTTCAAACTTCTTGGCTTCAGACAACTTGTTCTCAATGAGAATAATCTGTTCCCTGGAGGCAGCCAAATCTTTCTTAAGATTTTTATTTTCTTCACTTATATTATTCATTTCAGCTAGCTTACTTCTGAGTGAGATAATCACTTTCTCAGATTTCAGTAAGTCTAAGCAAAGAACTTTGAATTCAGCTTTGAATTCAACAGAAGTAAAATCAAATGTAGATATTACCTGATCTGCATCCGTTTCTGCTTCTGATTCTGATTCCTCTTCATTAGAATTGTTGGTTGAGGCATTGATTGCCATCATGCAAAAGTTCTTTTCTTCTTCATAGTCTTCATCATCACTGGATGAAGAAGCATTTCCTGACTCACTATCTGAGTCATAAATTGCCATCAGGCACTGATCATTCTCTTTTGTTTCTTCATCATCATCTGAAGAGCTGGATGATGCTTCTGATTCAATTTCACTCCATGATTCTGCTACAAATCCTCTTCCCTTCTTTTTGTGTTTGTGAGAGGAAGATTTGCTGGAGGTTCATTTCTCTTCTTTGTCCATTTTCTTTTCTTTCTTCTGATTTTCTAGACAGTCTGGTGCAATATGTCCAGGTTTCCTGCAACTGAAACATATAATTTCTTTAGAATTATTTTTGTCATACCATAGCTTTTCATAGCTTCTGGATGACTTTTTCCTGAAGTCTTTTCTTGCCATCTTGTAGAATCTTTTGGCAAACAGACTCATTAACTCTTTATCTTTTAGAGTCTTTTCTTCTTCTACATCAGCTGCTTTGAAAGCTATGCTTTTTTCTTTCTTTATTGCTGGAGATGAAGTGGATGCTTCAGCTTCCCTGGATTTAATGAGCTGCTCATAGGATTTGAGCTTGCCCAACAATGCTTCAGTGGTAATCTCATTGAGGCTTCTGACTTCCTTGATTGGCCAGATTCTAGAATCCCATGTGCATGGGAAGCACATTAAGATCTTGTCATTGAACTCAGTGATAGAAATCACTTTATCCAGAGATTTCAGCTCATTAATTATGAGACTGAGTCTGTTATACATGTCAGCTACTGTCTCTGTTTCTCCTTTCTTGAAGTTTTCATACAGAGAGATCAAGTGTGATCTTCTGTCTTTCCTTTCATCTGCAGAACTTGCAACCATATTATTTAGTGAGATCCAAATCTCTCTAGCTGAAGTACATTCAACCACTTTTTTAAATATGTCATCAGACATAGTTTGAGCCAATATGTTCATGTCTTTAGCATCTGCACTTCTTTGCTTCTTTTGAGTTTCTGTCCACTCAGGAGGTGGGACGGCATGATTGTCTCCTGTAGCTTCAGTGCTGGTTGATGTTGTAGGTGCTGGAGGCCCTGTCAGAATAACATTGAAAATTTCTTCATCAATAGAGTTCATATAAAGCCTAATCCTTGCTTTCCAAAGTGCAAACTTGCTAAGATTGCACATTGGAGGTCTTGTGATTGAGTGCTCGTTGTTCTGTGCCATGAGTTTTTAACAGAAAATAGATAAAGTAAAAACTCTAAATTAACTTAAGATCTAATTGATCTTTGTGATCCAGGTGTTAACCTGTAAATAAGATCAACCTCCCTCTGATACCAATTGAAAGTGGAGGTTAGATCTTAAGTTACTCTAGCGGGGGGGGGGGGTGAATAGAGTTTAAAACTTTTTCTTAGTTTTTATAGCGGAATTAAAATAGTGTTATATACATGTGTAAACAGTGTGAGATATAAAACAAAGTAAATAAAATTGGTTGAGTAAAATCACACAGCACAGCACAAAGACATAGGCAATCACAGAAGACACAAGGAATTTATAGTAGTTCCCCAAAAACCTGGGTACGTCTACTCTTCTACCACACTTGGTAGGATCCACTAGGAATTTTTGATAAGGTGCCCTCACACCAAGGGATTTTTGATAAGGTGTCCACACACCAATGGGAGTTTGATCAGGTGCCCAATTCACCGATAAGCTTTTGATAAGGTGCTTAAAAACCACACAAGGATTTTTTGATAAGGTGTCTTGCCACCAGTGAGTTACACTTTTGAAGGGAGTATTAACCCTGTACAGAATGGAATGGAGAGGGGTGTAAGTGTTCTTCTCTGTCAAGATGTATAGAGAAGACTCTAGTGGATTTGATGTTGAAATGATCCTCTGTCTGATATGGATTTGTTTGACAGTAGATGTTGCTGGAGCTTTTCTTGAAGAACTAATCTTCCTGTAGTTGATTAAATTGAGAGAACAAGTTCTCCAATTTGTTGTTGCTCGTTTGAAGATCTGAATGCTTGTTGTTCTTCTTCTTTCTTTCTTGAATCTTGCAGCAGGAAAATACTGAGTGGTGGTGTAGCTGTTCTCAGAAAGTATGTGCTGCTAAAAGAAAAGAAGATGAAGTTCTGTGCTCTGAATAATGCTTAGCAGGAAGAAGATGATGATCTGTCTTTTTATTCTTCCTGTATATCTCTCTATGTCTATTCTGTCTATGTCCTGTCCAGCAAATATGTAAAGTATATATTTTATTTGATCTGTCGTATAAACTTGAGTATAATATGTTGTATATCTTTTCCCTTTTCAAAATATCTGACAACTATTAAATGCAGATCCCTTATATTAAGGGATATAATATATCTGAAAAGAAAATCTGGGAACAGTACAGCTCCACGCCGTAATCTCTTTCCTTTTTCCACGATTTGTCCTTTTCTGCTGGAAGTGTCAACGGCTATAACTTAAATAATAAAGAATTATGTTTCCTTACTTGATCTGATTGGAAAGAGCCGTTGCCTTAGTCGAACTGTGTTCAGAGAACTGATATATAACTGAACTTTAAGTATTTAATATTCTGGAAACTGTATTTGTCGATCTGAGCTTCAGTAAACAATTTGTCGAGCTTTGGCTGGGATCTGTCGAGCGCTGGCTAGAATCTGTCGAGCGCTGGCAGCCATTTGTCGAACGCTGGCAGCCATTTGTCGAGCGCAGAGATGGCTGGATTTTGTCGACCGCTTCCTTGATATTTCGTCGAACGTCGTCCGACGAATGCTGAGCGCCGTTCGACGAATGCTGAGCGTCGTTCGACAAATGCTGAGCCTTAATGAAATTTCTAGTTCTAACAGCCAAATTTCTTCCTAAGCTCTTGACTCATAAACTATACATTGGGGTCAACTTGTCCTTAGTTAATATATAGTGATCCTAGCCCAAATCACAAATTGGGTTGTTCCAACAAATTGGTCTCACAGCATTTTGGTTCACCTTCTTGGGAACAGGCTTTGTAGGAAAAACCTTTCCCCTTCCCTTGACTGCAGTTGCTGCAGATTTGTGGGTTGAAGGACTTGACACCAACACCTTCTTGTAGGAAGGTCTAGCTTCAGAATCTTTGCCCATAACTGTCTCCTGGGTAAAACCAATACCAGCTTTGAACTGTCCAGAGAAGGTGTCAATGATAGGCAGGATAGTTTTGGTCATAGAGAAGCTGGATGCAAGTTTCTTCTCAGCCAACAAGATTTTCTCAAGGTCCTTGATGACCTTGTTCTTCTGTCCTAATTCAGCATTCTTAAGCCTTATGGCTTCCTTGAATTGGTCCACTTCTTTGCTCATAGCAGCCAGCTTCTCAGCTGTCTCTTGGAGCTCAGATTGAACAGGCTTCAAGGAATCTAACTCCTTGGTCTGGACTTTGAAGAGTTTCTTACAGCTTTTGAAAGCTTTCAACAAGGCTTTATATTGCCTTATCAGTTTAGATTCAACATCATATTGGGAGAGGCTGTGCTGTTGACAGCAGACACACCCTCATCATCATGTAAGGAATCTGCTACTGATTCAGAATCAGAGTCAGATAAAGAAGTTCTGTTAGTTACCTTCCCAGGAGAGATGTCATCCTGGTTGTCTTCACCGATGGCCATCAAGCCAATGAGTGCATCTTCCTTAGTACCAAAGGAACTTGAGTCAGAATCACTCAGTGTTCTGACCTTCTTTATCATGAATCCTTTTTCTGATTTCCTCTTGCTCCTTGAGCTTCTTCTTTCTTCATGGTTCCTTGGCTCCTTCTTCTTAGAGGGGTAGTCAGCAGTCATGTGACCTGTCTTGCTGCAGGAATAGCAAATAGTATTATTTAAATCATGTTTACCAGGGTTAAAACTGTACCTTCCCTTCCTGGGGGCTCTGGATCTATCACGATAATCAGATCTTCTGGAACTTGAGGATGAATTTCTGTGATTATCCCTCCTCCTTCTGTGTATCAGCTTCCTGAACTGTTTTGAGAGAAGGGCCACCTCTCTGTCAGTGTCATCAGAATCTGAAGAGCTAGCTTTTGATTCCTCACTGCTCTCAGATCTGTTCTGAGTTGCAGAGATCTTGCCCTTGGATCTTCTGGTGCTCTCAGCCTTTAGGGCAACAGATTTGTCTCTTGAGCTCACCTTTGAGCTTTCTTCTTCAGCCTTCCTAGTATTGAGTTGAAGTTCATCAGACAGCAACTTCCCATACAGATTTTTGGGCTCCATGATGCCCAGCTGACCCATCTCTCTGATGGCACAGATCTTGATATCCCATTTTTTATGAGGGATCTAAGAAACTTGTCATTAAGATCTGAGTTTGTGAACGCTCTTTCATAGTTTCTCAATCCATTCACTATCTTGAAAAATCTCTCATAATAGTTAGAGATTGTTTCATTCGTGCCTTGCTTGAAGGCATCATACTCTTGATTGAGAAGGAATTTTCTATCACCCCTTACCTCTTCAGTACCGTCCATGTACATGATCAAGGAGTCCCACATCTCCTTGGCCATTTTGTAGTGAATCAGATTCTGGGGGTTGAGTCATCTATGGCACTCACAATGACATTTTGGGCCCTCTTGTCTAGGCCTGCCAAGGCAAGCTCGTCCTTGGTCATGTCCTCATATTTCTTTATCACCTTCCTTGTTGGATCAATGGTGGAGGGAGTTATAGGGATAAAGGGACCCTGTTGGATTGTTAAGTAAATCCTTGGGTCAGTTGCTTCCATGAAAATCCTTACCCTTTCTTTCCAGATGGGAAAGTTCTCCTTTGTGCAGATTGGGAGTTTCATGGCTCTCATTTCCCGATTCTGATCTCCACCAGCAAAGGTGAGTCGTTCCAAGATCTAGATCAGACGGTTAAGTCTTCTTTTGATCAACCTCGCTTTGATACCACTTGTTGTTAATGGAACGTTCACCTAGAGGGGGGGGGGGGGGGGGGGGGGGGGTTAGGTGATCTCGGTTTTTTTTGGGAATATTTGCACAAGTTTCGAATATTCAAGCAGAGCACAAAAATATCGCACAGATAAACACAGATAAAACACAGCAGACGACACAAGATCTATAGAAGTTCCTCAAGACTGGGTGTCCTGGGTTGTCCTCTGTCCCTCTGCGCCTACCCAGCAGTGTGCTAGGATCCGCAAACTCTGCCAAGAACTTCAGGCCCTCAAGCCTTACACCACGGACCCACAAGTCCTACAGCCTAGGCCCGCAAGACCCTACTGCACCTGAGCCTGCAAGCTGGACACTCAGGCCCTCAAGACCTACATAACATAGACCCGCAAGTCATGTGCCTACAGCCTAGGCCCGCAAGCCCCTACTGCGCCTGAGCCCTCAAGCTCGACAAGATCGGACCCGCAAGTACACTGCCCTGGCCATCAAGCCTCACAACTCTCCAGCCCTCAAGCTAGACGGTGTCGGACCCGCAAGTCCACTGCCCTGGCCCTCAAGCCTCACAGCTCTCCAGCCCTCAAGCTAGACAAATAGGCCCGCAAGCCTTACAAGAAATTACAGTGATAAAGACTGCTTCTTCTGCTGGATGAAGATCGGCAACTTTAGCCTGTTGAAGATCGGCTTCTTAAAGTTGAAGAAGATGTTTCTGATTCAGATCTTGAACGCACAGTTCTTCTTCAATCTTCTCTTAGCCTGATGAGGATTGGCTTCTTATCAGTCGATGAAGATGATTGCTTCTTCTTTTTTCTTTCTTTCTTACGTCGCTTTTACTGTTCTATTTGTTGTATGCGCAAGTTCTTTCTGATTGATCAATCGATACCTTCATTAGGGCAACCTCTTACCTCTTTTATAAGACTGCGAGGCTCCCAACGGTCTTCTGAAAAAGTTCCTTAAGTGTCAGACGCTCCCTCAATAGCACACGCTGATTGGACAATCAGGCGGTGGCATTAAATGCTGACAGTGCACCCGCAACATTTGAATCTGTCTCGACGATATTTCCAGCTTCACGCTGATACTGATACCATCATGACGATATGAGTAATATCTCGACGACAGGACTTTGTCGATGCCTTACGCCTTGGCAGTTCTTCAATTCTTCTTGCTTCTGCCTCTGATGCTGGTATCTCGACGATACGAGACATTATTGCGCTTCTGCATATACGACTATATGCTATCTCTAACTATATCGCTGTGATCTTCTTTTTTGCAGACTGTCGTCGTAATCACGTTGCTCTCTCGACGACATGAGTGATAACATGTCGACAGATCATACTTTAGCGACTGTTTGTTGATGAGTCTCAATTATATATACTTTTATGGACTCATCTGGGCCGATTATTTAGTCAAAGCACTACACTTTAGACATGTTTTCGTTCATATTTGACAGTCGTCTATTATTCCACGCTAAGTGCACTTCTAGGCCCATTTTTGTGTATTTTCATGTTTATCATTCTTATTGTCTTTCATGCTGTGTTATGTGAAACTTTCAATGGTTTTGAATAGTGTTTATGCTGGAACAGGGGTCGTGCAGGTGTTCTTGCTACAAATCTGTATAGGAACACTGCGCACGATCACTGGTTCTATTGCGCACGACCACTGGTCGTGCGCCACTGATCGTGCGCACTTAACCCCTAAAATCTGAGTTCTGTCTACGCCAGTGCGTACGAACACTTACGCTAATGCCAATGGTCGTGCGAACATTTTATTTTATAAATCTTTGCTTTGTAGGCTCCGCCCAGCCAGCGCGCACAACCGTAGAATGTCAGCATGCACGATCACTGATCGTGCGCCAATGACCGTGCACACTATTTTTGAAAGCGCCTATTTAAAGCCCTGTCCACGAAATTAGGTCGAGATCGATCATTTTGCACCGCGCAGTCCGCCGTTGTCTCCCTTTCTGCAGGTTCTCTGCCCCCTTTGGCCTCCTCCATCATCCTCGAGCTCCAAGAAGAGGGATCTAGCCCTACATCAACCAATATCCAAGGAGAAGGAAGCTAGGACATGCGGCCAGATCGTGACACGAAGAAGACGGGCCATTGGAAGGTATTGAGAGCCTTCTCTACCCCGGACGCAGTTGAGGACTGAACTTGGACGCGGATTGACAACTTTGCGATTCCAAACGTGAATCTTCGACAAGGCTTCGGATTGGGTCGAATCCTGACTTTCTCTTTCTTTGTATTGGTAGTTGTAAATGTTAGATCTCTTATCTGTTGATGATGTGCACTATGAACCATGCTTTATAATGTTTATTTCATTGTTAAGAAATTATATTGTTCATATGTGTGTATGAGGTGCGCCCCAATCCATTTTTCGTCCACCACTCCATCCACTACGTTCGTGTGCCGCACTAGCAATTGCTAGTGGCGTGCTTATTGACGAGATGCTTGCGACCCTCACACTACCGGTGCTACTCGTCCATCCGCCTAGCAAAGCGTGGCATAGCGACTCGTGTAATCCATTCGCCTCACGAAGCAGTGCGCTCAAGGCCTGCACAGTTTGATTCCGCACTTACAACTCCATCCGCTTGCCTACTCGTCCATCCGCCCTTGCGAAGTAGTGCGTTCATGGCCTACATAGTTTCCATCCTGCCTAGTGAATCAGTGCGCTCAAGGACTGCATAGGAGTAGTTGTAGTTATTTTCTTTTATTTTCCATAATCCAAAACTTCCCTTTTCCGCAATCCATCCGCTCGAAAGGACTTCAATCTCTAGTCCTTCCTTAAAAGGAAACTCCACCTTACTGTGTTCCTTCGAGATCGATACTTGGGGGTTCACTCCCACATTGTATATTACTTGAACGATCGGTACACTGCCGTTTCGTACCGCAGTCTCGCTACCGCCTATAGCGGTGTGCTAGATTCGCGCATCAAATTTTTGGCGCCGTTGCCGGGGAACACAGTCGTGTGAGTTTTCTGGAGAGGGAGAATCTGAGAGAGAAGCCCTTCCATTTGTAAATTGCATCCTTTTGTTTTATTTCTTCGTATTCTATTTTACTATTTTATATTAGGTTGCTTTAGTAATTATTGTTGGGTGTAGTGTTTTGCACAATAGTGTTCTTCTTTTTAAATCGAGTTATCTTCACGCAATGTGGGCTTCACTTAATGTTCATTGCCGTTGGTGTAGAGATATCTCTCATGCTAGTGATAGATGTCCAAAGGGAGATAATAACCCTAGCACTCAAGGCCCAACATATGGAGCACCGACTTCGTCTAGTACTCCCTATGGTGCGCGTAAGTCCTATGGCTATTCTGCTGAGCCTTTACCGTCATACTTCTTTCAGCTTCAGCACCTGCTGTGCCAAAGAAGCCCGCAAGGCAGTGCTTGTTTTGTCAGAGCACGAATCATGCTTTGAAGGATTGTGCTGCTTATCTTCACCAATTGGATGAGGATGACGAGCCAGATATCCGGATCGTCCCGACTCCTAACTCTGGCGGCATACCTTCAACATCTGATTATGTGTCTGTGTCACCTTCACATTTTGAAGGGTATGGCGTGGACACAGTCACCAGATGTGTGGTTGTTCTAGGCACTGACATTACTGAGCCTATCCCCCCTGTGGATCCATCACCGTGCGTGGAGCCGATTCTTTGTGAGGATTCGGTGCTTGACCTTTATCCGAGCACTATTCCTCCCTCTATTGTGCATACTACAGTTGTCTCTGACGACATTGTTGATGATGATTCGCAAGATGAGGCTGGCGATCTAAGTATTATGCCTGTTCCTATGGAGGAGGATAACCTTCTAGGTGAAGAGGAGTTTTCCTCAGCACCGGTGGAGGAAGTCCAAATCTTAAGCCTGGCCACTGTTGATCCCGCCAAACCTTGTAGCATTGATGACAATGCTGACATTATTTTACTTTCCCATCCTGATGGGAGTGAGACCGGGATCACTCCCCCGATTGACTTTTATTCATGTTCTTCTTCTTGTTTATTTCTGGATCCCCTTTCTCCATCTGAGCCTGTGCAGGTTGAGTCTTCACAGGTACCCCAGGAGGACTTGGAGCATGATGCTCAAGTCAATGATGATAGCATCCTCTTATGTGAGGAGGTTGATCCCCCCTCCATAGAGGAAGCTCCACTCATTGCCTTCTCCTCCTGCTGCCTCCATGGAAATGACACCTTGCTGGGCAAGGATTTATTTTGTGGTGAGACGAGTGAGGACCAGCCTTCCTTCTCTTCTTACTTCCTATTTCCTCTACCTGTGTTAAGCAGGTATTATTATTTAGGTAGGGGAGTAACAGTTTTATCGTCGTATCAGTACCCACTACCGACACGCATATTAAAATAGTTACCTGTGCACTTTTCTTTTCATAAACCCATTAGCTAGAACTGTTTTAAATTTGAATAAGTCATGCTGGGAGGACAATAACCCCAGTATTTATCTTACTTTTCATGCATTTCATTTTTTTTCAATCCTGTTTAGTTAGCTGTAGTTTATTTTAGTTTGTCTTCTTCTTTTGTTTTTGTGGAGCTCACCCCTGCAGGTACTTTCCTTTTGGAAGGCGGCGGTTGCGATTCTTCGTAGGGCATCTTTGCCCTGGATTTACTTGCGTCTTCTGGTATGCTCACTAGCTGAGCATTGGGTACTCTCTTCCCCTAGCTCTATTTTTTGATTTTCATGTTATGCATTATGTGGTTTGTTTAGTTTAAGTCTGGGGGAGAGTCATTTTTTGTTCCCACTCAAGTGCACTATTGCACTGCATACTAGAAGTTTTTACTTAAAATGTTTTATTCATTTCATTGCACACCACAACACCCACATGAGTGCGCGCTTAGTTGTTGGCACATCGCGAGTCGAATTTGTCTCTTCTGTGTGATTTGAAAAATCATCGTGCTGGCTTAGGATTATGAGGCTGAGTAAAATGTTGACTCAGGTAGTGCTCCTAGTTGAGTGCTCATGTCTCGCATAGAAATTCATATAGATTCAATTTCTTTTTATGCTTTGAGTTTATATTTTTCTATTAGCGTAGATATTGTTTACTTTACTCAAAAATTGGTGAATCCGGTGTAAATCAAACGGTAGCATAGGGATGTGTGTAGACGTTCGTTAGCTTCGTATTGCCCGAGTCGGGAGGAAGGATTATCTTTCTCGGCGACTAAGAACTTGCCCCAAGCAATTCTTGAAGCATGGGTATACGGTTATTCAATCGCGTGAATGTGATATTGGACATCATTTTGGCCCTGTTGAGTCTTTGTGCCCATTCCAATCGCTCTATCCTCGTTAGCCCAGTTGTGCCTACCCGTTCTTTGATTTAGCCCCACTTTTATCTCACCAAAGCCTAAAAGCCAATCCTAGTCGCACACCCAAATTTGAGCTTTAGTTGTTTAGTATTTTCATGATTGGGGTGTTGATGTTGTGATTTTTTTTATTTTTGTGAAAATGTGGATGCGCTTCATTGCTCATCTTGCTGAAAATGTTTTGAAAAGAAAAGAAAAGAAAAAAATGAGAAAAAGAAAAGAAGTAAAAAGAAAAGAAAAAGAAGAAGTGTTTAATTGAATTTTTTTATAGATTTATGATTGGGAGTAGGCGGTGCACACACCCATGTAGTCAAGTTCAAGTCTGGGGGTGTGGTGCACCGCTTGTTTATCGTGGTGTGTGGATAATTTATTTTGCGCTAGCTCATTTGGGTTTAGTGTTTGAGCCATCATTTTTATCATTGTATACCTCACCTAAACCCAAGCCTCATCTAAAACCTAAAGTCCTATTGATTCACGCATTTGAGTCAAACCTGTGCCATGGAGAGAGTGCGAACGGGCAAGCTTATGGTCACCGACATTGATGGATTTCATTGGAGGTTGTCTCGAGCCCCGATCTTTGGCAATGCTCACCTCAGCGTTCAGTTTACTTTCTTCCTATATAGAACCTTATGATTCACCGTGATTCACTTTGTGAGTAAATGTAATATATAAATACGCCCCTAGAAAAGTATAAACTAATGTGTATAATTAGAAATTTTGTCTACGGTATTTCTACGCGCATGAGCATGCGACTTCGCATGGTACTCCGCTTTACAATTTCTATGTCAGCTTATGTTTTTCTTGTCCGTGTAAGAGATGGTTTGCTCGGGACGCGCAAACAGGTAAGTCTCGGGGTGTGATGAGTCCCAATTATATACAATTTTATGGACTCATCTGGGCCGATTATTTAGTCAAAGCACTACACATTAGACATGTTTTCGTTCATATTTGATAGCCGTCTATTATTCCACGCTAAGTGCACTTCTAGGCCCGTTTTTGTGTATTTTCATGTTTATCATTCTTATTGTCTTTCATGCTGTGTTATGTGCCACTTTCAGTGGTTTTGATTAGTGTTTATGCTAGAACAGGTGTCGTGCAGGTGTTCCCACTACAAATCTATACAGGAACACTGCACACAATCATTGGTTTTATTGTGCACGACCACTGGTCGTGTGCCACTGATCATGCGCACATAACCCCTGAAATCTGAGTTCTGTCTACGATAGTGCGCATGACCACTTACGCCAGTGCGCACGACCACTAGTCATGTGACAATGGTCGTGCGAAAATTTTATTTTATAAATTTTTGCTTTTTAGGCTCCGCCCAGCCAGCGCGCACGACCGTAGAATGCCAGCGCGCACGATCACTGATCGTGCGCCAATGATCGTGCACACTATTTTTGCCAGCGCCTATTTAAAGCCCTGTCCACGAAATTAGGTCGAGATCGATCATTTTGCTCCGCACAGCCCACCGTTTTCGCCCTTTCTGCAGGTTCTCCGCCCCCTTTGGCCTCCTCCATCATCCTCGAGCTCCAAGGAGAGGGATCTAGCCCTACATCCACCAATATCCAAGGAGAAGGAAGCTAGGTCGTGCGGTCGGATCGTGACACGAAGAAGATGGGCTATTTGAAGGTAGTGACAACCTTCTCTACCCCGGACGTAGTTGAGGACCGAGCTTGGACGTGGATTGACAACCCTGCGATTCCAACCGTGAATCTTCGACAAGGCTTCGGATTGGGTCGACTCCTGACTTTCTCTTTCTTTGTATTGGTAGTTGTAAATGTTAGATCTCTTATCTGTTGATGATGTGCACTATGAACCATGCATTATAATGTTTATTTCATTGTTAAGAAATTATATTGTTCATATGTGTGTATGAGGTGCGCCCCCATCCATTTTCCGTCCACCACTCCATCCACTACGTTTGTGTGCCGCACTAGCAATTGCTACTGGCGTGCTTATTGATGAGGTGCTTGTGACCCTCACTCCGCCGGTGCTACTCATCCATCCACCTAGCGAAGCGTGGCATAGCGGCCCGTGTAATCCATTCGCCTCACGAAGCAGTGTGCTCAAGGCCTGCACAATTCGATTTCGCACTTACCACTCCATCCGCTTTCCTACTCATCCATCCGCCCTTGCGAAGTAGTGCGTTCAAGGCCTACATAGTTTCCATCCCGCCTAGTGAAGCAGTGCGCTCAAGGCCTGCATAGGAGTAGTTGTAGTTATTTTCTTTTATTTTCCATAAACCAAAACTTCCCTTTTTCGCAATCCATCCGCTCGAAAGGACTTCAATCTCAAGTCCTTACTTAAAAGTAAACTCCACCTTACTGTGTTCCTTCGAGATCGATACTTGGGGATTCACTCCCACATTTTATATTTCTTGAACGATAGGTACACTGCCGTTTCGTATCGTAGTCTCGCTACCGCCTATAGCGGTGTGCTAGATTCTCACATCACTTGTCTTCAGCTGTCCTTCTTCAGTCTTCTTGACGACATGCCTTCTTTACGACGATGTCCTATGCCATCAGTCATACTTAGCCTTTTCAGCGACAAGGCTTCTTCACGACCATGTTTGTTCTTCTCGACGACAAGGCTACTTTGTTGATGTCGACAATACTGCATCTTCTCGACGACATTCCTTCCTTTGATATCTTTGTCTTCTCTGCATTCGACGAACAGCATTCTATGTTCGACGATCTTCCTTCTGCGTTCGACGAACAGCATTCTGCGTTCGACGATCTTCCTTCTGCATTCGACGAACAGTATTCTGCGTTCAACGATCTTCCTTCTGCGTTCGACGATCTTCCTTCTGCATTCGACGAACAACATTCTGCGTTCGACGAACTCGCCAAGTCTCAGCTTTTGCTTTGCCCATCATTATGACGACAAACATACTTTGTCGATGACATCTCCTTCTTCTCGACGACATACGTTTAACTTCCTGAGATTATGATCAAGAGAGGTGATCAAATACAAAGTGAAGTGTTCTTGACTTGATGACTTCTTCAAATCAGGAATCGTGTGGGCAAAATTCCCAACAAGGAGTCAAAAACTCAAAAACATAACACAAAATCTCTCTATGAGATTTAAGCACCTAAGACTAGGAGCAGACCCATGCACTAGCACAGAAGTCCCTAGGAAGCCTGCTTAGAAAAATCCAGTTAGATTTACTAGACGTAGTGACTATCAATCAGGTGAGGAGAGTGTAATAACTAAGGACAGTAATAAGCCAACTAAAATAAATGTGCCTAACAAAGTAATTCTAAACACTGAAAGGAAATTAATGGGCAATAACAATGCAGGGAAATTAAACAGTCAAAAAGCTAAAGCTAAGAATAAAACAATAAAAAACTCTGCTGATCTTTTATATTATGATTCCTTCTATGCATATTTTCAATATCAAGGTAATAAACATAAGTTTGGTAAATCAATCCTCTACCATCCTAAAGGATACCATGAAAGACCTTTCTATTCTTTCATAGAACCTTACAATGGTAAAAGAAAAGGTCCCAAGGTAACCTGAGTTCCCTCTAATGTTTGAGCTGATTGTGTAGGGTTAGGCAGGACCCCTCTGAGGAGAGAATGAAAGAGGAAGAAAGAACTATGGCCTAACAAAGACCCAAATTCAATAGGGGAGTAACTCCTTCTGTAAACTCCTCATCATCTAAATAGTTCTTAAAGATTAATGACATAAACACGATTTTCAATAAACATCATTGCTGGGAAAAACAACAAGAATTTTCTAAGAAAATAGAACTATTTATTCATAGTTGTGTCGAATAGAATTCGACATATCATCGGGTTCTACTCGACGCAAGCGCCAAGAGCCAATCCGAGTGGATGATATGAATGCCATTCGGCACAGCGTCAATTTCATATCAACGCATGGGTCGACCTAATAGCTGCTGATCAAATTCGTGGCCGCGTCGATTATAAATTGACCCAACGTCCACATCACTACGCTGACTTAAGAATTGCTGAACAATCTCGAAGATTGCATCAAATATTAATCGACGCAACATTGATATAACAGCGCGCGCAGAATTGCTTCTAGAAGTAGTCTCGACTTATTTTTGCTCGCCAAATATTAATTCTTATCGACACAGCTTTGACTTAAACCCTAAGTTGCGATGAATCATCTTCTTTTAAGCAACTTCAGCGTCGAATCATTTATGCTTTTGAATTTTCCTCTCCTTATTCTCTTGCTCTCTCCTTCCCCACTTCTCTCGTTCTCTTTTCTCTCTTTCTTTCTCCCTCTCTCATGTTTGCTTTGTGTTTGCAGGTACTTAACAAAAGAGTTAATGCCCCCTCCAAAGATTAACTCTGGCTTTGATGTTGATGTGGACTCATTTAATTTAAAGCTGCTCAGAAAATTTCAAAGCCATTATTGGCTTGTTTCAATCTGCTTGGTCAACCAAATTAATATCCACCGGATGCAAGATATTCTGATGTTGAGCTGACATAGGTCAAGG
Organism: Dactylorhiza incarnata; assembly: GCA_033032865.1. Classification (NCBI taxonomy): domain Eukaryota; kingdom Viridiplantae; phylum Streptophyta; class Magnoliopsida; order Asparagales; family Orchidaceae; genus Dactylorhiza; species Dactylorhiza incarnata. The sequence goes on from JAWHQI010000336.1 coordinate 2,715,041, forward strand.
ACAACATTCACCTAGGAGAGGATGGATCCCTCACTGGGAAGATATCTGAGAATGATATTAGCATTACAGAGCAAATGCTAACTCTCACCTTTGATCTACCAACAGGTGATGAATCTGATGAATTGATAGGAGAAGAGACAAAGAAAGTCTTGGAGATCAAGCAGTTCAAGAAAGATAGAGCCATCAATCTAAAGAAGATTGATCTTGTAGAGGGCTTCAGGTTTCTGGCTGACATTGTATGGAAGGTGCTCCTTTGCAAAATCTCAGCTCACGATGATATTCCCAAGCAGCAGCAGCAGATCATGGGCATTCTGGTCCTTCAAAAGAAGATAAACTAGGGGAGATGCCTCCTGAAGTTTATTGGCCACAAGTACTTGTTGAAGATTTGAAGTATAAGTGGAAGGGGTCCGGGCGATCTGAAGAAATGAGACCGCAATGACCACGCGGTCTGCGTGGGTGTTCTGGCAGAGTTTTGCCTTGGATGGTCTGTTGTCCAATTGTTGAGGTCGGGCGGTCTGTCTTGTGAGACCGCTCGCGATCTGGTTGGCGGTTAGTGTATCTCTTTTTGGGAGGTGACGACATCCATCAGGTTGCCTATAAATAGAGGTGAAGGGCTCATCATTTGTAGAAGACCTTGGTGACTTCCTAGTTGTGAATAACCAGTTCGCCAGCGACTTTCCTCTGGGCGATCTATGGTGTAGTTCTTGAGCTATTCGCGGTGAGCTTGGCGATCAGGAGACCTCAATGGTCAGGCGATCTTAGTTTGCAGACTGGCGACAGCTTGTGCAGTTTCTATTTTCTGTTCGCTGAAGCTTCTGTGATCAGGCGACCTCACGGTCTGGCGGTCTCGAAGTATGGAAAGGTTGTTTGGTTTTCAGCTATTTAATAATGCAGCAGGTCCTGCGGTATGTGGTTGCGGTCTGACAGTTCACAGGTCATCAAGCTTGCTCTGTTCGCGCGGTCTCAGTGATAGTTGTGCAGATTAGCTGTTCGAGCGGTCTGGCAGTCACTGTTTTCGCTGTTCGCTGGCGTCTTGTTTTTTGTCTTGTGCTTCTCTACTTTGTGATTTTTATAAATCATGTCTCGCCATGTATATCTCAAGCTGTAAAGAGATAGTTAATACAAGAGCAATATTCTATCTTCCCATTGTCATTGGTTTCCATACTTGTGGATTGTGTTGAAGTGTTCCACATTATTTCTTCATTCCTTGACCTCTAAAATTTAACATAGTACCAAAGGAGGTTTCTGAGCAGTAATCAACATTGTCTTCTGCTTGAGTTTCTGCAAGTCGGTTGTCAATCTGTGAGATAGCAATGGAAGGAGGATATGTTAGAGGTCTTAGTATTGAGCTCCTTACACAGACTAATTTTAAAAAGTGGAAGTCATGCATGGAGAGCTATCTTCTTGGCGAGGACTTATGGGAGGTAGTTGGAGGAGAAGCAAGACAAGTTGTTGTTTCTGCTGAAGGGAATGCTGAGCTCGTGAAGGCTTGGAAGAGAACAAATGCAAAGGCTGAGTTCACTCTCAAGTGAGCTATCATACCGGAGTTGTTTGATCACATCATCGGATGTAGGCCAGCTGCTGAGATTTGGACAGCCTTGGATGACTTGTTCAATAAGAAGAATGTAGCTCGGCTACAGTTCTTAGAAAATGAGTTGGCTATGGCAACTCAAGGTAACTTGTCCATTTCAGCGTTCTTCTTGAAGATGAAGAACTTATGCGCAGAGATATCGACATTGGACACGGATGAGCCTATCTCAGAAGTGAAGTTGAAGAGGCACATAATACGCGTCTTGCGGAGGGAGGATGTGGCCTTTGTTACTTCTGTGCAAGGCTGGGCCAATCAGGCATCGTTGCTAGAGATGGAAAACTTACTTGCTTCGCAAGAGAGTTTGGATAAGCAAATGGTGGGGATGTTAGTCTCTGAAGGAGAAGGCAAAGTTCTCTTTTCTGGCAAGAAGAAGAGATGGGACAAGAAGAAGAAATCACCTGTTGGAGATGGTCCATCTACTTCATATTATCAGGAGAGGAGTTATGCTTTTAAGTCTGATGGTAAGAAGAAGGAAGGGTCGAGGTGTTACAGGTGCAACAAGCTTGGTCACTTCAAGAGAGATTGAAAAGTCAATCTTCAGCCAGGGCATGCTGCAGGAAAGGAGGAGGCTGGATCCAATGCTGAACGTAGTTGGGGTGGTGGAGGTGCTTTCATGATGGACACTTGTGTTCGGGCATTGGCTTCCATTAACTATCAGGATGATTGGATAGTGGACTCATGGTGTGGTCATCACCTCACCGGGGATGAGTCAAGGTTCTCTTCTTTGCAGACATACTTAGGTAATGATGTTATTATTACAGCTGATGATACTGTGCATGTAGTAGAGAAGGAGGGTGTTGTCTCTTTTGGCAGTGATAGAGGTCCACTCACCTTGAGGAGTGTTTATCATGGGGCGAGAAAGAAGAAGAACCTCTTCTTAATGACCAATGTTGTTGATGCTAGTTACCATGTTATATTTGGTCCAACAGAAGTGAAATTTCTCCGAAATATTTCAGCCGTGAAAGCTGAGGTCACTCATGTAGGGAGAAGGGTGAAGAACTTGTTTGTTCTTTCAACAAGCTCCTATGTTGATAAGATGAGGGCTAACGACAACACTGCTATCTGGCATGAAAGACACAGGCATGTTGGGATGGATAAGCTAAAGGTTATGGCGGGAAGAGGCCTTGTGAAAGGTTTGCCTAGTCTATCACCTTTCGTTGATGATCACGTTTGTGCAGGTTGTCAGTTTAGAAAGGCTCAACGTCTTTCGTTTGACAAATCACAAAGCAGATGCAAATCACCTTTGGAATGTATTCATGGTGATCTGTTTGGACCTACCGCAACTACCAGTTATGGAGGTACCAGGTATATGCTGGTCTTGATTGATGATTTCACCAGATATATTCTGAAGGAGAAGTCAGAGGCATTCAAGAGGTTTGTGGAGTTCAAGGAGCTGGTGGAAGGTCGGCTTAACCTGCGGATCAAGAAGTTCAAAACCGACAATGGAGGGGAGTCCACCTCCAATGCATTCTTGAACTTCTGCAAGAAGCATGGCATACGAAGAGAGCTCTCTTGTGCTCACACTCCACAACAGAATGGAGTTACAGAGCGGAAGATCCGTCATCTGACGGAGACCTGCAAATGCTGGCTTCATGCCAAGAGTATTCCAAAGTCCTTCTGGGTAGAGGGAATGTCTTGTGCAGCCTAGGTCATCAATCAGATGCCTCCCAGTCCTATCAATATGAAGACTCCTCATGAGTTGATGTTCAAGGAGAAACCAAGTGTGGAACACTTTCGAGTGTTCGGATCTACCTTCTACGTGCATGTTCTTGACGCTCTCAAAATGAAGCTAGATACGAAAGCAAAGAAGCTAGTGTTCGTCGGTTATTATGACTGGAAGGAGGGCTGGGGATTCAGGGATCCTGAGACATGGAGATATGTGGTCTCAAGGGATGTGGTATTTGATGAGCTGATGTCATACCAAGGTAGCTCTTCTGTTGAGTTACAAGAAAGCAGGTTAGATTGTGGACTTGGAGAAGCTGCAAGGGAAGTTCTGGTGTAGTTACATGTTTCTCCAAGTGCTCCAGGTGCTTCTAGCTCTGGGTCAGGTGCTTCAGGTTCTGGAAGCAGGGGGAGCGATGCTCCAAGTGTGCCCGAGAAAAGAGCTAGTCTAGAAGTTGCAGTAGAAGAGGTGGTTCATAGTCAAGCTATGAGGAGGTCCAAGAGGTCTATCATTCCACCAGATCGGTATACAGGGGGAAATTTTGGTGAGCTTCGTCTCATGTTTCTTCGTAGGTCCCCTGGATGAGAGAGAGCCATCTTGTTTTGAAAAAGCCGTTGGAGTCAAGGAGTGGGAAGAGGCCATGGATTAAGAGATGGCTTCCCTCAGGAAGAATGAGACTTGAGACTTGGTGCCTAAGGTTGAGGGTGTTACTCTAGTGACTTGCAAGTGGCTTTTCAAGCTGAAGAAGATGGTTGATGGTAGCATTGAGCTGTACAAGGCTCGCCTTGTAGCTCGGGGATTCTTTCAGAAGTATGGGGAAGATTATGAAGAAACCTTCAGCCATGTTGCCAAGATGACTTTGGTTCGGGTGGTCATCGCGTTGGCAGCTTGCCAAGGATGGAAGATTTGGCATCTCAATGTAAGAATGCTTTCTTGTATGGAGAGATTGACAAGGATATCTTCATGGATCAGCCACCTGGTTATGTTTCCGAAGAGCACCCAAGATATTTGTGTAACCTCAAGAAGGCTCTTTACAGCTTGAAGAAGGCACCTCGGGCGTGGTATGGGAAGATCGCAGAATACCTCCAGTTCTACGGATAATTTACTTCTGATTCATATTCGAGCTTATTCGTAAAGAAGACGGGGGAGCTTCAGGTCTTGGTGTTGCTATATGTTGACGACATGATCGTCACGGGAAATTCCGAGATGGAGGTAGCTAGGCTTCGAGCTGAGCTAGCTATCAGATATGAGATGAAGGGCTTGGGTGAGCTCCACCATTTCCTTGGACTCAAAGTGGGGAGGAAAGAGAGCGGTATGGTCATTTCACAGAAAGGCTATGCAGATCGAATCGTGAAGAGGTTCAGCATGGAAGGGGGGAAGAGCAGCTTTACTCCACTGGAGGTTGGAGTTCATCTTCGACGAGATGAGGGGAAGATTCTTTCTGATCCTTTGGTGTTCCAGGCTTTAGTCGGAAGTCTGATATACTTGACAGTCACGAGGCCGGATATTGCTTATGTAGTTGGCAGGGTGAGTCGGTTTATGGCAGAGCCTAGGAAACCTTATCTTATGGCGGCTAGGAATATTTTGAAGTATGATAAATCCACCTCGGATTTGGGTCTCTTTTACGGGAGAGATTCGGGCTTTTGCTTGCATGGATACATGGATGTTGAATATGGAGGAGATTCGGATGATCGGAGATCGACCTCTGGATATGTCTACTTGACAGGCTCTTCAGCTATCTCGTGGTGTAGTAAGAAGAAAGTTTATGTGTCTATCTCTACTACGGAAGTGGAGCACAAAGCTTCGGCTTTGGCTGCTCAGGAATCCATCTGGCTTAGGAGGCTAGTGGAGGACATTCATAGGGAGGTGTGAGCTCCTACTCTACTACGTGGTGACAATGAGAGTGCTCTCAAACTGGTGAACAATCTAGTTTGTCACGCGCGTACAAATCACACATAGATTCATCACCATTTCATTCGTGAGAAGGTGTTGGAGGGATCTCTGATTGTGGAGTATGTGTAGAGCAAGGATAATATTGCTGACATCTTTACAAAGCCATTGTTGAAGGGACCATTTGGTCGGTTGTGGAGTTTGCTTGGATTGACTTTCACTTCCCACTTCAAGGGGAGTGTTGAATTTTTGAAGTAGAAGTGGAAGGTGTCTGGGCGGTCTGAAGAAATGAGACCACAGTGACTGCGCGGTCAGCGTGGGTGTTCTGGCCAGGTTTTGCCGTGGACAGTCTGTTGTCCAAGTGTTGAAGTCGGGCGGTCTGTCTTGTGAGACCACTCAAGATCTAGTTGGTGGTTAGTGTATCTCTTTTTGGGCGGTGACGACATCCGTCAGGTTGCCTATAAATATAGGTGCAGGGCTCGTCTTTTGTAGAAGAGAACTGTTAGCGGCCAGCAGGGTGTGGTCTTTTTCCTCGGTGACTGCCTAGTTGTGAATAATCAGTTCGCCAGTGACTTTACTCTGGGCGATCTGTGGTGTAGTTCTTGAGCTGTTCGCGGTGAGCTTGGCGATCAGGCGACCTCAGCGGTCAGGCGATCTCAGATAGCTGTTTGGTGACACCTTATGCAGTTTCTATTTTCTATTCACTGAAGCTTCGGTGATCAGGCGACCTCGCGGTCAGGCGGTCTCGAAGTGCGGACAGGTTGTTTGGTTTTCAGCTGTTGAATAAGGCAGCGGGTTGTGCGGTATGTGGTTGTGTCTGATAGTTCGCATGTCATCAAGCTTGCTCTGTTAGCACAGTCTTTGGGATAGCCGTACGACTTGGCTGTTCAAGCGGTCTGGCGGTCACTGTTTTGGTTGTTCGCTGGCGGCTTGTTTTTTATCTCGTGCTTCTCTCCTTTGTGATCTTTATAAATCATGTCTCGCCATGTATGTCTCGAGCTGTAAAGAGATAGTTAATACAAGAGCACTATTCTGTCTTCCCATTGTCATTGGTTGCCATACTTGTGGATTGTGTTGAAGTGTTCCGCATTATTACTTCATTCCTTGACCTCTAAAATTTAGCAGTACTCCCATAAAGAAAATTCCTTCAAGAGGATCATGAGTTAGGTGCTCTTCCACCATTATCCAATGGTCTGCAAGTCCAAGGGAGTGCCCATTCCTCCTAGAAAAAGGATCAACATTGGAATCTTCTCCAAATGGACCAGGCAGATCCTTAAACCTAGTCAAATTGCACCTTCACCTCCTCTCTCTCCAGCACCACAGGACAAGGAGACAACTATACCAGATCTTCTAGCCCAAAATAATCCACCAGCACAACAAGGTGTCATTCCAGAGCAAAACCTCCAATCCATCCCATCCACACCAGCTCTTGAACCTACACCACATTCTCCTCCCCAACCACATCAACAACCATGCACCCCACTTCCAGACAATCAGTCTGTTCCATCTCCACCACCAGCTTATATTCTCCAGAAACCTACCAAACCCTTTGCCATGCCTACCCAGATCCTCCTGATCTGAATGAGAACCTCACAACTCCACCTCCACCCGCCTCTACCTCCCATCCTACACCCTCCTTTGACATTGAGCAAGCAATCTCAAAAGCAGCAGGGCTAGACTCTAGCACATTTGCTGACCTACTGGCCAGCCAAGCCAAAATATTTGAAAAAAAGTACTCCCAAATGGAGTCTGAACTCCTAGACTCAAAGAGGTCTCTTCAGGGTCTCAAAGAATACATGTCTTCCTCCTTGGTGATAAAGGATTTCTTAACCTCACTTGCCAGCAAGGTTAAGAAGGGGGGGGGGGGGGGGGGGGGGGGGAAATTCGGGAGGATAAAAGACCTACTCTAGAGATGAGTGGCCATGAAAAGGGCAAGGGTGTTGAAGTTTCTGATAAAGTAACTATCTTTCAAATTGCAAATGTCCAGGGGGAGCCTCAAGAGAATCCCCAAGGGAATCTTGAAGAGGAAGTGATGGTTAAGGATGCAGCACTGAACTAGGGGGAGGCTCTCTCAATCCCTCAAGATAATACTGTACCAAATCAGGGGGAGCTCCTAGTTGATGATCCTCCGTTAGACTCTCTGTTATAAAAAATTGCTCAGGAAGCTGCTCAGAATGCTTTAGAAATTGCACAATCTTAGAAGGAGCTTCCCAAAGATGATGAAGTCAATGAATAAGCTGATAGGAGTCTTCAAGAAGACGAAGAACCGCTTTCATTTTCCCCAAGGAAGGTAGTTCCAAAGGACTTTTTTCAGAAAAAGGAAAACTCCTGATAGAGGACAGTGAGGTCCATGTACTCTAATTTTGAGATGAGTTTAATACTTTTCTAGTCTCTAGTTGATACAATTATTAAGAACAATATAACTTACTTGACAATGTATTAAATAGTCTGTGATTTCATTCTATCATATTTTATTGCCTATATTGTCTTGTATGTATTTCTGTTTATGTAAAAGAATGTGTAAAATCACTTTAAAATAATCTGTAAAATTTGTTAAGATAAATAGGGGGAGATTGTTGGGAAAACCCCTTTTGATTTAACTTAACAAATTAAATATAAGTGATTTTATTTCTTAGGTTTATTACCCATTGTATAGCAAGGGTAATTTGGTCATTAGATGTCTTAGGATGTCTCACTCATCTTAGAGTGTCAAGACTAGGTCAGGACAAGCACAATCTGAGTTGAATTAATACTTGCGTCGAATATAAGTCGACGTAACTTCAACTTGATGTCGACACAACTCAGGCTAGAAGTCCAAGCAACTCAATCTCTCTGTCAAAGTATATCAAGTCGACTCTACGTCGAATAGGAGTCGACGCGGATAAAAGAGCATGTCGAAGTTATCTTAGAAGTCGACGCAACCTCGACTTAAATTCAATACAGAAGGAAGTGTCTGTCAAAGCCATCTGAAGTCGATGCAACGTCGACTACAATTTGACGCAGACAATAAAGTTCAAAGGGAAGTCTTCAACTCAACGATTACATCAATAAGTAATCTACAAAACGTCGACAACAGAGTTCAACCAAAGCTAGAAGGAATTCAAAGCTGCTCTTACCAGAACTCGAAGGTGCATCGATAAGAGAGAGAATGAAGTCGACGCGGCGTCGAATACAGTATGAAAAGGAAACTTTTTAGCTGTCCTTTTAGAACTCTCTCTGAAGGCCCACATCACTAAAGACTGCTCTACAGCGGCTTGTTTATTGCCTAGAATGGAGAGGAGCATTAAAGAAGACAGGAAAAGCTTTCTTGGAAAGAATTCAAATAGCTGTCAGACAGGTCGTGAACAAAAGAAGAAAAAAGATTAATTGTCCAAGACAATGCCTTTTCAGGACAATCCAAAAGAGGAAACTAATTCAAAATTAATCATGGATAATAAATAGGATGAGAAGAGAGGAAAACACAGAGCATTCATCACAATCTTCTACAGCTTGTCGATTAGGATTTGTTGGATCGTGAGGCGCCCTTAGAGGGGGGGGGGGGGGGGGGAGGGAGGGGAGTGAATAAGGGTTTTTAAAACTTATTATTTAATATAAAAACTTTTGCTGTTTTTCTTTAAATCAACTTGAATCAAAATTAAAGTGGAGTGAATCATTTAAAGCAAACTAGAAAGAACATGATTTTCCTTAAAATTTATGATTACAAAGATGTGTTTTCTATAACGCTAGAAATCGTAGGCGAAATATGAAATCTTCTTTTTGTTTTCTATACCGTTCTTCTCACCAAGAATCGATTGGCTTTAGCCGATCTTTCGCAGATCCGGCTTCAAGCCGCTCTAGCCTTTCTATCCCCAGAAAAGGCCTCGAGCACCCACTAGATCTACTTCCTAGACCTAGTCGCCAACGCAAGGCGAATTTACTTCCATGAAAATAATAAAAAGGTTACAAATAAATATTTGAACACAAATCTGAAAACTCCCTATGAAGAATTCTTGAGATGGCGAAGGCCGCTAAATGTTCTTGAAGTCGAAGTGCACGTTCATCGCGTTGAGGAAGCGTTGATCCGGTCCTCCTTGAATTCTTCGCTCGAATGTGTGCGGGAGATGAAAGACTAGAAAATACGGCCCTGATTGAGTTTCTGGAGTGCTGAAGTAGGGCTCTAATCAATCAGTACTTGGAGAAGCCGAAATCATCCAATTTATAGAACTTGAGCTAACACCGGCGTTAAGGATAATGTCGGGCATTGACCCAGTATAGTAATGTTTTGATGGCTCGGATCTTTAAAAAAGGAAGGAGATTCTGCACTTTAGGAATTGTTTATTTTAGGCAATCCTAATGCTGGCGTTAAGGCTAACGTTGGAGTTAGGTCAGATCATTCATAAACTTCCCCTGCAATCACGGCTGCTTCCTCCTTGCCATAATCATCCTGATGAGATGCGCGTTAACGTCTGGCGTTAGGTTCTAACGCCTGGCGTTAGACCAATTTCCATACTTTATCTTTGAGTTGTTCCAGACCAATAATTCCACCTACTAGTGTCAACACTGTGCAAGCCTGCATACTAAAAACACGATGGAAAACAAGATCAAATACAAGTAGGATTTGTTATTTTCAAATCAAAGGGATGCGGAAGAACCGTGTTCCAACAATCTCCCCCTTTTGATACTAACAAATCCAATAGAGATAAATCAGATATAAGATAGATGTGTTTTTGGAAGGATGTATGACACAAGCAATATTTAGACATTTATAAAAATTATAGATTATTAAAATTTTCTCCCCTACATAAGTGCTCCCCCTTAGTGTATGCACCCATAAACTAGATTCATGCTCCCCCTTAATCTAGTGTATCCTACTCCTTGTGATTTATCATTTTATTCTCCCCCTTTTGTTCTTAGCAAAAGTGGGTGGAGTGTAAAAAAAAGAGAGAGGGCAAAAGGTACAACGTAATGATATAAAAATTTAGGGGTTTGCAAAGTGAAATGATTAAAGATTTTCTCCAAAACTATATCCGATAAAGTCAAGTGTACCTTATCGTCTATAGTATAGGATATTTAGAAATACCACGGTCGTATTCCGCGGGGCGCATTGATTACTTCTACTTCGAGGAAAATCACTATTATCTTATCTAATCGATTTTTGAGTTTTGCTTTACTAGCTAAATAGAGACAATTGCAAGCTAAAAGAAGGGATTAAACGATGGTAAAAGGGATTAGTGCTCAATCAAAAGTCAAATTAGAGTAAGAATAATCAAGCGAAAGGAAAATAAATCTAATTCCAATTAATTAAACTACTTGACCGTGGAGGTTCCCGAAGCTCGAACATGCCTCTCTCGAGGTTAAAGCCCAACAAGGCTTAGGAAAAATCAACCGGACTCTCGTCCTATAATTGATTACCTAAAACTTGCTTTACGAAGTGAACCCTATTATTGGATTTGACTCCAATCCAGGAGATTTACGTCATCCTCTCTCGAGGGGTGCGTGAGATGTAGGCTAGGGTGTTTGGGTCGCTCTCACTTGCGCGATCAGTTGGGTCGCGAGATCGTTTCTAAATAACACCTAATCGGATGAACAAACGCAGCCACCTACGGGTGAGTCCTTCACAGCTATCACGCAAACACAACCACAAGAAGATCCTCTGAAATCAAAACTCCGGAAATAGGAGGATCTTCCCCAACAAAGGCAAAAGAGAATCGCCACTCCTCGTCGAGTAAAATAATTCAAGAACGTTCAACTATCACAAATGAGAAGGATCGCGAAAAGATCAATGTCGGAAAATTTATCACAATTCCTATCCGCCACAAATAACTATTGAAGAATCGCTCAAGAGGTAGAAAGCGTTACCCTCCCGGAATAGTAGATCCGGGTTGTAGAAAGTCCTACGTTATTCACGGAGGTGGTTGCCGGAGGAGAGTCCTTGAAGATGTGCACCGTCGCTTTCAAATCCCGCCGCTACGAACAAGCCCAAGAACGCCTTGATGCGTGAGAGAATGTAGAGGGAGAAACGGTAGAGAGAGGGAAAAGGTGGCCGGCGGCCAAGAAGAGGAAGAGGAAGAGGGATGGCCGAAATTTGCCTAGGGGCGAGGAAAAATCACAATTGATTTCTTAGGTTTTCAAATTCTTATTCATCTTCTCAAATCAACAACAAGCATGGATATATATAGCCTTACACCACTCAATCTCCTCCATACAAAATTTAGAATAAAAAAAAATACCAAAAGTTAACTGCATGAAAATATACACAAATATTATGATGGTTATATGCAGCCATCATAATAAAAATACAATTGCTTTAAATAAAACATGCTTAAATTTAAATTGCAAAAAAATAGAAATTGTTTGAAATGATAAGTAATAAAATATATAATTAAAATTATTTAATTTATAATTCAATATTTTATTTAAAATGGTGACGTCGGATGTCGTGCAAAATGTGTAGCGGCATTGGCGAAGAACGTCGCGGCGTTGGCGTAGAACGTCGCGGCGAAGGCGAAGAAATGACGTGTCTTCGAACTTGCGGCAACGACCGTCCCAATCCACGAACTCTCTATGTCGGGGATCAACAACCTCCATCAAGATCATCAGGCCAGCAACAGTATCGTCAGTATCCCCAACCAAGTGGATGTGGGGGGTCTTCATCAGCAACATCCCCTACCAAATGAGGCTCGGTGAAGGGGTCTTCATCACTGGGGTGGGCAAAAGAGAGGGGTTGAAGGTATGGTCCCCATCAATCCTCCCCCGCTCGAAAAAACTCATCACTGATGAGTCAGCACTGTCGGATGTAGGTCCTGGTAAGAGCACTCCTCCTGATTTCCTGTCAAACAAAAGGTTGGCCTCGGGGGCCTTGATCAAAGCATAGGAAAATGAAGAGGAAAGTGCAGCAATTTCATAAGACGTCTTACCTCCAAAGACCGCCAAAGGAGTGAATAACATGCTACCCGGCTCACCTCTCAACCCAATAGATATTTTTGTGGAGGGGAACGAAGGGGGAGCTAGATGCAGTGGAGCTAGAAAGAGTGAAAAATATTTCGAGTCATTGAAAATGGGGTTTGGGCCCCTCTCAGCAAAAACTCTCAAATGTAAAGCAAAACTTTCTAGAATGACAACTATTCGACGAACAGTGGGGACAATACTGACATTGCCATCTAAGTTGCCAATTGGCAACTGTCCAGGGGAATGATCTACTAAAACCGAGTCTTCCTTATTGCGGGATTCTCCAATGGATGCGGTGACTACAAAGTGAATGGACCCAGATGGGTCGGCTAGCACCAATTCATCATGTTTGGGTGGATTAAGACCTCTTGAAACACCTACTAATTCATTATATGAAATTAAATTCAGGGTCATCCTAGGGCGATCCCAACAATTAATATCAGCTAGCATGGGAAAGACAACCCAACGAAACCACTCAACCCACCCCGCGGTGGTATCGGGCTCCATGCCATACTTCCAGATCGGGGCTGAAGTAGGGGAAACCCAAGCAACCTTAAATGGGTGAAGGTTCAGCGGGGGCACTAACACTAGCCTAGGGTCCACTAGTGCAGAGAATGTGCTCACACAACTACTACCCCCAGATAATGGATTGGACCATTTGTCTTCCCCACTAAATGACACAGGAAATGCACTAGCCTTAATCCCACTATCAAAAATGTGAGGAGTCGATATGGCTCGCCCTATCTCCACAATCGTCTCACCATCAACATCAGATTCACTCAGCCCACTTTCAGAATTTTCTTCAACCTCCTGAATGTCCTCGGGTTGGCCAACAGAAGGCTCCCTAAGGCTAACGGGATCAAGTAGAGGTTGGCTAATCAGAGCAACATCAATTTCAGGCACTAAGTCAGTCGAGGGTGCCTCAACTGGGACAATGTCTATGGGCAGGCTGGGACTAACAGGGTCGGGCTCGGGCCCCATACTCAAACTCGGTGTGTTTGCCTCAGAGTGGCTAACACAAACTAAGGGCTGATTTTGACTGACAGTACCAAATCCCCATATGTGTCTGCACAGGGTGGTGTCGACTCAACCGTGCCGCGACCGTCTCCAGATGGGACTTTGGGCTTCCTGGGCGGGCTGGACCTAAGATATGTTAGTTGACCCCTATGTGTAAAGTCTAGGGTGTTATTCTGGGCGTCAAAACTAACGTCATGGGTAGCGAGCCATGGGTGTCCCAGCAAAATATGGAAGTCCTTCATAGGAAGGACGTCACACCAAATGAGCTCAGAATAGGCTTGGATGGTGAGGGGCACCAAACATCGCCTGGACACTAAGATAATGCTCTCATCCGGACATAAGAGATGATAAAGGCAAGGATGTGGCGCAGTGGTCACCAACATCCTAGCTACTGCATTCTCCGTGATAGCGTTAGTATGGAAAACACTATCCACCACGAGCCCGCACCACTTCTCACCGTGTTTAAAATTTGCTCGAAATCGGTGTTTTGGGTCGCGGCTGAGCCTAATCACCTTAACATCGTCATTCTGACCCTTACCTAACTCCTTTAAATTAGCCGGTGGTGCAGTTATTCGTGAGAGTGCCGGGGGATACCCCGGATTCAGCCTAGTAGTCATTACTAGTGAAAGTTCATGTGCTAACACGGATAAATTATAATGTCTCCAATTTTCAGGCCAACCTAACGTGGTCGAATCGGAAAATTTGTTGTTTTAATGTTGTTGGAAATAAGAGCAGGAAGCTACAGAAAAATTTTCAGATTTTTTTGACAAGTTTTAAAATTCCGAGGTTTTTACTAAATGCAGACCAATCCGAAAATTTGAAATTTAAATTTCAAAATTTTGAATTTTGAATTTGAATTTTCAGAAATTTGAATTTTGAATTTTCAAAAATTCGAATTTTTAATTTGAATTTTGAATTTCAAAAATTTGAATTTCAATTTTGAATTTCAAAAATTTGAATTTTGAATTTCAGAAATTTGAATTTCAGAAATTTGAATTTTGAATTTTGAATTTGAATTTTGAATTTCAAAATTTGAATTTTGAATTTGAATTTTGAATTTTAAAATTTGAATTTTGAATTTGAATTTTGAATTTCAAAATTTTGAATTTTGAATTTCAAAATTTGAATTTTGAATTTGAATTTCAAACATTTGAAATTTGAATTTAAATTTTGAATTTCAGAAATTTAGAATTTAGAATTTGAATTTTGAATTTCAAAAATTAGAATTCCGAATTTGAATTTAGAATTTCAAAATTTTGAATTTTGAATTTGAATTTTGAATTCCTAGCTATTAGCAGGCCAGATTTTGAAAATTTTGTGATTTTGGCAACAAATCGTGCAAGATTAATTAAGATTTAGTTGTTTTGGAAAGGAATCGTGCAAGATTAATTAAAATTTGGTTGTTTTGGAAATGAATCGTGCAAGATTAATTAAAATTTGGTTGTTTTGGAAAGCAATCGTGCAAGATTAATTATATGTCGACGTCCTACGGTAAAAAATAAATTAGGATGGTATAAATTAAGATTAAATTTTTTTTTATTTTTTTTGCTAGAAAATAATAGATTTAGGACGCTAAACGCAGACCAGAACTTCTAAATAGGCTAAAATTTTATGAAAGGTAATTTTCTCCCGCCTAATAACTAGGATAGTAAAATATATTTTTTGATTTTCTTGCTGAGAAAATAATGGAGAATTACCAAAAATTTTTTTTTTTAATTTCGCAAAAACAAAATGAGAATTTTAGACCGCTATTCGCAGACCGACTAAATTTTATTTTTTAAATTTTGAATGCCAAATCATGTGAAAATTGTCAGTGCCGTCGTTCTACGAAAATCTCAAGGAATGTATCAATTTAGAAATTGACACGAACCTAGCTCTGATACCCCTCTCTTTTGCCCACCCCAGATGATGAAGACCCCTTCACCGAGCCTCATTTGGTAGGGGATGTTGCTGATGAAGACCCCCACATCCACTTGGTTGGGGATACTGATGATACTGTTGCTGCCCTGATGATCTTGATGGAGGCCGTTGATCCCCGACATAGAGAGTTCGTGGATTGGGACGGTCGTTGCCGCAAGTTCGAAGACACGTCGTTTCTTCGCCTTCGCCGCGACGTTCTACGCCAACGCCGCGACGTTCTTCGCCAACGCCGCTACACATTTTGCACGACGTCCGCCGTCACCATTTTAAATAAAATATAGAATTATAAATTAAATAATTATAATTATATATTTTATTACTTATCATTTCAAACAATTTCTATTTTTTTGCAATTTCAATTTAAGCATGTTTTATTTAAAGCAATTGTATTTTTATTATGATGGCTGCATATAACCATCATAATATTTGTTTCTATTTTCATGCAGTTAACTTTTGGTATTATTTTTATTTTATTCTAAATTTTGTATGGAGGAGATTGAGTGGTGTAAGGCTATATATAGCCATGCTTGTTGTTGATTTGAGAAGATGAATAAGAATTTGAAAACCTAAGAAATCAATTGTGATTTTTTCCTCCCCCCTAGGCAAATTTCAGCCATCCTTCTTCCTCTTCCTCTTCTTGGCCGCCGGCCACCTTCTCCCTCTCTCTACCGTTTCTCCCTCTACATTCTCTCACGCATCAAGGCGGTCTTGGGCTTGTTCGTAGCGGCCGGATTTGAAGGCGACGGTGCACATCTTCAAGGACTTTCCTCCGGCGACCACCTCCGTGAATAACGTAGGACTTTCTACAACCCGAATCTACTATTCTGGGAGGGTAACACTTTCTACCTCTTGAGCGATTCTTCAATAGTTATTTGTGGTGGATAGGAATTGTGACGAATTTTCCGACGTTGATCTTTTCACGATCCTTCTCATTTGTGATAGTTGAACGATCTTGAATTATTTTACTCGACGAGGAGTGGCGATTCTCTTTTGCCTTTGTTGGGGAAGATCCTCCTATTTCCGGAGTTTTTCTTTCGGAGGATCTTCTTGTGGTTGTGTTTGCGTGATAGTTGTGAAGGACTCACCCGTAGGTGGCTGCGTTTGTTCATCCGATTAGGTGTTATTTAGAAACGATCTCGCGACCCAACCGATCACGCAAGTGAGAGCGACACAAACACCCTAGCCTACATCAGTGTGCAACTCTCTTTACCCTTGAGTGATCGATTCATACTTTGAGCCTCTCGGCTAACTAATTATGAAAACTTAAGTGAAAACCATACATCAATAATATGCCTCACTAGTTAAAAATCAAGGGTAATTCAAGTGTTTACAAAAACGGAAAAAGAGAGCTTAGAAAATCATAACTTGATTATCTCATCCTCGGATCATTTCGATCGAGCACTAATGAGAATTAGTTAATCATAGTGGAGGGGGAAGAGAAAGAAAAATAAAATTGCATGGAGGAAAATTACTAAGGTGGAAGAGACAAATCAACAAAAGAGCCAACTTAATTTTTATTTAGATGAAAACAATTACATGCCTTAAAGAAAAGAGATTACAAGCTAGGAAAAATAAGATTACAAGCTTACACTTGGCTATTGCAAGAAGGAAAATTAAAGCATTACTTGACATGAAGAGAAAGAGAACATGAAATGGAAAGACATGAAAATGAACATGAAAAACTCACTAACAACACCTCCCCTCTCCAAATTTCTGAACCCTGGACTCAAGGAGAGCCCTGGAATTTATAGGAAGAATTCTCAAGTTACACGCCCCTTGGTCACGGGCGTGACTTGGGGCGTGTAAACACTGATCTGCGCGGTTGGGACAATGGCATGGGCTTTGTGTGACGGCGGGAGAAATTCGGACATTACACGCCTGTGTAACTTCGGTCACGGGCGTGCAATTGGACGGCTTCATTTAATGCGGCGTGGATCTTGCTTGCGGCGCGGCGGTGTGCAGGGATCACGCGGGAAAGTCACGGCCGTGACATATGGGTCACAGGCGTGACTCATTTTGACTTCTCGATGGCAGCTCCACGTCTTGACGGCAGCCCACTGGGAAGATTCTAAGATTACACGCCCTTTGGTCACGTGGGTGAGCTTGGGTCATGAGCTTGACTGAGGGCGTGACTCGCTGTGGGATAGCTCAATCAGTACGGCATCGACTCTGGTTTGATCTTCAGGTTACACGCCCCTTGGTCACGGGCGTGACCTTGGGCGTGACTTGTAAATTTCACCAATTTCTTTGAAAATTCTGCAAATATTGGAATTAAGCTAAGTTAGAAACAAAATTATAAAAAAAACTACTTATAATCTAAAATTGACATGAAAAAGAAAAATCTATTTTAAATAATTACAAAAATTTCTATTAAAAAATTATATAAAAACTACTTATCAAATACCCACATACTTGAGGTTTTGCTATTCCAGAGCAAAAGTGTGAGACATAATATACAAGACATCCATAAATTTTTTAATTTCAAACTAAAATTTCATTTAAACCAAAAGTTAAGTTAAAATAAATAAATTCTAGGAGGAGTTAAGTCCTAAATTATGATGATGATTTGAAAAGAGAGAAAAGTGTTTAGGCAAGGACTTCTCATGATAATTAACTAGCTTACCAAAATTGTAGAAAGTATAAAAACTAGATTGAATTAAAATTATAAGAACTCTAACTTAAAAGAAACTTAAGGACAAGTAACCTACTAAAAATTGCTCTCTCCATAACTTAAGTTAAACCTAGATCAAAGATATTGGCAAAGGCGTGGTGGGGGGGGGGGGGGGGGGGGGGGGGGGGGGAGGGTGTTACAAAGCTTAGCATAAGAAGAGATTTTTGAATTGAGCTGATGAATTTTATCCTCTCACCTCTCTATATATATATATTTTTTTATATGTTTAGGGAATAATGAATTTTATCATCTTATTCCCATGCATATAATCTTTTAAATTCTCTTCTAAAAAACCCAAAATGTATATGTTTAGGAGTAATGAATTTTATCCTCTTACTCCATGCCATATAATCTTTTAAATGATTTTGGGTGCATATGTTTAGGGAATAATGAATTTTATCCTCTTATTCCCATGCATATGATCTTTTAAAATACCTTTTTTTATGTCATCAAAAGGGTAGGGTAGGAAAAATATCTAGTTTATAAATTAAATTATTTTGAGAGCAAATTCTAGTAAATTTAAATTTCCTAAGATCAAAAAACTAGAACAAAATATAATTGAAATCTAAAGTGGTTTAGCAAATTTACTACTAAATGAAGTCAATTAAAGATAAAAAGAGAAGTCCTGCTAACAAAAAATCTCTACTCAAACTCAAATCATAAGATGATTCTTAAAACAAGATTACCTAAAATTTAAAATTAACAAACTATGATAAACAAAATTTTAGCCAATTAAAAACCTAAGAATGCTTATAAACATTCTCAACTAGATTTCTAAGAAATCACAAAACAACAAGTAGGAGGGGTATAAGATTTTTTTTGTTCTTTTGTTCTAAATTTTTCATTTTTTTTGGAATTCTTTGATATTATCTTTTTTTGAATATAAGAGAAAGGAAACTAGCTTTAAACCTAACAATTTTGTTAACTCTTAGACTTCCCGAGGTATACCCCATGAAGGGTTCTCAACGGTACTAGGAGGTGAGATAGGGTGAGGTCCCAAATGTCCCTTTCCAAGATTTAAATTTTTGATTTTTGAATTTTTTTTGAACTTTTGGGTTTTACAAGTGCTTAAATAAAAGAAAGCATAAGAATTTTTTTGAAGATTTTCTAAATTCAGAACTACATTTTTAAAGAACTATTTACACCCTCATACTTAAAGTTAAACATTGTCCCCAATGTTTAAAACTAAGTATGAAGTAAAAGAAAAAGGCAAAAAGAAATGCAAGGAAAAAAAAGGGAAAAAGAGCTTCCCTGATTTTTTTTTTGAAGCTTTTGTGGGGAAGCGGTGATTACCTACAAGATTTGTTAAAGAAGAAAAACAAGAGAAAACAATAGAAAGATAACTTTGGGGTTCCTCCCAAAAGAGATTTGTTTAAGGTCGCGTAGCTTGACCCAATTGCCGATCATGTTATAGGAGGAAGTAATATCGAATCACTCTTTTCGTTAGCTAACTCTCCCGGAAGATATAACTTAAGGCGATGCCCGTTAACATTGAAGGAACCTTTTTCCGGGTGGGAAATTAGGATTGTCCCATAGGACCAAACCTCTTTAACAATAAAGGTTCTGGACCTTCGGGATTTTAATTTTCCCGGAAAAAGGCGAAGGCGAGAATTATAAAGGAGGACGAGATCGCCCGGCGAAAAGTTTTCAGAAATTTTATATGCTTATCGTGATAAACTTTGTTTGCTCCTTCTATAATTTGTTACTCTCGTACGCATTCGCTTTCCACTCGTCTAATTCATTCATTTGAAATTTTCTTTGTTCGAGCGCTAATGTAGAATCGAGATTTAAAAATTTAATTGCCCAAAATGCGCGGTGTTCTAATTCGACCAGAAGGTGGCAAGCCTTGCCATAAACCATTTGATATAGTGTAGAACCGATAGAGGTCTTGTATGCCGTACGATAGGCCTATAGCACGTCATCGAGCTTAATTGCCCAATCCATCTGATTAATAGAAAAAGTTTTTTCTAAAATATGCTTTAATTCTCGATTTACGACTTCAACATGGCCGCTCGTTTGTGGGTGATATGCAGTGGATAGTTTGTGCGTGACACCATTTTTTGCTAGAATTTTTATGAATTGGCTATTGCAAAAATGGGTATCATGATCACTCACTGTAGCGCGCGGCGTACCAAATCAAGAAAATAATTTTTTTAAGAAGCTAACGACGACTCACGCATCGTTGGTGGGGAGAGCTTGCGCTTCCGCCCACCTCGACACATAGTCGACCGCAACTAGAATATACTTGTTTGAAAAAGAGGGTGGGAGAGGACCAACAAAATCAATACCCCAAAGATTGAAAATTTCACATTCTAAGAAAATATTTTGTGGCATCTCATCCGGCGAGAGATGTTCCCTGACCGCTGGCAGCTGTCGCAAGTGCTCACAAGGGTGTGAGCATCTTTGAAGAGCGTGGGACAATAAAAGCCCGCCTTCAGTGCCTTCCTCGCGGTTTGGTTCACTTGATAATGACCATCGGTTGGTCCTTCATGACAATGACGTAAAATTTTAAGGCCTTCCTCACTTGAGATGCATCTTCTCACCACCTGGTCCGCGCAAACACGGAACAAAAGGGGTCCTCCCAAAAATAATTCTTTAAATCAGAAAAGAATTTCTTCTTTTGCTGATTCGAGAATTCTTTTGGCAGGACCCGGGCTACTAAATAGTTAGCCAAATCCACAAACCAGGGGGTGGTGGATGAATTTAAGGTTTTGCAAAGTGAAATGATTAATGATTTCCTCCAAAACTACATCTGATAAAGGCAAGTGTACCTTATCGTCTATAGTATAGGATATTTAGAAATACTAAGGTCATTTTCCACGGGGCGCGTTGATTACTTCTACTTCGAGGAAAATGACTATTATCTTATCTAATCAATTTTTGAGTTTTGCTTTACTAGCTAAATAGAGACAAATTGCAAGCTAAAAGAAGGGATTAAACGATGGTAAAAGAGATTAGTGCTCAATCAAAAGTCACATTGGAGTAAGAATAATCAAGCGAAAGGAAAATAAATCTAATTCCGTTTAATTAAACTACATGACCGTGGAGGTCCCCGAAGCTCGAACATGCCTCTCTCGAGGTTAATGCCCAACTAAGTTTAGGAAAAATCAACCGGACTCTCGTCCTATAATTGATTACCTAAAACTTGCTTTACGAAGTGAACCCCACTATTGGATTTGACTCCTATCCGGGATATTTATGTCATCCTCTCTCGAGGGGTGAGTGCAACTCTCTTTACCCTTGAGTGATCGATTCATACTTTGAGCCTCTCGGCTAACTAAGTATGAAACCTTAAGCGAAAACCATACATCGATAATATGGCCTCACTAGTTAAAAATCAAGGGTAATTCAAGTGTTTAAAAAAATGGAAAAAGAGAGCTTAGAAAATCATAACTTGATTATCTCATCCTCGGATCATTTCGATCGAGCACTAATGAGAATTAGTTAATCATAGTGGAGGGGGAAGAGAAAGAAAAATAAAATTGCATGAAGAAAAATTACTAAGGTGGAAAGAGACAAATCAACAAAAGAGCCAACTTAATTTTTATTTAGATGAAAACAATTACAAGCCATAAAGAAAAGATATTACAAGCTAGGAAAAATAAGATTACATGCTTAAACTAGGCTATTGCAAGAAGGAAAATTAAAGCATTACTTGACATGAAGAGAAAGAAAACATGAAATGGAAAGACATGAAAATGAACATGAAAAACTCACTAACAGCTCTAGCAGCACATCCCTCTCTCTAAATTTCTGAACCCAGGACTCAAGGAGAGACCTGGAATTTATAGGAAGAATTTTCAAGTTACACGCCCCTTGGTCACAGGCGTGACCTGGGAACTGTAAACACTGATCTGCGCGGCTGGGACAGTGGCATGGGCTTTGCGTGATGACAGGAGAAATTCGGACATTACATGCCCGTGTAACTTGGGTCACAGGCGTGTACTTGGATGGCTTCATTTAATGCTGCGTGGATCTTGTTTACGGCGTGATAGTGTGCAGGGATCACGCGGGAAAGTCACGGCCGTGACATATGGGTCACAGGCATGACTCGTGTTGACTTCTCGACGGCAGCTCCACGTCTCGACGGCAGCCCGCTGGGAAGATTCTAAGATTACACGCCCTTTGGTCACGGGCGTGACTTTGGGTCACGGGCGTGACAGAGGGCGTGACAGAGGGCGTGACTCGTTGTGGGCTAGCTCAATCAGCGCGGCATAGACTCTTGTTTGATCTTCAGGTTACACGCCCCTTGGTCATGGGCGTGACCTTGGGCATGACTTGTAAATTTCACCAATTTCTCTCAAAATTCTGCAAATATTGGAATTAAGCTAAGTTAGAATCAAAATTACAAAAAGAACTACTTATAACCTAAAATTGACATGAAAAGGACAAATTCATTTTAAATAATTACAAAAATTTCTATTAAAAACTTATATAAAAACTACTTATCACATAACTAAGAGAGGAAGTAAGAGTTTTGTTTTAACATAAGTTAAGTCGTGATCGAGTTAAAGGAGAGAGTAACACAGCGGAAAGATAGATGATAGGCGTGAACGAACAACAGTCAAAGATTATACCAGAGGAATGTAATCACTTGCTTTATTTTAAAAGTGATATTACTTGTAAGAGAGATGCAATTTTGTTTAACAAACACAAGTGAAAATACAATGTAGAAATAAGCATGAGAGCAAGGTGTTTTCATAATTTTGTAATTAGGATCCAATTCTCATGAGTAGAAGCTTTATGAAAAAACAATGATGTGTGCAAGGTGTTTTGATAAAAGTATACAAGTGAAATAATCAAAGCACATGACATATGTAATGGAATAGTAACAACAATATTAAGATAGTAATCTTATAATTACTTCCACACATCACATCTAGGATAAAATTTCAAAGCACAAAACATAAGTATAACTACCAAGGTGCTTCGCCCACATAATGCTCATTAAGACTTATTAGGGAGCGAAGTAGTGCTTGGTGGATCACATAAGCATATTTATAAGTTTTTATTTTTATTTTTAGTGATCTGATGTACAAATAGAAGTGGTAAAAGAAAATATGTTTGCACAAGACACTTTACAATTCTTTCTAAGGTGCGCAACTTCACAATGATCATTAAGACTTATCAGGAGGGTGAGTAGTGCTTGGTGGAGTTATCTTTGGCATATTATTTCATTAATATTCACTTGTTGTTGCAAACATTTATATTATTAAAATAACACTTGTATGTGTGCAAGAAATTTATGTTTGAATGATGGTGTAAGTAATGTAGATATACAACTTAATGTGTTAAAAATATTACACTACACAATCATGCAAGACTGAGATTATGAACAAATGTAGATTACAAAAATTTGTGAGTGTATGAATCATTGATTAACATAAAATATTACTCATGCATAGAGGCATGCTAGGCAATCATACATAATTATCTATAGACTATTTCATTGCACATAATCAGATTAGGGTCAAGGCATGATAAAAACAATGTTTAGAAAATTTGAAATTAAAATTATACATTGAAGAAAATCTTTGGGAATATGCCAAAAACAATTTTGACCAAAAAAAGTTTTGCTCTTTGTGAAGTCTTATAGGCAAACCATAGTTTTTGTGAATAGTTAAAGTAACAGAAATACCAAAAACATATTTTTGATGATTTTGAGTTATTTAATTTTTTTTGTATTTTGGAGAAAAATGAATAAGTTAGGAAAAATAATTTGAAATCAGACAAAATGAACAAAAAAACAGTAGAAAAAATACCAGAAATATGCTAGAGAAAGCAGAATTTCAATATGGTCAAAAAGCTAACGTCTTGCGTTAACTAGTTAACGTCGAGACAATACTCTATTTCTTAAGATTTTTCAAAAACAATTCTTTGGAATAGGGAGTATGTACATAGACTTTCTTAGGGTAGAAATTTCAGAGAAAGTGGAAATGTTTAGGAGGCATATTTAAGCATATTTTGGTGGTTTTACAATATTTTTATCTTTTATATTTGAATTTTTTATTTTTTATTTTTGAGGAGACATAGCATGTGATGAGTTTCAATTTGTTAAATCTAAGACTCATAATTCTAGTCTAAGTAGAGCAAATAGTGAATCGGGTAGAGGCTTGGTAAAGATGTCCGCAAGTTGTGATTCAGTTCCAATAAAGTTCACATGAGCATGTTCCTTCTTTATGTGATCCATAATGAAGTGATGTCTGACATCTATGTGTTTGGATCTTGAGTGATGAACGAGGTTATTGGTTAAATAAATAACACTCTTGTTGTCACACATTAGTTCAATATTTGTTAGATGAACTCCGAAGTCTTCTAAGGTTTGAGTCATCCATAATGCTTGGGCACAACAATTTCCTAATGCAAAATATTCTGCCTCGGTGGTGGAGAGGGTAACAGAATTTTATTTTCTACTTGACCATGAAACTAGAGAAGGACCTAAGAAATGACATGTGCCACTAGTGCTTTTTCTATCTAAAGAACAACACGCATAATCGGAATTGGAATACCCATGTAATAGAAAGGAATCATTAGTTGGATACCAAAGTCCTAATTTAGATGTGCCGATTAGATATCTAAAAATTTGTTTTACTGCTTTTAAATGAGATTCTTTTGGATTTGCTTGAAATCTAGCGCATAAATATACGACAAACATAATATCGGGTCTAGATGCACTAAGGTACAATAGAGATCCAATCATTCCTCTATATAAAGTTTGGTCAATTGAAATTCCGGATTCATCTTTTCCTAACTTTAACGACGCGCTCATTGGAGTACTAGCTTGGCTTAAATTTTCAAATCCAAAGCATTTTAGCATATCATGTGCATATTTAGATTGACATATAAAGATTCCATCATTTCTTTGGGTTATTTGAAAGCCTAAAAAATATGTTAGTTCACCAACTAGACTCATCTCAAATTCATTTTGCATCACTAGTACTACTTCATTACACAATTCTTCATTAGTGGCTCCAAAAATAATATCATCAACATATATTTGTAAAATAATCAAATCATTATCAATATGCTTAAAGAAGAGCGTGTTATCGGCACTACCCATTTTATAACCGTGTTTTAGTAAGAAAGATGTTAGACGTTCATACCTACGGGGCACTTGTTTTAGACCATAAAGCGCTTTTTCTAATCGATAGACATGATTTGGAAATTTTTCATCTACAAAACCGGGGGGTTGTTCTACATAGACTTCTTCTTTAATTATTTTGTTTAAGAAGGCACTTTTTACATCCATTTGAAATAGTTTAAACTTCTTATAACTCGCAAATGCAAGAAAAATTCTAATCGATTCAAGGTGAGCTATGGGTGCAAATGTTTCATCAAAGTCTACCCCCTCAATTTGAGAATAACCTTGTGCTACTAATCTAGGTTTGTTCCTAGTGATTCTAGAATCTCCATCTAATTTATTTTTAAATATCCATTTTACATCTATAACCGGGTGATTAGATGGTCTTTCTACAAGCTTCCAAACCCAATCGCGTTCAAATTGATTTAATTCTTCATTCATAGCAATAAACCAAAACTCATCATTTAAAGCTGTAGAAACTTTTTTGGGTTTAATTTTGGAAACAAAGCATAAATTAGAAAAAGATTCATTAAAGGAAGAGCGTGTCGTTACCCCTCTTGATGTTTCTCCAATAACAAGTTCCCTTGGATCATCTCTTGTGAACCTAAGCATGCTTGGAGGCATGAATTGTTCTTGCACCAGGTCTACTTCTTTGTCCTCTCCAAGTGGTTCATCATCATCAAGTTCCAAAGGTGAGGGGGGTTCATCTTCTTTTACTGCACTATTTGTAGCTACACAGGGCACAAGTTCATCAAACTTCACATGAATAGACTCTTCAACCTTGTTAGATTTTTTATTATATATCCTATATGCTTTCCTAGTTGAAGAGTAACCAAGAAAAATTCCTTCATCGCATTTTTCATCAAATTTAGCTAATGCATCTTTGGCGTTTAAGATAAAACATTTACATCCAAAAACATGAAAGTATGATACATTAGGTTTCTTTTGGTAATATAATTCATATGGAGTTAATTTCAAAATAGGGCGAAGCATGATATGATTTATAACATAACAAGATGTATTTACCGCTTCAGCCCAAAAAGATCTAGGCAACCCATACTCGGATAACATAGTGCGTGCGAGTTCCTGAAGGGTTTTATTTTTCCTCTCCCCCACACCATTTTGTTGGGGGGTGCGTGGAGCGGAAAATTCGTGCTTAATACCTAGATTATTGTAGAATGTGGTGAAGCTATCATTTTAAAATTCCCCTCCATGATCCAACATTATGCATTTAATTTTTAAGTCTAATTCATTTTGAATGCGATTGCAAAGTTTTGAAAACACAGAAAATGCATCGGATTTGGAGGTAAGAAATAAAGTCCGCGTGAATCTGGAAAAACCGTCAATCAATACAAAAGTGTACTTTTTACCACCAAGCCTACAAGTGTTAATTAGCCCAAAAAGGTCTATGTGAATTAGTTGCAATGGTCTTGTGGTGGATATTTCACTTTTACTTTTAAATGATGTTTTTGAAAATTTTCCTTTTTGGCATGGCGAGCATAAAGAAGATAGATTTCCATTTAGTATTGGCAACCCTTTAATAATTTTATTTTTCGACAATTTTAAATTCAACTTGGTGCTAGAGTGACCAAGACGCCTATGCCACAATTCAAGTTCTTCATTTTTTGAAATAAGACATTTAAGTGATGCTCGTGATTGATCGTGAAAAGCAATTAAATAAATATTATGAGTTCTTAGTGCAGTGAGTACAATATTATTAGACTTAGGATCAATAATTTTGCACAAATTAGAAGAGGACTCAAATACCACTTTAAGACCTTTATCGCATAATTTACTAATAAAAATTAAGTTGTGTTTTAAGCCTTCTACAAATAAGACATTTGTAAGAGAGAGAATCGTTACCCACTGTACCGGTGCCTAATATTCTTCTTTTTCCATTGTCACCAAACATCACGGTTCCTCCTTTTTCTTAGTGATGCTAAGGAACTTTGCTTTATCGCCCGTCATGTGCTTGGAGCAACCTCAGTCCAAGTACTACATGTCTTCTTTGTCCTTAGTGTTGGATCTTACGGCGCCCTTAGAGGGGGGGGGGGGGGTGAATAAGGGAATAAAATTCTTTCTATAATTTTTAAGATAATTACTAAATTGTTTTATAATGAAGGAGATTGAAATAAACAATCTAGATTTAGAATTGAAAACTTAGAACACAATATAATAGAGATTACGCCAAATGATAGAAATCAAGTAAACACAAAAGAGACATGATTATATTATATGAAAAAGTGTTTACATAAATTTGATTTCTATATCGCTAGAAATCGAAGGCGTACAAATGTAAATTTCTTTTTGTTTACCAATCCTTCTCCCAAGGATCGGAAGGCTATCACTTGTCTCTCCCTAGACCAAGCCCAAGCCTATCCTCTAGATCTTCCCAAGATCTAGACGTAGCACACAAGGCCACGATTTCCCACCAAGCCACGCAAGGACTTGGACGCTCCGCACAAGGAAGCGATTTTCCCCTAAGCCACGCAATGACTTAGACGCTCCGCACAAGGAAGCAATTTTCCCTACCAATACAAAGTTAAATGTATATAAATGAAAATACAAGATAAAATAAGAACTCCCTAGAAATTCAGATCTTTGAAAGGAAGGTTGAAGCCTCGAGATGATCCTTGATGTAGAAGCGCGTCCGATCTCGTCTTCAATTTCAAACCTTCTCAGCAAAAATGGGAGTTCATGAGGTTCTGGAGCTCTCTGGATGGAATGCACTCAGGAAGGGACTTGAAATTCTTAATTGGTTGTGATGCACGAACACAAGGTGTCAATTTATAGAAAATCGCTGTCGGAAAATTCCGACAGTGACTGTCGGAAATTTCCGACAGCGTTAAACTGCCGCTGGAGTGGTGTCGTGCGGGCAGTTGCTGTAACCGTCGAGCTGTCGCCTGGGCGACATCGCTGTCGGAATTCCGACAGCTCAAAACTGCCTTTCATCGTGCTGCCGTGGAGGGAAGTAGTTGTAACTTCTCTGCTGTCGCCTGGGCGACAGCGGCTGTCGGAATTTTCCGACAGTGAAATTTCCCAGATTCAAATTTAGCTCCAGCCTGTAGATTGAGTCATTTTCATCTCCGAAATGGGGTGACACATTCTGTAATTCTTCCTGGATTGAAAGTTGTGGCCATTTTAAGACCAGCATACAAAACTCATCCAACCTGAGAATTGTCGTTCTCGGATCATGCCCATGAACGAGGACTTGTCTCCTCATTGAACCTGTACAACCTGGCCATTATAAACACACAAAAGACTAGATCAAATACATCATGGTATTTGTTATTCTCAAACCAAGAGATGCGGAAAGCAAGCTCCAACAATCTCCCCCTTTTGATAATAACAAATACCCATATGAGAAATTAGTGAGTTTATAGATAAGTGCGATAAAAGATAAGCATGAATAAAAGGTTTACTGCGTGATAGATTTTACTCCCCCTAAATATCTATGTCACTAGATTTCTCATTTTATTCTCCCCCTTTTGTTATTACCAAAAGTGGGTTGTCATGATCTAGCAATATCACTCCCTCTACATAGACGCTTTCCATGAAAACTTTTTAATATACTCCCCCTAAATTGTATTCTCCCCCTATATGTATGCTCCCCCTAAATTTTATAATTAATTGCAATGGTGCATTCTGAAAAATTGAGATTAGTAAGAGATTTCTTGAATTTATATTTCTCTCCTTTTTTTTGATATTATCAAAAGTTATTTTGAAATAAAGAATGAATAATTATGAAGAAATAATAAATATGGGAGTATATAAGAGTAATAGATTTTATGTCGAGAAGAAAAATAGGATGCAATCAAAAGCTTGTTAAATACTACTTGTTGAGAAAAATATAGGCATGATGTAACATAAAGTAGTAAGCAACATAGCTAACATGATAAAGTAAGCATTATATTTTAAGATACCACTTGCTTAAAGGAAAACACAGTATTAAAAATAATAAGCACTCTTAAACATAAACATCATTTTAGAAGATAAAACCATATAAAGGATAATGAGTTTTAAATTTGAAAAGTTGATGTTTGAGTTAAAGATTGAAGAGATGTTATTCCATTAAGATAAAAAAAATTGCAAGCATGATTTCATAATATCAAGAAAAGATACACAAAGTACAATGTAATAAAATTTTCATTTCAAGTAAACATAAACATTGTAGCGGTCATGCTTTGTTATCTAGTGCATTTACTTAAGTTTGTAGAGATTTTAGTAGATGAGCATTAGGATCCAATTCTCATGAGTAGAAGTTTTATGAAAGATAATGATGTGTACAAAGTAGCGTTTTGATAAAGTATACAAGTGAATCAATCGAAAACACATGACATATATAATGAAATAACACAACATTAAAATACACAAATAATATTACTTCCACATTATTTCAATGCACATGAATAAATAGTACAACTACCAAGGTGCTCTGCACACACAATGCTTATTAAGACTTATCAGGGTGCAAAGTAGTGCTTGGGGGATCACTTTTATACTTATTAGCTTTATTTTCAATTTTTTTTGTGATCCAGTGTACAAAAGAGAAGTGGTGTATACATTGTTTGCTACAAGACACTTTACAATTCCTAGCCAAGGTGCTCAACCTCACAATGCTCATTAAGACTTATCAGGAGAGTGAGTAGTGCTTGGTGGAGTTTTCCTTGTCATTTATTATTTGCTTTTTAGTTTAGTGACTAAGGACTCCGAATTCACTTGTTTTGCAAACATAGCATTTTAAACCACATTTCTCTAAAGAATAAGTGCATGAAAGACAAAGAATTGTAATAACCAATTCAATGTTGTGTAGGTAATCTATTTAGGCATTTTAATTATTTATGTTATTACACTACACAATCATGTAAGAATAAGATTGTAAACACATGTAGGTTATCAAAAATAAGTGAGTGAATGAATCATTATCAAACATAATACATAACTCATACTTAGAGGCATGCTAAACATTTCTACACATGTTTATCTACAATCAATTTCATTGCACATAACAAGATAATTCTCAAGGCATGACAAATACAAAACAATGTTTTTAAGAAACTTGAAAGTTAAATTAAACATTGTATTTAATCTTTAATTGATATAATTAATCATCCATACTTGACAATGGCAATGAATAACAATCATTTTTGTTTTTATAAATTTTTGAATTTTTTTTATATATGCACAAAACAATAAACACATAAAGAAAAACATATTTTTGTGGATTTTTAGAAATTTTAAATTTCTGATTATTGATATTGATTAAGTGTCCTTAAAGTAGTTCCATGCTGAAATTTCAGAATTTTTGGAGATCTCTAGGTGGATCAAATTTGCATGAAACTTTGGCTTTTCAAATTCTTGTGTTTTATAAAACCATTTAAACATGAAGATATAAACTATGAAGACACAAGAGGACATTTTTTATTAAACAACCCAAAATATGCATGATTTAAGTGATAAGTAAATAAAATGATCATGCAAAGAGTAATATAAGTACGTCCTAAGATCAAAGATTACCCCGACTAAATGTCTACACCCTAGCCCTGTACTAAGTGACGGATTGGCATGAGGAGCTGCACGCATGTCGTAGGTTGGGGTGTTAGTCCCATATGCACACACTAGAGAACACTCAACCTAGCACTCTTTCCCCACAGTGCCTCGCAAGACCCCACTGGAACCCTCCCCGGTTAAGGACAAGACATGTCTTATAAGTTAGGTCTCTAATGCATACAACACTACGCCCCCGCTATTGTGAGATATGAAGTCATAGGTGAAATAATATTTTGGAAAACCTAGGCTTTTAAATCTAAGGGTTGATACATAAACTATGGGTTTTGTTTAATGTGATGAGTTATATAAAGCCGCATAGTTTATCTACTTTTATGAGACGACGATATGAGATAACTAGCACAATTACTAATATTCAATAAGTGATCAAGCTAGTATGATGAGTTTTGGGTTTAAAGTCATGTCATAAGATTAATATTAATATTGGATGTATTCCAAAATAGAATTTCAAATTATAGATCTAGAATGGAGTGATGATTTAGTTTGATTTATACTTTCATTACAAAGTTGATTCTAGAGTCTACAAATATGAGAGATACATGCAATCACTAGCAAAGCAGATCAATACATCAAATAATGTAAAGAAAACATTATTCATAATTTTTATCATAAGATTCATAATTCCTATTATCGATTTGAGATATGTCTTGATAGAACATGAATTATGATTTATGATTAAAGAGAATTTTTGCATAGAATATATGTTAGATCATCATGATGTGTGTAAATTCTAATTCTTCTAGACTTATGACAATATGAATTGGTGATTTTCGTTTGAATGAGCATGTTTGATTTTTAAGTCTAGAAATTGATGATCATGTAATCATATCAAAGACAAAGATCACATACATAACATTTTGAAATTTATAATAAAATTGCATTGGATAATTAGATTTATTGATCTTTGGTTTTCCATGAAGATATATAGTTTCATGATATATATACTAATGATTAATCCATAAACTATGTATTTGCTGGAATTTTGGTATTCTATTATAATTTCAAAATCACATAGTTATCATGAAAGTTGAATAACATTGTAAGTGTTCTACCCAGCATAAATATATAAGCATAGACCAAGAAGCAATGCTAGGATGATGAGTTTGAATGCAATGTTATTACATAGGATTAATGGATATTATGTTGCATGTAATATGAGAAGTTTTCAAATTAATTTTCTTTAGACCTAGAATGAAATGATTAAACTTTTGATTTGATCTTAATGATACAAGATGATTCTAAGGTCTAAGTTACATGCAAACAATGGTGACACACATCACACACATAATATCTAAATGAATATATGAAACAATTATACTTAGGATAGCATGTGATGAAAATAAAATCCATAGGCACAGAAATTTCTGAATCAAGCAAACTAAGATAGCTTTTTAAAACGGAGTTAAAATTGGCCAATTTACAGCACCAAACAAACTAAAATAGGCAAGCCTAGTTCGCCGTTGGATGGAGATTTTTGTGCTCTTTCTGAAAATATATTAAACGCGAAAATCAGGCGAGCGGATCAAAAGATATGGCTTTTGAAGTTTTGATTTAAAACTCGCATTTTTGAAAGATTGAAACATGCGTTTAGATGAATGTTTGTTTTCGATTTTATTTGATAATATTTTTCATTATAAGGGCTATCAAATGCAACAAATAGAAAGGAATCAAAAATGTTGCGCATTTTAATTTTTAGTTTAAGCCCTTAAATAAACCATTTAAATCCAATCTTTAAAATAGTTTCACTAGTCTTGATAATAATTTCAATATTCAATTTCTAATGATAATTCAAGACAATTAAGGGTAAAGGATTAAAAAGGATATATATAACAATTAAAAAAAAGATAGGTAGGCCTCTTTTAAAATCATATGACTTTATGTTCAATTTTAATTCAATTTGATTTGATAAACATTAGGCTTAATATGTGAAAGTCATATTTCATAAAATATAGAGGGACCATAAGCATTTTGGATCAATAAATACAAAAACAAACAAAAGAAAAAGAAATAAAGCACATCATGAAGTAGAGTATTGATATTTCATTTTTAATTATTTCTACTTCATGCAAATGAAAGATACTAAATGATAAGAGATTTAGGTATCCAAAGTTGACCATGTGTAATGGTTCCTTTGGGCACCCAAATATGGCGTGATGGCTTTTGAGAAGATAATGATGAATGAGCCTTTTTAATTAATGTTGATATGTCATTTTTCTTTATGGGTCTCCATTCATACATTGGTTGTTTATTACTTAAATCCATATAATGATTATGTGAATTGTTTGAAAAATAATTCATCGGAGGTTTATGTTTATTTAAATTATTTTTCAAAATAGCTTGATGTTGATAATCAGAATGATTTTTATTATATGGATTGTTTAAAATTTTATAAGAGTGATTGTCTTTCTTTAGAAGTGATTGTTGAAAGAGTGGATTACAATATGTTTTAGAAGATTGATCATTATTTTGATGATTTTCATTTCCACTCTTTCTTATAGACATACTCTTATAATATAAAGGATAATATTTTATATTTTGATTTTCATGAAAAAGAGTTTTTAAGTTTGAGTCATGATTGAAAATATATTGAGACTTATAATAGTGACTCTTAAGAATTTTGTGAGGGTCATAATTCTTTTTGAAACTGAACTCCTTTTGAGTTGATGTATGAAAATGATCCTTTTTAGAAATGATTTTGTAAGTTAATTTATCCTTGTTATTCAAAATCTTATGATGAGATTCATTAGATGACATTTGAAATTTTTCAACAAAAGATTTTAATTGTATTAACTTACAAGATAAAACATCATTTTCAATTAACAATTTTTCATTATGCCTTTTAGAAATTAAGAGCCCTTTTTCAATTTCCTTGAATTTTTCTTTAAATAAATTGCAATTAAGACAAGGAATAGGAATTTCAACTAAAGAGCATGAAAGAGAATTTAACACATCAATATTTGATTCTACGTTATCGTTTGGTTTTAAAGATTTATTTACTAAACGTAATTTGGAATTAGTAATTTTTTATTTTAAAATTTTACGTTTAGCAATTTTAAGCATACGAGATGTAGAAATAGAATTCGTTACAAAAAGAGAAGTTTTTGATTTTCTTACCTTGCAATTGTTTCCGTCTTCTCTTTTGCTTGATGTGTTTCCAACAAATGAGTCCAATATTGTGATGTTGTATTCTTCTTCCTCCAAGCATAAGTCCTCATCGATTTCTTCTCTTGGATCCATAAGAAATTCCTCGTCGATTTCTCTCTTAGATTTATCATCCTCCAAGAATGAGTCCTTGTCGATTTCTTCTCTTGGATCCATAAGGAATTCCTCTTGTTCATCATCTGTAGAAGGAAGACTATAAGTATTCTCAAGAAATTTCCAAACTTCATAAGCAGTAGGAAGTGTATAAATAAGTTTGAAAATATTTTGATCTAATGCACAATATAGACTATTCATAGATTTGGCATTTAAAAACATTTCATTTTTATTTAAAATATTTGGGGGCATTTTAATTGTAATATTCCATACTTCCATATCCAAAGATTTAAGAAATTTTTCCATTAGAAATTTCCACCCATTATAATTTTTCCCTTCAAATAAAGGTGGTGCTAAAGATTTTTCATTTATAAGAAAATTTCCCCTATTAGTAGAAGCGAGATCATGAGACGTCATTATTCCTGGATTTTAAACCGTTTGGAATAACCTGGCTCTGACACCACTTGTTGGATCTTACGGTGCCCTTAGAGGGGGGGGGGGGGGGGTGAATAAGGGAATAAAATTCTTTCTATAATTTTCAAGATAATTACTAAATTGTTTTATAATGAAGGAGATTGAAATAAACAATTTAGATTTAGAATTGAAAACTTAGAACACAATATAATAGAGATTACGCCAAATGATAGAAATCAAGTAAACACAAAAGAGACATGATTATATTATATGAAAAAGTGTTTACATAAATTTGATTTCTATATCGCTAGAAATCGGAGGCGTACAAATGTAAATTTCTTTTTGTTTACCAATCCTTCTCCCAAGGATCGGAAGGCTATCACTTGTCTCTCCCTAGACCAAGCCCAAGCTTATCCTCTAGATCTTCCCAAGATCTAGACGTATCACACAAGGCCACGATTTCCCACCAAGCCACGCAAGGACTTGGACGCTCCGCACAAGGAAGCGATTTTCCCCTAAGCCACGCAAGGACTTAGACGCTCCGCACAAGGAAGCGATTTTCCCTACCAATACAAAGTTAAATGTATATAAATGAAAATACAAGATAAAATAAGAACTCCCTAGAAATTCAGATCTCTGAAAGGAAGGTTGAAGCCTCGAGATGATCCTTGATGTAGAAGCGCGTCCGATCTCGTCTTCAATTTCAAACCTTCTCAGCATAAATGGGAGTTCATGAGGTTCTGGAGCTCTCTAGATGGAATGCACTGAGGAAGGGACTTGAAATTCTTAATTGGTTGTGATGCACGAACACAAGGTGTCAATTTATAGAAAATCGCTGTCGGAAAATTCCGACAGTGACTGTCGGAAATTTCCGACAGCGTTAAACTGCCGCTGGAGTGGCGTCGTGCGGGCAGTTGCTATAACCGTCGAGCTGTCGCCTGGGCGACATCGCTGTCGGAATTCTGACAGATCAAAACTGCCTTTCTTCGTGCTGCCGTGGAGGGAAGTAGTTGTAACTTCTCTACTATCGCCTGGGCGACAGCGGCTGTCGGAATGTTCCGACAGTGAAATTTCCCATATTCCAATTTAGCTCCAGCCTGTAGATTGAGTCGTTTTCATCTCCGAAATGGGGTGGCACGTTCTGTAACTCTTCCTGGATTGAAAGTTATGGCCATTTTAAGATCAGCATACAAAACTCATCCAACCTGAGACTTGTCGTTCTCGGATCATGCCCATGAACGAGGACTTGTCTCCTCATTAAACCTGTACAACCTGGCCACTATAAACACACAAAATACTAGATCAAATACATCATGGTATTTGTTATTCTCAAACTAAGAGATGCGGAAAGCAAGCTCCAACACTTAGCCTGTCAACATACCTAAGAAGAAAATTTTAGTGAAGATCCGGATACCCATGAGGTTCCTCCCATAATATAGGTGGAGACCTTAGGTACCCAGATTTGCTTTAAAGTGTGCTTTCCCTTCTTCCTGCAAGAGTCCGTGGTGTGCCCAAAAATAAACAATTGGCACAAGCAACAAAAGGGGTTGAGACCTTTTTCAGAGACTGTTGTTGACCCTTGTTGGTATACACAGAGGTAGAGGGAGTGAATGAATTATTTTTATGAAAAGATTTTTGATTTCTGGAAACAGAGTTAATGCCAGCGTTAGTAGTCAATGCTGGGAGGTAGGTTTCAGAAACGTATCCCAGCCCAAACTTAGCAGACCCATGGCACTGGTTGCCCAAAATCATGTCCATTGATTTTTGGCCAACTCCAAATTTGTTTATTGCCACATTAAGATCATTTATTAGGGCTTTTAAGGCGAAGTTTTCACTTACTAAATTTCCACATCTCTTTGCAAAATTGTTCTTTTCATTTTCAATTTGGGAAAGAGATATTTTCAACCTTCTTTCTAAGTCTCCCTTTTCTTTAATGAGCAATTCGATATTGGAGAGAGCCTTAGAAAGATCATTTTCAAGTTGCTTTGCCTTTGTCAAATGATTGTCATTCTTTTGGCAGGACATCATTTCTTTATTTAATTTTTGATTTGGTTTCAAGAGGATTTTATTCTCAGTTTTAAGAAGATTATGATCTTTTAAATTTCTACCAAACGATTTGCATGTTTTTAAGTATTCAACATAAAGATCATCATAAGTAGAAGGGATTACCTCAGTGTCGCTTTGGACACTGCACTCGTCATCAGTTGATTCTTGGTTCCTCCCCATGAGGCACAAGTTTGCTTCATCATCCTCGCTTGAACTTGATTCGTTTGAGCATCCGGATGAAGAATCATCCCATGTTGTTGCCTTCAAGACCTTCTTCTTCTCCTTTCCTTTATGCCACTTTTCTTTTTGCTCCTTCAGGTATTTTGGGCATTGGCTTCTTATATGCCTGGTCTTCCTGCAGTGGAAGCACTCGGGAGGAGGTCACTCCTCATCGTCGTCGCTTGATTTTTCCTTTTTCTCCTTTTTGGAAGATGATCCTTTTCGAAAGTACTTACGAAGGGTATTCCTTCTTTCTGGATTCTTCATGAACTTTGTGAAGTTTTTCACAAAGAGACTCTCTTCGTCATCTTCCCCATCGTCATACTCTTTTCTTGACTTTAGTGTCAAGTCTTTCTTCTTTGGCTCCTTATTGTATTCTTCATCTTGAATGTTGAGTTTGACCTCATGGGTTTTGAGATTCCCAATGAGGCTCTCGATCTGGAGCCACCTTAGATCATGCGATTCGGAAATTGCAGTCACCTTTGGATTGAACTTCGGAGGGTGAGACCGAAGGATCTTTCTCACCAAGTCACCGTTTGAGAATGTTTTTCCAATAATCTTTGAGGCATTGACAATCTTGGTGAAGCGAGTATACATTGAGTCGACGTCCTCATTTGGATCCATCCTAAACCTTTCAAACTCCGATTCTAGTTGGAGTAGCTTTGAGTCTTTGACCTGCAAGGTACCTTCAAGAGTTATTTCAAGCAAATTCCAAATGTCATAAGCAGTTTCACAAGCACAAACTCTATTAAATTCAGTCATATCTAATGCGCAAAATAAAGCATTCATGGCTTTAGCATTATTTTTACATTTATTTTTATCTCCATCATCCCACCTATCTTTAGGCTTTCCATGGTTACTTCTCGAACAATATAAGTAAGAGTCGTATACGGTGTTTCAACACTAGCCCAGACGTCTAGATCTAAATTAATTAGAAAATAACGCATTCGCGTTCTCTAATAATTGTAGTCAGTTCCGGTGAAAAGTGGAGGTCTACTTATTCCTTTCCCTTCATGAAAAGCGAGATCACGAGACGCCATAATTCTCGGTTGTTAGACCATTTTGGAATAACCTCCCTCTGATACCACTTGTTGGATCGTGAGGCGCCTTTAGAAGGGCGGGGGGGGGGTGAATAAGGGTTTTTAAAACTTTATTATTTAATATAAAAACTTTTGCTGTTTTTCTTTAAATCAACTTGAATCCAAATTAAAGAGGAGTGAATCAATTAAAGCAAACAAGAAAGAACATGATTTTCATTATAATTTATTATTACAAAGATGTGATTTCTATAACGCTAGAAAACGTAGGCGAAATATGAAATCTTCTTTTTATTTTCTATACTGTTCTTCTCACCAAGAACTGGTTGGCTTTAGCCGATCTTTCCCAGATCCGGCCTCAAGACGCTCTAGCCTTCCTATCCCCAGAAAAGGCCTCGAGCACCCCTAGATCTAATTCCTAGACCTAGTCGCCAACACAAGGCGAATTTACTTCCATGAAAATAATAAAAAGGTTCCAAATAAATATTTGAACACAAATCTGAAAACTCCCTATGTATAATTTTGGAGATGGCGAAGGCCGCTGAAAGTTCTTGAAGTCGAAGCGCGCATTCTTCGCATTGCAGAAGCGTTGATCCGGTCTGTACAACCCCGGTGTCCGCCAGGGGGTAAGCAGTGGTGAAGGTACCATCAGGCAAAAGGAGTAAGAAGGCTAGCGAGCCAAGGTACCGGGCGAGC
This sequence comes from Dactylorhiza incarnata, assembly GCA_033032865.1. Lineage (NCBI taxonomy): Eukaryota > Viridiplantae > Streptophyta > Magnoliopsida > Asparagales > Orchidaceae > Dactylorhiza > Dactylorhiza incarnata. The sequence goes on from JAWHQI010000336.1 coordinate 2,753,036, forward strand.
CGGGCTCTCTCCGGTTGCTCGCGGGAGGGCGAGTTGGATAGGAGCCTTGTCGATTACTCGTAGGGAGGCGAGCGAGCCGAGCCACTCGGTTCGCGAGGTAGACTATTGTGGGTGGCTCGCCCAGGAAGGGTTCATGATCATTTTTACCTAAAAAATCCTTGGTGGTCTGCAGTTAGCTCCTCCAAACAGTAGAGTTTGGCTGTTGGTAGACCATTTTAGGATGCGTATAGCAAAAGAGTAAGGCAGAATCCCGCTATTAGCAGATCAGACTTGAAAATCTATATATAGACCTTGAAGGGCACCTTGGGAGACGATTCAAATCTCAGCATTCTGATCTTCTTCCTCCCTAGGTTATCTTGGATTAGCTCTCAAGCTCTCCAAGGTGCCCAGTCTCAGCTATGGCTTGGGAGGGGAAGCACTCAAAGATCTTCCTGGTGTGTGGTGGGACCTCCTCGCTGTGACCAAGGGTTTGTGTTTAGATCTAAGTCTCCGGTCGGTTCCTTCTGAGGAATCAGTAAGTGCTAGCTGCCCCTCATCTTTGAGGGCCCGATCTCCACAGAGAAGCCAAGTCCTGGTTTCAAAAATTTTGGTGCGGTGAGCGTGGAGTGCAGTTAGTTCAAGAAAGCTCCAAGGAAGTGATGGCAGGAGACAGTGAGCGAGATGAGGATTTCGGCGGCTCCCTGGTGCGTGTACGGTAAGTGCATCGATCGCTGTCAAGTAATAAATATGGGAAGAGTTTCCCCGAATGTCGATCTCTTGAGGAATGCAGGTTATGGTGAACAAATTGCGTCGTGTGACAATTGTTACATGAGTGAACACAAACACAAAAAGGGCTTTGATTTGGGTTTCCTAATTCTAACAACAATAAAGCAAGGCGAGATGGAGTGCGTCGACCGCTATGCCGAGCTTCGTGAGGCGGGTGGACGGTGCACATGTGAATGGAATGTTCTTAAATGCGGGGAATGAGGGTTGAAATCACGTCTTCACTAGTCACCGTTAGCTCTTGCTAACGTGAATCGAAAACTATATGAGTGAGTGAGTGAGTGGGTGAAAGCGAAGCGCATCACAAGCAAACATTGCAGTTGAGCAACAGGGAAATAACACTTTCATTCAAAGCAAGTATAATAATATTCATCTTCAAATAGTGCACAAAGTAACAACAAGGTAAAGGAGAGAGTAAACCAATAGACAAAGACTAGCGGTCGTTCTCATCCAAAATAGTTGGTTGTCAATCTACTTCCGGGCTCGGGCGTTTTGTGCTTCCGGAGTCAAGAGACTATCACGATCTCTGACCTTCTTCCATCGTCTTCTACGTTCAGGTTTCCTCTTCTTCTCACCGAACGGAAATGCGGAATCTTGGTTTGCTTGCTTGCAAATGGTGGAGATGGCCTCCGGACCTTTGGATATTGCTTCGGATCACCAAAGAGAACTTCTCCCACGAAGGAGATGGAGTGGAGGTGGCTGTAGATGAAAAACGGCGCAGGACGGCCATGAATTCGCGCTCCCAGCGGAAATCGATACCTAATTTCATGGAACAGGACTTTAAATAGTCGCTGGCAAAAATAGTCCGCACGGTCATTGGCGCACGACCAGTGACCGTGCGCGCTGGCATTCTGCGGTCGTGCGCGCTGGCTGGGCGGAGCCTACAAAGTAAAGATTTATAAAATAAAATGTTCGCACGACCATTGGCACATGACCAGTGGTCATGCGCACTATCGTAAGTGGTCGTGCGCACTGGTCAAGACAGAACTCAGATTTGAGGGGTTAAGTGCGCACGATCAGTGGCGCACGACCAGTGGTCGTGCGCAATAGAACCAGTGATCGTGCACAATGTTCCTGTATAGATTTGTATCAAGAACACCTTCACGACTCCTGTTCCAGCATAAACACCAATCAAACCACTGAAAGTGGCACTTAACAATGCATGAAAGCTAATAAAGAAGATAAACATGAAAATACACCAAGACGGGATTAGAAGTGCACATAGCATGGAATATCAAATATGAACGAAAACATGCCAAAAGTGTAGTGCATAGACTAGATAATCGGCCCAGATGAGTCCATAAATGTGTATATAATTGGGACTCATCACACCCCCAGACTTACCTGTTTGCGCGTCCCGAGCAAACAAATCCAACGGAGTAAGAAAATGGTAGTTAGTGAAGAGAATTGCAAAATAGGAGTACGGTGCGAAGTATTATACGCAAGCAATTAGAAATTCAGTAAAAGGAGATTCTAACTATGCTAAACAATTTACAAAAGTGTTAAAGCATAAATAAAGATTTATTGGTACTCAGCTGGTGAATCATGAAGAACTTGTGCGGTCGTGCCCGGTGTGAAAGTACACAAGCCACTCAGGAGGGTGTTGCAAAAGACCGAAATTTGGGGATAACTCCGCTGAAATCCATCAACGATGAGAACCATAAGCTTGCCCGGTTACACTCTCTCTACGGCACTAGCAAACTCACAAGTTAAATCAATAGGACTTGCAGGTTATAATGGGGCTTAGGTTACTGTATGATATTCAATGATGAACGAAATGGCTACGCAACCCAATTGAGTCAAAAGATAACGCTTTACCAAAACAAGACAAAGAACGATGCTAGTGTGACACACCCCCAGACTTAGCTTGAAAACTGGGTGTGCACACAGCCTACTCCAACAAATACCAACTGAATTTTCTATTACACTCAAAGGAATTTCTTTTCATTCCAATTCTTTTCAGATTTTTCTTTTAACTACATTATTTTTTCTTTTTAATTTATCCCCCGGTTGGTTCACAATAAAGTGTTCAGCAAATAATACAGATTTTCCTTTCACATCACAATGGTTCCATACATCACACCAAATCAAGAAATATGATTTCAGTTAACTCGCTACTTGGTTGCGAAAATAGGATAGGCTTCAGGTTTTGGTGATTGAACGAGGGGCTGAAACAAAGAAGGGGTAGGCACAAATTTGGTTCGCATTGGTAAACGAATGGGTCAAGGAAAACAAGGCTCAAACTGCCAAAAAAATGGCCTACATCACGTTTATCAATATGAGTTGCTCTCACCCATGCTTCAAGAGTCGCTTGGGGAAAGTTCTTATCTCACGAGAAAGGTAAACCTTCCTTCCGACTCAAGCAACACACAACTAGCGCTTGCCTACACACAACACCGTGCTACCGCCAATTTCATTCACATTCACCAATTGAGTATAATAAATCTAAACTACGCAAAAACACTGATCGTAATTTAAATGCATAAAAATAATCTAATTTTACTCAAATTTCTATAGGAGCATGCAGATGCGACTAGAGCACTACACGTGTCAACATCGCACTCCGAATCGCAATTCCTAAACTAACATCCTATTTCACAAACCAAACCAAGATGGCGTGTTCGGAAACACAAAAACAGGCGAGTGCTCGCTCATGTGGGTGAAACGGTGTATGATGCATGCGAACAAGATTACTACGAAGGTAAAATAAAAATAACTTCTAACATGTAGTGCAACTCGTGCGCATAGTGGGAAACAACCGGCTCTCCCCCAGACTTAGTATAAACATTCTATCAGAGAAAATAGGAGCTAGAGGAAGAAATGTTACCCAATGCTCGGAATTGAGCATACCAGAAGATCGACGTTAGTAATGATGAAAAATCCGCAGCATCCGCTACCCAAGAAAAGTGCCAAATACCTGCAAGCAAGAAGATTACGAGCAAACAAAATACAGAAAAATTGAACTAAAAGCATGTTAGAGAAAATAAAAATAAAAAAGATTTGGGTTGTCTCCTAGCAGCGCTTTTGTTTATTGTCCTTAAGTGGACCAAATACCTGTATTATCATAGTTCATAAAGAGTAGAAATTTTAAAGAAGAGTTCACACAGAAAGTTTACAGAACACGAAAAAATAAAATCAGCTATAAGCACTTTTGTAGTGCCCATCTCCAGTAGCTCGTAGGCTGGAGGCGAAAGCTTTAGGGACAAAATTGGTATCACCCAATTTTCCCCTAGACTCCACCATCTTGCCACGGAGAACAGCGGAGCGTGCACCACGCAATAGTTTCTCTTGTTTAAGTTTCTCCACTGTTGGAGAGCACTAGGGACTTCCGGTCATCCATGTTCATTTCAAGTTGCATTTTAGCAACGTCCTGCAATGCAAGGATGTTGCGGGATGAACCAGAGTCACACAAGGCAGCAGTTTCAACATTATTTATGGAGCATGTGATTACCAACTCACTTTGGTTACTTACTTCCGCATCGGTGAGACTCTTCCCTTGATCGATTGGATTCTTTTCAGTGTTGCTGGGAAGGGTCCCTTGCGAACGCTCGGTCAGCACTTGAGCCAAATGACCCAATTAAGTCTCCATGTTTCGCATGGACGAGGTTTGGTTAAACATATTAGAGTTGGCAACCTGCATAAATCTCTCCATCATTTCTTCTAAATTACTCTTCTTGGGGGCCGGGGCACCTTATTATAACCTGGATGAGGTGGCCTCGGTTGACTTCTGGAGGCATAGGCATCATTTTTATGCTGCCCCGGTTGCCATCGTTGGCCAGCCGCGTTTGAGTTCCATGAGAAATTTGGGTGACTTCTCACTCCCGGGTTATAAGCATTGTCGTAGGGGGCCACCCTAGTTTGATTTCCAACATAATTGACAGATTCATTTAAATTAAACTGCGAAAATTCACCTGACAGCTCGCTACCTGGGCATTCGTACGCGTGGTGACCACCACCTCCGCATCCTTCGCACGTAATGATAGTAGCGGGCGCAGCTGCAGGAGGTAATGAATCCGCCATGAAAAGTCCCCAAGCGCTTCTCGGTGCATTTCTCCCTGCAGTACAGAAGGTGCTGTGAGAGGCGGTGTCTTGCAGAATTCTCAGAGCTTCATCTGGCGTATGGTTCATCAGGGTCCCTCCAGCAGCAACGTCAATCATTGACCGGTAGTTGGGCTCTATGACAAAGTAGAAGGTTTCCATGATATTCCACGGCTGTAGCTCGTGATTCGGGCATCTGCGAAGAAGGTCATTAAGATGCTCCCAAGCCTCGGCGAGAGTTTCTTGATCTGCTTGATGGAAAGTGGCGATCTCCCGCCGAAGGCTCACAATTTTTTCTACCGGGTGGAATTTAACGAGAAACTTGGATGTGAGAGCGTCCCATGTTGCAGCAGTCCCTGTAGGAATAGTATGGAGCCAGACCTTGGTATTGTCGCGCAACGATAATGGGAACAGTCTTAGCTTGACTGTATCATTTGGGATTCCTGCATAACGGAAGGTCCCACAAATATCAGCGAACTCCGCCAAGTGAAGATGTGGGTCTTCACTAGGCATCCCAGAGAATTGAGTATTGTTGCGGATGATGTTCAGGATGGCCGATTTGATCTCAAACTGATTGTTCATGATGTCAGGCCCGAACACCGGATACACACTCCCGGCTTTTGGAGTGGTATAATCTCTCATTGTTCGGGGCCTCGGTCTAACTGCGTCCTGCTCATCCCCCAGATGATTCTGCCCCACATGGGGTACTCTTGGATTCACATCTTCTCTATTATTGGGTGCTCTCGGTCCGCCTCCAGGGTCCAGGTTATATCACATTTCCGCTTGCACGGCTGCATCACGCCTTAGTGCGCGAGCAGTCCGTTCAATTTCAGGATCGAAGGGTACTATTTCCCTTGCGGCTTGTCTCTGCATGCGCAAACAAAAGACAAAAAGGAAAAACAAAGGTCAAAAACAACTGCTCCTATAACAATGGTTCACAACACAAGACATTACACGCATGCATTCCCCGACAACGGCGCCAAAAACTTGGTGCGTGTACGGCAAGTGCACCGGTCGCTGTCAAGTAATAAATATGGGAATAGTTTCCCAGAATGTCGATCTTTTGAGAGATGTAGGTTATGGTGAACGAATTGCATCGTGTGACAATTGTTTCACAAGCGAACACAAACACAAAAGGGGCTTTGATTTGGGTTTCCTAATTCTAACAACAATAAAGCAAAAGTGCGGGTCGAAGTCACCGCTTCGTAAGGCGAGATGGAGTGCATCGGCCGCTATGCCGAGCTTCGTGAGGTGGGTGGACGGTGCGCATGTGAATGCAATGTTCTTAAATGCTGGGAATGAGGGTTGAAATCACCTCTTCACTAGTCACCGTTAGCTCTTGCTAACGTGAGTCGAAAACTACACGAGTGAGTGAGTGAGTGAGTGGGTGAAAGCGAAGCGCATCACAAGCAAACATTGCAGCTGAGCAACAGGGAAATAACACTTCCATTCAAAGCAAATATAACAATATTCATCTTCAAATAGTTCACAAAGTAACAACAAGGTAAAGGAGAGAGTAAACCAATAGACAAAGACTAGCGGTCGTTCTCGTCCGGAATAGTAGGTTGTCAATCTACTTCCGGGCTCGGGCGGTCTGTGCTTCCGGAGTCAAGAGACTGTCACGATCTCTGACCTTCTTTCGTCGTATTCTACGTTCAGGTTTCCCCTTCTTCTCACCGAACGGAAATGCGGAATCTTGGTTTGCTTTCTTGCAAATGGTGGAGATGGCCTCCGGACCATTGGATATTGCTTCGGATCACTGGAGAGGACTTCTCCCACGAAGGAGATGGAGTTGAGGTGGCTGTAGATAAAAAACGACGCATGACGACCTTGAATTTACGCTCCCGGCGGAGCTCGATACCTAATTTCATGGAACAAGACTTTAAGGCGCTGGCAAAAATAGTGCGCACGATCATTGGCGCACGACCAGCGATCGTGCGTGCTAGCGTTTTGCGGTCGTGCGTGCTGGCTGGGCGGAGCCTACAAAGCAAAGATTTATAAAATAAAATGTTCGCATGAAGATTGGCACACGACCAGTGGTCATGCGCACTATCGTATGTGGTCGTGCGCACTGGTCAAGACAGAACTCAGATTTGAGGTGTTAAGTGCGCACGATCAGTGGCAAACGACCAGTGGTCATGCACAATAGAACTAGTGATCGTGCGCAGTGTTCCTATATAGATTTGTATCGGGAACACCTGCACGACTCCTGTTCCAGCATAAACACCAATCAAACCACTGAAAGTGGCACTTAACAATGCATGAAAGCTAATAAAGAAGATAAACATGAAAATACACCAATACGGGCCTAGAAGTGCACATAACATGGTATATCAAATATGAATGAAAACATGCCAAAAGTGTAGTTCATAGACTAGATAATCGGCCCAGATGAGTCCATAAATGTGTATATAATTGGGACTCATCACACCCCCAGACTTACCTGTTTGCGCGTCCCGAGCAAACAAATTCGGCGGAGTAAGAAAATGGTAGTTAGTGAAAAGAATTGCAAAATAGGAGTACGGTGCAAAGTATCATACGCATGCAATTAGAAATCCAGTAAAAGGAGATTCTAACTATGCTAACTAATTTACAAAAGTGTTAAAGCGTAAATAAAGATTTATTGATACTCAGCTGGTGAATCATGAAGAACTTGTGCGGTCGTGCCCGGTGTGAAAGTACACAAGCCACTCAGGAGGTTGTTGCAAAAGACCGGAATTCGAGGATAAATCCGCTGAAATCCATCAACGACGAGAACCATAAGCTTGCCCGATTACACTCTCTCCACGACACTAGCAAACTCACAAGTTAAATCAATAGGACTTTCGGGTTATAATTGGGCTTAGGTTACGGTATGATATTCAATGATGAACGAAACGGCTACGCAACCCAATTGAGTCAAAAGATAACGTTGTACCAAAACAAGACAAAGAACGATGCTAATGTGAGACACCCCCAGACTTAGCTTGAAAACTGGGTGTGCACACAGCCTACTCCAACAAATACCAACTGAATTTTCTATTACACTCAAAGGGATTTCTTTCCATTCCAATTCTTTTCAGATTTTTCTTTTAACTGCATTTTTTTCTTTTTCTTTTATCCCCCAGTTGGTTCATAATAATGAGTTCAGCAAATAATACAGATTTTCCTTTCACATCACAATGGTTCCATACATCACACCAAATCAAGAAATATGATTTCAGTTAACTCGCTACTTGGTTGCAAAAATAGGATAGGCTTCAGGTTTTGGTGATTGAATGAGGGGCTGAAACAAAGAAGGGGTAGGGACAAATTTGGTTCGCAATGGTAAACGAATGGGTCAAGGAAAACAAGGCTCAAACTGCCAAAAAATGGCCTACATCACGTTTATCAATATGAGTTTCTCTCACCCATGCTTCAAGAGTCGCTTGGGGCAAGTTCTTAGCTCACGAGAAAGGTAAACCTTCCTTCCGACTCGAGCAACACACAACTAGCGCTTGCCTACACACAACACCGTGTTACCGCCAATTTCATTCACATTCACCAATTGAGTATAATAAATCTAAACTACGCAAAAACACTGATCGTAAATTAAATGCATAGAAATAATCTAATTTTACTCAAATTTCTATAGGAGCATGCAGATGCGACTAGAGCACTACACAAGTCAACATCGCACTCCGAATCGCAATTCCTAAACTAACATCCTATTTCACAAACCAAACCAAGATGGCGTGTTCGGAAACACAAAAACAGGCGAGTGCTCGCTCATGTGGGTGAAATGGTGTATGATGCATGCGAACAAGATTACTACGAAGGTAAAATAAAAAAACTTCTAGCATGTAGTGCAACTCGTGCGCATAGTGGGCAACAACCGACTCTCCCCCAGACTTAGTCTAAACATTCTATCACAGAAAATAGGAGCTCGAGGAATAAATGTTACCTAATGCTCGGAATTGAGCATACCAGAAGATAGGCGTTAGTAATGATGAAAAATCTGAAGCATCCGCTACCCAAGAAAAGTGCCAAATACCTGCAAGCAAGAAGACTACGAGCAAACAAAATACAGAAAAACTAAACTAAAAGCATGTTAGAGAAAATAAAAATAAAAAATATTTGGGTTGTCTCTTAGCAGCGCTTTTGTTTATTGTCCTTAAGCTGGACCAAATACCTGTATTATCATAGTTCATAAAGAGCAGAAATTTTAAAGAAGAGTTCACACAGAAAGTTCACAGAGCACGAAAAAATAAAATCAGCTATAAACACTTTTGTAGTGCACATCTCCAGTAGCTCGTAGGCTGGAGGTGAAAGCTTTAGGGCCAAAATTGGTATCACCCAATTTTCCCCTAGACTCCACCATCTTGCCACGGAGAACAGCGGAGCGTGCACCACGCAATAGTTTCTCTTGTTTAAGTTTCTCCACTGTTGGAGAGCGCCAACGTTGATAATCTTCAGAATTTCCCACCTTGGTGGTGGGTGGCATCACTTCCGTCACCGCAGTGGTGACTGGATCAGCCCAAGAGATAGAACGTTTAAAAGGTTTATAACATAATTCATTGCAAGATAAAAATGGAATGTTGTCCCGAGTTAAGTTCGGCTCGACAGGTTCAGAAATGGGGTTCTCCTCCCTCTCGGAGTCATATTCTTTCCAAAAATCAACTTCTTCCTCTTCTCTGCTTGACTGATCCTTTTCCTATTCTCCATCAAACGATCCTTTTTCTTCCCTGTTTTCTGCATTACTAAGCGATTCATTAATAATAAAGTGGGGAGAGCAAATTAATGTTTCAGTTGCAATCTTGGGGCAAGTAGGGGGTGTTACCTTACTAGGTAAGATAACACACCCCGCAGAGAAATCCAAGGTGGCACCGCTCTCTTTCAAGAACGGTACTCCCAAGATGGGAATAGATTGATTTTCACGGGATACCAATACTTGGAAATCGGCTACCAACGCCGTCCCCTCGATTATGACTTCAACATTTCTTACTTCTCCCTCCGCCTGAATGACAGTCCCGTTCGCAAGCACTAGGGACTTCCGGTCATCCATGTTCATTTCAAGTTGCATTTTAGCAACGTCTTGCAATGCAAGGATGTTGCGGGATGAACCGGAGTCACACAAGGCAGCAGTTTCAACATTATTTATGGAGCATGTGATTAGCAACTCACTTGGGTTACTTACTTCCGCATCGGTGAGACTCTTCCCTTGATCGATTGGATTTTTTTTAGTGTTGCTGGGAAGGGTCCCTTGCGAACGCTCGGTCAGCACTTGAGCCAATTGGCCCAATTGCGTCTCCAAGTTTCGCATGGACGGGGTTTGGTTAACCATATTAGAGTTGGCAACCTGCATAAATCTCTCCATCATTTCTTCTAAATTACTCTTCTTGGGGGCTGGGGCACCTTGATTAAAACCTGGATGAGGTGGCCTCGGTTGACTTCCGGAGGCATAGGCATCATTTTTATGCTGCCCCGGTTGCCATCGTTGGCCAGCCGCATTTGAGTTCCATGAGAAATTTGGGTGACTTCTCACTCCCGGGTTATAAGCATTGTCGTAGGGTGCCACCCTAGTTTGATTTCCAACATAATTGACAGATTTATTTAAATTAAACTGCGAAAATTCACCTGACAGCTCGCTACCTGGGCATTCATACGCGTGGTGACCACCACCTCCGCATCCTTCACACGTAATGATAGTAGCGGGCGCAGCTGCAGGAGGTAATGAATCCACCATGAAAAGTCCCCGAGCGCTTCTCGGTGCATTTCTCCCAGCAATCCAGAAGGTGCTGTGAGAGGCGGTGTCTTGCAGAATTCTCAGAGCTTCATCCGGCGTATGGTTCATCAGGGTCCCTTCAGCAGCAGCGTCAATCATTGATTGGTAGTTGGGCTCAATGGCGAAGTAGAAGGTTTCCATGATATTCCACGGCTGTAGCTCGTGATTCGGGCATCTGCGAAGAAGGTCATTAAGACGCTCCCAAGCCTCGGCGAGAGTTTCTTGATCTGCTTGTCGGAAAGTGGCGATCTCCCGCCGAAGGCTCACGATTTTTTCTACCGGGTGGAATTTAACGAGAACCTTGGATGTGAGAGCGTCCCATGTTGCAGCAGTTCCTGGGGGAATAGTGTGGAGCCAGACCTTGGCTTTGTCGCGCAACGAGAATGGGAACAGTCTCAGCTTGACTGTACCATCTAGGATTCCTGCATAACGGAAGGTCCCACAAATATCAGCGAACTCCGCCAAGTGAAAATGTGGTCTTCACTAGGCATCCCGGAGAATTGAGTATTGTTGCGGATGATGTTCAGGATGGCCGGTTTGATCTCAAACTGATTGTTCATGATGTCAGGACCGAACACCGGATACACACTCCCGGCTGTTGGAGTGGTATAATCTCTCATTGTTCGGGGCCTCGGTCTAACCGCGTCCTGCTCATCCCCCAGATGATTCTTCCCCATATGGGGTACTCTTGGATTCACATCTTCTCTATCATTGGGTGCTCTCGGTCCGCCTCCAGGGTCGAGGTCATCTCACATTTTCCCTTGCATGGCTGCAGTACGCCTTAGTGCGGGAGCAGTCCGTTCAACTTCAGGATCGAAGGGTACTATTTCCCTTGCGGCTTGTCTCTGCATGCGCAAACAAAAGACAAAAAGGAAACACAAAGGTCAAAAACAACTGCTCCTATAACAATGGTTCACAACACAAGACATTACATGCCTACATTCCCCGGCAACGGTGCCAAAAACTTGGTGCGTGTACGGCAAGTGCACCGGTCGCTGTCAAGTAATAAATATGGGAATAGTTTCCCCGAAGGTCGATCTCTTGAGGAATGCAGGTTATGGTGAACGAATTGCGTCGTGTGACAATTGTTACACGAGCGAACACGAACACAAAAAGGGCTTTGATTTGGGTTTCCTAATCCTAACAACAATAAAGCAAAAGTGCGGGTCGAAGTCACCGCTTCGCAAGGCGAGATGGAGTGCGTCGGCCGCTATGCTGAGCTTCGTGAGGCGGGTGGACGGTGCACATGTGAATGGAATGTTCTTAAATGCGGGGAATGAGGGTTGAAATCACCTCTTCACTAGTCACTGTTAGCTCTTGCTAACGTGAATCGAAAACTACACGAGTGAGTGAGTGAGTGGGTGAAAGCGAAGCGCATCACAAGCAAACATTGCAGTTGAGCAACAGGGAAATAACACTTTCATTCAAAGCAACTATAACAATATTCATCTTCAAATAGTTCACAAAGTAACAACAAGGTAAAGGAGAGAGTAAGCCAATAGACAAAGACTAGCGGCCGTGATGCAGGCGACGCTCTCCGACAAGATCGCTACGAATACAAACGCATTCCCTCTCAAGGCTCCCAAATTTTACGCTCGCACAAAAATACTCGCAGCGTACACACAATGCAATTATTATCAGTTAGATGCTAACATATGGGTAGTCACGCCGTTAGAGGTTGAATAGATGGCTATAGGCCAATATTCTTCCCAACTAAAAGGACCCACCCGGTCCGAACGAGCTTGAGTTGTACCAAAAGAGATCCACCAAAAATTACGATTTCAAAAGGGTAGATCTCACCCAACAAAAAGTCGAGGTTCGCTAATCCTCTTCGAAAATTAAAAGAAATAAGAAGATCCCACAAATCGATCGAAGAAAACCACGATTATTCATGTGATTCGAAGATCACGCCAAAATTACCACCACAAGAAATTAACAAGAGGGAAATCTCACGAGTAGAAATTTCATTACCCCGCTTAAGATGGGATTATCCTCAAGCATGCACTCGCCCAAATCGTTCTGCAACGGATCCACCGGAGCCGCGTCGAATGGAGAGAAACTCGTTCGCCTTCGTCGCTTCACGCCGGATTTGATTCCACGAAACCACAGCCCTTTTCTTCTTCTTTCTTCACCTTGGCCGAAATCTTCCCAAGAGGAGGAAGAATAGGAGAGGGAGAGGGGAGATGGCCGAAACTTGCCACAGAGGGGGAGGAGGAAGAGGTTGGTCGGCGGCCAAGAGGAAAGAGGCAAGGGGGAGGGGCGGCCAAGAAAGAGGAGGGCCGAAGTTCTTAGAGGGAAAGAGAGAGGGGCAACCAAAAGAGGGGATTCAAATTTTAGGATTCAATTTTTTTATCATTCCATAATAAAAATCTAATACAAGATGGTCTTTTATAGGCTAGCCAACAAACATGGCTAAACGCAGTCTGAAATTAAAATAACATGAGCATGGCTAAACGCAGTCCAAAATTAAAATAAATATGGACATAAACAAGTCCAAAAATAAAAGACAAAGCTAGATAAAATTTTAATTAATAATTATAATAAAATAATTATAAATATTAATTAATAATATTGTGCCACAGACGAAGGTTGTAACGGCGATGGCATTCGTCGTGATGGTGCGGCGATGGCGTTCTTCAAAATGGTTGTCGCGGCGAAGGCTTACACCATGATTGTTGTTGCGGCATCGTCCATCCGAGTCTTCAAATGTAGTGTTGTGGCAGCGATCAAAATAGTGCGTCGAGTCGGCGTCGTCAAGGAACTGGTCACGAACATATGGTGGGGCGTCATTTCCATCAATCCTCCTCCACTCAAAATCACTCATAACCGATGAGTGGGACATCAACAAACACATGTAAGACAAAGCAAAGGTCTGTGGAACCCTTGGAAATGCGTTAGGCAAATAAGGAGGAAAAGTTTCATCATCAACATTAGATGTACCTCCAGTAGAAACCGAAGAAGAGAGCGAACCGGGCACAAGCTCACCCCACAACCCATTAGAAAATGTAGTTGAACCAAACAGACATTCGGTTAATTCAAGTGGTGGAGAAATATATGGTGTTAAATCTAAAACATTGAAAATAGGTGAGATTCCCAAATCAGTGGTTAACTCCAAAAGAAAAGCGTTTTCTCCTAATCGCTTTAAGATTCGAAAAGAACCCGCTCGACGATTTGCCAACTTTTTTATGGTGCCCGAAGGCAACCGTTCCGGGATGAGACGCACCATAACCAAATTGCCTACTTTCAAGTGAGACACTCTCTTATGTACGTTAGCATAAGATTGATAAGATGCGTATTGAGTAGCTAGCGTGTTCTTAATGTGCTTGTGTAAATTATGAACGTGAGAGGCAAAGTCTTGTGCAAATTGAGTTGACTTATAAGATGAAGGTAACCGAATCAAGTCAAGTGGCATCGGTGTCTTATATACGTGCACGATTTCATTCAGCGCTAGACTGGTAAATCGATTTGGTGGTTTGTTAGAAACGCGTGAACATGTGAGATAGTCTTTAGTTATTTTGTAAGTGAGAGCGTGCAAGCGTGACCAAGAAAACGTGTTCTCCACTAACATAGTAGTCCTATTAAAATCACCAAGAAAAGAGTCATGAACACACTCCTTACGCTCAAACAAACTTAGCGCGGTATTAAAAATGATTTGCTTTCCATGAAAGTTAACGCTTAAATAGTAGTTTTTTCAATAATTATCATATTAAGATCATAAAACCATGGACATCCAAGCAACACATGGCAAGCGGCCATCAGATTCTCACAATACTTCGGACTAGTCATAACCAGTTCGTGTCCAATATTATAATCCGCCAATGGTATCAACAGTTCAGGAGGGAAGGTCAGTGAAATCGAATAAATCAGGCCCAGTAGAGAAATTAAATTGGATTGATTTTTATTTAACGGTGGCAACCGCCAAACAAGTTCTTCCGGGTTTGCATCATCCAAGTCTTCCAAAAGTGTATTTCCCTCGCTAGCCAAATCTTCCAATGCACTAGGAGCGTCGTCCGAATCAGAATCAACAGACAATTTTAAAACTGGATCAGAGGGGAGATCCTCATCCATATCACTAGAGTAACCTACCTCCTCATCATCGCTATGATCTTCCTGAATAATGATATCGTCGTCAGCGGTCTGCGCAATTAACGACACTAACTCAGAATTTTCAGAAAAGTCAACAACTAGATCAGAACATTTTGGAGACTTTACTAAGACTGAGGTCGCTGACTGAGTAGGGCACTCGACAGTATGGAGGTCAGACATGCCCCCCGCATCATGTATAACATTTGTGGGACGACCCTCACAGACCAGAATACTCTCACCGCGCGGGTTCATGGCATCCCTAACTGTGATGGCTATCGAGTTCGAGTTAGCGGACCGGAACGTGTCCTTATCTCTCAGGGATAAAGAGGGGGAAGGTCCTAAGATGGTGTTTCCCTTCTCAAAAGAACGAGTCTTAGACTTGTGAGCTAGGTGCTTCTCAATTTCCAACGTGACGTTATAGCAGGTGTTTAGGTCAGTGTTACAGTAGCGGAGGAGTTTACCTTGAATGTCGGGATTGAGCCCCCTACAAAACCGTGAGAGGGTGATCTCAGGCATGTCCCTAATATCGCACCTAACCATCATGTCCTTAAAAGGCCCATGTATTCGGCAACAGAACGATTCCTTTGTCTAAGGGAAACATACACGTCAGAGGCCATACTCGTAGTGAGGTGTGTACTCGGGACCAGAACTAGTGAACATTCAAATTTGAATTTTGAATGAGAAAATCAAAAATTTGAATTTGAATTTCAAAAATTTGAATTTGCCTTTACAGAATTAATTTTTTTTTATTTTCCTGTAGAAAATAGTATGCAGATTTGCAAAAATTGTTGTTTTTAATTTTCGCTGAAAAATAAAAATTTTATGGCCGCTATTCGCGGACCAGAAATTTTAAACAAGCCAAATTTTATAAAATCTAATTTTATTCCCGCCTAGTAACTAGGGTAATGAAATGTTTTTTTGATTTTCTTACTGATAAAAATATGGAGAATTCCCAGATTTGTTTTTTGATTTTCGCAGAGAAATAAATTTTTAGACAGCTATTCGCAGACCAGAAATTAAAAATTTTGAAAATTCAAAAGTTTGAACATGAAATCGTGTGAAGATTGTGTGTGCCGGCGTTCTAGGAAAATTTTAGGAATGCGTCAATTAAAAAATTGACACGAACCTCCCTCTGATACCAAATTGATGCAGGCGACGCTCTCCGACACGATCGCTACGAATACGCACACGTTCCCTCTCAACGCTCCCAAATTTTACGCTCGCACAAAAATACTCGCAACTTACACACAACGCAATAATTATTAGTTAGATGCTAACGTACGGGTAGTCACGCCGTTAGAGGTTGAATAGATGGCTATAGGCCAATATTCTTCCCGACTAAAAGGACCCACCCGGTCCGAACGAGCTTGAGTTGTACCAAAAGAGATCCACCAAAAATTACGATTTCAAAAGGGTAGATCTCTCCCAACAAAAAGTCGAGGTTCGCCAACCCTCTTCGAAAATTAAAAGAAATAAAAAGAGGGCACAAATCGATCGAAGAAAACCACGATTATTCATGTGATTCGAAGATCATGCCAAAATTACCACCATAAGAAATTAACAAGAGGGAAATCTCACGAGTAGAAATTTCGTTACCCCGCTTGAGATGGGATTATCCTCAAGCATGCACTCGCCCAAATCATTCTTCGACGGATCCACAGGAGCCGCGTCGAATGGAGAGAAACTCGTTCGCCTTCGTCGCTTCACGCCGGATTTGATTCCACGAAACCACGGCCCTTTTCTTCTTCTTTCTTCACCTTGGCCGAAATCTTCCTAAGAGGAGGAAGAATAGGAGAGGGAGAGGGGAGATGGACGAAACTTGCCACGGAGGGGGAGGAGGAAGAGGTTTGCCGGAGGCCAAGAGGAAAGAGGCAAGGGGGAGGGGCGGCCAAGAATGAGGTGGGCCGAAGTTCTTAGAGGGAAAGAGAGAGGGGGAAACCAAAAGAGGGAATTCAAATTTTAGGATTCAATTTTTTTATCATTCCATAATAAAAATCTAATACAAGATGGTCTTTTATAGGCTAGCCAACAAACATGGCTAAACGCAGTCCGAAATTAAAATAACATGGGCATGGCTAAACGCAGTCCAAAATTAAAATAAACATCGACATAAACAAGTCCAAAAATAAAAGACAAAGCTAGATAAAATTTTAATTAATAATTATAATAAAATGATTATAATTATTAATTAATAATTTTGTGCCGCGGGCGAAGGTTGTAACGGCGATGGCGTTCGTCGTGATGGTGCGGCGATGGCGTTCTTCAAAATGGTTGTTGCGGCGAAGGCGTACACCATGATTGTTGTTGCGGCATCGTCCATCCGAGTCTACAAATGTAGTGTTGCGACAGCGATCAAAATAGTGCGTCGAGTCGGCGTCATCAAGGAACTGATCACGAACATATGGTGGGGCGTCGTTGCCATCAGGCCATTCTCGGCCGGAATAGTAGGTTATCAATCTACTTCCGGGCTCGGGCGGTCTGTGCTTCCGGAGTGAAGAGACTGTCACGATCTCTGACCTTCTTCCGTCGTCTTCTACGTCCAGGTTTCCTCTTCTTCTCACCGAACGGAAATGCAGAATCTTGGTTTGCTTGCTTGTAAATGGTGGAGATGGCCTCCGGACCTTTGGATATTGCTTTGGATCGCCGGAGAGGACTTCTCCCACGAAGGAGATGGAGTGGAGGTGGCTGTAGATGAAAATCGGCGCTGGACGGCCTTGAATTCACGCTCCAAGCGGAGCTCGATACCTAATTTCGAGGAACAAGACTTTAAATAGGCGCTGGCAAAGATAGTGCGCACGGTCATTGGTGCATGACCAGTGATCGTGAGTGCTGGCATTCTGCGGTCGTGCGCGCTGGCTGGGCGGAGCCTACAAAGCAAAGATTTATAAAATAAAATGTTCGCACGACCATTGGCACACGACCAGTGATCGTGCGCACTTTCGTAAGTGGTCATGCGCACTGGTCAAGACAGAACTCAGATTTGATGGGTCAAGTGCGCACGATTAGTGGCGCACGACCAGTGGTCATGCGCAATAGAACCAGTGATCGTGCACAGTGTTCCTGTACAGATTTGTACCGGGAACACCTGCACGACTCCTATTCCAGCATAAACACTAATCAAACCACTGAAAGTGGCACTTAACAATGCATGAAAGCTAATAAAGAAGATAAACATGAAAATACACCAAGACGGGCCTAGAAGTGCACATAGCATGAAATATCAAATATGAACGAAAACATGCCTAAAGTGTAGTGCATATACTAGATAATCAGCCCAGATGGGTCCATAAATGTGTATATAATTAGAACTCATCACTCGCCGCAACCTGGCGCGCCAGCAACGGTGGAGATGCTGGCCGACCTCAAGAGGGATCTGCTCGGGGCCTTCTAGTGCTCCCTCGCCACGACTCTTGGGGGTCTCGCAACCCCTGCACCCCAAGTGGCCCCTCCAGCTGGAGTAGGAGAGCACGCCCTATGGCAGAGGCCATGGAAGGAGGCGATGTCCCAGATGCCGGAGCGAGATCTAGCGAGGCGGGAGTTCTTCCCCAGCCCGGTGAGTGCGGGTGGTGTCCAGGCCAGCGCCGTCCCGGGAGGAGGGATCCCAGCCAGTGGGATCCCAGCGAGAGGCCCCTCGGCTAGTGCGAGTCCGGGAGCCATTTTGCCCAGAGAGCTCGCGGGGCGAGTAGAGCAGGTCAAGAGTGCAAAAGGGGGAGTCCTTTCTGGGAGTTGGTGCTCTAGGAACCACTCCCCGAGGGGTTCAGCGAGCTGACCATGACTCAGTTTACCGGCAAGGATGACCCCACTCAGCACCTGCAGTGGTTCGAAGACATGGTCTATATCAAACCTATGTAAGACACTTTCAAGTGTCGACTCTTTGCCACCACTCTAAAGGAGAAAGCGAGGGATTGGTTCCACCAGTTGCCCTTCGGGTCGATATATGCTTTTGAGGATTTGCGTCATAGCTTCGTGCCGCGCTTCTTAACATCGAAGAAGAGGAAGAAGGACCCTGAGGCCTTCTTCAGCATCAAGCATAGGCAGGTAGAGTTGCTAGCTCATTATGTGGATCAGTCCCAGGAGAAGGTCCACCTCATCCAGGAGGTGCCAGGGTACACTCTCCAGCTTGCCTTCATAGTGGGGCTGCAAGAGGGGTTCTTTAAGATGGACCTCAAGAGGAGGGCTCCTTTGTATTTTGAGGAGCTAATGGAGAGAGCGGCGGAGGAGATAGAGGGGGAGGAAGCAAACCCAAAGTTCACAAAAAGGTTGGCACGACTGAGCAAGCCGGAGGTCAAGCATCCAGAGCCAAGGAGAAGAGAGGAAGAAAGAGCTCCAGAGGTGGGGTGGAGGGAACACAAAGGACGGAGGTAAGGCCCAGGAAGGGGTTTCCAACCAGGAGGGGGAAACTTCCAAGGAGGCCAAGGAAGACCCCACCAGCTAGGGTGGAGGCAGGTCCTGAGGCCACCTCACCCCCACACGCCTCAGCAGGCGATGGCGGTCGGTCAGGGAGACTAGCCAGGGGAAGAGGAGCTGGAGCCGGAGGAGACGCTCCTAGGAGGAGGAATAGGGCAGGAGAGGTTGAGAGAAGGTGGGAGGCGTTGCTCTATTGTGACTTCCACAGGGAGGAAGGTCACACAACGGCCACCTGCCCTGAGTTCTTGGAGATGAAGGAATCCAGAGCACTGGAGTTGTGGGAGAAGCGGGAAATGAGGATTAAGGAGGTCCTGTCTCAGGATGAGGGGGATGAGAGGTGCAAAGACCAGGTCGATGTGGGAACCCGAGGAGGGATCGGGGCGATCCATGGGGGTAGGGATTGAGGCGACCCGAAAGAAAAGCCTCCATACCATCTTTCGTCATAGCATGGCTTCAACGTCCCTAGCCCCGCCCCCAACGGAGAAGATCTCGTTCACTCAAAAAGACATGCCGGGTCATGAAGACCCTTTTTGCGATCCGCTGGTCATTCAGACAGCAATCAAGAACTTCACCGTCTCCCAGATCCTTGTGGATAAAGGGAGCTCGGTCAACGTCATCTTTAAGAAGTCATTTGACGACATGAAGGTGGAGAGCAGGAGGGTGTTGGCCTCGAACGGCCCACTATTTGGTTTATTCAGTGAGAGGAAGGAGGTAGAAGGGGGAGTGGGACTCCATGTGGTCTTTGGGGGTGGGGGTAGTCCGGAATTGCGGTTTTGTCATAGTGGATGCCCCCAGCAGCTACAGTGACATCTTCAGACGGCCACTAATCAGTGCATTCTGCTGTGTCTCCTCCACCTTCCACTAGTGCCTTAAGTTCAGGGTAGGAGGAGTTCAAGTCCGGATAAGGGGAGATCCAAAGGTGGCTCGGCAGTGCTATGTGACTATCGTGAACACCATATCTTGGATGGCCGAGGGGGAAGAGTGGGATCGGGAGATTGGGGAGCAGGATGGGCTCAAAGAGGAGAAGGAGAGGGAAGAGGAGGAAGGAGAAGCCCATGAGTAAGGGTCGGAAGAATTGATGGAGGTTCGGGAAGAGAGGAATGAGGAGGAGGCCGAAGTGTTGGCTCAGGGTGAAGAGAAAGAGGGTTATTAGTGGGAGCAGTCCCGGCTGGAGGTCGTGGATAAGGTTGTGGAGCTCGAGGTCACCACCTGAGCGGGGGTGGTGGAGAAAGTTAAGATCAGTGGAGAGCTCAGCCCAGAGGAGCAGAAGCAAATCCTGGCCTGTGTGTAGGAGAACGTGGATGTCTTCGCCTGGAGCGCCGCCAAGATGCATGGGATCGACTCGGATGTGGCTTGCAACCGCCTCAACCTCTAGCCCAGAACCCGACTTATCCGACAGAAGAGGGCCATAGATGACAAGCTGGAAGGGCCCATCCGAGAGGAGGTGGGCAAGCTCCTCCAAGCAGGGTTTGTATCGGAGATCCAGTACCCAGGCTGGGTCTCCAATGTGGTTATGGTGAAGAAGGGGGGAGGTAAGTGGAGAATGTGTGTTGAATTTTCCTTCCTTAATAAATCATACCCCAAGGATTGCTACCCCTTGCCTCGAATCGACGCGCTGGTTGACTCAGCCATCGGTTTTTCTGTGATGTCTTTTTTAGATGCTTTTTCAGGTTACCACCAAATCCACATCCACCCCCCCCCCACCCTGTGACATCAAGGATGTCTCTTTCATCACGGGGGATGGATGTTATTGCTACAAAATGATGCTGTTGGGGAAATGATTTCTCTTAACCCCTAGAAATGAGTTAAAGAAGAATTCTAAGAATGAAAAATAAGGCTAAGTAAATATGCGTCGAATAGTATTCGACACAATGTCGAGATAAAGTCGACGTTTCTATCAGAATGAGTCGAAGTAGCTCCAAGCAGAAGTCGACGTATCCTATGTCGACGTAGCTCTGACTTCTAGTCGACGTATCTTGAGAAGTCGACGCACCCTAGTCGACGCACCTTCCTTATTCTCCTCTCGACGTCCAGACAGGATGTATTCGACGCTTGCGTCGAATAGTAATCGACGCACGTCGATCTTTATGATAGAATTCAAAATCGCCAGATCTCTTTCCTTATCTTATAGATCTGATTTATATGGAATCAATTTATATCTTATAGCCGTTCTGAATCTTTCTTTTCCTCTATTAGATTCTTGGCTAAATTGATTAAATCCTTTATGGACATTATTTGAAATCAGATTGAATACTTTCCTTCTATGGATATAACTGTTATGTAAATTTCTCTTTCTTTCTAATACTCTGCCTGCTAATTGATTACTCTACTATAGTGTTATTTTAATGAACAGAGCTATAAATAACCAAGTAGGTCGGCAGAGAAAGGGGACTAGGTGATTCACCATTTTACATTTGAAAAAGAGGAAAAGCTCTCAAGTGATAAAGAGAGAATTGAGAAATAGCCCTGCAGCAATATTCAAGAATTCTTCTTCTCCTGCTTCTGAAATCACTCTGCTGAAAATTCTGATAGCTCTCACATAAGAGGGAAAAGCTACAAATCTTCTTCTCTCTATAGAAGAAAGATTTAATTCACTACTTCTTGTGCTTCCAATCTTCTTGCTAGGAAGAAGATTCATTCTTGTTTTAAATACTTCTTTTCCTTTTTCTTATTTTCATTCTCACATATTGTAAAATAGTTTTTAGAATCACTCTTCAAAAAATTCAGTTGTACTGGTTCTAAGAGTCTCCTTGTCAAAAGACTCAGTTGGTTCTAAGAGTCTCCTTATCAAAAGACTCAGGGTGGTTCTAAGAGTCTCCTTATCAAAAGACTCAGTGCAAGATAGTGAATTCCTACCAAGGGGGTAGAAGAGTGGACTACCCAAAGTTTGGGGAACCACTATATTTTCTTGTGTTGTGCTGTGATTTCTTTTCTTGCATTTACTTTCTTTATTTGTTTAATTCTTGTTGGTGTGTGTGTGGAAGCTCTAATCTGTGATCATACACATATATATATATTTACTTTGCACAAAATATTTTAAATGATTCACCCCCCTCTAGAGAATTCTAGTGAGGTTAACTGTGCACTTTCAATTGGTATCAGAGGTAGGTTGATCTAAAAAGGATAACTCCTTGATCAAAAAGGTCCTACCTTTCATATATATATATATATATATATATATTTCTAACAATTATCTTTCACATGGCACAAATCAAAGATTATGCTTCCACCAGACCACCAATTTGCAACCTTGAAAAGTTTGCACTTTGGAAAACAAGAATTAGAATTTATTTAAACTCTATTGATGATGAATTGTTTAATGTTATCTTGACAGGTCCCCCCAAGCCATTCAGAAAGGACTCAAGTGGAAAAGTGACTGAAACACTTGCTCCAAAAGCTGAGTGGACAGAGGAAGAAAAGAAAGCCCAAGGATATGATGCCAAGGCTATGAATATCCTAGTCTCAACCCTCTCAGATGAAATTTTCCAAAAGATTGCTGATTGTGAGTCAGCTAAGGAAGTATGGGAAGCTCTCACCAAAATGGTAGAGGGAAGTGCTGATGAGAAAAAGGATAGAAAGGCACTACTCATCTCTCAATATGAAAACTTTCTGAAGAAAGAAGGTGAAAGTGTTGCTGACATGTATGCCAGATCAGCCTCATAGTGAATGAGTTGAAGACACTTGAAAAGGACATATCTCTCACTGAGATAAATGACAAACTACTTACTTGCTTCCCTAGATCTTGGGATTCAAGAATCTGGCCAATTAGAGACTCTAGAAGTCAAAGAGAAATTTCAACAGATGTCCTGTTGGGCAAATTAAAATCCTATGAACATCTGTTGAAGACAAGAGCTGATAAAGAAGAGAAAGAAAAAGCTCCCTCACTCTCAAAAGAAAAGAGTATTGCATTGAAGGTTGTTGAAGGTGAACCCTCTACAAGTGATGAGGAGCTGATCAGTCTGCTAGCCAGAAGGTTTAAAAAGTGGATTAAGTCAGAAGGATCCAGAGGAAGAGACTCAAAAACCAGGTATAATAAAACACCTACTAAAGAGATTATATGTTACTCTTGCAGGAAACCTGGACATATTGCACCTGAATGTCCTAAGGAGATCAGCAAAAAGAAAGATCTGAAAAGAACATATCTACAGAAGAAAAAGAAGAAAGAGAAAGGTCTCATTACTCAATCATGGAGTGATTCAGAAATTGAAGAAAGCACCTCATCTGACAATGATCAAGAAGAGACCAAGCTGGAGGAAACCTGTTTGATGGCCACTGAGAAGCATGATGACACATCTATGGTAAATATACTTGATGATGTAGATTTATCTTCCACTGACTTCAAAAACAATTTCAAAGAATTCTTTTTAAATTTAATCAAATCTGAAAAAGAAATAGATGAACTAAGAAATGAATTAAAAACTCTCAAACAAGTGAACACACAGTATAATAACTATGAGCTCAGTTTAGGACTCTTAGAAAAGGAATTAAACAAAATCTGTACAGAAAACCAAACACTAAGAAATGAGCTAGCAAAAGCAAAGTCCTTTGAAGATTCTCTAAATGGGAGAAGTCAGAAGCTCAAGAACATCTCTAAAAATCTTACTAATAGATTTAGACAACTAGAAGATAATACTAACTTAGAACCAAAATCTCAATCACCTAGGAAATCTGTTTGGAGACATCCTATTCACTCCACTAGGGAAGGACACTTGACAGGAGAAGGATCACAGGAAAATCCAGAAACAACCACTGTCTTTAATAAAATTAATCCCATTATATATGAAGGAATCCTAGGAAGATATCCTCAAAAAAATCTAAACATACGTCGAATTCTTATGAACGTGCGTCGAATTATAATCGACGCTTACACCAAAGTGCGTCGACTTCTACCCGACGCAACTTCTCTCATGCTTCGACTGAAAGAAAACGCAGAATGGAGAAAGCGTCGACTTCATATCGACGCAACCATAAACCTACGTCGAATACATATCGACGCAACCAATCAGACAGACATCTTTCCTCTACCAAACAACAATCTCAATCCATCTCCTTTTACTATGATCACTACTTCTGTAACATCACCAAAGAAAATTGGTATGATAAACCAATGCCCCTAATGGAGGAAGGATATTCAGAAAGACCCACTTACTCTCTTATTAAATTTCACACTGATGGGAGAAAGGGACCCCAGCTCAGCAGGGTTCAAACTAATGTTTAAAATTTTATGTGCAGATGTATCACATCTCCAGGCTGGTGTGGTACTTGGACAGTGGATGCTCCATGCACATGACAGGATGCAAAAACCTGTTAATCAACTTTGAGGACAGACTTGGACCATCAGTAACTTTTGGAGACTCTAGCTGTGGCCAAACCAAGGGCTTTGGAGATTTCAAAGAAGGGAAAGTCACCTTCAAGAATGTAGCAGTAGTCAAAGGACTGAAGCACAATCTGATAAGTATAAGTCAGATATGTGAAAATGGTAAATATGAGGTAAAATTCACCACACTATTCTGCCATATTATTGATATCAAGACTGGTGTCACAGTACTCAATGGAATTAGAAAAGGAAAAGTATATGTAGTGGACTTTAGTTCCTCACCCACAGAAGTCTGTTTATTCAACAATATTATTGATAAAAGTGAACTATGGCATAGGAGACTAGGTCATCTAAACTACAAAACAATTAGTAAACTAGCAAAGAATAACCTAGTCAGAGGCTTACCAAAAGGTAGGTACTCTAAGGATTCTCCATGCAGACCTTGCCAACTAGGAAAACAAACCAAATCATCCTTCAAACCAATTGGTAAGGATGACTCTCCCAGGGTCCTTTACTTACTACACATGGATCTCTTTGGTCCCATCTCCACTCAGAGCTTAGGTGGAAAATCCTATACCCTAGTCATTCTGGATGACTACTCTAGATTCAGCTGGGTATTCTTTCTAAGGGCTAAGTCTGAAACCCACAAGACTCTCTCAAGATTCATAAAACAAATTCAATCTGAACTCAATAGTCAGGTTTCCATAATCAGAAGTGATCATGGGACTGAATTTGAAAATCAGTTTATAAGTAGTTTCTGTGAAGATATAGGTATCAAACAAAGTTTTTCAGCCCCTAGAACTCCTCAGCAAAATGGAGTTGATGAAAGAAAGAATAGGACTTTAATAGAATCAGGAAGGACCTTACTTGTAGAATCAGGTTTGCCAAAAACTTTCTGGGCTGAAGCAGTCAGAAATGCCAACTATGTTCTAAATAGAAGCCTAATACACAAAACTAAATAAAAAACTCCATATGAGCTCCTGAAAGGAAAAACACCCATAGTTAAATATTTTAAGATCTTTGGATGTGCTTGTTTTATCCTAAATAATGGAAAGGATCATCTTGCCAAGTTTGACAGGAAATCTGATGATGGAATATTTCTGGGATATTCAGCATCTGGTAAAGCCTATAGGTGCTATAATAAGAGAACTCTTAAAATTGAAGAGTCTATGCACATTATTTTTGATGAAACTAACATACTATTTAAGGGGGAGGGAACTCCCACCAGCTCTTTTCCACAGGAAAGCAGCAGCATAGAAACACAGCTTGAACAACTGGTTCTAGAGAACACAGATAATGGAAAAGAAAACAAGATAAAGGAATCAAGTGAGGAATCTGAACAAGAACATGAAGAAGATTCAGAAAAGAGCATGCAAAACCAACTCCCACAAGAGAACATGGTTCAGGAAGGCCAGGTGGACATTGACCCTATCACCAATGAGGAAGAAGAACATCTGACAAGTCCAGGCAGGACAAGGGTCAATTTAAAAGATCATCCACAAACTCAAGTAATTGGAGACCCCAATACAGGAGTAAGAACAAGACACCAGGTCTCCACTGGGATGATGCTCCAATGCTTCCTATCAAAAGTTGAACCAAAGAAGTTTAAGGAAGCAAATTGTGATCCTCACTGGATTATGGCCATGCAAGAAGAACTAGGCCAATTTGAGAGAAATAAAGTATGAAATTTAGTGGAAAGACCAAGAAACTACCCAGTGATTGGCACAAAATGGGTATATAGAAACAAATTAGATTCCACTGGAGTAATTGTCAGGAACAAGGCAAGATTTATAGCACAAGGATATAGACAAGAAGAAGGAATAGACTACAATCAAACCTTTGCTCCAGTAGCCAGACTAGAAGCAATTAGGCTCTTTCTTGCCTATGCAGCTTTCATGAAGATGAAAGTATATCAAATGGATGTCAAGAGTGCTTTTCTGAATGGTGACCTTCAAGAAGAGGTATATGTGGAGCAACCACCAGGTTTTGTTAATCCCTCCTCTCCTAACTTTGTTTATAAACTCAACAAAGCACTATATGGTCTTAAGCAAGCTCCTAGAGCTTGGTATGAAACTCTCTCTAACTTTCTTTTGGAAAATTCCTTTGAAAGAGGAAAAGTAGACAAGACACTCTTTACTAGAACCCATAAAAACCAACTTCTTCTTGTTCAAATATATGTAGATGATATCATCTTTAGTTCAACTCATCCTAAACTGTGTAAAATATTTGCTAATCTCATGCAATCTAAATTTGAAATGAGTTGTATGGGAGAACTCTCATATTTCTTAGGATTACAAGTAAAACAAAGTAGTGAAGGAATCTTTATCTCACAATCAAAGTATACTAAAGAGCTAATCAAGAAGTTTGGTATGGAATCAGTCTCCTCTATGAAAACCCCCATGGCAACAAATGCCATTATAGAAAAGGATGACAAGGGAAAATCAATAGATCAAAAGACATATAGGGCAATCATAGGATCCCTTCTATATCTCACTGCTAGCAGACCTGACATTATGTTTGCAACTTGCATATGTGCTAGATTTCAGGTTGATCCAAAAGAATCCCATCTCACCTCTGTAAAAAGGATTCTTAGATACCTAAAGGGAACTCCTGAACTAGGTCTATGGTATTCAGCAGAAACCAACTTTGAATTAATAGGTTTCTCAGATGTAGACTATGCTGGATGTAGGGTTGATAGAAAAAAGAACATCTGGCACTTGCCAATTCCTAGGTGACAGATTAATCTCATGGTTTAGTAAGAAACAAACCTCAGTCTCAACCTCAACAGCTGAAGCTGAATATATAGCTGCTGGGAGCTGTTGTTCACAAATCTTGTGGATGCAAAATCAGCTTCTTGACTACAAACTGGAAGTCAATACCTCTAAGATTTATTGTGATAGCTTTAGTGCTATATCTATAGCATCTAACCCAGTCCTTCATAGTAGAACCAAACACATAGAGATCAGACATCACTTCCTTAGAGACAATGTAGAAAAAGGTGAGATAACCTTAGAATATATACCCACAGAAAGTCAAAGAGCAGACATTTTTACAAAACCCTTGGATGAAACCAAGCACAACTACTTCATAAACACCTTAGGAATGCTTGATGGAAGCTTGTAAACACCATTGTTAGGGAACTCTAAAGAAATCAGACAATCTAAGAAAATTTCCTGCAGATACGTCGAATACATATCGACGCTCCGTCGAGACAAACTCGACGCTGACACTGATTTCCATCAGACAAAGTTACGTCGATCCTTTATCGATGCACCATCGAATTCATATCGACGCAAGACTATGATCACGTCGATAGAACTCCAGGCTGGCCAATCTCCACGGAGCACCGACTCTATATCGACGCAAACGTCGACATCCATTCGACGTACCGACGACTTCAGGTTAAAATTAGAATCAAATCCTTACTTACTCTTCTGACGATTGGATTACCTTGATTTCTGTTTCCCTTATCGACGTTTCATCTTCTTTAAATAATACTTCATATTTCATAACACATACCTTTCTAAACCCGCCAAAACTTTGTCTTCTACCTCTCTCTCTTTCTGCTTCAATGGCGCCCACTCCTGGTCAATCTGCCCTTATCAAAGCGATGAACGAGGCTCTGGAAAATCTTCTCAACGACTTCCAGACACGTCTAACCAACTTCTCCAATGAATGTGCCAATATGATCACCACCTGTGAAGCCAAATTGGCCACCCTATCTGCCTCTCTTCCTGAGCTTCATGCTCTTCTTCGAGAAGAACCTCTGTCGCCACAAAGGTTTACATCCTTCCTGAAAGATATAAACCAGGGGGAGAGTTGCTCCAGAAACCCCTCTTGCCAGGTCCTTGATCTCACTTAAAGCTCAGGTTTAACTCTCTTCTCCCCAACTCTAAGTATTCTCTCTAACTATTACTCCAATTCCATTATAGGCTCCACTCCTCTCAAATCACTCTGACTACACCTTCATCAAACATTTTGGTGAATACTCCTCTTACAACACTGAAGGGGAGCATGCTGTGGATTCAGCATTCAGAATTGATGACCCATAAAACCAGGGGGAGATTCCTGTAGTAAAGAATCCAGAAATCTAGGGGGAGGAAGAAGCAGTCACCTCTGATGATTGGAATGGACAGATGTGGATTGATGCACCCTTATGTGAGGAGGAACTTCAACATCACTCCCCTGGCTTCTCTGCCAGTTACATCAAGCTGAAGACACCTATACTTGAGGACATCCCTACAAAAGAGCTTGGAGGAGACAATCATCCATCAGCAGAGATCATTCTACCTGAAGTCATTCTGCCTTCTATTGCAGAACAGACTCCTCTTTTTGATATAGTTCCCTCTCCACCCAAAGAGAAAACTCATTCTCCTTCATCTCCACCTCTACCTCTACCTCCACTTCAACCTTCTTCTCTACCTCCTCTGCTACCTCTACCTCCACAAGTAGCAAGCCTCTCTAAACAGATCCTACCTAGGCAAAGTCCAGGAGGACAGATGAAAAGGAAAAGAGAAGCCATTCCCTACTGGCAAAACTTCTCCAAAGAAGAAAGGAGAGAGTATGCAAAAGAAAGGAAGTGTAGAAAAGCATGTGAGGAAATAAAAAGATTTGAAAAGATGCATATTATCACTCCTAACAGCCCTGTGAAGGAGTACCATGACCCTGACATGGAAAAGAGGCATGAAGAGATACGAGAAAGAGAACTGTATGAATATGAAGCAGCTAGGAAAGAAGTGGAAGATAAAAGGAATGCCTGGATAGAAAAGATCAACAAGGGAATGACAAAAGAACAATTTCTTGCTGAATCTTCTATCAGAATTCCAAAGAAGTTGTTTGATATTGAAGCTTATCAAAAGAAAAACCCCCAGACAGGGATCATTCTAGAAAAAGTTCAAATACACAAGAAGGGTGTAGGGTGTACAGAAGATACTTACATTCCCTACAAGAAGCCCAACAGACCTGTAAAATTAGACAAATGGCATGCCTCACCCTGGAAAGGGAAAGGAAAAATGGCTGACATTCCTGTGAAGCAGCAATCAGAAAAGAAAACAAAATATAGGCCCAAGGTTGATAACAAGGGACCACCTGAGATCAAGCCTACTGAAAAGAAAGTTCAAAACATTACAATTGAGATGATTGATGAAAAGGCAGCAATCATCATCAGCAAAGGCTACTCCATAAATGACACAATCCCTGATGGTGATAACTATTGGAAAAACTGCATACAATCATCAGGAATGTCCAGGAACGACCTGATAGAGCCAGGGGCTATATTTTTGATGTTATTGAAAACTTATCTAGGAAACTTTATTCTGCTTTTGTCAACTTCATGTACAGAAAGAAGTTTCTGGTTTAATTCTTGTGAAAAACAAATGCTTGTCATATGCTTTCTTATTCCAATTTCTCTTCTGATTGTTTAATATATTTCTTATCTTTACAAATGCTGTGAAGTATTAATTATATGCTTTGCTATGTTAATTATATGCTAAATACAATTTCTCTCTAAATAGGCTTAAGATAAATAGGGGGAGATTGTTGGGGAAATGATTTCTCTTAACCCCTAGAAATGAGTTAAAGAAGAATTCTAAGAATGAAAAATAAGGCTAAGTAAATATGCGTCGAATAGTATTCGACGCAACGTCGAGATAAAGTCGACGTTTCTATCAGAATGAGTCGAAGTAGCTCCAAGCAGAAGTCGACGTATCCTATGTCGACGTAGCTCTGACTTCTAGTCGACGTATCTTGAGAAGTCGACGCACCCTAGTCGACGCACCTTCCTTATTCTCCTCTCGACGTCCAGACAGGATGTATTCGACGCTTGCGTCGAATAGTAATCGACGCACGTCGATCTTTATGAGAAAATTCAAAATCGCCAGATCTCTTTCCTTATCTTATAGATCTGATTTATATGGAATCAATTTATGTCTTATAGCCATTCTGAATCTTTCTTTTCCTCTATTAGATTCTTGGCTAAATTGATTAAATCCTTTATTGACATTATTTGAAATCAGATTGAATACTTTCCTTCTATGGATATAACTGTTATGTAAATTTCTCTTTCTTTCTAATACTCCGCCTGCTAATTGATTACTCTCCTATACTGTTATTTTAATGAACAGAGCTATAAATAACCAAGGAGGTCGGCAGAGAAAGGGGACTAGGTGATTCACCATTTTACATTTGAAAAAGATGAAAAGCTCCCAAGTGATAAAGAGAGAATTGAGAAATAGCCCTGCAATAATATTCAAGCATTCTTCTTCTCCTGCTTCTGAAATCACTCTGCTGAAAACTCTGATAGCTCTCACATAAGAGGGAAAAGCTACAAATCTTCTTCTCTCTATAGAAGAAAGATTTAATTCACTACTTCTTGTGCTTCCAATCTTCTTGCTAGGAAGAAGATTCATTCTTGTTTTAAATACTTATTTTCCTTTTTCTTATTTTCATTCTCACATATTGTAAAAGAGTTTTTAGAATCACTCTTCAAAAAATTCAGTTGTGCTGGTTCTAAGAGTCTCCTTGCCAAAAGACTCAGTTGGTTCTAAGAGTTTCCTTATCAAAATACTTAGGGTGGTTCTAAGAGTCTCCTTATCAAAGGACTCAGTGCAAGATAGTGAATTCCTACCAAGGGGGTAGAAGAGTGGACAACCCAAAGTTTGGGGAACCACTATATTTTCTTGTGTTGTGCTGTGATTTCTTTTCTTGCATTTAATTTCTTTATTTGTTTAATTCTTGTTGGTGTGTGTGTGGAAGCTCTAATCTGTGATCATACACATATATATATTTACTTTGCACAAAATATTTTAAATCTCTATTCACTCCACCTCTAGAGAATTCTAGTGAGGTTAACTGTGCACTTTCAGATGCCCTTTGGGCTCAAGAATGCAGGAGCCACGTACCAGCGGATGATGGACCGGGTTTTCCGAGAGCAAGGAGGTAGAAACCTGGAAGTCTATGTAGATGACCTCATGGTGAAAAGCTGAGACCTTGGGTATCACCTCCATGACCTTCAAGAAACCTTCGGTAGGTTGAGAAAATTCAAGATGAAGCTCAACCCCCAAAAGTGTGTCTTCGGGGATAGAAGGGGAAAGTTCCTCGGCCACTTGCTCACCCCAGCGGGGGTGGAGACTAGTCCAGAACAAGTTAAGGCCATTATAGAGTTTGGGTCGCCAAGGAACGCGAAGGAGGTTCAGCGCTTCAAGGGAAAGTTGGACGGGCTTAGCAGGTTCCTCTCCAGGGCAGGAGAGAAGTATGCACCCTTCTTCAACGTACTGCGGGGGAATCAGAAGTTTGAATGGACCCCTGAATGCGAGAGGGCTTTACAAGTGCTAAAGGAACAATCGACCCAAGCTCCCTTGCTGCAAGGGCCAAGGCAAGAAGAAGACTTGTCCCTGTACTTGGGGGTTGGACCCGAGGCAGTAAGTTCAGTGCTTGTCCAGGAAGAAGGTAGAAGGAAACTCCCAATCTACTATGTCAGCCGAGTCTTAAGGAAGGCAGAGCTTCGGTACCCCATCCTGGAGAAGTTGGCTTTCTCCTTGGTAGTGTCGGCCCGGAAGCTCCGACCCTATTTCCAAGCGCATTTGATCAAGGTGGTGACCGGCACACCCTTCACAACATCATGGAAGGGGTGGAGCACTCGGGGAGGTTGGATAAGTGGTCGGTAGAGCTAAGTGAATTTGACATTTCATATGTGCCTAGGTTGTCAATAAAGGCCCAAGCGGAGTCAGACTTTTTGGCAGACTATGTGACCGAGGTGGAAGAGTCCGAGCTGCCTAGCTCGATGGCCTGGAGGATGTTGGTGGATGGGGCCTCGGGAAAACATTCCTTTGGGGGAGCGGTGGTTTTGGTAAGCCCCCAAGGGACGAGGATCGAGTAGGCAATCAATGTTCACTTCCCCCTCACCAACAATCAGGCCGAGTACGGGGCTGTGATAGCAGGGCTCCTCCTAGCCCGAGAATTGGGAGTGTAGGATGTGGAGGTCTCGACGGACTCCATGGCGGTGGCTTGTCAGGTTAGGGGGGAGTTCGAGGTAAAGGAGTCGACTCTTCAGCGATACTTGGAAAAGGTCAAGGGGCTCGTAGGGCAGTTCTGGACCTTCTCAATCCATCACGTGCCAAGGGAGGAGAGTGCCGTTGCGGACGTCCTAGCCATGTTCGGTCCCAGTGCAGGGGGGACGGTGTCGGACCTCTTCTGACTATCCGTCGATAGGGTGAGCTGATGGAGGTGGACCAGAGGGCATCATGGATGGATCCCTTCATAACCTTCCTGACATCGGGGAAGTTCCCCGAAGGTGATGTGGATAAGCGGCGCTTCAGGTATAAATCAACATATTATTCCTTGCATGCAGAAGGACTGTATAGGAAAACACTCTAGGGACTCCTAGCCCATTGTGTATCAGAGTGGGAGGTCCCAAGGGTCCTGGAGGAAATTCACTCGGGGGAGTGTGGCAGCCACTCCAGAAGCTGAACCTTGGAGGGGAGAGTATTGAGGCAGGGCTACTTTTGGCCAACCCTCGGCAAGGATGTGGAGGAGTTCGCAAGGAGGTGCTCAAAGTGTCAACTGTTCTCTACTCTCCAGCTCCTGCCAGCCCAAAGGCTTCGGTCCATCACAATGCCCTGGCCCTTTGCTGTATGGGGGTTGGACTTGGTGGGTCCTTTCCCACAAGCGAGTGGATAAAGAAAGTTCTTATTGGTAATGATTGATTATTTCTCCAAGTGGCTGGAGGTGGAGGCACTGGCCAAGGTAACGTCTCAAGATGTTAGAAATTTCATATAGGGTGAGATAATATGCAGGCATGGGCTCCCGCTGGCCATAGTTACAAACAACGGGCCGTAGTTTGCCAGCGACGAGTTCATCAGCTTTTTCACCCAGCTTGGCATAGACCTTCGGTTTGCGACAGTCCACCACCCGAGGAGAAATGGGCAGGTGGAGGCGGCAAACAAAATTATCGTGAACTTACTGAAGAAGAAGGTCGGGAACCTCAGGGGGAACTGGGTAGAGCAGTTACCCTCGGTCCTCTGGGCCCTGAGGACCACTCTGAATACGGCCATGGGGGAGACTCCATTCAAGCTCTCCCACGTGTCCGAGGTCGTTCTCCCAGTGAAATTCAAAGTAAAGTCCCCCAGATTTGTCGTCGCGGGTGAGGGGGATGAAAAATGGCTAGTGGAGAATGGGAAAGAGCAAAGGCTATCTCTGGACTTGGTGGAAGAGCTCCGAGACTTAGCCACCGTCTGGCAAGAAGAGGTCAAGAGGCGGATGTCTCGGTACTTCGACAAGCACATCTGAGTGAAACAGTTCGAGAAAGGAGACCTAGTGCTGAAGAAGATTGACATGGCTGGGAGAGGAGCCGCAGTGGGAAAGCTCAATCCCAACTGGGATGGGCCATATATTGTAGATGAGGAGCTCAAGTCAGGAGGGTACCACCTCCGAGATGTGGACGGGGTACTCCTTGGCCTGGCCAGGAGCGGGGATGACCTGAAATGATTCTACCCTTGAAGTTTTTTGTAATTGACTTTTTATATGTTCTACTCTGAATATATTGGTTTGGAAGTTTTCTCTAAGAAGACGTTCCCAAGTTTTTTGGTGCTGGAGTGCCACAGATCGATTTCGATGCCGGGCAATCATAGATAGTGGGTCATGTTGATCTTTGGAGAGGCTGGCAAGGTGGAAAGTTTTTGGTGCTGGAGTGCCCAGATCGATTCCGCTATCGGGCTCTCATAGACGGTGGGTCAGGTTGATCTCTAGACATGCTGACAAAATAAATTATTCACGATAAGGGGTTCAGATGGCAAGTAAATTATTCTCTCAAGGCTTTGATAGGGCGAGCCCTGGGGGTCGCTCGCGAGAAATACGAAATCGCAATTGATGTAAAACACCAAGTCTAAGGGTAACTGCGAGACGGATGGATATGGTGGATGCACGGCTCGTCGGGCTGGGTCCTAGCTAGCAAAAAAATGACTGGAGAATTGATAAGTGATGCCCGAAACTAGCGAGTTGGGGAGGTCCTCCGGCGCGGCGGAAAACAAGAACGGCTGGTCGAACGCATGGGGCGGGTGAGCAAAGCAGGGTAAAGTCAATCCCACTCGCAAGGGCCCCATTAGGCGAGCCGGAGGTGCGAAGCGGATCATGCTTAACGCAAGAGAAAACAAATGGTCCATC
Organism: Dactylorhiza incarnata; assembly: GCA_033032865.1. Taxonomy (NCBI): domain Eukaryota; kingdom Viridiplantae; phylum Streptophyta; class Magnoliopsida; order Asparagales; family Orchidaceae; genus Dactylorhiza; species Dactylorhiza incarnata. The sequence continues at coordinate 2,787,547 of JAWHQI010000336.1, forward strand.
TAGCGAAACTCCTATGCGGGAGAAGCTATGCGAGCGCCTTCTTGGGTAGGCGCGAGGTAGGGTGGCAAGACCAAAGGAAAATACTATGAAATGGTAAACCTTGTGACAATCACCCGGTAAGAAGTGTGCGAACAGAAGCATAAATAATTGCATTGAAGGTGCGAGCACGGATAAAAGTAAGAGCACAAGCTTATTACAAACGTATTCACGCGAGCATAGAAAAGCGTATTCGTGCGAGCAAGATAAAAAGGCAATTATAAGATACAAAAAAGTTCCATGTTTCTTTTCTCAAATGTGTTACAAAATAACGGCGAACTCACCGGGCGATAACAAAAATTTTACATTGAAAATTAAAAGGTTAATGTTGGTCGCTGGACGGCTCCTCCTCGCTCCCGCGATCGTCGGGCTCCGGGATCGGCGCGAACAAGTCCGGGATGACGTCCTCGATGCCGAGCTCCAGGGCATCAGTGGAAAGCAGACCAGCCCCTTTGAGGGTCTCGAAGACGAGGGTGGCTTTACCCACGGAATTCTTGCTTGTCGCATCCTGTTCGCCTTGAGATATCTTGCGAGTCCCAGCTCGCAGTGGGGATGGAGGAAGTACATCTCTGGTTAGCTCGCAGACGTGCGCTTTGAGGAATGCGACCTCGGCTTCCAGGTTGGTGTTCCGCAAGAACAGCTGGTTCGCGGTCTCGGCATCCTGAAGAAGAAAAACGTAAGTTAAGTGAAGTACCTATGGCGAGCGAGATGGAAGTTGTGTGAGGAACTTACCATTCCACCCTGATGGCTGGCAAGGAGACCTTTCGAGATGGCCTCTCTCCCTTTGAGGCTTGCGACCTTGTCGGTATCCTCATTGAGCTCGCGCTGGAGCTCATTAGAATCCATTTCTGCGGCTAGGTACCACCGAGCCGCCATGTGGGATAGATCCAAGGAACGGAAATGGGCTCGCATGGATTCGTTGACGAGCAGCCGGGACCGCAGGGCACTGAAATTGGTGGAGTCCTCGCAGACATAATGCCCGAAGGCGAGGGAGAACGCCTCGCCTCCCACCTTATCGCTCTCAACCCAGGAGGGGAGGAGCGACGAGCAAGAGATCCTGTTGAGGTCAGGATCCCATGCGTGCACCGGCTCGCCGAGGGCGTCAGGCTGTTTAGCGCCCAGGCCAAAGTTTTTGTGGCTGATAGGTTTGGGCCAGCCAGGAGCGTCCTTCGGCTCGCTGCCCTCCTAGGCAGCTTTCTAGCTCGCGGAGGGGGTGAGCGGAGACTCCGACTCACTCAGTTCCACGACTTCCTTCCCCTTTGTTTTGGAGGGGGTGTCCTTGTTCCTCTTCTTGGCGGGGGGGGGGGGGGGGGGGGGGGGGGGGGGGGGGGGGGGGGGGGGGGGGGGGGGGGGGGGGGGGGGGGGGGGGGGGGGGGGGGGGGGGGGGGGGGGGGGGGGGGGGGGGGGGGGGGGGGGGGGGGGGGGGGGGGGGGGGGGGGGGGGGGGGGGGGGGGGGGGGGGGGGGGGGGGGGGGGGGGGGGGGGGGGGGGGGGGGGGGGGGGGGGGGGGGGGGGGGGGGGGGGGGGGGGGGGGGGGGGGGGGGGGGGGGGGGGGGGGGGGGGGGGGGGGGGGGGGGGGGGGGGGGGGGGGGGGGGGG